>CM075773.1:68690762-70000762 GCA_037974665.1 Ehretia macrophylla
CTCAATCAAGAACGAATAAAGGAATTTAAATACCTAAACCTAGACACACGAATTGACCAAGAAAACAAGAAAAAAAGATAGGCAAACCTGATAAACCTAAGCTCTGATTACCAACTGATACGAACCTGGTCAACATGTGCCAAGACCCAACACCAAGATTGGTAAAACAAACCCAAGATCTTTCAAGAATGGATGGAACCGCGACCCTTTGCCTAGCAAGACAAGAACCTTGGTATAGTGAATATGATGGAAACCGCGACCCGTTGCTTAGAAAAGCAAGAACCTTGGTATAGTTGAGGACGCCACAAACGAGGATGGAGATCTCGTTTGATAAGTCAGAGTTGAACGCCACAAGAATAATCTTGATAAGTTCGAAAAAAGTTCTTGAGAACTTAAGGAGAATAATCTCACAATTTAATTTCAGAATTGTCTCACTTTATTATCACAAAAAGTGCCTTATATAGGCAATAACAAATAAGTATCCTGCTTGGAAAAGGACTCCTAAACCCTAGCCCAAGTAGGAAAAACGTGAATAGTAACTAGGTCAAAGGAAACAAACTTGGAGACCAAGAAAAGACTCCTATTAACTATTCACGTGAATAGTGACGTGAATAGTAACTAAAAAGGAAGCAAACTTGCAGCCCAAGAAAAGCTCCTTTCTAGTGTGAACACCTAATCTTGTAGCCCAAGAAAGTCTCTCTCCTAGTGTGAACACCTAAATTCGTCCATAGAAAATTAAACTAAAACTGAAAACTAAAACTAGGATAAAATTACAAAGAAATCAAATCTTGACTAAATCTTCAAATCTTCTTGAAACTTCTTGAAGAATCTTGAAGTTCTTGAATCTTGAAAATAGAATCTTGACTTGAATCTTTGCTGGAAAATTCATCCAAAAGTGCAATGAATGTGGATGGCTGGTTCGCATCACTTATACAAGTCATATGACGTGGAAAAATAAATAAATTTAGAAAAATAAGATATTCAAATTTCACTATGAATAGTAACTTTCCATAAAATGACTAAATGCACATTTAAATGCACAAATAGGGTATGCAATGAATGATATGCATATGCATGTGGGTCCGGGGTCTCACATAAACTCTTTGGATCAAATATCTTCTGGTTCATTAATTGATGTTCATAGGATTTTTTTCAATAATTCATCTTTCATTGTCGCTACACCCTTATTATATGAGTAATCACTTGAATTCATGAAAATACTTAGATCACCACATATTTATTCAATTGCTCATATAATTGTATGATAAAATCCAGATGATCAAGCAGTGATATAATAATAGCTCTTCTAGAGCATTCAAAAGATTGGTAGGAGCAGAAAATGTCACAAATAAATATGACAAGAAAACGTTTAAACACAACACTAAGATATAGATCATCATCCAATATAGAATAATCAATATGATCCATCTTAACTCTTATCCCTTTTTCCTCAACTACTGATGTTCAAGGAAAATAAACCAAATATATTGGTGTATCATATGTACTTATCAAATACCCAATTTTACCATATTTGTAATAAATATCATTATTACTTTGAGATAACTTATTCCCATTGATTGCTTTTTTCTCATTATTCTCTTCCAGGGATAAACAATTGCATAAGAATAAATAATATATTCGTAATAAAACTATATACCTTCAATAGGATATGCTAACATAAAATTTATATTCTTATGAATCATATCATCAAAAATCATAAATCAAAAGTTATCTAAAATAACCCATCTTAAAGAAGTGATTTTTTTTTTGGGTAACAAATAATTAAGTTCGTTAATGAGAAGATTTATAAAATACTACAAAGAAATATAATCGAAAGGTAAATAAAACACTTATCGGATCACGAAAATAATATCATGACCTTGAATATTCATAATCTAAATTTGCAACTTCAAACAATTAATGAGCTACAAATGAAAAAAGATTCTCAAGATTCAAATATCTAAAATACAATAATGACAAAGATATGAAGTAAGGATCTTTAGTACAATAATTCTAACATCAGTATCACATTTGGATTCTAAATCCTACTTTGAAACAGATGCAGGCAAAAATAAGGGCCATGAGTAGTAAACATTTAAGGACTATAATCGCCATAATAAACGCATCCATTGCTAAAATTTCACTTTCATTTCTTTGTGTTTTTTTTTACCGTGTTCAAGGTGAGGGAGAGGATGAGAGAAAGATGATGGAGAAGTGAAGAGTGTGGCAAAATAAGGAAGAGAAAGAATAAAAAGGGAATTAAGTCAATCCCTAATTTCTTGGTCAAATCTCCCTCTTTTTCTTTCATCTTCCTTTAATCTTGACACAATCCTATTAGGATGTATTATTTTCTTCTTTAATTATTTTCCTAAATAAAGATTGACAATAAATAGTTATTGCCATAAATATCAACAACAAACTCAATGTTTCATGAGATTTGATATTATGGACCGTTGTTGAAAACAACATCAGCACAGGGCAGTGTATTATGAAAGCTACTATTATTTGACAATGGATCCTCGTGCGTATTGGGATCCTCAGCATATTGGAGCGGTCTTCCATGCAAATTGTTAAACCCAATTTGAGTAGTGAGATGTTTGCCATTATGAATATTAAAATGAACTTTGATTTTGAGCAAGAGCACTTGCCGTAGCCATATGTATATTTGGAAATCATTTGGTTGCCGTAATGAGATATTGGACCAATTGATTGTCGAAAGTTTATGGCTAGACCCGCATGCACTTTTGATATTTGAATATTGTTTCCATGAGAATCAACATGCATAAATGGACCCATTTCTTTTTGTCTTTCAAGACCATTACTATTCAAACTTTGACAAGGCAAAACAGAGCCAATGTGTGCTATCACATTGAATTGACATGAATAAGTTCATGAAATGGCATTGCGATCCATATCACTTTTGTGCTGCAAAAATTATAATTTATACAAAGATTGGGAACCACATCATTTTATGACAGCACATACCTTACTGTGCCGACAATGACATATTTTGCTCAATACATCAAACTTAATATTTTATTCTAATATCCATCATGTGAAGCATTCGGTAAAACCCATTTATTGATAAGTTTCAGTTCACTTTTTACTAAGGTAAAATATTGACTTGATTTGCATGTTGGAATTTAATCATTAACATCTATTAAATTCATTAAACTAATTTAAAGCATCTTATAATAATGTCTACACATCATCGACAAACTGTAGCCGTTTCCAAATATCATCCAAGATTGGGCCATTAAACTAGCTGGCTACTAAGTGCTAGATTATTACTAGGATGCGAAGTTTCTTAAATGTGATTTTATCTTTGTGTCGATGCTTATAAATATCATAAATCTATTGATATATTTTTGTTAATGCATATATATGGTAGAAAGATCTTCCTAGAATTTTATCAATTTGTTGTTCATGATACATTATTTCATCTTATCTTCTTTACTGATTGTAGCTTATAAAATATTATAAAATTTTAAACATAATGCACCGTCCTAGATAATGTTATCATTTTTATGTGAGTCCAATCATCATGACTTGGTTTAGAATATGTTATTATTATGAAAGATGTTTTTGTCAACGTAAATGGTATATAGAAGATCTTAGAAGTAAAGCACTAAGTTGCTATCATTGTAACATATTCTTATTATATCTACAAGACAATTTTGTTCTTACAAAGTCCAGTTCCCTTAATTCCTTCAAGCTCCTAAGTCCATAATACAAAAATAAGGTCAGCTGAAGCATAATTTTGAATATCACAAAGATCAAGTGCATATAGATGTAGAGTATGACATACTAAAAGGTAAATTTAGATTTCCAAAATTCAGATAGGTTAGTCATCTTTCTAGCATAACATAATTTTATTTTCCTTTTTCAAATTCTGAAACTATTTTATTTTATTTTATTTTTATCATCATCATAAATGAGATATGGACATAGCAACATCATTCAGTTTATTTTTTTATTTTTATATTTTGTCTTAAAATACCATTTTTACAATTTGTCTTACAAAATACTGATCTAACATAAGCGAAATTGTTAACTAAATTTCACACGTACCTTGATGATCAAACCATTCTTTGGCCATGATAGGACTCATCCACTAAATCTTCATTGCTTACAGAAAAGTAACATGTTGGTTTTTCTTTCCACCTTTAGCCATTGCAAATAATGACAATCGTTATGAAAATCGGGGTGTTAATTTCTTCATACTTCTAGCAAATGGTTATCAGTAGAGACTCTTCGTGTTGATAACATGTTATAAAATAATCATCAAATACAATAAAAGAAATAATATAATAACTACAATTGCTAGAAGGAAGAAGAGAAGTTTATTGAGATATTTCTAGTGTACATTTCCTTTTCATAACATCTCCATTTATAACTAAAATAATACAATGATGATGTCATATATGACATCATTTCCACTCATAGTCATGATTATAACCCATCAATTAACTTTCCTAAAGTAAGCTTTACTTTCTTGTCACTTGGGCATCATATTGAATATCCTCATTTCATAACAATTCTAACATAAAACACAATAAAAATAACAAAAATTTGTAATGTCAGTCGCGATAAGACAAACCCTAACAGAACCTGTAAATTTAGTTTGAATATGTGCGTACCTCACCAACAAATGCAATGTATGTCGCGATAATTGCAATAATCCAATGAAGAATCACGCACACCACGCAATTCACAGTTAAAATCGCAGATTAAATGTGTTTTTTAGAGTTTTGCACTCTAGAAGATGAGAGTTTCTCTCTCTAGGGTTTTTGGAATAATTAGAATTTGTTATAATTTGGTAAAGAGGCGTCTGACTTATTTTTTAAAATAAGGGCATTATGGTCTTTACACAAAATCTGTTAGTCAGAGCTGACGGAGATTGATGTTCGACAAGTATGTAATGTTTCGTGTTAACACAGGGGGTTATATGCTACTGTTCATAATACAGGGTCTACGGTGCAACTTTTGTAAAACACAGGGAGATAGACTATATTTCACTCTATAATATATATATATTAATATACAAACACATATGCATATATATATATATATATATATATATATATATATATATATATATATATATTATTTAAGAAAAGTTAATTTAACTATTAACGAGACAGTACACAAGTTGATTAATAACATTAACAATTAACATAAATGATAAAACACTACATAACAAACTACAAGTTAATGAGATACGAGTACATTTGTGACATAAACATAAAAATAAAATATTACATAAATACTTGAGGAAAGCTAGTACAAAATTTTTCAATTTTTTTATGCTCCTTGTACGGGTTTTGGGCCTGTTGGTGGTGGTGGTGGGCTTGGCAATGGCGGTGGTTGAATAACCACCTCATGATTAAAATAGTTTGTTATATTTGGGTGTTGAGATACAAGGTGTGTTACAAGCGTCCCAGTTTTAAACTTACGTCGAGATATAAATTGATGTTGACAATAGTTACAAATTACATACCCCTGTTCTTCAAAGTATGTAAAAGGATTGCAAGCCTCTAACGAATGTAATCGTCGTAAAAGATTTTCTTCTTCCATAGATATATTTATATATAATGTTGTAGTCTTGTGGTAAAATAAAGTTGAATATACTTATTGACTAAAGCACTATATCACTAAGTATTTATAAAAAAAAATTATATGTATAATTATAAAAATTGTAAAAAGAAAAATTGTACCTAAAATCTTCAAAGAAAATAATATGAAGGGACTTAAAGTTGTAAGTTTCAAACTTGCAATATTATAAAAAAAGATTTGATAACAAGTCATTTAATATTAACTTAAGTAATAAATTTGCTACTTTATTGGTTTGTTTAAAAAAAAATAATTACTACGACTTGCTAGTTTGTTTAAGAAAAAATAGTTATTACGACTTACATTGCATGCATAAAGCATAATATTTCAATTTCTTTTAATAAGTAAGCGCAAATTGTGCTTAATTTGTGTTGGACCCAAGTTGGACTCGAGCTGGGCCTGTGCTAGGCTAGAGATGGGTTGGGCCCCGAGCTGGGCTGGACTCAAATGGGCTGGGTCAAAAATTATATAACCCAACTCAGCCCACCTATATGTGGTGGGTTAGGCCGAGTCGAGCCTACTTTTAACAGAGTTGGCTTGGGCCTGAATTTTTGTATGTTGGGCCTGTGTTGACCTAGCCCAAATGCCACCTCTATTGGTATCTATCTACTAGCTCGGGTACATAAAAAACTAGTTATCTACCATTGATAGAAATTCCAATTATCTTTCCATAAAAAACTAACTCCAACACACTAAGGTAACTTATCATAAAACACTCCATCATAAAGAAAACACCCATCGAGATCTTGGTTGTAATAAAATTGTCTTTTTCATAAAACATTCCATCATGGTAGGTTGAGCTACCAGTTTTGTTGCATGAAGCTGCAGATTGCAAATTGGTAAGACTTACACAACTCTGACCCTTCCAATTGTATAGAGCAATTTTCATGGTTCTTGATCCAAGGGTGGATGAACTTGAGCTAATACCACGAATAGGAACTCTTATATGCACTCCAGATCTGACGGGAATGAATGGTGGCCTTCTTGGTTGGCTAGGTAAGAACTGTACGTCAAGGGAAATCAATCTTAGTAGTATATGGAGGTACTTATATTTTAAGCAGAATCAACAGAAGTGTAGGCTAAAGACAAACCTTTTTGCTTGATAACATATCCTAAGTCTGAAGGATGTATTCATTTGTTTTCATTTCTCTCATCCTCTGTCAAGTTTTAGAGGGACATGTTCTTGCAGTATGTCCATGCTTCATACAATTTTGCACTTGGCCTTCTTGATAGGTTGTATTTCTTTTGTTTGACTTCCCACACATTGCATTTGCACATTACTCATCTTGCCTGCAATTGAAACATTCCTTATATGACAATCTAGAGCTAGCATATGGGCCAACCCAGCACGGCCCGGCTGAGTTATGGGTCGAGAAAACTGAACTCAGCTCGGCACAGATATTTAGTGAGCTGAGCTAGACTGGGCTCATTTTTTAGAATATAGGACCTAACTCGGCCCACGAGCCCGCTACCATGAGTCACGAGTTGGGCTGGGCCAACCCATTTTTTAATTTTTTTTGTGATTAGAGTATTTTGAATACATACATACATATTAATGCACCAAACAAACTAATTAGGGGTACTTGAATTGGATAGTTGGATTAATAATTTAAAAAAATAAAATTTAAACTTAATTTTTTTAAGAAAAGTTAAATTAACGATTAACGAGACACAAGTTGATTGATAATATTAACATAAATAATAAAGTATTACATAATAAACAATAAGTTCACGAGACACAAGTTGATTGATAATATTAATTAACATAAATGATAAAATATTACATAACAAACTATAAGCTCACGAGACACGAGTACATTAGTAATATAAACATAAAAATAAAACATTACATAAATGCTTGATGAAAGCTAGTAGCGAAGTTCTCTATTTTATTATACTCCTTGTACAGGTGTTGGGCCTGTTGGTGGTATGATGGGCTTGGCGGTAGTGGCTCTCCAAATACTTGTTCCCGCGGTGGTGGTAGGCTTGGTGACAGTGGTTGAATAACCACTTTAGGATTGAATAGTTTGGAACATTTGAGTATTCAGATACAAGGTGACTTACAAGCGTCCCAGTTCCAAATAAATGACGAAATATAAATTTACGTTAACAATAGTTACAAATTATATGTCTATGTTCTTCAAAGTACACAAAATGATTCTAAACCTCTAATGAATGTAATCGATTGAAAGATTTTCTTCTCCCATGGTCATAGTTATAGTGTATAGAGTTGTAGTAAAATGAATGTATAAATATTTCAATAAAAGTACTATATATTATAATTAAAAGAATACCTCAACCAAATTCAATTGAAGAAAAGTGAAGCTCATCTTCTTTAAAAAAAATTGAAACTTGAAAGTTGAATCAGCCTTGAAAGTTTGAACAATTGAGAGTTGAGAGTCTTGAAATTAACTTTGAACAATTGAAATTACTAGTTACTATGACTTACATTGTATAATACATAATATTTCAATTTTTTTAATAAGTGGGCTTGAATTGTGTTTAATTTGTCCTGGGCTCGAGTTGGGCTCAAGATGAGCCTTATCTGGGCTCAAGATAGGCATTATCTAGGCTCAAGATGGGCTTGAGTTGGGCCTTGAGCTAGATGGGTTAGTGGGCTGAGCTAGGTTGGGCTCGTGGGCTGAACTGGGCTGGGCTCGTGTGCTGAGCTAGGTTGGGCCTGTGTTGAAATGGGCTGGGCTCAAAATTACATGACCTAACTCGGCCCACCTATATATGGTAGGTTGGGCTGAGTCGAGTCCACTTTCAATTGAGTTGAGTTGGGCTTGAATTTTTGTGTGTTGGGCTGGGCAGGGCCTATGTCAGCCCAACCCAAATGCCACCTCTATGACTATCTACTTGCACGTTACTTGAGCTTGCATTAACATTTGTATCACTCTTAGTTGCATCCATAGTAGCATGACTCATATCAACCTTTCACATCACTACCGCCATCTACATTAATTCTACTCCTCCCTCCTTCTGTACCGTTACCATTATGTGTTGTATGTTTATGTTTGCAACTCCTCATGTTATGCCCTACATTTGTTCATATAGCACATCTCCTCTTATTTCCTTTCTTGGAAATATTTTGTACATTATCCTTGCTATATTGTTCCTTTTATTTGTTGGACCTTATCAAGCTCCTTTCTCCTAGGTTTCTTGGGCTTGCCTAGGAGTCTAAATTCCTTGGGTGCATGAATTTCTGGCATCCATGTTGCTTGGCACATATCTAACCCATTAATTGGATAGATGATAAGTTCATAAGCTCTCATGTAGGCTTCTTTTCTATAGCACTTAGCAGCATAATCTTTTGGTTCCAACCCTAAGCAATTTAGTGTTCTGATAGCATTGCACATGGGATTCCAGACAAGTCTAGCACATATTGTTTTGTACCAAAGCATCTAACCTAAAACTTATTGTCTCCACTGAATATGGCATTTCATGGTACACCTTCAACTTTATTTTGATTCATCGATTCCTTTACCTTAGGGCAGATATTACCATCATATTTCCTCATTCATTCCCTCTTTGATTGAATCCTCTTCATTAGATAAAACCTTCAGTTTTTCTAACATCACTATAATTGATTTATCCCTTGCATCAAGTATGGATGCATTGAAACTTTTACAACCTGCTCTAGAATCTAGCTGGTTCATTTGCCAACCAGTCATACATGCTCCCTGATCAACCTCTTTTAATTTATTAATAAATTGGTATCCCGTTAAAGTAATAAAAACTATGTGATTCTAACACTATTAATTTAAAGAGATTATATTATACCACCAAAAAAATAAAGGTTAGACTTGCGTCAAGTAACTAGATGCATCTGGCCTTAATATGTGGGCCCCAAATGTAAGGCTCATCCTCCCCTCTCAACCGAATGTGTTCAACAACCAAAGGCAAGCATTTATCATAAAGTAGCTATGGAGATATCATGTGATAAAAGATGTCACTTGGGAAAGACAAAGAAGATGGGATACACAGGCCAAATGCCCCAAATTGTTCCAATAAGCAAGTGACAATTATTCGGAAGTAACTCTGTAAAGGGGAAGGAATTGCAACAACTTGAAACTCGAGTTAATGTTGAAAGCATTTTCAGCTCATAAAAAGACAATCGAAAGGATCACTATAAAAGCACACTATTGTTGTATGGTTAACAAAACACGTTTCATTACACAGTACAAACCTTTAAAATCACAAAGATTATGGATATAAAAGTATACATAATGTCCTCAACACAGTCACACATACTTGGATCTTTGAAAGATGACAATAAAGTTTTACCTCATTCTCATTAAAAATGACAAAAAGAAAAAGAAAAACATATACTACTTGAACAATGTGCTATTTACTAGATAAAGATAATGAATACCACAACTATAACTGTAATAGGATTTTAAGGATAGTAATTATCAATGCAATCAGTAGGTTCCATATCTCTACTAATAAGCAACTTGAATCAACATTATTCAATAATGTAACGGTCGAGGCTACCATTTCCGTCGCACGTGCACTTTTTCCAGTATAAGCAAAAGCCATGCTAATCTGTTAGAGGTGTGGTACCAATTCAAATGCTTCTCTCAAATATATTTCTCATATTGCAGTAGCATCTCAAACAGCATTGAAATCATAGAACAAATTTCTGACCATCTTGAACTTTAGCAGTACAGCATAGTTCTATATCAATCAATGTCAACAACCTGTCACATAATTCCCGTCCTGGGAAATGAACTTGTTGTACATCTTATGAGTATAGTTGAGTCGTCTGACTTCGAAGCCGCTCATTCCTTGCACATTCCTCCTGTAAGTTAAGAGATGTAATTAAATCATGTGGAAAGAAAGAAAGAAAGAAAAGAGTTCACAATGGAGGAGCATCAACTGAGGAACAGATCCTTGAAACAGTCATTGCTGAAGTTAGGACTAAAGTTTGTTTACATAGGAAATGCTGTAATAGTTTTACAAATAGGAAACTCTATAATGAATGGCATCTCCACACTATCCTAGAATGATACTGCTGTCCTAAGTGTTTTTTGCTTGAAGACTTTGATATGGAATGAAATTCTCTTTCGCATGCTTAGCCAAAAAAAAGGTTGTCGCGGATGCATGTTTCTAGAAAGAAGTCTGATCATAATAGTGATAAAGAAATTGCAAAACAACAAATTTAACACCAGGGATAATGCATTAACCACACAATGTCACATCTCTCCATATTCTCTTCATTACGGTCTTTCGCTAATGTCTTAGAATTCTCCCTTACCTTTACCTTATCTTGGACGCTCATGTTCCACAATGATGACTTTTTCCGTGCATCCCCTTTAGATTCTCCTAAAACTTCCTTTCCTACTCTTTTACTAATCATCTACCACTTGATCCCACATATCATTAACCCTACAATTGAACTCCCAAACATTACATATATAAAAATAAAGTAAGCATGAGTACGTCTTAAAGTGGCATGTCCTCCTTTTCTGAAAAAGTTTCCATGTGCGACTTCTATGGGTGATATATCCATGTATTGGCCGAAGTCATCTGCTTCTTACGTAACATAGTGGTCAATTAAATAAGTTTTTCCAACATTGATTAGATACCTACACCAGCTCTCTTATCGGAAACGGTTTCGACTATTATTTATGTTTTTGACACTGTCCACAGGTAGTCCTAGCATATGCAGAATTGTAAAGAACTAGCAGCAGCCAGATAGAAATGCTTGACTGGAGACGATAGTTGATGCAAACAATGTACTAGGGTTTTAGTAGAGTAATATTTTACTGATTCCTTTAAAGAAATATAGCACAAGTCACTAGCCCAACTTGAATATTCGACATTCTTACTCTTTATAGATTAATTTAACTGAGAGATCAGGATCAGCATCCATACCTGAAAAGCTTTTAAAAGAGAATAGAAACATCTTTGCTCTGAGATTGCTGCTGCATACTTTTCCTTAAGAGAGTTATAAACTTTCTGTTCGGCCTGTAGAGCAAGTTGTACCCTTTCCAACTTCTGTAACAAGAATGCAACAGCAAATTAGAATCAAATCAGCATATTCCTACACAAAACTACGTAGGAAGGATTAGTAGTGACATGATACGAAGAAACAATGGCATGAGTAACAAATTTAAAATACTACTTGATTGGCTTTGGAACGAACAGAAGAGATGATTATCCTACTGAACTGGATACTACGTAAAAGAACATTGAAAATTATCATAGTGAAATTCAATAGATTATTGATTCAATATGGGAAACAATCAACTAAAAGTATTCGAGGCCACAAGAGACTCTGATGGCCAACATGTGCTAAGTTTAAAAGTCAAAACCTTCAAACTTAAATTTGTGGGAATAAGACGAATAGTTTTTTAAGTTTTGAACACATCTTCCAAGTAACAAAAGGTATATCCCTTTCCTCCTACAGGAAAAGAAGCAAATACAGGTGGAATCAAAGTTAGAGGGGATATATTATAATAGAATGATCTGTATTCATCAGCAGTTCTCAGCAAAGGAGGGCTTGTATACTGTGTTAGCGAGGAGAATTCTTGCCGTTGGATGTAGAATGAGTTATGATGGAAAAAGTTTCTTGGCAAAGTGTTCTAGTGGAAGTGATTACTCTCCTATTACCTTTTTACCACATCAATTTTTGGAAACTCCATTCTTTTACAAAATTATACAAAAACCAATAAAAATAAATATACACATTGCCAAATAAAGCTCTCAACATTCTTCACTAATAAGAGTATGCAAAAGAAATTAACCTGTAGAATAACAAGCCGTACATGCATATGAAATTAGAGGGATTATATTTTTTCTTATGTACTATGCATATTTTCAGGATAAGCTTCTTTCATCTGAAAATCGAGCATAGTGAGAACCTCTTCCTGCAAATCCTTTTCTTCCACTTGAACTCACTCCGTTCCTCTCCTCCCAAATGAGGTAAACATGCATAAGGGTGCAGTCTCAAGGATTCCTTCTATTCCAGCTATAAAAACTACTGCTTAACAAAATGATGTTGAGATTATTAATGCATGACAACACTAGGAAATGATGTGATTCAAAGAAAAGTGGGGTGACACCATATAAAACAAGATGCGGGATATCATTAGAAATGGTTTAAACATGTGAAGAGAAGACTTTTGAAGGCAACTATCGTGAAGGAATGGAGGTTGCCCATCGTGATAAAGATAATGTGAAATAAAAGGAGTTGGACAGAGACTATCAAATGAGAACTTGGTTTTATGGAGCTAAACAAGGATGTGGGCCTCCACCGTATTGAGTGATGCGTTCAAATCCACATAGCTAACTCCACCTAGTTGCAGAAGGCTTAGCCTAATTTGGTTCTGTTCAGCATAACCCACTTTACAGTATATTATTTAGCGTATTTAGCTTTATGCAAACGTCAAATATTATTACTTCAATTCTTCTTTCAGCACTAATAGATGTCTAGAATATATTCCTTAGCATCAGACGGGGGCAAGGTTGGACACTCAAAATGGAAAACTGCATACCTGTCGACTGCCTTGTGAAATTTCTTCAATCAAACCAGTAAGTTTTGTCCGACCAGCTGTGCTACTGATAGCATCTTGGAACTATACATTATTACATAGAAAATGAGACCAATGGGCTAGTAGAGTCATCATTGCGCTATAATTACAAATACAGGATAGCTTCAACCAAAATATAGTTACAGAAGTAACTTCTTATTCCTTTGGTCATCAGATTGCAGGTTGTTCAACGGAATGGTCAAGACTACCATACCATATCAGGTTAATAAATAAGTTCGTAAGAAATACACTAGTTACATATATAAACATATATATACAGGTCAAGTATCAAGTAAAAGCAACCCAACAGAGTGGACTCAGACAGAATATGCTCTAGAATACAAGATTTTCAGTAATAGTAGTCCAAACTTAAGGTGCATTAGGTTCGGAAGGAATGAGATGGAATGTAAAGGAATGGAGAAGAAAGGTATACTATATTTATGTTTAAATACTGTAGGAAAAGGAAAATAAAGGTGAGGAGGGGAGTAAGAGTGATATTATAGCATTATATATATCCTAATATCCTGCTTGTAAATTGAGAATATATTTTTTTCAGGTGGCATCAGTAGGTATAAAAGTGAGAATTTTTTTTCTTATTATTTCATTTCCTTTGCTTAACCAGACATACCAAACAGATGAGTAACATCCCTTTGTTTCCCTCCTTTTCTTCTCATTAATTGAATCTCTGCTTCCTTTCTTTCCTTTCCCATCAAAACGCACCCTTAAACTACTTGCCACCTGAATTGTTATATCCACCCCCTTCATGTAAAGAAATGGAATTCTAATTATTATAGTACTGAGTCCAAAATATGTCAAAAGCTTCTCTTCTTTGGTACTGGACAAAGGAAACAAAATGCTGGCAAGGATAAAGAATGCAACTATGCAAGCACATACTATAGTAGGAGAAAGTCTTCAGTAATTAACATGTTGCATATTTAAATAGATAAAAGAGATTTAGAACTGTAGTTGTCCAATTTTATTGTACATTGTTTTTTTAAATCCATGGGAATCCGAACTTTGCCTGACTAATCCCATGTGACCCTGCCAATTTTAGTGTACATTATTGAAGGTCAGGAATAACATATGTTTGAAGTTTAGGCTTCTCTCTTGATTAGAAAATGCCAACTATGAGGTTGATTAAGGAATATGTGAGTACCAACAGCATACGAAACTCCACCTGGAAGGGCACCTTGGTTTTGCCTGCACAAATATTCTTCTTTAGTGGCAAACTATGACGAACAACCTAACAGATAAGAGACAAATGGCAAACATAGTAGAAACTTGACAACAAACCAAACCAAGCCTTGTCCAACTAAGAAGAGTCAGCTATATAGATGTGAGAGCCATCTCCTCTTTTAACATCATGTATGTGAGATCAAGTGCCTCAATATTGTTGAGAACCAACTCTTCTTAAATCTTTCTCTACCTCTCTCATAATTTACAACTTCAATACTTCCACACCTTCTTCCAGGTGCCTCCAGTGGTCGCCTTTTAACATGCCCAAAGCATCTCAAACAACTCTCTCTTAATTTGTCCTCAATCAAGGAACCCAATTTTTTCTTGAATCAAATCATTTCTAATCATGTCCTTTCTAGTATTGCCACACATCCATTTCAACATCCTCATCATGGCCACTTATATCTTCTAAATACATTGGCACTTCAGTGTCCAAAAATTGGTCTATTGGCTATCTTGTCATACTTCCCTTTAACTTAGGGAGCACGTTTCGATCACACAGGACACCTGATGCACAAGCCAATCTTGTGGCTATATTACAATACTCCCCTTTCAACTTAAGGGGTACTCTCCGATCACATAAGACTCTTAGACTTCCTGATGCACTTCCCCACTTCTCCTTCCATAATTCTAACTACCACTCATACATTTTCTAGACTCATCTATCAAAACAATGTCATCCACAAATAGCATGCGCACAATACCTTGTGTTGGATATTACCAATGAGCTCATCATAATTAGCACAAAAAGATATGGGCTAAAGGTTGAACCTTGTGTAGACATAACTCAATCGTACATGTCTTTTATGACTTCAATACATAGTTCGCGAATCGTGAATCGTATCGTGAATCGAAATCTCATTTTTTTGAATCGTGAATCGTATTGTGAATCGAAATCTCATTTTTTTGAATCGTAAATTGTATCGAATCGTGAATCGTACCGATTCGATTACAAATTTAAAACTATATGACATTTGATTTATTACATTTTCATAATAGTTTTTAGTTGAAATTCTTCATTTGAATTAATATAAATTTATGTTTTTTGTTACTTTTCTTCTAGGTGGTTCATGTCCTTTTTGTTTTTTGTTAACCATACTTTAATGGTAAATGCCAAAGTCCTGAGTGTTAAGACAAAATAACATAAAATAATCAAATAATAATAGTGTGGCCAAGTAAAGTGTTATCACCAATAAAGTCTTTGATTTAATCATGCAAAGTTGTCTTGGCCATACAAAAGCAACGACTAAACAGACCAAGACTTTTAAGCATCAGCCACTCAACTCAATAAAAACAAACACTAAGCAAAGACAAGAGTTTCCCAAGACTACTTTTTTTTTTTTTTGTTGTTGGTGAAGACCAAGACCTTTAAATGCAAGCCACTCAATGAAGACAAGGTATACAAAGATAAAATGCAATGTTCCAAAAAGTAAAGAAAGAGCAAGATCAGTCACTTACAATCAGCAAACTTTTTGATCGGCGAAGCCTTTGATCGTGATGAAGATGAGTACATTTCTCTCTCTCTCTTTTTTAAGGCTTTTAACTTCTGATTTTCAAGTGTTTTGATTTTATAATTATAGTTAAAAAGTTGATGTTTTTAACATAAATGGGCTTTTTATTTTATTTTGTTTGTTTATGTTTTTTAAAAATGGACCAATGGTATATTGATTGAAAAAATTTGAAGTGGGGCTCTTTTGTTTTTTTTGTTTTTTGGATTTTTTGGGCTTTTTTTTTTACCCGAATCGTGACTGATTTGCTGAATCACACGATTCGTTACTATTTACTCCGATTCGCTTACCGATTCACCCTAATTAACGATTCACTAATTGATTCGTATCGTTTTTTGCCTGAATTGAACTGAATCGTACAATTCGTTACGATTACGAAAACTATGCTTCAATATATGCCACTCATACGCCATCCTTCTCCCACACACACCATAGGACCTCCTTAGAAACTTGGTCATATGCCTTGCCAAGTCAATAGATGCCATGTGTAAGTCCTTCAAGTATTGCTGCACCAGTCTTCTTGGTGAAAAGATAGCTTCCATAGTCAATCTTCTGAGCATGAGACCAAATCAATTCTCAGACACAACTGTGCTTCTTCTTGATCTTCTTTCAATCATACTTTCCATAATTTATAGTATGATTCATTAATTTAATAACATGGTGATCGACACAATTCTAGATTTCCCTTTTTGTTTTTATAAATGGGTTTTAGAGCATTCTTTCGCCAAGCATCAGGCATCCTCTTACTCCTTGCATTAGATATTTTCTTACTACTTTGAGTTATACTAAAAAGTCTCTCCTCGCTCATGCATCTCCAAATCTAATCAAATTACCATCTAGACCAGCAATCTTCCTACTCCCAAAGACCTTAAGGCAAGAATGCTGATGAATAAAATGCGTCGAGAAGAGACAAAAGACCCTAAAAAGAAGAAGAGTTGTACTCTCTGGGGAAGTGGAGAACTTCATTATACTTTAAGTGCCTCATTGACCTATTCTTTTCTTGTTCATTGATAGAAAATAGGATGCAAGTCCCCTCCTGAGCTATTAAGTTGCCTCCAAGTTATATCAATAGTGTCATCCTCATTAATCAGCTTATAAAAGTAGGTCTTCCAGCTTTTTTTTCTCTTCTCTGCCTCCTCGACACGCAACCTTTCATCCTCATCCTTAATACATTCATCTGGTGTTAAATCCATGTCATTTCTTTTCCCGGCTTTTGCAAGCTTGAATGCCTCATTCTCTCCTTTATTTTGGTCAAGACGCCTATATAAACCTCATATGCCTTTACTTTAGTCTCATTAATTGCCTTTCCTGCTTCCTTTTAGATGCTATATATCTCTGTCGTCTCCACCACCGTGCCTCTTTCTAGGCTAGTGCACTCCCACTAAATTCTCTTAAAACTTTTTTCCCTACTCTTTTGATGCATTATGCTACTTGATCGCACATATCATTACCATTTTCATTAGCCTCCCAAACACTGTCCTTCAATGCTTGCTTTTAAATGATATCTTCTTCTTACCTTTTGAATTTCAAGATTTAGTCCTCCAGCAGTTGTACAACATTCCTTTCCAACACATGTCCAAAATCAGCAATCTAGACTGGGTAGTCACGCTCTATCTTGGGATCACCTTGCTATCTTTACAAGGCAAGCAGTCTTTTCTACCTCTAAGAAAGAAGTCAATTTGTGTCCTCAAAGAACCACTCTTTTAAGTGATCAAGTACTTCTCTTGCTCCTTAAAAAGGTTGTTTGTAGAAAAGGTCTTTCTCCATCAAAATGCCTAGTATAATCCTTCCTACACTCGTGTAGCCACCCACATCTTGTTCAATGAGACCATTCAAATCCCCATCTATAAGAAATAAAGTATATACTTAAACTTTCTTGTGCTAAAACTTTGGGAAGAGGAGTGTACCATGAGAGAAGCAAAGAGGTCAACCTCTTTCAAATTCTCTCTCGATACGTTCTTCAAAAAATCCGATTCGTGCAAAGGCAGGAGCTTGACTGCAAGACCCACCCACCGATTCTTTGTTCTCGAGCCTCTCAGTCTGTCATTATTGGTGCAATCTAATCCATTATCAGAGGGCAATCATGAATCCAATGGATCATTCCTTTTTCCGATATACGAAATAGGCGATTTCACCAGTAGTATCGTCATTTTTGCTTGTGGTATTCGTTCCAAAGTCCTCCCAAAACTTCTCTTCAAGTTGATCTCCTAGTTAAATTGGAGGGGCTTAGGTCCTAATAATTTTTTGAGTCTCCTCTCCTAACACCACATTGACAACATTAGTAGAAATATTAGTACATTTGAAGAAAAAGTAATGTTGATAAATATAGTAGAAACATATTTGAAGAGGATACTTAGACAAAGATCGGTTATGAAGAATCATTTATTAATTCTCCAATATAATTCTTCATCTATTGAAGTCTTTTAAATCGAAGTTTACTTCTTTATCAGTCCCAATCGCAAGGTAAGTGATCATGTTACTTATATTATTACAACTATTCCAACCTCCAACAATGGCCTAGGTCCTTTCTGCTCCTCATCCACCCAACATATGAAGGATTTATGTGCAATTTAAGAAATCACTTTTGCTCGGGTATGTTCAAACTTAAAAGCAAATTGTAGAGAACCTCAGAAGATTTGACAACTACCTATATACACAATACTATCAAAGAAATAATGTCGTCACCAAGATCCTTGCAACTATATGAGATACAAATAATTTACTTCAATAGCATGTTAAGAAATTACTCTTTATTGTCACTAAGTGAAAACATTCGACATACTAATTGATATTTTCCTATCCAACAGTTCATGACCTTGGGATGAGATCAACTAAAGAAAATATGAAGTTGCCAAGACAATAACTACAGCAAAGTAGATTAACATTCTTGTAAATCAAGAAAGCTAATAAGCAATTTATTACATCACATTCAAGAATATGAGAGTCTTAATCTTATATCACGGTATTTGAATTTTATAAGTACCTGTGAACTTATGGAATTCAACAAAGACGTTTCTTTTAGCATCAAGTCTTTGATCTCTAACAATGCATTGAAGGTAGCATAATATTTACGAGTTTGTTGAAGCTTCCTCTGTTCATGAGTGGGGATAAACAATGAATATTCGTGCAAGAGCACATAAGAGACGGATGGTCTGAAAATGTAAGGCATGGAGTGGTTTGAGGTGTAATTTACCTGAATATGAGCATAAAGTTCCGACAACCGGCGTTCATACCTAAGGAAGGAAACTTCAGTCAAGAATAATCCTTACATGGAGATACATAGAGACAATATATAAAAGTGGAAAAGAGCAATCAAAAGGAAAATCAGACCTAAAAAGTTCGAGGAATGAAGGAGTAGTGGTATTGACACACTTCCAAGTAATTAAAGCATTTTTCACAAATCCAGTTTGCTACACAGATATAGAACTAAAAGTATAACATATTCTTCAAAACAATTATAAACAAGGAGAAATCACAGACTATTGCTAAAAGGATCCAATGAAGAAGGAAGGCAGAGGGGGGTGAGTAGAGCCAGCTCGCCCCTTTAAGTTCCAAAATAAAATCCTTCCTAATTGATGCTAGTAGTATAGATGAGAGATAACCCAAGTTTCTGAACAAAGCTTCCACCCAATAACTTTACTTCTTCAAAGCTGATTTATTTTCCCCATGCATCTCTTTGGTAGGCCTATTGGAGGAGCTTATTTCGATTGCCATCTAAATTTATTTCCTTTCCTTTTATCAACATATAGACTCTAACAGAGAAACTCTTACTCTATCCAGTGGAGTACCATAAAGGCATAAATTATATAAACTTAAAGAGTCAAAACATTTACAGAAAAGAATATCGCATGAGAAAAGAATGGGAGGAAAGGGAAAGAAATAGGGAAAATTAAAAATATTACAAGACTAGGAATACCGATGGATCTCTCTTTACCTTTCTGTAAGAAGATTCCAACTAAATAGCATCAATATTAAATTGTGCTATCTGTTTTTAACTATTTTCTATGCCATTGTTGTACTTCACCTACAAGAATGAATGGGAATAAAAACTATATCCTCAGCAACTCAAATAGGAGCTTAATTTGGAATTTTCCTGTTGATATTGGTAAAAGAATGTAAACTTATTACTTGCTAATCTATGTAAATCGACCTACCAGAATTATCTATTAAACTAAATTTATCAATTACAAATGTTGATAATGTTAGTTTAAGTGACAATAATAAAGGATGTAATACACCAGAACAAGCAGAATCAGTATTTCTCCCATTAGTGTAAAATTCTGGCTTTATGCCTGGATCAGATGATGACATCCTTCAAAACAAAACAACAAGTGACCCAATAAGGACTGCAAAAGGATGAGAATAGACTCCAATCCAAGTCGAAGGTTAGATTTTCAAGGAAAATCAAGACTTACAGGCTGCAGATTCAATGAACTACCCCGAATTCTGAAAAGAATTCAAAACCAACTTACTTACTGTAGATAACTTCAATGCTGAAATCGATAAGAGAAGACCATTAACCTACCAAATTGGCAAATCTTAACACTTTATTGCAGATCATCATGGCCCATCATCGAATAAACAACAATTAAAAAACAGTAAAGACCTTGACCTAAGAGTTAATAAACAGAAAAAGAACCCTTCTTTTCTTTCTCGACTGTTCCTTTTTCTGGCCGTACAATATATTTCTGCTGCACCAACATGCCACCTTTTGCATAAAACTTGTCCTCATGGTCTGAATTTTCACTATCAGTATGTTGTCCAAGCAATGACTTCCATTCTTTTCCTTTATCCCTCTTTGTGGAATACCATTCTTCCAACTGCACATCAGCTAGAATCTGAATGTCATCAATAACAACCTGAAAAAGCTGCTTTATGCAACTTGTTTAACAAGCTTCTTTACAAGAAAGAGTATCCAGTATGACAGGTACATCCAGATCACCAATCCTATTTGGTTGTCGCTTGTTAAATTGTTTCACTTCACACAAAAGATCACCAAGCACTATCGATCTCTGAGGTTTCATTCTATATTTACACAAAAGAATTCTATCTCAATGCCGTAAAATCGAAGCAGGCCGCTAGATAGTCTGGTTGTAAAAGAGAATGCTTGGCAGTGTCTAATATCTACCTTCTACTGTTATGTACTTAGCAAAGTTGGGGCTTTCACAACAAGCGTTTTCCACCTTTCCTTTGATTTCTTCAGATTTCGCAAACAATTTTCATTGTACTGTGAATAGAGATCATAATCTTCAATAATCTTATCACTCTTATGACTTGCAGTGAGAGAAGAACACTCCATGGTGTCACAATCATCAGAATTATAATTAAAAGTAATCAATATTATCTCCAAAATACCTTCTAGTGTGACTGAAGTTTTGGTGTGCCTTTCAAAGTTCCGTCCAATTGTGGTGCCTCTTGGTTCATGAGTTCATTAAGTTTTTTTGCCAAGTAAGAGTTCATTAAGTTGTTACTATCTAGTTTTTTTATTTATTTATTTTGAACTAGAATTCTAAGACCCTTAAAAGGAACTAAACCCATGTCTTTTGGTTCTTTCTAAAAAATCCAAAGAGAAACCTTTGTGGCTGCCGACTCAGCACATAGTCCTAATATCTATGAAAGAATTCAAACAGCAATTTACTAGAGCAGATAAAAGAGTCTGTAAGCATGGCAACCCAGAAAACGTTAACAGATCCTAACCCTTCAACCCACTAACTCTTAGAGCCTTCATTTAACAAACCAAAAGACAAAAAGACCGTGCCTTAAAGAGTTCATGTAGTGTATAGAGACATACTATGGTAAACTCATTCATAATATACCTTTCTTGCCTCATAAATAATAGAGTTGATACCCAATTTATCCCCTTATCTTTAGCGTGTTGGACATAGTGGTCCCCTATCTTTAAAAATGCAACATTGCAGTCCTTTATCTTTTAATATCTGACACCTTTAGTCCTTTTTCACTTTTCCATTTAAAATTTGACAGCATAAGCAACAAACTATATATAATCACGTGACAACCACATGCTTCTTCCATCAAATTTTAAACGGAAAAGTGAAAAAGGACTGTCACATATTCAAAAGATAAAGGATTACAATGTTGCACTTTTAAAGATAAGGAACCACTATCTAAACATGCTAAAGATAATGGACTAAACTGGGTATTAACCCTAAATAATATGCCTTTCTTTTTTTGTTTTCTTTCAGTTGCAAACAAGATTTTTCTGCATCAATATGAAAAGGACTCAACTAATAAAGTGTTTTAAAAACTAAGTAAAAGAATAGTTTCTACGACAATTTTCAGAGTACCCATAATTTGATTCTTGACACTTCAGTGAAAAACTTCAAAACACATAAAAGTCATGTATCTATGGCACACAGAATAAGCTAAATATAAGAAGAAGATTCTCCAATTCTTTTTAAAAAAAAAATTGCCTGGACGATATATGTTAATCAAAAACATATTAATTCTGAAGAATCTGATACTTGAAGCGAGCACAGTACCGATACATTCCTCCAGTCTACATCAAGCCGGCAATGGATATCAAGTTTAGCTCCGGAGTCTCATCCTTTTACCAAAGAATTTCTGGAAACATATATCAACCGAACTACGATATCAAACTCAACTCCCAGCACCTCTAATTCTAGCTAAAATTTCAGAAAATCAGGGCCTAGAATATTTTTTGTAATCTGCTTGTGAAAAATCTATAAAGCTTATACAGTTTTACAACTAGTTAAACATACTGATGTTAGGATCTTTTTCTAGGACAGCAACCTAAACAACGAATTATTGGTAGCAGGTCCCTCATTTTCATGAAGTAATATACAGTGAAATAGGTTGGTATTGAACCTTCACTCAAGTCCTCTTCAGTTAATTCACCCAGAAAAATTTAAGAGAAAAGAAAATCGAGAAACACAAAAACATAGAAATTTATATTTTAGCGTGTTAGAAAATACTCTCTGGAATCTTTCATAAATAAGACGGAGAACAAATATTCAATCCTTTTGGGCAATCAAGAAAGTATGATAACGAAGAAAGTGTTACAAAATGGATGTTTTCGAGAGATAGGGCATTCTTACTAACTAGCCTTTCCTAGGGTGGGGGAGAAGGAATGTCATGTTGTAAAAATTCTTAGACAAACTATAGTTGAATCTTACCAACAAAACCTAATATGAAACCCTAACAGTAAATAGAAGATTTGAATTTCAAGAAAAGCTGCTGATAACGCTTTAAACACAAACAAAACAAACATTCGTTTGAGCACTATTGAACAAATAAGGCAACTTCATTAGGAATGAGAAGTCCAATATGTATTCCTAAGAAGGAAAAGAACAAAGAGAACATACTGGATGAGTTCACCCTGTAATGGGATGTCATCAAGCTGCCGCTTTAGGAAGAAAATAGCTCTAAGTTTAGCTGCAAGTTCCTACCAAAAGATACAGATAAAAAGGTAAATCAACATTGAAGTAATTTACGCAAGCCCAAAGAAGATAGCCCTATGAACATCTGTAAAAGGCTCCGTGCTGCTTTTGATAAGAGAGACTGAAATTATGTGACCACAATAGGAAGCAAAACTATCAGCATCTGTCTCATATTAGATATTCAGAGGGTTGTGGAGCCAGCATCAAAGATGCAATAGACAACATGTTTTCTAGGCTTCAACAGAATATATCTAATATGCAACCTTATATGTGAGAGCTGAGCTATTATAATTTATAAAACAACTCAAAACCTTTACAAAGTTTAGTAAAGAGCACTTCTATTTTTTTTTTACATGAATCATAAGCAAGCATGACACTAAAATCCATCATTAACTATTAGTAAAGATTTAATAAAACAAAAAAAGAGTTCAAGAAAATGGAAGTTAAGATTTAAAATATTTAACATTATACAAAAATGCATGGCTCATATTCATGACAAAAGACAGTAGGCGAAAAGAGAAATTCATTGATAACTAATTCAGAGCATAAATTAGGTAGAGCTTCAATAATCTACATTTCCTATCATACAGTAGATGTCGCCTAAATAGAAATGTGTAGACAAAAATACCAATGAAGTATTTAAGCTTCTGACTTCTCATTGGACAGTTAATACAAGTGACAAGATACATTCAATAGTTCTAGCTACAAAGAGCAAATTTCACCTCATATTCTCACCTCTAATCTGCATCTGCACTTGCCTAAGGTTTCTACGCGATGATTTTGTTGACCATGGAATTCAGAAATTTTATTTAAACTGTAGCTCGGATGAACTAAGTGTAATACTTCCATCTACTTACTCAATTTATATTATGATTTTGAATCACAATGGAAAGAAGATTCTCAGTTGAAATAAAGAATAAAATAAAAAAATGAAAGCCTAGATTTATCAAAGATTGCAAACCTAAAGAAGTACTTTCAAGAGCTTAAACCTTCTATTTTAATCGCAATAGATCCCTCTCAGACTAATTTTACATAATTTGCACGGAAGCTATGATGCCCTCTTATTAGGTATTCTGATATTAAGTTTCATAAATGATTTCACAGAAATAGAAAGTCTAAGACAAGAATAATCTTGGACAAGTTCCTAACATATTAACTTCTCCCAAATTGTTGGAAAATGCAAGTAATATCTCAACATCATTTGAATTGCAGGTTTTATGTCCTCCTGGACAAAGCCCTTCCTACTTAATACTTCTATAACCTGGATGTACTACTTCTATCTCTAAGCTTTGTCTATTATCTAATTCAAGTTCTCATTAGGTCTACTTTTACTCCCTCTGTTTCAAATTCAATGCCTAACCCGGTCAAAGATTAATGAAAGAGTTGAAAGTGGGATATAATATCAGTGTATAAAAAGGCGTAAGGCGCACTAAGGCGATAGGGGGTCCTAGTGCCTAGGCGCAAGGCGCAAGGCGCAAGGCGCAAGGCGAAGGCGCGCGCCTTAGCGAAGTAAGGCGCATTTCTTATACTATGAAATCAAAAAATTATGTAAGATACTAAAATAGAAATTTTAATTAGATAATACTTTAACTAAAAAACATCTAAAAGATATATATATATATTCATCAAAAAGTATTAAATTATATATCACTAGTATCATCTAAGTATCATAAAATTCACAAAAAATGCATGATATCCATGTCATTCTCTTTCATCACATCAAAATAAGTATAAGTCAATCATACTTGGCTACTAATATGCTATGTAATACTATGTACTAAAAGACAAAGGATACTATTTCAAATATAATCATCATCTTTCTCTTGGAAGGAAGCAGCAACTCCATCATCCTCCTCCCCATCAAATGATTGGTAGTCTTCATCATCCTCTTCTCAGTGTTTAAAAAGGCGCAAAAAAGGCGCGCCTTAGAGCCAAGGCGCACCATCAGTGCCTTAACAAGCTAAGGCAAGGCGTTTTGATCAAGGCACTGAGGCACGCCTCTCTGTGCCTCTTTAAAATTTTTTATTTCTGTCAATAATTTTTTTTTTTTAATATATGTGCAAAGTACTATATTACCCTTGACTTTTAGATATTTCAAAGAAACCCTAAAAGAAGAAAAAGAAGACAAAAAGAGGAAGGGCAGATCTGATCTCTGCAGTCAACAAAAGAAAAAAGACAGATCTGATCTCTGCAGTCAACCAAAAAAAAAAAAAAAGACAAAGAAGACTGAAGAAGAACCAAGAACGACAACTCAGGTACGATCTATCTCTCTTCTTCTCTCCTCTCCTCTCTTCTCTTTTTCGCCTCTCTCTTCCCCTCCTTTTCTTTTAATCAATTCTCGAGCTCTGTCCTTTTTTTTTTTCCTTTTTGCTGGGTACTGCCCCTAGTGGGTACCATTTCTGCTGCTGTCTTCTTTTTTTTTTATGGGTAGTGCGGTAGTGGCACTCTCTCTCTTTGTTGTCTGCTTTTTTTTTGGTGGTCCACCAATAATGCTTCCCTTTTAACAGACAGTGCTGGACAATGCATGCTTTGCTTCTTTTTTTTTGCTGCTTTTTTTTTTTTTGGTCACCCACATGCTGGACAGTGCATGCTTTTCTTTTGTTATTGCTGCTTTTTTTTTGGGTCACCCCACATGCTGGCTAGTTGGTTTGTCTTTTTCTTTACTTTGAATTATTATATGCATTGTTAGGCTGCCTAATGTTACAGATTATTGTCTTTTATCTCAAAATTATATTGAAATTATAAACTATGTACTTTTACAGATTATAAAACTTGTATAATGGAGAACAATGATGGAAATGTCGATACTAATGCTGATTATAATGAGAAGAAGAGCGATATTGGCTGGAAATATGGTTATTTAGGTGATCCTAAAAATAAAAATGATGTGACTTGCAAATATTGTTCGATAGTGACAAAAGGAGGAATTTTTAGATTGAAGAAGCATCTTGTCGGGGGATATAGGGACATAAAGCAATGCAAAAAATGTCCTGAACATGTTAGGGAAGAAATCAAACAGTTCATGGAGAGTAAAAAGAAACAAAAAGAGCAGTTGAATTTGTTGTCTGATTATGATAATTTTTTAGAGGAGGATGAAGAAGATGAGTTCTTAATGAGTATGGCAGATCGTAAAGGGAAAAGGCAAGTCAATCCGAATCAAATTACTGGCTACAACTCAAACAACAAAAAATCGAGACAAGTTGGTCCAATGGATTCCTTTGCTAAGCCAAAACCATCTACAAATGTTGGAAAGGGTGCACAAGCAACAATTAATCAAACCTATAAGAAAGAACAGAGAGAGAAGGCATGTGTTGATTTGGCTCGATGGATGTATGATGCAGGTATTTCATTCAATGCTGCCACTTATCCTAGCTTCAAAGTTGCACTGAATTCTATTGCTAGAGCTGGAATAGGAATGAAGCCACCAAGTGCTTATGAAAGAAGAGTGCCTTTCCTAAGAAAAGAAGTACAAAACACTAATGATTTGATGAAAAGCCACATAGAGGAATGGGCAAGAAATGGATGTTCTATTATGTCAGATGGATGGTCTAATAGATATCATAAGCCAGTGATTAACTTCTTGGTGAATTGTTCAAAGGGAAGTATGTTCATGGAGTCAGTTGATGCATCTTCTTATATAAAGACCGGAGAGAAGTTGTTTGAGCTACTTAGCAAAATTGTACAGAAAGTTGGAGAATCCAATGTTGTGCAAGTCATAACAGATAATGGAAGCAATTTCATTGCAACTGGTAAGAGAAGTACTATTAGTATAAATCATGTGTTCTTAATTCTTACTACTTATGTATTTTAAAGTATTAATCTCTTTGACTTTTATGGTTTAGGTAAATTGTTGGAAGCAAGATTCTCACATTTGTACAGGACACCATGTGCTGCACATTGCATTGATTTGATGCTTGAAGATATTAGAAAGATTACCTCGATCAATAGGGTAATTAAGAGGGCAATTCAAATGAATAGCTTCATTTATCTAAGGCCGAGTCTTTTAAACTTGATGAGGCGCTTTACTGGACAAAGAAACTTGTTGCGGCCAGCCAAGACTAGATTTGCAACTTCTTTTATCACTTTGTCTTCGATACATAAGCAGCGAGATAGCTTAAGAAAGCTTTTTACATCCCAGGAATGGGTGACTAGTCGATGGGCAAAAGAACCTGGGGGAAAGAGAGCACATCAAACTGTTTTAATGCCATCTTTTTGGAATGGGGTGGTTTATGCTCCCAAGTTAAGTGGTCCTTTAGTTCGTGTTCTCAGATTAGTTGATGGAGAGAAGAAGCCATCTATGGGATACATATATGAAGCCATGGATCGAGCTAAAGAAGCCATTGCTACTTCATTTGTTGAAAATGAAGACAAGTATTCAAAAACATTTGAAATAATTGACAAGAGATGGGAATGTCAACTCCATCATCCTTTGCATGCAGCTGGGCATTACTTGAATCCAGAATTTTTTTATGATAATCCCGAGATTGAGCAGTGTGAAGAAGTGATGAAAGGTTTATATGCATGCATAGAGAGGTTGGTTCCAGAGTTAGAGAAGCAAGACAAGATCACAGATGAGTTGCCAAGCTATAGAAGAGCTGAAAATTTGTTTGGAAATTCGATGGCTATTAGGCATAGGAAGACTAAAGCACCAGGTAAATTTTTTCAGCTTAATGGTTTCTTTTGTTTATCAATATTTCATTGAATATCAAACTAATAGTAGTTGTTTTTCACTGGTTAACTTCAGCTGAATGGTGGGCTGCTTATGGAGCTTCTACTCCCAATTTGCAAAAATTTGCCATAAAAATTCTAAACCTTACATGCAGTGCATCGGGGTGTGAAAGAAATTGGAGTGTCTTTGAACAGATTCACAGCAAAAAAAGGAACAGGCTTGCACATTCCCGTTTGAATGATTTGGTGTATGTCAAGTACAATCGAGCATTGGTTGAAAGATACAAGATGCGTGATAATATTGATCCTATATCTTTGAAAGACATTGATGATAGTAATGAATGGTTAACTGGGATAATTGAAGAAGATTATGCCGAGGATGATTTAGTGTTTGAGGATGATGAAGATGGAGGTTTAAATTGGGGACAAGTTGCTAGTGCTTCTGGAGTTGATGAAGAAAGATTTAATTTTAGATCAAGAGGGAGTAAGCAATCAGTTTCAACCTCTAGCTCTCGAAGACATCCCTTACATGAAGATATAGAGGAAGAAGAGGATGATGAAGACTACCAATCATTTGATGGGGAGGAGGATGATGGAGTTGCTGCTTCCTTCCAAGAGAAAGATGATGATTATATTTGAAATAGTATCCTTTGTCTTTTAGTACATAGTATTACATAGCATATTAGTAGCCAAGTATGATTGACTTATACTTATTTTGATGTGATGAAAGAGAATGACATGGATATCATGCATTTTTTGTGAATTTATGATACTTAGATGATACTAGTGATATATAATTTAATATTTTTTGATGAATATATATATATATATATCTTTTAGATGTTTTTTAGTTAAAGTATTATCTAATTAAAATTTCTATTTTAGTATCTTACATAATTTTTTGATTTCATAGTATAAGAAATGCGCCTTACTTCGCTAAGGCGCGCGCCTTCGCCTTGCGCCTTGCGCCTAGGCACTAGGACCCCCTATCGCCTTAGTGCGCCTTACGCCTTTTTATACACTGCCTTTTCTTCCTCTATATATTCATGTAAGGGCTGTCTTCGAGAGCTAGAGGTTGAAACTGATTGCTTACTCCCTCTTGATCTAAAATTAAATCTTTCTTCATCAACTCCAGAAGCACTAGCAACTTGTCCCCAATTTAAACCTCCATCTTCATCATCCTCAAACACTAAATCATTCTCGGCATAATCTTCTTCAATTCTTCCAGTTAACCATTCATTACTATCATCAATGTCTTTCAAAGATATAGGATCAATATTATCACGCATCTTGTATCTTTCAACCAATGCTCGATTGTACTTGACATACACCAAATCATTCAAACGGGAATGTGCAAGCCTGTTCCTTTTTTTGCTGTGAATCTGTTCAAAGACACTCCAATTTCTTTCACCCCGATGCACTGCATGTAAGGTTTAGAATTTTTATGGCAAATTTTTGCAAATTGGGAGTAGAAGCTCCATAAGCAGCCCACCATTCAGCTGAAGTTAACCAGTGGAAAACAACTACTATTAGTTTGATATTCAATGAAATATTGATAAACAAAATAAACCATTAAGCTGAAAAAATTTACCTGGTGCTTTAGTCTTCCTATGCTTAATAGCCATCGAATTTCCAAACAAATTTTCAGCTCTTCTATAGCTTGGCAACTCATCTGTGATCTTGTCTTGCTTCTCTAACTCTGGAACCAACCTCTCTATGCATGCATATAAACCTTTCATCACTTCTTCACACTGCTCAATCTCGGGATTATCATAAAAAAATTCTGGATTCAAGTAATGCCCAGCTGCATGCAAAGGATGATAGAGTTGACATTCCCATCTCTTGTCAATTATTTCAAATGTTTCTGAATACTTGTCTTCATTTTCAACAAATGAAGTAGCAATGGCTTCTTTAGCTCGATCCATGGCTTCATATATGTATCCCATAGATGGCTTCTTCTCTCCATCAACTAATCTGAGAACACGAACTAAAGGACCACTTAACTTGGGAGCATAAACCACCCCATTCCAAAAAGATGGCATTAAAACAGTTTGATGTGCTCTCTTCACCCCAGGTTCTTTTGCCCATCGACTAGTCACCCATTCCTGGGATGTAAAAAGCTTTCTTAAGCTATCTCGCTGCTTATGTATCGAAGACAAAGTGATAAAAGAAGTTGCAAATCTAGTCTTGGCTGGCCGCAACAAGTTTCTTTGTCCAGTAAAGCGCCTCATCAAGTTTAAAAGACTCGGCCTTTGATAAATGAAGCTATTCATTTGAATTGCCCTCTTAATTACCCTATTGATCGAGGTAATCTTTCCAATATCTTCAAGCATCAAATCAATGCAATGTGCAGCACATGGTGTCCTGTACAAATGTGAGAATCTTGCTTCCAACAATTTACCTAAACCATAAAAGTCAAAGAGATTAATACTTTAAAATACATAAGTAGTAAGAATTAAGAACACATGATTTATACTAATAGTACTTCTCTTACCAGCTGTAATGAAATTGCTTCCATTATCTGTTATGACTTGCACAACATTGGATTCTCCAACTTTCTGTACAATTTTGCTAAGTAGCTCAAACAACTTCTCTCCGGTCTTTATATAAGAAGATGCATCAACTGACTCCATGAACATACTTCCCTTTGAACAATTCACCAAGAAGTTAATCACTAGCTTATGACATCTATTAGACCATCCATCTGACATAATAGAACATCCATTTCTTGCCCATTCCTCTATGTGGCTTTTCATCAAATCATTAGTGTTTTGTACTTCTTTTCTTAGGAAAGGCACTCTTATTTCATAAGCACTTGGTGGCTTCATTCCTATTCTAGCTCTAGCAATAGAATTCAGTGCAACTTTGAAGCTAGGATAAGTGGCAGCATTGAATGAAATACCTGCATCATACATTCATCGAGCCAAATCAACACATGCCTTCTCTCTCTGTTCTTTCTTATAGGTTTGATTAATTGTTGCTTGTGCACCCTTTCCAACATTTGTAGATGGTTTTGGCTTAGCAAAGGAATCCATTGGACCAACTTGTCTCGATTTTTTGTTGTTTGAGTTGTAGCCAGTAATTTGATTCGGATTGACTTGCCTTTTCCCTTTACGATCTGCCATACTCATTAAGAACTCATCTTCTTCATCCTCCTCTAAAAAATTATCATAATCAGACAACAAATTCAACTGCTCTTTTTGTTTCTTTTTACTCTCCATGAACTGTTTGATTTCTTCCCTAACATGTTCAGGACATTTTTTGCATTGCTTTATGTCCCTATATCCCCCGACAAGATGCTTCTTCAATCTAAAAATTCCTCCTTTTGTCACTATCGAACAATATTTGCAAGTCACATCATTTTTATTTTTAGGATCACCTAAATAACCATATTTCCAGCCAATATCGCTCTTCTTCTCATTAGAATCAGCATTAGTATCGACATTTCCATCATTGTTCTCCATTATACAAGTTTTATAATCTGTAAAAGTACATAGTTTATAATTTCAATATAATTTTGAGATAAAAGACAATAATCTGTAACATTAGGCAGCCTAACAATGCATATAATAATTCAAAGTAAAGAAAAAGACAAACCAACTAACCAGCATGTGGGGTGACCAAAAAAAAAAAAAGCAGCAAAAAAAAAGAAGCAAAGCATGCACTGTCCAGCACTGTCTGTTAAAAGGAAAGCATTATTGGTGGACCACCAAAAAAAAAAAGCAGACAACAAAGAGAGAGAGTGCCACTACCGCACTACCCATAAAAAAAAAAAGAAGACAGCAGCATAAATGGTACCCACTAGGGGCAGTACCCAGCAAAAAGGAAAAAGAAGACAGCAGCAGAAATGGTACCCACTAGGGGCAGTACCCAGCAAAAAGGAAAAAAAAAAAGGGCAGAGCTCGAGAATTGATTAAAAGAAAAGGAGGGGAAGAGAGAGGCGAAAAAGAGAAGAGAGGAGAGGAGAAGAAATAGGAGAGAAGAAGAGAGATAGATCGTACCTGAGTTGTCGTTCTTGGTTCTTCTTCAGTCTTCTTGTCTTTTTTTTTTTTTGGTTGACTGCAGAGATCAGATCTGTCTTTTTTCTTTTGTTGACTGCAGAGATCAGATCTGCCCTTCCTCTTTTTGTCTTCTTTTTCTTCTTTTAGGGTTTCTTTGAAATATCTAAAAGTCAAGGGTAATATAGTACTTTGCACATATATTAAAAAAAAAAATTATTGACAGAAATAAAAAATTTTAAAGAGGCACAGAGAGGCGCGCCTCAGCGCCTTGTGCGCCTTGGTGCGCCTTGATCAAAACGCCTTGCCTTAGCTTGTTAAGGCGCTGATGGTGCGCCTCGCCTCTAGGCGCGCCTTTTTTGCGCCTTTTTAAACTCTGTATAATATGTGGTGAGTCAATAATAAAGTGAGGCCAAAAAATACTTGTTAGTTTTTTCAACACTTTACTTGTTAGTTTTTTCAACACTTAAAAGTTAGTAAGTGGGAGACATGTGGGCCCAAAGTAATATGTTGAATACATCGTTCTAGCTAAATAACATATAGTTGTTATATTTCTGGTAAGTGAACATTAATTTGAAACAGCCCAAACAGAAAAGTAATACATTCAAAAATAAAGGGAGTATTTAAAATAAGTACGGGTAGTGCACAAGCTTGATTGAGTATAACAGAAGACATAATTCAACAAGAAGACAAGAATAAAACAAAAGACAAAGCCCAATGACCACAACTCGAGCGCCCCAAGAAAAGAAATTATCGAACAAAAACTATCATCATCCTCCACTGGGAAGTGCAAACATTTTTATTGAAAGATAGGTCATGAAAATGTTCGAAAGATTGGTCATGATCAGCTTCAGGGTTTTGAAATGAAGTACAGAGACCATTAATAGGAATACAATTATTTCAACTTTCAGTTACAGGTTTTTACAAGACTCTTTTAGGCATAATGGTTACATCCTTCATATTTCTATAATTATATCTGCTGCGATGCAAGGTTGCCACCTTACACAAGATGTAGGAGATCAGAAAACAAAATGGATTGAAAAAATAAGGCTGATGCATGATACGGTTTAAGTACTAATTTTGCTTAATAGATTGCTGAAATAATCACCAACGCACACACGGAAAGGACACAGGGGAATGGAAAAGGCCAAAAGCGCTAAGCAAACAAGAAGCAAAAAATCCTTCCAATTACAAGAGATGAAGCATATAGAAAGTAATCACTGCAGAATACACCAAGTGTATCGACCAACTAAAATTCACATAAGCAACTTTCAGGTTTTCAGAAAATTCCACAAGAAAAAAAACACTAAATAGCCCATTAAAAGGGCGTCTCTGATAGAGTACAGTAAAGTACAGTAATAGTCTCACAGTTAGTTTAGCACGTGTAATATCTGATTGTATGCAGTCAATGTGTAATAGAGTCAGTTAGCCTAATGACAGCTGTAAAGCATTTATAACACAGCTGTAAAGCATTTGTATCAGCTGCAGAATAGTATATATATATATATCTGCAATGTAATCATTTACAGATTAATAAAATCATTTTATCACTTTTCTATAGACTTCTTCATGGTATCACAGAGCATTTTTGATCCTGAGGAAATTTTTCGAGAAAGATCTCCATTGGAGAACATCAACCTCCATTGAAGCTCTTCTCAACCTCCATTAAAGCTCCACTGCGAAGCTTCTACTCTCTCTTCCGCACCTCTCTATTCTCAAATCTCTTCTTCTCTGATCTTCAAGTAGGCATATCTCTATACTTTGAAGATCATTATTGCAACTCCATTACAGATCTCTGTAACAGCTTGCAATTTCACCATTAAAACACTCTGCGAAAGCTTGCAAAGACATAAAACTTCACTTCGCACACTTTCTACTTCAATATTCTATCTTTTCACCAAATCAAAACTTCAAAACCCTAATTTTCTGCAATTTTTTCATTCTTCAAAACCCTAATTCTCAGCCATGGCTTCTTCTGAAGTTGATATTCCCCAAGGACTCAAGGCACTGACTCAGAACTTACATAATCTGGTCAGAATTCAACTTGATAACAACAACTATCTCATGTGGAAAGCACAGATGGAGATAGTTCTTCAAGCTCATCAGCTCTTGGATCACATCAATGGAGCTCAACCTTGTCCTTCCAAATTTCACTCAGAAACTTCTTCCACAAATTCTACTTCTTCAACACTCAATCCAGCTTACACTGCCTGGATGTTGAAGGATCAACATCTCAAAACATGTCTCATAGCCACAATCACCCATTCTGTTCTTCCTCATATTCTTCATTTATCTACTACTTCTGCGATTTGGAGTGAATTGGCAGCCAGATTCAATAATCTGAGCAGACCTCATCTATATCAACTGAAAGTCCAACTTTATTTCCTCAACAAAGGTTCCAAAACAATGAGAACCTATCTGGATGAGGTCAAATCTGTCACAGACAGCCTTCTTTCAGCTGGAGCTCAAGTTCCTGAAGAAGATCTCATCATTCAAATTCTCAGAGGACTTCCTCCTGAATATGAGACACTAAGGGCCTCTCTTAGGGTCAGAAAAGATTCTCTTTCCCTCACTGAACTGAGCAGTCTCCTACTCACAGAAGAGCTACATATTCAGTTTCTCAATTCAGTCAAACTTAGTTCCTCTGCTACCACAGATGTTCATAATGCTCTCTACACTACTACAGCAAACTCTAATTCATCAAGAGGTAGAGGCAGAAATCAAAACCAAGGAAGAGGTGGCAGAAATGGCAGAGGTGGTAGAAACAACTCTCAATTTTTTAACAATTCACAGAGAGCTAGCAACACTTCAGAAGCTAAGATTTTCTGCCAAATCTGTGGGAAACCCAACCATTCCGCTATTGAATGTTGGCACAGATTGGATGTCACAAACTACTCTAAGCCTAAAGAGGATAAACAGGCTTTGGCTGCCCATCTAGGCCCTCAATCTAGTGCTGAATCCCAGTGGTACTTAGACTCGGGAGCAAATGTGCATGTCACACATGATCCTTCCACTCTCACTTCTACCCAGCCCTACTTTGGCACTGAAAAGGTATCAGTTGGCAATGGCAGTACTCTACCCATCCAACAAGTTGGTACTGGTACTATTCTTACTCCTACTTCATCTCTTTCCTTAAAGAACATATTTTATATTCCTCAGATTTCCAAAAATCTTCTTTCTGTTTTTAAACTTGTCCATGATAATGACTGCACCCTTTTGTTTAATGCCAAGGAGGTCATCATCATGGACAATACTACCAAGCAGACTTTGTTCAAGGCCCCCTGTGAAAGAGGACTTTATCCCATTCCTTCCCAGTCTGCTCTTTCCAAATCTGCTGCAAGCATTGTTTTCACTTGCACCACACCTTCACCATCACTCACTACAACTGAGCAATGGCATCTGAAGTTGGGGCATCCTTCTAAACCTTCTGCACAACTTTTATCTTCTTTACTGAATGTAAAATTGCCTACTTCTACTATTCATTGTGATTCTTGTAGTATAGCTAAATCACACAAACTACCATTCTCATTGTCTAGCAATGTTACCACAGCTCCTTTTGATTTAGTACATTCAGATGTATGGGGTCCTTCCCCTTATCCTTCTTGTCAAAACTATAGATACTACCTTTTGTTCATTGATGATTTTACTAAGTATTGTTGGCTTTATCCTTTGAAAGCAAAGTCTGACACTTATCCTACTTTCTTACGCTTTACTGCTTTAATTAAAACTCAATTCAATGCTATCATAAAAACATTTAGGACAGACAATGGTAGAGAATATCTTAACAATCAGTTCAGTCAACTACTTCAAAGTCAAGGCACTATTCACCAAACAACCTGTCCATACACTCCCCAACAAAATGGAAAGGCAGAAAGAAAACATCAACATCTAGTGGAAACTGCCCTAGCTCTTCTCCACCACTCAAGTGTGCCATCAAAATATTGGTTAGATGCCTTGGCTACAGCAAATTTCCTCATTAACAGGCTGCCCCATTCACAACTCCAAAATCAATCTCCATTTCAAGTTCTCTACCATTCACAGCCAGACTACAACTACTTAAAAGTTTTTGGCTGCCTTTGTTATCCATGGTTAAGGCCATATACCTCTCACAAACTAGAATTTCGATCCATACCTTGTGTCTTTTTAGGATATTGCTCTCACACTAAAGGATACAAGTGTCTAGATCCCTCCACTGACAAAGTCTACACTTCTAGACATGTCAGGTTTAATGAGCAGGTTTTCCCTTTCAAATCTCAGTCAAGGCCATCCTCCACTCCTGACTCCAACCCTTTTACTTTTGCACCACTCTTTTCCCCACCCATCCTTATATCTCAAGTTCCACAATCAGTTCCTAGCTCTCAAGCTGCATCTATTCCTCCTGCTCAGTCCTTATCCCTAATTCCTCAACAACATCTTTCTCCTTCACAAAGCACTACTGCACAACACAGCCTTCAGGGGCCCAATGAAGTCCCTCACAGCCCTCCTACTACAGGTGTCTCCTCTTCTACTCAATCTGTAGAACAACCATTATCTCCTACTCAGTCTGTTATTCACACTTCATCTTCCACTCAGTCAGAACCTCAATCATCTTCTGGTTCTGAACAGTCAACTAATATACCAACATCTGACTCTTCTCCATCTTTCTCAGCCTTAGCACCACAGTCAATACATCCTATGTTGACTAGATCAAAAACAGGTTGTCTTCCTCAACCCTTATATCAACTACATACCCTTATCTCTACTCCTCCTTCCACTGAACCACTCTCTTACAAAGAAGCTTCAAAATACACTCATTGGGTTCAAGCAATGCAAGAGGAATATCAAGCACTCTTGCAACAGAATACTTGGACTCTAGTCCCTCATCCTCCCACTAGACAGCCAATAGGATGTAAATGGGTCTATAGGATTAAAAGGCACTCAGATGGGTCAATAGCCATGTATAAAGCAAGATTAGTAGCCAAAGGCTACAATCAAGAACCAGGCATTGATTACACTGAGACTTTTAGTCCAGTGGTAAAACAGCAAACAATTAGACTAATTCTTTCCTTGGCCTTGCACAATGACTGGCCTCTACAACAACTGCATGTGTCCAATGCATTCCTCCATGGAGATTTACAGGAGGAAGTGTACATGACACAACCACAGGGCTTTAAAGACCATTCCTACCCCTCCTATGTCTGTCAACTCAATAAGTCTCTATATGGTTTAAAGCAAGCCCCTAGAGCTTGGTATACAAAACTCTCAACATTTCTGCTAGCACAAAATTTTACTTGCAGTCAATCCGACACCTCTTTATTCATTCAAAGAACTTCCACTCACATTACTCTACTCTTAGTTTATGTTGATGATATTATCATCACAGGGTCTTCTCCTACTTCCATACAAACTCTTATTTCAGCTATGAACACTCAGTTTGCTATGAAATCACTTGGTTCCTTATCTTATTTCCTTGGCATCGAGGTCAGTCCTATCAAGACATCTCTTCTTCTTCATCAAACAAATTATGCCAAAGATATTCTGCAAAAAGCAGGGCTTTCAGACTGCAAATCTGCAGATACTCCTACATTTTCTAAGTCCTTACACTCTCAGAATCATGACACTACACCTTATGCCAACCCTACACACTATAGAAGCATTGTTGGAGCCTTGCAATATCTTACCATCACAAGGCCTGACATCCAATTTACAGTCAACACCTTGTGTCAATACATGCATGCTCCTACCACTGCTCACTATTCAGCCCTCAAAAGAACCTTGAGGTACATTAAGGGTACTTTGCATATGGGTATTCTCTTTCAGCCAGGCCCTCTCCATCTACAAGCTTATTCAGATTCAGATTGGGCCACAAATTCAGATGACAGGAGATCAACTACAGGCTATGCCATTTTTCTAGGGTCTAACCTTATTTCTTGGTGCTCTAAAAGGCAACCTACAGTTGCAAGGTCAACAACAGAGACAGAGTATAGAGCATTAGCTCAGACTGCTGCAGAAATGAAGTGGCTTACCTATCTTCTTCATGATCTCAAACTCTCAGTTCCTACCCCTGTTATTCACTGTGATAACACCTCTGCAATGGCCTTAGCATCAAATCCTATTTTCCATGGTCGTACCAAACACATTGAGATCGATTACCACTTCGTTAGAGAACAAGTGGTATCTAAATCATTGCAGCTGTCCTATATCAATACTACAGAACAGATTGCAGACTTACTGACCAAGGCTTTACCTAAGAAGACCTTCAACTATCTCTGTACCAAGCTTCCCCTGTGTGTTTTCACCCCAGTTCAACTTGAGGGGGGATGATAGAGTACAGTAAAGTACAGTAATAGTCTCACAGTTAGTTTAGCACGTGTAATATCTGATTGTATGCAGTCAATGTGTAATAGAGTCAGTTAGCCTAATGACAGCTGTATAGCATTTATAACACAGCTGTAAAGCATTTGTATCAGCTGCAGAATAGTATATATATATATATCTGCAATGTAATCATTTACAGATTAATAAAATCATTTTATCACTTTTCTATAGACTTCTTCAGTCTCAAAGAAAATCCTTAGAAGCTGTCAATATGAAGAACAGTAAGAAACCTTCATTCCTGATAACACAAAAGTTAAAATCATCATATCAGCATATATATTCATGCTAAGCTTAGGAACATACCGTCTTTGCCAAATTCAGTTTTTCATTAGACTCAGATAGAGAACGTTCTGAATTTTCCAGGAGTCTCTTCTCATCTTCAGCATACTGTAACATGTTCTCAAGCTCATTGACCTCATCTTGCAACTTAGAATGTTTCATGAGGTGATCAGATTCAAGATCAGTTTCTTGCCTCTCAAGATCCTATACAAAAAAAATAAAATAAGTCCCTCATACACAATAAATGAAAACCTTGATGACACCAAAAAGAACGTAGATCCAATACAATGAATGCAAACACATATATTGTTAAATATATTAAATAAGAAATAACTAACAAGAAAATTGGAAGTAATATAAATGGTTTCATGGGTTGATATCAGAATGGCCTATTAAACATCCATTATTAGAGTTAAAATAGTGCTCAATTCATGAAATTCTTAAATGCATATACACATACATATTACCTATTAATCTGTTCATATGTAAACAAATATCTATGTATATCCGCACACACACGTAATTAGCTAATTTAGCTCACCTTGAATGACTGGAAAACTGCTACAAATGTTAGCAAACACATGTATAACAAAATATATTAAATGAGAAACAACTACAAGAAAATTGAAAACAATTACGGATTGATATATACCCAAAACATAAATAAATAAAGGTTCACGGATTGATACGAAATGGCCTAAAAATCTGAAATAATTCAGAGTTAAAAATTAGTGGTATTCGTACATGCATATAGACATACATATAAACCAATAAATATACAGACATATATATGTATAGTCTTTAGCAACAATGCAAAGTAAGACAGCGATACACCCGAAAATCGGTGCAATGAGAGTGCGACCCTCATTGCGTAACCCGAACTTTGTGCACCGAGAGGACCTTTTGTCAAACCCCCACACACATATAAATTACACCTAAAATGAGTTCGACCCTCCTTCCGTAACGTGAGTTTCGTGCACTGAGTGACCCTATTATATGCGTCCACATACTCATACAATATACACTCAAAAAGGGTTTGACTCGCTTCTCAGAACGCGAGTTTCATGCACTAGGCAGACCCCTTTTATATGCGCCCACACACACAGATGTAAAGGCATACCTTGAGTGTCTGCAAAGTTGATACTAATGATTGCAAATCAGAATCGGGAGAGCATTTGTCAATTTTCTTTTCAAGAAGCTTTACTTCGCTTGACACATTAGCCTTTGTTTGATTCTGTAGCAAAGAAAACAATTTACGAAATATATTATATTTCAAAAGATAAACAAGAATTTTTATCATTCATTTTTGAAAAAAAAAAAAAATTCAAAATTTCAACTCACCAGTTGTGCTATACTCTTCCTCAGTCCCATTACTGATTTTTCCAGGTTCCTCAATGTCTCCTCCTGCTTCATCGTAAAACCACGACGTTGTATGAAGGTCAACAATGGAAAGTTTCGGTGAAAATCGCAGCTTCTCTTTTTTCTTCTCCTCCTTCAAGTTTCGCCTTTTCTCTTTTGTTTGTAATTGTCACTTTAGACACTTGAGGTTTCAGAAATTGCTGTTTTAAGTATTTTAAGTTTCGAAAGTCTTAATTTGGGGCTAACACTTTCATCCCATGTTTGGTGAAAAAAAAGGCTTTGGGCCTTGACGTTCAACCTCTAGCTTCGATTCTTATTCTTTATTCGAATTGAAAAGAAAATGATAAGTTTTATAAATAAATTAATATTTTTATTTTTTAAAAAAATATAAGTGTAATATTTATAAGGATATAAGTGTAATTTTATAAAACTGAAAGGGATAATATAGACATTGTCAATTCAAGTCACCCCAATTTGGAGTTATTGCAAATTGGTTCAATAAATGAGTTTTCATAATCACCCCTAATACAATCATCACAAAACCCATCCAATCCAAACAGGGTAAAATGCAAATTACCTTATGTGGTTGACCATTAGTGCATATTACCCCCTGTATTTCCAAAATCACCACATTACCTACATGTGGTCTATAAAAAGAGTGTATGTTACCCTCTCCAATAGAAAAAACGTTAAAAGTACCAAGAAGTGTAACGCACGCGTCTTATTTGCGAATTTGCAACATATTTCTAACATGAACCACCTACTTTTACACTTATGGGGACAAAAAAGCCCTTAGACAAGGCTCAACTACTTCAACTTTACTTTGTTGGTATGACCAAAAAAAAAAAAAAAAACTTTACTTGTTGGTATTTTCAACATATTTCGTGCTTGATCTCACAAGAGCTCATCATACTCGCCATCGGTTTAGATTTGCTTGTGCTTTTTGGCTAGAGCTAACGTTGACAGGAGCTCATTTTAGGTGATATTTGAAACCTTTGTTGGTATGTTGATTTTTTTCGTCGTCTTTTTTATTTAAGGCAGATCCCATAACCCTTGTTGGTATTTTGACAGGAGCCCACTTATTTTTTTTGTTGTTTTATTTTCACTTTTATTATGTTCATTGTAGATTAGCCAAGAGAAAAAAAATGTCAACAAGCAATAGTAGGAGTAGGAGTTCGAAGAGGTCGAGGTACAAAGATCTTGACTTGCGATTTGTGCACCAATATTGTTGATATTGTCACCGAAGGCTTGATGTTGTAATTGTGTTGACTGAGAGCCCACAAAAGGACATTTGTTCTCCAAGTGTGATAATTGTGAATTTTTCTAATGGTGTCACATGTATAGTGCATCTTGGGAGAGCACTAGCATGGCCCTTATTCTACCATGTGATAATGGAATAAAAGAGGATGTTGGAGACTGTGAAGACGAAGTGACATACCCTGTGAAGATGAAGGAGAAGGTATAGGATGATAAACTGTTAGTTGTCTTTTGTTTGTTACTTATTGTTCTTATTGTGTTGGTGATATTAAAGTGAGATTATAAATTGTTGTAAGCTTTTGGATTCGAAGTAAATTAACTATTTCGTTGTAATTGTTTATTTGTTTGAAGTGAGATTATGAATTATTGCGACTTATCTATTTAGATCTACTATGAACGATGCACAAACCTCTCCCCCCCTCCCCCCCCCCCTGCTCGGCCCCGCCCAGCCTAAGGACTTTTTCTTTATTCAATCTTGAATTGAAAAAGGCAGGCATCTAACTGTGAATTTTATAATATAAAAGAGAGAGAGTAGCAAGTACTACTTCCTATCCAATATGAAGACATATGCGTCGGATTTAGAGTTGTGATTCGGGGCCAAACGCATCAAAGCGACAACTTGAGAGCGGATTCCCTACTAAGAATGGATCGAGGATCGAATACTAAAGTCAATGTTTCACCAAATTTCAGATGTCCCTTTCGTTATTACTTATTTCTTTATGTCACTATGGTTGTGTGAAGGTAGAGAAACCTCTATGTGGTTGTGTGAATGATGTATATATTGGGAATAGGTATGCCCGAAAGACCACTAACACATTGTCATTGATATATCTGGATATTTACAATGAATAATTAATGTCATCTTACTTATATGAGCATGTTTTTCTCTTATGTGGTTGATTGTTATATATATGAGTATGTAAGGTCCTTGCTTCAAGTGTTGACTTGGGTATGTGATGGTTATGTACAGAAGGTCTAAGTCATGGTTACTTGTCAAGCAGAACTATTTAGTCCATAACTAAGTAGTAAAGTTGGGCACTCTACTATGGTAGAAGTTATTGTGAATAAATTCCCTTTACAGTAAGGTGATCTGCCTTGATCATAGATAGGGTTCCAGACTTACTTCACTTATGCATGTGTATGCATTGGACGGGCCACCGTAGGTATAAGTGGGCCAATGCTCTTAATCTTGAGCATATGTGGATAAACTGACGAAGTCAAGTTCTTGCACTTTGAGTCACTATGGGTGAGATCTTATATATGGGTCAACAACTCTATAATTTAGGTGTCTGGACTTGGTTAGAAGGGACATACATATGCAATAAGGAATCTATACATTAATCATTCCCTTAAAATAATCAAGGTTGATCATCCTGAATCTGTGCACAGTAATATATGATGTATTGGTTGTTACACTTGTGGGTCGCTCCTTCGGTCGAGTGTATAACTTCCGGAGAATGGTTAGATTATGGGCTAGAGGTTATAAGGAGAAAGATGTAGTCTAAGAGGTGATAGTACAAATAAGTAAATCTGTCTTGGCTATGAGTGAGTATAGAGGGGCAACGTGGTCATTATCACTTAATTAGTCTAAAGGCTAAGAGTCATATATTATTGACTAACTCCTGTCAATATACTAATTATCTTGAAGTGCAGCCATAGTCTTTTAGTGGAATAAACTAAGGTTAAAATGATAAAATATTGTTGAGAAACTAACAAGGCTATTTTTGTCATTTTCAATGGAATGATAATTATGTCTTTAGTCCCCCTTCCAGCCATTTACCTTATAAGTGTCTTTACTAAATAAAAAATTACTAAATTGAATAGAGGATTTAATCCTTTGACAACTAGAAGTAATAAATAAACTTTCCATTTGTGGAAGGAATTTTTATTTTGACAGTTAGCTAAATTTTGGATTAATTAATTAATTAATTAATTGAAGTTTAAATGCTACTAAATATTTAAGATAGTTTTTTCATAATTAGAGAAAGGTTTTATTCTTAAATAGTAGACTAGATTTGGACTTAGAAACTAATTAAAATTAATTAATTAAATTGAATAAAGCTCAAGGGTTTAGCCATAGGCTTAACACGCAGACCAAGCACCTGGACGCATGGGCTAGGCATCCCATGTCCCCTAGGCATGTGGTATGGCCTAATATGCTAAGCCAGTGTGAACCCAAGGTGTAAAAAGATTTCTATTATATTTTAGAATTACAGGATAATTCAAAATCCTAATCCTTTATTCTTTTGGATTCATATTAAGATAAAACTACCTTGCATATTTTCACCTATATAAAGGCTTCTACCACAAGCTCCACAATTGTACTATCTCATTTGAGATCTCTCTCTCTATGAATAAGCTTCAACCTTTTGAAGAAACTCGAATAGTTTTTCTTTTAGTTTAGTTTAGCAAGATCAAGTCCCACAACTTGGTCAACATTTAAGCTAAGATTTGGGATATAGGGGAAGATCAAAGTTGAGTAGAAGCAGTGCTCCAAGCGTGTGAGGCATCCTCTTCAGCAAAGGTGAAGTTTTCTTTGTTCATTCTTCACGATAAAGTATGCATGAAAACTTTATTTGCTTTTAGAATTAAACTATGAATTGTTTAGATGTTCAAGTAGCTATTTCGTGCTTTATTTTTTTTAAAGATCCATGCATGAATGTTTCCGACTTATTCTTGTAATTATAGAAGTTGATTCATGCGATATAATGTTTCCCTTCAGTATAAACGCCTTGTGGTTGTGTGAATAGTGCATAAACCCCCTGTGGTTGTGTGAATGGTACAAAGACCCCCTCCCTGTGATTGTATGAATGGTAAAAAGACCCCCCTGTGGTTTTATGACGGGTGCATATAGCCCCCTTCTATTTTGTTTATGAATTGTCCACCTGTGAATGGTACCTGTTTTTTGACAGTTTTATGTTATAGTAATTGATACTGCTAATGAACTACAATCACATACATTTACATAAAAAACAGTTACTTCCCAAAACAAATCATCTAATATACCAAAAATATTAGAAGTTATTACAATCATACATATACAATCTAATGTACCAAAAACATCAACAGTATAAAGCCATAAACTAAGAATGTTTCCAAAAATTAACATCATCATTACAAAGCCCTAAACTAACTTATAATATGTTCCAAAGATTAACATCATCAATGATAGTTAAACACCAAAAACATCATCAGTAACATTGCACACCAAAAATACCATCAGTACGGTCATGGTTCCCAAGTTCTTTTCATTTTTCTTATATTCTCTAGAACTTCATTAATAGTAGTCACCTTTGATCATTTGGTTGTACTAACAATATGAACTGCACTTTCTCCAGCATTTGAAGTACCAACTTGTCCACATGTAGGTGCATCATGTCTAAAGTTGTTATACAACTAGCCTGTGCCAGATTCATTACTATCAACTGACGCATTTGGACCACTACGACTTGCAGCAACATCCCTCCCATTTACACCAACTCTACCACTATTACCTCTTCCTATTATTACCTTTGCCACCACTTCTTCCACCAATACCCCTGGGATCAAAACCAGTACCCCTCCTATTTATACTAGCACCTCTGTCATTTTCACTATTACCTCTCCTATTTACAGCAACAACAACACCTTTGCTACCTCTTCCTCTTCCACCAACATCTCTGCTACTACCTCTTGTAAGTCTTGGAGATAGTTGTGTGTCAACATTGGTTGTGGCAGATTGTTGAGTGTTCAGAACCTGTCATGAAATACAAAATCGTATTATTCATTCCATTAAAGAAATAAAGCAACATGTATAAACTTACATTATTTGGCTCAGCCTTGCCCCATATTTGCATCTCTTTGTCTTTCTATATTCTGCACTCAAACACAAAATAGTGTCAGATTTAGTATTATATATAAGTTTACAACATAATGAGATGAATAACGCAACACCTTTAAAAGTCGTGAGTTTAGATGGAATGGATTGCAGCAGGAAGACTTGTTATACCCTTTCTTCAAATATTTGCTGCAAGTTACGGTCAATCCTTTCCTTGTTGAGATTATAATATTTATTTCATGGTCATTTGTACTTTTATTTCTCTCATCTAAACTTTTCTTCCTCTGATTTGCACTTGTATCCTTCTTAGATTAACTTTTCTTCCTTTCATCTATACTTTTTCTCCTCATCTTTCTTGGTCTACCTATACTTGTATTAACAATGGATGGTTTCAAAGACTCTAAACTAGTTTCACATAATCATTTGGATCAGGTATAGGATGCACCATGTCTTGGTATACACTTAACTACATATCTTTAGTGTAACATGGAAGAACAAAATCTTCCACTTTCTTCCCATAAGTGTTTATGCATGCTAATGCATGACAACAAGGATACCCTATCAATTGAAATATCCCACAAGTGTATGTCATGGTGGCAAGGTTAACACTATGTTTATACCAATTATAAGCCATTTCATACTCCTCTTGTCTTGCCTAATTTGCATGCCAACCTTTAGCAATATCAACCAACTTTTTTAATTTCTTAAGTATATTAGGGCAAATGATGCCATTATACTTTTCCATTGGTACTCTTTTTACATGAAGTTTGTTTATGAATCTTGCTCTAATCCTCTCAAACATGGTGATTATTGATTTATCTCTGGCATTTAAAATGTAGTTGTTGAAATATTGATAGAGATTATTGACCAATATGTCATACTTAGGACCAGGCGGGAAATGTGATCTAGCCCAAGTTTTAGCAGGGATTCTTTGAAGCCACTATACGCACACAGGATCACACCAATCTTCGGATATGGTACTTGAATACTCATTATAATTCTTTCAAACTCATTTACATTTGTTGTTGAAGCAGCTTTCCAGGAGAGGTCCTTCAACAATAACCCTGGAAACTTACCCTTGAAATTTTCATACATGTGCCTTAAGAAAAATCTATGATGTACCCTTGGATACTCATCTCTAAACACCTCGCACAATCTTTTTTGTCTATCAGATATATAGTTTCATCCATGTTCAATTGGGTCCCCATTCACATTGTGCAACTCTTTCAGAAACCATGACCATGTCTCCCTCATCTTGATTGGGATTATAGCTAATGCAATTGGGTATATATTGTCATTCCCATATCTCTCTACTGCTGCAAGTAGTTATCCCCCATAAATAAAGCTCAGAAAACATCCATACAATCCAATTAAAGGCTTGAATCCTGCTAGGATACAATCTATCATAGCACCAAGAGAAAAAAAAATCCTTTCAAATATAGGGTCAGCCAGACTCTTATTCACCCCTATAACTAGTGTGCTTCAAGGATTATTGAAGGAAAATATTATTTAGCGTGAAACTAATCAATCCTAGGCTAGTTATGGACTGAATAAGGCGGAAAAATTCATGCATCGATCTTTAAAATCGAAAAACTCAAGAAATAGTACACAGAACAAACAATAGTTCATAGTTTAATCTAAAAGTAGTAGTTCTTTGAAATACCTGTTTAATTGCGATAAACGAATTTGAAGAACTCTAAAATTGTAGTAGGATATCTATACGCCTAAGCCTTGCTTCCTAACGCCTACTCTTGATCTTCCCTCCTATACCAATTCTTAGCTATAGTGTTGATTACATTGTGGGACTTGATCTTGAGAAAACTAAACTATAAGAAGAGGGTATGTTTTCTCGTGAGAGAGGCTTACATGTGTAAGAGAGAGAGAGATCTCTAAGAAGAGATGATGCAATATAGAGCTTGGGGTAGAGGCCTTTATATAAGAAAAGCTAGGCAAGGTAATTCTGTGTGAATTAGATTACAAGTCAGAAGGAGTCTAGGATTTTTGCATTATCCTATTCCAGTTGAATATTGGAAAAACTCGTCCACCTTGCATTCACACCTAAGCCACATGCCTAGGCTTCTCATACATGCCGAAGGCATATATCCAAGCCCAAGCCCTCTCTCTACTTCCTTATTTTCCAACATAGTCCAAAAAGAGCTCAACCGTCAAGCATAGAACCCCTTCCAAGAATAGAAAGTCTACTTCAAGACTTCTAGTTGCATTAGAACTCTTAAACTCTCATCCACAAGCCATCTTTAATAACACCTAAATAAAGTAATCACACTAATAAGGTAATTGGCTAGAAGGGGGACCAAAAGACATAATTACCCTTTTACTAAAAATGACCAAAATGCCCCTACTAGTCTCTAGCAACATTTTGTCACTTTAATCTTAGTCTATTCCACTAAAAAACTATGACTGCATTACAGGATAATTATTGTGTATACAGAAGTATGCCATACAAAGTATGACACTCAATCTTTAGACCAACCAAGTGAAATGACCATATTGCCCCTCTGTATTCACTCGTAGCCAAGACAAGTCTACATCTTGTACTATTACCTTTTGGCTACATCTTCTCCTTAGAACCTCTAATCTATAATCCAACCATTCTCCGAAAGTTATCCACTTGACAATGGGAGCAACCCACAAGTGTAACAACTGATACAGCCTACAAACTATACCACAATGCATAGATTCAGGATGATCAACCTAGATAATCCTAAGGGAATGATTATTGTATAGATTCCTTATTGTATATGCATGTCCTTTCTACCAAGTCCAAACACCTAAATCAAAGAGCTATTGACCCATACAAGATCTCACCCACAGTGACTCAAAGTGTAAGAACTTGACTTTGTCAGTTCATCCACATATGCTCAAGATTGAGAGCATTGGCCCACTTGGTGGCTTGCACGTGTAAGTGATCTATTTCCTTTGATAGTACAGTTCAGAGATCACACATACGGTGGCCCCGTCCAATGCATGAAACATACATGAGTGAAGTAAGTCTGGAACCCAATCCATGATCAAGGCAGACCACCCTACATAAAGGGAACTTACTCACAATAACTTCTACCATAGTAGAGTGTCCAGCTCTATTACTCAACTATGGACAACGTTTTATGCTTGACAAGTAACCATGACTTGGACCTCCTGTCCGTAACCACCATGTACCCAAGTTAACACTTGAAGCAATTGACCTTTATACATATATAGATCAAATACATTAGAGAGAAACATGCTCATAAAAGGTAAGAAGGCATTAATCAACTATGCAAATATCCAGATACATTGATAGCAATGTGCAAGTGGGCTTTTGGGCATACCCTATATTTTAAACCTTGACTGTTTCATAATAATCTTTCAGTCTACTATATTGTTCATCCTAATCACCTTGAATTCTCTTTAATGTAGTCAGTTTAGCCCTTATTGCCTTGTATTTGTTCACTATTACTTTCACTTTGTTATATTTTTTTTTATTGCAATTTGGCCGTGGTTTCATTTGGGTGGTTCCTCATATAAGCCTCTATTCTATTTCCCAAATACTTGTAGTTTACAAGCTGGTTATCAAATCTCCACCCATATGAATGCTCACTAGAAAGGGTTTTAACCATGTATGTGTCATAAACTTGCAATGGGGAAGCATGTATTCTGAACCTGCAACCATTCTTGCATTGAGCAGTTACCCTTTCCTTCTCATTTTTTATGTATCTTATATCGAAACCCTTTTTTATAGCCCAATCTCTCAATACTACTCTATACTCAGCTACATTCTTAAACAACATCCCAACCTCCATTTCAAAATCTTTCATTTTCATCTTCTCGTTAAATACAAAGAAACTTTGTGGCTTAACATGTGGCTGAACATCATTATCAAAACCCCTTACAATTCCTAGTTCATCATCAGACACATCACTATACCAATCCTCATTAGTTGATGTTTTTCTTCTTTTGTCTGCTTGTACTTTCATTCTTTTTTCAGATTTCTTCTTAAAAGTTTTGTATTTTGATCTACCTAATAAACACTCACTTGATTCATCAAAGATATTATCATCACTTGAGCCTTCAAAATCATCAAATAGCCAATTAGGATTACTAGATTCTGAGTCTGATAAAGACCCATCTTCTGGAACAAAGTCAAAGTCAAATGTCTCGGAATCATGCACATTAGTCTCAACTTGCCCTAAACCCTTAGCACAATCAATCTCAACTTGCCCTGAGCCACCAGCACCGTTACTCTCAACCTAAACTAAAGTAGCAGGACCATGAGTATCAATATGCCCTGAATGACAAGAACTATTAGTCTCAGCCTAACCTGGACTATCACTCTTAACATCACCTGAAGTACCAAAGCCATCACTCCTAATATCACTTGTACCATTTACTCATATGACATTATCTGCAGTCACATTTTTTGTAGTTTTTGCACCTATCACAAATTTTTTGCTACATCTTCCACATATTGGTATGTATCAATTGGACCAACCTAGTCTGTTGCACAAAACTCATCATACTAACTTGAACATCTTACAAGGTATAAAAGAAATTGTTAATTTTTTGCCTCAAAAGTATTTCCAAACATATTTCTGTCTATATAGGGTACAATTTCTTTAGACAATATATGATTTCCTTCACTATCTACTATTAATATAGGGTCATCCTCCTCCACTATGTATATGACAACATATGGCATATCTTTATGAAGTCCTATGAACTCCCAAACAGTAGCATTCCCATCAAGCTCCCAAATCCCATGGTCCACTAGCCATCCTGGACAACCATAATAGATAGATACATTTGCTTTAGTCCTCCCCATGGTTTCATACATCTTTAACAATTTAATCATTGAGAGTTCCTCTAAATAGATAGCTAGAAAGCTTGTCTTCCAACTACCCTTATAAATAAGTTTAGGATTATTTAGGCTCTGTTTGGCCTAACTTTTTTACACTCAAAAGTGCTTTCTGTTAGTTTAAAAGCAGAAACCAACCTGTTTGGCCCATTTCTGAAAGTATTTTTAGGTAAAAGCTGAAGTTGAAAAAAACTTAAAAACAAGAAGCTTTAAATTGGAGCTTTTCAAAATAAGCTTTTGCGAAGCTATTTTTATATAATGCAGGAAGTTGTTTTCTTTTTCTTTCTCAAATATAGCTCCTTCGTATTTTTTAAAGTCTAACATTGCCCTTAAATTTTCTAAAAGCTTTACATTGTCCAACATAGGCCAAACAGTCAACGACTTTTGTTTAACAGCACTTCTAGCCAAAATTTTACTGCTAAAATCTCTACAACTCAAAAGCTAAAATTTCACAGTTAGGCCAAACAGCGACTTACAAAATTACTACCTGCCTATACATCAAAGTCCCAACATCCATCCACCATGCCAAAATTATTAGATCATCCATTATGGAATACGTAAAAATTGAATGGAAACTATACAGTTATATTAAAGTATATCAAGAAACCCTAATCAATTTGGACCATAAAATATAACTATACAAAGCCTAATATGACAAATGTACAAACTTTTGTCTCCATTAGCAAATAACGAAGACACATGCACCAATTTTATAATGAATCTCAGAGTTTGAAATAATATGATAAAAAGCTGTAATTCTTTAATGGACTAAACTCTATTTTTAAATCTATAGTTTGTAAGAATCTAAAATAATTAACAAACAACATCACAATGCACCAATTTTATAATTATTCATAGAGTTCAATCTCATATAATACAAAGCCCTAGTTTTTTAATGGATAAAACCCTAATTTTCAGCCCCACATGCTTGTAATTGAACGACAGTCTCCCACACAAATTATATTTGAAAACCCTAAATTTTAATGGACAAATCCCTATTTTTTTTATACAAATTTCTGACCCTGCATATTTGTACTTTAATGGCATAGTACCCCACACATTATTTTTTTCATTGTCAACATTCAATACAAAGAAAACCTAAAGTGTCGAAAGCAACACCAAATATAAAAGCAAAAGCAAACAAATGATATCCAATCTAATCTGGGACTACATCACACATATAAAAACCCTAGATAACACATATGATTAAGTACAAAAAGCGAGATAATACATACTTGGCGTCAGTTCAAAAAGTAATTCACTATTTCTTCCTCCATTCCGCAACATATCATGTTGTTTGCCAAAATGAGAGATAAAATATTTATTTTTGGTTGAGAAACTGATTGTGAAATGTGCGTGTGTTTAGAATAGACGACTTTGTGAAATATGCTTAAGTTCTCAAACATTGAAAAAGTTAAGGGGCATTATTGTCATTTAATCTTCGCCATCAACTTTTTAATGGTAGTTAGTTGTAGGGGGATAGTGTGCACCCTTTTTGTAGACCACATGTAAGTAATGTGATGATTTTGGAACCACATGGGGAATATACACTTATTTTCAACCACCAAGGGATAATTTGCATTTTACCCATCCAAACAAGAGAAAGGATTTGAAAATCCTCCAAAATCCAATCATTTCCCCCCAAATTCCCCAATCCAAATAGACCCTAAATCTATAATGTTTAAACTTTGTATCTTGAAACACATGTACGAAGACGCATTTCAACACATTTACATTGTGTTTGGATTCTTGATGGAAAACAAAGAAAGTAAGATAAAGAAAAAACTTTATAAAGAAAAAGAGTTGCCTTGTTAGATTGTAAAAGAAAAAAGACGGAAAAGGAAAAATAATTTATAATTATTTATTTGAATCAGAGAAAGAAAATAAATAATACATTACGGAGGTCAATCAATTATTAATCTAAACCTATTTTAACAATTCAAGTATTTTTTGTTTTAAAAAACTATTAGTTTTATGAAATGGTTCTATTTTGACTATTACATTAGTTTTTCTTCTTATTCTGACTAATGCTTCTCGTCCATATGCTAAGAACATGTTTTAGTAAGGGTAAAATAGTCTACTCACATAAAATAATTACAAGATGACTGTCAAAGAAAAATTAATTGCACTTTTTGTTGGATTATATGCCCTAAAAGCTAATTTTAGGACATAATAATTATATTATTTATTTAATATGGATAGTTTATTTAAATATCATTAATGCGATTAACTATTTAAATAAAAGTCATTAGAATAATATTTATAAATTCTATTATTAAGAGTAAGGATATGAGTGACAGAATCTATATTCATAAATATATTCTAAAAGTAGTCCCCGATCATAGGATAAACTAATTGGGCATTAGTTTATCCAGAAAGATCAGATTACAGCCTATCATCCAAATAATATGAGATATTGATTTGGGCGATTAGTCTCATATCGTAAGGATAGATGTATAAGTACTTGTAGAGAACAAGTGACAAGACATGACCGCTAGTACAACGAATTACATAGAATGGTCGATAATTCATTGTACAGTATAATAGTACAATTAGTCCTTAGATCTGAGGTACCACGGTTATCTTGTGTTAGAGATAACATAATTTTCTTACAATAAAGCTAGTCCTCATCAAGGATTGGATAATGTACTCAATGGTTATGATTTATTCCGGCATGGAGATAGGTGTGTGTAGATATAAAATATGTTAATTAGGGATCCTATGCGATCTATTAATCGAGTAACTAGAAATTCTTAGCCAAGGTAGAATAGTGGAAGTCGTTCCACGGATTATTCATAAGTTACTGATTAAATAGGTTTGGATATATGATTGAATAATAGAGTTTGATGACCCTATCCATGACTCTTGCTCAATTGAGATAATTTAGACAAAAGAAATTATTGCATGATATTTACTTAGGGTTCGTATATTTACACTTCATGATTAGTTAGGTAGTCATGATATACTACTAGGTATCACTCACGATTTACAAAATTTAAATTAGAAGAGTTCTAATTAAATATTAATTGGATTAATATTATTTCACTGCCAATTAATTATGAACCCGAGAGATCACACACAAAATGAATTTGCAAATTAATTGGATTAGAGAAAAGACTAAATTAATTTTAGGATCGTCCTAATATTAATTTAATTGGCCTCATAGTAACTTGATATTGATATAGTTATTATGAAGTCCAAGACTAATCTGTTTAAGACTGGTCCATTTGTGGCCCTATGTCATTTATGTCTCCTATATATTGTAATATTCAGACACAGATTTAGCTAGCACAAAAATCATAGTCAAAATAATATGTAGGATTTCTTTGAAAAAACCTAGTGGGGGTAAAATCCAATTAAGGGTGTGGATTCTGTGTGGATACTTTTGGAGGCTTCACAATTGGGGAGCTTTCAGATTCTACAATGGATTTGACATCATCAAAGGTAATCTTAAATCTATTATGCGTATTTAATTTGATGAATTATGCATGTATGTAATCTACATAAATGAGTATTTAATTTTCACTGTGTTTTTATCTAATTAAAAATTTTAAATACCGTGCGTGATTTCTAACAGTGGTATTAGAGCCACCGTTTATGCCTTTTACGTGGTTATTCGTTTATAGCACAAAGTGTAGCACAACTAAAGTGTCAATTTAGTAGTTTATGAAACTATTTGTAAGAAACTGATAGATTTGAATCTATTGGTTTTATGCCCATAGTTTAACTGGATTAAATTTTAGCCCAAATTTTTTCCCCAATTAGTTTCATAAAACTGCTTTATGAAAATTATTTTATTTCCCTTTATGAAATAGATTTAAAGAAATTGATTTATTATTTCTTTTTGATAAAACTGGTTTTATGAATCTGTTTTGAATTAATAAAATAAAATAAAAAAGGGGAAGGAAAACTTCAAAAATTGGATTTTGCAAAAAACCCTTTCACCTTCCTTGCTGGTGCGGCTACGTACTAGCCCACGACCATGGTACAACTGGGTTGCACCACAGGCGGTGGGAAAGGGGTAGCGGTGTGGCAGCACCGCGGGAGCAGCGGTGTTGCACTACGAGAAGGAGGCACGAGGAGCACTGCTGCTACAGTCGGAGACAACATCGATTACTGCTATTACCGAGGTAGCAGCACAAGTCCGCTGCCACAGATGACAACAGCTATCAGCGCGAGGATTTGGCCTCGCGCTACCGCTGCTATTGTCAGCAGCACGCTGTTGCAATGGTGGCAGCGGCAATGGTGGCTTGATATGTAAAGGGAAAGGGGGTGTGGTACAGCAATTGTTTGGGGAAGAAAGAAAGAAAAAAAATTTAATTATCTTGGGATTTGGGTAGGGTTTCGAATTCGATGGAGATCCAAATCCCAATCTGATTAGGTTTTTGGGTTAATTTTGATTTTATTTTCTTGAAGTTTTAATTAGGCTCTTAGGCTCATGTTTTGGGCTACTTTAAAATGCAGAATGAAATAAAAATAAGTATGGTCTTATTTGTTGTTTGGATTGGGCTGGCAATTAAAAGGTAAAATTTTATATTCTTCCTTGGGCTAATGGGCATATGTATAGGCATATGCGAATTTGGATCTTTTTGGGCCAATTGTTATTCAAACTTTAATAAAACTAATTGTACTCATTTTATTGTCTTATTTGGGCTGTTGGCCTTTGGACTTAGAATTGGTAGAGTAAGTTGGACTTATTTTGCTTTCTATGTCTAAGTTTTAATTAGTTTGTGTGACAAATTATTAAACAAGCCCAAATACATTTTTGACACTTTATATTATTAAATATAATTTGATTATATTTATTTGATAAATATGAGATATTTATGTCATAAATTTAATAAAGAGTTTATTAAATAGAATATATTTAATAAAGAGATTAGATGCCTTTGCATCCATCTGATTCCCTTAGATCTACTCACATCCGTTGGATCTTTTCTTGGAGGCTAAGGTTGATGACTTACCAACAACTTTTGCTATGATGACCTTGTTTCGATCTTTATGCCCAAGGCATCTTGTTCACATGCTAATGTTGTTGATGTTGTTACTTTTGCCAAGTGTAAGGTCCCAAGGTCCTTAAGTTGGTAGACCTTTGACATGTTATGTTTCTTGCTTTTTCCTTTTGAAGGAAAACCATTTTGGGCCCGTCATTTTGGGCATCATGCCACAGTTCCTTCTTGGGTTGCCGTTGGGCTTCCCTCTTTTTAGACCTTTTTAGGCTAGGACTATTTTTGGCATCTAGAGTAAACCTCCCACTATTTAAGTCAGAGAGTTCAATGACTTGAAGAGTCTTTTGAATTTTCTCTTTTTGTAACCGACGATATTTTACCAAGAGTCGTGTCTTTAAGTCTTGTTTCTTATTCTTTCGAGTTTTGTGGTTGCCTATGTTAATTTTTTCATCTATAAAAACATCATGATTCTTCTATTTTTCTGTACTTGTCTCATTTTGTTTCCGTACCTTTTCTTTCCTGATTCTCTTTTGAGCTACGAGCTTTTTGACCTTTTAAAAGCTTTTATTCTTTTTGTCAATGGCCCACTATAGACGATCTCATGCCTCTCTAGAAGCACAACCTAGAAAGACCTTGTCTTATTGCTAAGACTCTACTTCAAGGGGAAATCAGTCTAATAGCAAGAGAAGGATTGGTTCTTCTTCGACAATCCTCTCGTGAGAGAGGCTATCATCCGAGACGCCCTGTTGATCTTCCTCATATCCAAGACTCTATTGAAATTCCTAGCCTTTTTAAACTACTCCAGAGCTTTTCTTCTAGTTCTCTGTCCATCAACCCATCATCTAGTATCAATGAGGGGTTTCTGGAGGACTATCGTGTGGCTTATGGCCTTCTTTGTAGAGATGTCCGCGTCCCTGTGTCTTGGGAGCGTGTTGACTAGGTCAGCGTTGGTTGGGTCTACTTGTACGAGATTTTCTTTCAGATTGGTTTCAGGCTTTCGCTACCCAGGTTATTCAATGACGTGTGCTAGTATTATGAGATTACCCTTAGACAACTTCTTCAAAACACTTAGAGACAGCTTCTTACGTTGGAGGTCTTTATGGAATGCCACAATTTGGACATATCTCTTAGCAACATCCAACATCATTCATTCTTCAAGCAAAACCCTAATGATCACGGTCGTTATTATTTTCATTACTGTGATTATTCCCTGCTTTAATTTCTGATTCGGAGGACAAAGATCCGTATTAGAAGGATCGATACTTCTTTATAACCACTCACTCTTTGTTAGAGATGATGAAGTTCCTTATACTTGGACTCGACCTGGTGACTTTTCCTATGTCATGGTTTTGTGCTTTTTCTTCTCTTGGAATCTCCCTACTGATTCTCTTTTCTTTTTTGCAGCTATTCCTTAGGCGGATTCTCTTTCGACCCCTCTTAGTTAGGGTTTGCTTGTCTTACTCCATATTTCTTTCTTCGATAGGAGATAAGAAGACCTTTTGACTAGTGGGGTCCTCTATAATACCCTTTTTCCGCTTCCTTGGTGATCCACGATGCTTCTGGGTCTAATCCTCGTCTATGCCTTCTATCGTGATTGGTTTTGGTATTCATTCTCTGACTCGTGGAACTCTTCTCTCAAGAGTGCCTTGTTCCTTTTTGTGGGTTGTGGTAGATCCTTCCCATACTCGTTTGCGCATTTTATCTCACCTTGGCCTTTCTACTCCAAATGATAGGAGGAAACAAACAATGGTAGAAGAGGCTCCCCATGATTACTTGAACTCTATCCTCAATCCTATAAACATATATGGTCCTTCGAAGATTCGTTCGAAGGTATCCCTTCTAATTGAAGTAGATTTTGCTGCTCTTGCTTCTGAATCGGTTGATCCTTCTACATTGTCCACAAATTTGATTACTTCTTTCCTCCTAGCTTCAGGCATTACTCCTATGGTTACTGCTACCTCCGAGTGCGTTGTAGTTGACATCAAATGCCCATTGAGCCCTGAGGATGAGGGTCATACTGTTAAGAAGTGTCAGATGAATGATGAAACTAATGATAAGGAGGATGATGTTGATGTTGGCTATGATGTTGTCATCTATTTCCCTCACGCTCGCCACTTCATGATCGGGATAACAATTTAGGTACTCGGCGTTCCTCTCATTCTTTCTTTCTTATTATTTTTCTTCAATCATTTATTTTTTGGGTGACTGTTGACTTTTTTTAAGGCTTTCCAAGGGACATTTTTCCTCAAGCAAGAGGTTGACAGGCTAGCTGCTAAGTTTATTGCTCATGTTAGCAAGATTGAGACCCTTCACTGGGAGTGAGACGTAGCTCTTTTTTCCTGCAATCATGCGATGGAGAGCTAGCAAATCCATGAGTGCAAAGTTGTCATTCTTGAGGGTGAATTCGCTTCTGCTTGAGAGGAGATATCTGTATTGTGGAAGGAGGTCAACAATCTGCACGAGGGCTGGATTCTTTGAAATTTTTGGAGTTTGTTGTTTTGTCAAAGAGAAATGCCTTAGAATCACGTGTAAACCTATGGCCTCAAGAGACTACTGAACTTGAGTGCTAGCTCCACTGTTAGTGAGATGTTGCAAATGAGAAGGCGCAACTTTATGTTGATTGCTGCATTTTTTAGAGTAAGGCTCGACTCATATAGCAATTCCCAAATGGACTCAGCTCCCAATGGAATCTCAACTAGATAACTTGATCAGCCATTTTTTGGTTCTTCGAGTCGACGATCACTTGTTGCGGGTAGTCCAGATGCTGGTGGGGATAAAGACGAGGTTTCACGGTCCTACAGTGTTGAGTAGATTAAGTTTTCGTTGAGGCCTTTTGCACATAGGTTTTAGGCTTTTTGTTTCTTTTTTCTCACTTTTTCTGGCTCTCCTTTTTTTTGTTTTGTTTTTGTATTGGGCCAATAAATAAGGCTCTTTAATGAAATATTTTGTTTACCTATGGCCTTTGTTCCTTTTCTTGTCAGCTATTTTGGTGGTTGTTGCCTTGTCCACGTTACCTTTGTCTAATTTACTCTTCTTTACCTTCCTCGTGTGCTATCTTTTATATCATCATCTTTGCCATGTTTTTTTTGCCATATCAACAATCCTATGCCACTTTTTGCCTTCCCCATTTGCTATCTCTTGCCTCATCATCTTTGCCACATCTGTCATGCAAGTTGTATCTTGCCACGTATTCCTCACCACATTAGCAATCATATGCCGCCTTTTACTAAGTGACACTTTCTCTATTCCTCCAGCTCCTCCATTTTCCAAAATTTTCAGTCAAATAACTATGGAAAGTAGGAAAAATGTCTGATTCTGCCTTTTTCAATTTTCGTGACTTGGTAGTTGCCATAAGTAACCATAAATGCACCTATTCGGTTAAGATACATCTCATTTAATTACTCCAAGTTCGAAAATAGACGTTTCAATTTTCAAGAAACGTCATGTTTCCTTTTGGGGCCAATAAAAGGAGCAGGTTAGAGTCTTATGATTTTACCACTTCTATCCACTTTTCTTCTTCAATGACTCTTTCTTTGTTGTATTGGTATCATCACATTGGCCCTGGTCTCCTGACCAGTATGGTTCCATTACATTTCTAGGAATAGTAGGTATCGGAAACTGTTTCCTTCTTGGTCCTCCAAGTGTACTCCAAAGGGCGATGACCTAATAACTCTGGGGCATACTAGGCTTCCTTTTGTCAACTTTCGTGTCTAAGGATGCCATGCGCTTCTATAGTTGCTGCTATTGATCGTGCTATAAGGCTGCATCTTCAAGGGCATCTGTTGGTTCTAACTCTATATGTTGTTCCTTTCCTTTGAAAGGCTCAACCTGCTGCTTAGGTAAGAAGGTATTGGTGGGTCACAAGCCCATACCCTTTGTCCCAAGAACATGAAGGTGCATGCTATCTAGATATAGCTAAGCTTTTAAAAATTTATAACACAACAAAAATATAATAGCATGCTCATCTAGGATCAAACCAAATAATTCTAAGAAGAACAATTTCATAAACATAACTAGCATGTGAATTGTAGTTGTGTAGAAATCAAAATTCAGCAAGAAGTAGAATTTGTTACCTCAATTCGTTAGCTTAAGAACTTAATGGAAAACACAAGATTCAAGCTCGAACTTGCTATAGTAAGGGATAGAGAAAACCTCTTGATCTTCTCCTCTATGACATTCCTCCTTGCTCAAAGTTGCCTTGAAGAATTGTGGGATTCTTATACCTTTATTTCTAGCTTCTAATGTGTGAATAAAGAGAGAGAGAGAGAGAGAGAGAGAGAGAAAAACTTCTCCTTTTTTCTATCTCATGTGTTATTGTGTGTGTTGGGAGAGGTAGAGATGACCCCTTTATATAGATGTGAAAAAATTAGTGTAGTTAATCCAAGTTGAAATAGGAGATAGTTGTTTCAGAATCCAAGTAGGAAACTCTTAAAATACTCCTACGCACCTTGAAACATTAGTAGTTCACTGCAAATGAACTATACATTCCAACACAAGTCTACCATCTTCACACGTATGTCCCATACGTCCCAAGAGGGCCACACGCCTCTCTTGCTTAGTCTTGCATCATATTGCTAAATTAATTATTCTTAGATTCCAAATTGAGCTCAACAACTCCAAATAAGAAATTCCCATACCAGAATAGGAAGTCCTTTCCTAAATAGGAATCCTAGTTGCATTTGGACTTTAAATTTAGCAACTCTTAGATACATAAGAAATAGCTAGAAATGTTTAACAACATCTTAAAGGAAGTAGGCTATAAGAGCGACCAAAAGACATAAACAACTTAGCTACTGAAAAGACCAAAATGCTCATGCTAAACCCATAACACATTTAGGCTCTATTTGGCCTAATTGTGAAGTTTTAGCTTTTAAGTTGTAGAGCTTTTAACAGTAAAGCTTTGGTTAGAAGTCCTCTGGAAGAAAAATCATTGACTGTTTGGCCTATGTTAGGCAATGTCGAGCTTTTAGAAAATTTGAGGGCGATGTTGGACTTTAAAAAATATGAAAGGGAATATTAGAAAAAGAAAGGAAAACAACTTCCCGCATTATGTAAAAATAGCTTCGCAAAAGCTTTTTTTGAAATGCTTCAATTTGGATAACTTTTAGCTTTTTTCAACTTCAACTTCTACCTAAAAGCACTTTTGAAAATAGGCTAAACAAGTTAGCTTCAACTTCTAAACTCACAAAAAGTAGTTTTGAGTGTCTAAAAGCTAGGGCAAAAAGAGCCTTAGGCATTTCAACCTTGACTTATTCCATTAAAAGGTCATGGTTGTACTTTAAGATGAATACTATTGTTCACAAAAGCTTGTCATACTACGTATGACCTTTGTCTTCGACCTAGTAAGTTAAATGATCAAAATACCCCTCCATGTAACATTCACAATCAAGAAAGACTTTACTGTACTATCTCTTCCTTGATTGCATATTCTCCTTGAGACATCTTAATCCTTTAAGTAACCATCCTCCGGATACAGAACACTTGATCTAGGGAGTGACCCTCAAGCCAGATATTCGATATACCCCTAGGGTATACCACTAAGTTTAGATTTGGATGATCTATTGGATAATCACAAGTGAGTAATTACTCTGTCACTCGACAACATGGGTTCTATATTGCATAAGCAAGTTTCAACTAGTCACACCCATATGCCCAATACACGGAGCTATTAACCCATAATTGAGGTTTTACCCATAGTGCATCAAAGCACATGAATATGATTTCGTTAGTTCATCATATATGCTCAAGATTAAGAGTATTGAACATTTAGTAGCATAATGTATATTTGATCTCTATCTTTGATAGTACCTATTGAGATATCATACCTATGTGGTTTGTTCAATGTGTGAAACAAACACTAGTGAGGTTAGACCGAAAACCTACCAATAACCAAGGCAGGTCACCCTTCTCAGGAGACGCTCTCACTATAACCTAAACCTGATGAAATGCCCAACTCTATCATGTGGTTATGAATAAAATCTAGAAACAAGCGTTAATGACTTAGACCTTCTGTTCTTGGCCAGTGTGTACCTAAGTCACTCACTTGGATCAAGGACATCTATACAAGAAAATACACATAAATAGAATAGAGAATATAGAAATGAATGCTTTCATTAATACTAACAATCACAATATGTATCCAATATGTCTAAAATGTCATGTGCTAGTGAGCTTTAAAGCATACTAATCCCAACAGGATGTTTGTTGGACACTAAGAGCCACTAGGAGTGACTTTTTTTTTTCTTTTGCTATTGCCATTTCTGCCCTCGCTATTCGCGCCATCAACGAGAGTAATCTTTTAGTTAGACCTTTTGAATGTTCTTTGAGAGATTATGTTGGAGATATGCCCTAATGCTACATAGTTGGATGATCTATTTTGGTTATTATGGTGTAAATTTGTATCTTATGGTAATGTTGTTTATATATAATAGATGCTTACTTATGTATAATGGCTATTTATTTATATATTATGATGGCATGTTTACAACATTCATATTCTCCACTTTATTTATATGAATGAATCCTTTGTATTTATCATTAGTAGAAATGTATTCTAAAAGGCGTTTAGAATATGTTGGCACATTTCTTTTAGTATGATAAATATTTAAAGTATATGTAGTCCTTAGATTATTTAATCGGGACTTCAATAATGTATTATAGACTATTATATGTATTGTTACCTTTGATTAACATGGAGATGTTGATGATAAAGAATGGTGAACCATATGCCATAACAATATGGAAATACGATTAACAAACATGTGTGTGATTATTAGTTGAACATATCACAGAATATGACGTGAATAACAATTATATGACATCGAAGTAATAATTTGTTATTCGTTGCGAATGTGCATGTAATCCTTTGAGTTGTGACATTATGGTTGTCCTATGTATTGGGGTATAATACTAGCATTTGGACAATGCTCGTATTTAGATGAGATACGTCATCTCGCAGTTTATACTTGCAATATAGAGAGTGGAAGATAGTTGTCCAGAAAGGATCCATTAACCTCCGGCGTGAAGCGACGTCCTATGCGATCTAATTTTGGTAAATGAATGATGAAGCGCTTGGCCAAGGCATAAATGATGGAAAAGAGTTTTTTCATGAGTGTCATCTTTCATTCTACTATTTAGATCTATTGCATCGTTATCGAGTTTATGAACTTAATCGTATCATGGTTCTTACTTGATTGAGACGAATTAATGGAAGGATTGAATTGCATGGTTGTTCTTAACTATAAATAGGTTCACTTGAATTGGATTTTATTGCCTTATGAATTGTCTTGATATATTGCTAGACGTCACTCAAGAACTTGAGGGTATTTTAAGAAGAGTAAATTGCTCCAGACCCCCTATGGTGTGTCGAAAGTGCATAGGAGCCCCTTGTGGTGGCAAAACCCCTTCCAAACCCCCCTGTGGTCTATGCCGCATTGCATATGCACTCCTAACCTATGTTTCTGTCAATATTAGTAACGGAATATGATAAAAGACTATTATGCCCCTATTTTTAATTGGCCAAAAAAGAATATTTTTATTTATACCCCTATTTATTGTATGTTAGATAAATTAAAAAAAAAAGAGAAAAAGAAGACAACATTATACATAATAGAATGTAAACACATTCTTGTAAAGTCGATTGCTTATAGTTAAAAGTCAATTGCAGTTCTTATTTCTAAAGTCATTAGCAATGGTAATATCATATGGCGTTTGGCAATGTATCTGTTTGAGTTTTATGACAATTGATTTCATGGATCAAGGACTATGTATATAACATATATGCATATATGTATAGATCTGTTTGTGTGAGTTTAACATATTTACATACATGTACAGATCTGTAACATATATACATATATATATATATAGATCTGTGTTATATATATATATATATATATATATATATATATGATTTCATCTAATCAAAACCCGACTGTTAAAGCTGTGGTGGAGATTGGTGATAGGGACGAAGTTGTGATGGGGATGGAGAAATCTTAAGGTAATTGTGGTGGTGGCCGAAAGATGGTGGTGGGTGGAGTAGAGGGTGGTGATGGGACAGAGCTGTGGTAGATATTGGTGGCGATGTGGTGGATATAGGTGGAGGATGGGGATGTAGTGGTTGACGGGGAATGTGAGGAGGGGCAAGGGGGCTGATAGGTTGGGTAATGGTGTTGGTGGTGGGGGTAAGGGGTAGAGGGTAGAGGGTGGGGGTTGATGAGAGAAGGGGAAAAGTTGGGGAAGATGACATTATTTAATTTTTTCTTTTTTTTTTTGTGAGAAAGAGTATTTTGGTCAATAAACACATTTATTTTGTTGACAAAATTATTAAAAACTAATCCAAGTTACAATAAGTGCGCGTGTATTGCATATTCAGTTAAAAACGATGGAATATTTGACGAAGGGGGGTTGTATGCATTGGATAAGAGACCACAGGGGGGTTTAGAGGGGGTTTTGCCACCACTATAGGGTTCTATGCACTTTCGACACACCATAAGGGGGTCTGGAACAATTTACTCTTTTGAGAATGAGAGAAACGTTCTCAAAATAGATTAAAAGAGTTTAATGGTCCCTCATTGCGATATGGCGGCAAATCTAGAAAGTCACACACAATAAAGTATGGTGAATGGTTTTCTATTGAGCTTATATCGTGTTTCTCTTGAATTGTCAAAGAGTTAACAATAGTGTAATTGACCATTAAAAGTTAATTGGATCAATGTATAAGTATCATTAATTATAGGGGCTAATGTGCAAATATAGAAAAGTCGTTTCCATAATTTAAAGTAATGGTGATTAGCTTAATTATGTATTTGCACATTTGAAAGAATAATATATTATGCACATATGTGTGTGTATATATGTATGACTAATCTTCCAAAAAGTAAGATGTCATTTGCTTGGACCTTATTAAGCCACATTATTATCGTAATGGTTAAGATTTGAATATATGGCCGATATTACACAAGACATATATGATGTATATGATATATGGGTGAAATATATGTATATGATATGTATGTATATGTGAGATAGAAATTTCTCACTTAAGCTTCTTGAGTAAGTTTTGCAAGATATACATACAAGAAAGAGAAAAATAAAAAGTAGAACACTTCTCTTTCTTAGGTTGGAGGTTCGACCAAGATAGAAGAAAATAGGGAGAAAATAGTTTTGCTCTTCTTCATCTATAAGCTCATAGATCTTCAATGGATAAGCTAGCACAAACATCCTAGAAGATCAAGGAGGCCATTCTTATGCTTGTGTGGACAGACTAGACCTCTTGCACTTATGAGAGAACCGGTCTTACATCTTGTGAACAAAGCATGGTCTTTATAGCTTGTCTTCAAGAGGTATATCCTAGATCTAACTCTTGATTATATATATTTGTCATATATTGAGCTTATAATGTTGATTACATAACATCAAGCTTAAGGTTTTTTGTGTACATATTCTTATAATGTCAAGAAATTTTTGAAATTCTACTATTGCTTCCGCTTACTTTATGAGCTTTATTATGTGCTAAACCCTAATAGATCCTTCAAGTGATATCAGAGCGGGTGCTTGATGTTTATGCAATCACATAATGATTTATTCATGTTTCTAGAGTTTGAATGTTGTAGGATTTGGGTATACTTCAAAATATGCATGGATAATGAATATTTTTGTTATGCCCCAACTCAATCCCACTTAGAACCAAGTCGGGACACGACGGAATTTCGGCATTATAGCATTTGAAACATGGCCTTATAAACACATAAACCTGTCAAACATTTCATATAACCATAAACCACCAACATACAACAACAATATAAGTTGTTCGTCACACTACTTCAACATAATTATAAAGATACATGCCGCAAAATAGACTCTATAAGTCTATCCACCTATACATAACAAAAAGGACTTATAAAATTACATTACAAGTCTACTAATTTAAAAGTAAATATCTTAACTTGACATATATTACATATAGTCAACACATTTCCATAATATTTACAACAAGTTCCACGAACATAGACATCAACAAAGCAAGCAGACTGAGCCTCAGGCTCAATAACAGGCTCAACTGGCACATACTCAACGTACTCAACCTCTGGGTCTCCTGAAATGATAGCAAATGGGGGTGAGTTTCCACGAACTCAGTGAGGGGGGAATAAGGAGGTTTTTGAAAAGCATTTTAGATTTGAAAACTCCTTGTGAAACATGTAATGAACAAGAACATGCAACAAGTATAAATGTGCGAGTAATGGAAAGTAAATAAACATGTAGCAAGGATATGCTCTTTCTGTTGATGCCAATCCCCTATACTCCATCACGAACTCTTTCCCTATACTCCCACGGTTGTACTCCGGATGTACATCAAATCTTACGACCCAAACCCTGTGAATTCCCCGTTCACAACGGGATAGGGATTAGAACCCCGATAGTCATGTCATCGCCTGGCAAGCCCTACGCCGCCCAATGCAACATGAACGTTACCGTGTCTATTTTAAAGGTTGTAACCTTTCACATCGCATCGTATTCGCATTCACTTATAACCACATCGCATTCGCATTCATATTTATACATTCATGACAAATAAGGGAAACAACAAAGTAGGTTGTTTCCCGAACATATTTGCATTTCGTATTCATTTAACATGCTATAACCAAGCAACCAAGAACTTAAACCGCACTTGGCACATGCATTTCCCTTAATACAATTCAACTACATTGACATCATTACAAGCCTTGACAACACATTCAACAATCAAAGAAGTTAATTCAACATCCTATGCAATTCCTAGCCACATATAGTCCAATTTTAGCAACATATAATGCAATAACGCAACCATATATTACCCCAACCACCACCAACCATTAAACTAACTTAGCATGCATTTAATACATCACAAGGGCAGCCCAAAAGCCACCAAAAACAAGGCTGACCAGCGTCGGCAAGCCCACTGCCGGTGCTGGAAAATCCAGCCACCAACACCCCCTATTTTTGCGCTTTTACTCATTATTAAGCTACTACACAATGCTATGTTGATAAATTAACATGTATAGACTTTAAACATATGCTAGGAATCAAGTTTAAACTCAAATTTAGCCATTTAACTCAATATGCAACTCATACAATCCAACTACAATAAGCTATAGTTTATACATGCCAATATTCAAGCAAAGTGTTCTCTAAGGCCTATATAGCAAGAATCAAGAGCAATATTAGCAATAAAGCATATACATACACATATACTGAAAATGGTTCAACTTTAAATCATGAGTTTAGCAAATCCCCTGACCTTTTTCGAAAAATAAAGCCAAAATAAGGTATTAGGAAGCTAGAAGATGCTAATATAAGCTCAAAAATGTTTGGTTTGGCCTTTGATCTTGCTTATTTGCCTCAATTTTGCACAAAATAACCTAGGTTTTACTATTCCTCTAAGCTTGTTGCTCTCGGCTAAAGAAGAAGAAGAAATGAGAGTTTTGGCTTTTGTTTTGATGATTTTTGCTTTAGTAAAGGTCAAACTCTAGTCAATGCAAGGTCAATTGGTGTTAAAAGGTCCAAATGACTAAGTTAGCCTAATATTTTGCTTCTAATTTTAATTCTAACACTCTAGTAAATGTCTAAGGTGATAAAAGACTAACTTAGGGTAAATTTTAACTAGCATTTGCAAGTTTACCCCTATCTGGTCAAAGAAGACGAAATGTCAACACTTAGCAATTCAAATGAATTTTAAATGCACATTTAACCAAGTAAACCTATGTAAATCATATAATTTCACATGTTAAGTACTAAATTAAATAAACACATAAGTTTTTCACATAAAAGTCAAATAAACACGTAAATTGCACAGAAAGTCAAACTCGGGTCTCACATCTTTTCCCCTTAAAGAAATTTGTCCTCGAAATTCTTACTTGCTACTCGAAACAACTCTAGAAACTGCTGTTCAATCTGATCCCATCTTTCCCAAGTAGCTTCCTCTATGCCATGGTGATACCACAATACTTCTACCATCAGAATCGTTTTCATTCTCAGCTCTCGATCCTTATAATCTAGGATACGAATTGGTCGTTTCTCATAAGATAAATTCTTACCAAGCTACAATGGCTCTGGTTCTAATACAAAAGAAGGATCATGGTGATACTTTCTTAGCATAGACATATAGAAGACATCATGAATCCTGGACAGACTAGGTGGTAAAGCCAAACGGTAAGCCAACTTGCCTATTCTGCCAACAATTTCAAACGGCCCAACAAACCTTGGACTCAACTTTCCACCCTTACCATGTTGAACTAAGCCCTTACGAAGAAATATCTTCAAGAAAACATGCTCACCAACCTCGAATTCCAAATCCTGGGGTTTATCGGTATAACTCTTCTGTCGGCTTTGAGTTGTAAGCATTCTCTGCCTGATTAGATGTCTATTCTCAATCTTCTCCAGATGTTTCAACATCAAAGTTGGTTCAACAACTTTCATTTCCCCTATTTTATCCCAACATAATGGCATAAATTGTAAATGCTTATTGTATCGCATGTTGTTACTAACCTGCACTTTAGTGCCTTGCTCGATTATCGTTATATGTCTCGTATTGCATTGCATTAGTGTCAGGCGCGTGAGTGATCGGCCTCTCTGGGTAGTCTCGGGCTGCCAGTGTTGGTTGCTCTAGCTCCGTGTCCTATTCCCATTCTCGCTTGGGTTGCCGCCCAGGGAGTTTTGGGTCGTAGAATTAACATAGTATGTCCAGAGTACTCTAACGGAAGTTATAAGGTGGGTGAGCCGGCGCATCATCGTTAAAGTCATCGAAATCGTGATTGGTACATTGCTCTTATGAGTGAACCATAGCCTTCAGAGTGTGGTATAGCTTTGAATGGTTGTGTTAATGCTTTCTTTAATTGTTTATTGTATTGTCGTGTATATTGAATGCCTTCTTATTGATTATATTGCTTAACTGTGCCTATTTGCATTGCACGACCTTCTCTCTTTCCACCTCGATATCTGTCTCGCCCTCACTGAGTATACATGTTGAGTATACTCACTCCTCACCACCACATTTCAGGAGATATCATGTTAGCTGGAAGTTCGTGGTTATGTGAGAGTTCGTGCTTGAAGAGTTGTCTTGCGTGCTATGCGGCTTAAGTTGTCAAAGATGCAAAGATATATGTTTCATGTATTGAATGTAATTCATGTCAAAAGGAATGTAATTTAAGTTTTTCTAGATTATTGAAGTGTTTGATAAGTTGTTTATGTATCTAGTTAGTATAGCTTAACTTTAATGCATGTTTGTATTGCTTAAAGAAAAGTTATAATAGTCTGGGTATTTAGAATTGTATATTTACTTGTGCTTAATTGTTGAGAACCAAGGCTCGGATGGCCTTGAGGAAGTTTTGTGTGGTTGGACACGGTGCTGGTCTACTTATATGCTGTCACAGGTTTGCATTTTGCCTAGAAACAGGGGAGACTCCGTCCGTCTTTCCCTAAAATTTTTGCCTGGGTTTGGAATTGGGTTGTGATTAGATTGATTGATAGAACTCCCGGTCTCGAGAGGGATCGGGGTGTTACACGGCTAATGACAAATATTTTTCCCAGTTCTTTTCGAAGTCTAACATACAAGACCTCAATATATCCTCTAGAATCTGAATAGCTCTCTCTTATTGGCCATATGTTTGAGGATGATATGTCATACTAAAGTTCAATTTGGTACCCAAAGTTACCTACAAAAACTGCCAAAATTGAGAAGTAAACTGAGAACCTCGATCATATATAATACTCATTGGTACCCCAAGAAGTTTTACAATGTTCACCACATAAAAATCCGCCAATTTTTCAAGACTATTATGCCGATTCATCATAATAAAGTGGGCAGTCTTAGTCAATCTTTCCACCACAACCCATACCGCATCAAACCCTTGCAGTGATCTTGGTAAATCTGTGACAAAATCCATCGTGATATGCTCCCATTTCCATTCAGGTATCGTCAACTGTTGAAGTAACCCTGCGGGTCGTTGATGTTCTACTTTCACCAGCTGATAAGTCAAACATCGAGATACAAACTTAGCAAAGCCCCTTTTCATGTTATTCTACCAATAATGCTATTTCAAATCTCAATACATCTTGTTTCCACCGGGATGAATTGTATACTTAGACTTGTGAGCTTCTTCAAGAATCCCTTTCCTCAAATTTAGGCCATCAGGAACACACACCCTGTTCTGAAATTGTAACACACCATCATCATGTAATTTGAAGTCTAACTTATCATCCTTCATCTAGTCTTTGATTTTATGGAGCAGCCTATCAAGTTGCTAAGCTTCTCGAATTTGAGATAACAGTAATGGCTGAATCTGCAAATGTGCACACATTACTCCAACTTGAGTTAATTCTGGTTTTCAGAAACTAGCTTCTTCAAGCAACTCCCATTCTTTGACTGCCAACATTGCAATGCTCGCCTTATGGATAAGAGTATCCGCCACAATATTAGCCTTTCCCGGTAAATAATTGATAGTACAATTGTAATCATCAAGAAGCTACATTCATCGCATCTACCTCATATTCAGCTCCTTTTGAGAAAACAAATACTTCAAGCTCTTATGATTAGTGTAGATTTCAAACTTACTGCCCCAAAGATAGTGACACCATTTATTCAAAGCAAATACTGTGGTCACCAACTCCAAATCAAGAGTCGGATAGTTCTCCTCATATGGCTTTAACTTCTTAGAAACATAAATAATCACCCGACCATTTTGCATAAGCATATATCCTAAGCCCTTCTTTGATGTATCATTATAGATAACAAGATTTTATGTTCCCTCTAGCAAAGCAAGTATTGGAGATATAGTCCACCTCTTTTTCAACTCTTGGAACCTATTCTCACATTTCTCATCCCACACAAAGCTTGTTCTCTTCTAAGTAAGCTTTGTAAATGGCCCTGCAATCTTAGAAATATCTTTCACGAATCTGCGGTAATACCCTGCCAAACTAAGGAAACTACGAACCTTAGTCACATTCTCTGGTCTCTTCCAAGACATAACAACTTCAATCTTTGCAAGATCTATAGAAATACCCTGCTGCAAAATCACATGACCCAGAAAAGATACTTGCTGCAACTAGAATTCACATTTGCTGAACTTTGCATACAGTTGATGTTGCTGAAGCTTCTGTAGGACTAGATGTAGATATTGTTCATGCTCAGATTCAGTCTTAGAATACACCATATTATCTTCAATAAAGATCACCACGAACTGATCCAAGTAAGGTTGGAATACTCGGTGCATAAGGTCCATAAATGTCGTAAGTGCATTAGTTAATCCAAATGGCATAACTACAAATTCATAATATCGAGTCCAGAATGCAAACTTTAGAACATATTCTTTACAAATCTGGAGTTGATAGTAACCTTACCTCAAGTCAAATTTAGAGTAAATCTTAGCTCTCTTCAATTGATCAAATAGCTCATCAATAAGCGGCAAATGATACTTGTTCTTGATTGTTTCCTGATTCAACCCCTAATAGTTAATGCATAACCTCAAGGTACTGTATTTCTTTTTCACAAACAATATCGGTGCTCCCCACAGTGATGAACTTGGTTGAATAAAACCTTTCTCTAACAACCCCTGCAACTGTATTTTCAACTCTTGAAGTTCTACTAGTGCCATTCACTATGGTGATTTTGAAATTGGTTGAGTACCGGGTAGCACATTAATCACAAAATCTATCTCCCTCTTTGGTGGCAATCCTGACAACTCCTTGGGAAATACATTTGGATATTCCCGAACTATTGGAACTTCTTCCAGCTTTAGCTTATCTGATGACTTGTTAATCAGATAAGCAAGATACCTTGAATACCTTTTTCCTACAAGCTTAATAGCTTTGGTTGATAAAATGATGAAACTCTTCGAAGAATCTTTGTTTCCCGCTACTTCAACAATTGGCTGACCTGACAATTGAAGCTTTACAACTTTTGTTCTACAATTCTACTGGGCATCATATTTGGCAAGCCAATCCATACCCAAAATAACCTCATAATCTCGGATAGGGAGTAAAATAAGATCAACATGAAATTCTTGGCCTTTAATATGACTCTTACAAGCTTTACATACCCATTCAGTTACAAATTTAGTGCCCATAGGTGTACTAACTTCAATCTTATAAGGTAACTTCTTAGTTTGCACATTTACACGTCACACACAAAGAGGTATAATAAAAGAATGAGTAGCACCGGGATCAATCAATACTTTAACCAACTGATTAAGAATTAGAAAATTACCTTTCATAACCGCTGCTGCATCCGATATCTCTAGCTGATCAATAGCATACACACGTGCCTGTACTCGCTGCCCCTGGTACACTACCTGCAGGCCTATTCTGCTAACCTCTGCCTCCAGCGAGAAACCTCTGGCAATCCTTGGCCCGAAATTGATCACTACTACATTCGGTGCATTTCCCTATTTTCTTCCAGCAGCTCACCTCCAAATGACCATTCTTGTTACAGAAGGCACAATGTAAAACTGGGGTAGTGGTACTACTACCTACTGAACCGTGGGCTGATGATACTACTAAACCACTTGGTTGAGTCCTCACAATAAAATGCCTATATTGGCCCTGTGGCTGACTCTGCCTTTGTTGAGACTGGGCCTGAACAAACCTCTGTTAGCCTTGTGGCTGGTACGGCTTCTTACTGGACTGGCTTGACTCGGGCTTGGATTCACTTTTCCTTTTCTCAATTCTAAAGGCTATGTTGAGGTATCACTGTAAGTAAAGAACTGTAGGGGTACCATAAAATCCTAGATTTCAGGTCTCAGTCCCTGGACAAACCTCCTAATCCTCCAGTTGGCCGGATGCACCAACTCGGGTATGTAGTGAGACAGTCTATTAAACTGTGCCTCATATTGTGCAACTGATAAAGTACCCTGCCTCAGAGACAAACTCCTCTTCCCTGCATTTTTTAGCAATCTCGAGGATGTAGCTGCTTTTGAACTCTCTCACAAAGTAAGCCCACGGATATGAGGTATACTGATATTCCCATCTCAGTTTCACAGTTCGCCACCACTACTTGGCATTATTATCTAACAGGAAGAAGCAAATGTGACCTTTCTCTCATCGGTGTAGTCGAGAGCATCATAAATTTTTTCAACTCTACTAAGCCAGGTCTCAGCTTTAATATCATCGGGCTTCCCCTGAAACCTAGGTGGCCCATACCTTAAGAATCCCTGAAGTGTACTATCATTGCAATTTCTATTTCCTCCATTACCTCCATTGTTACCCCAGTTGTTATGATTGTTGCCTTGGTAAATCTGATTCTGATTAGCCTGTCTCTCTAGTACCTGGGCCATTCAGGCCATTGTTGCTGCAATCTACCCCAAAATCGGATCACTAACAGGTGGCTGCTCCCCCTGTCCATCATTATCCCTACAAGGGTCTGCCCCTAGTGTTTCTTGCAGCTATCTTCCAACCAAAAGATTAACAAAAAATTATATCACATAAACAAGTTATAAGCAGTTAATATTACATAAAAAACAAACTTAACATAAAGCAAATTGATCACGTAACACACATTGGTCACATAAAACACATTGGGCATATAAAACATGTGTTCACATAAAGCACATTGACCACATTTAGTTCACTTCACACATAAGGCATGCATACATTCTTTCAAGACAAGTTCATATAAATACCTTTACCTAACAATCCGAAGGTCATAACCCATCTTGCGCTAATCATGCTTTGATACCATAAATGTCAAAACCCCCAACTCGACCCCACCTAGAACCAAGTCGGGACATGACGAAATTTCGGCATTATAACGTTTGAAACATGGCCTCATAAACACATAAACCTGTCAAACATTTCATATAACCATAAACCACTAACATACAGCCACAATATAAGCCGTCCGTCACACTACTTCAACATAATTATAAAGATACATGCCGCAAAATAGACTTCATAAGCCTATCCACCTATACATAACAAAAGGGACTTATGAAATTATATTGCAAGTCTACTAATTTAAAAGTAAACATCTTAACTTAACATATATTACATATAGTCAACACGTTTCCATAATATTTACAACAAGTTCCATGAACATAGACATCAACAAAGCAAGCAGATTGAGCCTCAGGCTCAACTGGAATATGCTCAGTATACTCTACCTTTGGCTTTCCTGAAATGATAGCAAATGGGGGTGAGTTTCCACGAACTCAGTAAGGAGGGAATAAAGAGGTTTTTGAAAAGCATTTTAGATTTGAAAACTCATTTTGAAACTTGTAATGAACAAGAACATGCAACAAGTATAAATGTGCGAGTAATGGAAAGTAAATAAACACGTAGCAAGGATACTGTGTTTGTTTTAAAGGTTGCAACCTTTCACATCACATTGCATTCACATTTACGTATAACTGCATCGCATTCGCATTCACATTCACGCATTCATGACAAAGAAGGGAAACAACAAAGTAGGTTATTTTTCGAACATATTCACATTTCGTATTCATTTAACAAGCTATAACTAAGCAACCAAGCACTTAAACCACACTTAGCACATGTATTTCCCTTCATCCAATTAAACGACATTGACATTATTATAAGCCTTGACAACACATTCAACAATCAAAGAAATTAATTCAACATCCTATGCAATTCCTAGCCACATATAATCCAATTCTAGTAACATTTAACGCAATAACGCAACCATATATTACCCCAACCACCACCTAGAATTAAACCAACTTAGCATGCATTTAATACATCACAAGGGCAGCCCAAAAGCTACCAAAAATAGGGTTGACCAGCGCCGACAAGCCCACTACCGACGCTGGAAAATCTAGCCACCAACACCCCATATTTCACGCTTTTACTCATTATTAACCTACTACGCAATGCTATGTTGATAAATTAACATGTATAGACTTTAAACATATGCTAGGAATCAAGTTTAAACTCAAATTTATCCATTTAACTCAATATGCAACTCATACAATCCAACTACAATAAGCTATAGTTTATACAAGCCAATATTCAAGCAAAATGTTATCTAAGGCCTATATAGCAAGAATCAAGAGCAATATTAGCAATATAAAGCATATACATACACATATAATGAAATGCTTCAACTTTAAATCATGAGTTTAGCAAAGCACCTCACCTTTTCCAAAAAATAAAGCCAAAATAAGGTATTAGGAAACTAGAAGACGCTAATATAAGCTCAAAAATGTTTGGTTTGACCTTTGATCTTGCTTATTTACCTTAATTTTGCACAAAATAACCTAGGTTTTACTATTCCTCTAAGCTTGTTGCTCTCAGCTAAAGAAGGAGATGAAATGAGAGTTTTAGCTTTGGTTTTGATGATTTTTGCTTCAGTAAAGGTCAAACTCTAGTTAATGCAAGGTTAATTGGTGTTAAAAGGTCCAAATGACTAACTTAGCCTCTTATTTTGCTTATAATTTCAATTCTAACACTCTAGTAAATGTCTAAGGTAATAAAAGACTAACTTAGGCTAAATTTTAACTAGCATTTACAAGTTTGCCCTTATGTGGTCAAAGATGACGAAAGGTCAACACTTAGCAATTCAAATGAATTTCAAAAGGACATTTAACCAAGTAAACCTATGTAAATCATATAATTTCACATTTTAAGTACTAAATTAAATAAACACATAAGTTTTGCTCATAAAAGTCAAATAAACACGTAAATTGCACAGAAATTCAAACTTGGGTCTCACAATTTTATTGTTTAGGGTGATCTTTAAGTGTATGTAAATCTTGGTTAAAGTCATAAATGTTATGAGCTTATGTAAATTTATATGTATGACATGATCTAGCATAAGGAAAATACATGAAACTAGTGATCAAATCGTCATTGGACTGCCAATAACTGGTTATGGAATGTGAGTAACTAGTTACGGGAAGACAGTTACTGGGTACGGATTATTAGTCACTATTTATGGGATTTTACTGAAAATCGCTGCTGTTAGTTTCATGTGTTTATACCAAGTTTGCATATATATAATAAATGATTGTTATGGCTCAAACAATCATATAAATCCTATATACATGTAAACATGAGATGTTAAAGTTTCAAAGATTAGAATATGAATTGACTTTTATGTATAGAGATATATATGTTGTGCTGGTTGTTTGTTTAGCTTTTAAATAGCTTATGTATGTGATGCGTTTTCTATGATTTATGAGCTTATCCTTACATAGTTGATGTTGGATATTAGATGGATCATGGACTTCGTTATGAATGGTTAAATGGTTGTAAAATCATGAGATGGCTTTGTAATAATTATTCATTCATTCATGGCATTGTAATTGAGACATAAGTCTCATTTTATAATGTTTTACAAGAGTGAAATTTGTAGTGAGGCATTTGATGTAATTTTGACAAAGTGGCTTGTAAAAAAAGTTGAAGATTTTCAAGGAATTGATGGCCTTCGGATTGTTGAAGAAATCAAGGAGCTGAGACCTTTGAAGACATGAAATGTGCTTTCTTTGCTTGTTGTTGATTATTTTTAATAGGCTTAATTTTGTCAAAACTAAGTCCATGATCCATCTTGTTGCATATATGTTTGTTTATTTACTTATATGTGATGTTTGCTTTTTAAATGGACTTGTATGCATATGTGAGATCTAATTAAAATCAAAGTCTCCCTATGTGCAACCAATATTAGATTGTAAAGTGGTAAAGTATTTATTGTTGTCTTTCACCATCCTAGGTTTATATGTGCTGGATTGGGTATGTTTTGGATAACCCAAAGGTAAGAAGACATATTCTATGATGAGTATTATGTACACCTCGTAAGCATAGAGATGTTGTGTTATTCCAATATCACGTGGCCAATAATGCACCAAAGTTGAGGTCATGGGATTTAAATTGCCACAACACTGAGATGTTGGGTTTAATCTAACTAATTCACTTGGCCAATAATGCACCAAAGGTGAGATTTTAGTGATTTAGAGCAAAATGACCATATCCTCTATGGAGATATAGATAACAACAGTTGTTAATCTTTTATGTGTATATCCCAATAATGCACCAAAGTTGAGGGTTATACATAGGGAGTGTGAGATTCGATAAAATTAATGGGAGGTACTATTTAATTGAAATCCAAATTAAATAGTTTCACATATTTACATCTAGCTATGATCTTACTGTATGCATTATTTTATTTATTGTAGTTTGTATTATGGCTTCTATTTTGAACCCTTTATCTCGCATATTAGACAATAACGGTCTCACCGGACTTAATTTTAATGACTGGCCCCGTAATTTGAGAATAGTTCTCATGATAGAGAAAATTGATTATGTTTTGGATGAAGCCCCTCATACTAGTCTTCCTGAAAATGCTTCTGAAGCAGAACGTGAAACTTATGATCAATGGGTTGAACATGATATGCATGCCAGAAATTATATTATTGCACTTATGTCTAATAAGTTGCAACATCAGCATGAGAAGATGTTTGATGCTGCGAGTATGATTTTGAACTTGCATGACTTGTATGGTGAACAGAGCTATGTAGTTAGGTATGAGATATCTAAGAAGTTGTTCAAGGCACATATAGAAGAAGGATCAGATGTTAACAATTATGTGCTCAAGGTGATTAATTTGATTACTCAGCTTGAGGCATTTGATTTTGTTATGGATTCTCAATTACAGACTGATTTGATTATTCAGTCGTTACCACCTCTGTTCAATCAATTTATAATAAATTTTCACATGAAGAAGTTAGAGTGTTCTCTACCTGAGTTGTTGAACATGTTGACTACAACTCAAGGTCAAATGAAAGGTAAGAGAAATGAAACTGTTCTTGCTGCTGCATCTTCTTCTTTGAGTCAAAAGTTGAAGAAGAAGAAAAAGAGTAAAAAGAAAGATTTTACTTCAAAAGCAAGTTGAGGTATTTCTAGAAAAGTGAGAGTGTTGCAGCCAAGGGTAATTGTTACCATTGTCAGCAGGATGGTCATTAGAAGAGAAACTGCCATTTGTATCTACAAAGCTTGAAAGAGTTCAAGGCTAAGGTGGTTGTAGATAAAAGTATTCTTCCACATTTGTGAATGAGAGTAATCTTTTGGTTAGTCATCATATTACTTAGGGTGAAGTGCACCAGACCCCCCTGTGGTTAGGCATAAGTGTATCGGTGCTCCATGTGTTTCAAAAACTAGCATAAATAGTCTCTGTGTTTTGGTAAAAGTGTTCACGTGCCCCCTCCGTCTCTTTTCTGTCAAAAAAGCTAACGGACATGACAAAAAGACATATTTACCCTCATGTAATTAAAAGACATTTTTGCTAATACGAAAATGAAACAAAAAAAGAGATCTTCATCTTTTTCCCTAAACTCGATTGAAGCACCCACCATTACAAACCCTTGCGCTAGACCGACCACCCTTTATCTCACCATTATCAGCTTCATCAAATGTATCTTTATGGATGAGTCTCTACGACTATGCTTCAATCAGGTTTAGGGAATTTTGTGCAGTTAATTTTTAGCATTCTAATTAGTAGATTGGGTTTGTAATAGTGGGTACTTCAATCGGGTGAAAATTGGGTTAGTTCTTTGTTCTTTTTTTTCCCGCTTTTAATTTCGGGTGGGTTGTGGTGTTAGGAGAAAGGGCTGCGGGTGTTGGGCATTCAAACAATAAAAATATTGAAGCTGCAGCTCAAGGGAGAGTGTGTATAACCATTAATATACCTTTTAAAACAATTAAAGCAGAATATTATGAAATCTTTACCAGTTGGAGAAGGCACATGTTGCTACTTCTCAATGAAGGCAGTTGCGCCTCCTTATCCAGTTCACAGTATCTACATTACTAAATGATTATAGTTGCACCACTTTGACTCCTATTTACGGCAGTTGCTTGTGATTTCAAGCAAACTTATGTGTCTATGATTTGCTTGGTACTTGCACATTGAAGCATTTTGCTTCACCGTATGAGAATGGACTATGGTAAACTTCAATTTAATCTTTAGGCTTTCTAGTTTTGTTTGATTGAACAGAATAGAATGAATTTATATATATATATATATACAATACACACTTATAGATATATGAATGGAAATCAGGAGAGTATGGCATTGGAAGATCAGAACTGGTCCAGATTAGAAGGTGTTGCAAGAGTCAACTCTCCGGTTCAACTGCCAAGATTTTTTGACGAAAGGCCAAGACCTTAATTTTTCTATCCTTTTTATCTTCGTTGTTAAATCATGCCATTAGTCTCATAAATCTAAGAAAACATTTTTGAGGTATGATGGCATCTGCTCAAAAGTTTGTAGAAATTTGAAGCACGAGAACTGAATGAATCAACAACTGAATGAATGTGTATTAATCCATATGCATCATCACAGCTATGTGAAGATGTTATGAATTGTGTTTTTTTCTTTTCTTTTTTTTTTTAAAAAAAAAATCATACCCTTTTGGGAAATTGGGGAGACTTACGGGGTAGGGTAGGGTAGGTAGGGTGGGTAAGGCAGTGAGATGGTAAAGGGGTGTTGACGGGGAAGAATACATTTTTTGTGTTTTTTTTTTTGTTTTTTTGTTTTAATTTTTTGAAAGCATAATTTGGTCAAAATTGGATGAGGAAGGACATTTGTGTCCAAAAAATAATAATTTTTGCTGACATGTGCATTAAAAACTCAATCCATTTGCATCTAACGCGCATGCGGGTCACTCTCCGTCAGATCTAATGATTTTTTGGACAGCAGGGGCACGTGAGCACTTTTACCAAAACACAGGGACTACTTATACTAGTTTTTGAAACACAAGGGGCACTGATGCACTTATGCCTAACCACAGGGGGTTCTGGTGCACTTCACCCTATTACCTTATTTGATTTTGGATTCTGGTACTGCTTCTTTTATTTGTGTTTTTTAACAGAATCTAAATGATAGAAGTGCACTTGTGAGAGAGTTGGTCTTGCATCTTGTGAACAAAGCGTAGTCTTCATAGCTTGTATTCAAGAGGTATATCCTAAATCTAACTCTTGATTATATATATTTGTCATATATTGAGTTTATTATGTTGATTACAAAATATCAAGCTTAGGGTTTTTTGTGTACATATGCTTATAATGTCAAGAAAATTTTGAAATTCTACTCTTGCTTCCGCTTACTTTATGAGCTTTATTATGTGCTAAACCCTAAGAAATCCTTCAGATTATTTTATTGCAATATGTATTCTGTAATTTGTAATCAATATCAATCAATGAAAGATCTTATTTTCCTGTACATCTTGTCCCCTCCTTTATATCCTTTTTTTTAAGGCTGCGCTAGAGTTCTTTTCATCATTGCCTTATTTTTAGACTAGGACATGCCAGAGAATTTTACACCATCGTTCGATTTTTAGACTAGGATACGTCAAAGCGTTTTACACTATAATCTTATTTTGGACTAGGATATGCCAGAGTATTTTACACCATCGTCTATACGCTAAAGTATTTTCCACTATCATCTTATTTTGGACTAGGATATACCAGAGCATTTTATACCATCGTCTTATTTTGGACTAAGATACGCCAGAGCATTTTACACCATCGTCTTGTTTTGGATTAAGATACGCTAGAGCTTTTTATACCATTGTCTTGTTTTGGACTAGGATGTGCTAGAACATTTTACACCAACATCTTACTTTGGACTAGGATACGCTGGAATATTTTACACCATCGTCTTGTTTTGGACTAGAATACGTCGAAGCTTTTTATACCGTCGTCTAATTGATAATTTATTACAACTGTCACCAACAAGTTTTTGTTTTTTGGAAATGTTCCAATTATTTCATTATCAATACTATCAAAGGCATCTTTCTCAATATAAGTAACTAGAATATCGTTTATAAGATGATATCCCATTCAATTGCATAGATGATTTTTCATTATGTTCATTGCTAAAAAAGCTCTTTCTACACTTGTAGTGGCAACTAGTAGAATCAATGTTAACTTAACCAGCAAATACACTAATATCCTTTTTTGTTTTAACCAATAGTTCAACAAGATCACCAGTCCCTTTTAACACTTGAAAACTCATGACTAGAACAAAAAGGTTCAAATATGCAAAGCGAATGAGGTCAATATATAAAAAAACAGAATCCTATAACTTATTGGATTTAAAGATTTTAGTGGGATCATTTAACTTCACCCTCTTTAACTTAATGTCATCCTATTTCTAATCAGCTTAAAAAAAACTTCTTTTATGCTATCATCAACAAACATAGACTATAACTTTGAGAAGATTAAAAGTTTGACAATTTTCAAAGTCTTTGAAGGGGATTATAGCAGAAGGGGAGAAAATGAAGAAGTAATAAAAAAAAGATATTTTAGTAGGTGTGACAAGATTTTTAACGGATTATAATTTTTATTGTAATTGGTTTTGGCCAAAGATAATAAGTTCTAAAAAGGAGAAAATGGGGATAATAAGGTGACGATTGCTACCCGGAACGATTTAAATAGAAATGGAACGAGTTAAATTAAACTAACAATAGAATGAATTGGTAATGAGTATCTGTACTTGGTTTTTTCTAGGAATGAAGATAGGTATGTGTGTATGTTTGGTAATCAATATACTAGAGTAGTATTAAGAATAACTTGTATAAAATGACAAGATTCCCCTTTGGTTGTTATATGTATAATATGTTTATTATTTATTAAGACTATTATTTATTATCATTATCTATTAATATTAGTTATGATTCTCATTATTATTTATTAAAATAACTTGTATAAAATGATAAGATTGCCCTTTTGTTATTATAAATTAATGTGTTTGTCATTGATTAAGACTATTATTTATTATCATTAATATTAATGATTATTAGTATTATTATTTTACTATTATTTATTCATAGTATTATATATATTAATAATAATTTATTAATATCACTTATGATTATTATTTTTACTAGTATTATTATTGTTATTCTTAAGATAATAACATGTATATAAATGGTTTGTTTTATGATATATTATGTTTTGAAAGACATTTTAGTTATTTGACAAATTATTTCTGTTAAGGTCGGAATTGAGTTAGGCCTTGGGAATTGGGCAGTACCTTCTTATCCGAGCTGGATTATCTGTAAAACAAAAGGCCTAGGGCGATGCTTAGGGTCCTCCTCCGACGCTCAAGTCAGTTGTGAGGATAAGAGAACTTATGGAAAGAAAAGTACTGCAATGTGATAAGAGTAATTGCTAAATGGAGATTAGATACCCCATTTGGATGTTGTACCGGGCCTTTTATAGGTGAAAGAATATTCATGTTTCCATTAAGGGAGAGTGGGATTCTCCCACAATGGACATAGGGTTTGCTCCCCCCACTATCCGAGCTCTTAGGCATATGGTCGTCGAGTGGATCAATTTGGTTAGGGTTGTGCTTGACTTGGTCAATTGCTTGTTCATATCTTTGGCTTAGTCTGCTTGTGGACTACGACCCAATTCTACTTCAACCCAGCATTTGACTCGAGTGCTATATTTAGCTTATGGGTCTTTCATCTAGGCCATGTCTTTATTTATCGCCCATTAATTGCCCCCTAGTCTTCTGAGCTCCATAGAAGGTCAGAGGGATAAATGTATTCTTTTGGACCTTACTTGGGTGTGTTATTGGGTATTCCGTATTTTTAATTGTAATGGCCCACGCCTTTCTTGGGCTTTACTATGGCCTTCGGCCCAATCATGGTTTTAAATCTCCCTTTACAAATAGAGTTTTATTCTCTCTTTCCTTCTTTCATCTGAAGTCTAATAGTACTAGGACTTTCATATTCTTAAGGATTTAGAGCTCTATGCTACTACGAAGTACACCTTTGCCGCTCTTTTCAAACCCTAGATATGTGCCCTCTTTTTCTTATCTTCCTTAGCTTTTTAACATGTCAAATTTTGAGAGGGGGCTTATGAGGAGTCTTAGGAACTGATTATCACTGGTCAAACTCCTATTAGGGTTGATCCTATTTATTCCTTCCGTCTTCTAGCCCCTAGCATGCGAACTAGGTCTAAAAATAAGACCAATAATATGTCTAGTTCTGGGGTAGCTCCGGCGAACGCCTTTGCCACCGAGGAAAGGTCTTGTACTGTGGATCCTAAGCTTGTTAAAGAGTTAGCTAAAAAGGGGTTTTTCTGCTTGGGTTCAGTTATAGGATCGCCGACCTTGAGACCCTTGCTACTGCTTTTAGAGACAATGAGGTCACCTTTTATACTAAAATATTTGATTTTTTTGCTTACCTATTCCCTTGTTCATAGAAGATATTCCTACCTACTACCAATTAAGTCCTGGGTAGGTGGTTCCAAATGGGTGGAGACTTATTATAGGTTTTTATAGGTGAGGGAAATGATTAGGGTTCGAGCTGACCTTGAGGTTGTTTAGGTATTACTTTTCTAAGAAGTGTCCAGATTCAACTAGTTGATGGCATTATTTTATAGCTTGAACTGGGCGTCTAGTGATTGAGGTTCTGCTAGATAACAATAAAGGGTGGTTGTGAAACCCCATATTTTGATTTTATCTCGTTTTGCGTGTTTATTCTCGTTTTGCGTGAATTGACCTGTCGATGTGCTATATGACTTAGAATGTGATAATTTTGATATTAATACTCCTAGAACATGCTAAATGTGTATTCATGAAATTTTCATCAAAAACGGAGTCAGAAATTTTATCGTCTATTTTTAGTGAATAGTATTTTCGAAACACGTCCGCTAAAATTTTGAAACTGGTCTTTTTAACCCTTCTAGACCTAGTCCTCGGACTTTAATAGACCTGTGTTTGATGAAATCGGTTTTTAAATCGGCTTAGGAATTTATTAGGGTTTTTACACTGACTTTTGCGAAAATCGAGTTTTAAGCCAACTCGGGTGAAATTGTTCTATTGTAAAACTTCTTGTCACCTAAAAATAAACTATTTGAGATAGTTTAGGTGTTGCATAATTAATTTGAGCAAGAGTAGTCAAGAAAATGAATTAAAAGACAAGAAAACACTAAAAATAGTTAGTTTCCACCTTTGACTTTCTTTTATTTGTTGACCTTTGCTTAATATATCACCAACACACATTAAAACAACACAAAACACACTCATTTTACACACACCTTACCGAAATTCCATGAGGGAGAAGAAAGAAGACATTTTTCAAAGGTTTTTAAGCATTTTTCACATAGATTTTGCAATTCAAGTCCAAATCACTTCATTCAAAGCTTGATTTCACTTGTTGGGCATCCATTCTACATGTTTCTTGCATCAAAACACATCAAAGGTGAGAGAAAAATTCTAGATCTCAAAACTCATATTTTGTGTTTATGCGTATAAATAATTATTGAACTGTTAGAATGTTAATTTGAAGTTAGATTATTGCTCCATGCATGCTAGGGATCATTTATATGTAATCTTGCGAGATTTGAACCGTTGTAGCATAATTATTATTTTTCGGGTATTTAAAGTTGATTAATTTGCTAAATGTTGATTATTTTGAGTTGTGTTGATCGGAATCGATTGCCGTCGATTTCTAAAAGTTTGATAATTACGTGGTAGCGCAGTTGTAATACCAAATTTTCGATTGTGATGTTCGTGCTAAAATCCGGAAATTTCAGCCATGACACACTAGGGTTTTAGGGTTGTTGGGCATGATTTGGATGTGTTTTGGTTGGTTTTCGAGGGGGCTAATGTAGTTGATTGATTGGGTGAGTGATAGAAACTGATTTGGAGTCGTTTGGATTAGTAGAATGTAAGATATGATTATTTGAAGTTTAGGTTGTCTTTCTTTAAAATGTTAGATTATGCCTTTAGTTGATCGGGTGTGGTTTGAGTGATTGAATTGTGAGTTGATGATGGGTAAACTAGGGTTTGATTGTGTGTTTAATGCATGTTCGGTTGGATGGCCTACTTTGTCATCTAACTTAGTTATTTGTTGTTAAATTGATTATTGATGTTATTATGATGATAATATGATTATTGATTGATGATTGATGCCGGGAGGTAGGCAGTTCTGCTAGACTGTCCTCCTGTGAATGAATGATGTTTGTTATTATTGCTGAGTCTTTGGTATGTGTGTGCTACCTCTTGGGTAGCATCGGGCTGTCGGGTTGATAACGGCATGACTACCAGAGACTACCTCCAGCTCGCATGACGGAGGTGTCATGGAGGGCGAGGCTAGTGAGGTACCTCGGGTGCGTGTGTTTATGGGAGTCACAAGAAGGTTGTTATGATCGTGATGACGTTTGGAGCTACACCAACTAGTGTATCCTTTATTGAATGGTGATTATAGTTTATGTGATGTTAGTATTATTGATATTATTGTGTGTTTACTTGCTCAAAGGATTATTTTCATGGAGTATAGTGAATACTGTTAGAGATCTATCGGATCCTCACTGGGCTTATTTTATATAAGCTCACTCTCTATTATTGCATGCTTACAGGTGTTGTAGAGCAGGTTTACGGGTACGTGCCTCCTGAAGAGGAAAATGTGTCTTATGTGGATGAGTCTTATGTTTCAGAGTCCTATCCTTGATGTTTAATGTGTTGAACACCTTATTATCTTGTATATTATCTAGTTAACTTTTATATGCTTTGTAGTTTATAATGTATAAGATGTTGAAAAGATGATGAATTAGTTGATGCTATCTTAGTAGTCTTTCTTTTGTCTATGTATAGGTTGCTAGGTTGGTATCAATATATTTTGCAATGTATATTAAGGATTATGTATTATGTTGGAACGGAGGCGTATAACGAGGAATGATTATTGTATAATATGGTCATGATGTATGTTGTTATTTTATTGAGGAGTTGTTTGTTGTATGGTTTATGGAGTTGATGTATGATGTTCTATTGAGATTGGTTTAGAGCCTCGGTGTCCTATTTACTGTCGTTATACTGCAAAAATTCCGTTGCGTCCTGACTGATTATAGGAGGGGTCGAGTTGGGGCGTGACATTTAAGTGGTATCAGAGCTTGATTAGCTGTCAGCCGGGGTATCCTCGGAATGTGGGTAGTGGTCTAAGCGTGCAAGTATGTATTAAGTGAAAGAAAAGTGAAACATATGTTAATATGCTTATGTGATTAGTTTACTTATGTGTCTAACTTTTTATGTGATCAATATAGTTTATGTGTTAAGTGAACTAATGTGGTCAATATGTTTTATGTGATAACGTGCCTTACGTACTCAATGTGTTGTAATTAATGTGCATTATGTGATTAATGTGCATTATGTGACAAATTTGTTTTATGTGATTGAAGTGTCTTGTGTGAAGTTAGTTGTTTATATGGTTTTAATTGTTTATATCTTGCTTATGTGAAACAACGTGCTTTAGGTGCGCAAGGCACTTTGAGTGATTAATGTGAGTTACATAATCAATTTGACCTATGGGTAGTTTGTTGCTTATGAGACTTTAATTGTTTATAACTTATTATGTGATATAACTTGTTTACGTGATATTGGCTTCTTATGTGCTGAATTGTGTGTTATATGATAATGTTGTTTTATATGTTAATTATGTATTATGTTGTACTTGTCTTCATGTGATATAATTGTATATATGTTATAACTGCGGGTGACTCTTTTGGGTGAAGTAAGGATGACTGTCAGAACTCTTGGAATCAAAGGAAGACTCCGTAGGAATGAATTCATGTCTTTGAAACAGGGTAGCCTGTCTGTTATGCAGTATGAGGCCCGATTTCATAATCTGTCACATTATGCTCTGGGTATGGTGCAAACTACTGAAAAGAGGATTAAGAGATTCATTCGAGGGTTGAGGCCGGATATTTGAGATAGCTTGACTTCTTTTCAGTTTTCCACATAGGGTGAAGCCCTTACTATTGCAACAAGAGTTGAGAAAGGAAAGAATGAGGTAGGTGCAGGGCCGATTCAATTGAGTAGAAGACTTTCTCAGCCTCAGGACCAGCAAAGATATTTTCATCCTCGAAGTCGGCAGAGTCAGCTCCAGAGGCAAAATAGGCCAGTAGACTTGAGGATACAACGGAGCAGTTTAACGGTTTCGCCATTTCAGGGTTTCGTGGGTAATAGTGTTACTCTTCGTGTTCCATTTTGTGATTTCTGTACCAAGAGGGGTCATGTTGAGACCAGATGCTGGAAGAAATTGGGAAAATGTCTAAGTTGCGACAGTGATCAACACATGAAAGAGGACTGTCATAAATGGCAAAATGATCGGGGTTTGACTATAGTCAGGGATGCCCAGGAAAAGCCTATTATAGTGAGAGCTCAACGAGATGATTCAGTTACCTCCTTGGTTCCAAATTCTTCTGGGAATCATGTTGCGGATCAAGTCATACATTGTACTTTCTGCCGCCGAAAAAGCCATCTCGAGTCTAACTGTCGGAATAAGGCAGGAACATGTTTGGGTTGCAGCAGCAATCAGCACAGAGCGAGGAATTGTCCTAGGTATCCGAGGTCTAAGGGTCGGTCAGTGACCCAAGGTTACCAAGGTAGACCTGCGGGCAGTGCATCTCAACAGCAGTAGTGAAAGGTAATTTCTTATTCTCAATCAATTAGTTAAGGTATTGAATGATTCCAGTGCTACATATTCTTTTATCATGTCTACTTGAGTGCAATACGGTAGTACACGAGCAGAAAGTTTGCCCTATATGGTTGAAGTTAGCACGTGCATTATATCAGTTGGCGACTGAGTAATATGTGACGTTGAAGCATATGAAATTTCGATTAGGGGTCAAGCTACTTTACAACTACATAATCGACTATTGGAATTCTCATTTGGTGATCCTATAAGGCATTCTTCCTTTGGATTTCCATATGAATATTCTTATTCGGTATACTTGATTGGAATTGTTCTTTGGTACTTTCTATCAGTATTCTTATGCGGAATTCTTATATGTTGTTATCCCGAGTTCTTATTTCGGGATTATTATTCGGTATTCTCCAACGATAATCTTGTTGAAGTTCTTACTTGGTATTCTTGATAGGTGTTCTATTTTCGGATTCATAATCGATGTTTTTCTTCGGTAATTTCTTTGGAATTCTTATTCAGAAGTTTTAGTCGGTGTTCTTATTATCCATTCTAATTCAAGCTTCTTGTTTGGGGAATTCTTATTCGACGACCTTGTTCGGTGTTTTGCTTCGTATTCGGAATTTAGTAATTGGTTTTTCAATCAGTATGTTTGAGTCAGCACCTGAGTTTGTCTTGGGATCGATGCAGAATTGCGAGGACGCAATTTCTTTAAGGGGGAAGAATGTGAAACCCCATATTTTGACTTTATCTCGTTTTGCGTGAATTGACATGTCGATGTGCTATATGACTTAGAATGTGATAATTTTGATATTAATACTCCTAAAACATGCTAAATGTGCATTCATGAAATTTTCATAAAAAACAGAGTCAGAAATTTTATCGTCGATTTTTAGTGAATAGTATTTTCGAAACACGTCCGCTAAAATTTTGAAACTGGTCTTTTTAACCCTTCTAGACCTAGTCCTCGGACTTTAATAGACCTGTGTTTGATGAAATCGGCTTTTAAATCGGCTTAGAAATTTATTAGGGTTTTTACACCGACTTTTGCGAAAATCGAGTTTTAAGCCAACTCGGGTGAAATTGTTTGATTGTAAAACTTCTTGTCACCTAAAAATAAACTATTTGAGATAGTTTAGGTGTTGCATAATTAATTTGAGCAAGAGTAGTCAAGAAAATGAATTAAAAGACAAGAAAACACTAAAAATAATTAGTTCCACCTTTGACTTTCTTTTATTTGTTGACCTTTGCTTAATATATCACCAACATACATTAAAACAACACAAAACACACTCATTTTACACACACCTTACCGAAATTCCATGAGGGAGAAGAAAGAAGACATTTTTCAAAGGTTTTCAAGCATTTTTCACATAGATTTTGCAATTCAAGTCCAAATCACTTCATTCAAAGCTTGATTTCACTTGTTGGGCATCCATTCTACATGTTTCTTGCATCAAAACACATCAAAGGTGAGAGAAAAATTCTAGATCTCAAAACTCATATTTTGTGTTTATGCGTATAAATAATTATTGAACCGTTAGAATGTTAATTTGAAGTTAGATTATTGCTCCATGCATGCTAGGGATCATTTATATGTAATCTTGTGAGATTTGAACCATTGTAGTATAATTATTATTTTTCGGGTATTTAAAGTTGATTAATTTGCTAAATGTTGATTATTTTGAGTTGTGTTGATCGGAATCGATTGCCGTCGATTTCTAAAAGTTTGATAATTACGTGGTAGCGCCGTTGTAATGCCAAATTTTCGATTGTGATGTCCGTGCTAAAATCCAAAAATTTCAGCCATGACACACTAGGGTTTTAGGGTTGTTGGGCATGATTTGGATGTGTTTTGGTGGTTTTCGAGGGGGCTAATGTAGTTGATTGATTGGGTGAGTGATAGTAACTGATTTGGAGTCGTTTGGATTAGTAGAATGTAAGATATGATTATTTGAAGTTTAAGTTGTCTTTCTTTAAAATGTTAGATTATGCCTTTAATTGATCGGGTGTGGTTTGAGTGATTGAATTGTGAGTTGATGATGGGTAAACTAGGGTTTGATTGTGTGTTTATTGTATGTTCGGTTGGATGGCCTACTTTGTCATCTAACTTAGTTATTTGTTGTTAAATTGATTATTGATATTATTATGATGATAATATGATTATTGATGATTATTGATTGATGATTGATGCCGGGAGGTAGGCAGTTCTACTAGACTGTCCTCCTGTGAATGATTGATGTTTGTTATTATTGCTGAGTCTTTGGTATGTGTGTGCCACCTCTCGGGCAGCATCAGGCTGTCGGGTTGATAACGGCATGACTACCAGAGACTACCTCCAGCTCGCATGACGGAGGTGTCATGGAGGGCGAGGCTAGTGAGGTACCTCAGGTGCGTGAGTTTATGGGAGTCACAAGAAGGCTGTTATGATCGTGATGGCGTTTGAAGCTACACCAACTAGTGTATCCTTTATTGAATGGTCATTATAGTTTATGTGAGGTTAGTATTATTGATATTATTGTGTGTTTACTTGCTCAAAGGATTATTTCCAAGGAGTATAGTGAATACTGTTAGAGATCTATCGGATCCTCACTGGGCTTATTTTATATAAGCTCACTCTCTATTATTGCATGCTTACAGGTGTTGTAGAGCAGGTTTACGGGTACGTGCCTTCTAAAGAGGAAAATGTGCCTTACGTGGATGAGTCTTATGTTTCAGAGTCCTATCCTTGATGTTTGATGAGTTGAACACCTTATTATCTTGTATATTATCTAGTTAACTTTTATATGCTTTGTAGTTTATAATGTATAAGATGTTGAAAAGATGATGAATTAGTTGATGCTATCTTAGTAGTCTTTCTTTTGTCTATGTATAGGTTGCTAGGTTGGTATCAATATATTTTGCAATGTATATTGAGGATTATGTATTATGTTGGAACGGAGGCGTATAACGAGGAATGATTATTGTATAATATGGCCATGATGTATGTTGTTATTTTATTGAGGAGTTGTTTGTTGTATGGTTTATGGAGTTGATGTATGATGTTCTATTGAGGTTGGTTTAGAGCCTCGGTGTCCTATTTACTGTCGTTATACTGCCGAAATTCCGTTGCGTCTTGACTGATTATAGGAGGGGTCGAGTTAGGGCGTGACAGTGGTAGAATAGCTATATTTTTGTGAAGTCTGTCAGGGGCTAGTCTGTCTGTCGTGTTTGGGCTGTTCTGCACTTGGGAACTTCTAAGGAGCCCACCCTGTCTGTCGAGGAGTTGAAGAAAGCAAAGACTGCCCTAGGAAATGGTAAGGTTCACATGGATGCGCTCTTAGACTTTTAAGTTGTCTGCTCGTCAGGTCTTTACGACCATGTGACTCCTATTCGAGCTCGGTTCCTGTTGCCAGCTCAACCCTTCCCTCTAGTAGGTTTTGTCATTCTCATTTTACTTTTTCTTTCTTTTTCTTGTATGACCTTCTTCTGACGTTCTCACTATGTTTGACAGGTGTGATGGCTTCTGCCATTCACACAGCAGCTGCATCTGCTTATGAGAAGAAAAAGAAAAAAAAATAGAAGAATGAATCTTCCTTGATTACCCCCTTCTACTAAGAAGGCAAGATCCTCTGTGACCGCGTCAGCTGAGCCAAGAGTTCAAATCTCTTTAGCTCCTACGCCATTAAGTCCGACAGCTACAACTGCTAATCCGACCTCCTCTATTCTTGTCCCTGCAGTTGCCGACCTGATGCCTATTCTCGGGATAAGCTCTAATGTTGTATCTCCTCTTGGCTCTTCTGTTGTTCCTCCTATTGAGCCTCGTAGAGTATCAGAGAGCTTGGCAGTGCTTCTATCCACAAGTTAAGCGCCTCTTCCCTCGATAACTCAGGCTCTGTTATCACCATCAACTCAGGTTCCTCCTCTTACTAGGGAAAAATTCAGGTCCTGAATGAGGACGACAACATTAGGGAGGTGTTTGCTCAAGTAGTTGCGTGCTCTGGATTTGGTGAAAGAGTATATCTTAAGTGTAGAAGATGTATCTCTTCCTTTTCCATTTGTTTAGATTTGTTCCTTTGCAAGTTTCTATGCTTACTTTATTTTGTTTCGTAGTCTGTTGCTACTTTGGATTATACTTCAGAGCACATGCAGCAATTATGATAACCTCTACTGCTGTTTCGTTGAAGTTGGGAAATTAATTCAAAGGTCTAAAGATAATAACTGCAAGCTCGATAACGAGCTCAAAACCACCAAGGAGAAGGATACGAAGCTCCAAAAAGAAATCGCTAAGCTTAAAGATCTTCAAATGGCTCTGGAGCTTGTTGTTGAAGAGGTGAGACAAGCTCACAAGGAGGCAGAGTCTGTGGCTGAGGTAGAGAATGAGAACACCTTGGAAGCCTTGACCAACATAAAGAATGCCCTGATGAAGAGGGAGGACCTCAGGGCTGGCATGGCTGAGGTGCAGCAAAAGAATGACGCCCTCAAAGTCACGCTGGACTTCTTTTATAAGGATATCAGCAAGCATAGAGAGGTCGTCATTCAACGCTTTAAGGAGGGTGATAAGTTTGACAAGATGATTATGAGGGCCTGTCGAGCTAGTGATACTCAATCTGTTTATGAAGGCAGGGCACAGATGCTCCAAGAGATTAAGGCCTGGTTAAGGAACATTCACATCTTCTTCCCAGATAGCTTGCTAGGCGAGCCTTGTTCCAATGAAGAGGTAGATCTCGAGGCCTCCAGTTCTGACGAGGAGTAGTTTTCCCTTTTTTCTTTTACAAATCTAGGCTTTGTGATGTAGGGCTCTTGCCCCCTTCTTTTTGTAATCTTACAATTTGTAAATAATATCATCTGTTTGTTATGTGTTTGCGTATTATTTGCCTTTGTATTTTCATTGCCAATGAACTTGTGCCACTATTGACTTAAGAAGCCTGGTTTTGGCCATTGCCTTTGTCAGTGACTTGGGGCTATTGAGGCTTTACTCTAGAATAGATATCCTTTTTGCTTGGTTTTTGCCTTTGCTGAACTAGTTAGGTTTGCCCCCTCTTGTCTTATGTCTTTTGACGGGCTTATGACTACTACAAACCTTTGTGGTTTGGTGAGGTTAATCCTCAAAGCTAAAAGGCTCATAAACACTTTAGATTAGCTCCTTAGGCCTTAGTTTATAAGTAGTATCCATAGCCACAGCCTCTTACAAAGAGGTTTGCTATTAAAGTTGTCTAGCTCCTGAGCCTTTGAATTTGGCTTTTGGAATTGCGAAACTCTTCTTATGCCTTGTGTTGGTCCCTAAGGCCTTAGACTCAATTTAATTAAAGACAAACATATGTGATTTTATAAGAAATAATAGATCTTTTATTCATGATCCGAACATTATTACATGAACTTACTTTCGTTTACAAGAAATATTTCTTAAGATGTTCTGCGTTCCAAGAATTTTTGAGCTATTTTTCATCTGGTTCAAATAGCTTGAAGACCCTTGGGCTGAGCTCTTCTTGACCAAATACAGACCCTCCCAATTTAGGGCTAGTTTCCCTTCCTTTGATTGAGGTTAGAAACTGGCTTTGCATAATACCCAATCTCCTTGTTGGATCTGCTTAGGTCGGACTTGTTGTGCGAAGGTCTTGACCATAGCTCTCTTTCCTTCTACCATTCTGATTTGGGCTTTCTGCCTGAACTCGTCAACCAGATCAAGGTCTTCTCGTAGTTTCTGGCTATTTATTTCCTCTTCGTAGAGTCGGACTCAGCTACTGGGTGAACCATTCTCCATAGGGGAGGACTACTTTTATTTTAAAGGTCAGTAAGAATAGGGTTTCTCATGTTGCTGAGCTGGGGATTGTTCTGTGTGCCCATAGGATTTTGGAAGCACTCGGCCCATAGTTATTTGGCTTGGCCCAGCTTCTTCTTCAACCCCTGCAAAATAGCTTGGTTAGTGACTTTGACCTGACCATTGGTTTGAGGATGAGCTTGTGATACCCCGAACCCAGCATATAGTAAATAATGACTAATTGCATATTTTTACATGTTATTTTGATTCATAGTGTGAATTATGAAGTATTTATTTTATTCTTGAAAAGTTACTATTCATAATAAATTCGACTGTCTAATTTGCTTGAATTAATATTTTTCCTAGATAGTAGGACTTATTAAAAGAATCGGGAACTTGAGGTTTTGAGCTTTGGAGGTCGAGAATACGCGTTAGGAAAATAAAACTCGGTTCGTAGGAATAGTATAGCATTGGAATAGTGTTAGAATTAAACTAGTTAGCATTTAAAAGAGTTTTTATGCTTAGTTGACCATGATATGTTAGTATTTGACTTACAAAACTAATACACACTTATACATATACATGCATATTACTCAAAAAACAAAAAAATTAATACCCAAAAAGTCCCCCCCAAACCCGATAGCCCTAAGGAGAGGAAAAGAGAGATTTTGCTTATCAATCTTTGCATCTCAAGCTTGTCCAACCCATTTGAGGGTAGTTTCAAGGGTTCCTAGGTCTTCTACAAACTCCTACAAGTCTTGGTGAGGGAGTTTTTGCTTGTTTTGCCATTACAAAGTTTATGTCCATATTATCACATTTCTTAATTTGCTAGTTTAGGCTTATGTATTGCTTTAATCTTGTATTGTATACCTTCTACATGATATTTAGACCTTGCTTGAGTAGTTTATTAGCATGCTCCATAGTTGAATGCTTGAAATACTTGAAAGAGATAATAAATAGTACTTTAATCTAGGGTTTTGCTTTAAGTGGTTAATTGGATCGATTTGATGCTATCTATAGGTGCTTTAGATGTAATTGAAACTAGTTAAATGCTCACGTGTGGTTAATTTGCCCGGAATTGAGTTAAAATGCGAATTAGCTAAAATTCCAAAAAGGGTTTTTTCGTAAAATGTAATTCGGGCACAATTGAACCTTAGATTAGGTATCCATGGGGCATGGAAGCACTTTTGGTGCTTTCGTTGCATTGGTTTAAGGGTCGGTTAGGGTAGTTGTAGTTAAAACCTACTCGGAGCCTTCCCGAGCTTTTGTCTTCAAAGCGGGTTCTCAGGGTTTAGATAGGTGTCTTTTGGTATCCTTAGGGATGTAGTATGGTTGGTTTATAGAATTGGAACCTTGAATTGGGTATGGAAATAGAATTGGCTAGTTAACAAAGGGGAAAATGTGATATTGGTTGCTTTAGTGCTTGTATGAGATTGTAGTTGTTTGTTATGTGTCTATATGCATGTCTAATGTAGATTCAAGCTATTTGTAGAGTTTCGTGAAAAATGTATTGATGATCCCTTTGTGCACATATATAATTATTCTCATGTTTAATGCTTATATCTTATTATGATGTTCATATTGCTTGTATTTAGTGTTGCATGAATGAAGTTATGCTTAGACTTGTACACTAGACTACTAGAATGGTTACTTAGAACATATGTTAAGTTAAAGCATATAAGGTGGCATCTTGTTAAAGATAGAATTTTAATAGGTATTGTATGCTAAATGAGTGAGACTATAAGTTAGCTAACCTGGAGGAATAATTAATAAATGTTGTAGTTAAAGAATAATTGAAGTAATGTTTGGTCTTAGGTACAAGGTGATTGAGAGTGATGTGAATACAATCTTGTATCTTGGAGCTCGGTAAAGGTGAGGGAGTCTTCAACCCTTTTGTGCATCTTAGTTATTTCATTGTTTTTAGATTATATGATTTAGTTAATTGATAAAGTTTATATGTACCATTTACTTGTTATCTCGTGGTTTCTCATGATATTTTGTGTTTCCTTCTGTTTATTTGATATTATCTCGTGAATTCTTGAATTCGTGTCGGGTTGCGCAATCTTTTCGGACATAATAGTGTCGAGAAACTCCAAGTAGCATCGAGCTATTGGTCTCCCTCAACTACCATAGTGCCTATTCCCGTTCTCGTCGAGTATACTCCACTACCCCAGAGGCGTAATTCACCTCGTTGGGGCATATGAACCTACCTCGAGAAAAATGGGTCATAGTCGAGATTGAAGACAAAGAAGATGAACCGTATCCTTTTTAATGTGATTAAATGTTTATTCGGTTGACTTGCTATATTATGTTACTCATGTTATTACATTTGTTGCATTACACGAAATGATTTTCTAAAACACTCCTGGTTTACTGTATCCCCTCTCTCACTGAGTAACTTTGATTACTTATTCCTCGTTTTAACATGTTTCAGGTGCAGTTAGAATAATTACCTTGAGTGCCGTGTTGCTGGTTGTTTATCTTGCTAGGGTTGGATGCTTTTGAAGATGTGCGTTATTGTAATATGTCTTATTTTGAGACCCTTGTGGTCTTGTATGTATTAGTGTTGGATTTGGCAGTTGGTAACAAAAGTTGTAATCTTGTATGGCTTGATAGCTTAGTGGTTATGTAATAGCTAATGATAGACTTTACTGCTTTTAATTGCATGCCTGTGTGATAGTAGTTGGTGGATGGACTTAATATTTGAGTAAGTACGGTAATTAGAATTAGATTGATATGACAAATGGATTTTAAAAGATAGGATTTCAACAGATTTTCAACCTTGCATGTCTGTGTGCTATGTTGTTGGGTTCCAAGGCTCGGATGGCTTTGAGGAGTTTGTTGTATGTGATGTTAGAGGAAGTTGGGAATTATGGAGGAAGTTGGACTTTGATTTTGAGGTTATAATTGCTTGTACAGGTTTTGAATTGTCCTATAAACATGGGAGACTCTATCCGTTTTTCCTCGTTTTTCGTGACATGGGTGTTGGAATCGAGAACTCCGGTCTCGAGAGGGATCGGGGCGTTACAGAGCTACTGAAGCAAATTTCAGATGTATTGTCACGCTCCAACTCGATCCCACCTACGATCAGTCATAACGCAACAAAATTTCGGCAGTATATCGACAGTAACACGAACATCAGGGATCTAAACTAACCCCTTTAGAACTTCATACAACCAACTCCAAATATCAATAATAACTCCACAACCACATTTACAAATGATAAAAAGACCAGTTGAAAAATTATAGCGGACGTGTTTCAAAAATACTATTCACAAAACTCGACGATAAAATTTTCAATGCCGTTTTCGATGAAAATTTTATGAATACACACCTAACATGTAATAGGAATATAAATCACAGAATTAGCGCATTCTAACTCATATAACACATAAACAGGTCAAAACACGCAATTCTATGCCAAGGTAAAATCTGGGGTTTCACATTCTCCCCCCTTAAAACAATTGCATCTACACAATTCTCGAACTGACAAACAACTAAGTCCTCTATCGTTACACTTTAACAATACTTCTCTTAGTTCTCATTTATCTCTTAGGATGACACCTGAACAAAGACCTTAAAGGAAATAAACGTCGTTGATTGCAAGATGATTATCACAATTCCAAAACAATCCTCAATTCATAATTCACTCCCACCTAATACCATATTACATATGAAAGAAATCGCAACTCCAAGGGCTCTATGAACACCCCGAGGGTTTCAAAACTCATTCACAATAACATGAATGATTACTGATCAAGTGAATATCTCAAAAGTGACATTGGTCAGAATATGGCTTTTATGAAATTTACAAGGGAACAAGGATATGGAAAACCACATACGAGCCAACAACCAATTGTACCAAAGGTCAAACAAATTAGAGAATCAAGAAGCTAAGAGTTCAATTGGAAAGCATGATAACCAATATGATGAAGGTCCCAACACTTATCAGTTAAACAAGTACGAACAAAATGATGATGAGACAAAATAGTGCTGAGTATGTTGAACGAACATTCCTGAACAGGTAAACATTTCAATTCTCGATGATTGTTCAAGGAACCAACAAGTAAGTTGTACTTGAGGCGAAATGAAACTAAGAAATAAGAGATAATTAATTCAATTAAAAATATAAGTGGCAATATAATAAGTATCTCAGCACGCAAAAGCCAAAGAAGTATAAATAAAAAATGTTAACAATAGGATAGTGCTAAGTATATTGAATTGAGCAATTACAAGCAAGGTAATGGCTCATCATTTAATAATAAAACAATAGGATTAAAAAGATTAGCAAGAATGAAAATGATGTACTTAGGTAGGGAGTACATCAAGCAAGCGAAGTTCGAATAAGTAAATGGTATACCAAAGGAGAAATTACTTGCAAATGAATAGTAATAGGATGAAATGAAGTAATAAAACCAATGGCTGGAGATATAAAATGAAATATAAAAGCCTCAAACCTTAACTTCAGTAAGCGACATTGTTATAAGAAGCAAATATGAATGTTAGGAATAGAAACAATGTCAAATAAGTATATGATTCATTGATCCAATAAGCGAAACTTTCAAGAAACAATTGATATGCTAGAAACGTGTAACTCTCTCTCAAATAAGTGAGAATAGAGTAGAAAAGAATAATAAGACCAATAGAATTAGGTAGCATAAAAGGGGTGTCCCACCTACACACTTAAACACCAACAAGTCAAATCCTACAATCTATCTCTCTCCAAAACAAGACACTAAGGAGACGTAGAGAACCTGAGGAGTCATACAATCACTCCAAAATTTACATTCCGCACCAGACCAATCACTAAACAAGATAAATCACTGATTACCCAACAAGATTGACTGATGAAGACTCCAAAATCTGATAACACAATACAGATTCATACTAACCCATTATAATACAAAAGAATCCCCAATCAACAATTTAAAAAGTTATACCACCTAGAACTCAAAAGCTCAATGTAGGCAAGTAAATGTTCAGTCACCAAAATGCATTCTTATTTCTTCAAATAATTCTATCTCCCAACAATTACATCTTCGAATAAAGTAACTTTAGTCAGGAATTACTCTAATTGGCTCCAAGATTTCAAGATCAAAACTCCAAAATAACCTTTGATAAGATAACAATCCCAAGTAGTAGAAACATATACATGTTATACTACACTTCATTTCATTCATAAATATACATCACCAATTCCTCAAATAAATTCATTCTAAAATAACATCAAGAAAGTATAATCTGAGTTGAGACTCCAAAAGTGTCTAATCACAACCTCATGGAAACCTCAACTTATGAGCAATCTCCAAGTAATAACAAGTTAAACATGGCAAGAAAAATAACTCTAATCATCAAAATTGATTGTTATTTCCTCGAACAACTTCATTGTCGCTAAAGGAGCATCAAGATCAATCTATTAAGCTGAGACTAAAATCATTAAACATAACAATCTAAATCTTAATGCTAAACTACCAGAATAATAATAACTCAAAATCACAGCCTACCTCTGATTTCAAAAGCTCTTGTAGCCATCTTTACTTCGCCGAAAAGAGTCACCCACAGTTATAGCACATATACAATTATATCTCATGAAAACAAGTACAACATATTACATGATTATCATATATTACAACATTATCACATAACGCAGAATTCAACACATAGAAAGCCAATATCACATAAACAGGTTATATTACGAAAGTAAGTTATAAACAATTAAAATCACATAAGCAACAAACTTCACATAAGACAAGTTGATCACGTAACTCACATTGGTCACTTAAAGAACAATGAGCACCTAAAGCACATTGTTTCACATAAGCTGGTTATAAACAATTAAAACCACATAAACAACTAACTTCACACAAGACACTTCAATCACATAAAACACATTTGTCACATAATGCACGTTAATCACATAATGCACATTAATTACAACACATTGAGTCCATAAGGCACGTTGTCACATAAAGCATATTGACCACATTAGTTCATTTAACATATAAAGCATATTGGTCACATAGAAAGTTAGACACATAAGTAAATTAATCACATAAACATATTAACATATGTTTCACTTTTCTTTCAATTAATACATACTTGTATGCTTAGACCACTACCCACATTTCGAGGATACCCCGACTGACAGCTAAACCTGGCTCTGATACCACTTAATGTCATGCCCCAACTCGACCCCACCTACGATCAGTCAGGACACAACAGAATTTTGGTAGTATAACGACAGTAACACGGACATCAGGGCTCTAAACCAACCCCTTTAGAACTTCATACAACCAACTCCAAATATCAATAACAACTTCATAACCACATTTACAACATACAATGCAACTATATCCATATATTAAACATTCTTTCAACAATTCATCCATAAGTTATACGCCTCCGTTCCAACATCATACATAGGCTATATCATACATTCGCAAAATAGATTACAAGCCAGTTCAGTAATCTAATCATGTTCAAAAGGAAGACTACTAAACCAGATTTATATAAGCCTTTTTCTTTAAGTAAGTTATACAATACAACATATTACACAAACTAAAACAAACTCATAGAAACGACTCCGGCACATAAGACTCATCCATAGAAGGCACATACTCAGCTTCCTAAGGAACGTACACAAAGTCTGGCTCAGTAGCACCTGAATGTAGAAAATGAATGAGAGTGAGTTTATATAAAACAAGCCCAGTAAGGATTCGATAGATCTTTTAAAAGCATTTACTATACCTCTTGGAAATCATCCTTTGAGCAGTAAACACACAATGAACATCAATATCAATATAAGTACAACAATAACAATAACGAATCAATAAGGATACTCTAGTTGGTGTAGCTCCATACGTTATCACGATCTCAACCATCTTCTTGTAACTCCCCATTACTCACACACCCGAGGTACCTCATCTAGCCCCTTCCTCCATGGCACCTCCGCCCGTGCGAGCTAGGGGTAGTCTATGATAGTCATGCCGTTATCAACCCAACAACCCAATGCTGCCCGAGAAGTGGCACACACTTATCAAGACTCATGACAATAATAATAAACATTCATATCACAGGAGGACAACAAAAATAGGTTGCCTATCTCCCGGCTTCATCAATAATCAATCAATTAACATCATTTCAACAACATAACATCAATTAATCAAATAAACAACTTATAATTAAGTTAGATGACAAAGTAGGCCACCCAACTTAACATGCATTAAACCATACAACCAAACCCGAATCTATCCAACAACAACCCAAGATTCAACCACTCAAACACTACCCAAACAACCAAAGACAATATTTCAACATTTAATGAAAGACTACACAAACTTCCAACAATCATAACTTACATTCTACTAATCTAATAACCTCCAAACCACTTTCTATCATTCACCCACTCAAGCATCTACATTTTCCCCCTCAAAAACCAACCATAACTCGGCCAAGACAAGCCTAACAACCCTAATTCCTCAATGCACTAAGGCTGAATTTTTTGGACTTTCACCACGACATCCAAATCAAAAATTCGGCATTACAACATTACTACCCCATAATTAACAAACTTTTAGAAGCCACAACCAACCAATTCCAACCACTACAATAACAATTATTCAACAATGAACTCAAAATCCAACTTTAATACCCGAAAAATAAAAATACATGCTACTACCGTTCAAAACTTATATAAACGCACATAAACGATCATTAGCATCCACTGAGCAACAATCTAACAACAGTTTAACATTTCATCGGATAAAAAATTCAATTATATAAAAATGACACAAAATAGCATTTAGAGATCTAGAATTTTTATCTCATCTTTAATCGGAAACAAAGCTAGGAATGCGTGCAATAGGTGCCCAACAAGCGGAATCTAGCTTGGTTTAAAAAGATTCTGACAAAAACTAAGTTTTCTAGGCAAAATTTGCTTTGTAAAATAAAATGAAAAATTCTCCAAAATGCTCATGGAACTCACGGCAATGTGTGTGTGTGTTTGTGGTGTTTGCTTTGTTTTTAATGTGTGTAGAGATTTTATATGCATAAGTCAACAAAATATGAAAAAGTCAAAGTTGAACATTTAGTTAATGTTTTAGTATTTTTAGTCTTTTAATTGTCTTTTCGACTATTTTTGCTCACATATATGCATTTAACACTTAGATTATTTTTAGGTAGTTTATTTTAGGTGACAACAATTTTTATTTGCACACATTAACACCCGACTCGGTTAAAACTCGATTTTTGCAAAAGAAGGTGTAAAAACCCTTTTAAATTCCTAATCCGATTCAAAATCTGTTTTGATCAAACACGGGTTTATTAATATCCTAAGACTATGTTTTCAAATGATAAAAAGACCAGTTGAAAAATTATAGCGGACGTGTTTCAAAAATACTATTCACAAAACTCGACGATAAAATTTTCAATGCCGTTTTTTATGAAAATTTTATGAATGCACACATAATATGTAATAGGAATATAAATCACATAATTAGCGCATTTTAACTCATATAACACATAAACAGGTCAAAACACGCAATTCTATGTCAAGGTAAAATATGGGGTTTCACATGTATTACTAGCTCTCCGCATTTATTGCAGAAGTAAGCCGAGTCAAATTGTCTTTTATGGTCTGTAATGATGACCCGCAAAACTCCAAATCGGCATATCACCAATTTCTATATAAAACTCCAGGCATCTTTGTCTATTATCTTCGGAATTACTTTTGCCTCTACCCACTTTGTGAAATAGTCCACTACTACAAAAGATGAATTTCCTTTGTGCCGAGCTTTGAGGCAACTGTCCAAGGATGTCTAGACCCCATTGAGCAAAAGGCCATGGGCTAGTTATGGCTGTGAGATCGGTAGCTAGTTGTCTTTGTATTTTGGCAAACCTCTGACATGTATCACATTTTTGCACTAGGTTCTGTGTATCCTGCTGGATAGTGGGCTAGAAATATCTTAGCCTTAAGATTTTTCATGCTAGTACTTTAGCTCCGAGGTGATTAATGTATACCTCTCTGTGGACCTCTCTGAGTATGTAATCCCCCTCTAAAAGGTCTACACACTTTAGCAGCGGCCATGAATATGATTTCTTGTATAGTTGCCCCTACCATAATAAATCTGGAAGCTTGCACATAATTTTTGTTGTTTCCAACCTACCTTCAGGCATTTCTCTAGATTCGAGATAAGCCCTAATGGGCTTCGTGCATGTATCCTGGACGTCCATGGTAGCTATTTCTATATTGTTTATGACTATCGCTGGCTTTTCTGTCTCATCAATTTTCACTATTGTAGTTCAGAGAGTTCCTAAAGCCAGAAGTGAGAGTGCGACTGCCTTTTCGTTTTTTGTATGTAGGACCTACTGAATATGGAATCTCTCAAGCCCTGATATCAATGTTTTTACCTTCTTGAGGTAGGCCTGCATGGATGGATCCTTTACTTTAAATTCTCCCAAAACTTGGTTTGCTGCTAGTTGGGAATCCGTAGTTACATCTACTACCCGAGCTATCTGGCTATTGCTACCTTGAGGCTTGCTATCAAGGCTTCGTATTCCACCTCATTATTTTAGGTCGAGAATTGGAATTTGAGTGCGAATTGTAGTTTTTCTCCGCTGGTGTAACGACCCCGACTACCCAACCCTTCCTAGGACTAGATAGAGAGTCACCAATAGAATAACCATTACCAATTACTCGATAACTAGCCATATGATAGGCAAGATAGGGTATTATATATTATATAACCTTCCGATTGCATCCACGGTTACAAAACTTTCCTCAACTACCAGACTCAACTATCATAAAATGAGTCCAGATAACCAGTCTATTATATAGGGCCTAAGCCTAGTTATCGTACGTATTGCCATAGTATAGAACATAAGCTACCATACACGGTCCAAAGCCGATGTCTACAAGTACATCATTAACTATGATATCGTAGATGAAATGATGTGGGATACTAGGGTCTATAAGCTCCTCGTTATACAGATAATGACGGTGCATAATTACATCAACATGTCGTGGGATCAGGTGATCCAGGTCTCCCATCAGGCAAATAAGGCACATTTTCAAAAACTGATTCTAACACCTCCTCAGAGTCACTTGTAATAGGGGGAAGAAAAGGAGAGTGAGCTCAAAAGAACTCAGTGCGGGGGGGGAAATAACCGGGGAGATTTGAAAACATTTTGGGGTTTTTGAAACCATGTTGTGCAATGCAAATAAATCATTATAATAATAGTTAATCATATTCAAAATTCAACACTTTGAGAGGCTACGATTTCAAGTCACTGAAGTAGCCGGCTCTGGATTCCGTATACATCTTCCCTTATCGCTCCCGATAGGATACTCTGGATTGTATCCGAACCTACGACCCACCTCTCCAAGGGTGGGATGCCAAGCGAGAGGGGGAATAAGACCACGATAGTCACGGGAGCACCGGCAAGCCCTATGCCGCCCAGCGTTCGTGAACGCTATCGTGCCTGAGATTGCAACCCCCAATAGAACACACGCATGCACAAATAATCATATAGTATATATAATAGGTAGCACTTCCAGGGGACGACGAAGTAGATCGTCTTCGTACATATATACTAGAATGGCATCTACAATAACTCATTGTTGTCACTTAACATTAATAATTTCATACTGATAAATAACAGTTAATTTTCAATTTCCAGTTAAGATCACAACTTTACATTTAAAGTTCCGGTAAATCCGAGCTTAAGTACGAATCTACATTTCTCAGTATTTTAATAATCTTTAATATCCCTAAGGCTATCTAAATTCACTTATTTTAAGCAGGATTCCAGGCTATTTATTGGAATTCAAGAAAAAAAATCAATTTAACTCTAGTAACATTCATTATTCAAACCACCTGGCTAACCTAATACCCGATACTTATTCCTTTAAAGCTTAATTTTAATAGTATTATAATTATTATCATGCAGCTATCTTAAAAAAAAAATCAGTTATAATAGATTTAAATATTTATTAACTCCTAATTACTTACCTAAACCAACTGATTTATTTTACTTTAGTTGTCACTTAAATGTAAGAAGGAAATAAGCTTTGAAATTAAAATGCCAACATCACTTAACTTAATGTACAGTTGTTTCTTTCTTTTATCCTTATCTCTTATAAGTAGTGACCATGTGCATACATAAGTCAAGAAAAACAGCAACTTTCTTCACACGAATTATACGAACTGCACACCTTCCTTATAACTACCCTTGGTACACGCATCTATCCACCTATCCGAGAAAGTAACACATATATTCAAGGTTAAAAGCATACATATTTCATATCCTCACAAGCATGTGGTAGCCTTGCATGCCATTAAACTATCTTACCTCAACATAATTATACAGTGAGTATAAAAAAATACAAAAACCTCATCACATATCCATGATGATCAAACTATCTCACTCTATCATATTCACACAGTAAATATATGAAGTACAAATAATCTTATATGCTAATTATCAAAACCACCTCACCTCAATTCGTGGAAATCATGAGCTGCTTCTAGTGGTACTCGAATAAGCTTAAGAGAAATATTTAAAAGCTAATGGAAGTATTTATTGTTTGTGTGTGTTATTGTTTCCTAACTGCCGAAGAATTTTGCCTTTTATAGAGTTGATGATAATGAGTTAATCGAGCTAGTAGTGGGCGGTAAAAATCATTATGCTAGTAGCTAGGCTGCTACGTTGTTAATTTGAGAAGATGGTGGCATGGTTTGTTCAATACGAACTTGCAGTGGTGGATGATATTGCTAACGATGAAGACAGGTGGCTGCAGCTAGGAGTCATTCGATAATGCTTAGTAATTTAGGCTTATGATGGTTTGATGCACGAATGTAGTTGGTGTATAGGAGATGTGAACAATGATTGCACTATAAGGCTTCGGCAGGCTAGTTTAATGAGCAACTGGTGGATTTTGTAAGTTTCTTAGCAGGCTGCTCATTTTGATGATATAGTTTTAGCTGGCAAGTTTGAATTGGAGTATCGCGGCGGTGGAGCTAGTTAAATAACTCACGGCGTTAAGCTTGATGCGTGTCTAGCTAGTAGTATTAGGCTGTGATGATGATTGAAGGTTGTGGACAGAACCAAATGGCTGCCTTTGTGCAAACTATATGATGATCATGCATGGCTAGGCTACTCGACAGTAAGTGCTGAATAACACTTCCTAGCTTGCTGCCGTGTTGGTTGGTTAGAAGGTGGTAGTATGTTGCCATGCAATACTATGCTACGTGGCGGTAGTAATGGACGAAGTGGGCAGACTAGATAAATGAGGATGATGCTAAAATATTCGTGTAAGAATAGTTGATGGTTTAGGAAATAATTGAGATGGTTTAGCAAAATCAATAGGGAGGACAACTTTATAGATCCTAAAGGCTTCTTCAAACGCCAAACCTAATCTTTTAAATGAAGACTTAACTCTTAAAATAAACTAACATTCTTAATTTATCTAAAATCTTTCAGTAACAGACTTAAGTATCCATGTCCTTATTAGATTTAAATTACTTAGCCAACCTTTCCATTATATAAGCTAGGATAACAGTATATTGGTTAACTTAGTTCTATTATTTACAACTTCATGTTGTCCAAATGTATCTGGAGCATCTATAAGCAATATCCCAGTAAGTTCTATACCTTACCACCGTATCCTATTCAAGAGCTAATGAATTTGGAAGACTATATCAATCTTTCATTCCAATGAAAAGTGGTATTTAACATTTCTAATTTATTTATAAACACCTAATAAACCCTAATATTTCCTAATTATTCATTGTACTTATTAATTTACTTAGCTGGCATACTAATTTCCTTTTATTCTAGGAGTTAGGATTGCTATATAATTATTGCCTAGTCACTATATCATTCCCTAGTATACCCTAACTAAGATAATTAATAAAACTAAACCTTGTTTTATTACTACATAAGTTCCTTAATCCAAATGAAAAGTAAAGTTCTAAATCTAATATTCCTAACTTTTGCCACTCAAACTATTCAAATACACCTACCAAGTTAACGAATGCTTAGTTTGATATGCTAGACTTAATATGTTTTCTAAGTTTAAATTAATTCTTAACATAGAAAATACGAACACTGATCACATAGTGTAATATTATTATAACGGATACTTAATTAATATATTAATGCTCGGAAGTTGTGTATAGGCCTCACACAGTTGGGATTCATAATTACTGTACCAACTATACTTTTTTGTTTCCTCGAAACTCCATCTACCTGAATCAACCACGACTCTTCAATCTTCAGGTCTGGTCTACCAGTGCATTCTACTATGAAATCAACCAGAACTTGTGCTTTGATGGAGACTCAAGGGTGGTATTGTATGTCGAACTGGCTAAGTTATATAGCCCACTTAAGGAGTCATCCTGATGCCTCTGGTTTATGCAGTACCTATCTCAATGGCATATCGGTCATTACCTTGATGGTGTGAGTATCAAAGTAGTATTTTAACTTCCGTTAGGCTATTACTAATGCGAAGGCAATTCTTTCAATGGCTGAATATCTCAGTTCTGCCCCTTTAAGGACTTGTTGAGGTAGTACACAAGTCTCTATTGTTTTCCTTCATCTTTGACCAGGGCGGCCACTACTACTACTGCTAAACTGGCTAAGTAGATAGTCAATATGTGTGAGACCCCGGTCTCGAATTTATGTGCAAATACTTGTTTAATTGTTATTTACGTGCATTTGATTATTTAAATTGTAAATTACATGCTTTTACTTGTTTAAATTGATTATTTGTCACATAATGTATAATTTCATGTTTATTTCTTTTATTACATGAAATATGTGCATTCATATTATTTTCATAAGAATTTTTAGTGAGAATTGCATTTAAAGTGTTTTAAGTTCTATTTATTGATCTTTCTCCTAAAATTTTTAAAACTAGTCTTTTAAATATTTTAAAAACTAGTCTACCATTATATTTTGATTATTGGTTTAGAAAAAAATTGAATTTGCAACAAAATATGAGATTAAAGTTGAGTTTTAGCGTATTAAAATAACGTTTTTAAAGCAAATAGTGATTTTTTACTCACATATATTATCCTTTGATCCTTTGACTTCATTTTAACACCCTACAACTTCAAAATCTGCCAAAAAACACTCCAAATTAGCCACCAAACCCTTATTACGGGAATAGTAAATTTTATGCAATTTTAGCTCTTTAAAGGTGTAAATGAAGGAGTTGGAAGCTCAAATTGCATATTCGGACTCATCTTGGAGTCCTCTATCTTTCTACCGTTCGTTTTTCGCATTTCGGAACAAAAACTTTGTGAGTAATTTTTTCATTTTCATGGAGTTTTAAAATTTATGTTTAATTTTGCAATTTTCGGATTTTGCCATTAATGTGCCATAACATGCTCGATTCTTATCTATATAGTATTATTATATGTTAGGGACCTTGTATATGTATTGGTATAACTTGAAAATAATTTTTTGACAAGATTTCACATGTAGAAGATGATGAATAATAAAAAATGTGAATAGTAAACTCTTGTGTTTTAGCTTAATTTATTGCTTCAAATATGCTTAAATAAGTATGTAGAGCAAACTTTTGAAGTTAGTTAGCTTCTTGATTGGCTAGAAATGCAAAATTCAACTTGGAGAAGATGATAAATAGTGCTAAACTAGGGTTCCGAAAAAAAGTTACAATTTAGTTCGATTCGAGGCTTCTAGTAATTGCGAATTAGTTCCTTGAGCATGGGAAAAATATTTGTTATACTTGCCATGTGAAAAATTTGAGAATTTTGATCAAAATAGGCTACTTTAATTGGGAATTTCGGGGTTAACTCGAATCCGGGTACGTTTTGAAGTTATGGCTAGTATTTATTAAGTATTGAAGCCTTAGAAGTGCCTTTGTTTCGCTTGTTTGGATTCCGGAATTGGTACTTGTAGTATAAACGCACAAAGAGGAAATCGGAGATTTAATGGTAAACGAGGTTTAACGGGTGAACTCGAGGGTCCTTGGGGTGCCATAAGGTGTGGTTTGAAGGATAGGATAACTCGTTTGGGAATCTTGAACCTTGCCTTTCGGTTTGGAGCTTAATAGCAAAGATTGACAAAGGGGTTTCGGGTTGAAAGTGAATCCGGGTGCGTTCAGGCATTAGGGCTAGTGTCTAGTAAGTGAGGAGGTGCTAGAAATGTATTCGCTTCGCTTAATTGAGCTCCGATTAGAGTACTTGTAGTGTAATGCATAAAGAGGTAAATTTGGACTTTTGGGGTAATTGTACTTTAAAGTGAGATTTCAAGGGCTTAAATGGTGCCATAAAGTGTCATTAGAGATATAGTATAGTTAGATTTAAGGTTCATTATCTTGTGTGAAGATTAGAATCTAATTTGTAAGCATTTTGAAGGAGTTTTGTTAGAGTTTATGTAAATTAGTTGAGCTTATTGCATGATTAGCTATTTGAGTTATTATAATTGTTATATTTGTCTATTGAGTGAGTTATAAATTGTAATTTAGGTGAATAAGCATGATAATAATTCTAGGTCATGTTTATAGTTGGATTATGTTTAAGTATTAAGTGTGTTTGTATAGAAAGTATATCTTTTTGAGTGAGATCTTATGAGTTAAGTATTTTTGAATATGTCTAAAGGAGGTACAATATTTGCTTGCTAAGTTATTGCTAAAGAAAATCAGTCCATGCATGCAAGAAATTCAATTAAAAACGTTGAGAACTTAATGTGTGTGTGTTCAACCGTGGCTGTCCAGATTTTTCAGCAAAATTGAGGCAACTTCGAGCTTAAAACTATATTAATTGGAGAAGGATTAGGGGTTGAATTATATACCGTTAGAAAGCCTTACGAGTCTAGTTTCTACAGCTTTTTACGGTGCATTAATCGGAGTTGTCTAGAGCAAGTTATGATCATTTTGGTGAGATGTGTCAGAAATGCCCTGTTACGCAAGAATCTGAATTTTGTTGTTATTTTGCTATAGTAATGATATAATTCAGTTCTAATTGGATGTATTCGATCAAGACCTTATTGTGTAGTGTCCTTGGATGATTAATAACGTAATGGGGCTCTTATAGTTATGTTGTTTTCATGAATTGTAATTGAAATCTAATTGCTAGTAAAGTTAATTTAAATTGAAAGCTATTCTATTCGACTGTGAATGAGAAATGCTAGTAGGGTTGTGATGGTCACCACCTTTAGACATAGGTAATGTTTCTATATATGCTAAACAATTCAATTGTTAGAATTAGTTGTTGTTATCAATGTGCAACTAGTGAACACTTAGAAAGGTCAAGTAAACTATGTGGAAGAATGTGTTTAATGCTTTTTGAAACTACATGTAAGGTTAATTGTAAGTTGATAGTTGTCTATTATATGTTAAATGTAATTAACTTAAGTTAATATTACTAGTGATATGTTAGAATCTTAGCTTGAAGTATAGTTCTTTTACTAAAATAGTATGTTAGTTATTAAATGGTTGATAGTTTACTTTTCTATTAGTTGATAAATGCATTTCTTTTCCTATGTGCTAATGTTGGGCTATCTTCATAGAGATATTACTAACTATTGTAAGTAAAGTAGAATATGAATTAGAAGTTCATTAAAGTAGTAAAAGACTGGGTAGTGTCATTGTGAATGAATGTGTCATTTGAACATTAAAGTAACCTAACCTTTATTATCTATAAATTCTTTGGAGAAATTTTTTGAGTTGAGTTAATGGCTAGTTTATTGTTATGTGGAGTGAATTAGTTTCTTGTACAAGTTATTAACTAAAGTAAAATGAGAAATAGTATGAGTAACTGCAGGCTCATGTGTTGATTTTAGTTAAACTAAATTCTAGCTCGGTTTATATCTAGTTATAGCATGCTGGTTGAATCATTCTCCTTTAAGTTTTTGAACTATCTTCTTAGTTAACTTGTAGACTATTGAAAATATGGAATATATGTTAAGTTAAAGTATGTAAAAGTGGTGTTTTGTTAAAAATAGAATTCTAATAGATATTGTATATATGCTAAATAAGCGAAGTTATAAGTTAGCTAACCTAGCTGAATAATTAATGAATGTTGTAGTTAAAGAGTAATTGAAGTAATGTTTGCTCATAGGTTCAAGGTGACTGGAAATGAGGTGATTCAAACTTACATCTTGGAGCTCAGTAGAGGTGAGGGACCTACATCCTTACGTGCATTATAGTTTATTTTCTTTCTAAAAGAGTATATTGTTTAGTATAATTGCGTAATTGATATATGCTTATTGTTGCTAAATTGTAACTTGATGCGAGAACAACTTACTTTTTGTCCTTAAATGTGTTTCCTGATTATATTGTCATTGTTATCATTCTTGCATTGCATCGTGGTTGCGCAACCTCATTGTCGCGGCGGATGCGATGGCCTCGTTGGGCGGCATCGGGCTTGCCAGTGTTGGTTGCCTTAGCTCCGTCTGCTATTCCCTCACTCGCTTGGTCCGGAGATTGCCAGGGGATGTTGGGTCGTAGGATCGGGTACATCCGGAGTACCCATTGGTGTAAGGGATGCCGGCATATCGAGATTGAGATCGTGGTTCGTGGATCGGGGATCGAAGATTTGGAGTGATAAGGGTTATTAATTGTATCCTTTTAAAATGTGGTATTAGAATTGTTATTCATTGTTTATTTATTGCATTAATTGTGTTAAGTTGCTGCATTGCACGAACCCTGGTATACTGTTCCCGTTTCCCCTCCCTCACTGAGTATACCAGTTGTATACTCACCCTCGTTTCTAACACCTTTCAGGTTCAACACCTTCGCAAGGTGATATAGGGAAAGCTCGAGAGTTACCTTATTTGCTTGTGATGACTTCCATTATTAGTACCTGCGAATCCATGTGAATTTGTAAAGTGGTTTGAATTGTAATTTGATTGGAACTATAGAAACTCGGCTTGTAATTGTATTGAATCTTGTTTGTATTTGATTTGTAGGTGGTCTGTAATAGCTTAATGGACTATGTTATTGTTTATTGGTCGTGTATGTTTGATTGGGTGAATGGAGTTAGACCATAGTTTTGTAGTTATAAATATTGTTTACAGGTTTTGGATTGTCCTATAAACAGGGGAGGCTTCGTCCGTTTCCCCTCGTTTCTTGTGCCTTGGGAATGGAATTGGGAACTCCGGTCTAGTGAGGGATCGGGGCGTTACAATATGTCCCCTGGCTCATGTCTGCATAGCAGCGGTGGAGATATGAGATATCATTTTAGGCTTTCAAATGATTTATGATATTCCTCTATCCATTAAAAATCCTTCAACTTCCTTAGGACCTTGAAGAATGAGGTGTATTTGTCTGCAAACCTAGACATGAACCTACTTAATGCCGCTACCTTCCTAGCTAACGATTGTTCCTCATTGATGCTCTTCGATGGGCCCATCTCTAAGAGGGTTTGGATTTTCTCTAGGTCGACCTCGATTCCTCGGTTGGTCACCATAAAACCTAGGAACTTCCCGATCTTTATTCCGAAGGCACACTTTTTTGGATTGAGCTTGATTCCAAATCTTTCCATAGTGAAAAAGGCTTTGGTAAAGTCGGCAATATGCGTTTGGGCACTCTTGCTTTTCACTAGCATGTCGTCCATGTAAACCTTCATGTTGCGCCCAATCTGTTTTTCGAACATCTTGTTAACCATTCTCTGGTAGGTGGCCCCAGCATTCTTTAGTTCGAAGGGCATCACCTTATAATAGTAGGTTCCAGAGTCGATTAAGAAGGTTGTATTTTCTTCATCTTCAGGTGCCATTATGATCTAGTTATATCCTTTTAGCTATATTCACTTCCAATCTCCTTGACTTAACTCCAAGGTGCAACCCTAGTCTCTTCACACAAGTATAACACTTATCAATTAACTATATGAATTTCATTCGAATATCCATATAACTAACTAGAACCAATATAGCTCAAGTAATCAATTACCATTCTAAAATATCCAAATGAAAGTACTCAAATAAATCTAAGCTAGTTTAACAATTCATAATCATAAACATTTCCTAGCACAATATAGCTTAGTCTTTTAGCTTATATCCAACATTTACAAAATAATCAAGACATGATGATAACATAATATTTATACAATAATTTACTCTTCACACACCTATCTGGATAAACATGCAAACAACTAGTTATTCCATAATCTTCATTCCTAACAAGATAATTTTAGCATCCAAGACATCTAATGGAACTTACTCATATACAAATTTAAGTTCACATGTAAATAACATTATATAAACAACATAATAAACATTAAAACAACAGGAACAATAGAACACTAAACCATTTCCATCATTAAAGTGATTTAACTACTTCCCTTTTTGTCTACTAAGCCAGTTTGACACATAAACGAACCACAAGGTTCTAGATTCACAAACAATCTATTCAACACATCTAAAGACATATTTTGGCACCATTTAGAACCTAAGACCACACTTTATACTATATCTAACATAAAAGCCCCAAATGTTCTTTAGCCTGTTTGAACTACATGTACTCTACCCATGTATCAATTAAATGTCATAAAAGCATTTTAATATCTATCCTACTTATTTAAGACCAATTAGCATCATAAACCTCACCCCGGTACGTTACTTTAATTGATTCCTATTTTAAACGCAATTAAGTCCTTAATTTTCAATGTTCTCAGAATTCAATAAATTTTATCGAGTAATCGTTTTAGCATCCCTAGGGTCCATATCAAGTGTCAAAACTAGTATTGGGTCATGTTTCGTTGGTCTTGAGTGAATAGTGCCCACAAAGCTAACTTTAACTTAATGTTCTTATATTTCGGGCATATCTAATCCATTCAAGACTTTAATCTAGGTTCATTTACTCTAAATTAAGCATAATTAACAATTAATCGAGCTAGAGTGCAAGATTTCACAAAATTCTCAATTTCCATATAAAAACCCTAACTTTAATTAAAAGATTAAGCAATCTATCCATTAATAATGCAATATAATCTCATAAATATGTTCTATAAGCATAATAAGGAGCAAATTAAGCATAGATAAGAATTTATAACTCTTTACACAACAAATCAATAATCTCAAGAAGAACCCTAACTATTCATGTTCATAGAAAATGCATAAACTCCTTCACCTATGCTTGAAGATGCAAGAAATTGGATTGGTGAAGCTTGAAACCCTTAGAACTAAGCTTGAGAAGCTCCAATTTGACAAGCCCTAGCAAATTATTTCTTTCTCTTTTCCTTTTCTTCCCATCGGATTTAGGGGGGAGGGGGGGTTTGGCTTTTGTTTTTTTTTCTAAGTATATGTATGTATATGGTATATTATGTATATATTATATGTGAGGTAGATGTTTGGGCCCAATTAAATGTAAGACAAAGCTAAGTTCTATGCTAAAAGTGTTAATAAAACTAGCTAGCCACTAAAACTTTACTATTCCACATTTTTACTATTCACTCAAAACGAAATACATTTTCTAAACACATTCTCCCAACATGCAATGCACAAAAGCTTATTTTTTCATTCTTTTTATGAGTCATGTAACCTAGGAAAAATATGAATTCGAGCAAATTAAACAGTCAAAAACGCACTGTGAATAATAACCGCAAGTAAACATATTTTTAAGTAAGAAAACGCACATTGAAATGCACAAAAGGTATGCAATAATTAATTATAAATATGATGAAAGTCTCGAGCGTCACATAAACCATCTCCAGCTGTAACGACCCCAATTACTTAATCTTTCTCAGACTCAGGCGGAGGTTCTAAGTAAGCAATATTATTAGCATAAGGCAAAAATTAAAGAGTTACTTATATTATAAACCATTCCGTTAAACAGCCAGGGTTACATACCTCTGACGCCCATACCCTACAGATAATAAAATGAGTCTGGAAGTCGAACATCCCTACTAAAAAACATAACCATAGTACACAACATACACCGTCACACACGGGCCAAAACCTATATCTATTATTACATTGTTAACTATCACATCATAGACTAAGTGGTGAGGAACATCAAAATCCACGACATCCCCATTGAAGAGGTAGTGGCGATTAACTAGTACATCAGTACCCCTCGGTATAAGGTGATCCATGTTGCCTAACAGACATATCAGACACATCGTCGCTAGCTGATACTACAGTCTTCTCAGTTTTACCTGTAATGGGGGAAGAATGGGTTGTGAGCTCGAAAGAACTCAGTGCGGAATAGTCACCAGGGTGGTTTTAAAAACATTTTCGAGTTTTTAGAAAACATGATGCAAAGTAGTTTAAGTATCACAGGAAAAGAATAACAGTTACAGATCATGTTGCAAAGGATATAATCTGATTTTCCTTCCAAAGGTAGCCGGCCGAAGCAAAACACAACTTCTTATTTCTCCCAGGAGGGTACTCCGGATTGTACCCGAAATCTACGACCCAGCTCCTCGAGGGCGGTACTGGTCCCAAGCAAGGAAATATCTCCAAGGGCAGTAGTAGTCCCAAACGGGAGAGGGACTAGGACCACGATAATCATGGGAGCACCGGCAAGCCCTATGTCACCCGACGTCTGAATGCTACCGTGCCTGAGGTTGTAACCCCTAATTTCAAGAGCACACAGGCATGCACAAGTAGCCATAGAACACACAGCAGATAATATGGGGATCAACGAAAGAGGTTGTCCCAGCAGATAACACATATTTACTTGGCAGTTAAAGGTATGACAATAGTTTTGTGAAAGTAGGTTTTCTAACTGTGCGCAATGGTGTTACCTAAATACTTAGTTTATACCATAATTAACCATAATGAACAGACTGTTACGTAGAGTGGCGGGTAAAACCCTAATCATTTAATAGTTAGCAATCTTACCATACTAAGGTATAGTTGTTTCTCCTTTTGTATAAATGATTACTAGTTATTAGTAAGATCAAGCAGAACCTTACTTGAAAGAAAAACATCATATATATGATATACACGAGAAAAAGTAGTCACATTATAACTAATTTTATACATGTTGTGTACGGGCGAGACAATCAACAACATCTGTGAACTTAGCCAATACCTCAGTTGGGCGTAATAACAATAAATAGAATCGGTTATGCACCTAAGAAAAGGAAACCGTACGTGGCCATTTAGGCATACACTCGACACATATTAATTAGGTGAGAGTATTGGTCTTGTATTTGAAAAGAGAGGAAACCTGAACATTTATCCATGTGTGAAGCAGGTTTATGAGTAAGTGAGAATATATTAAGCTAATTTTATAGGCATACTAAAGCAAAAGAGATTATCAATGCTTAAAATCAGCCTGCACATCTACACATATAATACGGGTTTATAATTTCTCTAAGCAAAGAAATCTATTATGCTTTTAAAAATAATTCCGCACATCTACACATATAATACAAATTCATAATTTAAACTGAGAAATTTGGAATGCTCTTTAAAAGAAATCCGCACTTGATTTTGTGTTGCTCATGGACTGCTCTTAAGACCAAGAAAATTTTAAAAGCTAAGATATACTTTGTTGTATGATTAAGCCGATTACTTAACATCCTTATATAGGCGTTTTTACTTGCTCCGATTGGCCCGTTGGTTAATTATCACGTCTAGATCATAGCCTTAATACGTGCTTCACTGTTAACAATATTATTTCATGCAACTGCTCGGATATGGACAGCTATGAACCACGCAAGCTGCTTGCCTAATGCAGTGAGGAGTTGACTCATATTTTGCTTCCCTTACTGCTTGACAACACCGGTAATCTAGCCCTTTAATGATGATTGAATCTCCTAGATAGCTTCGGTGATTCACCGCTTTCGTGCCTGTTAGCGAAGCCCCGTCTTTTAATGTAAGTAGCTGCGTGTTTAACGAGGATGTCCTGCGAGAAGTTTCTAGTTGTTGCGTGGCTTAACAAGGAAAATCGTTTACATGCAAGGCTACAGGTAGTTTAGCTATTAATTTAAGTGACAATTACAGCTCAATGACTAGGCATACGGTGGAGTATTCTTTTGGGTTCATCTAGCAGGCTGCTCACCAGGACGTTACCAAGCTCTAGTAAAATGTGTAGCTCAACAGCCGCGCGTCATACATCGCTGTCCTTGGTGCGCTGGTAGTCCCTAATCGGGTGATCTACTGTTCACCTGGTTAACTAAGCTAATAGCCCAAATTAAATAATGGTTGCAGCCATGCACGTGAAGACTAATCTAAGATAAATATAATTAAATTCAATGGCTTACAAAGCTTCCGAGGCTAGTTAATGAAAATAATAAATCTTCTATTAAAGCTTACTTCATAACAACATTTTTCTTTAGCTAAACTAACCAAGCTAATTAATTTAAATTATATGATAGTATGTATAGCAGCCACGCAGCGTAAAAATAATAAGGCTTTGGAATGTTTACTGATCATGTAAGATCATATAAGTCAATAACTAAGATTTAATTAAATCTACGTATCAACCTTCCAAGGCCGATTTGAGCTAGTAAAATAATAAACCCCTTACTCAAGCTAAATTTATTCCATCATTGGCAAGAGTATCTCATTTTAATTAATCCAACCCTATCATTTATAATAGATCTTGAGTCATTCTATCTAAACGGAAGTAAACAAACGTCCCTAATCATTTAAAATCTTTTAATGTTGCCAAGTTAGGGACTTTTCCGTATTAACTACTTAGAGAATTCTAACTAATTGGATTAATTTTAAGTGTTACACAAACATTCCTTCATTTTGTTGTTTTTTGTTTTTTACTAGCCAGCTATAATATTACTATTAGAAAAAAAACTAGATATTTCAATTAATTCTTCCAACTCGCTTAGTAGTCTCATATCATAAATCTAGTATTCCACGTTCTTTTTACATAAGTTAGCAGTTCATTATCATAGTTAAAGATTATTATAATCCCAAGTTAAACTTGCCAACTGGCTATATAAGCCAGATAAGATCCTAATTAAATTAACATTACCCTAACCAAATTCAATTAACTACAAGAAGTTTTAACCCTCAATAGTAGGTACCATAAGATTCTACTAGTTCCTTTTTGTTTTTGAATTGAAACAAATGCTTAGCTTGATATGCTAGTTTAACACATATCCTAAATAGAACACTAAGCACGTAGATAACACTTATTTCATATACCACTATTCAAAATTTCAAGTAGGGTTCTTACACCAGCGAACTAACAAAGCTAACAAGTATTCAGCGTAGCGAAGGTTGCAACCTTAAACGTTGGCCCGGATGTGGTGATCATTCACTCGACGGCAGCGGGTTTGCCAGTGGATGCTAATCCGTCGTGGATTATTCCCTAGTCGCATGGACGGAGCGTTTCATAGACGTGGGTCATAGGAATCGGGGTACATCCGGAGTATACCCAGCAGAGCGATAAGTGATGTTGGCAAGTGAAGAGTCAGTGGAAAAAGAAGCATAGCGGAAGATAAATGAACCCGCATGGATGAAGCGTGCCATGGGGTTAGCGATATCCTTTTTAAAGTGTTTATTTAGCGCTTTAATGCTTACCATGTTAAGTGTTATCTTTCAGCGTACCTTATAATATTTGTTAATGCTATTATATGTCTTATCTGCAATGCACAAAAAGGTTTTCGAAAAGCTCCCCGTTTATCCCCTCCCTCGCTGAGCATAGTGTTTGCTCACCCTTTTTCTACCGCATTTTAGGTGTTGCTGAGTTAGATCCACAGGTCCCTGTGGTGGTTGTAGCTGAGGAGGAGGAGACCGCTAAGTTTCTGTGATTGTGTTCTTGCTTGTCTGCTTGTAGACTGAGGTGGATACCATGTGTTTATATATGAAGACTGTGCCATAACTTGTGTCTATTTTGAGGCCTTAAAGCCTTATATGTTTCAATGGTTGTATTGTATGTATTTAGTTTAAGTTGTTGGTTTGTATAAAGTTAAGTTAAGTTATTGTTAGTTTGTAATGGTTTGTATGAGGTTAAGCTTGTGGATAGTTTGAATGGAACTTAATTTCTAAGTTAGATGAGTAAGAAATATTAGAGTGGTATGATAAGCGAAACTATGATCATAGTATGCTAGAAACTAATGAAGTAATGCATGTATACTTTAATTTTGCTAAGTAGAAGGGCTCGGATGGCCTTAGGAACTTGAGTATGTGATCATATGATTGTTATATTGTTATTGTGGATCATTTCTTCTAAGTGCAGGAATGTGGAAAGGTCGTGTTACGAAGGAGACTCTATCCGTTTGTCGGGTCTAGACTTGACATTTAGCGTGGGGTTGAGTCGGGGCACGACATGCCTTCTGGTTATAAAGGTTCTCTTGTGAATCCCGATAAAGTACCTCTCATGGGTCTCAGATTGCTACGATCGATACCAAGATTGAGGAAGGTATTCAGGAACAATACTTTTACCGAGCTACCTGTATCAACCATTATCCTTTTCACGAGAAAATTAACAATTGTTACCTGGATCAACAAGGGATCGTCACACGAGACAATGAGTCCTATGAGGTCCTCCGAGGTGAAAGTTATTCATTCCTCCTTTTCGGGCTTTGTGGTAAGAGGTTCACCTCACCCTGACCTAAGGTAAGACTTCCTTCCTGCCTTTGTTTATCCTCCTATGGCAGGGCCTCCTGTTACGGTTTCTACTATGCCTGTATGTATGTTGTTAGGTTTCCCTTGCCTTGGGATTCGATCTTGATCTCTGCTGAGTTCTTGCTTTCTCAAGCTCCTTGCCCTCTGATCAGGTATTCTGCTAGCTTTCCCCTTCTGCCCAAAGATTCTATTTCGTCTTTAAGCTGCCTGAATTCCTCTGTGTCATGGCCATAGTCATCGTGGAACCTACAGTATTTCTCTTTACCACGCTTGTCTGGATTACCCGACATCTTCTTGGGCTACTTGATCTTCTTTTCTGTAGATCTCATACATGATCTATATTTTAAGGGCATTTAAAGGGGTATATTCTTTATATTTTCCCTTTCCCGAGCTCTCTTGTCTTCCCCTCGAAGCCCTTTTTGTTTGTCAGGACCTCTCTTTTCCCTTCCGAAAGTTATTCTTGCCCGTCTCATTTTTCTCGTCACGTTTAACTAATATGACTTCTTTAGAACGTATGTACTTTTTTGTTTTGGCCATAAGCATTGAGAGAGTCTGAGGTTCCATGTGGGCTAGCAAATCTTGGAATGGCTATGAACTTAGCCTTTACATTTAAGCTACCAATGCAACTGATTGTTGTATATCTAGAACATCCAATGCTGCTTGATTGAATCTCTGGGTGAATTCCCTGAGCGTTTTCCCTCTCTACTACTTTATATTAAACAATAAGGCCATGAGTTTAGAGGGCTGCTTACTGCTAGCAAAACGATCCAGAAATTATCCCATTAACTGTTCATAGCTCCTTATTGAGCCTGTCGGTAACTTTGAGAACCACCTCCGGGCTGCTCCAACCAATGTAGTTAGAAATGCCTTATACTTAATCAGGTCAGACACGTCGTAAAAGTTCATATGGTAGTCGAAGATCTGTAAGTAATCCTTTGGATCTGTGGTTCCATCGTAGGTGGGCAGGGTTGGAAGATTGTACCCTTTTGGAATGGGTTTCTCCCGAATCTCCTTCGAGAGAGATTGGTTCCATCTCTGATGATATTCGTGACGGACCTGTGAGACCTCTGGCCCTTTAAACCCTACTGCCTGTAGCCTGGCTCGAGTGTTTTTTTGGCCCGTCTATATGCTTAGTTGAATTTATGTCACCATTTTGCTACTTAGATGTGGGAGGTCGGCCTCCTGTTCTAGGTGGATTCTACAGTAACAGGTGAACCGTTGGAGGTTCGACTAATATTGCTCCCGAGGCTATTGGTGTGGTAAAGCCTTGAGTTTACAAGAACTAGTTCATTGCGCCTTGCAAGCTATAGAACATTTAAAGCAAGGTCGGCAGGTCTACTGCCTGGGATGATGAGGCCAAGTTTAATGGTATAGCCACTACTGGTGATGCCACTACTATGGTGGTTACCAAGGGTGGGTTGGTGGTAACTGCAAGTGGTATTGGATGAGTAGTAGCTGGTAGAACTTGGCTCTCCATTCCTGGCAAAGGTTGGTCATCTTGAGTTCTATAGACGGTGCCAAACTGTTAAGGTCGAAATTGAGCTAGGCCTTGGGAATTGGGCTGCACCTTCTTATTCGTCCTTAATAGTTACGAATCCAAGCTAGATTACCTACAAAACAAAGGACCCAGGGCAGTGCCTAGGGTCCTCTTCTAATGGTCAAGTCAATTGTGAGGACAAGAGCACTTGTGGAAAGACAAGTATTGCAGTGTAATAAGAGTAATTGCTAAAAGAAGATTAGATACCCCCTTTGGATGTTGTATCGGGCCTTATAAAAGGCGAAGATCCATTCATGTTTTGTTGAGTAGTAGTGAGATTATTCCACGATAGACGTGGGGTTTGCTTCCCCTACTATCCGAGCTCTTAGGCACATGATCGTTGAGTAGATCAATTCAGTTGGGGTTGTGCTTGACTTGGTCAATTGCTTTGTTCATATCCTTAACTTAGTCTGCTTGTGGACAACGACCCAATTCCGCGTTAGCCCTGCATTTGACCCAAGTGCTATCATGTCATTATTTATGGCCTATTAATTTCATTCCAAAAAATATGAAAATAAGTTAATCTCATGTGTTTTGTCTAGAATGGGTAATTTCAAATTGGTGGAAATTGAATTGCCTAAGGAATGACTCCCAAATTCATTACCTCATACCAAGTATAAGAATTGTAATAGAGTCGGGAATGCTATTAGTCGGGCTGAATGCGTATGTCAACATGCAAAATGAACAACGTGGACTCAATTTTGAGGATAAGCATCGATACTCGAGTCATTACTTCAGATAAATATGTTTGAAGTAAAATAGTGAATTGTAGAAGATAGGTTACCCTTGACAAGTACACATGAGAGGATATATTCACCCACATGGAGGTGGCTTCTTTGCGGCATTTGGGTTTGACACGAGAAACATGGGCTTTCTAACATCCCACGCTACTCGCTTGTCAGTTGGAATGTAAATTAGCTAAGATCTTGCACTCCTCTGGGCCTATGATCCTAGAAACCAATCATAAGAGGACTTTCGACTCAATCAGGGGAACCACCAATTGTGATTGAAGACTTTCCTCCGTTGTTCACAATAAAAATCATTCCTATCTTTCACATCTGACCACATTATCAAGCTTGTCTCTTGACATGCAAATCGTGCAACAACTTAGGTTGTTTCAACAATTAGAATAGAAAATTTACCAATAGACTAATACAATAACATTCCCCATCTTCTAGTTTCCCGTCTACTCTCTGAGTTTGACCCCATGTCTACTCTCTAAGTTTGACCTTACTGGAATTGGCTGATATGTACTATGTACTATAACCGTATACCATCTTTTATATAAATATATGTGTGATATTTTGACAAAAATAATTTAAAAAAAGGACCTCTCACGGGGGCGAAAAATGCAGAGAGCTTCCAAAATATCACCAATCCATTTTGAAACTATAATAGTAGAGGGTATAATAGCGAGCCAGCCAAACACGGCCCAAACTTTGAAAGTGTGAGGTAACCAAAAACCCCCCCCCTCCTCCTCGTCTCGCATTAGCATACAAGAACAACCCTAGTAGAAGTTTCTACTACTTCCATTTCTCAATCTCTCTCTCTCTCTCTCTCTCTCTTTCTTTCTATACGCACCTACACACAACTCACCGCGACTTACCATGGCTGCTATGCTCGTAAGCTCTCTCTCTCTCTCTCTCTCATGTATAAACATGTATTCGTTGTATCCAACTGTTCAGTTATTTTTCATGTGTGTGTGTGTGTGTGTGTGTGTATTGCAAGTAGAAATCAGTAGCATTTTAATTTGTGCTTTACAATTGATGATATTTCTACTTTATCTTTGCAAAACTTATAACTCAAGAGTTAATTTTTGGTGTATTACTTCAAATGATAATTTCTAGGACTTTTTTTTATTGAGTTACATTGTTTACTTTATTAACATTTAAGTACTTCATTAATTCAGAAAAAAAAAACTTAGTTTGAAAATTTTAAGATGTTGTCTTCAAATGGGCATTTATTATAAAACAAGGGAAAATGTTATAGCATAACAAGACATTTGTATATAGAGGAGAATTTTGTATTTTGTATTTTGAAACGATTATTGTTTTATTGGTTTTCTGTTTAGATTATAGAATTTAATTGAGTTGATGTTTGAATTTCTGTTCTGTTTTCACGATCATATGTCCGTTCTCTTCCAATACTGTAAATGACTTACTTGGTGGTGCTTGTGGTTGTTCTCAAACTACAGCAACCTCAAATCATTTTGCTGAAAGAAGGAACAGATACTTCCCAGGGGAAGCCACAATTGGTGAGCAACATAAATGCCTGTATGGCTGTGGCTGACGTTGTGAGATCCACCCTTGGTCCGAGAGGCATGGACAAGTTGATCCACGATGAGAAAGGGAACACCACTATTTCTAATGATGGTGCCACGATAATGAAGCTTCTTGACATTGTTCACCCGGCTGCTAAGATCCTCGTAGATATTGCCAAGTCACAAGACTCTGAAGTAAGATGGTGGTTGTAATTTGTTGTTGTCTTGTCATTCTTGTTACTGTTGTTGTTGTCTACGTAAGTTCTCAGTTCAAAATGTCTTGGTGTAATGCAAACATGTTAAAGGTGACTTAAAAATTTATGTTGTTTCTTGGACTTGTTCTAATTTCTAAAAATTTAAGTTAAAAATATTGTTGGGAATTTGTTTGAGTTTTTACTATGTTTTAAACATTTTTTTTCCTCTCATGTTATCTGATTATGATTTTGAGAATGGTGATGAGATGGTGGAAAAGCATATCAATTGTTCTCTATCCTTTTGGTTTTTGATTGAAAATGAAGAGGCCAAAAATTTTCGTTAAGGTTGTTCAGTCTGGTATATGCTTGTTTTCCAGTAAATTAATGAAGAATGGTTTCATGGTTTTCTTTTGGAATTTGTAATTTCAGTTTGGATTTTGTATAAACCATTAGAGGATATTGGCTTACATTTTACTTTATCTTTTGTACATGAGACTATAACAAAAAGAATCAATAACTATCACAGGGTAATTTCCAAGTTAGGTTCCTTTAGTGGTCTTACTTAAGACACAGGTTGTGATTTCTAATAGACATCCTCATTAGAATAACTAAAACTGAAATTTTGCAGTGAATTAGCAGTTGTTTTATTTTATTTTCATCATATAGTTTAGTGCTTGAGACGACAGTCTGTCGTACTAACCATACAATATACAACAGGCTGGATGAAGAAATCTTAAAATGTTAAGTATATCTCAGGATGTCCTAAAATGCTCAAGTTGTGAGTATGTGAGTATCAGTACATTAGTCTTTTATGTTTTTGAAGTGGGCAGCAAGCAACCATAGACTTACTCCATTGGTATATATTCATGATGTCCATGGAACTGAATAAATCATCTCTCATTGTGATGAGCTAACAAATCATCTTGATTAGCATGTTAACATTCAAGAGATCCCCTTACTATTTCATAAAACTATCCTTGGTCATACTTTCTAGTACAGTTATTGTCTATTATATTTCTCAAAAAAAGTTGTTGTCTATTGTATGTATTTAAGAATTTTCTGGTGTGCTGCAGGTTGGTGATGGGACCACTACTGTAGTTCTGCTTGCAGGGGAGTTCCTCAAGGAAGCAAAACCTTTTATTGAAGATGGTGTTCACCCACAAAATTTGATAAGGAGTTATCGGACTGCTTCCTCATTGGTATGGTTGTAGATTTGATATAGTTCTTGCCTTTTCTTTTTCCTCCTTTCAGGGCTGGGTTTAGACCTAATCCTTTTGCATTTTGGGTTTACAACATAGGCAATAGAGAAGGTCAAAGAATTGGCTAACAGCATAGAGGGAAAAAGCCTAGAGGAAAAGAAAAATTTACTGGCTAAATGTGCAGCGACAACACTCTCATCAAAGCTTATTGGTGGTGAGAAGGAATTCTTTGCATCTATGGTTGTGGATGCTGTTCTTGCCATTGGCAATGATGATAGACTAAATATGATCGGCATTAAGAAGGTGAGGGTGTAGCAGCAATTCTTGACTTCTTATGCATCTTTGCTTGTAATAATGCTGAAGTTTTCTGTTAACTTCAAAGCCGCGTGGGATTAGTCAGGCAAAACCCAGATACCCATGGATTTCAAAAAAAAATAATAATAATAATGCTGAAGTTTTGGAACTCAAGTATTATCTGGCATTTGCCCACTTTCTTATTCATAAATTTGTATGCTTGGGCTCTTGGGATTCTTTCTTTTTGGAGGTGATTATGGTTTTACTTGGTTTTTAGATTATAAATAACTTGTGTAGGGCGAGAATAATGAGTATTTATAACCTATTTCCTTATTTGTGAATCCTTTGGGGATCTATTTAATTTGATCCTCTGCCTTTATTAGATTTTATTTGTGGATAGAAATACTTGTAACTGGCAAGCTTGCTGTATGAAACTAAATAGCTGATCACTACCATCGAGAAATCCTTTTGTGCTTTTCCTCTAATTTGTTCTATTTGTTTCTGCCAAGCCCACCAAAAGAAGATTAAATAATTTACAGAATTTTCATGGTTCTGCTTCACTTGGCAGAGGGGTGGAAAATGTTTCAGTTCTTATATAAATGAAAACGTTAGCAGTTACTATTTGTTATATGTCCATGAACCATAACAATGGGTTTCCACTTAAGAGAACTGAGTTGCATACACACAGACACACGACACTTATACTCAGACACAAAGACACACATACTCACAGACATACAGGCATGTTATATTGGAAAGATAAATATATGGATGCATGTCTAGGCATATTAAATTGAGTCGATGCTATTATTGAGCTTCATGAGATGTGGGCCATACATTAGATATTTGTCATAACTTGTCTGTAGCTATGCCTTGTTAGCTTTCTCAGGCTATTTTTAATTTTGTAATGATCCCATATTCTAGTTGATAGACCTTTATTTGGGGTCAATAGGTGCATTGTACTTTTATGGAATTTTGGATGGATAGCTCTATGCAGCCACTAAATAGTTTTCTTCCCACCCTCTGATATATAAGCAGATGGACTTTGTTTCAGTATAACACGTTGCGTCTTTCTTATCATGTATAATTTACTCTATAGTTAGTTTTCACACTTGGCTTACACATGAAAAACTATAATCATGCGATTGGAACACAACTTTCTTTTTGTAGGTCCAAGGAGGTAACATGCGGGATTCTTTCCTAGTGGATGGTGTTGCCTTTAAAAAGACATTTTCCTATGCCGGTTTCGAACAGCAGCCCAAGAAGTTTGTAAATCCCAAGATACTTCTGCTAAACATAGAATTGGAATTGAAATCAGAGAAAGAAAATGCAGAGATAAGGTAGGATTCCAGCTATCTGGTATAATTTCTCATGCTTGAGGGATTTTTGTTTTATATATGCATGTATGTAGTTTTAATTTTTTTTCTTGGTATGCGATGCATGCTTATCGTTCCTGCTGATCTTTGCTTCTCATAGGCTTTCAGATCCAGCTCAGTATCAATCAATTGTTGATGCAGAATGGAACATTATTTATGACAAATTGGATAAATGTGTACAGAGTGGAGCTAAAATTGTTCTATCACGGCTTGCTATTGGTGATCTGGCCACACAGGTGGGTGACTTATACCACTTACTCTATCTTGATCTAGGTATTGGAAAGAAACTTGGAGTTCTAGATTTCTCTCAGATTTTTGATCTCTTATTTGATCTCCTCTTTTTTTTCTTTTACTTTTTGAAGAATAAGAACAAGTCTTGCAGTGTCGGTGCTTCAACAACCTTGATACATAAACACTTGCACATACTTTGTTGAGTCATAAGTAATTTCTCTTACCAAGATATTCAACCCCATGTGAGTCATTCAAATGTATTTTCTTTTCGTATGCCATTTGTGACTCTCGAACGGCATATGGAATCTCCATAAGAACTGGTTTTAAGTGCATTACTGTGTAATCTACTAATGAATTCTGGAGCCTACTCTTGGAACTTTTTCCCCTGTACTTTTAATGCGTAGTGGGGGAAAACAAAGCGATTGTTTTTATTTTCATTTTCTCCTGTTCTTTTTTCTCCACTATTGTTGCTGTACGGCAATCCATTATAGTTGGTTCATGTATTGGAAGAAATGTGTATTGGGTTGTTTGTGGCTGTTTTAGTTTAAAGTTCTTGGTACTGTGGAAAAATCTTTTAATATGTTCTTTTGGAGCAGTACTTTGCAGATAGAGATATATTTTGTGCTGGTCGTGTCAGTGAAGAAGATCTACAGCGGGTTGCTGCTGCTACTGGTGGAACAGTACAGACAACCGTGAACAATGTTATTGATGAGGTTTTCCCCTACAGTAGCTACTTTCCTCTCATTCTTTCAGTTTTGATTTTCAGATTACTAGATGTGTTTCCTTTTGCAATCTTATGATAATTCTTCCACCAAGGTTCTTGGGTCTTGTGAGCTTTTTGAGGAGAGGCAAGTTGGAAATGAGCGGTTCAATATATTCAGTGGATGCCCTTCAGGCAGGACAGCCACAATTGTTCTTCGTGGTGGAGCAGATCAGGTACGTGATCACTATGTTTACAACACTGTTACATATTCTATTGTTTATTAACTTTTCTCTTGAATAATCTCCAGTTCATTGAGGAAGCTGAGCGGAGTCTGCATGATGCAATTATGATTGTTAGAAGGGCTTTGAAGAACTCCACTGTTGTTCCTGGTGGTGGTGCTATAGATGTATGTTCTTTACTACTGTTTAGAGAGCTCATATGTATATTTTGAGTCTTTCTTTCTTTGATGGTTGTAATACCCTTTTATGCAGATGGAGATAAGCCGATACTTGCGGCAGCATGCACGGACAATTGCTGGAAAGTCTCAGCTCTTTATAAATTCTTATGCAAAAGCTCTTGAGGTATGGATTGTTCAGCACTCAGTTTAGTCCATATGGAAAGTCATTTCTTGTCTGTCCTAGTAATGATCTGAATTTGTTATTAGGAAATGGGGAGAGGTATCTTGTCAAAATTGTTGAACTATTAAGTGTTTATTGATTTTGCTGGGCATGGAAGTAACTGTTGGTGATTTTTCAGTTTTTCTTTCTTTTTGTTGTATTATGAAATGCAAAGTGAAAACTTGAACCGGCTGAAATTGCTGGTTACTGTGGTTGAAGAATAGTTTCGTTGTATCTATTTAACTTTTTTTCTGTCCAACATTGATCGTTAGCTTGAAGTCTTAACTTTGTATACGATAAGGTGATGAGTCTTATGTATAACATTTTATGTCCAGGATATGGCGTCTTTATCAGAGACATTTAGTTGATAAACAAATAAGAGGTGGAGGAGTTTGAATAAGACGCATCACCTTATCGTATACAACCTCAAACTCTATATTCATGATATTTTGCATTTATCTAGTAAGCAGGGGAATAGATGCATATATGTCAGTTGTATGCCAATATAGGAATTTACCAGGTTAATAAAGTGCTGGAGAAGGGTGATATCATGAGTCATAAGGTAAAGGAAAGAAGTTGGTAAAAGCTGCTCAAGATGCTAAAACAGTATCATTTTGAAGTAAAAGTGTCCATAATTAGTGAGTATGTTTTGAATATTTCTTGTTTGGCAATTACGAGATGGATGTTTTAATGTTTCCACTCACTAGTCCTCTAATGTTAGGTTGAACAACAGTTAATTCTTCTTTTACGTGTATTGCACATGGCAATATGAGGTACACAATTTTGATTGGTTTGTCTGAAATCCGAGAAGATAGTTGCCTTATTACCCCTTCTTTTTCTGGAATTTTCCTCACTGATTCCTTTTTCTTTTTGGTTTTTTCTTTTTCTTTTTCTCGGGGGGGAATAGGGCATAATTTTAGTATTGTGTCTATGTGAAAGTCTATTAACCCTGATAGGTCCCTCCTTTGTTCTTATCACATAAATTTTGGGACCTTCAACTTTGTTGCTTTTATTTAGTATCCCCTGGAATCGGTCTTTTTTTTTTTAATTATTAATAAGTGTAGCTATATTCGAGTCCCCTCACGGCCCCTGGAGGTTTACCCGGCCGTTAACTTCAAGGCTCTGTGAGATTAGTCGGGCAAAGCTCAGATAAACACAGATTTAAAAAAAAAGAAAAAAATTGTTTAGATCAGATCTTGTAGTTTGAATAGAACCATGTAGGATAGAGCTGAGAGGAGAACTGTGCCAAAATGAGGATTTGGTCTGTTCTTCTGAAACTGATAATAAAGTGGGTGCAACTTATTATGTATTTTAGAAGGGAAGAAATGATATTTTAGAGATGAAGTATTCCATATTAGACAAATTGGCATTATTCTTTAATACCCGATACCCAAATAGAAAGGCATCCATAATAGAATGGAGATTACTGTTCGTACATGTAGAAATTGCTGGTAGCTGGTTGTAGGCAGTAGCATTGCGTGGTAAGACTGCACTAGGCCAAAGCTGAGTTTAAGAGAAGGAGCAAGGATTCCATTGATGTCTTTGCTCCTTCCTTAGCAAATTGGCTGACTTTCCTATTTCGGCTATCCCAAAATAGTATAGGCTTCCCTCAAGTAGAAGTATATTTCTAACAGTATAATATTGTTAGCATCCTCTGGTTGAGCCCACTTTTCTCCACTTTCAGACTTTTAAATGCGAAAGAAATTATTCTAATAGTATAATATTGTTAGCATCCTCTTCTTGAGCCCACTTTTCTCCATTCTCAGAGTTTTAAATGTGAAAGAGTGACAACCGTTGATTGTTGGCTCCACTTCAAACTCCGCTAACATTATATTCTCTTGCAATTCAATCTATCTTCTTAAATTCTGTGCGAAGTCAATCCATGACAATCAATTTGGTATCAAAGGAGTAGTATTTCGTTTGATGGGCTTAAAAATAAAGTTGAAATTTAGAGGGATCGGTCTTGAAGGTATAATGTATTGGCATATTATTGCCTACTTAACTGATGTTCCTTTGGGATCATTATGTCTATAAACTGCCAACACACTATTCAAAGTAACTTTTGGCTCCTTGCGGAGTATAGCTCACATCCAAACATTCGATTGGGGAATGGGGCAACGCCTATGAAGCTCCGACGCAAAGGGAAGGCTTGCCAGGCCGTATGCCCATGGGTGCAGGATTCTTTGAAAAAGCGTGGGCTGACTCGGAGACCTGGGACCTTGGCTTAGCAATGAATGAAAGGAAGCTTGAAGAGCTTTCTCCATCAGTAGCTTATGTAGTGGTCGGCCTTATAAAGCTCGCTAAGCAAAGCGTCCTTCCCTCTTCCCTTATTTTTTGAAATTAAGTAGAAAATAGTAGTCGGCATTCTATAAGCGACTTGCCGAGTCTACGAGCTTTGCTTCTTGTAGTCGGCCATGCCTCCCTTCATTTGCTTGCCTCCTTCCAGCTCAGAATGCCTAATGCCTATTATCCAGTGCCTGTCTTACTGTCACTAGGAATTTTTCCTTCCATGGTTTCTATATAATTAGGATTACTAGGGTTAGCACTCTTCATTGTGACTTGTATCATGTGCATTCAGGCAGATGCTTTTTCATTTTCATGAGATCTTCTTGCAAATTCATATTAATGTAGGTTTTTGACCAAGATCAAGATTTTGTTGGTGTTTTATTTGTCCTCTGACTATATCTGCTCCCACATGCTGCAGATTATACCTCGTCAACTCTGTGACAATGCTGGTTTTGATGCAACTGATGTCTTGAACAAACTGAGACAGAAACATGCACTTCCATCAGGTTTGCCTCTTTAATATTGCATGTTTGATGCATGCTACTGATATCTTCTACCTGTGAAGTTTCCAGTGTGACATTATATTATTTTTAATCATCCCACTCATTTCAAACCTTATTTGGACATGCAAATTTAGTATCTTAATTATCCGAGTATGTGGACACATTCCTTTTGTATACTAATATTTCTTATTGATGTTTCAAAATCATGAATAGATGAGGGTGCACCTTATGGGGTAGACATTAACACTGGTGGAATTGCTGATTCATTTGCTAACTTTGTGTGGGAGCCTGCAGTTGTGAAGGTATTCCTTCAGTTCTATCCCTTCACTTATACATGCTTCTGTTCTTCTGCTACTTATCCGATATATTTACGCTGAAAGCAACTAGAATGATGTTAAATGTTTATCATTTGCAGATAAATGCCATAAATGCAGCTACTGAAGCAGCTTGCCTTATTTTAAGCGTGGATGAAACAGTTAAGAATCCCAAGGTAAGTTGAACTCTTTCAAATTTTGATTGCTTGTCCATAATCACCATTGGGAGAAAGCACCAAGTCCGTCAACCAGAATCAGAAATCTTCTCGTTCTTTTCTTTCTTAATGCATATCTTACTGCTTTTCCTGCATGGAATTAGACTACCTGTATAAAATATGAGCAATTTTAATATGCTTGCCTTTGTGAAAATATTATTTTGAATATATCAAACTGCTTCATCATTCTGCGTTAGAAATTTGTGGCTTCTTGGTACTACAAATATAGTTTAGCTCCATGGTCCAACAAGATGGAGATATTAATGCGGACATGGACCGCAAAATTAAGGCGGGATGGACGAAGTGGAGAAGCGCATTCGAAATCTTGTGTGATTGAAAATTCAAAAGGGAAGTATTATAAGACGGTGATTAGGCTAGCTTTGTTGTATGGTTTAGAGTGTTAGGTAGTGAAGTACCATCATGTCCATAAGATGTCCTGTGACAAGACTAGGATTAAAGTGATACAAGGAAAAGTAGGGGTAGTCTTGATTGAGGATAAGATGAGAGAGAATCGTCTCAGATGGTATGGGGATGTTTGGAGAAGTCCCATGGAAGCACATGTTAGAAGGTGCGAAGGTATGAAGATAGTACCGTGTGAGAGGATAGAGGAAGGCCTAAGATTAGTTGGACTGAGCACTTAAGGAAATCTTGCTTGTATGGAGCTAACGGTGGGGATGACTCTTGATAGGAATGAGTGGCGTCATCAAATCTATATAGTCAACCCCACCTAGTAGGACAAGACTTGTTTTGGTTTAATTTGGTTTTACATATATAGTTTAGTAATAGTAGTCGGTATGTGTCTCCAGTATAGATGCTTTACGTTGGTATTACTAGCCTACAAACGTATGTTGTAGTTAATTAAGAGGATATGTACTATTGGCCTGGGCATCGTTGCGTTATCTTTAATAGGAATGTGAACATATATCTTGGGAATATGTCGCAATAAACCATCTACACGTTGTTGTTTGACAAAATAAGTGGCTTTCTAGTTTTTGCTATGCTTTATTACATAAATGTGCTTCTAAGATTACTTGATCTATGGAACTTTTGCTTTTACTAGTTGTAGCAGCAAAGTACTTGATCATGACTGCTTTTGTCAATTACTAGTCAGTACGACGCTTGGTTCATTCTACTTTACATGAACAGAGGAGAAAGTGTGATTGGTCTACTTGGGCCACTGTAGAAGTCCTGGTTCGTGGCCCAGGCTAGTTATGGGTCGCAAGAATCAGATTTTGGTTTTAACAATCTGTCTTAGAAACACTAGGGATTTGGTGTTGAGAAAGACTATAGATGTGTAGTCAACGTTACTAGTCTTTCCATTTACACCGTCATAAGATAAAGTACTCCCGGTCTATTCTTACCCATTATATTGGAGATTATATTGAATTTTAGACTTTTATTCATGTCATATGCACTAGTACTTTAACGTGAACATGATGTTCTAGTTCTCATATGATCATGGCTAGTTGTCATATGATCTTAAGCCTCTGCGGCCTGTCTACACCTAAGTTCCAGCGGAAATCAAGCTTGCTTATTGCCACACTATGATCTTAAACTGTCATGTGATTTCACGGATCAAGGTTTCTGGTGCATCTATGACCTCTTCCGCTGCTGCTTAACACCTCTTGCTAATGATAATGCAGTCTGAGAGTGCACAAGGAGAAGCTGCTGCGAGTGCCATGGGTGGTAGAGGCCGTGGTGGAGGTGCTTTCCGTGGTCGTGGACGGGGCATGAGGAGGCGATGAGCATTTGAAAGCATCATTTGGCAGGTTACTCAGAGTTTCTGCTATAGTCTCAATTTTCTTGTCATCGTTTCTTTCAAGGCTTGACATTTATATTCAAGTTTGTATGATCTCCAGCTTATGAGCCTCTCTTTATTTTAGGTGACATGTAAAACTGCAAAGGAAACTATGATCGACCATAAAATATCATAGTGTGATTGAATGAAATTGCTGCGCTTGCTCGTATTATATCAAGGCTTGACATTTATATTCAAGTTTTTGCTCATTGGCATAAGTGTGCCAAAGTTGTTTCAGAAGAGCGACATCAAGCCACCTTCCTTCCTTGGACGGCCATCATCGGCCCACGCCATTTTAGCTCGTTTAGCACTATCTTCTACTTATCTTTAACTTCGACTTGGGTTTGGACTTGAGGTTAAAACCCAACAAATTCAAACAGAGAGCATATTCATGGTGGTTGTCGAGATTGTTTCGAGGCAATCTCAACGGAGAGAGAAGACGAGCGAGTGGTCTTACTTTTGAATTTCTTGATAACTTTAATAGGACCTTGGAATGTTTGCAAGAGAAAATTTCTTTACAATATTTGAACAAAGCACTCAGAGAGGACAGTACAAAGATGTGTACTATCTGCAATTAATATTTACTTTAGTAAGTATTTATTTATTTTAATTTTTAAAATGTACTGGCACCAAGAAAGCAAAAGAATTCAGGCATCATCAACTTCTTTTATTTATTTGACAATATTTCAAGAATTTACCTGTATCTTTTTTTTAAAAAATTTAACACAACACATCCATTTTCAAGTTTATTTGTTATGGTCTAATTAAACTCTTCAGATTAATATGAATTTATCTTCCCAATAAAACATATAAGAAAAGGTCTTGGATTCATAAATTTAGAGGGATGTATTCTCATATGCGGCCCAGGTCAAGAGGGATAATTTAAGCAATGATTCATCCCACAATATAATAGAAACTGAGCGTTTAACCCCCAAATAAGCTTTTGCTCCCCCGGACCAACACCACACGCACACACGACCAGTGCTTCTACTCCTCCATCGAGGAGCCGTTCGCAGAGAGAAGAAAGGAATGTCATATGAACGGTGGGCATGCACATATAGATAAAAATAGCAACGGTTTGTATAATTGCGAAAAATGATAAAACTGTAACTAAAACCGTTTAACAAACCAATAATCATAATCGTAATTAAAACCTAACGATTTTCAAAACTAATAACCATAACCGTAATCGATAAAGATTTAAAAAATCGCGGTTAACCGTCACCGTTTAACTAAAAAATAATTACTTTAAATAAAAAAAACTTATAAAAATGTAAGAAAAATTAGTTTAAATATATAAAAACCAAAACTAAAAGAATCAAACCAATTATAAAACTCGAAATAAATTACATAAATTACATAATAATTTTATGAGCAAAAATCAAAATCAATAAGTTATACAAAGAGAAATTCATTCCCAAGCGCCGAGCGAGAAACATCACTTCTTTCATTTTGATAAGTAAATACAACAATTTTTAAAAATATAAGTATTAATTTAATAGGCTTAACCTATTTCTTTTAATTGAGCTTGTTTCACTTTTTTTAATTAAATTTAGTTCAAATTTTTATTATTTTCCTTACGAATTTTAGTTAATCTCATATTATTTTAAGTGTACATATATATGTTAAATTTTTTTATTAAATTAATAATCAAATTTTGATTTTCAATTTTTTTTAACGTTAAAAACCAAAACTTATCAATTTACCTATGATTTCTCTTTATAAAACCCAAACCTTAACGGATTCTCAATCGGTTTTTGTTATCGAATTTTTATCGAAAAGTTATCCGTCAATTTCGGATAAAGCGGATACTCATTACCATCCCTACACATAGACAAACCAAACAAAAAAAAGAAAAAAAAAGAAAAGAAGAAAAGCGGAAAAGAAACAAAGAAGCTATAGAACATGGTAGGTAATGTTCATCACTCTACAAAACCAGTACATCCTTACAGAACCGAATGGAAGGTACAACTCTCGAGCCCTTAGCCAAAGGGCAAAACCTCTGATTGTCGACATAAGCCATATGTATACAACAGAGAAGATAATAATATAGACAAATCATAATAAGTACAAAGCTAATACATTACAGTGCCCTACGGTTTTGAGCAGAAATGTCGACGTTACCACGCTGCAGGAACAGTTTTAAAGTTATATCCTAAGTTACTGAGGATACATGGCTCAGCTAAGAAGTTCTAAAGATGGATTATAAGATGCAGCTAAAAGATTTTAAGCATGAACTACAGTAGGCTATGACCATGAGGAAAACGCTTCCCAAAATCACTTCCAGAGCTTGACAATCTTATCATGACTAGCTGAAGCAACCAAGCCTACCGCTGTTGAGACAGCCAAGGAAGCAATCAATCTTTCATGTGTTGAGAGGGTCATCGTCTTATTCTCAGTCATGTTCCAAAGCTGCAAAGACTGCAACAGATGTCCTCGAAGCATTAATGTCCAATTTGAGTCAATCTCAATGGATCCCTCGTTACTGGGCATGAGCCAAAATAGTAACACCACTAGAAAGTGGAAAATGCTTTATTGGATTCAAGCAATCCAAAGAGCTATGTAACAACGTTCTGGGGCACTTGAAAGAGGCCTATATTTAGTGGCACTTGAAATGCTTTATTGCCACTATGTGTATTTTCCTTTTGATAATCATGCAAAACTTTAATGCTTCTCAAGGTAGATGCGGTTCAAGGTGAAAGATAAAAGAACATCGGGTTCCAAAACAAGAATGCAAGACAGTCCTTGAGACAAGGAAAATTACACTCATGCTAAGACACCAGCGTAAGAAATCACGACAAGAAGCAAAAAATAAAATAAAACAAAAGAATGAGGCTTGTTGCCAGCAAAATGGAGTTTTATTAACTTTCAACTAATAAAGCTCCTGATAACAGAAAAGTGCCCCATAAGAACAAAAGAATTCAGGCACCAAAAGTTTTTAAAGAAAATTAGACTGAAAAAACCAACCAGACGTGCTTACCCGGTAACAGCCAATAACCAGCAATGATGAATATGTAGGATGGAAAACGCAGGAGTGGAATTTATTGCCATTATAACTCAGCTTGTGCATACATTCCCCTTCACTTCCCGATCCTAAAGTCCAGACTCTCACAGAGTCTTCACTCACAGATGCTAAAAGCTCACCAGAAGGATCCCAGCACATAGAAAGAATTGGTTTCGTATGCCCCTTCAATAACAGATCATCCATAGCAGGTCAGTCAACAAGGGAGCTCATGGAGCTACAGAACCAAGAGGGCATGCATATATCATAGCAGTTCACATAGATTGCACATCGAATCACTTGCAAAGGAGATATAAGAACGTGAGACCATTATATTTGCACAGATTGTGTGAAATCAAAATGCCATAAAGACACCATCTGGAAGCTCAATGAGATGATTAAGCAACTTCAGCTGCTAGAACTTCCTCGCATGTTTATTCAAGATCCATTAAAACTTTGATGAGTATGATATGATAGCAAAGTAACTGATTATAAACTCAGGAGGATCCAATTATTTCAGCTACATCAATCTCAGGGAATTACTACACCAGGGTGTCCAAAAAGTGAGGGAAGACACCTAAAATTGACTGAAGAGACATTTACTTGACAATTAATTACCATTACTACTAATTCGATGATAAAAATGGAGGTCATCTATTATAAACTAATAGCCTAAGTGGATTGTTTATCAATTAACATTATACAGCTTGTGAAATAGAGTTTAACTACTCAAGTCTACACAAGCATGCAAGCGGTGTTTAGCTAGAAGCCACAGCCATTTTGGTCTTTAGAGAAAGTATTGGGAAACTAAATAGATTACAAAATACACTAAATTGATTATGACATGATATCTTACTGCCTCCACATGGCTGACCCTGAAACTTTAGCCCATAGTCTTACAGTTGTGTACCCTATACTATGTCATTGCAAAAATGGCAGCACAAATTTGGCAATATCATAATTTCTCAGATTTAGTATTATTTATTGGTTTCTCATAGTATTTCTATTTTATAGATGCAAATACTTTGCTGTTAATCAAGTTAGGCATTCTATTGCAAAAACAATCCCTAGAAAAATGACTAGAACAACAATGCTAGGCTTAAATGCAAAGTTGGAAAGCAGCTCTGCCTTCACAAATTACCAACAGACTTGTACTAAGCCAATCGACCGATCTTAACTTTCTTTTACATCTCTTAGCTTATTCTCAATCGAGTGCCTGCCTAATGTTCTGTGATCTGTTTGTAGTAATTTGCTGAAAGGAAAAAGGATACTTCTACTATTTCTTTCAATTGAAGTTACCCTTGGGTCCATTTTTCCCAGTTTGGGGTGAAACAAAATTGGAGTTCGAGGGGAAATGGAAGGATAACGAGTATCCCTTGGTTTCCCACGCTTTAAAAACAAGGTCGAATTCAAACAAAGCGAGGGATACCTTACTTCCCTCCCCTTCCCCTGGTTTGCCTCATTCAAATGCAGTGCAAAGTTTGACAATCTTTTTCAGACACTTACCTTTAATGAATGCCGACATGTCTGTGTCTCAGAATCCAGTATTGATACAACATTCTCAGCAGCTGCAGCAAGATATCGCCCAAGACGAGGTTGAAACCTCGCCTGAGCTGTGCCACCCTAATTCAAACAGAAAGGATAACTGTAGCTTAAGAAACCACCTGTCCTAAAACTGAAACCCACCTAAACCTATCGCCCATCGAGCTCCTACCAGCCTCACTCCCTCTCCCAAAGAAGAAACAAATAAATACAACAAAGATTAAGGTGAGGGGGACAAGAGTAAAGAAAAGCGAACGAGAGATATTTAAGGGCTCACAGAAAGAAAATAAGAGAACAGTCTTGCATATACATGCCCTATTTATACTTTTTCGTACCTTAAATACTCTTGCACAGCTACCATTGTTAATGCTCCAATATCTTATCTCACCATCCTCATCACATGAGCAGATAAGGTAATCTTTGTTGGGATGGAAGTCTAATGAAATTACTACCGCAGAATGTCCCGTAAAGGTACGAAGTGAATAGCCTGGCTGTAACAAGTGGGAAAGAGGACACCCACTTGAGTGCGACACCATATTGAAAAGAGGCTTTACCAATGATTACCACCAATGATATAAAAATAGGGGGTAAATATAAAGTCAATTCAACGTCAATGAGAGGTGGAGAGGATGAGAAGTGTGGGGGACGGGCAGATAAATATTGTGGGTGAAAAAAGTTCATATCAAGAACATCATCAGATCAAGCAAAATAATGATATTTATTAACTAACATTATCTATATCCCAAACTCTGACAGTTTTATCAAAAGATGATGTTGCAAGGCATGCCATGCTAGGGCTGAAGCGAACATCAGTAATAAGTGATGAGTGTTCTTCAAGTGTTGTTTTTGGCTTCAAAGAATCCGTAAACCACAAAACAGCCTGCATCATAAGATCATTGAGACTGAAGTTAATAGTCTTAAAACTTATACCCCAAACATCACACAACAGACAAGCTTTTAGCATAAATTTGCAGCTGCAAAATCCAAATAGCTCATACTCTTCCATCACTGTTAAAGGCTTAAAGCTACTGACCTTTTTATCATGCCCACCACTAGCAAGCAGTTTTCCATCTGATGAGAAGTGGCAACATACAACCTTATTTGCACTAGCACGAACAGAATTCACTTCAGTAAAGGTAAACCCTAAAACCGTAACGTTTCCAATTAGATCATACCACAAAACGGAGTATTGACAAATTTTGTAAAAGTTCAATTTCTTCAACATTCATAACTACTGCAAGAGAAAAATTCCCCAACTTGGAGACTTAAGAATTACTGCTAAAATATAACCAGTTGAAATAATCACAAATAACCGAAGAGATGAAAAAACGGCATCGCATGCAGGGGCCGGAAGGGAAGCATGGAATCATATTTGTGCCAAAATGGACACTACATTTAAGTAGTTTATTTTATGCAGCTAAGGACTTGTACAAAGTCTGGCACCCCAGGTGTCATGTGGATATGAAGTAACATCAGACCCACCTTTACTAACATCCATATAACGACCAACTGCGTCACGAGGGTCAGTGTCCTCATGAGATAAAAAAGACTCAACGTTATCATCAAGAGACCCATCATCCACAAAACGATCGATATCAGCCCGCACAAGATCTTTATCATCCCACTGCCAAAATTGCATGCAAATGAGAACTAATGCAAGCAAATGAAGATTTCTTCCTGGAGAAAACATGAAGACCTGGCTTACCAATTGGTTTGACGGTGATGTAAGAGTGCCAGGATTATCAGTTCCAAACATAAAAGGTTTTGAAGAACTGTTACTATGTGGCAGAGCAGGCATTGACATCACATCTCCGGGTGTATGCGTTGATGGTGTTGAAGGGGCTGAATTTGGGGAAGGTCCTGCAGTGTTTGCTGTTCCAGAACTATTTGCTGGTCCTGAAGATGATACAGGCTGCTTCCTCTTCCGTCCAGTCTGAAGTTTTAAAGCCTTGAAATGCACGACCATCCATTAGGAATCACAACTCCATAAGCTCTACAAGTCCAATCCAATATTCCAAATACAACAGTCACCCCATTTCCCCCACGCCAATCCCAAACAGATCCAAGCAAAAAGAACAAAAACAAACACGTATTATGCTGTAAGCCAGAAAGAAAAGGGAATACAAGATTATTTACAAAGACAAGAATCTTGTCAATAAGGATGTAATCCCGAACAACCAAAGAAAGAAGGATTTTGTCTTCACAACAGATTATCCACTCTCTCATCGGTTTCCCAAACAACTGAAGAAAGAAGGAAATTTTATCTTCACAACAGATTATCCACTCTCTCATCGGTTTCCCAAACAACTGAAGAAAGAAGGAAATTTTATCTTCACAACAGATTATCCACTCTCTCATCGGTTTTCAGTGTCCCTCCCCCTAGACATACATTAAAAGCATATGACCAAACATGTATATCATTCAAAGGTAGATGTTGAGCAACTAGGATTCAAAACTGTTGAATGGTATATACATAGGAGTCATTGCATAAGAAAAATGGTTGATTCAATTAACAGAACAAGCCCCTTATTTATAGGGCAATAATACAAGAAAAATAACAATAAATAAATAGCACTCATTCAGCACTCACATATAATATTCATACACTCATATAATACTCTCAACACTCCTCTTCAAGTTGGAGTATATATATCATATGTGCCCAACTTGTTATTAATATATTCTACCCAAGAACCCCTTAAAGATTTAGTAAGGATATCAGCTAATTGATCATTTGAACTGACATGTGAAGTAACAATCTCTTTAGCTAACACTTTACTTCTCACAAAATGACAATCAATCTCAATGTGTTTGGTCCGCTCATGAAATACTGGGTTTGACGCAATGTGCATTGCTGCCTGATTATCACAAATTAATGTCATCGGCTGATGAGAGCAATCAATCCCAATTTCTTTAACCAAGTTCTTGACCCATATCAATTCACATGTGGCAACACCCATGGCACGATATTCAGACTCCGCACTGGAACGAGCAATAACAGTTTGCTTCTTGCTTTTCCATGATATAAGATTCCCTCCAATGAAAACACAGTATCCAGAAGTGGATCGTCTATCATCAGGACTTCCAGCCCAATCTGCGTCAGAATAAGCAACAACTTTTGTGTGTCCTCTGTTTTTATATAGTATCCCTTTTCTTGGTGCATTCTTGAGATACCAAATAATACGAATAATTGCATTCCAGTGACTTTCTCGAGGTGAATTCAGAAACTGGCTGACTACACTGACAGCAAATAAAATGTCAGGACGTGTCACAGTGATGTAATTGAGTTTGCCAACCAATCTTTTATATTGTCCTGGGTCTGATATTGTCTCCCCATCATCAGGTACCAATTTCACATTTGGATCCATTGGTAAGTCACATGGTTTTGAGCCAAGCATCCCCATTTCTTCCAACATATCGAGGGTATACTTGCGTTGAGAGATAAAGATGCCTTAATCAGATCGTGAAACCTCAATGCCAAGGAAATAGTGTAACTCACCCAAATCTTTTGTTTGAAACTGATTATGCAAAAAGGATTTTATGTCTTGTATACCTACCATGTCATCTCCAGTTATAATAATGTCGTCAACATAGACAATAAGTAACAGACGTTTTCCAACAAAATGTTTATAAAAGACTGAATGGTCAACTCCACATTGTGTAAGTCCAAACTCAATGACAGCTTCACTAAATCGGCCAAACCATGCTCGAGGGGACTGCTTCAATCCATATAAAGACTTTTTTAAACGACAAACCTTATGTGACTCCCCCTGAACAACAAACCCTGGTGTGTCACGACCCTATTTTTCGTTGACTAATATAATCTCTGACACCATAATAAAATCTCAAGCATTCTAGGGGTCGTGATGCCACAGACTTAAAAATATCACCTTTTTTAAGTCCGTTAAGGCTTAATTACAAAAGCCCGAGAACTATTACCCACAAACTAATTCCAAAAATTATATCTACAAATTATCCATCCAAGCCTAAAAATATTATTTAAATAAATACATATTGTAATTTAAGTTCATGAATACCAAGGTAACATTTTACATTAGTACATATTATACAAACTTCATCGCTAGTGACTAATATTACAAATATATTCCTCGCATGCAACCAATAAATGTGCAATCTACGAGCAAATGATAGCTTTTGAACTTCTATCTCGAGCAACCTGCAAGGATGGAAAAACAGGGTGAGCTTACAACTTAAGCTCAGCGAGGAGGGAATATAGGAAGGATTTTTTAAATCATTTTATTTTTTTAAAATCCATTTGAAAACCTGTGAATGTCAATGCACATATTAGCAACATTTATTAAACACATCGCATAGGCATATAGGAATCACGTCGCAACTTTATATAGTAAACACATTGCATTTTTTTATGGAATAAACATTTAGCACATATTAGGGTAAGAATACGCTTACGCTGATATAACGCATCGCATCGCATGTGGTGGCCGGCCAAATGATTTTCAAATCCCTTATGTCTCCCAACACGGGGTATTTCGGATATACCCAAGCCTACGACCCACTCTCCTAGGGTAGTAAAGTTCCCTAGCGAGAGAGAAATTGGTAACCATGGTAGCCGAGCTAGACCGGCAAGCCCGACGCTGCCCGGAGTTTCTCGACACTACCATGCCAGAAGTAGGTTGCAACCTCTCTAATAACACATTAATTTATGCAATGCATGTTTTTCACGTATATATCATGTATCACATTGATATTCACATCACATTACGCATCACATGTCACTTTTAGTCTCAACACTTAGGTATACATATAATTCTTGTCATGTATTACACGTAATCAAGAACTCATAGTACACTCCTTGCACTTATTACATACCAAATATTAAACCACATGTCATGGTAAGAGACGTATCAACATATGCTTACAGCACATATAAACATAGGCTCCAACACATAGGTACACATTTCGGGGCCTGTATTACATATAAATAAGAACACATAGTTTATATTTTGACAATAAAAAAAATCAACAATAGCACTAGCAAATTAGTTTAACACTTTTAAAATTTTCAGCAGAAGTTAAACTTGGAAGCTCGGTTACCTAGGTAATCACATCGCATAGCGCATAGCATAATATTTAGTCTTATCACATAGCTTCACATAGTTCATGTCATATGTTACTCTTCAACCATGTCTAATAAGGCATACTTTCACCACAAGAATTAATAAGAGCACAAAAATAATCAATTACAATAATTTCAAATTCTCAACAGTAGCTCAACTTTGGCAGCCTATTTACCTAAGTAAATGATACCCAAATAAACTTATTTTTATATGTATGGAAAGATCTTCGAAAGTAGATAACTCTAGAATCAAACGGCACTCAATTCCGAGTTAAATTCATCAAGATATGACCAAAACAACACAAGTGCGCAAAGCTGTCCAGATTGATCGCGATTTCTGTTACCTTACGATTTTTAATAGTTTTGAAGCCCTAAACGATTTTTATTAATTTTCCAGCCTAAACAAAGGTTGTTCCTAACTGATCAAAATACTTACCCTGATGTTTTCAAATTTTTATAGATAGTATTTCTAGGCCAAAAATACCACGAAATTCAAGCAAGCAAAACTGTTCTGCATCAGCACAACTACAAACTTAACTGATTTCAGAAATTTCGAGCAAGCAAACAATTTTTCTCCACAATTCGTCCAACATGAAAGTTGTTCCTCTACGAGTCTAGAGTATTATGTGATTTTTTCCATATTTTCCCAAAATATTTACTTGCTCAAACAGTTCACAAAATAAAACTGCTGTAATAAAATTTCTGCGTGCATATAACGTGTAATCTTGTATAATACATCAATTTCTTACTTTATAACACATATATATGCAATATACTTCTGAAATAAGTTTAGAAAAAGTCCCCTCACCTCAAATCCTTAGCAATTTGATGATAACTCTTGTAAATATAGCCAAAAGATTGAATTTCCTAGCCATTGCTTGCTATTCTTTCCTTCTATCTTCTTCTTCTTCCTCCTCTTGTTAATTTTCCAGAATTTTCCTCTTCTTGGATGGTCTGAATCAGACGTGGGGTAGGTGGGTGGTTGGCATAATATTTATTTTATTTTATGTATTAATCTTGAACAAAAAGTTAACACTTTTGGTTAATATTAGTTTCACCCCTAAATTTCTATCTTGTTTGCAATTGAGTCTAGTTGTTTTCCTTCCTAACTCGTGGGGTCTAATTAAGATTAGGCAAACTGCAATTCCAATTCCAAACTTAGCCTAATGTCTAACGCAATGTTTTATGTAATTACGCTTTAGCCCCTCAAGTCTATGATAACTACTAAGTTATCCAAAAGTTAATCCTTTTAAGTTTTTGAATTATATCTTATTCTAATCTTAGTTTCCAACTTATTTCTAAGGCATATAATGTATAATTAAGACATATATTACACTAGAATATATAGTTACACATAATTTAATATTAATACATGTGAGTTCGGATCCGGGCCTCACACGGTGGTTGCTCCATATAAACTTCTTCCTCGTGCTCACCATTTAGAAAAGCATTTTTAATGTCAAGTTGGTGAAATGGCCATTGAAACATTGCTGCGAGTGCCATAAATATACGAACGGCAACTTAGCGATCGGAGAGAATGTATCATCATAGTCAACTCCATAGACCTGAGTGTAGCCTTTTGCAACTAAACGAGCCTTCAGTCTATTTACTTGACCATTAGGAGAACATTTGACGGTGTAGAGCCAACGACAACCCATAATAGATTTACCTTTAGGTAGAGCAACTAATTCCCATGTGCCATTTGAGCGTAAAGCCGACATTTCCTCAATCATAGCCGCATGCCAACCACTATGAGTAAGAGCTTCTGATACAGTACGAGGAACAGAGACAGAGGAAAGAGAAACAAGAAAGGATGCATAGGATGGAGATATAGCATGATACGAGACAAAATTAGAGATGGGGTGTTTAGTGGTGCAAGTACGCATACCTTTTCGAAGAGCAATAGGGACATCCAAGTCAGAGACTAAGGAATCAGGCACTGGATCTGGAGCGGGCGAAGCAGATGGTACAGAATCTTCAACATGTGGGTGTTGTTGAGAATGCCGTTGATATGTCTGCAGATCTGGACGATCCAAACGAGAGAGGGAAGGATCAGGTGAGGATGGGCTAGTAGATGATGAAGGATCTGCAGCAGGATCAAAATACAGAACAGAGAGAGGTAAATCATCTGTTATTGTGTCAGATGGATGGGATGGAGGAGCAAAATATGATTTAGATTCAAAAAATGTTACATTAGAACACACAAATAATTTATCCAACTCTGGTGAATAGCAAGGATAGCCTTTTTGGTATCTAGCATACCCTAGGAATATACACTTAGTCGAGCGAAGGCTTAATTTGTCTGAGCCAGGAGCAAGATTATGGACAAAACACACGCATCCAAAGACGCGTAATGGTAAAAGATAGATGGATTGATGGGGAAAGAGGATAGAGAAAGGGATTTTGTCATTGAGGATAGAAGATGGCATGCGGTTGATAAGATAGCACGCAGTGGGGACAACATCATCCCAAAAACGAATTGGAACATTCATATGAAGAAGAAGTGTGCGAACAGTCTCAATGAGATGGCGATTCTTACGTTCAGCAACCCCATTCTGTTGTGGAGTATAGGCGCAAGAAGACTGATGAATGATACCTTTAGAGGACAAGAATGTGGCAAATGCAGAAGAGAAATATTCTTTGGCATTATCACTGCGTAAGACACCAATTGTAGTACCACATTGATTCTGAATTTCAGCATAGAAGGTTTGAAATATAGAGACAATCTCAGAACGATCTTTCATTAAAAACAACCAAGTGACACGAGAGAAATCATCAATAAAGGTAACGAAATACCAAAAACCAAACTTTGAAACATGACGACTGGGTCCCCAAATATCTGAGTGAATTAACTTAAATGGGGCATGGGTTCGTTTATTGAGACGACTAGGAAAGGAACTACGGGAGTGCTTTCCTAATTGACAAGACTCACACAAAACAGTACTGACATTATTTAAACTAGGAACCATCTTTTTAAGACTGGAAAGAGATGGATGGCCTAGTCTACTACGGATAAGTTCAGCAGAGGAGGCAGCTATGTATGCAAATGATGTTTTGGTATCAAGGTAGTAAAGACCATTAGCTTCATGTCCTGTACCAATCTGTGCGCCCATCTGCAGATCCTGGAAAATAACAGAATCAGATGTGAAGGTGACAGTACAATTAAAAGTTTGGTTAACTTGCTAATGGACAACATATTACAAAGAAAAATGGGAAGGTACAAGACAGATGATAGTTTAAGAGAAGATGTAAGAGTTGCAGTACCTACTCCACAAACAGAAGAACGGGAACCATCAGCAAGGGAAATGGGTGGAAAAGAAGTAGAACACATATCAGAGAGTAAAGAGGAGTTACCGCTCATGTGATCAGATGCACCAGAGTCAAGGATCCACTTACCAGAATGGGAAGACTGTGATAAATAGGCAGTAGCAGTGGTGGCATGTGCCAGAGAGGCAACGGATGACTGGGACGCCTGTTGTGAGGCCTGGAACTGATGAAACTGCAAATATTCATCTTCAGAGAAAGTATGTGCAGATGGCTTGTTTAGTGGAGTTAGGGTAGAATTTGTATCACCAGTATCAGCTTGAGCAGTATTAGCAATACCAAGTGGTTTACCATGCAAAATCCAACATGTGTTGCGAGTATGTCCCATCCGATTGCAATGCGTACACTTTAGTCTGGAAGATGAACCTGATCGTCCGCTTCCTCGACCACGACCTCGTCCTCGTCCTCGTCCTCGTCCTCCATGAGTGGTTGCATCAGAACGCCCTATTGTCTCGGTAAAGAGGGCAGTCGCATCATCAGTGTGAGAAGATTCATGAGTGATAGATGCACGATTGAGGGTAGTGTACACTTCAGGCATTGATGGAAGTGAGGAACCAGACAAGATTTGTGAGCGGAATGCGTGATAAGGAGGTGGAAGGCCCCGAAGCATAAGGACAACAAAGAGTTGCTCTCGTTATCGGCGATTGATATCGGTATCAGGAGGGAATATCTCATTATATTCTGCCAAAGCATGTTGGTACCGGCCAAAATAAATGGGGAGACCGCCTTCATCGAGTTGAATATTCCAAAGGTCATTAATCACATCATAAATGCGACTAACATTACTGGTATACATCTGTTGTGCCATTGTCCAAAGACGCTTACAAGACTAAAAGTCTGCAAAGATGAAATGCAATTCTGGTTCAATGGATTGGAGTAACAGGCTAGTGAGTTGGGCATCTGCTTGATCCCATAGTTCTAAGTTGCCTGAGGAAATGTTAGGTGGATTATCAGTTAAGTATCGCGCTAATCCTTGCCCTCGAAACCATAATTTGACAGAATAGGCCCGTTGAGTGTAATTACAACCGTTGAGTTTGGTTGTAGTAATAATTGGGGTACCAGAAAATGTAGGAACTTTAAAGTCAGATGTGGGTTCACTTGAGGTAACCCCTTTGGAAGTTTCAGTTGTGGAGGTTTCCATGATAATTAAAAGGAGGTCGGGACAAGGGAACAACAACAATAAGGAATGTCGTAAAGGAAAGAAAGAGAGATTACATCTTCCTAATTTCGTCCATTTTATTTATTTATTTATTTTTTTAAACTGACGGACTGCTGTCTTTTTTTTTTTAATATATATATATATATATACTATTTAAAGCTTTCACATCTGTAAAGGCAAAAACATGGGAAAAACAGGCAGATCAGATCATGAAAATTGCAGAAATGGAAAGTAGAGAAGGAGCCGAGCATGGTGGTGGTGGTTTCTGGTGGATCTGATGACTGGAGGTGGCGCGTGAGATGCACGCGTCTGATGTGGTGGCGCGTGGAGATGCAGTAGAGGGTTTCCAGCGATGGCGAGAGCTTGGCGGAGGTCGGTGAAGTGAGGTGAACAAGGTGTTGGGTTGAGATCTTATAGCCGATTGTCTATAGGTTGATGAATCAAAGGTAACATTTAGGGTTTGTAATGTTTTGAGTTTTTCGGCAACTTTTCTGGTGTCGGCGGCTGACAGGAAAGGTGTGGTTGGTGTCGCCATGAGGTGGAGAGTTGAGTAGTGGTGGTGATTTGTTGATTGATGGCTCTGGTGGTGATGTTTGACCACTGCCGTGAACAGTGCCGTGGTCTTTTTTTCTTTTTTTTTTATTTTATGGTGGCTGAAGTGTGGTAGGTAGGTTTAGAGTTGAATGCAATAGCTCCCCCTAGCTCTAGATACCATGTTGAATGGTATATACAAAGGAGTCATTGCATAAGAAAAATGGTTGATTCAATTAACAGAACAAGTCTCTTATTTATAGGGCAATAATACAAGAAAAACAACAATAAATAAATAGCACTCCCTCAACACTCACATATAATATTCATACACTCATATAATACTCTCAACAAAAACCTTATATCTCCTTTTGAGCACATAAAGCTATCGTGGATGCTGGCTACAACAACCTCTTCAACAACTTGTCGGGTAAAAGGCTGAACAAAGTGGCATACCATGCAGCTCAAACAAAAAGTTCCAGAAATGCAACACAAGATAAACATGGAATTACAAAATTATATAACCATATTATTCCTACAAACATCTACATCCACTAGCAGTAAAGCATGTTCTCTTCTGTTTATCCTGGGTCACAAAGCATTCATTCCCTAGATCCTCTACATTATCTGTACAACCAGCTCTTCAAGACATGAAATAAACCACAATATAACATATTCCACACAAGACAGTGGAGCCTGACCAACAACATATATTAGCTATCTAAAAGTCAGGATTCTTGACCAAACCAAGCATTATGAAGTAACAGAAATCATTGAACAATATATTTATACGTATGTAAACTGCTGGTAGCAAATAAAATTCCCAACTAAATTATCAAACATCTTTTCACTATTTAGTCAATTGTGGGAAAAAAGAATACAGAGTAAGTCAGAAAAGCTTAAGTTGTTAGAGAGGGGCTTATTATATTATTTATTATCTTCAACAATATGAAATAACTTATTACAGAATAACCCAAAAGTTATTGTTACTCTGGGAGTATTATCTTTTTCTCTTTTCAGATTCAACACCATTTACTAGAAAGGTCAACCATATCATTCCATGTGAAGACATATATAGTCCGGACATCAGCACAATATTAATAAAAACGATTTCTGTGGGCATTGGGACATTGCACAGTGGGTAACCGAAAAATTCAAGGGAAACAACTTTGAACTATATGAATAGAACTTCTACTTATTTCCAGTCATCTTCCCAATATTTAAGAACTAGCAGAATGTTAAATAACACAAAAGACAAAAATTCAGATGACGCTAGTCTGCTAAAAAGACCTGGTCATTTCCACGAAAGGAATTTGACATGCTGCCATCTCCAGTGACTGCACCAGTGCCTTGCTGAAGAGACTGATTTGAACTCTGAGATTGTTGAGCAGAAAGTGCATGCTGCTGCTGCTGTTGATTATTCTGTTGTTGCTGTTGCTGTTGCTGCTGCCGCTGTAATTGAGCCATTCTCAACTACAAAACAATAAAAAAGTGTTAGATGTTAGATAAGCCAAGAGCACATGCTGTATCTGTGGCAAAAGATGGACAAGTCTCAAAGCAGAACTTGTTGAAAAAAGAGGTACATATACCAGAGAAATATCTCACACCTTGAGTAACATCTCTCGATCCCCACGAGCCATAAGAGAACCAGCTTGCATGGGTGACCCAACATTTGGAACTACATCACCAACTGAATTCGAGAGACCATCCTTACCCATAGTCATGCTTTGTTCATTCAGAAGCATTCTAAGCCTTCTACTTTCAACATCATTAGCAGATGGGGAAGTTAGATTTTGCTGTGCGAGAATAAGTTGTTGGTGCTGCGGTAGCATCTGCAGTTGATGAAAAGGCTGAGAGCCCTGCATAAATGACTTCTGCTGCTGGAGAAGCCCAGAGCGAAGCTGATCCAGACCCTATTAAACATGAACACCTTAGTACTCGATTAAGAAAATCCTTATAGGAACTGATACTTCCTGTAAACTTCAAACTTGAAGGCCACATTCAAGGTCACTACTCACTAAAAATTCTCTAAGATTTGCTCTTAAGCATGGAAAGCAACTAAAAAATGAACAAAATCAAAATCCAAAGTCCAAAATAGAAAATCATGTTGCAATTTGACAAGTTAATTCGTTGACCATTGAGGCTGAAAGAAACTTCAAAGTTCAAACAACTCAAACAACAATAGTTAGACGAACCGAGAACCACAGACAAGCACTCCAGATAAAAGAAAATCTTATGCGGGAATCTCTGATGAGTAATGATTCTAAAATTAATAGAATAAATAAATAAGCAAAAAGGCAATACTTCAGTTATCCCATGTGTGTGGATTATATATCAAGATCGCATTGTCAATGAGGAGAAGATGCTGATCAATAAACATTGCATGTTCAAGTTCAAAACTGAATCAAAGTGCCAACAGAAAGAAATTCACAGTGAAGCTGCAGGCACTGCATGGGACAAAACCTTACATGCTTTGGGATTCCAAATACAATATGTTCAATTAACTCAGGATTTTATGGTAGTTTACAGCCTAATCAGTAGTAACGATTTTTAGTTCCAGGAAAATAAGACTAGAAGATGCAATGTCCAAGGTAAATAAGTAACCACTAAGCAACTTCTACTTCTGTATACTTTAGGTACATTCAATGGTTATAAACTCACAAGAACATCCTGTTATCAACTAATTAGTATCCACAGCTTTCACCAAGACGTTGATGGATCTACACAACCAAGGCCTGATAAAGACTCTTAGTAGTGTAATATGGAGAGGAATCATGTTCTCAACCAACGAAAAGAAAGGTATTGTTGGGAAAAAGTATGTCATGCCATTTTATCTTAATCTAACAGTATACATGTTATTCTCTTTGGTACAAGTAGCTTAAGATTCAGTATTAACAATTCTTATAAATTGAAAGGATGACTTCTCATCAGGAAAAAGCAAAAGCAAAGAAGAAAAGTCAGTAGCCCAACGCATAGATCCATTCAGAGAGCTAAACAGTAAAAATTTCTTATGATTTCAGATATCTAAAGATTGCTGCATTTATACCATATTAAAACAATGTCAGCAGAACAGATAGCGGAGCAAAACAGCATCTGAAAGATGGTGAAACACTTACAGTGAGAGGCCATCCTTTCAAAGTCAGATTGTTCCCACCTTGATGTGATCCTGAAAAAACAAAAAACATGTAAATCACAGCATCACTCGGATACACTAACAAGAAGAAAACAGGTCATACAGAGCACATAGAAACAAGGACAGAAGTCACTGGCAACAAAAATATGGATATATCAAGAGTACCAGGAATCCCAATCATTGATCCTTCAGGACCTGCAGCTCTGGGATTTAATATCGGGTTCATTTCAGACTTTATTTCCTGCTCATGCAAACATGTAGAAACAATATGTTAGCTTAGATCAAAAAGACATTTAGTAAGAAAAAGTTTTGGAGGAAGCAGAAGACTCACTAGTGTAGACCCTGGAAGTTGTTGGTTGCGAGCCTGAACTTGAGGGGACATGCCACCAGCTGTACCATGCAGCACTTGCCTAAAACAGGGACATCAGATTGCTGATAAGAAGCTAAGATGATGGTTCCTATAAAAGTGTTCCAAAGGGAGAAACTATGTTGACTTTGCGACAGAAACATAGTAAATTAAACGTCAATTATTACAGAGAAGTAATAATCCATATACCATTTTGTCACAGATAAGTAATAAATTATGATGTTTGATCTTTTGCTACATGGTAAGTAATAAGATTTCTTTAAGGTGTACGGGAGAGAGATACCAGGTTCATTTTAGTGACATAAAAATTATCAATTACACATTGGATGGATAGCAATTAAAATGACACATACGACTTCAACTTTTAGATAGATTCATACAATCTCCATAAATAAGAAGGTGGTGTCAAGTACGATGTTTGCTTTTATTATCTCTCTAACACTCCGCACCACTTTGGCCTTCATTTACCCACCCACCCACAAGGAAAAATTAAAAAGGAAAAGGAATATAGGAAAATCCTATTTGTCAAGGTGCAAAGTACCACAAGATTGGGCGCAGAATCTTTTTCCTGGCATTTACAGGTGCTACATAAGCAAACGAACAGGCTGAACAAATATGAGTCATATGTTCAATTACCCAGACGGCTGGCCAGAAGCAGCAGGTGATTTCAGAAATGATGCATGATTTGGGTCCAAGAGCTGACTGACATTCTCACCAAATCTTTGCTGTGAAAGAATATGTAAAGTTAGTATCTTAGCTATCCTCAATGGAGTCTCTAAAATGTAAAATTTTCTAATTTAAGTGTTTTTAAATACTCTAATCTCTAAAAACAATACTATTCCTAGCAAAAATATGTGGGGTCCAATGTATCTCTCTGGACTGGCAATTTCAATATTTCCTCATACATCTTTGTTGCTAATGCATTTGCTGTACTAGGATTCTGTCTCATAAGTGGATCATTTCCGACAATACCATTAGCTGTGCCATTCAAGAGTTGGGTACCACAACAATCGAAAATTATGATAAGAAATATGAAATGAATTTCAAAATCTACAAATATGCATGTCTATATTCCTTTAAATAACCAAAAAAAGAATATACGAATGTGCATGCAAGTCTTTACACTTAATCGAAATTTACGAATATGAATAAAGTAAATTGCGCAACATCATATTTAGATCCCTTTAAAGCGCAGTGCGGTGTACAAAGCTCCCGCACATTGCTGGTCTGATACACTGTCGGACCCAATTCAAACAACCAAACAATAATTGTTTCAGGCTTCCAGTTAAGCAATACTGGTAGCTAGAGAACTAGTTACAAACATGACATTGACTAAATTTGAAAGATGAAAGAAAACAGGAAAATAACACACACACACACACAGAGGAGGAAAGTCTTAACGGAAAAAATAACAAGACAAAACCAGGCATAAAAAATCCATTGAACGCTCTAATCTTTCATGGAACAACCCAAAGTTTAAACACATAAAATAATTTATTAAAAACGAGTGTAACTGAAAACGAGATATACTCAAAAAGACTTTAACTTTTTTTCTGAATAAAGATTGGAAACAACTCAACTCTAAGAAAATCCCACAAAAGTAAAAGATGCCCACAACAGAAAAACTAGCATAAAACATAAAGATAAGCCAAAATCATAGTCAAAGGATGCGCGAAATAAGCCTTTATCTTAAGCAAGTCGGGTTTCGTATATTCAACTCATATTCTTGATGTTGTTATAACTATGTTTAATTTGATTTATTTCTCGTATGTACTTCTTTTATTTGCTTTTGAATTTTTTCTTTTTTTGGTTTAATATTTGTTCCTGTTAATGTTGATTTTGTGTAAAATGACCTGTTTTTATTGAATGCAAGGTGAAGCCTTCTTTAAATTTTGTTTCATGAGTTTTGCATTTATAGTCTTGGCATAAAGGGGCATATTGCTAATCCGTTGCATGAGTTATTCATTTGAATGTTCACTGGGGTTAGCAGGGAGTAAACAGTATATTGATAAACAAAAGTTTTTTCCTTCAGACCCCGACGTGAATGGTCACTTGCTTTCTTACTGTTTGTGTTTGTGTGATTTTTTTTTAATAATATTTGTTCCTGTTAAAGGTAATTTTGTGTGGAATGAGCTGGTTTCATTGAAGGGAAGGGAAAATATTCTTTCTTTATATTTATTTCTGATTTTTCCATTTATAGACTCTGATAATTTGAAGGTTAGCCTTGGCATAACCGTTCTTGTTGTGGGAATATACTTTTTTATAAATATTTGTTCCTGTTAAAGGAAATCTTGTGTAGAATGAGCTGTTTTTATTGAAGGAATGAGAAATATTCTTTCTTTAAATCGTGGCTAATGAGTGCTTTAGCTAAGCAAGTGACACCCGTTTTTGTTTTGATCCTTCAGTTTTTTCTCTGATCTTTACTAAGGGGTGTTGCGGTTTTCTTGGATTAAGTGAAGGAGCCTGGGGCAAGGGGCTCATATTTGAAAGACTCTGAGAAGACAGAGATGTACAAGAAGCACAAGGAGAATCCGGTGGAGAAGCTGGCTAAGGAGTATAGAATCATGAGGCAGAGAGTGCATGCTATTCTGTGGCTCAAGGAGCTCGAGGAAGAAGAGGAGAAGAAGCTTGGCCGCCCTTTGGATGATTCTGTTGAGCTCCTGCTTGACACTTGCCCTGAGTAAGTAGTGTTATTACTTACTACTACTTCTAGCTAGTCACCAATGCTCATTATATTGATTAATTGAACCGAGTTGTTTTCATCTGGCGCTGGTTTCTAAGCTTTTAACTTCTCCACCATTCAGAAGAGACTTCATCTTTTTTCTTTTCCATATCAGACAACCCCAAAAAAAAAAAAATGTTTTTACGTGATTCGCTGGTAATAAATTGTAAAATTATTATGCTGATGGATAACTCAATTTGTTATATCTTCAAAATCGGTTTGATGCTCTTAACTCACAAGACTTTGTTTTGGATCTTTTATAGCCACTAGATCATTTATGGTTTCTCTACTTCAGGGATGATTACCTTTGCTTAATGGATGTGCTTATGAAGCTAGTTTTCTGCAGGGTAAATTTTTGCGTTCTAAAACATTTTCACTGTTTTTCTTCTTGTCTTTAAAGGTTTCAATCTGTTAATTTGGTTTTGTTGTTGTATGCAGTACATGATAGTATTTTGCATGTCAGTGTGAACTACATTCCCACGTTGAGAAAGTTTTGCACCATACCATGGGCCTTCTTCACAGAGTCTTCAAAGTGTAATTATAACACTTTTTAGAGACTTCAATAGATGAAAACCCAACTATAACAGATAATTTAAAGACCCAAAAAGTAATTTTTTTTTAAAAGACTGGAATAACAAAAATGGACAAATCTGCAAAAAAAAAAAAAAAAAAAAAAAAAAAGCAAATTTAGAGAGTCACATTAGCAATAAGAAATAAGTCTCCAACATGTCTGTCAGATGACAGAGCTGTTCCAAAAACAAAAACAAAAAAAACAAAAAATAGTTCAGCCACAAATTTTAGAGTCGTTTCACCTTCAACGTTCAGTATATATGTATATACATATATACTGATTCAACATTCAAGTTTAAAGCAAAAAAAAAAAAAAAAAAATCACATTTCCGAAACAGAAAAAAAAATGTATGTTTTCATGGGTGCCATGGGGGTGCGTGGGTCATGTGGGGGTGGTGATGCCGTGGGGAGGGATGAGGGTGGTGATGCCGTGGGGGTGGTGATGCCGTGGGGAGGGACGAGGGTGGTGATGCCGACGAGGGTGGTGATGACGTGGGGTGTGGTGATGCCTTGGGGAGGGGTAGGGGTGGTGATGCCTTGGGGAGGGGAGGGGGTGGGATGGTGGCGATGCTGTGATTGAAGAAAGGGGGGGAGGGGGGGGTGGCGGCGGTGGAGGTGAAGAAGAGGGGAAATGAAAGTGGGGAGGGGGTAAGATTTGTGTATATATATATATATATATTTATATATATATATATTTTTAAACAGATTGTTTTTGTTGCTTTTTTTGTTACTTTTTTAAAATAAAAAAAAAATTATGTTATTTAATTGTTGTTTTTTATTTCTTAAAGTAATTTTTTTTATATAATTTTTTTGTAATTTTATTCATTTAATTTTTTTTTTGAATATTTTTTTCTTTATATTATTTAACTTTAAATTTTTTTGTAATTTTATTCATTTAATTTTTTTATTTTTTTGAATATTTTTTCTTCATATTATTTAAATTTATATTTTATGTAATTTTATTAATTTTTTTTATTTTGTTGATTTTTTTTTTTTCTTATTATTTAATTTTATTTTTTTTGTTATTTTATTGTTTTAATTTTTTTTATTTGTTAAAATAAGTTTTTTTGTAATCGAGTGTAGTTAACGACATAATATTTGGCAAAATATAATCGTTGTCAGAATTAATTAATTTTTAGGTTGAAATATTCGTAAAAAAAATTATGAATTTATAAGTATATATAAAAAAATCAAGTACTAAAATACACGAAAAAGTAGCACAAAATTAGATTATGTTGAAAAATTAATCGAGTCTCTAAAATAGAGACTCAAAAACCAATGTGGTTGGAAAATTTTTAAAGACTCAAAAAGTAATTATAAATTTTGGTAGAGTCTCTATTTTGTTAAAAGTCTCTAAATTGTAAAATAGAAACCCATGATTTAAAGACTTGATAAGGAAAGCTTAATTAGAAAATGAGAATTAAGCTGTCTGGAGTTTCCAGTATTTAGTGACTGATTTGCCTCTTTGTAGATTCTTCATTTCACATGATAGGGAATTTCATGTCGCGACTCTCCCTTACAAGCCGGACTTCAAAGTCATGCCTGAGGGTTTGGAAGGCACTACTTAAGATCCAGATGAAGTGCACTATGAAATATCAATGAAGGAAGATGAAATGTTATACCAAGAATTTGTCCAAAGGATGAACTTCAACAAGAAGAAGGTAAGCAGATTGATATATGCATCTGCATGATGTTAGGAAACAAGAATTAGTATGAAGCAATCAAGGGTTTGTCATAGTCTCAAATGATAAAGTCAAAGACAATTGTAAAGAATATGACTATCTTGTCTGTTAACAAAACAAATTGCTAGTAGTAGTTACCGAATGTAATTGACATCATATACTTTGCTCTACAGATGGCAAAACAGGTTAAAGTTCACAAGTATAGTCGAAGGCGCCCATCAGAAGGATGGAATTTCATGGTTGAGAAGCTAGGGCCACGTGGAAAGCGAGGAAATGGTGGTGGCTGGAAATTCATTAGTGTGGCAGATGGTTCAAGTCGACCTCTTAACGAATATGAAAAGATGTTTGTAAAGAGAGAGAGACCCCGTCGTCGACGAAAGATTCTCCCTTAATTTCCATTCGGAGGCTGCAGCGCAGAGGTGGCTAGTAACTCAGCAAGTTGGTAGTATCAAATTTAATTCTTTGTATGATACCTATCTTTTGCAGATTCACCCTTGACCCTTGTTGGAAATTTTGCTGCTATGTAATGTGTTCCAACCGCGTTTTACAAGTTTGGTATAAAATAACTGATTTAGTCTGTGGATTGTATTTGTTGACACGTGATATTAATCAAAACCATTGTTACAATAAATAGTAGGGAAATATACCGTAGAGGATCCAAACCCGTCTTCTCTGGTGGCTATTATTGCAAGTTTTGAGATCCATTTCCAACTGCACTCAGAATGGCTAGCTCTTTTTAAGAGAATCATGGGCAATCTTATTGGTGACTTGCAACTAGAATTCAGCTAGATCTTCTTGTCATTCATCTCTACTCTGGTGGGGGAGAGAGATGGCTCTTGTACTTCGATTATTTCCCCTAGGAAGATAGTCATTTAACATATCTAGGTTCTGTTTGTTATTCCAGTTAAAATGAGAAACACTGATCAGACTCTAAATTTGAATTTCTTTATAATATTATAATATTATCTTAGAGATTCAATGGTTGTGAATCACTATTTTTATCAATGACTATATCTACTCACCAAGCATGGAAAAGTGATAGCAGAGTTACCGTCATCAATCACACACCTAGTAATTTTATCACTCTTGCTAGGATTGCGATCTCTAAGTGGAATTTTTAGTCATTTATCCTTATTATTTACCTAGCAAATAAAGACTAATGAGCAATAATGGGATCTTATTGTTGGAAACTCAGCTCACATTTGAACAAGATGAGGTCTGGAACCAGTGATTGAGCTAGTCATCAAGGTTTTTTCGTTTTTTTTTTTTTGGGGGAGAGGGAGAGGGAGAGGGGGTGCTCTATAGTGTTTGAGTTAAGGGTGCTCTCTCTCTCTCTCTCTCTCTCTCTCTCTCTCTCTCTCTCTCTCTCTCTATATATATATATATATATATATATATATATATATATATATATATCAATTGTTGACTTTATGTTTAAAATAATATTTCTGATAATGACAAATCACAATATATTATAACTAAATCAATACTTAATTTAAGCATATAGCAAAAATGGAGTCTTCAAGGATGATTCTATCTCATTTAATTCAAGAATGAATATAAATTTGATATGTATTACACGAAAAAGAAAAATGGCGCAAATAGTCCCTATTGTTTTTTCAAAATTTCTGTTAGTTCAAATTATCCTAAGAGGGGGTGAATTAGGATATAGAGGTAATAATACTACTTTTTCGAATAGGATTGCAACTAGTTAGTTCTATCAAGTAATATATCAAACACAATATGCGCAATAAAGTAGAGAGTAGGGAGAGAGAAGAGAGAAAGGAAAGAGAGGGAGAGAGAGGGAGAAAGATAAAGCCAGTGATTTTTTGGTGTTTCGCTACTCTACCTCTACTACTTAAGGTATCATTCCTTTTGATTTTTCTACGAACTCCACTAGATGTGCTCCTTCAAAAACTGGTGAAGTACAAACCAACTATTACAATCCACTTTTGAATCCACAAGAGTAACCTACTATTGAATCCACTAGAGCAATACATGACTTTTCTTTTCTTTGAATCCACAAAGAAGGTCTCAATATTTCTCTCTAAACTATGAATCCCTAATCGGGAGGAAAATAATAAAGGAAAGGACAGGGAAGGATTAACTCTTGTTTGGATCGTGCAAAATTATAAAAGAAAGTTTCATAAATGATGATGTGTATTCTTTGTTTAGATTGGAGAGAAAAAAAAAAAAGAAGGATAAATTTTATAATCACATTGACAAATTTACCCTCTATTGATGTCCATGGAATTGGAAACGTTCTTTATTTTTTATTTTGTATTTTTTTATTAAGATCTGATCACATAATAAAAGGAAGAGAAATGATTCAAAAAAAAGTGAAAGGAAGAGAGTAGTTGCAGGAGTGGCAACGCTTTAATTTTTTAAGTTTTTCAAGGGTAACAAAGTCATTTGACTGCAATAAGTTTTCCTGTCCCCTCATTTGACCCCGAATTTAGGGTGATTTCAAATTCAACAACATGAGTGTTTTTGCTTTTCTTCCCAAATCATTTCCCCCCTTAACCTCCCCAATCCAAACAAGGGTTTTGATTTAAAAATGATCCCAAAACCAATCACTTCTCCTTAAATCCCTTAATCCAAACAGACCCTAAATGTTTAGCTCTAGAGAATTTGCAATGAACAGTGAGAATGATAGATAAGAGTACAATCAACATCTCCTCTTGAGATGAATAATACTAATATAGCACAGTTTGTAGCTCAAGGATTGTGCAAGTGAAAGCTCAATAAATGCTTTTAGAAGTGTAATGAAGGTGTTAGCTCAAACTCATAAATGCTCTCAAGAGTTTTTCAGATTCGCAAAGTTGTGTTTCACAAATGAACTGTTTGTTTGTACATAAAACCTTGTATAGGCTAGTTAACGATTAGTTTTTCAAACTACGAATCAAGGGTGGCAGATGAGTAGTTCAACTGGCTAACTCATCCATTACCTTATGGAAGAGTAAAACACCCTTTGATTCAAAAAAATTTACAGTTACTCAGGTTCAGTTTGAATCTAATTTGCTTGGTCAATACAAACTTTTAATTGATTGGTGACAATCGTAGCTTAATTTGGATTGAAAATATATTTTTAGATTTATAGTAATGATTTTCAAGAGTTTGTTGGATGAGTCCCTCGTCCAGCTGGCTCATCCAGCTCTTCCTGCCACCACCGATTGAATGAGTCGGTTGAGTGCCTCAGCGGCCAAACTCAACCAAGCTATGCAAGTATAGCCTGACAAGCTTTTTTAAGCCATTTTGAAATCGTACAAATAGTTTTCGTAAACACTCTTGAAAGTAGGGAGAGATTTAAAAAGCTCAAAGATATTTAGAAAGTTTAAAGACGATTTTATGAGTTTTTACAATGCATTCCAAGTTATACCACATAAGAAGCCGTTACCCTTTATGTTGTCACATCTCCTACCTTAGGACTTCCTCTTCAAGCTTTGTTCTTCAATCTTGAAGTGAGATGTTTATAGAAGATAACAATTGACTCATCATGGATCTTCACCACCATAGAACTTGAGCTTGATCAGACACTTTGAGGTTGTTTGGCATGATGATCTCTTGATTAACATCATTGAGCTTAAAGTTAGAAGATATTATGTATTTTTATCATCATTTCATTTAACAAGCTTCAATATTTGACTAATTTTTAAACAAAGTGAACCTATACAAAGCACAATTAATCTATTAATTAAATGTATAGTTCAGGTTTAGTCATTATCAAAACATAGAATTAAGGCCTTCAGGCTAACAATTTCAAATTCGTCTTTATTGTTTAAAATTAGTTAATTTAGTCCCTTACCATAACATTTCTTGGTGTATTTAGGCACAAGAGCCTTTTCCTAATCCACCACCTAGCCATTATCGTTATTCCCCATCATCTTTCTTCGCACCTTGTTCCCATCACCATTACCCCTTGAACCCCACCTTACGAACATCAAGCCACCTTGTGTTGTGGTTGTGAATGTATGAATGTGTATGTTGTGTATATATATGTATGTATATATATGTGTGTCTACGTGTATTATGGTGTATATTTGTGTATATGTGTCATTTTTGTATGCATTGGTGAATATATTTATATTGTGTATTGGTGTGTATGTGTGTGTGCGTGTGTATATATGGATTGGTGTGATTGTGTGTTATCTTTATGTATGTGTCAGATGCGAGATGGAATAGGCAATGAGGAGAAAATGATTAAAAAAGGAAAAAAAATAGTGATTAAATTGAAGTCTTTATAAATTTAGGGGACTAAATTGAACTTTTATAAAAACGCAATTTAAATAATATAAGAAATAATCAATTTTACCTTTATAATACTGTGAAATCTATTACATGTGACTTATTTGACTAACTTTAACAAACATTGAGAGGGTAAATGGCATTTTAGTCCATGGGGTTTGTTAAAAGTCCAAAATTGGTCTCCCAATTTTGAAAAATACCCAAATTGGTCCCTCAATCTAACAGACTTTAGATTAAACATAATCTTCTTGGTTAAGCCAAAAAATTGCCGACTGCGTCAAAGGTTTTACCAATTAAAATGACTCTTATGCCCTCAAATAATTTATATTATATTGTTAGCACTCAAAGCATACCATTGTAACCATGGTGACAAACATTATATACTCTATCACAAAAACTACAACTTAAAAATCTATTCATCCATCCCAAACAACATAAATAAATTTATCTAAAATAAAAAATAAAAAGTCATGATTTATCACTTCATTTCATATTAAAACAAATAAATGATTTATCTTCTTCTTCAATTGGTACCTACCCACCTAATTACTCGAAAAATAAATTGGATTTCCTTTATCTGCTCAAACATACATGTATCTCTTTCTTCCATGTTATACGCATCGCGTAGGGGAAGCCAACCACAAGGATGAAGTAGCTCCCAGCCTCTAGCCTACAAACGCGAAAACAATGTTGATTGTTATGATAATCAACCACTGTCGTGTAGCCAATGCAAGATATTCTAGTTCCTTCTACAAAGTCTTTTACGAGCGACTATAACATATGTCGAATATGACCATTAGCATGTAACACATAATTTGTGATATGGTTAAGAGGGGAAAAATTGAATGAGCAAGAAAATCGAATTACCAAGTAAGCTCTTCGATTCTTCAATAGTACCTCCAAACAATAATGTTCAGGTGTGCTTAGCTCAACACTTTTTTGTCATTTCCTTTCTCTTCACTTTCCTCGTCACCCACTTCACTTTCTTCCACCTCCTCACTCTTATTAATCTCTACCTAAATCACCTCTCTTTGGCTCTCATATTATCGTAAAAATATAAAAACAAAGAAAAGAATCTAGGCATTTGCTTTGTGAAATTGAAACCTTATTCTAGTAAGTGGGTTCAACGTGTTGAACGTTCGATCCTATAATTCGCAGAAAAAGGTGTACAATGATCCGTTTATGTTCTACAATCAATCATAAGCAAACTCAAGCATACACATGCATACATACATACTGCAACACACAAACACAAAATATAACAAATTAATAATAATACAAAATATAACAAATTAATAATAATTATCAATCCAACCAAATATTACCAAACAAATCAATATGGAACAAAATAAATTAATTAAAAAAAATAATAGATAAGCTAAACTTGTTTGTGTTTAGGTCGTGGTGTATGTGTGATTGAACGCCAGTATTCATGTGTTTTAAGTGTGTGTGTCGGTCGATATGTGTGTATATGTGTCGATATGTGGGGGTGTGTCTTTAGTGAGTGTGTGTCGCAGATATATGCGTGTGTGTGTGACTGGGGGACGGGGGTATTGAGTGTTTTATGAGTGAATGTATGTTCTCATTGGTGTATGTGTGTGTGAGTCGCAGTATGTGGGGTGGATCTCTGGGTGTGAGTGTGTTAGGTGAGTATCGTGTGAGTGTGTGTGACTTTTGGATGGTAAGAGAAAAGAGTGGGGAGAAAGATTATAAAAAATAATATGAATAATAATAGTAATAATGAGAAAAGACATTACTATCATTCAGATGTTGAAAATAACATTTTTCAACCTAACGAGGGATTAAATTGGATAATTTCCAAAACTAAGGGCCCATTTTGGGAATGGGGTCCAGTTTTGGTAATTACCCCGAACTTCAAGGACTATAATGTCCTTTTCCCAACATGTAGATGTATTACATTTTTTAGAATATTGGGAACTAAATTAAAGAGAACATGACAGAGAGTTCTTTTTTTTTTTTTTTTTTTCACCTTTTGAAAATTAACACGTGTGCAGCACGGCTAGATACACCGTACACGTTCCATATCGAATTATTATATTTTTAGGTTTATTTATTAGTTTTATGATTACTAAATCAATTTTATCCAGAAAAAAATCAACCTTTTCTGTTCGCACTCGAGTCTTCTCCTTCTCTCTCATTTCTCCTCCCCATTTTCGATCACCAAAAATCTTATAACCTAAAATATATTCATATATTATAATATATTAATAAAAATTTGCGTAAGTAAAAATAAAAAAAATCTATTTATATAGCGGAGAAGAGAGAGAGAGAGAGAGAGAGAGAGAGAGAGAGAGAGAAGTGGGAAATTTCACAGAGAGAGAAAGATCGGTCTCGCTAGATGGCTTTAATGTTTCTTCTCTCGCAGGTTAGTTTTCAATTTCCTTTTCTTTTTTGCAGTATTTAGTTTTTTTTATATTATTTTAATATTATTTTTGTTTTTGTAATTATTTTTGTGTATTTGCTTTTAAAGTTTAGATTTTGTGCATTTTTATTGAAGTTTGAAGTATGTGAAGTGTGGTACGCTAAATTTATGGCGTACCTGATAGTAGTTTTAGCTCAAAAGCTTAGTTTTTGTTTTCCCTCTTATCTGGGGAATATTGATATTTTATGTGATTTTGATGGTACATATGGTCTGGTTTTGTGAAAAGATTGAATTTTTGTTGCTTTTGAAGCTATTTTTTGCTCCTTTTTGTATATGGGTTTGGTCCTTTGGCTCTAAGAATTTGGTGGTTTAGTTTAAATTTGTATAAATAGTTACATTTTTATTGGTTTTAAAGCTATATTTTGGGCTTTTCGATAATGGGTGCGGTCCTTTTGCTGGAAAAATTTGGCGGAATATCGTAAAATTTTGATTTTTTAAATAAAAATTACATTTTTATCGGTTTTAAAGCTATATTTTGCACATCTCGGTATGAACTTGGTTCTTTTGCTGTAAGAATTTGGTGGTTTAGTGTAAAAAAAATTGATTTCTTTAGCACAAGATTGAATTTTGGGATATAAGTTTGGCTTTCAAAGCTGTGTTTTACTCATTTTCTTTTCCTATATGAGCATTGTTTCATTGTTTTAATGATTGATAGTTTAATTTAAATATTTGATGTTGGTTGATGGATGATGAATTCTATAGATGCCCAAAAAGTCAAAATTTAATGTAGTTTTGTTTGACCTATTATATCAGTTTTCTATTTCATTTGACTGTCATTCTGTTGTTTAGTTATTGAATAGTGCTTTACTATTTTGATGAAATGGGTTGAAAGGCGGAAACCGCAGTTGATACAACTGGATACTTTGTTTGCCAGAAACTATCTCACTACTCAAAAGGTTAGAGGAGGACGAGGTATGAATTTAATTTTTGACAGGAACAAAAATGTTTTGTAATCGTTCTCGTTTCCTTGCTGGTGTGATGGCAATAAGTTTGGTGATTCTTAAGAAACTTACTTCAAGTTGGATGTATATTTGGATATCTTAAATTCAAGGTTTGATGCTCCGGGACCTTTGGAATGTTTGGAAGCTTCGTTGTTGTTGAAAACCCCTCCTGCCTTGCCTTGTTTTGACCAATATAATGTGGTCCAAGTTGATTAATTTAGTTACTATCATATTTTTGGCTCATGATACTGGTTCCACCGTGAGCCATTGTCTAAAAATAGGTATTATTATAGATTTGTGATATAAAATGTTCTATCACAATAGATTTTCTATCTGCACATAAATACAGATAGAAATTTTGGCAACTTACATTTCTGGTGTTTATTGTAACATATATTTGCTGCTTGTCTGGAGATTAATCAATTTTATCTTTCTAAAGGAGTCTAAAGTGCACTGTAGTATAACATATGATTGCAAGGTTTCACTTATGTATCTCTGCTCTCTTGTATTCCGAGTCTTGAGTCTTCTATAGCTGCAACAGATGTATTTGCTTAGGTAGTCTTGAAATGGATCTCATAGTTGCATGTCAAACCATGCCTTGTTCATTGCACACAAGCATAATTTCTATGCTTGTTTGGGAGACTACTCCTTGTGACATTGTTAGCCTTGTAACTCTGCTAAAATTAGCAGTATCCTTCAAACTAAGTAATAGCTTCTTCAGCAAAAATAGTGAAATAGCTTCACGATATTATTTCCCTCCATCATTGGGGTAATTGTGGTGACAGCACGACATTTAATGTCTACTTTTAGCGTGATGCCATTTCTTTTCTATTGCTTCATTTCCTAGTAAGTAGCCCATTCCTAATATGTTAAGAGGAACTTAGGTCAGTGAAGAGATTTGGAAGGTCCATGCTATTTCTTCTTTATTTGGTTGTCTGTTTTGGTTCTATCTGTACATGAAAAAGCTAGTTATTACTTATTATGTCCTTTCTTGTTTTGTTGTTGTAAGTGAGAAGCAAGTTTGTGATACATTTACTTTTCCAGCATTTTACAGACTGAAGAAAATTAGTGAAAAATTTGAGCACAACCTTTTCTATCATTAAAGTTCTTCTTGCACATAACAAAGATGGAGTTCTGATGGAATATGATGTTTGAAGGGACGAGACGAAATTCTTTTGTACGAATATACTTCTGTGGAGGTTATATATGTGGTTGACTTGTGCTGGTCGTAGTGGTTGAATTCTCCCAGAAACAAAGCACCTCTATGGATCCCAACAGAGTGGGAAGAGAAATAATAATGCATGGGCAACCTCAATAAGAAAATGACCTCCTCATTCTGTTAAGAAGCTTCCTTTCATCCTTCTTGTTAGATCATCCTGAAACTGAAAGGGTACATTAGGAACCTGATAAGTTCAGCTCCCACTTTATGATAAGTATGCACTTTATGTTACACTGTCTCAAAAGGCTCAAGACTTACCTTGTCTTGGCATCTATTCCAAATTGATTTATGATGGTGTTAGATGCAAAATACTTTGCTTTTAAGATATGAGTGTCATCAGCTATCTCTTTCATGCACCATATCGCATTATAGAAGAATAACCAATATGTTATAAACCAAACCGAACCAAGTCTTATCCGACATTGCCGGTGGAGCGGTAAAATACATCGAGATTGGAAAGAACACCAACAGTGAAAGCTTGGATCGGTTATATGGATTTGATGAAGCACTCATTCATGTTGAGTCATTTCCTTTGTTAGCTCCTTGCACACAAGATCTCTTCCGAGGATCTCCATCCATCTGCTCTTAGGTCTTCTCTGCCCCTCTAACGGTGTACAACCTCCATACTTTTGCATCTTCTAATAACCAATATGTTATATGCTCTCAAATTTATGCATATATACTTCTATGCAAGTAGGTCTTAATTGTGAATGTGTTGTTAGTTTCTAATCTATTTGTCCTCAATTTGGAGGTTGCATTGTATCACTGATTTGAGAGTGGGAGTCTTTCTTTTGTCGTTACGAACTCTTTTTTACTGTAAAGTTCTTAAATCTCATAATTTTCATTTTGGTATTGAAGATAAACATTTCTCACACCTTGCTTCTTACCTCTCTTCTTTGTTTAATACAGTGCACAGGTTTTCAAGATCTCAGCAAAGGTTTCAGTCAAGTTATGTGGGTAGTCTAGCTCTCAGAGTACGTGAAACAGAGGAATCTAGTGATGCTGCATATCTTAGAGAGCTATATCACCGAAATGATCCTGAGGCTGTGATAAGATTGTTTGAAAGTCAACCTTCTTTACATTCTAATCCGTCAGCACTTGCGGAGTATGTTAAGGCCCTTGTTAAAGTTGATAGGCTGGATGAAAGTCAGCTGCTCAAGACCTTGCAGAGAGGTGAGTGAATAAAGTAATATTTCATATGCTTTGCAATGTTATCTATGGCCCAATCTGCTTACACATTTCATGTATCTTGGCTATTGAAATTTTTGAGTTATTGGTGGTTCTCTTCTTAATATCAATTATGCCACTATCACAGGGATCACGGGTGCTGCTAATTCACAAGTTGAAGAAGAATCTCTTGGAGCTCTGTCATCTTTTAGAAATGTAGGAAAACCTGCAAAAGAGGGTATTCTTGGTACTGCCAGTGCTCCAATACATATGGTGGCTGTTGAAGGGGGCCATTTCAAAGAACAGTTATGGCGCACCATTTGTGCTCTGGGTCTGGGCTTTCTTCTGATTTCCGGTCTTGGAGCACTCATTGAAGATAAAGGAATCAGTAAAGGTATACATACACTGGTATTTGCATACTCTATACTTAAGGTATAGAGTATTGGCAACTTTATAAGCAATAGTCTTCTCTATACCGTGAACCATTCTAGGTCTGGGTCTCAATGGGGAAGTTCAACCTAGTATGGAATCTAATACAAAGTTCTGTGGTGTAAAGGGTGTTGATGAGGCAAAAGAGGAGCTGGAAGAAATCATTCACTATCTCCGAGACCCCAAGGTACATACATCTTGAGATATTTTGGGATCGGCATCTGCAATGATGACCAAGTCAAATATTATGTCATAAGATAAAAATCTACTCTCATGGATAAAACAATCACCTTGTGATTCTTCTTAAGATATTTCCCTCTACACTTGTACAAGTACATGCATCTAAGGCTTCGTTTGTTTGCCGGAAAATAATTTTTAGAAAAATATTTTTCGGATTTTTCAGTGTTTGGCAACACCAGAAAATTAGTCAACTGGAAAATATTTTTCAGTCAACAATTGCGGCTGTTTTTGCTTAATTTTTCGGTGTATAGTAACACCGGAAAATTGGTCAATTGTAAAATATTTTCCGGTCAACAATTGTGGCTAGTACAAAATTCTAGAAAATGTTTTCATTTACCAAAAGAAATGAAAACATTTTACGGAACTCACTGTACATCCAAACACCAGAAAATATTTTCTAGTATTCTATGTTTCATAAAAATATTTTCTCTTAATAAGTTATTTTACGGCAAACAAACAGAGCCCAGGAAAATATTTTATTTTCCAAGAAAATATTTTTCACGGAAAATATTTTTCCCCAACAAGTTATTTTATGCCAGACAAACGGAGCCTAAGCTTTACTTGCAATACCTTTTTTGGACTTACAGAGACATAAATATGAAGTAATGTAGCTGTGCTAAATCTTATCTGGACACAAAAAATTTCATATTAGAATGAAAATTTTCTTATATGGCAAATTAATTTCTTCTGGATGCTCATAGCATGACCTTTAGGCTTTGCTTAATTATCAAAAGCATTCCATGCTTTCTTACAGTGGCTGATTTGTTGCTACAACATTTCACTCGCCTTGGTGGCAAGCTCCCAAAAGGTGTTTTACTTGTGGGTCCAGGTACTGGTAAGACCATGTTGGCGAGAGCCATAGCAAGAGAGGCTGGGGTGCCATTTTTCTCTTGCAGTGGTAGTGAGTTTGAAGAAATGTTTGTTGGTGTTGGAGCTCGGAGGGTGAGAGATCTCTTTACTGCTGCAAAGAAGCATTCACCATGTATAATTTTTATTGATGAGATTGATGCCATAGGAGGAAGCCGTAATCCTAAGGATCAACAGTACATGACTCTAAATCAGTTGCTTGTTGCATTGGATGGTTTCAAGCAGAATGAGGGGATTATTATGATTGCTGCAACTAACTTTCCGGAGTTACTGGATAAGGCGTTGGTGAGACCTGGACGGTTGGACCGTCATTTTGTTGTTCCGAATCCCGATGTTGAAGGTCGAAGGCAAATCTTGGAATCGCACATGTCAAAGGTATAGAGTTCTTTTTGAAAGCTTATAATATGATACTGAAAAATATTGGCGATACTTGTATCTAGTCGATTTTGTGGGTGGAAATTTTTATTGTTTTCTTCTCATTTGCTCGTTGATAAAAGCTAACATCATATTTTTCCTGTTTGCTGCAGATCACACGTGAAGTAAATCTAAATGTAAAATTAACATCTAGGATATCATCAATACGTCCCAGAGGCAGTTGCGTGATGTTATTTCTGATTGTTCCTTTATTAACCCAGATTCTTTGGTTTGAAGAGCTTAATTCACCACGGGTTGATCCTTGCAAGTAATTAGTTCCCAAGATAGTCCTTAGTTTGTTGAGCAATTGATAGGACTTCTTTAAAAATAAAAAATAAAAAAATTAAATACTTTTACAGTTACATCTATTGTGCCTGCTGGTCTTGGAGTTGGCCAACTATATGTTTGTACAGACTATGTTGCGTCTCCGTATACTAATATTTATCATCATGTCACAAGGTAAACTAAACGGAAAAATTGCCATCTAATATTTTTAGTGTTTGTATGACTGGACTCTTGGTTATTATGCATCAACATGTTATCATAAAATACAGTGGATGTGCTCATGGTCAACCATTTGTCAAGTGATCTTATATCTCTTCCAGTGCCCTAGATGCATGGTTGACGTAGACCATCAGTTGGACTTACATGGCTAGCACTACTTGACGATTGTTAATTTCTTTTAAGTCAGATTAAATATAGTTCGGTTGTAGCCTCATTCCAATTTTTTACGTATATTGATATGACAGGTTCTGAAGGCGGATGATGTTGATCTGATGATCATTGCAAGAGGAACTCCTAGGGTTCTCGGGTGCCGATCTTGCGAGCTTGGTCAACATGGCTGCTCTTAAGGCTGCAATGGATGGTGCCAAAGCAGTGACTATGGCTGATCTAGAACATGCTAAGGACAAAATTATGATGGGAAGTGAACGTAAATCAGCTGTGATATCTGATGAGTCATGAAAACTGACTGCTTTCCATGAGGGAGGTTATGCCGTAGTGGCTATCCATACTGATGGAGCTCTTCCAGTGCATAAAGCGACTTTAGTTCCACGAGGAATGTCACTTGGTATGGTTGCTCAATTGCCCGACAAGGATGAAACAAGTATATCTCGTAAACAGATGCTTGCTCGCCTTGATGTTTGCATGGGTGGGCGAGTTGCTGAAGAGCTAATCTTTGGAGAAACTGAAGTGACTTCTGGTCCATCTTCTGATCTTTGGCAGGCAACCAATCTTGCCTGAGCAATGGTTACCAGGTATGGTATGAGTGAAAAAGTTGGGCTTGTTGCTCACAACTACCAAGACAATGGTAAGAGCATGAGCACGGAGGCTAGACTTCTTATTGAGAATGAAGTAAAGGAATTCCTAGAAAGGGCTTACAACAATGCGATTCTGATCACCCACAATAAGGAGCTCCATGCCCTAGCTAATGCTCTGCTTGAACACGAAACACTTTCAGGAAGTCTGATTAAGGCCTTGCTTGCACAGGTGAAGTCTCAGCAGATGCAACAGCAACAGAAAATAGTTGCAACATAGAGTACTTGACAATCTAATCCAGTTCCACCATCAGCACCAGGGACGGAGCTAGCAGTGGGCAAGCTGTGGTTAGGGCCCAGCAAACTTAAAAAAAAAAAAAAAAATTTCTATATAAATATTTTTAAAATATATGTTTGGCCCACCCAAATTTTTTTTGAGATAAAAGTACATGCCCATCATGTTTGCTTTGCTTTATTCGACCAAAACAAAACAAAAAAATCATGTTTGCTTTTTCCATCCGATTATTCTTTATCAAAAGTTTCAAAACATTCTGTATTCTTTAGCCATTACCATTTGTCTTTTCTGTAAATTTTTTATTGTCTTTCCCGTTTTGCCTTGCATTCTTCTTCAATATTCATCTTTTTCATTTTTCTGCATCTCATCGACTCATCAGTCATCTCAATCTCATCTTCCTAATATTTTAAGTTTTTAATTCATAATTTTTCACGAAATAAAAATAAATACTATATTATTAACAGACCAATTAAGGTAATTAATAATTAAAATTTAAGCTAATATATCATTAAAATTTAAAATTACTTGGTTATATAATTTTATCCATAATTTATTTTGTTAATGATGTTTTTTTTTCTTTTTTCAATGAGCTTGATTCTTGAGGCAACAGTGAACAAATTAATTGAGGTAATCAATTTTACTGAATCATTTTTCTTTATATTTTTTTTTGTGTATTCTTTGTTAATTATATTTTTTCTTGGTCCTGCAAAATTTTTAGGTGAAAATTTGTTCTAGTTGATTTCGTGAATTTGATGTACTTACTGTAAATGTGACGTTTAAGTAGCTGAATACTTGAATTCAAATAGAAAAATATGATGTTTGAGTAACTGAATACTTTGAATTTGTAAACATTTTCAGGTAAATTAGTATGAATAAGTGTAAAACAATTGATTCATTCTTTAAAAAGAATGGAAAGAATGTTGACTCTGAACCTCATGAACAACCTTTTATATCTGATACTTATACAAATGTGATTTTAGAACTTCCAACAAAATTTCAATGGGTTGAAAATAAAACGATAGATATAACTTCTTTAGTGCGTGACCCAGGATTACGCCTTCAGATTTAGAAGTATCCAGTGAACCAAAGATACGAAATTCGTAGAGCATATATTCAATTTGGTCCATATCATCATATTCAGTCAAGTTATCCATATTCTGGGCAAAAGAATCATCAACGTCGATTTCAAGCTCATTGGTTTAGAACATTTCCTGGTTAGAGTATTCACCTGCAAAAGATGTTGCATTATGTTTTCCTTGCTACTTATTTGCAAAAGAATCAAATGGAAAACCTGGATCAGATGTGTTTACTGTTAAGGGATATAAAAATTGGAAAAGAGTAAACGACGACATAAATTGTGCTTTTTTATCTCATATGGGTAAAGATACAAATTAAACTAACAATTCAACTGTCCAATATTGTGAGAATTTGAAGAATCAATATTTGCATATTGAAAAGGTGATACAGAGGCAAAGTTCTTCACAAATATTAAATAATCGTTTGCACCTTAAAGCTTCCATAGATGTTGTTCGATGGTTAACATTTCAATTATGTGCTTTGAGAGGAAATGATGAAAGTGCAAATTCAATAAATCAATGTAACTTTCTTGAAATAATTAAGTTATTAGCATCTTACAATGAGCAAGTTGATGAAGTTGTATTGGATAATGCCTCACAAAAATGCTAAATACACATCACCTGGTATTCAAAGGGATATTTTATCTATTTTGGCTAGAAATGTGCAAAATAATATTTGCAAAGAGATTGGTCATGAATGCTATTTCTTCTGAGAAGTCACCACCACAGCGTCTGGTATGGTGTGCGTTAGTGTTGCATGAAGCAGCTAACTGATTCCACCTAGCTGAAACTTTACTTTGTAGTTGACGTGAAATAGTAGAATCGGGACCGATAGCTTCTGACAACAAATGACTAGTCAGACGCAATTTTTTTTTTTTTTTAAATGACGGAAATTCGTCATAGCAGAAAGGCATTAGATCTATTTAAGATTACAAATTCTATGGTGCACTGGTGTTTTAATCTATTTTATAAGTGAGTCAAGGATTACATAATATTTGTTATGAGAAGGTATAAATTCGAACTCCAAATCTTTGATAATATTAAGTTATTAGTTATTATTTGGTCAGTCTATTCAATTCTTGAGAGCGATAGTCACAATACTTGCTATCAACTAATAATTGCCTTTTGTTTTCCTTTGATAATGGCATAGTTTGAATCTTGTATACATGGATGAAAAACCCTCAATTTCGAACCAAAAAAAAAAAGAATGAAAAACCCTCCATGAATTCAACAAAATGAAAAAAAAAAAAAAAGGTGAAGAAAACATACCATGAAATTAATAAGCATTGTGCCAAGGATGCTAGAAAGCAACGACAAAAAAAAGAAAAAAGGAAAAAAGAAAAAATATGTGTTTCTAAAACTCACAAAATTTAAGATTGAAATACAAACGGAGAATACATTATTTGGATTGCATTAAAAGGTAGGAACTATAAATTTTGTTATGCAAGGTTTATACGTGAGAAATTCTAACTATATCAGCATCCTTGTTGGTGAAAATGTACAATAATAATTGGAAAATAGTACAAAAAATTAGAGTATAACTACACTTGCTGGAGACAACTCAATCGAATTGAGGCACGGGAATCTCGCTATCTTTAAGGAGATTCAAGCCTCCTGCGGTGGAAAGAACTGATACAACAGTTTTGATATAGCTTGTCCCCTCCAGAATATAACAGCACGACTTATTGTCGTATTGTTTGAACCAACTCTGCAGTAGAAGGTTGAACACAAACTCCTCTCAAGAACACCTTTCTCTTTTGGTTGAAAAACTCTCTAATTTACTTTTACAATATGTTTGAAGTAAGAATGAGACCTATTTATAGGCTCCTAAAAAACCACCCTAATAAATTACATACAATTGAAAAGACATGAAATTAAAACCTCCCTAAATACAAGAAACTCTTCATGTCTCAAATTAATACATTCATGAATACAAAGTTTAATACATAACCTTTTCATATTCCAAAATTAAAACACGCATAAATACTCATAATTAATATTAAAATATTACAACAATCCTTAAGGATAGAAAAGTGGTTGAAGATCTTATAATCATCTCATGTCTAGATAATGGATTTGAATCTTTTTCGTTAAGAGGTAATTGGAGGATCTTCTAATTATTTTTTAAGAGAGTGATGATTCTTTTTTCTTTTAAATAAAGACTAGATTTCGATAGACTCATTATTCACTTAAGTTTAACACTAAAATGACGTCGTTTTGCACATTTCATAACAAACAAACTAAAAATATATACAATTATAATTTGTCCTCTAAAAACATGGTAGGAGGGAAAAAAGAAAAAGAAAACAAAAAACTTTACAACATATGGTATTATTATTTGAGTCCATTAATTTTAATTATTGTGTTTTCCCTTCTCTAGATCGATTTTTTTGATTGTGTGATGGATCCCCTGAAAAACAATGGTGTGCGTTAAACGAGGTGTTTTATCAACTGAGCTATATTTTAACATGTATATAATTTTTTGTCAAGATAAATATTTTATGATTCAACATTATAAATCTTTGATCTAACCCCTTATTACCGTGGAGAAAAAATCAAAGTCTTCAGGTTAATTGGAGTGGGTAAAACAACACTCATCATGGAAATTAACAATATTGCCAAAGCTCATGGAGGTAAATCTATATTTGTTGGAATAAGTTTGTAATCAGTGAATGAAATGATCTTTACATAGAAATGAAAGAATGTGGAGTTATTAATGAAGAAAATAGTACATAATCCAAAATCGCTCTAATTTACGGTTAGATGAATAAACTGCCAAGATCTAGTATGAAAGTTGGTTTGATTGTCCTAACTATGACAAAATATTTTCGAGATGTTAATCAACTAGAAATACTTCTTATTTCTTGATGATTTCTTCCGTTTCATTAAAGCGGCATCCAATGTATTGGCCTTGTTGGGTAGAATGTCCTCCGTTGTGGGTTGCCAATGCAACTAGAGTATGGAAATGAGTCGTTAATCTTTGTCAAGATTAACTGACATAATGACTTGAATGAAACCGTTTTAAAAAGTTAATGATCTTTTTATGACCAGAAATAATGTAATGGTCAAACTTTTGGATAAATTTCTCATTTAATTCCTATTGTGTATATGTTTTTTTTAATGTAACTCCTAATATTTTAAAAGATTTATAGTAATTCTTAATATTTATAAAGATTATTCAAAATGATCTTTATTATTCAAATTTAATAATTTAATCTTCATTATTTTTCAAATAATTCAATTTAATCCTTATAATTTTTTTTAAAAATTCAATTCAATCCCTAACCCATATTTGAGGACTAAATTAAATTTTATAAAAAATAGTAAAAATTAAATTAATTAATTTTAAATAATAAAAATTATTTTAAATCATTTTATAAATATTAAAGACAAATATAAATTTTTTTAAATATTAAAAACTAACTTGAAAACAAATATAAAAGATAAAAATTAAGTGTGAAATTTAACCTTATTTTTTTCATCACGTACCCCAAGCGAAGCCTGAATGTCTAATTACACCAAATGTTATTTCAAACTTGCAAAGTCTTTACTCTTTTAGTTCTCATCGGGAATGATCACGAAACATAATAACCACCTCACTCTTCTCCAACACTCGAAAATAATGTGCCAAAGCTCATTATGAATTGATTAACAATGTTGACAAAGCTCACGAAATTGGGTAAAACGTATTTTTTTTTAAAATGACCTTTGAATTGTTAATGAAGAAAATATTACAGAATTCAAAGTGACTCTAATTTATGGCCTAATAAATGAACCGTTAAAAGTTTGTATACAAGTTGGTTTCACAGACTAACTATGACAGAATATTTATAAAATGTTAATGAACAAGACATACTTCTTATGTATTACAATTGGAGTTGTTTCACAACCCACAAACTTTTAGTATCATTATAATTATATTTTTGTAAAACTTCTTTATAAGTTGAACACAAACACCATATTATAGGGCAAGAAACAAGAAGGCTATGTCAACACATAAAATTTCCATAGACTACTCAGCAAATAATTAAAACAACCTACTTAGAAAAGATTCAATGTGGGCCGGTTAAAGAAGATTATTCTATGTTGTCTGTCTGCATCATCCCACTGTGTCTATTCAAAAAACAGTTCATCCAAAAAGAATTTCTCAACCATCCATCCAAAAAAGTTTCATCCAAAATGAATTTTTTTCAGACACTACGTATTAGAATATCATGAATACTTCAACTGACCCTAACACGTGGTGCCTCACTGAAGCATTCAATGTAGCTATTCTTACAAAAGCAAAATTAAGAATCAGTAGCATACAATATATAAATATAAAATGTAAAGGTCTTATAAAAAAAGTTTTATTTACCATCGTCCTCTAGCAACCTAGCAACCGGTCTGAAATTGCTTTCCACAATCAAGGTTATTGCCATGTCATGAAAAGCTATTGGCAAGACCTTAGGGAGCACAGACATAAGCATGTCATAGATGTCTAATAATGAGTTTATGGGATAATGATCTTGTACGTGCCTCTTGCAATTCATGAAATACGAGGCAAGTATAACCACGCCAATACTCACTCGGACTAAAGTCATCATTGTTACACTCCTCAAGCCACCTATATTTTTTGACTTCAAACAGTGCGCCTCTCCCAGAAAATCTGTTAACTGACTCGATGTAATAGTTCAAATCAGGCATCTCAACACTAGATTCAAATTATGCATGATGAATCCCTCGAAAGTTCCACGCTTTGTCCATAAATGACATACCATCCTCATCGTCAAAGACGATAGGGATTTTTTAGAATAAAATAACATAATCTCTGGAAAGGGATATTATAGCTCAAGGTGATAGATTACGTGTGAGCCCTAGAAATACGAGTCGCGGTAAATTATTATTATTTTCTTTCTTTTTTTTATTATCAATAATATGCTTAATATCATGTTTATTTTATTTTTTAACAACAATCATACAAAACCTGAGAAGACTTATCATTAATTTGCGAAACATAGTTCTTCGTGTCATTGATGAATCTCTTGAAAGTTCCACACTTTGTCCATAAACGACATACCATCCTCATTGTAAAAAACGATAGAATTTTTTAGAATAAAATAACATAATGTGTTGTGTAAAAAAAAAATTAATAATAGTTAAATAGAAATTAAATTTAAATAAATAAACTTACCTCATCCTATCTAAATCCTTACACACAACTGCAGCATCGCATAAATCTATGAAACAAGACACAATCAGAGATTGTTATTGTGGAGGTGGAGGAACATTGTCATTATCATTGCGTAACAAGTACAGTGTCATTGCGCAGCAGCTATAGCTCTGTACCTGTTGCGCAATGACAATGACAATGCCCCTCCACCTCCACAACCACAACCTCCGATTGTGTCTTGTTTCACAGACTTATGCGATACTGCAATTGCGTGTTAAAATTTGAATATGATGGGGTAAGTTTATTTTTTTAAATTTAATTTCTATTTAACTACTATTAATTTTTTTTTACACAGCACATTATGTTATTTTATTCTAAAAAAATTCCATCGTCTTTAACGATGAGGATGGTATGTCGTTTATAGACGAAGCGTGGAACCTCCGAGTGATTCATCAATGACACGAAGAACTATGTTTCGCAAATTAAGAATAAGTCCTCTCAAACTCTGTATAGTTGTTGTTAAAAAACAAGATAAACATGATATTAAACATATTATTGATAATGAAAAAAAGAAAGAAAAAAAATTAATTTGCCGGGACTCGTATTTCCAGGGCCCACATGTAATCTATCACCTTGAGCTATAATATCCCTGCCCAGGCATTCACGAACTCTTCCATGGCGAAATAATTCTTCAAAGACGCTTTGGAAGATGGGCCTTACAAAAAAAGAAAAAAAGAAAAACATTAGTTAGATACAAATATTACTAAATTCAAATAGTAAAACCTTATCCACACACATTCAAATCAAACATACACTTAACCAAAGAACACAGTGTCCCGAACACACATAAAAAAAAACACCCACAAACACCCACAATCAAGATCATAAAACAGATATTGAATGTAATATGTACGCATGCAATTGAAACCATATAAAGCATACTTTTCTTAACACATATACAACTTATTGAATGTAATGCTCACGTAGCAAGTATTTATCGCATAGACACAGTTAACATCTGAAACTATTATGCAACCATTTGCTAAACTAGGATGTATTATTACTTTTACTTGCCAAGTAATCTTAACATAAGTAACAATTTATTTTGAAAAGTTAAATTATATATGTCATTGCTAATTAGATAAGTAATAACTTAAGAATCAATTAAATATACACATAATCACACACTGGCACGTATCTCATATCCTTTCACATATTGTATAGTTAAGTCACATAGATGCACACTTAGCCATATAATTACACATGGTGCACATCTTTCACAGTTTACAAAAGTATAACACATAATTGCACATTTTCATTCAAAAACATACAATTCTCACATACATGCGCATACATTTAAGATTAACTCAATCTAACGTGTAAGTTTCATACTAACCTGATTCTATCCTAAATGTCATACTCTCATTAACTAGCATTCCTTCAAATGCTCATTCATACAGCTTAGTAATCACTTTATATGCAACATAAGGTTTTGAATTAGTTCCACACAGCTAAGTGTCAACCTAATCATTAAAGCTAGTCATTCAAGCAAGTAAGTATGCATATTAGCTTAAATATCACTTATCACTTACTCTAAACCAAGCATATATTTAATGAAATTCAACTCAAAGAGAGGTCTGCACAGACAGATGCATATCCATATATCGACACACACAATTTTCTTCTACCAAATAAGTCCAGAGTGCACAAAGTTAAACAGCTAAGTTGCTTCTTACACTTGGGAGGTTTTCATTGTAATTCAGGAAAATATCCTCTTTCACTTTCAATTCTTTATGGTCATCAATCAACACGAAGCATCTAGCTTATAATTTGTGGTATTTAGTTAAATATTTGCATGGTCAACTGAAGTCAAACAAAATAAATTCATAAATGAAACCCATTGAAGGTTGATTGAAGCGAGGGAGAAATGGTCACTATCGAAATATGAATGATGCTGACCAACAAACATATGCTCCTGCACTTTCAACAGTATGTCCTCGTTGGGTGGCAGCAATATCACAAGAAACATAATTGTGCCGAACATATGGATACAAACAGATTAACATCTTGATCTTTTGAGAAGAAAAGTAGAGATTAATCAGCCAGAGGAAACAAGAAAAGAGGGAAACCAACAGAGAGGTGCAAGTGCAAATTGAAGAAGAATTGGCTTCTTCAAGAAAAATTAGCGGGCGCGAGTGGGTAATTATCAGTTTAAACTTCCACACACTTGATTAATATCTACAAATGTGATACTTATACATTCAAAATTAGCTGGGCATTATACGTGAACTTAAACAGAGATAGGGATTATGGAAAATTTGAGTTGAATATAATACCGCAGAGCCTTTTGAAAGTCACAGCTCATCCCAACAACCGACCGAGTTGTTCGGTCGTCTCGGCGATCAACAGCAAACAACCATATTGATTTAGCTTCGTTGAGTGCCCATCTCCATAAATCGTAAGAGTAAAATAAAATAAAAAAATAAAAAAAAGAGAGAAAGACGTTTGCGGAAGACGTTTAGCAAACCGAAAATGAAGACTTTTCACCAAACTAAAAAATAAATAAAATTTCTATATAAACTTACTTCCGAGATGCTGTTTGGTCGGTATGCCATCCGAGATGCTGTTTGGTCGGTATGCCATTGTCACCGGACTGGGCTTTTCTGCGGCGAGTGTTTCTCCAAGGGCGCCTCGCCATGGAGAAAGAGCTTAACTTGAGCTGAGCTGAGTGTCAGAAGATAAGGCTTGGCTATTTTGATAAATGAAGCATGAGCTCTATATAAGGCTTGGCTATTTTGATAAATGAAGCATGAGCTCTATATGTAGCGTGCAGGATTTGGAAGGGAAAAGATCTCAACCATTAAAAATATTCATGTGAATTTGGACCATTAAAAATATTTTTTCTCTCTCCTCATTTTTTTTCTTTCTTCATTAAATGCTTTTTCTTTTCTTTTTCTAGTTCAGAACGTATCAAAGAGTTCACTAGGAAGCTACAGAAAATTGAAAAGAAAAAAAAAAAAAAATCCTCATCGGAACAGTAATAGTAGTAGTTGTAGTAGTGCAGTGATATATTAATTGTTTGGTTTTGGATGTATACATCGAAGAACAGAATCTGTGATTTTCTTTCTGTGCTGTCCTTGCACTGTTATATGTCTATTGTCCTTCTAGTAGCAGACCCACTACATATCAGACAACAACATAATAAAGGAAATCTGCCCCATATTGACCAGATGAGTCAGTCAACCAGAAATTGACATGTGTCCATGGCCCGCAAGCTGTTAATGAAACCACCCTTTATATAAATTTATTATTCAAATTTAATCTGGCCTAATTTTTTCACACTAAAAAAAAATTTATTCAGAGTTAGAATTTAGACTAATTTTTAACACTTAAAAATCGAAACTAACTAAGTTCAGAGCTGAAGAAAAATAGTAACTTATATTCAACAAAAAAAAACAAAAAATAACTTACATGATTGGGCGTGACTGAAACTTTGTTACTAAAAGTACGATTTGTAATATTATGTATTTTCTTGATCATTTTGTATAAAGTCATACAAAAAATAAATCGATCGAAAACAAAATAAAAATAAAAATAGACGGGTTGAGGTACTAAAAAATACTTGACCTAAAAAAAATAAATAAATAAAGTGAGAGGATAGAATTCCCGACACTTTTGCTAACATGCAGATTTAGTTGCTTTGGCAAAATAAGCACAGAATTATCTTTTTGTAACATTCAAACAGAAAAGTGGATGATTTTTTAACAGAAAAGGGTCTGAGTCAAAGTTTTTAGAAAATAAGGGATCTAAGTCACATTTATTAAAAATGTAAGGGGTCTCATTCAAAATTATCCATTTTAAAAGTCTACAAATAAATAATTTTGAATTTATTTTTAAAATGTGAACGAATTATTATGATTGACGATTCAATTTGATATGATACAATTTTAATTATATATGGGTAAGTTTAATGCTGTAGAGAAAATCTCATAATGCAAAACATATCCATTATATGCTTAGCCCTATTCTTTTGATTGAGACTATAATGAGCACCATATATCTCCCACCATTATCCTTGGCATTTTTCAGGGAAGAAGAAGCAAAAAATAAAATAAAGTAAAGTAAAAGAAATATTGAAATTAAATAACATAACTTACTTGGTGAGCAGCATGAAAACATGTTTCTACCCAAAATTTATGTACTCAAATAAAAGACCTGGTAAATTTAATTAGACAATTATTTATCTAATTATTATGGTTTTAATAATAAAATTAAATGTGTAATTCTTATTAGCCAATTAAGAGGTGTTTATCATGATTGAGTGTCTTGATGAAGACATCTATTAATTCTTATATATATAGACCCGGTTTGCATTACAGAAAATTGAGAAAGAGAGAGAAATTAGTGTGCTTTCACATTTTACCAAATTTCAGAATTAATTGGGCATTAAGTCTTTAGGTATAATTATTTTACCTAAAATCATCAAAATTATGGTTTTACGTTACCACTTCCGATAAATTAAAAAAAAAAGAATATATTTCCTAAAAAAAAGAAAGTATGAGTGATTAAAAGCTACGGAAAAAGAAAAAATACATGATTAAGTGAAAAGTTTTTGATTAAAAAAATAATATGAGTATATATGTGATTTATCTTTTTAGTTGTATGACAAGAATTCTTAGACTCTTCAAGTCATACGTGTGTTTGACTGAAGAAAAAAAAAAAGTTATGCTTATGAAATAGAAGAAATACATTTATGAAGGCAATTGGGCTGTGTCCAAATAATCTATAACACTGTTGGACTGTTGGATTTTTGATATGAGAGTCTTAAATGACCCTCCTCATCGACAAAAAAAAAAACTCCTCCCTTGTTCGAAAGGTCACCTTTCTCCTTTCTGCTTTACCTTCCAGTCCGTCACCATCATCCCTGCAAACAACTCTTCTCTGCAAATTCAGATCATTTATTTTATCCAGACGTTGGTTGTTGATGTGACAAGATAGTTAACGTCCGTTTGACATGTGGCATGCATTAATGGAAGGCTTTGTCCTCACTTTGAGCAAAGAAGACGTCTTCAGTCTTCTTGGTGTCTGATATGTACACATTTAAAATAAAATAAAATAAAATAAGAAGAGATGTCAAATGTTTAAAATAAATAAGCAAGTGATGACAAAAAAACTTTGCTATTTGATCATATTAGGTCCCTTAAATTTGTCACCACACCCACTTGTTTGTACGTGTAGTAAAGTGATTCTCCAAATTCCATGTGATCCATGAGCACAAAATTGCATGTAATCAACGAGTGTCTCAACATACAAATAACTCTTTATTCTTAGGATAAGATTTTTTTATTATTATTAATATGGACCTACGCCAAATATTTAATTCACGAGCAAACCATTATTGAAACATAATTGAAAATTATTTTATCATTTTCTAAAAATATAGGAACATGCAAATCGGAATCTATAAATTAGCCAGAATTAATTTTTATCATGCAACAAACAGAGCCGTTTCAAATAATTTAGGGACTTTAGACGATCATATAAATGGGGGCCTTAATAATTAGACTTTTTCTCAATAAAAAAATTCTAAAATTTCTACTAAAATAATCACTACAAATAATAATAAAAAACACCAAAATTAAAATTATAAAATAGTATAATATTACAAGTTAACAAATAGATAGACTTATATAAAATTTATTTTTCTTACCTTTTGAGATGCAAAATTATTTATTAAATCGTCATAATCAAGTTTATCTAACATTTTTTTTCAATAGACAACATAGCTAATCCATTTAATCTTTCTTAGGACATAAATGATCTTAAATAAGTTTTTATTAATTTTAATTTTGAAAAAAAACTTTATGCAGATGCAACTGAAACTGGAATTGTTAACAATATTCTATAAGAAACATAAGCATTTGGGAAAGAATCAACCTTTTTTATATAATTAAGTACTTCCAATGGACTACAATTTTCTTTTTGATACATTTTTTTAACACTTTTAATTTCGAAAATAAATATAATCCATCTATGTCAGAATGTCCATCATAGTTTAGAAAATCTTCAAGGTTCAAGCAACATTGTTTAATAGTATCTTCATCCATTGACTTTAATCTAGTGAAATTGAATAAAAATCCAAAAAAAAAAAAAATTTCAAATACTTCAAATTGCTCAAATCTAGTTTTAAGTAAAGAAATAATTTGATCAATCATGTAAAGAAAATATTCAATTCTAAATAATTCTTCAAGATATTTTGTTTTATCATCACCAATATATTCGTCAAATTGTTTCTTTCTATGAATCACACGTTTTTCACAAAATTTAGGTTCTATTTTCATTTCATTTGCAATTTCTTTGGCTAAAATCATAGCATATACAAATCCATTTTCCCTATAATTAAAAAAAAAAAAGAAACCCTTAAGAAGATCTATGGCAACATCAATGTGCATATTTTCACTTTGAAGGTTCTTACTAACAGAGTTTACCGTAAACAAAATGTCATACCAAATAGTCGTACCTAATAAAAATTCAAAATCCTCTAGTTGCTAGACTGTTAGCTTCACTCTTTATTTTAGGATCGTCACTTGTTTCTGCTAGTTCAAACAAAGCGTCTCTAATAGCTTTTACACTTTCAATACGACTTTTCCGACAAGTATGTGATAACGACTTAATCATTAAATTAGATATGTTATTTTTAAAAATTTTCCACCATTTAGGTGAATAAGAGAATAATGAATATATCCGTTGTAGAACTCCGAAAAATGATATGGCTCTAACACATGAAGTAGCAACATCACAAATTACTAAATTAAGACTATGACATGCATATGGTGTATACAATGCTCTAAGATTTATATCTAATAACCTTTTCTGCACACCTTGGTGTTTCTCTTTCTTGTTAGATCCATTATCATAACCTTGTCCTCTTACATCATTAATATCAAGTTCTAAGTTCTTAATTTCTCCTATAAGTTCATCAAAAAGGCATTTTTCATAAGTATCTTCCACATTCAAAAATTCTAAAAAGTATTCTTCTATTCTTATTGGACTAGATGAAATATCTACGCACCTTAAAATCATAAACATTTGTTCTTGGCGGCTCAAATCGGGAGTACAATCAAGTATAATTGAATAGTATTTTGCTTCTTTAATATTTTTTAAAATTAAACTTTTTACTTTATGTGCCAACACTTATATTAACTCATTTTGAATATTATGTCCTAAATAATGTTTGTGAATTTCACCATTTTGAATACGCCGAACATGTTCTTTCATTATTGGATCAAATTCAATAATCATCTCAATAAAGCTTTAAAAAATTCCATTATTTTCTTGAAAATTTCTCATTATTCTCACGAAATGCCAAATTATTTTTAGCTAAACTTTTTATAAGAGCAATTATTATTTTTAGGACATTTCTCTAATGTTCTTTCTCTTTATTAAGTCTTTTTTGAGCAATTTATCAATTGTTTTGTTATTTAATAATCTCGATTCTAAATCAAACCAAGCACTCATTTTAACTATATGTTCATTACTTGTTTCATGACTCTTCAGCCTAGCACTTAGATGTTTCCAATCGTTAGTTTTTTCGTTACCCAATTGGCTCATCATATTAGTTTTTGTACCAAACAATTTACAACAAAAACAATATCCTTTATCAAAATCTTTTGAATACACTAACCATCTTCTATCATGTTTTTCTCCATTTGACAATTTTCTTATATAATGAGAAGTAAAAAAGTGTCTACAAGTTTCATTTTTTGAAAAATTTATATCACTCAAAATTATTGGACCATTTTCTACTAATAAGTCTATTAATTTATTATTAAGATTTTCCCATCTTCTCGAATCATAAATACAATCTAAATCATCTTTAAGATTTCTAGTTTCCATGTTCTCTAAATTATTTTCTTGACATTCTTCATCAACCATCACATTATCACACATTTTATTATTACAATTTTCTATGTCTTTTTCTACCATGACTTCATGATCTCTTAAATTATTTAAATTTGATAGTTCATTAGTTTCTTTACTTGAGTTACTTTCATCTCTTTTGTTAGTGGTAATAAACTTTTCTAAAGCTCCACTTTGAGATTTAATTAAACTTTCTATTCTCCTTTTTTTCTTAAGTTTTTCATAACCCGATAAATATTTCCTACTAGACATACTTGTTTCAAATTTAGGTACAACAAAACTCAAAAAATTTACAATAAATTCAATATTAAAAATAACATAATAATTGCAATGAAAAAAAGAAAAACTAAACTATTGCATATAGAGCTGGCCCAATTAATAAAAAAAAATGAGAATTGAGTTATTTAGAGTATGAAAGAAAGATATAACCTAGACAAACTTGTAAGTAAAAGCAAGTGGCAGTGCTTCAATACTCTTCAAAATAATATCAATATGTTTCTTTTCTTTAAAGTTTTCCTCTCTTGGAAGAGAACCTATTAAAAAAATTAATTATTTCAAGTTAAGATATATATTAGTATGTAAACAATATCAAAATTTATCACATAAAAAAATAAATAGAAGAGTTGAGTGTGTACCTCTATGCTTTTTTTTTTTTTTGTCTTCTTTCTTATATTATATGCAAAATTAATATCACAAGAAATAATAGGAGACTTAAGAGTATAAAAAATATAAAGAGTATAAGAGTTAAGTGTGTAAAAAATGAGGAAAGAAATGATATATATACTAGAGCTTTACTTTATTATATATATGTATATATATATATATATATATATATATATATATATATATATTTTTTTTTTTTTTTTTTTTTTTTATTTTTTTATTTTTTAAAAGAGGAAATTGAACAGTCCCAAACAATAGTTAAAAATTTTGACCGTTGGTCATATTTGTTCGAGATTGCTGCCATGCTGGTCGTTGGGCCTTTCATTTAATTGCTAGCCAAATGTTAGGCCTTCATTACCTTATAGCTTAGTATTATTATTTTTTTAAATTAGGGCCCCCAAGCTAAGGGGCCTTGGGTATAGGCCCAAGCTGCCCTTAGTTTGGACTGGCTTTGGCAACAAATGTCATATATAGGGATTTTCAATATTTTATTTTTTTCATTTGTTCAAAACGTGAAGTAAACAAACAACTACAAATGGAGAAATTAATGCGAACAATAATATGAAAATTGGCATATCTATAAAATTAATGATTAGATTTTAAAGATTAGTTAGTATTTTGTTGGTACGTAATGCATAACCTACCGAATATATATATATATATATATATGTGTGTGTGTGTGTGTGTGTGTGTGTGTGTGTTGCAACACAAAGAGGTGCAAGGAAGAGTTTCCAGAAATTTCTTGCTTCTAAAGGTGTTGAAGTGATAGAGTTTGACATGTTAAATCCTAGAGATGTCGTGGAATACTTGTATGATAGTGGATATCTTTCAATTCTGTGGGAATGTGGAGGGACCCTTACTGCTTCTGCAATTTCATCTGGTGGAATATATATATTTTTTTTTTTATTTTTTTTTTATTTTTATTTTTTTTAAAAGAGGAAATTGAACAGTCCCAAACAATAGTTAAAAATTTTGACCGTTGGTCATATTTGTTCGAGATTGCTGCCATGCTGGTCGTTGGGCCTTTCATTTAATTGCTAGCCAAATGTTAGGCCTTCATTACCTTATAGCTTAGTATTATTATTTTTTTAAATTAGGGCCCCCAAGCTAAGGGGCCTTGGGTATAGGCCCAAGCTGCCCTTAGTTTGGACTGGCTTTGGCAACAAATGTCATATATAAGGATTTTCAATATTTTATTTTTTTCATTTGTTCAAAACGTGAAGTAAACAAACAACTACAAATGGAAAAATTAATGCGAACAATAATATGAAAATATAAAATTAATGATTAGATTTTAAAGATTAGTTAGTATTTTGTTGGTACGTAATGCATAACCTACCGAATATATATATATATGTGTGTGTGTGTGTGTGTGTGTGTGTGTGTTGCAACACAAAGAGGTGCAAGGAAGAGTTTCCAGAAATTTCTTGCTTCTAAAGGTGTTGAAGTGATAGAGTTTGACATGTTAAATCCTAGAGATGTCGTGGAATACTTGTATGATAGTGGATATCTTTCAATTCTGTGGGAATGTGGAGGGACCATTACTGCTTCTGCAATTTCATCTGGTGTCATACACAAGGTATCCTCTTCTGGCAGTGACACCCTCGTTGTTCTAGTGATAAGGAAAGCATATTCCGGATTTTCTTATTGGAATCCTGTTGTATATGAACTCCAATTTTCTATTCATTTTGCTTTCTTTCAAGTCTTTCAGCAACTTCTCTTCTTAAGGTATTGTTTGGAGAAGCAAGCTTTTTCATGTTAATATACAGCACATTTAAGACAAAGTAATATGTTTGACAGAATACTTTTGTATGCCTGCTCCATAATATTTACTGATTGTTGTCATGAGTAACCACCAGCTGATATTGCGTATTTTATTGAATGCGGAGGCCAATGTTTTGAACCTTATGGTTGTTGGTAGGTTAAATTCCAGTCTGGTAAAAATTGCAATCCTGAATGATCCCATATTTATTTAGTCTATCGTGGTAAATCTCGACTATTCTCTGTTTATCTCGACGATCTTAGAATACCTTTTCAATTAGATGTGGCTAAACCAGAATTTTCAGCCAAACATGCATTTTTTAACCTTTCTGTATCGTTATTGCTGATAGTTCGGTCATTTTGATGTAATGCAAGTACATGCATTTGTTGCCCCTAAAATTATTGGTGGGAAGAATGCACCATCACCTGTTGGTGAACTTGGGATGGTTGAGATGACACAAGCTTTGGAGTTGCATGATGTGCTCTATGAACAGGTTAGACTGTGTTTTATATGTGTTGATTGTTATAGGTCTTGAATAATCTCTTGATATTGGTATTCCTGTTACTTCTCAATTCTTACAACTTTTCTTTTCTTAATTTCTTTCGGGGGAAAAGAATATTTCCAAATGGAGAGAATGTTCTGACGCAGTTTGATGCTTGCATGTAGTAATCATGGTCAGTTGGTCATAAGTGGATTACGAATATGCATATTTCTCTTGGTATCAATATAACACATCTTATGATATCATGCGCATTCTTACATTGGTGCTTTTCTTTGTTGGTTTGTCAGAAAATTTGAAAAAAAATTTATGAAATTTCTAATTTCTCATTGTTGAAAGGTTAGCGTACATGAGTAAATTCCCGCATACTGATTACTTAATTATATAACCATAACTAGGAACTTGAACTCCAGACACGAACGTAGCATGTCTTTTAAGTTGTCAAAAACCGGGAAGTAGAATGCCTCTAGTGACTTCAAGCTCTACCGTCACCAAAGCCTTGTGCTGCGGCTCGGCTCCCGAACTGCAGTAGGGCGGAGATGAGGAGTCGAATCCGCCATGAAATGGACTTTGCTTCTGTTTAAGATGATCAATAGTTACCTTTCTAAGGGGTACTTTCTGTGGAAATAGACTCTTACCAGCCCGTCCACGCTGCGCTTGCTCCATAGTTTCCTGCAAAACCTGCCTTGTGCTAGAAGGTTAGAAGGAGATTCGGACCAGCTGATCTGTTTCATACGAAAATTCACTCGTTCAGTCAGAGTGGGGAGAGTGACCTCCTAGAATAGAATCCCTGGCTATCGCCTGTGATTAGCTATCTGAATTAATTGATTTGAATAACTAACAATCTAAATTTTTTAGAAACCTTTTCCTTTAATAACATGAATACAAAGACATGACTCCGTTTTCATATATGTTTTTGCCTTTGTTTTCCCCTTTCTTCGGATAGGTTGTTTCTAGATTCTTAACAACTAAGTTTAGCCTAAGAAGTTGTAATTCTCTGAAAGAACTGCTAAATTGAAAATGCAAACGTTATGCTTTTTTTGGCTGGATTTCAGTCTTTTTCCTCTATCCATCTGGTTTTTTGGACCAAATTCTTATGCATAAATTGCAGATTGGACCTGATATGCTTGTAAGTGGATTTCTTCAGCCAGTTCCCTATGTGACACCCGTCATCCCATCAATTGAAGAAACCTCCGTAATTGATCCATCTATTTTCCTTATGAATCGAGTATTATATTCTTCTATAAAACATGGGATCCTTATGGTGCTTTTTCAAACTTCTCTCCAAATCCGATTCCAATGCCGGATGAAGAGGGAAATTACTTTACTTGGCCTAGTGTGGAGCACTATTACCAGGTTGGTCATTAATCTAAATAGTTATTTACCTGGTGCGGCTTTTATCCGTATTGTTCCTCCAAAATGCTTCCTCGATGTGTAGGCGCACAAATTTGTCGGGGTAGATGATCCTATTGCTAAAAGCTGTTTTGAAGACATAAAATGTGCAAGAAGTCCTGAGGAAGCTGCAAGACTGGGATGGAGAATGCAGAGGCAGCGGGCCGATCTGGTAGGATTGTCACATACTGCTTTGGTTGATGCATATTCATATTTAACGTGACAATTACCACTATATGCATTTTATTGATTTTGAGAAGCAAGTATTTTTCGCTGCCTTCACCTCATACTAATATGGCAACTTCATGAGATCATAATTTTTCCTTTACCCAATTGGCCTCCCAAAATTCTCTAGAGTAAAATAGATTGCTTGTCAAACCTTCTTTTTTCAGTTCAAATCCTAAATCTTTTTATCCCCTTCAAAAGTCTTACTTTCATACTCAACATTACAGTATTCTTCTCTCTCTCTGTTATTGGATACGTTGGCATTCATGAGTGAGAGACCGACAATTTCTAAGAAGATTAGCATTTGGCTAGCTTCTTTGCGATGTTTTCTTTTGGTATACTCTGTCGATAATAATACTTTATCTTTGCTTCCATCTGTCCAGCCGTCTGTTGGTGAGGCATCTCTCCATATACTTCACAGAAATACCCCAAAAATTTTACACTCGCGTTGTCTGAATATCGTTTGAGTTCTGTTTCAAAAAAAAAAAAAAAAAAAAATTCCCTTTAGACGTTTTAAATAGCGGTGAAATTAGTCCTGCTTAATTGTATGAGCAAGTGATCTTGTATGGTTTCACGAGCTAGTCAGAGCAAGGCTTCTATTAGGACCTGGGAATTTTTTGACTCATTTACGGCACTGGTGTGGATAATACAGGATTCATAATTTATACGAACCAACATCAAAATCATGTTGTTCTTATAAAATTTGCAATGTTGAACTAAGTATTTTTTGATTATGTAGGTAAGATCAGATTGGGAAGACGTCAAGATTGATGTCACGTATCGGGCGTTGAAATGTAAGTTTTCTATATACCCTCATCTAAATTCTATGCTGCTCTCAACTGCGGGCTCTGTTCTCGTGGAAGCTTTGCCACATGACTTCTTCTAGGGCGGAGGTCGTGATGGCAAGGGCCTAAATTACCTTGGGAGGCTGCTGATGCAGTTGAGGTCAGAGTTTCTAGGTGAACCCCCAACCTCGAGCGAGGGCTTGGTAACATATCAAGAAAATAAAAATGAACTTGGAAAGTTATAGTACTATACATAAACTTTCTCCAAACACAATGTTGTTGCGTTGATGATGTATTTTCGTGCCAAATACATCGTAACTTCATTGGTACCTTGTATTTATACAAATGGAAAAGATATATTTTTGTAGTTTTTATTTGATATACGGTATCTATTGATTTATTTTTTAGGAGAAATTAAAAAGCTCTCATTCTTTTGAATAGTCGTGCTCGTGTGTAAGGACGGATGTATATAGAGGGTAATGGAGGTTACAGAACCCCCACTAATCCTAAAATTTGTTTAAAATGTAAGGATGATATTTTTATATCTTTTTCGCAATTCAGAATATTTAAAAAACCAATTTGTTCTACTAAAAAAACAAAAACTCGTACGGGTATTAGATTAAGCATCACTGTTCCCATTGAGAAAATTCTCGACCCCCTCAGTCTTTGTGCATTATCCCAAAATCAGTTCACACATTCGCACTCATCACCATTTCAATTGTGAACGTGATTTGCTTGTATTTTTAGAACAGGAATTTGTTATAACAATATCTTGCCTTGCCTACAAGTGTACTAAATTTAAGAATAAATAAGTCCATTAGATACACAAGGGTTATATGAAATGATTGGATAGTAAGTTATTATGATCATATATGTTTTGGGTTCAAATCTCAATTTTAACCTCTATTATACAAAAAAAAAAAAAAAAAAAAAACCTTTGTTCGACTCTTACATATAGCAAAAATGATAATTTAGTGTTAAAACTTTCATAAATGAGTATTCTCATCATTTATAAACCGTAATAGTGAGATCATGGTAGTGCAAGCTTTTACTAAACATAAATTAAAAATTAAAGCTCTAGTTTTTTGTAGTAGCAGTAGTAATATAGTATCATTCTCATCAAGCACCAAGTTGTGGATAACATGAAGCCTTTGCTTGATCACTTCCGAAATGTTTTGTGTTTTTTTGTTACATCTTGACGGAAATATTATAGTGTGTTTTCCCCCCTATTTTTAGTCATACGTAAGTAATGACGGACTCAAGTATTCAAGATTAAAGATGCACTCGTTTAGTGAGAGAGAATATGGGTACAAGAGTATCTAATATAATAATTTTTTAAAAAAAAAAAAACCACAAAAATAAAACAATTTTTTTTTTTTTAAGCCAAAGGGGTGCACATGCACACCCATTGCAATTTGTAGGTACGCCATTGCTGATGAATGTTGAATTTTTTTAATTCAAGAAAGGTCTAAAGTCATACAATGTAATGTGATATTCGAGCTCGCAACTTCTTACATACTACAAGTAATTTTATTACTAGACTAAAGCTCTAATGACGAATGTTGAAATCTTTAGTATTACCAACGTTTTTATCTTTAACTTGTTACACATATTTATAACCAACACTATTCCGTGAAATTAATTAATGCTTTTTTCAAACTTAAAAAGTTTTAATTAATACCGAAGGAATTAATGCTTCTCTTATTAAATTGGCTTGGCAGCTGCCATGAACCAATGCATTTCTTTTCTTTTTTAATTTAAGAGAGGTTTAAGGTCATATAACACATATGTAAACAGCGAAATTTAAACTCGTAACCTCTAGCAAGTACAACGAGTAACCTACTACCTAACCAAAGCCTTGGTGGCCCAATGCACTTCTGAAGACAAAGAAGAATATCAATCATGTATCTTTTAGATGGGATCACATATTCTAAAATTTAACATGACGATTCTAAATTTGAAATACTTCTCAAAGAGAATTTTTTGTCATCATAAAACAAATAAAAAGAATATCAGTCAACAAAAAGGAAGACAGGGCAATTTGTAGCATCCCATTACACATCAATTTTGTATGAGATACGTGTTCCATTTATGATGACTTGGGTTCACATGATCTTAAGCATTTTGGATTAATTGATGAGTCCCAATTTGTTAGAAATTCAGTATTTGGCCCTTGGTTGTCACGGGTAACTATATATCCTTTAGGGTGTGCCCTCAACCACATACAAATAAATAAAAAATAAAAAAATAAAAAACTTTTTCTTTCCCTGGTCCAAAAAAGAAAAGAAAAATCATTATATTGAACTCTCTCATTGTATGAGTACACTCAAATTCCTTTCACTTTATAAATGTACACTCTGATTTTAAGTTGACTGTATTTCCACTATGTGACACAACACGGTTATTATATATTTAAGGAAAAATTTGTGATATCCTTTTTATTTTAATTTGTATAAAATATACTAATATATAATAACTTGAGTTCATTCAAATCGTTAATTACTACTGTTGTAAGCATTTTATTGTTACAACTATATAATCATTTAACGTTTGTGATATTCCATCCCACATCACTTCATGCACCCACCTTTTTTTTCTTTTTCTTTTTCTTTTTAATTTTAATTTCTGTTTAAACCAAGGCAAAAACTTTGCAATGACAATGACGCCGTACTTATGACAATGATGTCCACCTTTTAATGTGTTGTTGCCAGTGGGTCCCACCCTTATTCATCAAGACCTGCAGCCTCCCTAATCCCATGAGGTTTTGTTTGTATGCGAGACCTGCCGCTACTATATCAGAAAGGGTGAATTACATCGAACTCACTGTGGTCAGTTATAAGTGTACATAATTTTTTTATGATTCAAAATTTTTTACCAAATCTCTTTATGATTATATAAAAATGTATAGGACTCTTTGTCGCTAAATTTTTATCTATGTAAGTATTGAAAAATAGATAATAAATAGTTGCGCGCACTTGAGCTACATTTGAACTTGCTTTCCCATTTTTTTATTTGTACCATTAATTCAAGGAGAATTGTGTTCTTAGTTTAATATATATAAAAAACTCTTTAAAAAGTCTGATTAACCGGTCAGTCTGAACTTTTATTCACATAGTTGTTAAAAATATGGGGATCCCTTAATATATACATATGAGTAAAAGTCCAAACTGATCGATCAGTCGGACTTTTTGAAAAGTTTCCCTATATATACACTTGTCATCTCACATTTAAAGTAAAAAATTAGATTTTAATATTTCCACGTAATATTCTCGATTATTTTTCTTAGTACTAATTAATTTTTTAATAGTTTTTATGATTTTTATTATGGTATCTTTACTAAATCATTCAAAATATTGTATATACAAGAGGGTACATATGTGAGAGGGGTACTATAATATACATTTGTCCCACATAAAAAATTATAACTATTCCATTTTTCTGATTACAATATACACTAGTTTCACATAAAAATATCATACACTCTATCTTCATCCTATTTCTTGGTTACTTACACTCATTGTATCATTTAAATAGTTGTGTCAAATTTTGAATTTTCTATCTATATTTACTGTTGTTCCACAATTATTTAACTTTACTTTTATAACACTTTTCTAATTTCCTCCACTCCACATGCTTGTTGGCCTTGGCATCGTATCATACTTATAGTCAAAGGAATAGGTTGACTTTTAAAGGCATTGGCTTTTTTTTTTTTCTCTTTTGTTTTGTTAAATCAAAAGTTTAATTGGACTGGGATTTCTTCTCCTTCTTTCCTATTCTTTTCTCCAATTCTTTGTTTTTTCATTCGGTCAAACAATTCTGTATCATGATTCTTTTTATCTAAATATGTACGTCTGCAACATCCTCATATTTAATTGTTTTTCACAAACGATTAACTTTTTAGTCTTGAAATACGTGAAAAAACTTTACTATAATTGAGAATATATTAATGCATTTAATATTAATTAATTACTGTTAAAGTAGAAAACAGATCTGGGAAGTGGTTGTGGATCGCTTTGATGCAACCTGCAAAAGAAGGGAATTACAGGAGTGGTGCCCTGCGTAAGTACTCCGATATTTAAGTTAGTTGGGTGCTTTACGAAGAAAGAAAAGTGTATGTAATTTCGATAAGAAAAATGTGTTGGTCTATTTATACCTTATGAATAAGGAAGAATCTTGTATCTCCATAAATTCCGTGATATGCCGGTATTCTGTTAGAATTTTTTGACCTCAAAGGGATGTTATCGGGTCGAGGTGTATTTTGGGACAATGTGAAGTCGAGTCTTTGTGGAACATTGTCAGATCAAGGCATGGAGGTCCCAATCCCAAACCACTCTTACACTCACATACGCACCTCACTCGACTCACACTCACACTGTAATGCCCCGATCCCTCATGAGACTGGGGTCCCGATCCCGAACCCAAAGCACAAAAATTTAGGAAAAACGGACGGAGTCTCTCCTATTTATAGGACTAATAAAAAACCTGTGAATAATAGAATACAACTACAAAACCATAATTTAACATTCTCATATACTTCAAATTCAACCATTAAGCTATGCCTCATCTTAAGGCCATCCAAGCCTTAGACTCAACAAAATAGGTATACAAGCATGCATATGCCTCAAATATTGAAATTCTATGTTATAAAGTCACTTATCATACCATTTTAACTTTATCTCTTCAATTGACTTGTCTATTAACCCAGCCTACTAACTCCATTAACCCAAGCAAGCATGCACGGCCATTAAACAATAACATAGCCCATTAAGCTATTACAGGCCACCTACGAACCAAATACAAACAAGATCTAATACAATTACAAGCCGAGTTTCTATAGTTCCAATCAAATTACAATTCAAACTACTTCACTAATTCACATGGATTCGCAGGTATTAATAATGAAAGCCAACACAACCAAACATGGTAACTCTCGAGTTTTTCCTGTATCACCTTGTGAAGATGTTGAACCTGAAAGGTGTTAGAGACGAGGGTGAGTATACAACTGGTATACTCAGTGAGGGAGGTGATACAACATACCAGGCATACAACATGATATACAACAGGATAAAAGCATATCCAACATCAAATAACACAACCAAGTAAACAAGTAATTAACCACGTATTAAAAAGATACGGTTCCACTTCAAGTCTTCAATCTCGTACCACGAACTTCACGCAAGTGTTGGCAAACCCTTATTCCTCCAAATTAGAGTACTCCGGATGTACCCCGATCCTACAACCCTTTCTCCTGAGGTAGGTCCATATGCCTTAATGAGGTGAACCACGCCTCTGGGGTAGGGGAGTATGCCTCAGCGAGAAAGGACTAAGAAACCATGGTAGCCGAGGGAGCACGCCAAGCCCGACGCTGCCTGTGTTACTCTACACTACCATGCCCGAAAATGTTGCGCAACCCCAAGTCAAGTCATGAGAGCCAAGATCATCAAATAACACATAAGAGGGATGACAAAGTAGGCCGCCCTTACAATTAGTCACAATAATACGAAAAGATTTAAGAGAACAAGTAAAATAATATATATAAACTTTAACAATTACTAAATAATTCAATTTAGAAACAATAAATCAAGTTAAGATGCACAAAAGAGATGAAAACTCCATCACCTCTACCAAGCTTCAAAATGAGGATTGGCTTCAAATCACTCTCAATCACCTTGAACATAAAGTCAAACATTACTTCAATTACTCTTTAACTACAATATTCATTAATTACCCAACTAGGTTAGTTAACTTATAGTTTTACTTATTTAGCATACAAAATAACTGCTTTTATATACTTTAACTTAACATATATTCCAAGTTGTCATTTCCCACAACATAACTCATATAATTATAAGCAACACAGCATTATAAACAAGATACAAACATATTTTAATGAAGTAGCTATAGAACCTATTTCATGAAACTTCTCCAAAAAACTACATATTACATACCAATACCATTTAAACTCTTATTTAAATCATTTAAAAATCAATTATAATAACTACATCAATTCAAATAACCAACTATGCATCAAGCTCAACTAGTTCACATAAAATCCAACTAAAACCTTTCCACATGCTTAGTATTTAGGTCATAAATTTCACACTTATACAACATATAACTCAATCATGATCAATTAGAGCTATTATAACAATAATAACTACTAGTGCAACTAATTCACAAGAATCCAACAAATCTCATTCTAAATGCCTACAAAACAAGCTCTAAAATTCACATATGAGAGCGAATTCTAAACCTAACTTTACTACTCTCATATAGTCACATTATGATGCATACAAATGCAACAAAACCACCATTTAGGTCATGTTAACATAAAACTCTGAAAAGCCCTTTAAGTGATTTGAACTACAACTATCTAATTCTATTATCTAAACCATGCCATAAATATATCTTAGAGGCTTTCTAACACATCTAAGATCATATACTTATTCAAACAAGCCATCGCTAACACTTCGCTTCAAAGACCCCTTCGTTTACTAAAACAATTTGACACCCAAATGAAACACAAGGTACAAGATCCACAAGTAAGTTATTCCACACTTCTAATGACACCTTATGGCACCAATTAGAACCACAAGACCTCACTTTATACTATATCCAACATAAAAGTTCCAAAATCCCCTTTTTATGCGTTTTAACTACAAGTACTCTAACCAAGCCCCAATTTGGCGCCATAAAGGCACATTAAGCACTACCACACTTAATAAAGACTATCTACATCATTATATTCCATCCGGATTCACTTTTCGAATAAAGCCCCTTTGAATTCTAAGCCAATTATGCAAATTTTCTAAAGTTCCAATCAAGCCAATCATGTCTAATAACTAATCTATGTTCATTAGTGCTTATATTACCTATAGGTAGCATCAAATCAATCCTAGAATCAACTTTGCACAAAACCCTAAATATCACTAAAACATTTTTCATTTTCTCCAACAGAGGCTTAAATTAATCAATTCAGTTACCTATTATATAAACCTCCAAACTAACTGATTTTTATGTATAAATGTATCTCTTTGAATTTATATGACTTTAGTCTCAAGCAGAACTCAATTCCGATCTAAATTCCACAAGTTATGACCTTTTTCCGTGCAACTACGCGAATGCCCCTGCATCAACGATTTTCAGACACATTTCGGAAATAACTAAATCGTGGGGTCAAAACGTTAGAATTTGTCTCAGCTCTAGAAATCCACATTTGTTCTAAACTGTCTAATATAGAAACCATATAAATTTCGTTCAATTCTAAGCACGTTTGCTATACCAAAACTACTTCGGAAGTCAGGGGAAGTGCAGTGTCCAAATCCAAATTTTGGTTGCTTATCATCTTCTTGTTATTTATTGCATTTGAGCCAACAATAACCATTTCTTTAGCCTATATAACATTCCTACACTTCATTTAGGACATTTAACAAACACCTAAACTACACAATTACACTTAGTTAACAAAGCAACTCTACAACTAAAGATAGCATGCAAGAATTCATTCTATGAGCACTAGAGAGTTCCTACAACCTTTAGCATACTAATACTTTAGCTAAACATACATTTCCAACATCTTTGAACACTTACATAAAACATAGCATGCATACATATAGCTGAATAATCCAAATAGAATGCAAATAATATGAATTCTCTCACCTAGACATGAAGAATGACATGAAAATTGATCTTACAAAGCTGATTTCTTCTTCTTCTTCCTTATTTTCTTCTTCTCTTCTTCTTTCCTGTCTATCGTGTGTTGTGTGTGTATGCTGAATTTGTGTGTGTGTGTATGTGTGGAGATCTGATTTTTGTGTTTTTTGTGTGTGTTGTAGTATATTAGTAGGTGTAAATAATAAAAGAAAAAAATCCAAATGACCAACATGCCCTTCAACTAAATGCTATTAACTAGTTTTCCATTCTAGTTTAATTCTAACTAATTTAGTTACTCCAATTCCTAATTGTCTGCGTTAATTATTTTCTACGGTTCCTAAATTTTTTTTCAAAGTGTTTGTGAAGTCCCAAAATTGCATGTAAAATGAGAATTATGCACATTAACCAATTAAACGTGCCTACCTACGTAAGAATGCATTTATATTGATGCAATATATGTTAATAGATGAAATTTCTTGTTAAATTAGATGTATGCACATAGTTTGAGATAAATGCACGTTAAATGACATAGATGCACGTAACCCAAAAATATGATATTTTATGCAAACGAATATACGTAAATAATTAAAGTAGACATATAAATATATGCATATCAATAAAATAATTATATGCATGGGTCGGGGTGTTACACACACACTTCACACTTAAATAAAACAACACTCTATTCTCACCATTTTGCTCTCCACCGTCGGGCAAAGGAAGAAAACGAAAGAAAAAAAAAAGAATAGGATCAGTGGCAACCCCAGCAAGAATAGGTAGAAAAAAAAATTAAGTGGGCTCAAGGTCTTCTACCGTCGGCAGGTTCAAAGAAAGGAAATAGTCGAAGCTTCTACAGCTCCAAGTGGTGTGTGATTTTTGTGCAAGATCAGAGAACTAAAGTGAAGAACCAAGCAATTCCTTGCCTAATCTAACTGTATTGGTGAGGGAATTCATTTGTGTGCATTTTGATATTATATCTTGTTTCTTTATTATTTATTAAGGAGTAGATTGATGATCTTAAAGTAGTAGTAGATTAATTATTAATTTACCCAATTATGCGGAGATTATAGGTTTGAGGAAAGGCTCAAATGAAGAATAAAAGAATATTACATATTTAAATGATGTTTAGCTAGATCAAAATGCAAAGGAATCACAAGGTAAGGCAACAACATTTTTGTGTGTGTGTATATGTCGTGAATCTGCCCAGCGCCGGTGGCTATTCTGCCGGAGCTGGAGCTTCTTGGTTCTGGCAACTAGCTGCAGTACTTTCTGTCCCTTGCCTCTTGAGGTTTTATGTAAATTATTTTTGCTTAGTGTTAGGTGTATGATGTGAATGTCTATCATCTTTGCCTATACATGTGGTTGAAGTTGAGTTCAATGGCTAGTTGGACAGTTGAATAGCTCGGTTAATGTTGTAAGAAGAAATTGAATGTAAGAATTAGATACAAGTTAATAACAACTAATTGAACAGGTCTTCAATTCGCTGGAAGGTAGGGTGCCTATAAATTACATTTTATAAGTTAACTTGAAATAAAATATGTCCAGATCTTGTTGTATGACTTGTAGTTGAATTTAACTAAGACTAAATGTTACTTACTGGATGAAAAGACTATGGGCAAATGCTTACTTTGGCTAATAAAGGGTAACTAGTTGGGTTTTATATGGGTGTAAGCAAAACTGTTTAATAGACAAAGAATAGTGTAGGAATTATATGTAAGTTGGGCAAGTAAAATAGATTGGTTAAATTAGTTAGAATTTAAGGCCTAGATATTAGCATCTTATTCATTTATCTTGACTCATAAAAATCTTAATTGGTTGTGTCCTTGTTCAATAAAGTAGTTAGCTAGAAAGTAAGTTCTTGAACAAAGTTATCTGATTCTAGTTAAATATTGTCATCTTATCTACATAAGAATGATTTCGTAATATGATTAACATTGTTACTGATATAACATTTATAAGTAGATTATAATTAACATTGTCACTAATTGTATTTATGTCTTCTTTCCTTGAGTACTACTGTTAGAACTATCGGAGTTGATGAGGTGTGGTATACTAGCACGACGGGTTAACTTGAAGTGTTTAGTGTTATCTAAGTAGCTGCCTTAGGTAGTAGTCAAACTTGCAGTATTAACTTCTTTTGAGAATTTACATTGGATGCTCGAAGGATTAGTTAGAGTGAATTTTAATTCAAAAGCTCGATTACCTTAATTACTAAAGACAGTTAGCTTCTATATAGCTCATAGTTGCCTTTGACTGTTGACTTGATTCATACAGTTCACATAAGCTATTGTTGCTCATCAATGCTTAATTATTTACATGAATAGTTGAGCTACGTATTTAATTGAAGTTCATTAATGGCTATTTGAATCTACTGTTATATATTTGAGGACAACCAACCTTGTTGTCCTCATTTCTGTGCCTATTAGAATAAGTGTTTTATGTGCTATCTTGATTGTATCATTTTGGGGTTGCGCAACCTTATCGAGGGACGGATGCGCTGGGCCTCTCTGGGCTGCAGAGGGCTTGCCATAGTTGGTTGCTCTAACTCTGTGCCCTAGTCCCTTACTCGCCTGGTCTGGGGATTGCTAGATGGTGTTGGGTCGTAGGATCTCGGGGTACATCCGGAGTACACCCATAGGAGTATTTAGGGTTTATGCCAACACATTGAAGATGTTCGTAGGTTGTGGTTCGTGGTCAAAGACTAGAAAGTTGGAGTGATAAGGGCTATCGAAATTGTATCCTTTTAAATGTGTGCTATTTAATTGTTATTTGCTTGTCTATCTCGTATTATCACTTAACTCTCCAAGTGTCTTTCTCAATATGTATTATTAGTTGTTTATTCACCTAATTGCCTCGGGTTGATTTGTACTTCTGTGTCTATTTATTGCATTGCAAGAAAGTTAAATGATTTTAAAACTTCTAAGTTAATTGTACATCTCCCTCACTGAGTATACTTATATGGTATACTCATTCCTCTTTTGACTATTTCAGGCGAGGCAGGTTCAGTTCCTCCGGGGGCGGAAGAGGGGGCTCTGGAGTCTCTTTGAGTACTTGTGTTGTGTTAGATAGAAGTTCCTGTAAATATGGTAGTTAATATGTATTCTTTTTAGGCCTACGAGCCTTGTATATATTTGATAGATATAAATATGTAACTAAGTTTAAGCTCACCTAGACTAGTGGTCTGTAATATCTTCTTTTGGATACCATCGAGACTGTTGGCTATCTAAATTAGACTCTATTAACTATTTTGCTAAAACTAAATAACTAGCGTAACTTTTGGAATATAAATGACTTATGTTACTTGTGGAGGTTCTGTGTGTTAATTCTTCTTAAAACAGGTATTTGAATGTTCTATAAACAGGGGAGACTCTGGCCGTTTTTTCTCATTTTTTGTGCCTCGGGTATTGGGTATGGGGCTTCGGTCTCGTGAGGGATCGGGGTGTTACAGTTGATATCAGAGCTTGCTTAGTTAGCTCTCAGTCGGGACAGGGTCCTTGGGCTATCAGGTAGTAACCCTTAAATATGCGCATGTAGACGAGTCCCGAATAAAGGTGTGTGTTTGTATACGAGGCTTGTGTGTTTTTTAATACAAGTGTGCCTTATGTGTCATAACTGTGTATATGTAAAGATTGGATGAAACTTGTATTTATCTAACTAGGTGCATCTCTAAGTGATTTTATGAATAACTATTTGCCTCAATTATTAGTAATAATATGTGTGTTTGAATTCTATGAACCGAGTTGTTACAAGTAACATGATAACTTGTTAATCAAACTAAGTGTTATTAGCCTTTAGTATAGTTAATAAATGCATAGTAGTCTAAAGTATTTATTGTACATATGAGATAATTGCTTAGCATATGAAATTCTATAACATATAGTATGAGCATAGTATGAGAAGTCTATTATAAATGACATCAACGGCATGTATATATCCCCCTTGAACTGGTAATGTAATCTCTTCCCCATGTAGAGCAAAGATGGAAGAAGGCAAACTGCCGAGGGAAGAGGGGTCATCAAGAGAGGAGACAAGTCATTATACCTCTATTGCGGAGCAGGTTCGGGTGTTGATTCTAGTAGCAGAAACTATGCTAAGAGTAGTACAAGGCCTTGAAATTCAGATTCTGCAGGAGTCATTTGGAGGGATGACTAGGGGAGAAAAGAGGCAACATGACCCAGAAACAGGGCCAAGTCAGACTGCCAAGAGGTCTTTTTAGCTTGTGCGATGTAGTTATTGCAAATGCCAGGGGCATTCTGTTGTTGATTATTGGAGATGAACAGGACGTTGTACTGGTTGCGGAAGTCACTTGCATCAAGTGAAATACTGTCCTAAATGGGAAACGGAAGTAAGTGGTACTACTCAGGCCAGTGCTGCAGAAGGGGCTTCTACGCACAGGGACCTAGCTATAGTATATTTTGTTGACCATCAAGGAGTACTTCAGGGATTGGGTAAGAATCAAATGAATCTCTTTCATATTTAAATAATTAATGTTGGCATGCATTCATACTAGTCTGTAAGGCGTTGGGGGCATGCATGTATACATAGCTGGTTTCCTATGGAGAGGTGACGGTTGCAGTTGAGCTTCTTGTGGGATATTCTCTTGGCATTCTTATTGGGAGGGAAATTATTTAATGTCAACCGACCTTTAATATCATCTCCATTAGTAATATCATATGGAAAACTCGGTTGGGCCTCTTATCTAACATTGCATATGGAATTCTTGTGTGACATTTTTATTTAAGGAAGCATGATTAGCTGGTATCCTTATAGGGACCTTTATTTGGTACCCTTCTTATGAATATTCTATATGAAACTCTTTGTGGCATTCTTATGAAATTTTTTCATAGATTCTTAATCAACCATTAAAACTGGTGGTTTACTTTGAGTTCGGTGGTTGTGATTTAGAATAATTATTGCTATTTTCCTGGCATTTACTTGGGATTCTAGAATAGGTTTCTCGCTCAACCTTATTATCGGGAATTCTTATGTGGAGTTCTTATTGGTATTCTTGGGCGATGCTTATCTTCAGCAACCATTCTGATCAGAGTTATCATAGATGATGTGGGGATTTCTTTTGAGAGTAAGGAATTGCGAGGACGCAATTCTTTGTATGGGGGAAGAGTGTAACGCCTAGACCTATCATATAAGATTTTAAATTAGAAATTGCATATCTATTTCACTAAATTGCATATTCTTGGAAAATATGCCACAGAAATTTTTCGTATTCATTCAATTCTACTTATTTGAATTGCTTAGAATAATAATTCTATTCTTTTATTTATTAGACTTTACTTCAATTGTATTTAATTTATTCTTAGGGTAAAGCTCTGATCCGGAACTTTACTCATCATTATTAGATTGGTTAAATTAGTTAGAATTTAAGGCCTAGATATTAGCATGCTATTCATTTATCTTGACTCATAAAAATCTTAATTGGTTGTGTCCTTGTTCAATAAAGTAGTTAACTAGAAAGTAAGTTCTTGAACAAAGTTATCTGATTCTAGTTAAATATTGTCATCTTATCTACATAAGAATGATTTCGTAATATGATTAACATTGTTACTGATATAACATTTATAAGTAGATTATAATTAACATTGTCACTAATTGTATTTATATCTTCTTTCCTTGAGTACTACTGTTAGAACTATCGGAGTTGATGAGGTGTGGTATACTAGCACGACGGGTTAACTTGAAGTGTTTAGTGTTATCTAAGTAGCTGCCTTAGGTAGTAGTCAAACTTGCAGTATTAACTTCCTTTGAGAATTTACATTGGATGCTCGAAGGATTAGTTAGAGTGAATTTTAATTCAAAAGCTCGATTACCTTAATTACTAAAGACAGTTAGCTTCTATATAGCTCATAGTTGCCTTTGACTATTGACTTGATTCATACAGTTCACATAAGCTATTGTTGCTCATCGATGCTTAATTATTTACATGAATAGTTGAGCTACGTATTTAATTGAAGTTCATTAATGGCTATTTGAATCTACTGTTATATATTTGAGGACAACCAACCTTGTTGTCCTCATTTCTGTGCCTATTAGAATAAGTGTTTTATGTGCTATCTTGATTGTATCATTTTGGGGTTGCGAAACCTTATTGAGGAACGGATGCGTTGGGCCTCTCTGGGCTGTAGAGGGCTTGCCATAGTTGGTTGCTCTAACTCCGTGTCCTAGTCCTTTACTCGCCTGGTCCGGAGATTGCCCAGGGGTGTTGGGTTGTAGGATCTCGGGGTACATCCGGAATACACCCATTGGAGTATTTGGGGTTTATGCTGGCATAGTGATAAGGGCTATCGAAACTGTATCCTTTTAAATGTGTGCTATTTAATTGTTATTTGCTTGTCTATCTCGTATTATCACTTAACTCTCCAAGTGTCTTTCTCAATATGTATTACTAGTTGTTTATTCACCTAATTGCCTCGGGTTGATTTGTACTTTTGTGTCTATTTATTGCATTGCAAGAAAGTTAAATGCTTTCAAAACTTCTCAGTTAGTTGTACACATCTCAAGTATACTTATATGGTATACTCATTCCCCTTTTGACTATTTCAGGCGAGGCAGGTTCAGTTCATTCGGGGGCGGAGGAGGAGGCTCGGGAGTATCTTTGAGTACTTTTGCTGTGTTAGATAGAAGTTCCTATAAATATGGTAGTTAATATGTATTCTTTTGAGGCCTGCGAGCCTTGTATATATTTGATAGATGTAAATATGTAACTAAGTTTAAGCTCACCTAGACTAGCGGTCTGTAATATCTTCTTTTAGATGGCATCGAGACTGTTGGCTATCTAAATCAGACTCTATTAACTATTTTGCTAAAACTAGATAACTAGCGTTAACTTTTGGAATATAAATTACTTATGTTACTTGTGGAGGTTCTGTGTGTTAATTCCTCTTAAAACAGGTGTTGGAATGTCCTATAAACAGGGGAGACTCGGTCGTTTTTCGTGCCTCGGGTATTGGGTTGGGGCTTCGGTCTCGAGAGGCATCGGGGTGTTATAGCTTAGCTCAACACTTTTTTATTTTCTTTCTCTTCACTTTCCTCGTCATCCACTTCACTTTCTTCCACCTCCTTACTCTTATTAATCTCTACCTAAATCACCTCTCTTTGGTTCTCATATTATCGCAAAAACATAAAAACAAAGAAAATAATCTAGGCATTTGCTTTGTGAAATTGAAACCTTATTCTAGTAAGCGGGTTCAACGTGGTGAACATTCGATCCTATAATTCGCAGAAAAAGGTATATAATGATCCGCTTATGTTCTACAATCAATCATAAGCAAACTCAAGCATACACATGTATACATACATACCGCAACACACAAACACAAAATAAAACAAATTAATAATAATACTGTTGTAATTTGGTTTTTAAACCAAATAAGAGTGAATGAGAAATTGAAAAATATAAATGGAATTAATTTTTGGTTAAATTATATTCCAAATATTCTTTTATTTTTCCAAGAGACATCTCATTTCTTAATGGATATAACTAGTTAGAAAATGTTTTATACCTTTGACGAACATGCATTAAAACTCTATATATACCGCGGTTATTTTGACATTTTGGTTAATCAATAAATTTTTTCATAACTTCATACTCTGCATTAAAAGAGAGAGTTCTGCATTATTTGGTTCGCTGTGTCTGAATAGTTTGGAGTATTCTTACCGTCAGATGATGATCGTTGTATCCTGGGAGACTACCGCTAGTGACCGTAAGCACCATAGCGGGGCGATTAAGTTTTAAGGAGACTGAATTAAATTCAGGTCTCGATCTAATGCATTCATTCATTGCATTTTGCATAATGTTTGTGCCATCAAGTAAGTCTTCTAATTTTTTTAATTGCAATATTTACTTTCTGATTATGCGATTTATTCAACACGCAAGATTATATATATGAAATTTCGCCAACAATCTTAAGACTCAGATTGTTTTTGCGTTTTTAAATCTATCTTGTGTGTTGTATATGTTACTGGAATTTCTTTTTAAGAAATTCAATTTTGTCTTTTTGAAGACAATTTCTTTTTCTAAAGTTTTTTTCTTTATATGGAAAAAAGTACATGCCTGTTTAAATTTTTATTATTCTAATTACAGTGGTAATTAGAATCATTCAGGCTTGCTTTATCATTGCAAGTTGTGCCTAAATTAATTAGTACAAGAGTTGTGTATTGAGCATATATATATATACATGTGTTTTCGTATGGTTCCATTTTAACGAGTCTCTGTGATGTATGTTAAAATGGAAAACTATTTATATATTCATATTCTACTCAAAATATTGAATTTGATGGTTCAAGTTTTATGAGATTTGGACTAAAATTGAATGAGATATGAATTTTTGAAGATCTATTCATAGCCTGAAATTTCTGTTATGTTCAAATGGAGAAGACGACTCAAACGTTGTCATTTCTTACATTTACTTGAAAAAGGAAAAGAAAAAAAAATGTGGAACAGAGTGGGAGCAAGGAATCTCGCACCGCTTGGTTAATAAAGCTAGCAACGAACACTAAGCCGAACGTATCTGTTTCCATTTTAACCACTATATTTTATATGCTGTATCTATATGAGAAAAACAGTAAGCATCGTGGATGCCAAGGTTCGAACTCGCGCCGCTTAATCCAATAACTAACAATTTCTTTTTGTCTAGAAATGGCTCGCTGGTTTCGAAACCAGGCACCGTAAGCGAAGTGGCTTTATTGCCACTATGCCATTAACAGTTTTTTAGTTGATATTGACAGCGAACTTAATTAACCATTTGACTGTTTGCTGTCATCATTCGCTGATCACTCGTGGTTGCAAATATGAAGCAGTGCTTCATTGAGTTTCAAATTGTAACCAATGACTGATTAATCAGTAAATTAAATGTGGTTCTTTACTTCTTTACATTAAAAGACCACAAAAATATTATTTTTATATGTGCCAAGTGAGAGGCATATATGGTGCAAATTAAATGTGGTTCTTTATATTGTTTTCTTACTTTATTGAACATTGGTTTCTGGATATATTTCTTAATTAAAAATATTTTGAATATGCAGAGTTCAGTGCAAATTGAACGTGCATAATTGAGTGCAAATTAAAATTTATTGTTATATGTGGCACAAGTAATATGTATTTAATTTGCTAAATGCACATGAGAGTAATTTTGCACAATGTGCAATTATTATTTTGTGAGAAAGTTGTTTGTTAAGAGGCAAATGAGATTTCCCTACTGTTAAACTTGCATCTTTCTATTCTTCTAAGCACTGATCAGCCAGTTTATAGAAGAGAAAAAAAATGTTATTTGGCATATAACATTAATGTCCCTTTTGACTTGATTATTTCTATCAAATGTATGTGATTTATTTAATTAATTTTTATTAAGTTAGTTAAATAAATGTCTAAATGCATACAAAAGTAGTATTCTTTAAGTGTTACTTTTATTGCATTGCGACATTCTTAAGTAAACATCCATAATTTTACTTAGAAAATGTGACAATAAATCATAATAATAGATTATGATTTATATGTTATGTAAGTTGTACTCGTGAGTACATACTATTATTGTAGACATATATATACCATTTAATTAATATCATGCAAATTACTTGTCTGAAAAATGCTATTTTTTCACGAGTTATTGGTATATATGTTTTATACATGTGAGATGTATATGGTTAGATTGAGATATACATGGTTAGACGTACTTATGTGATGGTCTATTTAAATTAAATTTAATAACCATTGTACCTGCAACTAATGCTACTAATAATTTTAGTTTCATTGTTTATTTGATGGACTATCCTATATATGGCGAGATAATTAGAATATGTGAATTTTGAAGTTCTTTTTATATTTGTAAAAAGGAGTTCATAACTATTGCATTTAATTTACAGTGATTTTGTAAATTAAATGATTGTGCGAACTAGAGGTAGTAAAAGTATTTTATTACTTTTTATCTACAATTGCACAAGATTTAAATAAAATTGAAGTTGATGATCAACTTTCTGAAAAGGCAATATAGAAGGAAAATTTATATCCTTTTGAGAAATATTGTATTAAATTGACATCATTTATCCATCAAATGCTAATCTTTTGTTGATTAGTTTTGAATTACCCCAGAACTTGTGGGGAGGCTATTTTGATTATGAAGTGTATTATCAATAAGCTATCCACAAGAAATTAATTAAAAATTGGAAGATTTTGACCACTTTTCTTCCAACACTTAGAAAATGTGGGGGTGCCTAAACAAGGTATGAGTTCCTACTCTTACAATTGTCAAGATTAGATTTAAGAAGATTGAATGCATTTTCATTGGGTATGCGAAAATTACTTTTGTGTACAAATTTCTTATGCATGCATTAGGTATTGATGACATTAATGTCAATACAATTATCAGGTCAAGAATTACATATTTCTTCAAAGAAATATTTCTTGTAAAAATGTATAAGAGCAAAGTTCTTTGATAAGAACGCATAATACTATTTTTAGTATTCATGGAAATGATATAGTCTAAGAGTCTATACCAAAAAAAAAAAAAAACAATGAAGATGTAGATGTGGTAAGAGCTATAAAGTCTAAATAATTTTCTAAATATTTGGTTTTAGAAAATTAGTCATTTATCTTTCATAAAGTGGTGTGAACTCTTGAAATATCATTTTGGAAAAGAAAATTAATAGATAAATTGACTCTATTATTATACCTAAAAACTGGTGGATCTTCCTCTTGAAAATGCACATTTGTGCGGTAAATGAATTATCAAATGGAAGATAAAAATTGATGGATCAATTTAAAATGCTAGGCAGGGCTCGTAGATAAGGTTACAAATAGATGGAAGGCCTTGAATATTTTGATACATTACATCAACACCAGTTATAAGGATAATGTCAATTTAGATGTTAATAGCTTTTATAGCTATTTACTATCTTGGTTTACATCATATTGATGTGAATACAACCTTTTTAAATGGTATTTATTATCCATGTGAAAGTGATTTGTGGTTCTTGAAACAGTAAAGAAGGTTTGTAAGTGTGTTAAATCACTTGATGATTTAAAACAAACTCTGAAACAATGGCATGAGAATTTGATAAAGTCATATACTAAATGACTTTAAGATCAAAGAGTGTGACAATAGTCTTTGTGAAAGATGCAGGTCAATAAAACGTCATTGTTTGACTTTTTGTGAATGACATTCTTATTAGGAGCAATAATGATGGCATTAAGATTATCAATAGAATGTTGACCAGTAATTCAATAGAAGTATTTTGTGTATATAGCAGATGTTATTTGAGTTAACATCTGATGGACTTATTCTATCTCAATTATAATATTGAGAAAATACTTTATAATAGTCCATTGAAGACATCTATAGATATAAATTAACTTCTAACGAAAAATACTGGTGAAAGAATATTTCAATTGGAGTCTTCTTATAGAATTGGAAGTGTAATATACATCATGAATTGTACGATACCTGACAGTAGTTATACTAGCAATCCAAACAAATCCAATGGATAACTATATGAAGGTTTCTGAGGTATTTGAAAACAACTTTGAACTATGGATTGCATTGTATTAAATATCCAAGTGTACTAGAGAAGTGCAACAATGCTAATTGGATATTTAATTCTAAAGACATGAACTCTACAAGTATATAAGTCTTTACATTGGGAGGTGCAATTATATATTGGAAATCCTCTAATTATATCGGTATTACCAGATTCACTATGAATCTGAAGTCATTGCTTTGAGAAAGCTAGAGAGGCAATTGAAAAACTTTGTCATTAGTTTGAGGATATTCCGAATTGACCAACACTTTTGTCAATTATATGCTTATATTGTAATAGTCAATTAGCGATTACAACGGTAAGTCTAAACATACTTATCATAGACATAATACCGTTAAACAATAATACTCTCTAATGGATCTATATTGACTATGTGAAGTCAAATGATAGTTACGGATCCGTTTACAAAAAGGTTTATCTAGAGAGTAAATGTACAATTCGTCGAGGGGAAAGGTCCTAAGCCTATATTTAAAAGAGTTGCCATAATGAAAACCCTACCTAGTTGACTGGAGATCCTAAAATCTAGGTTCAAAGGGAAAACCGAATTATGTAATTGCGACTCAGTTAAAGCACTGTGGGGGTAAACCTCCTACTTATTCCTGTGACGAGCAGACAGTGCTACCTGTAAAAGTTTAGGTTAAGTTATGCTTTTAATGGTTCTTATATCTTGGAAAACCAAGTGGGGTACCGCATGATACTCTTAATAAGAAATCACCTATGTGAGTAGGGAGTGGGCCGCTCCTATGAGAATTTCTAAGGCTGAATTCTCTAGAGTACTCATGAAAACCAGGAGTTGTTCAGGGCCAAAAGGCACACAACAATGAGAACCTCAAATAATGTTCTGAGGGTACTGTGTGAGTTTTATTGTCTTGATTTACACAAAAAACTAAACAGTTCAAGACATTGCGTTCACTGGTTAGCGAGTAAATCCGATAGCTCTTCACTAGAGAAGGTTCAAGGTCTTTGGCTACCTATCTCGATGCAGTATCTTCTAATTGAACTATTTCTTGTATCTGCATAGTCTTTTTGCATTATGACTAGTCAATTTCAATTCATGTGGGGGATTGTTGTAATTTGGTTTTTAGACCAAATAAGAGTGAATGAGAAATTGGAAAATATAAATGGAATTAATTTTTGGTTAAATTATATTCCAAATATTCTTTTATTTTTCCAAGAGACATCTCCTTTCTGAATGGATATAACTAGTTAGAAAATATTTAATACCTTTTACGAACAGGAATTGAAACTCTATAAATACCATGGTTATTTTGACATTTTGTTTAATCAATAAATTTTTCCATAACTTCATACTCTGTATTAAAGAGAGAAAGTTCTGCATTGTTTGGTCCGTATCTGAACAGTTTGGAGTGCTTCTACCGTCAAACGATGATCGTTGTATCTTGGGAGACTACCATCAGTGACCGTAAGCACCATAACGGGGTGATTAAGTCTTAAGGAAACTGAATCAAATTCAGGCCTCGATCTAATGCATTCATTCATTGCATTTTGCATAATGTTTTTGCCATCAAGTAAGTCTTCTAATTTTTTTAATTGCAATATTTACTTTTTGATTATGCGATTTATTCAACACGCAAGATTATATATATGAAATTTTGCCAACAATTACAAAATATAACAAATTAATAATAACTATAGATCCAACCAAATATCACCAAACAAATCAATATGGAACAAAATAAATTAATTAAAAAAATAATAGATAAGCTAACCTTGTTTGTGTTTAGGTCGTGGTGTGTGTGTGATTGAGTGCCAGTATTCGTGTGTTTTAAGTGTGTGCGTCGGCCGATGTGTGTATATGTGTGTCGATATGTTGGGGTGTGTCTTTAGTAAGTGTGTGTCGTATGTTTGTGTGTCGCGGATATATGCGTGTGTGTGCAACTGGGGGACGGGGGTATTGAGTGTTTTATGAGTGAATGTATGTTCTTATTGGTGTATGTGTGTGTAAGCCGCGGTATGTGGGGTGAGTCTCTGGGTGTGAGTGTGTTAGGTGAGTATCGTGTGAGTGTGTGGACTTTTGGATGGTAAGAGAAGAGAGAAAGGAGAGAGATTAGAAAAAATAATGTGAATAATAATAGTAATAATGAGAAAAGACATTATTATCATTCAGATGTTGAAAATAACATTTTCCAACCTAAGACTAAATTGGATAATTTCCAAAATTAAGGGACCAGTTTAGGAATGGGGTCCAGTTTTGGTAATTACCCCAAACTTCAAGGACTATAATGTCATTTTCCCAACATTTAGATGTATTACATTTTTTAGAATATTGGGAACTAAATTAAAGAGAACATGACAATATTAGAACAACATAAATAAATTTATCTAAAAATAAAAAATAAAAAGTCATGATTTATCACTTCATTTCATATTAAAACAAAGAAATGATTTATCTTCTTCTTCAACTGGTACCTACCCATCTAATTACTCGAAAAATAAATTGGTCTTCCTTTATCTGCTCAAACATACATGTATCTCTTTCTTCCATGTTATACGCATCGCGTAGGGGAAGCCAACCACGAGGATGAAGTAGCTCCCAACCTCTAGTCTACAAACGCGAAAACAATGTTGATTGTTATGATAATCAACCACTGTCGTATAGCCAGTGCAAGATATTCTAGTTCCTTCTACAAAGTCTTTTGCGAGGGACTATAACATATGTCGAATATGACTATTAGCATGTAACACATAATTTGTGATATGGTTAGGACGGGAAAAAATTGAATGAGCAAGAAGATTGAATTGCCAAGTAAGCTATTCGATTCGTCAATAGCACCTCCAAACAATAATGTTCCGGTGTGCTTAGCTCAACACTTTTTTCATTTCCTTTCTCTTCACTTTCCTCGTCATCCACTTCACTTTCTTCCACTTCCTCACTCTTATTAATCTCTACCTAAATCACCTATCTTTGGCTCTCATATTATCGCAAAAACATAAAAACAAAGAAAAGAATCTAGGCATTTGCTTTGTGAAATTGAAACCTTATTCTAGTAAGTGGGTTCAACGTGGTGAACATTCGATCCTATAATTCGCAGAAAAAGGTATATAATGATCCGCTTATGTTCTACAATCAATCATAAGCAGACTCAAGCATACACATGCATACATACATATCGCAACACACAAACACAAAATATAACAAATTAATAATAATACAAAATATAACAAATTAATAATAACTATCAATCCAACCAAATATTACCAAACAAATCAATATGGAACAAAATAAATTAATTAAAAAAATAATAGATAAGCTAACCTTGTTTGTGTTTAGGTCGTGGTGTGTGTGTGATTGAGCGCCAATATTCATGTGTTTTAAGTGTGTGCGTCGGCCGATATGTGTGTATGTGTGTCGATATGTGGGGGTGTGTCTTTAGTGAGTATGTGTCGTGGATATATGCGTGTGTGTGCGACTGGGGGACGGGGGTATTGAGTGTTTTATGAGTGAATGTATGTTCTCATTGGTTTATGTGTGTGTGAGCCGCAGTATGTGGGGTGGATCTCTAGGTGTGAGTGTGTTAGGTGAGTATCGTGTGAGTGTGTGTGACTTTTGGATGGTAAGAGAAAAGAGAGGGAGAAAGATTAGAAAAAATATTATGAATAATAATAGTAATAATGATAAAAGACATTATTATCATTCAGATGTTGAAAATAACATTTTTCAACCTAACGAGGGACTAAATTGGATAATTTCCAAAACTAAGGGACCAGTTTGGGAATGGGGTCCAGTTTTGGTAATTACCCCAAACTTCAAGGACTATAATGTCATTTTCCCAACATGTAGATGTATTACATTTTTTAGAATATTGGGAACTAAATTAAAGACAACATGACAACATTAGAGAGTTTTTTTTTTTTTTTTTTTTAACCTTTTGAAAATTAACACATGTATGCAGCACGGCTAGATACACCATACACGTTCCATATCGAATTATTATATTTTAAGGTTTATTTATTAGTTTTATGATTACTAAATCAATTTTATCCAGAAAAAAATCAACCTTTTCTGTTCGCACTCGAGTCTTCTCCTTCTCTCTCATTTTTCCTTCCCATTTTCGATCACCAATAACCCAAAATATATTCATATATTATAATATATTAATAAAAATTTGAGTAAGTAAAAATAAAAAAAAATCTATTTATATAGCGGAGAAGAGAGAGAGAGAGAGAGAGAGAAGTGGGAAATTTCACAGAGAGAGAAAGATCGGTCTCGCTAGATGGCTTTAATGCGTCTTCTCTCGCAGGTTAGTTTTCAATTTCTTTTTCTTTTTTGCAGTATTTAGTTTTTTTATATTATTTTAATAATATTTTTGTTTTTGTAATTATTTTTGTGTATTTGCTTTTAAAGTTTAGATTTTGTGCATTTTTATTGAAGTTTGAAGTATGTGAAGTGTGGTATGCTAAATTTATGGCGTACCTGATAGTAGTTTTAGCTCAAAAGCTTAGTTTTTTTTTCCCTCTTTTCTGGGGAATATTGATATTTTATGTGATTTTGATGGTACATATGGTCTGGTTTCGTGAAAAGATTGTATTTTTGTTGATTTTGAAGCTATTTTTTGCTCCTTTTTGTATATGGGTTTGGTCCTTTGGCTCAAAGAATTTGGTGGTTTAGTTTAAATTTTTTTATGTTTGTATAAATGGTTACATTTTTATTGGTTTTAAAGCTATATTTTGGGCTTTTCGATAATGGGTGCGGTCCTTTTGCTGTAAAAATTTGGCAGAATATCGTAAAATTTTGATTTTTTAAATAAAAGATTACATTTTTATTGGTTTTAAAGCTATATTTTGCACATCTCGGTATGAACTTGGTTCTTTTGCTGTAAGAATTTGGTGGTTTAGTGTAAAAAAAATTGATTTCTTTAGCACAAGATTGAATTTTGTGATATAAGTTTGGCTTTCAAAGCTGTGTTTTACTCATTTTCTTTTCCTATATGAGCATTGTTTCATTGTTTTAATGATTGATAGTTTAATTTAAATATTTGATGTTGGTTGATGGATGATGAATTCTATAGATGCCCAAAAAGTCAAAATTTAATGTAGTTTTGTTTGTCCTATTATATCAGTTTTCTATTTCATTTGACTATCATTCTGTTGTTTAGTTATTGAATAGTGTTTTACTATTTTGATGAAATGGGTTGAAAGGCGGAAACTGCAGTTGATACAACTAGGTACTTTGTTTGCCAGAAACTATCTCACTACTCAAAAGGTTAGAGGAGGACGAGGTATGCATTTAATTTTTGACAGGAACAAAAATGTTTTGTAATCGTTCTCCTTTCCTTGCTGGTGTGATGGCAATAAGTTTGGTGATTCTTAAGAAACTTACTTCAAGTTGGATGTATATTTGGATATCTTAAATTCAAGGTTTGATGCTTCGGGACCTTTGGAATGTTTGGAAGCTTCGTTGTTGTTGAAAACCCCTCCTGCCTTGCCTTGTTTTGACCAATATAATGTGGTCCAAGTTGATTAATTTAGTTACTATCGTATTTTTGGCTCATGATACTGGTTCCACCGTGAGCCATTGTCTAAAAATAGGTATTATTATAGATTTGTGATATAAAATGTTCTATCACAAGAGATTTTCTATCTGCACATAAATACAGATAGAAATTTTGGCAACTTACATTTCTGGTGTTTATTGTAACATATATTTGCTGCTTGTCTGGAGATTAATCAATTTTATCTTTCTAAAGGAGTCTAAAGTGCACTGTAGTATAACATATGATTGCAAGGTTTCACTTATGTATCTCTGCTCTCTTGTATTCCGAGTCTTGAGTCTTCTATAGTTGCAGCAGATGTATATGCTCAGGTAGTCTTGAAATGGATCTCATAGTTGCATGTCAAACTATGCCTTGTTCATTGCACACAAGCATAATTTATATGCTTGTTTGGGAGACTACTCCTTGTGACGTTGTTAGCCTTGTAACTCTGCTAAAATTAGCAGTATCCTTCAAACTAAGTAATAGCTTCTTCAGCAAAAATAGTGAAATAGCTTCACAATATTATTTCCCTCCATCATTGGGGTCATTGTGGTGACAGCACGACATTTAATGTCTACTTTTAGTGTGATGTCATTTCTTTTCTATTGCTTCATTTCCTAGTAAGTAGCCCATTCCTAATATGTTAGAGGAACTTAGGTCAGTGAAGAGATTTGGAAGGTCCATGCTATTTCTTCTTTATTTGGTTGTCTGTCTTGGTTCTATCTATACAATGAAAAAGCTAGTTATTACTTATTATGTCCTTTCTTGTTTCGTTGTTGTAAGTGAGAAGCAAGTTTGTGATACATTTACTTTTCCAGCATTTTACAGACTGAAGAAAATTAGTGAAAAATTTGAGCACAACCTTTTCTATCATTAAAGTTCTTCTTGCACATAACAAAGATGGAGTTCTGATGGAATATGATGTTTGAAGGGAGGAGACGAAATTCTTTTGTACGAATATACTTCTGTGGAGGTTATATATGTGGTTGACTTGTGCTGGTCGTAGTGGTTGAATTCTCCCAGAAACAAAGCACCTCTATGGATCCCAACAGAGTGGGAAGAGAAATAATAATGCATGGACAATCTCAATAAGAAAATGACCTCCTCATTCTGTTAAGAATCTTCCTTTCATCCTTCCTTCTTGTTAGATCATCCTGAAACTGAAGGGTACATTAGGAACCTGATAAGTTCAGCTCCCACTTTATGATAAGTATGCACTTTATGTTACACTGTCTCAAAAGGCTCAAGACTTACCTTGTCTTGGCATCTATTCCAAATTGATTTATGACAGTGTTAGATGCAAAATACTTTGCTTTTTAGATATGAGTGTCATCAGCTATCTCTTTCATGCACCATATCGCAGTATAGAAGAATAACCAATATGTTATAAATCAAACCGAACCAAGTCTTATCCGACATTACCGGTGGAGCGGTAAAATGCATCGAGATTGGAAAGAACACCAACGGTGAAAGCTTGGATCGGTTATATGGATTTGATGAAGCACTCATTCATGTTGAGTCATTTCTTTTGTTAGCTCCATGCACACGAGATCTCTTCCGAGGATCTCCATCCATCTACTCTTAGGTCTTCTCTGCCCCTCTAACGGTGTACAACCTCCATACTTTTGCATCTTCTAATAACCAATATGTTATATGCTCTCAAATTTATGCATATATACTTCTATGCAAGTACGTTTTAATTGTGAATGTGTTGTTAGTTTCTAATCTATTTGTCCTCAATTTGGAGGTTGCATTGTATCACTGATTTGAGAGTGGAAGTCTTTCTTTTGTCGTTACGAACTCTTTTTTACTGTAAAGTTCCTAAATCTCATAATTTTCATTTTGGTATTGAAGATAAACATTTCTCACACCTTGCTCCTTACCCCTCTTCTTTGTTTAATACAGTGCACAGGTTTTCAAGATCTCAGCAAAGGTTTCAGTCAAGTTATGTGGGTAGTCTAGCTCTCAGAGTACGTGAAACAGAGGAATCTAGTGATGCTGCATATCTTAGAGAGCTATATCACCGAAATGATCCTGAGGCTATGATAAGATTGTTTGAAAGTCAACCTTCTTTACATTCTAATCCGTTAGCACTTGCGGAGTATGTTAAGGCCCTTGTTAAAGTTGATAGGCTGGATGAAAGTCAGCTGCTCAAGACATTGCAGAGAGGTGAGTGAATAAAGTAATATTTCATATGCTTTGCAATGCTATCTATGGCCCAATCTGCTTACACATTTCATGTATCTTGGCTATTGAAATTTTTGAGTTATTGGTGGTTCTCTTCTTAATATCAATCATGCCACTATGAAAGAAGTAAGAGAGAGAGAAAGAGAGAGAGAGAGAGAGAGAGAGAGAGAAAGATATTTCTATTATTGATTCCTCAAATGATTACAAGAGAGTGATCACGTATATATAAGATCACAATTACAAGAGTTAGTAGAACTATTCTGTTATACTTGAACTAACTAAGCCAGCTCAGCATGAGCTGGTCACAACTATAACAACAGAATAAGCTTTATAAGTACAGTTACAAAGACTATCTTATCAGCCCCCCTCAAGCTGAGCCTGATATAGAGACTAGGGGAAGCTTGGCTTTTAGATAGGAGAACTTTGCCTTGGAGAGAGCTTTGGTGAAAAGGTCTGCCACCTGTTCAGTAGTGGGGATATAGTAGAGTTGCAATGCTTTAGACACAACCTACTCTCTTACAAAATGATAATCTATTTCTATATGCTTAGTCCTTGCATGATAGACAGGATTACTAGCCAAGGCAATGGCTGAAGTGTTGTCACAGTGTAGAATAGGAGGCTGCAGGGAAATAGATAAATCTCTAAGCAAATATGTTAGCCATTTCAGTTCAGCAGAGGCATGGGCCATGGCCCTATACTCAGCCTCAGTAGAAGATCTAGACACTGTTGGTTGCTTCTTAGAAGTCCAAGAAATCAAGTTAGAACCCAAGTAGATAGAATAGCCAGTGGTAGATTTTCTATCATAGACATCTGCAGCCCAATCAGAGTCAGAAAACCCAGATAGGTGTAGTGATCCTTGTTGAAAAAAAAGACCTTGAGTGATAGTCCCTTTAATATACCTCAATGTCCTTTTTAAGGCAGCAAAATCTGCTATTGTAGGGTTGTGCATATGCTGACAGAGAGAATTAACAGCAAATTGTATGTCTGGCCTTGTCATTGTAAGATATTGAAGGGCCCCAGTTAGACTTCTGAACAATGGGGGATTAGAATAGGGTGTGGAAGCTGCAGTAGTAGACTTAGACACAGTAGGAGTGGTTGTAGCATTGCAATCTGACATGCCTGCTCTTTTAAGAAGGTCATGAGCATACTTTGTTTGATGAAGAGTAAGACCTTTAGCTAATTGTTGAACCTCAATACCTAGAAAATAGGATAAGGAGCCCAAGTCCTTCATGGCAAATTGCTGACTCATGGTAGATATAAGTGTATCTATAACTGAGGAGTGGCTACCAGTTATAATGAGGTCATCTACATAGATGAGAACTAGTGTAATTGAGGTTGCAGATTTGTGGATAAGCAAAGAACTATCTGCAGTGGACATAACAAAGCCCCGGTTTAAGAGAAAAGTAGTTAACATGGTATACCATGCCCTAGGGGCTTGCTTAAGACCATAGAGGGATTTTTTCAGTTTGCAGACATGGTTAGGAAAAAAGGAATCTGTGAAGCCTTGAGGCTGCTGCATATAGACACACTCCTCTAAATGACCATGAAGGAAGGCATTAGAAACATCAAGTTGTTTTAGTTGCCAGTGATTGTTTAAAGCAAGGCTGATGACTGCTCTAATAGTTTGAGGCTTTATTACTAGACTAAAAGTCTCAGTATAGTCTACACCATGCTCCTGAAGGTACCCTTTAGCCACCAATCTTGCCTTATATCTGGCAACACTCCTATCAGCATGTTTCTTAATTTTAAAAACCCATTTGCAGCCTAGACTGTCTGTCATGAGGCAAAGGGACTAAATCCCATGTTTGTTGTCTTTGTAATGCATCAAACTCCTCTTGCATTGCCTTAACCCAGTAGCTAGACTGAGAGGCCTCCTTATAGGTTAAAGGCTCAGTGGTAGGAGGGGAAGTACTCAGAGAATGAGCCTGATAAAGAGGTGGAGGAAGGCAGCCTGTTTTGGTCCTTGTTAACATTGGATGCAGAGACTGAGGTGCTAGCTGACTAAGGGATGCAGGAAGAGACTCCGTGGTGTCAGTAGAGGAGCTAGGGAGTTGACTAGATTGAGAGGAAAAGTAGGAAGAATAGGGAGGAGATTGTAGAATAGGAGAAGACTCATTAGCTATAATAGGAGAAGACTCATTAGCTATAATAGGAGAAGACGCATTAGCTATAGTATGAGAGTCAGGTGTAGATGCAGCAGAGAGGGTGGCAGGAGTTGTAAGAGTGGGAGAAGAAGAATTAGAAGTTGCAGAAGGCATTTCAGGAGCAGATAATAAGGTAGGACTACTCAGAAGAGGAGTAGAGGGAAAAATAGGAGGAAAAGAAGCAGTGAACGAAGAGTTGGAAGATTGATCCTTGGAATTAGAATACTGAGAGTGAGGAAAAACATCCTCAACAAACTGAACACTTCTAGAGATATAGACTTTATTAGTTTCAGGATCCAAGCACTTATACCCTTTTGTGTTAAGACAATACCCCAAAAATATGCAAGGCTTGGACCTGTTTTCCAGTTTATGATGAGTGTATGGCCTAAGCCAGGGATAACAGAGACAACCAAAGACTTTGAGATAGGAGCAGTCTGGCTGTTTTGAGTATAAAATTTCATAGGGAGATTTGTTGTGTAGGACAGATGTAGGAAGCCTGTTAATGAGGAAATTTGCTGCAGCTAAAGCTTCTAACCACAGCTGGGAGGGTAGATGTGCTTGATTTAAAAGAGCTAGAGTTGTCTCTATTAAGTGTCTATGCTTCCTTTCTACTCGACCATTTTGCTCAGGGGTATAGGGACAGGAAGTCTGATGTATGGTACCTATGTTTTGAAGAAATAATTGAAATTTATTGCTTGTGTACTCTGTGCCATTGTCAGTCCTAAGGGTCTGAACAGTAGCACCAAATTGAGTAGAAATCATAGCATGAAAACTGAGATAGGCAGTATAACCATCAGATTTTAATTTTAAAGGATAAATCCAAGAAAACCTGGAAAAATCATCAATGAAAATGATATAGTATTTATATCCTTTACAAGAAGAAAAGGGGGCAGGACCCCATATATCTGAATGAACAAGTTGAAAAGGAAATGTACTGACAGATTTGGAAGTAGGAAATGGTAATCTATGAGCTTTTGCCACAGAGCAGGCAGTACATTCAATAGTCCTAGTAGGTAATTTGATCTTCAGTAGAGAGGAAAACAAGTGAGAGACGTTCCCAGAGGGATGGCCTAGTCTATAGTGCCATAGCAGATGCTGGGAAGGAGAAGCTGCTGAGGAGTTGCAAACAAAGGCTTGTCTTGATTCTGAAATAGAGGCAGGTGCAGAGGAAGGCAAGGCATAGAGACCCCTGTTACAGGGGGCCTTGAACTGCACTCTGTGGGTAAGATTGTCCACAATAGCCACCTCCTTGGAATTAAAGATAATAGAACAGTTATTATCTTTGGTAAGCTGATAAACATACAATAAATTGGATGCAATTTGAGGCACATATAATATGTTATGTAAGAGTAAAGTAGAAGAGGGGTTGAGAAGAGTACCATCACCAATGTGCTGAATGGGAAGGGACTGACCATTGCCCACAGAAACTGTATCTGAGCCATAATAAGGGTAGGAGATATGTAATTGGCTGAGATCATTGGTCACATGAGCATTAGCACCTGAGTCTAGGTACCAGTAGGGTGTGGGAGAGGAAACAGACCCTATATGTGCATTTAGAGCTTGCTTATTAGATGGAGGAGGAGGATAGTTAGTGGTGTCATTTCTATGCCAACACTCTAGTGCATTATGGTTAGGTTTACCACAGATTTGACAATAGACCTTGGTGTTGAGAAAGGCAGTAGATTGAGGAGGAAAAGGGTAAATCATAGAGGAGGTTAGATGGGAGGGCATGGATCCTAGAAGACCTCTACCTTGACCTTTTTGACCTCGATCCCCCCTACCCCCTTTGGAGCTATTACCTCTGCCTCTGCCTTTAGAGTTGAAGTGAGGTGTGGTGTTGCTATATAGAGCTGTGTGAAGATCTGTGGGTAGAGACTGTTGTGGTGTTGGTGGTTTCATTCTCTGGTGATGAATTTCTTCTGAAATAAGTAGACTGCCAAGTTCTTGCATTGTGATAGGAAAAGGTCTTGTTCTGATGGAAGCTTGGAAAGAATCATACTCATAAGGCAGACCTCTGAGTATGTAGAGAACTAAGTCTTCCTCTTTAGTGATTTCTGCTGCTGCTGCTAGACTGTCAGCCAAGGACTTGATCTTGTCTAGATAAGACTGCATAGTTTTAGTACCTTTTGTGATGGTCTGAAGTTCTTCTTTCAACTGGTGAATGTGAGACCTACTAAGACAGCTGAATCTAGAGGCCAAGGCAGTCCAAATGGAAGCAGCAGTAGGTAGGTGAAGAATCTGAGACAAGACTGTTGGAGTCATGGATGCATAGAGACAGGACTTCAACTGTTGATCTATGAGCAGCCATGTAGGATAGTTGGGATTGTCAATGGTGACACCTCCTGTGTCTTTGATTTGTGGTGAAGGTGAGGGAGTAGCACCAGACACAAGATCAAACAGTTGGTGACCTTGAAGTGCAACTTGTAGTTGAACTTTCCACAACACATAGTTTGTATTGTCCAATTTGAGTTGAATGAGATTATGCAGATTTTGTTTGAACTGTTGCAGTCCTTGAAGAATATCTGATTGAGAAGCAGTAGCCATTGCTGAAGAGGCAGCGGAATCTGAGGAAGTGGAAGCCATTGAAGAGGAATACCAAAGCTTGTTGAAGAGGTAAAACAAACCCTAGATTTTGAGAAATATAGTTGCTTCACTGTCGAAGCAAAATTGTAGTCTGCGATGAGCAGAAAAAAGATTTAGAAGGAGAAGTAAGTGCTAGAAACTTGCAGGAAGGTGCTTTAATGGCAGACAAATGAAGAACTGAAACCCTAATTTCGAGATCAAGTGAGAAGAGAGAAATTGAAGCTGTCGAAGCTCTGAAAACCTTCAGCAATGGTGTCGCACCACTCGCAATGAAGAAAACAGCTTATGAGAAAGCTTGTTTTCGAAAAAAAAAAAAAAAAACTTCAATGGCGGCTCAGGAGCACATGGCTCTGGATACCATGAAAGAAGTAAGAGAGAGAGAAAGAGAGAGAGAGAGAGAGAGAGAGAGAGAAAATATATTTCTATTATTGATTCCTTTAATGATTACAAGAGAGTGATCACTTATATATAAGATCACAGTTACAAGAGTAAGTAGAACTATTCTGTTATACTTGAACTAACTAAGCTAGCTCAGCATGAGCTGGTCACAACTATAACAACAGAATAAGCTTTATAAGTACAGTTACAAAGACTATCTTATCACACTATCACAGGGATCACGGGTGCTGCTAATTCACAAGTTGAAGAAGAATCTCTTGGAGCTCTGTCATCTTTTAGAAATGTAGGAAAACCTGCAAAAGAGGGTATTCTTGGTACTGCCAGTGCTCCAATACATATGATGGCTGTTGAAGGGGGCTATTTCAAAGAACAGTTATGGCGCACCATTCGTGCTCTGGGTCTGGGCTTTCTTCTGATTTCCGGTCTTGGAGCACTCATTGAAGATAGAGGAATCAGTAAAGGTATACATACACTGGTATTTGCAGGCTTTTAAAAAGCTTTACTTAAGGTGCATTGGCAACTGTATAAGCAATAGTCTTCTCTATACTGTGAACCATTCTAGGTCTGGGTCTAAATGGGGAAGTTCAACCTAGTATGGAATCTAAAACAAAGTTCAGTGGTGTAAAGGGCGTTGATGAGGCAAAAGAGGAGCTGGAAGAAATCGTTCACTATCTCCGAGACCCCAAGGTACTTACATCTTGAGATATTTTGGGATCGGCATCTACAATGATGACCAAGTCAAATATTATGTCATAAGATAAAAATCTACTCTGATGGATAAAACAATCACCTTGTGATTCTTCTTAAGATATTTCCCTCTAGACTTGTACAAGTACATGCATCTAAGGCTCCGTTTGTTTGCCGGAAAATATTTTCCTGAAAAATATTTTCCGGATTTTCCAGTGTTTGGCAACACCAAAAAATTAGTCAACTGGAAAATATTTTTCAGTCAACAATTGCGGCTGCTTTTGCTTAATTTTTCGGTGTATAGTAACACCGGAAAATTAGTCAACTGTAAAATGTTTTCCGATCAACAATTGCGGCTAGTACAATATTCTGGAAAATGTTTTCATCTACCAAAGGAAATAAAAACATTTTACGGAACTCACTGTACATCCAAACACCAGAAAATATTTTATAGTATTATATTTTTCAGGAAAACATTTTCTCCCAATAAGTTATTTTACCGCAAACAAACGGAGCCCAGGAAAATATTTTATTTTCCCCCAACAAATTATTTTACGGCAGACAAATGGAGCCTAAGCTTTACTTGCAATACCTTTTTTGGACCTACAGAGAGACATAAATATGAAGTAATGTAGCTGTGCTAAATCTTATCTGGACACAAAAAATTTCATATTAGAATGAAAATTTTCTTATATGGCAAATTAATTTCTTCTGGATGCTCATAGCATGACCTTTAGGCTTTGCTTAATTATCAAAAGCATTCCATGCTTTCTTACAGTGGCTGATTTGTTGCTACAGCATTTCACTCGCCTTGGTGGCAAGCTCCAAAAAGGTGTTTTACTTGTGGGTCCACCTGGTACTGGGAAGACCGTGTTGGCGAGAGCCATAGCAAGAGAGGCTGGATTGCCATTTTTCTCTTGCAGTGGTAGTGAGTTTGAAGAAATGTTTGTTGGTGTTGGAGCTCGGAGGGTGAGATCTTTTTGCTGCTGCAAAGAAGCGTTCACCATGTATAATTTTTATTGATGAGATTGATGCCATAGGAGGAAGCTGTAATCCTAAGGATCAGCAGTACATGAAGATGACTCTAAATCAGTTGCTTGTTGCATTGGATGGTTTCAAGCAGAATGAGGGGATTATTGTGGTTGTTGCAACTAACTTTCCGGAGTCACTGGATAAGGCGTTGGTGAGACCTGGACGGTTGGACCGTCATATTGTTGTTCCGAATCCCGATGTTGAAGGTCGAAGGCAAATCTTGGAATCGCACATGTCAAAGGTATAGAGTTCTTTTTGAAAGCTTATAATATGATACTGAAAAATATTGGCGATACTTGTGTATCTAGTCGATTTTGTGGGTGGAAATTTTTTTTGTTTTCTTCTCATTTGCTCGTTGATAAAAGCTAACATCATATTTTTCCTGTTTGCTGCAGATCACACGTGAAATAAATCTAAATGTAAAATTAACATCTAGGATATCATCAATACGTCCCAGAGGCAGTTGCGTGATGTTATTTCTGGTTGTTCCTTTATTAACCCAGATTCTTTGGTTTTAAGAGCTTAATTCACCACGAGTTGATCCTCGCAAGTAATTAGTTCCCAAGATAGTCCTTAGTTTGTTGAGCAATTGACAGGACTTCTTTAAAAATAAAAAATAAAAAAATTAAATACTTTTACAGTTACATCTATTGTGCCTGCTGGTCTTGGAGTTGGCCAACTATATGTTTGTACAGACTATGTTGCGTCTCCGTATACAAATATTTATCATCATGTAACAAGGTAAACTAAATGGAAAAATTGCCATCTAATATTTTTAGTGTTTGCATGACTGGACTCTTGGTTATTATGCATCAACATGTTATCATGAAATACAGTGGATGTGCTCATGGTCAACCATTTGTCAAGTGATCTTATCTCTTCCAGTGCCCTAGATGCATGGTTGACGTAGACCATCAGTTGGACTTACATGGCTAGCACTACTTGACGATTGTTAATTTCTTTCAAGTCAGATTAAATATAGTTCGGTTGTAGCCTCATTCCAGTTTTTTATGTATATTGATATGACAGGTTCTGAAGGCGGATGATGTTGATCTGATGATCATTGCAAGAGGAACTCCTGGGGTTCTCGGGTGCCGATCTTGCGAACTTGGTCAACATGGCTGCTCTTAAGGCTGCAATGGATGGTGCCAAAGCAGTGACTATGGCTGATCTAGAACATGCTAAGGACAAAATTATGATGGGAAGTGAACGTAAATCAGCTGTGATATCTGATGAGTCATGAAAACTGACTGCTTTCCATGAGGGAGGTCATGCCGTAGTGGCTATCCTTACTGATGGAGCTCTTCCAGTGCATAAAGCGACTTTAGTTCCACGTGGAATGTCGCTTGGTATGGTTGCTCAATTGCCCGACAAGGATGAAACAAGAATATCTCGTAAACAGATGCTTGCTCGCCTTGATGTTTGCATGGGTGGGCGAGTTGCTGAAGAGCTAATCTTTGGAGAAACTGAAGTGACTTCTGGTCCATCTTCTGATCTTTGGCAGGCAACCAATCTTGCCTGAGCAATGGTTACCAAGTATGGTATGAGTTAAAAAGTTGGGCTTGTTGCTCACAACTACGAAGACAATGGTAAGAGCATGAGCACGGAGGCTAGACTTCTTATTGAGAATGAAGTAAAGGAATTCCTAGAAAGGGCTTACAACAATGCGATTCTGATCAACCACAATAAGGAGCTCCATGCCCTAGCTAATGCTCTGCTTGAACACGAAACACTTTCAGGAAGTCAGATTAAGGCCTTGCTTGCACAGGTGAAGTCTCAGCAGATGCAACAGAAACAGAAAATAGTTGCAACATAGAGTACTTCACAATCTAATCCAGTTCCACCATCAGCACCAGGGACGGAGCTAGCAGTGAGCAAGTTGTGGCCAAGCCCCCAGCAAACTTTAAAAAAAAAAAAAAAATTATATATAAATATTTTTAAAATACATGTTCGGCCTACCCAAGTTTTTTTTTGAGATAAAAGTACATGCCCATCATGTTTGCTTTGCTTTATTTGACCAAAACAAAACAAAAAAATCATGTTTGCTTTTCCCATCCGATTATTCTTTATCAAAAGTTTCAAAACATTCTTTATTCTTTAGCCATTACCATTTGTCTTTTTTGTAAATTTTTTATCTTCTTTCCCGTTTTGCCTTGCATTCTTCTTCAATATTCATCTTCTTCATTTTTCTTCATCTCATCGACTCATAGTCATCTCAATCTCATCTTCCTAATATTTTAAATTTTTAATTCATAATTTCTCACGAAATAAAAATAAATACTATATTATTAACAGACCAATTAAGGTAATTAATAATTAAAATTTAAGCTAATATATCATTAAAATTTAAAATTACTTGGTTATATAATTTTATCCATAATTTATTTTGTTAATGATGTTTTTTTTTTTCTTTTTTCAGTGAGCTTGATTCTTGAGGCAACAGTGAACAAATCAATTGAGGTAATCAATTTTACTGAATCATTTCTCTTTATATTTTTTTTTGTGTATTCTTTGTTAATTATATTTTTTCTTGGTCCTGCAAAATTTTTAGGTGAAAATTTGTTCTGGTTGATTTCATGAATTTGATGTACTTACTGTAAATGTGATATTTAAGTAGCTGAATACTTGAATTCAAATAGAAAAATATGATGTTTGAGTAACTGAATACTTTGAATTTATAAACATTTTTAGGTAAATTAGTATGAATAAGTGTAAAACAATTGATTCATTCTTTAAAAAGAAAGGAAAGAATGTTGACTCTGAACCTCATGAACAACCTTTTGTATCTGATACTTATACAAATGTGGTTTTAGAACCTCCAACAAAATTTCAATGGGTTGAAAATAAGACGATAGATATAACTTCTTTAGTGCGTGACCCGTGATTATGTCTTCAGATTTGAAGTGTCCAGTGAACCAAAGATATGAAATTCGTAGAGTATATATTCAATTTGGTCCATATCATCATATTCAGACAAGTTATCCATATTCTGGGCAAAAGAATCATCAACGTCGATTTCAAGCTCATTGGTTTAGAACATTTCCTGGTTGGAGTATTCACCTGCAAAAGATGTTGCATTCTGTTTTCCTTGCTACTTATTTGCAAAAAAATCAAATGGAAAAGCTGGATCTGATGTGTTTACTGTTAAGGGATATAAAAATTAGAAAAGAGTAAACAACGACATAAATTGTGCTTTTTTATCTCATATGGGTAAAAATACAAATTAAACTCACAATTCAGCTGTCTAATATTGTGAGAATTTGAAGAATCAATATTTGCATATTGAAAAGGTGATACAGAGGAAAAGTTCTTCACAAATATTAAATAATCGTTTGCTCCTTAAAGCTTTCATAGATGTTGTTCGATGGTTAACATTTCAAGCATGTGCTTTGAGAGGAAATGATAAAAGTGCAGATTCAATAAATCAAGGTAACTTTCTTGAAATGATTAAGTTATTAGCATCTTACAATGAGCAAGTTGATGAAGTTGTATTGGATAATGCCCCACAAAATGCTAAATACACAGCACCTGGTATTCAAAAGGACATTTTATCTATTTTGGCTAGAAATGTGCAAAATAATATTTGCAAAGAGATTGGTGAAGCAATGTATTGCCTAATTATTGATGAATTTCGGGATGAATCTAAGAGAACAAATGACACTTGTCATAAGATTTGTCGATAAAGAAGGATTTGTTAGAGAGATATTTTTGGACTTGATTCATGTTAAAGACACATCAGCGTTAACTCTTAAAAGAGAGATTTCTTATGCATTATCTTATCATAACCTCAATATTCTTAACATTCGTGGTCAAGGGTATGATGGAGCTAGTAATATGCGTGGAGAATGGAATGGATTACAGGCATTATTTCATCATTGCGCTTGGTAGAAGACCCCACGATATTAACAATGAAACTTAAGTTTTAAAAAAAACAATGTATATCGGGAACTTCTCTAGACGCAGCAACAAGAGCTAGTTGTAATTGGTGAGCAAAACAATGCGCATAATAAGCATAAGGACAATCTTTAAGTTTTAAAAAAAACAATGTATATCGGGAACTTCTCTAGACGCAACAACAAGAGCTAGTTGTAATTGGTGAGCAAAACAATGCACATAATAAGCATAAGGACAATCTTTAAGGAACAATGCCTGTAATCCATTCCATTCTCCACGCATATTACTAGCTCCATCATACCCTTGACTACGAATGTTAAGAATATTGAGGTTATGATGAGATAATGCATAAGAAATCTCTCTTTTAAGAGTTAACGCTGATGTCTCTTTAACATGAATCAAGTCTAAAAATCTCTCTCTAACAAATCCTTCTTTATCGACAAATCTTATGACAAGAGCCATTTGTTCTCTCTTAGATTCATCCCGAGATTCATCAATAATTAGAAAATACATTGCTTCACCAATCTCTTTACAAATATTATTTTGCACATTTCTAGCCGAAATAGATAAAATGTCCTTTTGAATACCAGGTGATGTGTATTTAGCATTTTGTGGGGCATTATCCAATACAACTTCATCAACTTGCTCATTGTAAGATGTTAATAATTTAATCATTTCAAGAAAGTTACCTTGATTTATTGAATCTGTAATTTCATCCTTTCATCTCAAAGCACATGCTTGAAATATTAACGATCGAACAACATCTATGAAAGCTTTAAGGCGCAAACGATTATTTAATATTTGTGAAGAACTTTTCCTCTGTATCACCTTTTCAATATGCAAATATTGATTCTTCAAATTCTCACAATATTGGGCAGCTGAATTGTGAGTTGAATTTTTATCTTTACTCATATGAGATAAAAAAAGCACAATTTATGCCGTTGTTTACTATTTTCCAATTTCTATATCCTTTAACAGTAAACACATCTGATCCAAGTTTTCCATTTGATTCTTTTGCAAATAAGTAGCAAGGAAAACAGAATGCAACATCTTTTGCAAGTGAATACTCCAACCAAGGAAATGTTCTAAACCAATGAGCTTGAAATCAACGTTGATGATTCTTTTGCCCAGAATATGGATAACTTGTCTGAATATGATGATATGGACCAAATTGAATATATTCTCTACGAATTTCATCTCTTTGGTTCACTTGATGTTCCCAAATCTGAAGACGTAATCCCGGGTCACGCACTAAAGAAGTTATATCTATTGTCTCATTTTCAACCCTTTGAAATTTTGTTGGAGGTTCTGAAACCACATTTGTATAAGTATCAGATACAAAAGGTTGTTCATGAGGTTCATAGTCGACATCCTTTCCTTTCTTTTTAAAGAATGAATCAATTGTTTTAGATTTATTCATACTAATTTACTTGAAAATGTTTACAAATTCAAAGTATTCAGTTACTCAAACATCATATTTTTCTATTTGAATTCAAGTATTCAGTTACTTAAACATCACATTTACAGTAAGTACATCAAATTCACGAAATCAACCAGAACAAATTTTGCAAGACCAAGAAAAAATATAATTAACAAAGAATACACAAAAAAATATATAAAGAGAAGTGATTCAGTAAAATTGATTACCTTAATTGATTTGTTTACTGTTGCCTCAAGAATCAAGCTCACTAAAAAAAGAAAAAAAAACATCATTAACAAACATGATGGGCATGTACTTTTATCTCAAAAAAAAAATTTGGGGGGGCCAAACATATATTTTAAAAATATTTATATAATTTTTTTTTTTTTTAAAAAAAGTTTGATGGGGTCCTAGACATAGCTTGCCCACTACTAGCTTCGTCCCTGGTTTTTAGTACAAAATCATTATTGCAAAAGTTCAGAGACGTTGGTTGGGAATCACTGTTAGAGAATGTGACATCTTTTTGTTCTCGTCAAAATGTACAAGTTCCTGATATGAATGTTTCATACTCTGACATAGTTCGATCTCGTATCAAAGGGATATCATAACAGTGGAACATCATTATTGGGTAGACATATTTACAAATGCTATTGATCAACAATTACATGATCTAAACAGCAGATTTAGTGAGCAAGCAACTGAGCTTCTTACTTTTAGCACAACTTTGAATCCTAGAGATGGTTACAAGTCATTTACAGTTAATGGTATATGCAAACTTGCTGAAAATTTTTATCCTTCTGACTTCTTTGAGCATGAGATGATTCATCTAAGCTATCAATTGCAGCATTATGAGCTTGATGTGCCTAATCATCATGACTTGAAAATTTTGACTAGCATAAAAGATCTATGTAGAGGATTAGTGAAAACTGAAAAATCAAAAGTTTATCCTTTAGTTAATAGGTTGATACGGTTGATTTTAACTCTTCCAGTCTTGACATCAACTACAGAACGAGTTTTTTCTGCTATAAAAGTTATCAAAACAAGGCTTCACAATCGGATGTAGGATGACTTTCTCAAAGATAGTATGATTGTCTATATCGAAAAAGAAATTGCTAAAGATGTTCTCGTTGATACAATAATTGATGAATTCTATTTCATGAAGGAGAGATGAGTTCAACTTCTTTGATTGAACTGGTAAACACAACTTTACATAATCTTATGTTAATTTTTTTGCACTTATTTATGTTTGAATTTTTTATTTATTTTTTGTTATTTAATTTTAGTATGATTAATTATATTAATTGGAAATGGAAAAATATTTTCTACTGATATTACTGTACAAAAAAAATATCGATCCCCCAATATTAAATTTCTGGCTCCGTCCCTAATCAGCACCTAATGTAGTAGCAACAGCGGTAGCGGCAGCTGCTGCTACCGCTGCAGCCAAGGCAAAAGGCATTGCACCTGTAGGATCGTAGCACGAAACATATAGGTACGACCATGTGTTTTACATATTTGTTGAATTCATGTGCATGTAATTATTAGTTGCATGCAAGACTGTTTTCCTTGGACAATCAACTGTAGTTCAGTTGCTAACAGAATGCCATATTTATGCAAAATGACAATGAAATGAAGGGAAAAAATTGGTACTTAGTCACCATGTCAATTGTAGCGCTTATAATGAAGTCCATCGGACGAATTTTGTTGTGCTTTTTTAACTTTCTGTGATCATGCAGTCAAATAATAATCGTACAAGCTGTTAAATTCATTTCATTATCGCCTTTATCCCTGCAAGCCATTTCACTTCTTACCTTGGAATAGTTATAAAAGTTTAATTGACATGGGGGTTATACCCTACGTGGCCGCTTTTTGGCCATTAGATAAATCAAACCAAGTCAAATTAAGTCTTATCAACTGTGTAAGGTTGCTCTAGACGACATTACTCGGTTCTTGACAAGAATTGTCTTCTCTGGTAGTTCCACACGAATTTTTGGCCATCTGGATAACGTGCATAAAAATGGATCATTTTGCTTGAATTATGATTTCATAGTGGTCATGGATAATAGATGAATGCTATATTGCTTCTGAGAAGTCACCACCACAGCGTCTGGTATGGTGTGCGTTCGTGTTGCATGAAGCAGCTAACTGATTCCACCTAGCTGAAACTTTACTTTGCAGTTGACGTGAAACAGTAGAATCGGGACCGATAGCTTCTGACAACAAATGACTAGTCAGACGCAATTTTTTATTTTATTTTAAATGACGGAAATTCGTCATAGCAGAAAGACATTAGATCTATTTAAGATTATAAATTCTATGGTGTATTGGTGTTTTAATCTATTTTATAAGTGAGTCAAGGATTACATAATATTTGTGATGAGAGGGTATAAATTCGAACTCAAAATCTTTGATAATATTAAGTTATTAGTTATTATTTGGTCAGTCTATTCAATTCTTGAGAGCGATAGTCACAATACTTGCTATCAACTAATAATTGCCTTTTGTTTTCCTTTGATAATGGCATAGTTTGAGTCTTGTATACATGGATGAAAAACCCTCAATTTCGAACCCAAAAAAAAAAAAAAGAATGAAAAACCCTCCATGAATTCAACAAAATGAAAAAAAAAAAAAAAGAAGGTGAAGAAAACATACCATGAAATTAATAAGCATTGTGCCAAGGATGCTAGAAAGCAACGACAAAAAAAAAAGGAAAAAAGAAAAAATATGTGTTTCTAAAACTCACAAAATTTAAGATTGAAGTACAAGCGGAGAATGCATTATTTGGATTGCATTAAAAGGTAGGAACTATAAATTTTGATATGCAAGGTTTATACATGAGAAATTCTAACTATATCAGCATCCTTGTTGGTGAAAATGTACGATAATAATTGGAAAATAGTACAAAAAATTAGAGTACACTACACTTGTTGGAAACAACTCAATCGAACTAAGGCGCAGGAATCTCGCTATCTTTAAGGAGATTCAAGCCTCCTGCGGTGGAAAGAACTGATGCAACAGTTTTGATATAGCTTGTCCCTTTCAGGATATAATAGCACGACTTGTTGTCGTATTGCTTGAACCAACTCTGAAGTAGAAAGTTGAACAAAAGTTCCTCTCAAGAACACTTTTCTCTTTTGGCTGAAAAACTTTCTAATTTACTCTTACAATATGTTTGAAGTAAGAATGAGACTTATTTATAGGCTCTTAAAAAATCACCCTAATAAATTACATACAATTGAAAAGACATGAAATTAAAACCTCCCTAAATACAAGAAACTCTTCATGTCCCAAATTAATACATTCATTCATGAATACAAAGTTTAATACATAACCTTTTCATATTCTAAAATTAAAACATGCATAAATACTCATAATTAATATTAAAATATTACAACAATCCTTAAGGACAGAAAAGTGGTTGAAGATCTTATAATCATCTCATGTCTAGATAATGGATTTGAATCTTTTTCGTTAGGATGTAATTGGAGGATCTTCTAATTATTTTTTAAGAGAGTGATGATTCTTTTTTCTTTTAAATAAAGACTAGATTTTGATAGACTCATTATTCACTTAAGGTTAACACTAAAATGAAGTTGTTTTGCACATTTCATAACAAACAAACTAAAAATATATACAATTATAATTTGTCCTCCAAAAACATGGTAGGAGGGAAAAAAGAAAAAGAAAACAAAAAACTTTACAACATATGGTATTATTATTTGAGTCCATTAATTTTAATTATTGTGTTTTCCCTTCGCTAGATCGATTTTTTTGATTGTGTGATGGATCCCCTGAAAAACAATGGTGTGCGTTACACGAGGTGTTTTACCAACTGAGCTATATTTTAACATGTATATAATTTTTTGTCAAGATAAATATTTTATGATTCAACATTATAAATCTTTGATCTGACCCCTTATTACCGTGGAGAAAAAATCGAAGTGTTCATGTTAATTGGAGTGGGTAAAACAACACTCATCGTGAAAATTAACAATATTGCCAAAGCTCATGGAGGTAAATCTATATTTGTTGGAATAGGTTTGTAATCGTGAATGAAATGATCTTTATATGGAAATGGAAGAATGTGGAGTTATTAATGAAGAAAATAGTACATAATCCAAAATCGCTCTAATTTACGGTTAGATGAATGAATCGCCAAGATTGGTTTGACTGTCCTAATTATGACGAAATATTTTCGAGATGTTAATCAACTAAAAATACTTCTTATTTATTGATGATATCTTCCGTTTCATTAAAGCGGCATCCAATGTATTGGCCTTGTTGGGTAGAATGTCCTCCGTTGTGGGTTGCCAATGCAACTAGAGTATTGAAATGAGTCGTTAATCTTTGTCAATATTAACTGACATAATGACTTGAATGAAATCGTTTTAAAAAGTTAATGATCTTTTTATGACCAAAAATAATGTAATGGTCAAACTTTTGGGTAAATTTTTCATTTAATCCCTATTGTTTATATGTTTTTTTTTTTAATGTAACTCCTAATATTTTAAAAAATTTATAGTGATTCTTAATATTTATAAAAATTATTCAAAATAATCTTTATTGTTCAAATTTAACCAATTTAATTTTTATTATTTTTTAAAAAATTCAATTTAATCTCTATTATTTTTTAAAAATATTCAATTCAGTCCTGTATATGACCCATATTTAAAGACTGAATTAAATTTTATAAAGAAAAAATAGAAATTAAATTAATTAATTTTGAATAATAAAGATCATTTTATAAATATTAAAAACAAATATAATTTTTTTTTAAAATATTAAAGACCAACTTAAAAACAAATATAAACGATAAAAATTAAGTGTGAAATTTAACCTTATTTTTTTCATCACGTACACCAAACGTCATTTCAAACTTGCAAAGTGCTTGCTTTACTCTTTTAGGTCTCATCGGGAATGATCACGTAACACAATAACCACCTCACTCTTCTCCAACACTCGAAAATAATGTGCCAAAGCTCATTATGAATTGATTAGCAATATTGACAAACCTCACGAGATTGGGTAAACATATTTGTTAAAAAAATGACCTTAGAGTTGTTAATGAAGAAAATATTACAGAATTCAAAGTGACTATAGTTTATGGCCAAATAAATGAACCGTTAAAGAGTTTGTATACAAGTTGGTCTGACAGACTAACTATGACAGAATATTTATGAGATGTTAATAAACAAGACATACTTCTCATGTATTATAATTGGACTTGTTTCACAACCCACAAACTTTTAGTATCATTATAATTATATTTTTGTAAAACTTCTTTATAAGTTGAACACAAGCACCATATTATAGGGCAAGAAACAAGAGGGCTATGTCAACACATAAAATTTCCATAGACTACTCGGCAAATAATTAAAACAACCTACTTAGAAAAGATTCAATGTGGGTCTGTTAAAGAAGATTAATGTCATTAATCTTCTATGTTGTCTGTCTGCATCCATTGTGTCTATTCAAAAAACAGTTCATCCAAAAAGAATTTCTCAACCATCCTTGACTGTGGGAAGCAATTTCAGACCGGTTGCTAGAGGACGATGGAAAATAAAACTTTTTTTATAATACCTTTATATTTTATATTTATATATTGTATACTACTGATTCTTAATTTTGCTTTTGTAGGAATAGCTACATTGAATGCTTCAGTGAGGCACCACGTGTTAGGGTCAGTTGAAGTATTCATGTCCACTGGATGAACTTTTTTGATAGAAATAGTGTCTGAAAAAAATTAATTTTGGATGAAACTTTTTTGGATGGATGATAAAAAGAATCTCAACCATCCATCCAAAAAAATTTCATCCAAAATTAATTTTTTTCAGACACTACGTATTAGAATATCTATCAAAAAAGTTCGTCCAGTGGACATGAAATTCAACTGACCCTAACACATGGTGCCTCACTGAAACATTCAATGTAACTATTCCTACAAAAGCAAAATTAAGAATAAGTAGTATACAATATATAAATATAAAATATAAAGGTACTATAAAAAAAATTTTATTTACCATCGTCCTTTAGCAACCGGTCTGAAATTGTTTCCCACAGTCAAGGTTATTACCATGTCAAGAAAAGCTATTGGGGCAAGACCCTTGGGAGCACAGACATAAGCATGTCATAAATGTCTAATAATGAGTTTATGGGATAATGATCTTGTACGTGCCTCTTGCAATTCATGAAATACTTGAGGCAAGTATAACCACGCTGATACTCACTCGGACTAAAGTCATCATTGTTACGCTCCTCAGGCCACCTATATATTTTGACTTCTAACAGTGCGCCTCTCCCAGAAAATCTGTTAACCGACTCGATGTAATAGTTCAAATCAGGCATCTCAACTCTAGATTCAAATTCTGCATGATGAATCCCTCGGAGGTTCCACGCTTTGTCCATAAACGACATACCATCCTCATCGTCAAAGACGATGAGGATGTTTTAAAATAAAATAACATAATCCCCGAGAAGGGATATTATAGCTCAAGGTGATAGATTACGTGTGAGCCCTGAAAATACGAGTCCCGATAAATTAATTTTTTTTTCTTTTCTTTCATTATAAATAATATGCTTAATATCATGTTTATATTGTTTTTTAACAGCAACCATACAAAACCTGAGAGGACTTATCCTTAATTTGCGAAACATAGTTCTTCGTGTCATTAATGAATCTCTCGGAAGTTCCACGCTTTGTCCATAAACAACATACCATCCTCATCGTCAAAGACGATGGAATTTTTTAAAATAAAATAACATAATGTGCTGTGTAAAAAAAAAAATAGTAATTAAATAGAAATTAAATTTAAACAAATAAACTTACCTCATCCTATCTAAATCCTGACACGCAACTGCAGCATTGCATAAGTCTATGAAACAAGACACAATCGGAGATTGTGATTATGGAGGTGGAGGGACATTGTCATTATCATTACGCAGCAGGTACAGTGTCATTGCACAATATGTACAGCTCTGTACCTGTTGCGCAATGACAATGACAATGCCCCTCTACCTCTACAACCACCACCTTCGATTGTGTCTTGTTTTATAGACTTATGCGATGCTGCAGTTGCGTGTCAGGATTTGAATAGGATGTGGTAAGTTTATTTGTTTAAATTTAATTTCTATTTAACTACTAATAATTTTTTTTACTTTTTTTTTTACACAGCCCATTATGTTATTTTATTCTAAAAAAATCCCATCATTTTAGACGATGAGGATGACATGTCGTTTATGGACAAAGCGTGGAACCTTTGAGGGATTCATCAATGACACGAAGAACTATGTTTCGCAAATTAAGGATAAGTCCTCTCAGGTTCTGTATAGTTGCTGTTAAAAAACAAGATAAACATGATATTAAACATATTATTGATAATGAAAAAAAGAAAAAAAAAATTAATTTACCGGGACTCGTATTTCCAGGGCCCACATGTAATCTATCACCTTGAGCTATAATATCCCTTCCCAGGCATTCACGAACCCTTCCATGGCGAAATAATTCTTCAAAGACGCTTTGGAAGATGGGCCTTACAAAAAAAGAAAAAAAGAAAAACATTAGTTAGATACAAATATTACTAAATTCGAATAGTAACACCTTATCCACACACATTCAAATCAAACACACACTTAAACACAGAACACACAATCCCGAACACATAAATCAAAAAGAAAACACACACACAAACACACATAAAAAAAACACCCACAAACACACACAATCAAGATCATAAAACAGATATTGAATGTAATATGTATGCATGCAATTGAAACAATATAAAGCATACTTTTCTTAACACATATACAACTTATTGAATGTAATGCTCACGTAGCAAGTATTTATCGCATAGGCACAGTTAACATCTGAAACTATTATGCAACCATTTGCTAAACTAGGATGTCTTATTACTTTTACTTGCCAAGTAATCTTAACATAAGTACCAATTTATTTTGGAAAGTTAAATTATATATGTCACTGCTAATAAGATAAGTAATAACGTAAGAATCAATTAAATATACACATAATCACACACTGGCACGTATCTCATATCCTTTCACATATTGTACAGTTAAGTCACATAGATGCACACTTAACCATATAATTACACATAGTGCACATCTTTCACAGTTTACACAAGTATAACACATAATTGCACATTTTCATTCAAAAACATACAAGTCTCACATACATGCGCATACATTTAAGATTAACTCAATATAACATGTAAGTTTCATACTAACCTGATTCTATCCTAAATGTCATACTCTCATTAACTAGCATTCCCTCAAATGCTCATTCATACAGCTTAGTAATCACTTTATATGCAATATAAGGTTTTGAATTAGTTCCACACAGCTAAGTGTCAACCTAATCATTCAAGCTAGTCATTCAAGCAAGTAAGTATGCATATAAGCTCAACTATCACTCATCACTTACTCTAAACCAAGCACATATTTAATGAAATTCAACTCAAAGAGAGGTCTGCACAGACAGATGCATATCCATATATCGACATACACAATTTTCTTCTACCAAATAAGTCCAGAGTGCACAAAGTTAAACAGCTAAGTTGCTTCTTACACTTGCGAGGTTTTCATTGTAATTCAGGAAAATATCCTCTTTCACTTTCAATTCTTTATGGTCATCAATCAACACGAAGCATCTAGCTTATAATTTGTGGTATTTAGTTAAATGTTTGCATGGTCAACTGAACTCAAACAAAATAAATTCATAAATGAAACCCATTGAAGGTTGATTGAAGCGAGGGAGATTTGGTCACTATCGAAATATGAATGACGCTGACCAACAAACATATGCTCCTGCACTTTCAACAGTAAGTCCTCGTTGGGTGGCAGCAATATCACAGGAAACATAATTGTGCGGAACATATGGATACAAACAGATTAACATCTTGATCTTTTGAGAAGAAAAGTAGAGATTAATCAGCCAGAGGAAACAAGAGAAGAGGGAAACCAACAGAGAGGTGCAAGTGCAAATTGAAGAAGAATTGGCTTCTTCAAGAAAAATTAGCGGGTGCGAGTGGGTAATTATCAGTTTAAACTTCCACACACTTGATTAATATCTACAAATGTGATACTTATACAATGGGCATTATACGTTAATTTAAACAGAGATAGGGATTATGGAAAATTTGAGTTGAATATAATACTGCAAAGCCTTTTGAAAGTCACAGCTCATCCCAACAACCGACCGAGTTGTCCGGTCGTCTCGGCGATCAACAGCAAACAACCATATTGATTTAGCTTCGTTGAGTGCCCATCTCCATAAATCCTAAGAGTAAAATAAAATAAAAAAATAAAAAAAAGAGAGAAAGACGTTTGCGGAAGACGTTTAGCAAACCAAAAATGAAGACCTTTCACCAAACTAGAAAATAAATAAAATTTCTATATAAACTTACTTCCGAGATGATGTTTGGTCGGTGTGCCATTGTCACCGGACTGGGCTTTTCTACGGCGAGTGTTTCTCCAAGGGCGCCTCGCCATGGAGAAAGAGCTTAACTTGAGCTGAGCTGAGTGTCAGAAGATAAGGCTTGGCTATTTTGATAAATGAAGAAAGAGCTCCATACGTACCCTGCACGATTTGGAAGGGAGAAGATCTCAACCATTAAAAATACTCATGTGAATCTGAACCATTAAAAATGTTTTTTCTCTCTCCTCATTCTTTTTCTTTCTTCATTAAATGCTTTTTCTTATCTTTTTCTAATTCAGAACGTATCAAATGCCTCCTCTAGTTTAGTGAACTCAATATCTAAATAAAAAAAAGATAGTTTTGATCTAGACCCTTTGCACTTCTGAGAAAATGTGACTCAAGACTCTTTATTTCTCAAAAAGTATGACTCAGACCCTTTTGTTAGAAAATAGTTAAATTTCTGTTAAATACCTATGAAATTCCATTTTTGCCCTTATCATGCTCATCATCACAAATGCTCATCATCACAACACCCACCCCAGCACCAACCAACACAAGCCTCTGCCTTACATTAAAAAAAAAAAAAAAAAAAAACAAACAAAAAACAAAAAACAAAAAACAAAAAACAACAACAACAACAACAACAACAACAACAACAACAACAATGCAAGTGCCTGTGAACACCCCCAACCACCACACCTGTGAACAGACACACGCCCCACTTGACAAACAAAAACAATAGATCTCACGCTTCAAAAACTCGGTAAACCTGGACAAATCCACACATATACCCGACAAAATCACATATACACACCAGCGACACAATCACACCGCAACGGGATATACCTATGTACAAGCAAACCCACAAACCTGCAATTTAGGTAATTAATCCAGTAAGTTTCCTATTAGATCTTTTATTTCGCTATTTGATCTTCTCCAAATCTGTTGTCTTTGGCGTTGTACAAAGAGATAGATTTTTCTTCATTGTAGATATGCATTATAGTATAGTTTGTGTGTAAGAAAGAGAAGAAGAATCAGAAGACGAATGAAGAAAGAGAGGAAACAGAGAGAGCAAGAAGTTGGTGAGACAGAGAAAAGAAAACAGAGAAGAAATGATGGGAGAGAAAGAATAAAGAAAAGGATGGGAGAGAGAAATGTCTGGCCAATATACACGTGTTGCAATATTAGAGAAGTGAATTTTTATATTTTTTTAATAATAATTAATAATAATTTCCAAATGACATATATAGCCTTAACTTGACAGAAAACTTAACACTCTTTTAAGTCTAAATCGCATTTTCTTTAAAATGGAAGGGGAATAGACAAAAAACACCCAAAAAAAAAAAAAAAAAAAAAACCTAGCATACTTGATTAAAAACATTAATAAAACATGAAAAAAGAACTAAACTTTACAAGGAAGCTACAGAAAATTGAAAGAAAAAAAAAAATCCTTATCGGAACAGTAATAATAGTAGTTGTAGTAGTGCAGTGATATATTAATTGTTTGGTTTTGGATGTATCCATGGAAGGACAGAATCTGTGATTTTCTTTCTGTACTGTCCTTGCACTGTTATATGTCTGTTGTCCTTCTAGTAGCAAACCCACTACATATCAGACAACAACATAATAATCGAAATCTGCCCCATATTGACAAGATGAGTCAGTCAACCAGAAATTCACATGTGTCCATGGCCCGCAAGCTATTAATGAAACCACCCTTTATATAAAATTATTATTCAGATTTAATCGGGCCTAATTTTTACACATTAAAAAAATTTTATTCAGAATTAGAATTTAGACTAATTTTCAGCTCTAATTATTTGAAAATGTTTTTAATTAAAAACTGAAGTTAAAATTTTATAATTAAACTAAAGATAAATTTGTATAAATTAAAAAAAGAGGGTCAAATCAATGCAGCTGGCAGCCACATCCATTTATTGCATGTATGTTTTTGTCTTCCTTTCTTTCAATTCTTAATTTGTGTTATTATGGTTAATAATCCTTAACATTATCTAAGTTTATGATGCTTTTTCATTTTTTGCTCCTGCAGTTACCGACATGTTCTCGGTGTTTTGGTAATTAGAGATTTGAAATATATAATAACTGAATTTCATTAAATTTATACGATGTATGATTCAATTTTATATTATATCTATGGGCCACATTATGACATTATTTTTTATTCTTTATTTTATTCACTTTTTGTGTTTAAAAAATTATTTAAACAATAATAAAATTCAGCAAACAATGGTAACATTAGTGTAAAAAGAAAAGGCTAACATAGTGTTTGGATTGCACAAAGGAATGGAAAGGAAAGTAGAGTGGAGGAAAAAAAAATAAAGGAAAGGAAATGAAATGAATTATTTTGTTTGGATTGTAAAAAAATAATAATGGAAAGGAAATGAAAGAATTTTATCATATTTTGTTTGGATTAGAGAAGGAAAGAAAAGGAAAGAAAAATGATAATTTTAAATGTAAAATTACTTAAATATCTTTTTTATTTTTATATTCATAATATATATAAGGATAAAAAAGATTTTTTATGTTCAAACCTTTCATTTTTCTTCCAAACATTATAAATTGGAAGGATTATAAAATCCATCCAATTAAAAGAAATGGAGGGATTTTGGAATCCCTCAATTTCTTTTAATTGGTTTTAAATTGCAATCCAAACAAGGGGAGGGATTCTTTATTCTCTCCCCATATTTTCCTTTTTTTTTAAAATTGTGAATCCAAACAAGCTGTAAGAAGTATAAATGAAAGTAATGAAGAGAGGGGTCATTGTTTGTCATATTCCTTATTCATAATGTTGTTCTAATGGTCTATTTTAAAACTCTACAAATAAATAATTTTGAATTTATTTTTAAAATGTGAACTAATTATAATGATTGACGATTCAATTTGATACAATACAATTTTAATTATATACGGGTAAGTTTAATGCCGTAGAGAAAATCTCATAATGCAAAACATATCCATTATATGCTTAACCCTATTCTTTTGATTGAGACTATAATGAGCACCATATATCTCCCACCATTATCCTTGGCATTTTTCAGGGAAGAAGAAGCAAAAAATAAAATAAAGTAAAGTAAAAGAAACATTGAAATTAAATAACATAACTTACTTGGTGAGCAGCATGAAAACATGTTTCTACGCAAAATTTATGTTTACAAATAAAAGACCTGGTAAATTTAATTAAACAATTATTTATCTAATTAATTATAGTTTTAATAATAAAATTAAATGTGTAATTCTTATTAGCCAATTAAGAGGTGTTTATCATGATTGAGTGTCTTGATGAAGACATCTATTAATTCTTATATATATAGACCTGGTTTGCATAACAGAAAATTGAGAGAGAGAGAGAAATTAGTGTGTTTTCACATTTTATCAAATTTCAGAATTAATTGGGCATTAAGTCTTTATGTATAATTATTTTACCTAAAATCATCAAAATTATGGTTTTACGTTGCCACTTCCGATAAAAAAAAATTTTAAAAATATATTTCCCAAAAAAAAGAAAGTATGAGTGATTAAAAGCTATGGAAAAAGAAAAAATGCATGATTAAGTGAAAAAATTTTGGTTAAAAAAATAATGAGTATATATGTGATTTATCTTTTTAGTTGAATGAGGTCAACTCCAAGAGAGTCCCTACATGACTCCCTACTCTACATGTAAGGAGGAGATTGGAGTAATTGCATTCCAATAGATCCCCTATCCCATCTCCTAAATTGTAGGGGATCTCTACACTTATTTTCATCTTCTCTACATGTAGGTGAAAAATCATCATCCCCTACTCCATCCCCTAAACACTGTTAACTGTCAGAAAAATATTAAAAAATAAAATAAAAACAAAACTTTAAAAATTAAACTCTCAAACGATAACAAATATAATCAAAAAATTAAAAATTATTGGAAAAGTTTTAAATCAAATAATAAAAAATAATATTTAAAAATAAAAATTTATGTTGGTAATTAAAAATAGAAGGTCTTCGAAATATATATATATATAAATTAATAATATGTTTAATTGAAATAAAATAAGAAATATTTGAATAAAATAAAAATAGGGAGTCTCTACAATAGGAGAGCTGTTGTAGTGAAACTGAAATAAAGATTTCTTAAATTAATAGATTAATTAAATGTAGGGAAGCTGTTGGAGTGAAACTTAAATAGGAGATCCCTAAATATAAGAAAAGTGTTCTAAATCACCTACATATAAAAAGAAATGTAAAAAAATTATTGGAGTTGGCCTAACAAGAATTCTCAGACTCTTCAAGTTATACGTGTGTTCGACTGAAGAAAAAAAAAAGTTATGATTATGAAATAGAAGAAATACATTTATGAAGGCAATTGAGCTGTGTCCAAATAATCAAACACTGTTGGACTGTTGGATAATAGATTTGAGAGTCTTAAATGACCCTCCTCATCGACAAAAAAAAAAAAAATATGCCCCTCCCTTGTCCGAAAGGTCACCTTGCCCCTTTCTGCTTTACCTTCCAGTACGTCACCAGCATCCCTGCAAACAACTCTTCTCTCCAAAGTCAGATAATTTATTTTATCCGAACGTTGGCTGTTGATGTGACAAGACAGTTAACGTCCGTTTGACATGTGGTATGTATTAATGGAAGGCTTTGTTTTCACTTTGAGCAAAGAAGACGTCTTTAGTCTTCTTGGTGTCTGATATGTACACATTTAAAAAAAAAAGGAAGAAAAGATGTCAAATGACTAAAATAGATAAGCAAGTGAAACTTTGCTATTTGATCATATTAGGTCCCTTAAATTTGTCACCACGCCCACTTGTTTGTACGTGTAGAAAAGTGATTCTCCAAATTTCATGTGATCTTTTTTTTTTTTTTGGTCGTAAAGAGGAAATATTCATTAGAAAAATAAGATTACAGATAGATTCAAATCTAAAAATGATCGAGAAGAAAAAATAGTGAAATAAACATAACTGGCTAAAATTCTACAGACAGAAATCAGAAAATTAACAGAATAGTCTAAGGCCCAACAGACAGATATCAAAAAATTAACAGAATGGGCTAAGGCCCAAATGAGAATACTGGGATAAAACCCTAACATACAGAAAATAGTGAGCCTAATGCAGACAAAGGACGAAGGCCGAAAGTGAAATCCAATCAGAAGATCGAAAAAAATCCTTAAGCACAGTAGTGCTAGAACCCGTTTCATTACTTCTTGTAATGCCAGATCGAACCCACACACCAAAGTTTCAATAAATCCTACATAAGTTGCTACAAAAACAGCGTCTGCCGGAGCAGTGAAAAAGGACAACTGTAACAAAGGATACTTAACGGGGCATATTAACCTGACTGGAAGCTAGGCCCTGATGTTCCAAACAGCCAACGGTTTATACCCAATACAAGAGAAAGGGGACCCGAGGTGTTCCGAGCTTGAACAAGTGGCGACAAAGGCCACCCTATCACTACCAGATAAACCATCAGACACGGTGGAAAGGAAAGCAGGTGCAGAAGCCAAGTGTGTAGTAAATGGACCGCGACCACAGAGAATAAGATGGTATGAGTGGCACATACCGGCGATGGATCTGAATTTTTTTTTAATTTCTTGCTGGATCCAAAACCAAAAGGGGTGAGATTTATCGAGGATAGTTAGATCTAAGGGTACCTTCCCCAGATCTGTAAACATCAAGGGCCAATCATTATCTTCACTATCATTTTCAGGAACGAAAATAAATATAACCAACGTCAGAGGTTTGGCCCAAAAAGCCATCACAGTGGTTGAGCCCGAAAGGTGAGGACTCATTGGTAAGGGATGAAGTTTTTTTCAGAGGTTCAGCAAGAAGTTTGCTGAAAATGGTAGTGGAAAGCTAACCATGGAAATGAAGTTCTTCTTCGTCTGTTGATGTTGGTGGAGGTCACGAAGAAAGAGAGCTTTGCTTCACATGGTTGCTAACCTGCAGATAAGATGGAGGATGGAGGATGGAGGGGGGGGAAGGAGGCGGCGGCTAGAGCTAAGGCTCCATTAGGACGTTGCTAAAACTTCCATGTGATCTATGAGCACAAAATTGCATGTAATCAAAGAGTGTCTCAACATACCAAATAACTCTTTATTCTTAGGATAAGATTTTTTTTATTATTAATATAGACTTACGCCAAATATTTAATTCACGAGCAAATTATTATTGAAACGTAATTGAAAATTACTTTATCATTTTCTAAAAATATAGGAACATGCAAATCGGAATCTATAAATTAGCCAGAATTAATTTTTATCATGCAACAAATAGAGTCGTCTCAAATAATTTGGGGACCTTGGGCGATCATCTAAATTGGGGCATTAATAATTAGGCTTTTTCTCAATAAAAAAAAAAACTCTAAATTTTCTACTAAAATAATAACTACAAATAATAAAAAAAATACCAAAACTAGAATTATAACATAGCATAATATTACAAGTTAACAAAAAAATAGACTTATATAAAATTTATGTTTCTTTCCTTTTGAGATGCAAAATTATTTAATAAATCATCATAATCAAGTTTATCTAACAAATTTTTTTCAATAGACAACATAGCTATGCCATTTAATCTTTCTTGGGTCATATATGATCTTAAATAAGTTTTTATTAATTTTAATTTTGAAAAACTTCTTTCTGCGGATGCAACTGAAACTGGAATTATTAACAATATTCTATAAGAAACATAAGCATTTAGAAAAGAATCAACTTTTTTTTATATATATAATTAAGTACTTCCAATGGACTACAATTTTCTTTTTGATACATTTCTTTTAACACTTTTAATTCTGAAAATAAATATAATCCATCTATGTCAGAATGTCCATCATAGCTTAGAAAATCTTCAAGGTTCAAGCAACATTGTTTAATAGTATCTTCATCCATTAACTTTAATCTAGTGAAATTGAATAAGAATCCAAAAAAAGATTTCAAATACTTCAAATTGCTCAAATCTAGTTTTAAGTGAAGAAATAATTTGACCAATCATGTAAAGAAAATACTCAATTCTAAATAATTCTTCAAGAGATTTTGTTTTATCATCACCAATATCTTCGTCAAATTGTTTCTTTCTATGAATCACACGTTTTTCACGAAATTTAGGTTATATTTCCATTTCATTTGCAATTTCTTTGGCTGAAATCATAGCAGATACAAATCCATTTTCCCTATAATTTTCAAAAAAAAAGAAACAAGACCCTTAAGAAGATCTATAGCAACATCAATGTGCATATTTTAACTTTGAAAGTTCTTACTAATAGAGTTTACCGCAAACAAGATGTCATACCAAATAGTCATACCTAATAAAAATTCAAAATCCTCTAGTTCATAAGTTGCTAGACTGTTAGTTTCGCTCTTTATTTTAGGATCTTCACTTGTTTCTGCTAGTTCAAACAAAGCATATCTAATTTTTGGAGCTTGATATCTAATAGCCTTTACACTTTCAATACGACTTTCCCAACGAGTTTATGATAACGACTTAACCATTAAATTAGATATGTTATTTTTAAAAAAATTTCACCGTTTAGGTGAATAAGAAAATAATGAATATATTCGTTGTAGAACTCCGAAAAATGATATGACTCTAACACATGAAGTAGTAACATCACAAAGTACTAAATTAAGACTATGACATGCACATGGTGTATACAATGCTCTATGATTTATATCTAATAACCTTTTCTGCACACCTTGGCGTTTCCCTTTCATTTTAGATCCATTATCATAACCTTGTCCTCTTACATCATTAATATCAAGTTCTAAGTTCTTAATTTCTCCTATAAGTTCATCAAAAATGCCTTTTCCAAAAGTATCTTTCACATTCAAAAATCCTAAAAAGTATTCTTCTATTCTTATTAGACTAGATGAAATATCTACGCACCTTAAAATCATAGACATTTGTTTTTGGTGGCTCAAATCGGGAGTACAATCAAGTATAATTGAATAGTATTTTGCTTCTTTAAAATTAAACTTTTTACTTTATGTGCCAACACTTGTATTAACTCATTTTGAATATTATGTCCTAAATAATGTTTATGAATTTCACCATTTTGAATACGCTAAACATGTTCTTTCATTATTGGATCAAATTCAGTAATCATCTCAATAAAGCTTAAAAAAATTCCATTATTTTCTTGAAAAATTTGCTCATTATTCCCACAAAATGCCAAATTAGTTTTAGGTAAACTTTTTATAAGAATAATTATTCTTTTTAGGACATTTCTCCAATGTTCTTTCTCTTTATTAAGTCTTTCTTGAGCATCTTTATCAATTGTTTTGTTCTTTAATAATCTCGATTCTAAATCAAACCAAGCACTCATGTTAACTATAAGTTCATTACTTGTTTCATGACTCTTCAACCTAGCACTTAGATGTTTCCAATCGTTAGTTCCTTCGTTACCCAATTGCCTCATCATACTAGTTTTTGTACCAAACAATTTATAACAAAAACAATATACTTTATCAAAATCTTTTGAATACACTAACCATCTTCTATCATGTTTTTCTCCATTTGACAATTTTCTTATATAATGAGAAGTAGAAAAGTATATTATTAAGATTTTCTCATCTTCCCGGATCATAAATACAATCTAAATCATCTTTAAGATTTCTAGTTTCCATGTTCTCTAAATTATTTTCTTGACATTCTTCATCAACCATCACATTATCACACATTTTATTATTACAATTTTCTATGTCTTTTTCTACCATGACTTCATGATCTCCTAAATTATTTAAATTTGAAAGTTCATTAGTTTCTTTACTTGAATTACTTTCATCTCTTTTGTTAGTGGTAATAAACTTTTCTAAAGCTCCACTTTGAGATTTAATTAAACTTTTTATTCTCCTTTTTTTCTTAAGTTTTTCATAACCCGATGGATATTTCCTACTAGACATACTTGCTTCAAATTTTGGAACAACAAAACTCAAAAAAATACAATAAATTCAATATTAAAAATAACACAATAATTGCAATGAAAAAAGAAAAACTAAACTATCGCATACAGAGTCGGCCCAATTAATAAAAAAAAAAAGAGAATTGAGTCATTGAGAGTATGAAAGAAAGATATAACCTAGACAAACTTGCAAGTAAAAGCAAGTGGCAGTGCTTCAATACTCTTCAAAATAATATCAACATGTTTCTTTTCTTTAAAGTTTTCCTCTCTTGGAAGAGAACCTATTAAAAAAAATTAATTATTTCAAGTTAAGATATATATAAGTATGTAAAGAATATCAAAATTTATCACATAAAATAACAAAAAGAAGAGTTGAATGTGTGTACCTCTATGCTTTCTTTCTTTTGTCTTCTTTCTTATATTATATGCAAAATTAATATCACAAGAAACAATAGGAGACTTTAGAGTATAAAAAATACAAAGAGTATAAGAGTAAAGTGTGTAAAAAATGAGGAAAGAATTATATATATACTAGAGCTTTACTTTATTATATATATATTTTTTTAAAAAAAAGAGGAAACTGAACAGTCCCAAACAATAGTTAAAATTTATGGCCGTTGGTCATACTTGTTTGAGGTTGCTGCCATGCCTGCCGTTGGGCCTTCAATAGTTAAAAGTTTATTTAATTGCTGGCCAAATGTTAGGCCTTCATTACCTTATAGCTTAGTATTATTTTTTTTTTAAATTGGGGCCCCCAAGCTAAGGGGGCCTTGGGCACAGGCCCAAGCTACATCTTGGGCCGGCTCTGTATGAGAGGAAAAAGTATCACTTCTGAATGAAAATCGGTGATGTTATAATAGATAAACTTCAAGCCTAAAAGAGTTAAAAAGATCAATGGAAAAATAATATACATACCATAAAGCCTTCGTATTCGGAGACTTCGTGTTGCCTCAACTCCGTCGATGGCCGGCGGATTACAAGCGAGAGATGAAGATATTGGTTAAGAGATGAAAGGGTTTTCTTTTCTTTTCTTTTCTTTTTGTTGAAGATGAACAGTTGCATTGGTTTTGTGAGAGAGGGTTTCAATTCTTGGGTAGTGCGCAAGGGTATAAAGGTAAAAAAGGTTGATATTTCCTATGCTAAGTGATTCCACAAGGTTAATTTCGTAAAAGCTGCATTGGAGGCTAAAAAGGGCAATTAATTATATAATAAGGGTAAATTGATAATATTGGTCATATTCGTGCTTTATTCCTTTAAAAAAACTTATGATGTGACGTGTAGAGAGAGAAAACTTGTCCGGATAGAAGAATGACTCTTGAACTAGTTCCTTGACTATGTTGATTTTAATGGGACTTTCTATAGTCCGGGCTGCAGGGAAACGGGGAAAGGTATTGCCAGCCGTCGATGAAAATTGACGGCTTTTATTTGTGCTTGGTTTATTTTTATTTTTATAGCTTTATTTGTACGCGAAATTACCAATATCACCCTTTGTGTAATAAAGGCATGGGACCCACATCAGACATCTTTGTTGACTTATCGGAGCAAGTGTAAACACGCGTTAAGTGTATGAACGTGTATTTACTTTACTACCCTTGCTTGATTAATATGACATGGATCCATAAATTTGTGGAATGACGAGTTTAACCTCGCAACAAAAAATCTGAGAACACATGAAATTACATTTACATTCTTATTTGAATTATATTGGGACTGAGCTTGTCCGACATACACTTCACGCATGTCCTTCCCTTCATCTTCATTGAGCCTAGTAGGTCATCCAAGCATATCGTGTACTACTGTATTGAATCGATTTTAATAGTAGTGTTCACGAGTATGGTGCCATTAATTTTTATCCTTATTTAGTAATTGTAATTCTTTTTGTGTTACATTTAAGGGATTTTGTGGTACCATGTTCTGGATGTTGTATTTATTCATTATTGTTAACGGGGCCTTCTACAAAACGGGGTGTGAGCAAATGGGGAGGGGCATTACTAGCCGTCGATGAAAATTGATGGCTGTGGTTTGCGATTGGGTTTTTTTTTTTTTGCTTCATTTTTGCGTGAAATTACCAATATGGCCCTCTGAGTAATAAAGTCGTGGGACCCACATAAGACATGTTTGTTGACTTATCAGAGCAAGTGTTTACACGCGTTAAGTGTATGCATGTTAATTTTCTTTATTACCCATTTTTGATTAATATAACATGAGATCACAAAACAGTCTAATAACTAAATTACCCTCGCAATAAAAAAAAATCACAACACATGAAATTACTTTTAGACCCTTATTTTGAGTGAAATGACCCAATTATCTACCAATTTATTCACTTATAAATACCCCAACGCTCTAGGCGTTCTACTACTCTATCAGTTGGCGGAGAACAACGAATTTGAATAAAAAATGAGACTAGAATTGCAAAGGTACGCTTTTGCATATCACTTGTTATATTTTGCGCAAAAAAACTATTTATGATGTGCGAAAATGCTCTATCAAAATCTATTTTTTATTGCCTTTTTCGGAATTACGATATATAGGAACTCGATTACGAGAAAAATAACTCTAATTACGTCTTATTTGTACTCTATGCAATTGTTAACGTACTTTAATATTGCTACGTTTCTAAAAATATGATGTCACAAAAAGCTCCATGTCAACCTATTTTTATTGCCTATTTAACCATGGGGACGTTCTAGTGTCCGGGGAACAGGGAAACGAGGTGGGTCTTGTCAGCCGTCGATTTTAATCAACAGTTGATATTGCTGATTTTTTTTTCTTTTTTGGCTTCGTGTTAACGCGTAATTACCATTATGACCCTCAATTTAATAATTGTTATGGGACCCACATAATACATGTGGACTCATTGACTGTAGTAATTTTTGACGAATTAAGTCTCTAAAACGTTAAGTTATTTTACCACTATTTGATTACCTACAAAATAGTAAAGTATCAGATTTGAAGGATTAAAATGCCTATTTCACGCACAAAAAAATGAATCCATTTATTAAATTACTCTCAACACAAAAAACCTTTCAAGATACAAAATTACATTGATACCCTTATTTGAATTGGATTATGACAAAGTTTCTCAAACTTACTTCACTTCACTACTCATTTCTTCTTCCCTTCCTCTTCATTTAACATGACGAATCAAATAAAATATGATGTGAGAAAGAGAAATTTCTATGTCAACTCATTTTCGTTGTCTATTTAACCATGTTTGAATTTACGGTAGACAGGGATTCAATTACGAAAAAAAAAACAATTTCAATTACAAGTTTTTTGTTCTTTTTTCTTCATTCTTAACATACAAATTCTTGTTATTGTCACTTCATCTTCGACAAATGATCTTGTTAATGAAAAATTAATGTAAAATATTATCTTATATTTATTTTTTGGTTATCTTTTATCTTCATACACTTGGAACTTTGTTAAATGTGGGTTAGATGTTTTCTAATGTTGACACCTTTTTTTACAGTTATAAGTTATTTCAATGTATTGGTGAATGAAATTACGTATACAAACATACCAACATTCACGGGCTTACGCCCGAACCGTGGTGGTAGAATATTTATAATGGAATGGATGTTCTCAGACAAAGGTTTCTGGAAAGTGGTAATGCAGAGTATTTATACCAAATGGGAGTTGTAAGTTTTACAAATTCAATAATGTGATTTCTTTCCCCCTATTACAATATTGAACACATCGTTGGAAAAAGATAATTTTATGTCTCCACAAATGCTTGTTTTGCAGCATGAGTGTTATTAGACATACGGGGATGAGACGTTTGGATATCAATATTTGACCAAAGCAGCAAGTTATGGTCATCTTGGTGTGCATTATGCATTGATAGTCATGAAGCTATTTTTCGCTAATCTATCAAGAGAAGAAGTGATAGCAAATCTAGGCATATTTTTCCCATATATTTGTTAGATTCTTTTTTTCTTAAGTTTTTCATAACCCGATGGATATTTCCTACTAGACATACTTGCTTTAAATTTAGGTACAACAAAACTCAAAAAATTTACAATAAATTCAATATTAAAAATAACACAATAATTGCAAAGAAAAAAAAGAAAAACTAAACTATTGCATACAGAGCTGGCCCAATTAATAAAAAAAATGGGAGTGGAGTCATTGAGAGTATGAAAGAAAGATATAACCTAGACAAACTTGCAAGTAAAAGCAAGTGGCAGTGCTTCCATACTCTTCAAAATAATATCAATATGTTTCTTTTCTTTAAAGTTTTCCTCTCTTGGAAGAGAACGTATTAAAAAAATTAATTATTTTAAGTTAAGATATATATAAGTATGTAAACAATATCAAAATTTATCACATAAAAAAACAAAAAGAAGAGTTGAATGTGTACCTCTATGCTTTCTTTCTTTTGTCTTCTTATATTATATGCAAAATTAATATCACAAGAAACAATAGGAGACTTTAGAGTATAAAAAATACAAAGAGTATAAGAGTAAAGTGTGTAAAAAATGAGGAAAGAAATGATATATATATATATATATATATTTAAAAAAGAGAAAACTGAACAGTCCCAAACAATAGTTAAAAATTCTAGCCGTTGGTCATACTTGTTCGAGGTTGCTGCCATGCTGGCCGTTGGACCTTCAATTGTTAAAAGTTCATTTAAATGTCGTAGTTAGTTTAGAGGTTATTTGCATACACTTAGGAATTTTATTTATATAGGCCATCTTTCTCACAGTCATAGGCATTCACACAGATATGCCTCCCATTCTTTAGTCTAAATGGTTGCATCGGTTAGGCCATTTCCATGCATTATTATTACCTCTATCTGCATCATTTAGTTCAACCACTAAATTGAAAAAAGTCCCATGCCGAACTTACCTTCAAGTTAGATGCAATAAAATACCATGTTAATCGCTTTATGTTCTACTTCATGTTGTTCCTTTTACTACATATTATGGTTATTTCTTGTGGAAAGAATTGGAAGGATACATTCTTTTTCTTTAGAAATTTGTTGCAAGTCCAGAATGAGCGTTCGTTCATAGTGTTATGAAGCAATTTGTTTCAATATAGACATGAAAATGGAGTTTGTTCAACATATAACAAAACAACAAGAAGATCCGTACAACTTCTAATTAAGTTCATAACTATCATTAACTCAAAAATCAGTTGAAGGCTAAAAATAATCTAGAACAACATAATAAATCAGAGTCGTACAGGAAAAACATTTTAGCCGCACATGTTACAGTTGGACAGTAGTATCTCCTCTCCCAACATCTAAAAAAAGGTACAATATAACTCTAAATTAAGATGACAATAAAAGAAATAGAAAAGAAGCAAATCTCAGAAAGAATTAGTTAAAGTAGAAAGAAAAAAAAAAAACAAAAAAAAACATCGTCACCATCTCAATCTTCCAAGCTATCCAAGAAGCTCTGAATCTCCTTAAACCCTTCAGCAGAAATACTCCGATGTACCCTGCCACGTGGAGCGACCAAGTTTGGAGGTGGTACTAACTGGAAACAAACTACAACCACAGCTAGGTTGTCTCCACTTTTTCTCTTCAAAGCCTCATCAACCAGATCCTTGCTACACATAACTGGATCATTGTGTTCTTGGAGCCTTCGTCGTGCAAAGTCCACAGCATTTTGGCTCATGAAGACATCCCAAATGCCATCACACCCTATAATGAGGAACTCATCCTCTTCCGTTAGTGTTGTATTCATGAGTTCAGGCTCTGCACTAAGAGGCCCATCATCTCTACCTTTTAATCCTTCCATGTGCCAGTCTCCTAAAGCACGAGCAACATTAAGTTGTCCGTTAAGATATCCATCATCCACATATCCTCCAGAAGCTTCTATGCGTTTTCTTTCTTTCATGCAAACTGGTTTATGATCCCTTGACATCTCAATTGCTTTACCCCTTCGACAAAGTACTGCTCTGCAATCCCCAGCATTAGCCACCACTAAGGAACTGCATGAGATGCAAGAAAACATGGAAGAATGTCAAGATATAATTGCAGTCAAGATATAATTGCAGCCAATAAAAGTTTTCTTGGGTTAAAATGCAATCCCATGGCCTATATAGAAGTATAATAAAATCCGAACCTCCCCATAACAAGAGCAGCCAGAGCAGTGGTACCAGAAGCAAGACCAGCATCAAGGTCACAAGCTTCGGCAAAAGCATGATCTGTTTGCAGAAATGCTGATGAAATAACCCTCTCAATCTCCCCAGGAAAGTCCTGATCTTGGGCAATGAACCTTGGCAAATGATAGCATGCAAAGTCAGCTGCATGCTTTCCTCCATGTCCATCGAAAACCTGGCCCAAGAAAGAAGAGCAGTAATTGCATAAAGATAACTGTAGCAATCACTTTTCAGATACCCCATACTTTGACTTGCATAAATTTCAACCACTGAAAACTAAAAGTTTATCCACTTGGTTTCTTATGACTTTAAAGCACAAAATGCAAAAGGTGATGTCAGACTTCAGTTGCAATTTCAAGGAAGTTCAAAGCGGGACAAGACATTGAAAAAACATCAAAACTAGTTACATAGAAAATGAGAAACTATATAGAACTTGATCATATTTGTGAATGCTACTTGTTAACAACTCTTTTATAGTAAATTGAAATACCTATTAGAATCATGAAGGCAGTAGGCTACACCCCCAGAGAAATTAAGGATCTTTAGGCTGTAGAAACTTTTATCTTTTTAATTTTCTCTCTCTTCATTTGGAACTAACTTCATATAGCAGAACAGCTACTGATTCAGATTATAATTTACTCAGCACAATAAAGGCATATAAGATGGACTCAGCATAATAAAGGCTTACAAGATGGAGTCAGCACAATAAAGGCCTACAATAAGATGGACTCAACACAACACAGGCTTCTGACCAGACATTATTCAACAGATCATGATTCATGAGACCCCCACTTCCTTATATCTTGTTCCTCTCCGTCTGTCACTCTCCCTCTCCCTCTCCCATAATCCTACCCCTTCCTCTCGCCCTCTCCCTCCCTCCCCCTCTCTCACAAACTTGGGTATTGTATTATCACTTTTTCTAAGAGTCAAAGTATAAATACCAAAAGCTATGGAGAACAGTTGCCATATGAAAACTAGGCTAGATTCTCAATCATCTATTCTGGAATAGAGTTTTCATCTAGTACTTTTCTCACACTATGTTTCCTTCTTTGAGAGTTTTTGCCAAGTGATTGGGCTTGCCTTTCACCATCTTTTCTTTAATCTACATTACCAATAAGAATTCAAATCTGCACCAAACAACTAAACTAGCCTCCAGCAAGGGTAGGATCTTTCTTGATTTCACAAGGTGAAATGTCTCTCAAGAAATTGGATAACAAAGCAACCACCCATAAATTGTACTGCCACCAGAGTTAAAATGTAAACAGGGAATCTAGGGTTGTCAATTTGCCAAGAAATCGAGCCAAATATTAAATCATATCTAATAATAAGTTTAAAATCCTTGTCACATATTTGAAACATCTTTAGTTTGGTCCAGACATAAAAGATAAGTACTTTTGGCTGCTAACAAGTTCAAGTTCTATCATTAAATGATATCCAAAGGTAAGTTCAGTACCTCAAATGTCAAAACAATTAGAGAATGAACGAAGGGAAAAAAAAAAAGGAAAAAGGCCATCCATTATAAGAACTTAGGGAGTTTAGACATGCTATATTCTCATTCTCTATTCCGCCAAATAACTTCCTACCTTCATTTCTGATAAGTCTGGAATTTATTTGCCTCAGTAGCAAAACAAACACTACTTCAGTTACTCCATAATAAGCTGAACAACTCAGTTGCTGAGCCTTGTATTTTGGTCATTTGGTGTTGTCCTGAAGTTATTGCTTCTTAACCTCATAACATTACCGTCAATATCTCAGACCCCGAAAGTTTCTCGAGAACAGTTTTAATTTTTGTACCTTTTACTTCACTCAGCACCTTAAAGCACCCACATTGCTCTAAATATGCATGTAGCTGAACGCCAACTCCTTAGCCTTATCTCTCATAAGGTTCCCTCTTCTGAACCTACTGTAGTTGGTCCCTAAGCAAGCTCTGAATTCGCAATTCCAGCGGCCATTTGGTCAAGAAAAAGAAAACAGGATTGTGATAAGGTATTAATGTTGATGGGTCACTCTATCTTCCTCTCCAACTCTTTTTCAACTCAATAGTTACATCTATAATAATGAAATTATTCAAGCATATTCGGGTTTCCCAGGATATCGTCATGCTAAGAATGCCCTGCAAAACTAACACACTACAAACACCCCCAATAACTGACCATCATGGAGAACATCAAGAACCAGATTAAGCTATGTGTCCAATATTAAAGTTCAAGGAAAATTAGAAAAAAATAAAATAAAGGAAAAACAAATATGCTTAAATTTTTGAGTTAGACTAAAAGCTTAAAACACCTGTTTATGAGTTACAGCAAGAACTTATTTCTGAGTCCTGGTAGAGGAAGTAGATTCTGTCTTTCCTCTCAGTTTTTGGTATTTCTCCTGTTTAGTTCTCTTTGCCTCAACTATTCTAGTCCCTTCTATCTTCTATTCCAAGTCACAAGCTCTTGATCTCTTAAGATATCCAATGCCTTACAGGATATATATTTTTGAGTAGCCAAACTATCCACTGGGCCTCTGTATTTCTAGATGGGATAATCTCAACCTCTCCAAGACCTACTTGTCAGATTATGTCTCTAAGCATAAACAAAAATTTAGAAGTACGAAAAAGATAAAACAACATGAGAAGAATATGCTCACAGGCCAATAAAAATGTAAGGATGACATGGAATATGTCATCAAACTCAAGTATTCAACCAACTAAATGGTCGTCGTGATGAACATTTGAAAGTAACAACCTATCTCTAAGTGTATGATTATGTAAGAATTGCTTGGCTCAAGTATTGCTAGGGGAACAAACAGACACGGGAAAAAAAAAAAGAGAGAGAGAGATAGAGAGAACACAAACACAGAAAAGAAACAATTACCCCATAAAAGGCATTAGGCCCTTCAGTGGAATTCTCGAACCCACAGTCATGCATAAAATTGTCAGCACAAATGTATACATCTTCCATTGATAAGCGAGACCCGATGTCTGCCCATGCACCAGACCGCAGAGTTGGAATGAATTCAGTCCTGTAGGTGTCTGCATCTAGTCTAGGCTCAACGATAGTATCTGAGGACCTGTGCCTCACCTGAAAAATTTCCAGCAAGAACTATAATGCTGATTGAAAAAAAGTAAAATAAAATAACAAAGACAACTGCCAAAACTTTCTTAACATCGGTAACAAAAATTTCAGCAATCAAGTCACATAATTCCCATACATAAACAGCATCCAATGATTGCATGGACAAACAAACACATTCTAAGGGCCAAGAAAAGATCACTATTTAAAATATGACATCTACTTAGTACATGATACATTTTATTAACGAGACAGTTGTTAAGCAAAGAAACTTGTAAAATTCCCAAATTAATTCTTCCTGATCATAGGTGACTATAAGTTTAACAAGTAACTACAATAAAATCAAGGAAACTTATCAATGATTTACAATAACTTTATCCAACTGCATATGAAATCACTCTTATTAAAAACTCGGTAGCTAGCCTCACACTAAGATTCTTATAGCACCAAAACCAAACTAAGATTCTCCAATTAACTACATACCCAGTTGAATGCCCCCTACCCCCAGACATATTTTATGTGCACATACACACAGATATGAGTAGCGCTACCTCTTAAAATCTGTAAGTTCGTAAGATTTCCCTAAAAGAACTCTCGACACAGAACCCATAATAATTTCATTGACGAGCTTTTTTTCGAGAAATAATAATCAAAGCTTCTTACTGCAAACTTAATTTCTCAAATGATCCAATTGTTGACACGACACAAGCACAAATTTTCTCAACTTAGATACTCTGCAGAACTCACAAGCATTGAAGAAGTCAAAAATATTGATGTTATCATCAAAGGCCGCAGCAAAATTTCTCAATTTTCTCTTTTTTCCTAAATTTATATGGTAAGAGTAACGCTAAATTTATTAATAAACAAAACAAGGAGGTTAATAACACAAACATTAATAGTACCAATTACTACTACTACTAGTTTTCACACACACACACACACACACACACATACATAAATTGAAAGTAAAAAAATGAAAGGCTTGAATTTTACCAAAGAAGGATGGCGAACTAGGGTTTTGTTACACGGAGACAGGGAGTGGCCACGACCGGAGCTCAGGCACTGGCGGTAGCCAGCGGAGAGAGGGTTTGGGGGGCGGCCGTCGCTGGCGGCGCCACCATTCTCTCGAGTGGTACCATTGTTCAAAATGACTTTACTGCCCTCCATTCTCTTTATTCACCATCACTTTTGACTTAAAACCCCCCAATGAAAAATCGAAAAACTCAGCTTCAAATGGAAGTAAATACTAAAACAAATTAGGGCTTTTCTATAAATTTGAGGGGTTTCAATTAGGGGATATATATATGTGTGTATGTATATATATATATAGAGAGAGAGAGAAGCGGTGGATCGGCGTTGGATGAATGGGGCAGATTTGATTTGTAAGTGGTCGATCGGTTTAGGGGTTTGTTTTTATTATTATGCGATTTGATTTAGTTGGTAAAGTAAACGGGCTGCTGACGTGGGGAAACAAGATCTCACATCTGTCTTTTTCATTTTTTTTTTTACTTTCTAGACGAGATGTTTTCTGACAGTCAAATTTAATAAATTAAACATCAATTAAAAAAATAATTTTAAAAAATATTGAGAACAAGTAGTTGAAATTTAAAAAAATCGAATTTGATAATTTTAATATAATACACTTAATTTAAAAAATAAGAAAATTAACAAAAGAGAATCCAAATCCCTTTTATATTCTATTACCCTATGTTTGGATTGCACATGAGAAAGGAAAGGAAAGGAAAGTAAGGTAGAGGGAGAAAAATAAAGGAAAGGAAAGGAAAATAAATCTTTTGTTTGAATTGCAAAAAACTAATAAGGGAAATGAAATAAAAGAAATTTACAATTCCTTGTTTGGATTTGAGAAGTAAAAAGGGATAAGGGCGGTCTTGCTTGGCGCGAAGACTACTGGTTCGGGGGTAGAGTACAATACTAAATGTCCTTAGACTTTTAGGCGGTTTTTTTTTTTGGACAACTGTTCACCGTTAGATCTTCTATCTTTTTTATAAGATAACCATAGAAAAGATTAAGGATAAATTAATTTTTTTATACATTTTACTTTCATTTATTGGAAGGATTGTAAAATACTTCGTATTAAAAGAAATTGAGGAATTTTAAAATCCCTCCAAATCCTTTACTAAATCTCAAAATGCAATCCAAACAAGGGTTCCTTTACTTTCCTTTAAAAAAGGCAATCCAAACAAGTTGTTAGTGTTTTGATTAAGTGATAATGTTTTTTTTTATTATGCAAGAAGTTATGAGTTTGAATATTGCTTATTACATTATACGAATTTTGCCCTCCCTTAAATAATAGTAAAAAAAATCCCTTTTATATGTACATGAGTTTCCACGTGGGAAAAGTACTCGAAATGACCGTTATTGTTTTGATGGCTAAGTACCCAGTTAGGACACATATATATGTCGGCAATAAAAAGGAAAAAAAAAAAAAAAAACAAAGTAAGTATTCTAAGATAAAAGGAAAATCATTTTCTATGGAAAAAAAAAAAACACTTTAGACTAGAATTAACCAATTGTATCCTAATCCCTCTGTTCTATATAGTCCAACAATTAATTTTAATTTTTAGTCCCAATTGGCATTCAATTTATTAATAGAAAATTTTCAATAATGACATATAGGATTTTTACATCTTTCGAAATCTATACAAGTTAACAGAAAATAATAAAATTGGTAAGACAAATATAAAGAAAGAAAAGAATAGGTGTAACACATATGGTTGCAGTTTCCAAATAAATTGTGGTTTAAAGTCAAAGCTCTGCATTGACCATGTTATTCTCCTTAAAAGTTGAAAAATACAAAATTCTAATTCTATTTCTAATTATTGTGAAGGTGCAATCAATAAATTTTAGTTTTCAGAACATCTTGGTTCTTTCATTTTAACTGTTTTATTTCACTGAAGCTTCTATCAAATGTTGACATGCAAAGATTGAAAACTCTAGTCATCTATTCCAAATAAAAGCAGTTTCAAAAGACAAAATGTAACTATTTTCTTTTTATTAGCATATTAATGTAATAATGCACACTATTATTAATTCCAAAGTGCTTGTCCTGTTCATTGCACATTATATTCACAATAACACTTTTTTAGATCGTATTAATTCTCTCAATTAACTTAGTATTAGATTTTGTCTTGGTCATGATTGCTGCATTTACTTTGTTATTCAATTGGTCATAATTTTTTTTTTTTTTGGGTCAACTATTGGTCATAATTCACCCAAGTTAAATATGTAAATCGAGTCATAACCTCTAATATTTTCCTTAAATAAATAATTTGTTACAATTTTACGGGCAATCAAATGTGCTAGAATTGATCATTCAAAGTACTTTTTTTTTTCTTTCTCAAAAGTCACTGTTAAATTGACCATGCAAATCATGTAAGTTCTTGTGAACAGGTTAAGCACTACCACATCATTTGCCGTCCTGGGACAATATTGGTCAATAGAGCCGAATTTTCTGTAAGGGAAGGGATCTCCAACCTTCTCTTATTCGTTTGTTTTTCTGTGTCACTATTTATATCATCTGAAGGGAACGTTATCACAGGATTCATATATAGAAGTTTAACTCTGAAGAACAACTCAAGAATGAGATTATACAGTTAGTGAGGATGAAATTGGGTGGGGGAAAAAAATATAGGAGAACCTCTTTGAAAAATATAATTTATATGAACTGGAGTCTTGGGGATATTTGTATATAATAGTGCTCACTTTGGTTGTTTTTGGATAGGATCTTGTATATAATTTTGAGTTTGATTTTAATGAAATACTTTGCTTACTTAAAAAAAAAAAAAAAAAAAAAGGATAAGACCACGGTTCAATGTGTGAATATCGCTAGCAAATCCAAAGTAGCTTCATCCTACAACAAACCACAAGCGACAAGATTATTCTTGTACAAGAACTTGTACATGCCATCAAAAAGCATATGGGAAAGAAAAGGTTTTATGGCTCTATCAAGGTGGACCATTTAAAAAATAAATGCTAATAAACTTAGATGGGCGTTTGTTAAAGATACTTTACATCAAATTCATTTGTCAAATAAACGAGTTTTCTTAATAATGTGATCATTAGAAACGACCTTTGTGGGCATTTTATGGAATAACAAACATGTGGTGCCTTTTTTCACTCTCGAGGGAAATCCATTCATCAACTTACATTTTCATTTTATGCATGGAATGGCTCTCAAAGATGATGATCAATCGGGAGGTTTACCTTGTGAGTTAGGACCCCTACCATTCATATATAATGAGTTGGTAAAGGTATAATATAGACAAGTCTTGGCTGAAGTCACTTAGGTTTTGTTTACTCTAACTTTTAGATATTTAGGGGGCCTTTGGTTCACGGATTAATTTTTTATTCTTGAGAATAATATTCTCAGGAATGTGATTCCCAGGAATCTAATATAAACTGTTTGATACATAAAAAAATATTCCTGAAAATATTATATTATTGTGTTTGGTTTAAAATTAACATTCTTGACAATCTTAACTAATTTTTCAAAAATGCCCATAACTGAGAAAGACAAAAAATAACATTCAAGGCATGCATTTTTTATTTTTGTCTACTCAATCAACGTATTATGCTGTCACAAATGGTTATCATTAAAAAAATATACAATCTGACAATAAATTAAACGAAATCCAAACACGAAGAGATTAAAAAATTTGACTTTGAACTCATTACTCACCATACAATAGAAAACTTAGTACCAATTTGGAGCCAAGTCAAATTTTCACTCATATATAAATATTAATTAAAATAAAGTAAAAGTGCTATATCTAGAAAACACAAAAATATCGTTAAAAATATATATATAAACTTAAATATCATGCCACCACAAGTCACGATATATTTCATATTTTTTTCCAATACACAAGTAATATATGTTTAATGTATTGATACGAGTAGAATAAATAACATAATCCGCATCATTAAAAATCTATTCACACCAATTAATAGAACTAGCTTAAATAACCAAGTAACAAGTATAGGTAATCATCTACAAAATTTGATAGATGAAGTCCTTCCTCAAATGTGGCTCCACAATAAAGAAATAGTCAGTGAGATTGTTGTCCTTCGTAATTATAACACCTGCCCTTATCCTTTCAACATCAATCAGCCCATCAACTAATTTCAAGTCATCGTACACCGTCATTGGCCTCCTTGTCCATGGTTGCAACTGCATCTAATGGATCTTCAACATTTTCGCCATTTGCTCTATCCTTGTCAAACACTTGGCTCAATCCAATGAGATAAGGAAAGAGCTTGTTATAAAGACCAACAACATTAGGATGTGACTGCATACAAATAACAAGAATGCATTAGTGGATGTAATCACTTAGCATATAAAATTTAATAGTTGAACATTTAATTTACCTTTACCCATTCTTTAAAGATGTCTTTCCCCACAAAAATCATATTTTCTTTATGTGATTTAAGATGTTGTACTTAAATGCTGAGTTTTTGGTGTATAAAATTTTGCAGGTGTCTATTTTGTTTGACCTTCTCTTTATTATGCAACATTATGTACTCTACCTGTCCCAGAAGGCATGATGTTCCCCCTAACCTTGATGTGGTAAGCAAGGAGCCACTGCTTACATCTAATGAGCACCCACATCCAGACAATGTATAAAGCATAAATTTTATATTCAAATGTAATATCTATGGAACAAAAGACCACCTTGTCTGTTAAAATGTATTATAGCTCAAAAGAGAACTAGGAAGAAACTCAACACGTATGCATCCTGTTCTCTAATCATTCTTCTTCTTGCTCTAAACATGATAAAATTGATGTATATTATTCATAGTCACATGTAAATTATTCGTATTCAGAATATCTTATTTCTAAGGATTTTGTAAGTTTGTGTAAATGTCTACGTTTGTGTCTATGCATGTGCACGTGTTTGGGGACACCAATTTTCGATGGGTATGGGGATAAAAATGTATTATATGTACACTCTGTTACTTGTGTGTTTTGGTAGAGCACTTTGCAACTTCTGTGTTGAAGATGGTTAGACACTTGATGCTACTGCAAGGATCGATGAGCTCAAAGAGATTAAGAGACGCGTGAACTATTCGTAAACTTTGGGTTTAGAACTCAAAGAGATAGTTACGTGAAATCCACTAAAGACACTAGCCACGGTTACCAACTAAAAAGAAATTGCACATTAGAGCAATACTGGCACAATAAAGGTTGATAAATTTCCAGGATACAAATAATTTAATGACGATGAGACAAAGGACAAGACCTAAGCTGGATCCCTAATTACAAAAATGAATGAAGTTAACAACGATGTGTTATTGTGATGAAAAAGCAGTTTGATTATCACATACCTGATTGTGAGAAAACGAAGATGTTTGACAATTTAGAAGTTGAAACTAACCTATTTGACCCATTTATGAAAAAGACTTTTAGATATAAACCAAAGCAAAAATAAGCTCTGCAGAAAGATGAATCCATTTGGTCTAGTGTAGGGTACCATCTTCTCTCCAAACTTATAGTGGTTTTGGAGGTGGCGTAATGAGAAAATTCACAATAAAAAGAGATGTTAATTACGAAATTTAGCATCATGACTCTCTCTAAGAGCATGAATTTTAAAAGCAATTTGGGAAAATCGTTACAATGAAAATAAAACTTAAAAGAACTCCTACATATCCCAATACCATTCAACAAACACTCACAAGGTAAAAGAAAGGCAATTTGATAGCTGAAATAAAAGGGACTACTGAAACTACTCGAGAACTATTATGAATGTTATATTGTCTACATTAAAGAATGAACCTAGCAATTTACAAATTCACAAGTGAACAATTCTACGAAAGCGAGGCTACCCCCAATATCTTTTTGTCTTAAAGGTTAAAAAATTTCACCCAAAGAGCATTAACAACCTAGCCTGCAAGTCCGTTTCCATATGTTTGGTTTTAAATTTTGTCAAATAAAGAGCATCTGTCTATTACAATGCTTGATTGAATAGGACCAATTATGTCACGACCCCCAAATGAATAGGACTAATGAATGTGTACTCTGATACCACGAAAGCGGAATAAAGTTCAAACTTGTATTTACTTCAACATCTTGGGATCGTGATGCCACGGGCTTAGAAAGATCACTCTACTTAAGTCTGCTAAGGTACAAGACAGTAGCCCGGGCACTAATAGCCATAAAACAATCCAACTTTATACAAAAGAACCCAATACTAAAATTCAAGTTATAAAAGTTACATAAATCGAATAATACTTTTTATACAAACTTCATCACTAAAAGTTAAAGTCATAATCCGAATACATAATTACAAACCCGCAACCATCAAATTACAACTTGTAATCCCTCTAGTATAACTAAGTCCCCAAGAGTAATAAATCGATGAATTACACAAATTCTAATCCAAAAGGAGAAACAAGATAACAAGATAGTCAAATATATAAAATATTCTCCCTGAGTGAGCAAGTAGAGCACGAAGGTAGAAAATCTAAATCATCTCGTTAACGGGGCTTCCACCGACAAGTAGGCTCAACTGTACCTGAGATGTTAAGAAAAATGGTGAGTTACAACTAGCTCAGCGAGAGATAATGGGAATGGGAATGGGAATTTTCACAAGCAATTTACCATTTCAAAATCATTTGGAAAACTATGTTGTGCACACAAGTTCATAGCAAGCAAGAGTTTCATGTAATAACAAGCATTTGAGTAACATGTGGAAACTAACTATACGGAATGCAATATCACACACGAATATAAGCATGCAACCCAAACTCCCCAAGGCTAAAACCCAAGCAAGAATGGTTTCATATGACAACGTGCAATAACAAGAAGCGGATATCAACATGATAGTAAACCTTCAAGAGAACTATACATATTATAGGTGATACATGATATTGAACATATAACCTAACTCTCTAAGGGCAAAGGCTCCTATTGGGAGTGGTAACACATAATATTGAAATTCGAATCACGTATCAATAACGATAATGACATTTAGATAAACATTCAACCTTCCTCCTCGAGGTCCTCTAAGGACCAAGTAAGAGTACTGAATCATATAATAAAAAAGATACGGATGTACGATTGTTGTTGGAAATGGCCAGTCTCGAATCTTCAATCAATATCTTCCCCTTTCGCCAACACTAGGTGTTATCCGGATATACACCGGGGTCCATAGTAGTCGATACCGACTGAGAGCCCGATGCTACCTAGAGATAATGAACTTTACCATGCTCATAAAGTTTGGTACCACCGCGCCCATCATTGATAACAATAGGAACATATTTGGAGGGCAACAAAGTAGGTTGCCTCCGTTCATATAAACATATACAAGCATTTCAAACATTTGATCATATAGAACATCGTGCAATCATGTGCATATACATAACCTTGAACATATTCCAATGTATAAACATGTAAACAATTATAATATGTTGCATTGAGAATTCATAAAACATAATGTGGAGGATAACAAGGAAAGTTGCTTCATCATGCAATTGTTTAACCATATAGCGACTTGACTTTAATGCCTCAGCATTAGTCTAACTTAAATAGTTAATTACCCTATTTACCAGAGCTCCAAATGACCCAATTTTGGTGTAGAATCGAAAATTATTAAATGTAGATAGTTTTAGAATTAAACGGAACTCAATTCGGAGTTGAATTGAGTGAGATATGACATCAGGAAAAACATTGTGCAGAGTTGTCAACCATCCTGTCGACTGATCCGGTCGATCGGATCTGACTTTACTCGCCTGGCAGTGACTTTCGGTCGACTGATCCGGTCAACCGGATCTGACTCCAGTCGACCGGATTCGATCGAAACACAACATTTTTACTTGTTTCTTGCCCTAAACTTGTACTTTAAAGCACATACCAAGTAAGCAACTTAACTCAACCTTAAACAACATTAATCTACAAGTTTTATAACTCCTAATATTACACAACTCAAGCACAACATCATCCTCTACCAACATTCCCTTAGCACAAATGGTCAAGACTCAAGTTTTCCCTTCTCCTCTATGCAACCAAATTGAACCTACTAAGCACTTATAATTCTTCATGTGACTCATACAAAACTCTTCAAGATCCTCAAAAGCTATAAAAGACAAGTCCAAGTTTAAGATAACATAAACACAACATTTAAAACCCTAGATTGAACATACCACACTCAAATTCACCAAGCAAGCTTAAATCTATCATTGACAAGCTCAATATACCTATATAACCCATAACCATGAACCATATGACATTTATAAAACATTTTGAAAACATCTCTCACCTCAATCTTGGATTTGAAAGCTACAAGAAGCAAGAAGACCTTGAACCTACTTAGAAGATACAAATAAAGCTTGAGTTTGGCTTGAAATCCTCGTTCTTCTTCTTCTTTTTTTCCTATTTTCTCTCTTCTTCCTCTTTTTCTCTTCAGATCGTGCAAATGTGTGTGAGTGTGAGTGTGTGTTTTTTTTTAGAGTGATATGTATATGTGTGTATTGTTTTAGGTAGGTAGGATATTTGTTTTATTGCCTATTGACCAATTTGCCCTTATAATTAAAGGCTTACGTACTACTAGTTTGCCATATAGTTTAATTCTAATTTTCTTAGTTAGCTATTAAAATTTAATACTGTTTTAATTAATGTCTACAATGTTCACAACATTTATACGCACAAAAAAGGATACTATTGCACGTAAAACAAGGCAAAGAGACGTAAAACGATATATATATATATATATATATGCACGTTAAATGATGCAAAAACAAATTAAATGCTATAAAATGCATATGCCTTCGTACGAGGCCTCACAAATTATACGAATCAAATACATTTTGATAATATTTTTCTTTCTTTTTGTCGGAAAAGATATCATCAAAAGAAACAAAAAGTACAATAATCAACCTACACTAATAGGATCCAGGTCTTGCATAAGCAGTTAATACAAAAGGGGTGGAATATTAGATTTCCAATCAATAGTCAAGTAGTTCCTAGCTTTAGATTTAGCAATCCAGTCACAAACAAGGTTGTCTTTTCTCTTAATGTGTTGAAATCTAATAGAATAGATCTCCGTCACGATCTTTTGGATATCCACCACAATTTTTCGTGCCCTCCAACTGGTAGACAGTGTCATGCCCCTGATCTTACTAACAAGATAGAATCTGACACATGACATGCCGCATGCTTAAAGAGTATAACTTCCCAAACTTGCTAGTCGCACAACCACAATATAAATAATTCAGAGCCACTAAACCATAAAATTTAAACAAGTCTTCAATCTCAATATAACATTTAAACCATAAACTAATCTCCTAATACAAGAAGAAGGTGATGTCAAATTCCTCATTTATTATATTCAACAAAAACACTATAATTGATTATTCCACTCTGACAGTACTAATAGAGATGAAACAAATGAAGTCTCTCTAGCTTAGCCCATTATGCCTAGATGTCTAATGCCTAAGTGCTTACTCTATTTTAACTGCAAAGAAAGCAAGCGAAACAAATATTGTGAGCGAACAAAATCTCATTAAGGGAACTTATCAAGGTTAGGACAGATGATTAAAGAGACCAACAAAAAGTATAGTACCAAAAAAAATTAACAATTTGTATGACTTGCAGAATGATTCATATTTGACAAAAGAATATTATTAACACACATAAGAGGTCACAAACGAAAAATTATTTATAGTTGTATTCAATAACTTACAGTCTCTACATTAGTGCAAGACACGTCAAGAAACAAAAGATACGGCTGTAGTTAACCCGTACAACTACGGTTCAGTAAGTATAATGCCCCAAATCACTCAATAGTGGTAACAGTATCCACAAGTACAATACTGTAACAGTATCTGTATCACGGTACCGTAACAATATCTGTACTATTCACAATTCACAACCAAAAAAAGAATTAAGATGAACATGTATATGATTGCGAGTAAAAATCCACAAAAAGGGAATGAACGAGAAGGGGTATTTAAAAGTGTCCGGATAAGGTCATAAATTATTTTCAAAGTAAGTTAGTTAGCATAGAATGATCTATATTGTAGAGAAAGAATAACAAAAGAAAAAAAAGACAGAAGAATCAGAGAAAAAATAAGAGTAAATTTAGATTCTTCAATAGTACAGCTTGACCTTTAAGTATTTCACGTGAAATAAGAGTAATGCAAAAATTTAGAGGACAATCAAAAACATATCTAAAAAGAAGTTAAGTAATTAATGAGTAGATAAATACATTAAAAAAACCCCACTATTTTTAGCTTGGACCGGGGCAACAAAGCTGCACGATTTGGTCGCTACAATCTTGAAAACACTACTGCAGTGGACCGTTAGAACCATGGATGGTTCATTGCAGCCTTTTTCTTTTTTTTTTTTAAATTTCAAAGAAAACTTCATTCAATCTATGGTGCAAGTTAAGAGACATAATCAGAAAACATGGCAAAAGGCACCATGGCCCGCATCATTATTGAAAAGGTTGACATTGAGGGTTTTATTTATTTATTTATTTATTTATAAAATTGTATGTGTAATGCACCAGCAATAGCCACGAACACAATCTGGACTTCGATCAATACGAGACCAATGCTAACGATAAGTGCATAGACACATATGAAGAAAAAGACAAGATGCAGGATTTCTATTTTACACTTTAGGAATCTATTCCATCATAACAGTGAGAGGAAGAATACATCTAAGAGAGATAATTCCACTTACCTCTAACTCAGTAATTGAAAACTCAATTAAGCAATTCTTTCAACACCTTTTAATTCTTCAAGAATCTATTTAATCATACCATGACCCAATTATTTTCTTCTTTTCCAATTATAGTATTTTATATAGAACTAGGATAAAGCTCTTTATCAATCTACAGAATGAGAAGTTTGCCCTAAATTGCGAGATTTGACACTATCTCAATCACCACGTGCAGTAGCAATTCAATCCTCTATGATTTCGTCTCCTAAAAGAAGAAATTTTCTTTTTCAATATCTTTTTGTATGCTTTTTGTAAAGAAGCAGAGAAGTGTAAACTAGCGTAGCCCTAAACGTACTACGTCTTTTCTCTATTTGTTTCTTTTCTTTTTTTTCTTTTTTTTTTCTTCTCTGATAAAAAAGTCCAAAGTGAGGAAGGAATACAATTTAATTATCATTATCATCATTTTTTAAATATATCTAATAACCACTTAGCCATAAATTATTGGTGAGAATTATCTGGCACTTATTGGCCCCATTAATAACCGAGTCATTACATTCTCCCTCCCTTATATAAAATTTCATCCCCGAAACTTACCTTTATCTTCAAACAGAAAGTGATACTTTGTCCTTGCTTCACTTTCAGGCTCCTAAGTAGCTTCCCTTGGTGTCTAGCCTTGCCATTGAACCTTCACAAAATGAATGGTGCGATGCCTCAATACTTGATCATTGCGATCCACAATGTTAACAGGTTTATCCTCAAAGATGAGGTTCTTATTGATGTGAAACAGCTCATGCTGCAGCACAAGACTCGAGTCATACACATATTGCTTAAGTTGGGATACACAAAATACATTATGAACACCCGCCAAAGACGATGGTAAGGCCAACCAGTAAGCCAATGGGCCTAATCTTTCCAAAATCTCAAATGGCCTGATAAAACGAGTTTTTAGCTTTCCTTACATTCCAAATCTTACCACGCTCTTAGCAGCTGATACATTTAAAAATACGTGGTCTCTAACTTGAAACTCTAAATCTTTTCTTCTCTTGTCAGCCCAACATTTTTGACGATCTTGAGTTGCTTTTAATCTTTTTTCGAATTAGCTTGATTTTATCCTTGGTTTCTTCTACTAGCTATGGACCCAATATCTTTTTCTCTCCCAAATCTCAATAAAGTGGGATTTTGCATTTCCTTCCACAAAGGGCCTTAAATGGTGACATTTGGATGATGGCATGATAACTATTGTTGTATGCAAATTCCACGAGTATTATATACTTTTCTCAATTGTCACCAAAGTCAAGCATACACGCTCGAAGCATATCCTCTAACGTTTGGATTGTTCTCTCTATTTGACCATCAATATGCGGATGGTGTGTTGTACTCATTCTCAAATTAATCCTTAAAGTATACTAAATGCATTTTCAAAATTTCAAAACAAATCATGGGCCAGGGTCTGATACAATTTCCTTTGGCACCCTGTGTAATTTTACAATTTCCTTGATATAACAGTCAGCAAATGTCTCCAATTTTGCATCCAAATGAATAGGTAAGAAATGGGCCAATTTCGTCAATCGATCCAAAATAACCCAAATAACATTGTTCTTCTCTAGCAACTTTGGTAAACCCATTACTAAATCCATCAAAATAATATCCCATTTCCACTCTAGAATATCCAAAGGTTGAAGCAATCCCGACATTTTCTGATGTTTTGTCTCGATTCTTTGACAAGTCAAACATTTAACCACATCTTTCTTCATATTCCTCCACTAAAACCTTCACGCAAGTCTCGATACATTTTCGTTCTACTAGGGTGCATTGAGAAACGAGATCCATGGGCCTCAGATAATATTTCTTTATTTAACTCTAGATCATTGGGCACACATATTTTATCTCCAAAATGTAGGGTTCTATCACTGTGTAGGCAGAGGTAGGAGGCATTTCCATCGGAATCTTTGTTCGAATTTCTTTCAAATAAGGGTTATTATGCTGAACACCTTTAAGCCTTTCAAGAAGAGTAGATTGCACTATGATGTGAGCTAATATACCAATGTCTAATTTCTTAATAACCTCAATGTGCAAGTTCTCAAACTCGCGAATCATACCCTCTTGTGTGGTAATCATTGCTACCATACTAGCTATAAGCTTTTTACTAAGGGAATCTTCCACTTTATTAGCCTTACCCAGGTGGTAATGGACGGTGATGTCATAATCTTTTATAAGCTCCAACCAACTTCTTTGTCTCAAGTTCAACTCCTTTTAGGTGAATAGATGATAAGTCCTTAATTATTCGTATAAAACCCATATTTTCTCTTGTATTATGCACTTGAATTTGTATGAATTTGATACTTTTTGGAATATTTTGGTGCAATGTAGGTTCGAATCAATAAAGGAACAATTTGGATGCAAAAAATGTGAAAATAAGTAGAATCAGATGAATGAAGAACAATAGGTTATACAAGATCAGTGTTTTGATGTTAATGTGCTAGATTGATGACAATTGTTTCACCATAATGATATTCTTCTCTTCACTAGGGTTCCAACACCACATACTGTGACGCCTGACATTTTTCCATACAATTCATTTACTGTTGCATCCATTGTTTGCGCATTTAATTCTGTGCTTTACTTGTTGTCTTTCTTAGTCACTATTCATTTCATTTCTCAACTGCACTATATTAATGAATTAGTATTTTTATTAAGTCATATTAATTGTTATAAGAATGGAAAAAATGAGCAATTGAGTTAGGAGCGATAGGAACACTCGTTTAGAAAATGTTTTAGCAAACTAGGAATAGTGTCACGTAACTAACTTAGTGATTTAATTAGCTAGCTTACATTTTACAACCTAGACTCGGTTTTAAGCTAACTAAGCTCATTTTAGAAGTCAACTTAAGCACCCAACTTAGCCCATTTATTATAAACCCAACACATAACACCACTTAACCATTAGTTGACCAAAAAAAAAAAAAAGAGTGCAGTGAACAGTGCTGAACCCGACAGTTCTCTTTGTGCTTTGGGAGGAATTTTTCTTCTTCAATTCATCACTTCAAGCCAAGCCAAGCTAGAAGCACATAGTTTAGGGTGTTTGCAAGTCTCCCGAGAGCTCTTGCGCGCATTGGTGAGGGTTTTCATACTTGTTTGCGCATTTTAAAATTATTGCTCATTTCTTGATTTGTTAGAAATTTAATCAAATGCTATTGTAAAGGTTATCTATGCTACTATACCTTGTATATAAGTGCTAGAAAACACATTTAAGCCGTTGGTTCGCATTTTAAACGGTTGAAATCGTTAGTTTGATCTTATGAGGTGAATAGTGACAAAATTCTAGGGTTTTGTGTAATTGTGCGTATTAGGTTGATTCATTGCTTCTAATAGATGCCTTAGGTGCTAATGAAAGTATTCTAATAGCCCCATGGCCTTGAATTGCTCTAAACTTGCATAAAACATGATTTAGTCGACTTTTTAAAAGGGGTTTCGGGGTTAATGCTAATCTGGGTGGATTCGGACTTCACATTTGATATTCTTAGGCTACCTAGGTGCTATAGAAGATTTGCTAACCCTTGTTTGAAGCCCGGTTGAGGTATGTATAGTTCAATGCTAAAAAGAAAAATTGGGGCTTTCGGGGTAATTGCGGGTAATTAGATGTGTTTGAGGGTTATAAGGGTACCTTAAGGGTTAGTTAGAAGATTGGTATTGCTTCCCCTCGAATTTGAAACATTAACTTGAGTTTGGAAGGAAAACGGATTGAATAACAAAGGGGTTTAAGGATAAATTCGATTGTCTCTCGCATCTAAAAGCTTGGCGTGACTCCTTATGTGTTTAAATGCGGTTTCAAGTTGTTTCGGAGCTTTTGACATAATTGTATGGATATCCTGAATATGCTCCTTTGTAAAATTGCTTAATTGCTTGTATAAACTACTTCTATTCTAACTGTTCTGAGGTCAACCTACTTTGTTGATCCTCCTACGTGTTGTTGATCATATTGTTGATATTGACTTGCCATTGTTAAATGCATTGCATAGTGGCTATGCAACCATAGTGTCAGGGGCGGTTGTGTTGAATATCGGCTAGGTGGCAGAGGGCTTGCCAATGGATATTCAAACTCCGTACCCTATTCCCTCACTCGCCTGGTCCGGAGATTGGCAGGGGGTGTTGGGTCGTAGGATTTTTGGGGTACATCCGGAGTACACCCACTGGAATGTTTGGGGTTATGCCGGCTTACCGTGATCGAGATCGTGGTTCGTGGTTCGTGAATGAAGATCAAGAGAAGATTGGAGTGTTGGGGTTAAGTGTAATGTATCATTTTTAATGTGTGGTTATTTAAGCTATTGTTATTCCTTGAATGGTTTAATTGCTATTATGGTTTAACTGTATTATATGTTCCATTGCACGCGCCAGGAGACTTTATCCCTCACTGGGCAACAGTGGTTGCTTATACCTCGATATACATTTCAGGAAGTGCTGAGGGTAATCCCCAGCTATTTAAGGTGCTAGTGGAAGAGGAAGAAGTTCAGACAGATCCTTTACCCTAGTTGTTCTGTGTTTGTTGCCTGAGGTGGATGTGATTTCTTGTTATTACATGGCGTACTTGTATTACTATGTTATGATCTATTTTGTGGCCTTAGGGCTATGTATATTCTTGTAGTTACAATTTGAAAGATAGTTGATTGTAGTGATAGATTTGAGAAACCATGGTTTGTAATAACTATGTTCTATTTTCTAGCTACTTGCATGCTTGGGAGTGTATGATTTAAAGTATGCTTGGTTTCAACTTCTAGGAATGTTCCAAGATTACTTTGGATGGTATGATAATCGGATTTATGGATAAATTAAGTTGGTTGCATGCTTGTGTGATTTTGAACTATTGTATGCTTCAAGGCTCGGATGGCCTTGAACCTTTGAACTTTAGTTATAAAAGCTTGTCTTATTGTATTGTGACTTTAATTGAGTGATTACAGGTTTTCAGAATGTCCACGGTACAGAGGAGACTCTGTCCGTTTGACGGGTCCGGACGTAACCTTTAGCGTGGGGTTGGGTCGGGGCGTTACACATAAGTGTAGAAATCTGACTTCAAACATTCCCAGAATGACCTTTTGAAGCATGTTGCGCAGGAGTACCTGCTAGAGCAAGTCTACAGCCACTTGAGCAGGTCTGCAGCTGCTCAGGCAGCTGAAATACAAAAACTCCAGCCCCTAAGCTGCACGAGTAGGTTGCAAACTTGCTCAAGGAACTTAGACATTATTAAGTAGAAGCGTACGTTTTTTTGTGTAGTTGGTCAACTCCAACTTTGACTAGGTTGTGTAGTGTTTTAAATACTCTTTTTCACTTTTAGAGAGAGAACTTTTGGCTTGTTCTCGCAATCCTAAACACCAAGAAAAGCTAGGGATTCCAAAGGAAGAGGCAAAACACGGATTTGAAGCAAGATCAAGCTAGAACAAAGATCAAGAAGTAGCAACATCATTTCAATCCTTAATCAACTCATGAGTTCTTCTTATCTTTTCATTAGTTTATCATCTTTTCTTGGTTTTAATATGTACTCATCATATTAAACCCCAAGATTTGGGGTGATAGATAGCTAAATTACTTGAAACTATGTTTTGATTTGGGATTTAATTTCATAAATTCGTACTTGAATTTCTTGCAATTGATTTATTGTTTGATCATCCATATTCTTGTTAGTTGTGGTTTTGTCATTCAAGAGTCATACTTTTTCTTATATGAATTTTGTAGATTGAGATAGGCTATGCCCTAGACATAATCTTTGCCTTTTGAACTCAATTTAAGATTAATAATTAATTGGGATAATTGGTTAGGATAAGTGGATAATAATCTATGCCCTAGTGATAAGTTATGCTTCAACACATTTAATTAATTAATCTCGTAAGATTAGAGCTTGTAGTCTAATCAATCTGTGCATAATTAGACAATCCCAAATCTATTAGCATAGAGTAAAATAATCAAAGTTAGCTATCATTCCAAATTGCATTCTTCTCTTAAGATCCCCAAAACCTTAATTTGTGTTTAGTTGTGATTACCAGTCATTAGTCAATTCTTAGTTTCTTTTCAGTAATTAATTTAGACAACTTCAACTTTAATTCAATTTCCTTAATTTATTTGTTTTCTTTTGAATTCTCATACGATAATCCCAATTCACTGAGGACAACCCTTGAGTAGCCATTCGCGTGGTCAAAGAGAAATTTAATCTATATTGTCATTGCTTTATTTTTACCCTTTATTATTGATCGTACAACGATGCAATCAATTTTTAGGGTCGTTGTCGGGGGATTGGCGTTTAATCGTTGAGATTTTATGTTCTTTTATTTATTTTTTTAATTATTCTCTGTTTAGTTGTTTTCTAATTGTTCTTTTTTTTTAAAATTGAAAAAATAATAATTTGAGTCATATCCTATTTTCAGGCTAATTCTTTTCAAAATCCCTTCATTTATTGGGCATCTAACAATGTACACCCTTCTTTTTCCTCAAACACCTTCAATGTTTGTGCTCTTTGTAATGAATTTGATTATGTCACCTTGAGTTGCCCCCTTGTGTTTGAATTTCCAGAGTTCTTAAGAGACCATGGCTTTACCACTCACGATTGTCTTTCTAACAATGATCCATATTCAAATAGTTATGACCTTGGGTGGCAAGAGCATGAAAATTTCTCTTGGGGCCAAAGAAATGGTGATTGTGTACCTCAATTTTCTCTAAATCAATTCTATCACTGTCAACATTCAAACTTTTTTCCTCATGACTTGCATGGTAGCTCTGAATATAATTTTTTCCACTAGAATCCCTACCCTCTAAACTCAACTGAATCCACTTCACCAAAATCCAATATACTTGTTGAGATTGACCAATTTTCCAAACTCATTTATCCCAATAGCAATCTTTAGGCAAGTTAGAAGACCGAGTTGGTCAACATCTTGACATCATGAATTGTAGAGATGAAGACAAGCTTCTCACTCAGCCTGTAGTGTTCTCGTTGGATCAAATTAGTTTCTTCATGGATCCAATTACTCAAGAACATGATAATTGTGAGAGAGAGAGATTAGTGGAGATGGAAAGAGTTGTGAAGAAAAAGAGAGTGAAATAAAAGTAGAAGAGAAAAAGGTAGAAGAAGAATTTGGGGAGAACATTGATCATCCTATATCTAGGTCTACTAGTGTCAATCCACCATTATCTAATGCTTCCCCAGTTTTGGAGGTCATATACCAGTGCTCTATCACCTTGAGCACTCATATTTAAGACCACAACAAACACTCCCAGTTAGTAGAGCTTTAGACATTTCAGTTAAGAAATAGTGTTTGTGATCCTTGATGATCAACAAAGGCCTATTGGGTAGTTGGTTCAAGAGGAAGACATTTTACCCTTCAAGAAGACACAAATACGGCTTCACCCATATATAAATGATATAATTCATGACGAGTTGGGTAAATCATGCAATCTATATATTAAAGACCTCATCTCCGATAACTCATGGGTTGGCCTAGTAAAGGTGGAATCTTAGAAGTTAGAAATGTTACTGGTTCGTAATGTGATAAAAGAGTCTATACCCATTGATATTATCATAAGAAGGATGTTACCACCTCATCGAGGCATAACTAGAAAGGATCACTTCATGTACTTAGTGGAATATTTTTCTTTGAAAGATCCTTTTTCTTTTCCATATAATGCATGATCTTATATTCTAGTTGTATGAGTAAAAGAACTTTAAGAATGTTTTGCTCTAACACTAGTGCCTGGATGAGAGCGTAAAGCTTAGCGCTCCTAGGAGGCAACCTAGGTTAGTTTGTTTTAGTTTGCTTTAGACTTTTCTTAGTATGCTTTATTTTGACATTTTGTTTATGTTAGAAAATAAAGTGGACGAAGATTTTGATCCCTTGTGTTTGCTTTTCTCTTTTGTGTACTTATTTGTCTTTATCTCATGCTTTCACTTGGCTTTGGGAGGTTCATTTTTAGGTCCTTAGATTTTATTGGCAGTCGTGTGTTTACACTGTTGATTGGTTACCTTCTTGACACTTACTTATCATGTTGTTTTATTCTTTTCTTTTACCCTTGTTTTTGATTTTCTTAATGTGACTTACAATGGGGACATTGCAAGATTTGTGTTTGGGGGTGAGGGTAAAGGAAAAAGAAGGAATAACTAAAGTGCCAAATTGTTGAATAGTGTCAATAATGCCATTTTTTTAATTGTTGTGTGCTTTATTGAAGACATGGAGGCTTTGTCATGCATGAGTGATACTAAGTTGATATTGAGATGTGTATGCTTGATTTAATGGTGTTATCTTAATCGATGCATTGGCTTATTTTTGAGTTATGAATTATCTGCAAACTATTTTAGTGGTATTTTTATTCTGTAAGCAGCACAAGGGTGTCTCATAGGGTAAGAGAGTTGGTTATGTAAGACTGCTTTAGACTTGGTAGGACGTTTGCTTAATTTACATTATGTTGTGTTAAACTTTGATTTAGATCCTAGATACAATGTGTTCCCTTTACATGGAAAAATAAAAATAAAGGTGCACATGAAAAAAGTGAAAAAGGGTGTATATACAAAAAAAATTAAAAAAAGGGAAAAAATAAAAAATTTGTTCGGTGATTCTATCTCTTGGCACCATTATCATTGTACTTATAGTCGATATTTAAGAATATGTGCTTAAGGTGTGTGGTGTTCCGGTGTTCAGCATTTCGAGTAAGTAGGGTACATACGAAGCCTTTCAAATTCTATCAACCTAACCCTTAAGTGGTTGGGATTGATAACCTGAAAGCTCTCTACACGAGGTGTTGAGCTTATTGTTTTGAGACCAAGCACCGACTAAAAGAGATGAAGTACGTTTTATTTTATTTTATTATTTTGTTCACGTAGTTTGGGAACACTGCTTGTATTTTTGGAACACAATCGAGATTTAACATGGGAGAGTAGCATGGGGTGGAATTACTCTGAGTCTAGCAAAATTTTGTGGAACCAATCTTGTGTCCCTAGGTAATAGCCTAATGTACTTAAATTGGCCCAAAGAATTAACACGACTAGGTAGTAAGTAAGAAAGATAATAGTAGAGAAGTTTGCCTATGTACCATATGCATGTGTTCTGTGGAAAAAAGTCTCATTATTAGCTTTGTGTTTTCTTTTGCATTGCATGCCACAATGTCATGGTGTAAGAAATTTGGAGTGAATAACGAGTTCTAAATTGTTCTTTTGCTTGAGGATAAGCAAAGTGTGGGTTTTAGGGTGTGATAAGTCATTAATTATTCGTATAAAACCCCTATTTTCCCATGTATTATGCACTTGAATTTGTATTATACACTTGAATTTGTAGGAATTTGATGCTTTTTGGAATATTTTTGTGCAATGTAGGTTCGAAGAAATAAAGGAACAATTTGGATGCAAAAAAGGCGAAAAAAGTAGAATCGGGTGAATAAAGGACAATAGGTGATACAAGATCAGTATTCTGACATTAATGTGCTAGATTGATGACAATTGCTTCACCACAATGATATTCTTCTCTTCGCTAGGGTTCCAACGCCACAGACAGTGCAGAAATCTGACTTCAAACACTCCCAGAATTATCTTTTGAAGTATGTCGCGCAGAAGTACCTGCTAGAGCAAGTCTACAGCTGCTCAAGCAGGTCTACAACTACTCAAGTGGCTGAAATACAGAAACTCCAGCCCCTAACCTGCTCGAGGAAACCTTCTCAAGCAGGTTAGATGTTTTTTTAGCAGAAGGTAATGTTTTTTTTGCATAGTTGGTCAACTCCAACTTTTACTAGGTTGTGTTGTGTTTTAAATACTCTTTCTCACCTTTGGAGATATGAATTTTGGCTTATTCTCTCAAACCTAAACACCAAGAAAAGCTAGAGGATTTCAAAGCAAGAGGCAAAACATGGATTTGAAGCAAGATCAATCTAGAACAAAGATCAAGAAGCAGCAACATCATCTCAATTCGTAATCAACTCATGAGTTCTTCTTATATTTTATTTAGTTTATCATCTTTTTGTTTTTTTTTTTGTTTTAATATGTATTCATCACACTAAACCCAAAAATTTGGGGTGATAGATAGCCAAATTACTTGAACTACGTTTTGATTTGGGATTTAATTTCATAAATTCGTACTTGAATTTTTTGCAATTGATTTCTTGGTTGATCATCCATATTCTTGTTAGTTGTGGTTTTGTCATTCAAGAGTCATACTTTTTCTTAGGATGAACTACTTCTAGTCCCTTTGTGATTTATCAAAAGTGCATAAGACCCCCCCTGTTGTCAAAAGTAGCCTATAACCCCCTTGTGGTTAGTTAAAAGTATGCATACACCCCCTAGTAGCTAACATTTGTTAGTTTTTTTTATGGAGATAACAAAATTACAAATATACCCTTACAATATTTTTAAAAAATACCCCCAACCTCTACCCCAACGCCAGCTGCCACCACCACCAGCTACCACCACCCCTTAAACCCCACTACCACTTGTGACCACTACCCTTGCCCCACCGCCACCCTCAAACCAGCCACCACCACCACCCATCCCAAACTGGCCACAACTACCCCCCAAACCAGCCAACACCAGCCACACACACACACACAACCTTCATGCACTCATACACTTACATATACAAATGAACACAAACATACACATATTCAAAAACACACACATACACATACACACACACAATCGAACACACATATACACATACTCGAAGTTACGCATATACATATTCGAACACACAAACACAACCAACATATACACAATCGAACACACACATACATATACTCAAACACACATACATTCGAACACACACATATACACATCAAACACATATACACACATACATACATTCGAACATACCCACATACACTCTCACACTTTCTCTCAGTGATTTGGGGGTTAGGGTTTGGGATCTGGAATTTAGGGATTCGAGATTTGGGATTTAGGATTTGGGGGTTGGGGATTTAGGATTTGGGGGTTGAGGATTTAGGATTTGGGATTTGGATGTAGGATAGGGTTATGGTTAAGGGGTGCACTGATGGGTAAGGGTAGGAGGTATGGTGGGTTGCTGGGGTTGGGGGGTTAAGGGTTGGTTTTTTTCTTTTTTGGTATGGGCTTTTTTGTCATTTTAAGTGCAATTTTATTAAAATATACAAAAAAGTGCAAATAACATACATGAGATACACTCGTTGTTATTTTTAACGGTTTTCTTAACGAAATGGGGGTTCCATGCACCTTTTTGTCTAACTACATGGGGTAATGTGCTAATTTTAGCAGCATAGGGGGTTTTGTGCACTTTTCATAAACAACAAGGGGGCTATAAGCAATTTACCCTTTTTCTTATATGAATCTTGTAGATTCTTGGGGGTACGAATTTGGATTAATTTAAGACTTAATAATTAATAGTTTTACAATTGAGATAAGTTTTGCCGTAGAGATAATTTATGCCTTTAGAACTCAATTATAGATTAAGAATTAATTGGGATAATTGGTTAGAATAAGTGGATGATAATTTATGCCCTAGTGATAGGTTATGCTCCAATACCTTTAATTAATTAATCTTTTAAGATTAGAACTTGTAGCCTAATCAATCCGTGCATAATTGGACAATCCCAAATCCGTTAGCATAGAGTAGGGTAATCAAAGCTAGCTATCATTCCAAATCACCTTCATCTCTTAAGATCCCCAAAAGCTTAATTTGTATTTAGTTATGAGTACCAGTCATTAGTCAATTCTTAGTTTCTTTTTGGTAATTAATTTAGACAACTCCAACTCCAATTCAATTTCCTTAATTTATTTGTTTTCTTTTGAATTCTCATACGTCAATCCCAATTCCCTGAGGATAACCCTTCAGTAGCCATTCGCATAGTCAAAGAGGAATTTGATCTATATTGTCATTGCTTTATTTTTACAATTTATTATTGTGTTAGTGATATGACTTAATACTATCTAGTTAGGTGACCTATATATGGCATTTTAATGTAAATTTGTATTTAATATAATGGCATTTTGTTTGACATTCATATTCTCCATCTTTTATTATATGAATGTGTCCCTAATGTTTTCATAGAAGAAATATATTCTAAAATGAGTTTAGAATATCTTGGCATGTTTCTTTAATATGATAAACATTCAAATATATTCATAGTCCTCAGATTATTATACCGAGACTAAAATAATCAATCATGGACTATCACATGTATTGTTACCTTTTATTAATATTTGATATTAATGATAAAGGATAGTGAGCGACATGTTATAACAACATAAAACGCGATTAACAAACGTGTGAAAGATTATTAATGGAATAGATTATTGAATGTGACATGCATAATAAATTACATGACTTCGGATTAACAATTTATTATTCGTTGCGATTGTGTATGTAATCCTTTGACTTGAGAAATTACAGCCTTGTGCATATTATTCTTCTAGTATAGGGACTGACAGGTAATTATCAAGAGATGATCCGTTAACCTCTGGTATGAGACGATGTCCTATACGATCTAATTTCAGTTGTAGAACAGGAAGTCCTTGGCCAAGGCATGAAAGATAGAAATGAGTTTTTTCATAGTTGTCATCTCTCATTCCATCGTTTATATCTAAGCATAGAATAAAATTTGTGGACTTAATCATATCATGAACCTCATTCAATTGAGACATATTAATGGAAGGATTGGATTGCACGTTAATTCGCGACTATAAATAGGTTCACAAGAATCAGACTTCATTACTGTATAAATTGTCTTGATATGTTGTTAGACGTCACTCAAGAATGTAAAGGTATTTCGAGAATGTCGGAGACATTCTCGGAATAAATTAAAAGGGTTTAATTTTTTCCTCATTGTTATACGGCAATGAATCTAGAGAGTCACACACAATAAAGCAGTAATGAAGAGTTTTTAATAAGCTTGAAACAAGTTCAGAGGCGTTAAGGAGTTAACGATGTTATTATTGACCATTAAAAGTTATTAGGGCAAAAGTGTAAATATTTAAAGTATTGGAACCAATGTGCAAATATGAAAAGTATTTCCATAATTTAATCTAATAGTGATTAGGTTAATATATATATATATATATGAGAAAGATGAAAAGCACTAAATGTGGTTTGGATTTTGCCAACTCATCTTTCTCCACGAATTTCTCCATTATCATATAATGCATGGTTAGGATTTTGCTTGGCAAGAGTTAGTGGAGTTCGTCATAAAATTCCACTAAGTCTTAGTTAGTAGAATTTATCTAGTTTGTATCAACCCACTAACTAAACACTTATTACATACATACATGCATAACCTTTGAAGACTAAGCAAAGCAAGAAACATTTTATCTCTTTTATCTCTTGGTATTTTCAGCCATCAAATAGAAAAGGAAGAGATTTTTTTCTTACATCTTTTAGCTTTGTTTTTAGCTTATATAATCATCTAAGTTGCTAGCATATATACTTAGTGGTTTGAAGGAGGCTCTTGTATGCTTGTGTGGACAACCAAGACCTCTTGCATTTGTGGGAGATTTGGTCCATCACCTTGGCTCTACCTTCATCTCCACTAGTTTGCTTCAAGAGGTATAACTTGTTTATCTCTTGTTTATATATATATGTTATATATATACATACATGTTGTGAATGTTGATTGCATGGAATCAAATAGAGGTATTAAGTGAATGTATGTGCTATAATGTGTTTTTTTTTTTTGAAATCTAAGCTTTGCTTCCACCTACATTATAGCTAGATGTGATTTACATCCTTGAGAGATCCTTTCATATTGATCGTACAACAATGCGATTAATAGATATTTCAGGCTCTGGTGATCTGTGTACACCTCACACGTAACCCTATACAGGTTGTGTCAACAAATTTTCAATGCAAGTACTAAAGCTGTTGCCAAACGCTACTTAAGTTCACAGAAGGCATTCTCACACGTAAGAGTCCATTCAAATTTAACTTCCTTACCCATGAGTCGAGTCAGTGGTGCTGCAATACTTGAGAAACCTTCAATAAATTTTCTATAATACCGAGCTAAACCGAGGAAGCTTCGTATTTCAGTCATATGTGTTCTAGTCCTAATCATGGATTAGCCCATGTACTTAGTGGTCATGAGCTATTCCTACGTAGAGATATGTGCGTATGCAATATGGAATCTGTGAACTAGGATCCCCTTATGCGATCTTTTAATTAAGTTTTTCAAAAATCACTGGATGATGTGGAATAGTAGAAGTTGTTTTACTATTCATTGACGAGCTACTAATTGATTAGATTTGGTCATACAATTAAGTAAATGAGTTTTACATTCCTATCTATGACTCTTATTTAATCGAGACAAATCAAAGGAGAAAATTAATTGTACAATAATTATATATTACAAGGTACGTACAATTCTACTTTATCGTTAGTTGGATAGTCATGACATACTGTTAAGTGTCACTAGTGACTTGTGGAAATTAATCAATTACAAGGAGTTCTAATGGAATGTAAATATAATTAATATTATTTCACTGTAAATTAATTATGAACCCGAAAGATCACACACAATAAAAATCTGGCTGATCAATTAGTGGAGAGAATTAATTAAATTAATTAATAGGAACGTTATATTATTGATTTAATTATAGGACTCATAGTAATTGGGTTGTTAGTCCAATTAGTTTAGTAGTCCAAGTCCAATAGGATTGGACTAGCTCACAATGGATCCTAGGTCAATTATGTCTTATAAATAGAAAAAATTGACAGACAATTTTGCTAGTACATAATTGTCTTTTAGTAAAATATGTGAATTCTCTCTAGGACCCTAGTAGGGGCAAGCTAGTTGATCCTTGTACGGATTTCATGTGGATATTCTTGGATGTTTCAAACTTGGGATTGTCTTCATTAGTTCCATATTTCAGATTCTATGCTACGAGGGTGATCCCAAACTCCTTTACTTGCATATTTAGTGTGATTATATATGCATATATGTTGATCAACGCAATCAGTTATGAACAGATACATGATAATGTTCTCCTACATTAAATTAAATTGTAAGTGTCATGTATGCAAACAAATATATAAAAAAAACATTTAAAAGCTCGTTTATGCTCATGAAATAAAAGATTTATTTTCAAAACAAATTGAATCACGTTATAGCGCTGTCAATCAGTACTCACACTATTCAGAATGTTGTGTTACTAAGTTGTCTTCCATTTAGCCCTTATGCCTTTCAACTTCTATTTTACAATACGTCCTGTTAGACGAAATTATTCATCGCGATAGGTAACATGCTAAAGTGGCAATTATTAAACATCAGTTTCACAACATAGTTAGAGGTCACTGATGGCATAATAGAGACATTAAATTTTCATGTTGCAAACAAAATTATTTGGATCTATAGTTTCTCTATTTAACGAGATTCATTTTCTCAAAAAAATTATGGCCAATCCAAACTCCATTACTTTGCACATTAGATTGCAGGACAACACGCACATTTCAAGTTTGCTAAATAATATGGTGTAATAATAATAAATAACAACAAGATACAAGATCGAAACTTTCGTTATACTTAGAGTCATTCGAGCTGCTAAACTTGTTTCCCAATTAGGTCTAAACTTGATTTCTTCCTCTTGGGAAAAATCCGAACCGTTAAACTTGTAAAAGAACAGCATGAGCTCAATCCTGAGGAATGGTTCAAACGCTTAAATCAGTAATTACTCGACTCGAGTTAAAATAATTTAGTTCAAGAGTATAAATAGGGTTTGGAAATACCTATTACTGTAGACAAGTAAGATTTTTATACTATTTTTTTAAAAAAAACTCTCCCTAATTTTACAGGTATCGAGGTGATCTTCTTAGATCTAAATAGTTCGATCACGAAAGGAATATTCCCAAATAGGAATTTCCGATAAACGTCGTGCCCAACCAGAAGTTTTCCCCACTATTTGTTGAACGTTAAGCATATTCTTTCGATGACAAGTTAAGTTAAATAAAGTTTAAGTATTAGGGCAAGTGTTGTCCTCAAGGTTGTCTTATATGTTAGGATCAGCCCGAGTTGAATATTCTACTCCTAATTACCTCAACATTAGTCAGAGTCTTAGTCGGTCAAACTTCTCATTTGGTCCTTTCTATCTTAAAGTTCAGAGTTCGGGAAAAAAAAAAAAAACCCATATCACTTGCTTTTTATGATATAATATATCTAGTATAACATTTACTTATGCAAAATTACCATATCCTCTAATGCGATATTATTCGGGAGGGGTAGTTGGCTTACTAAGACTTATCAAAAGTGCTATTTGTTATACTTTTTGAGTTGGCCTTTTTTTTTTTTTTTTTTCCCTCATAAAGTGTTCGACGAATGGTGGAAGTTGATTGAACATGTGCTATTGTGAAGATGATTGATGCCAAATGTATCTATTATTCCGTTTGAAGTGAAGTGTGTGCAGTCCAATTGTTAGAGCAATGATTTTTGCTATTTAAACGGACAACGTACATAAGGCCCCTAACATTCGCATTTCCGCAAACTTCTTCTCATTCCTCGCTCACTCTCTCTCTCTCTCTCTCGTTTTCTTAGACAAACCACCTCCGGCGGCATTTTTGCCGGCCGGATTACAACTCTTTTAATTTTCCCTTTTCTCCCTGAGAGGGGAATAATCTCTTCATTCTCCCTCGTTTTTTTGTTCTTCTCCTAAGGTTCTTCTCACTTTGTTCTTCATTCTCTCTAGCTAGCTTGTTTCATTGCATGGATGAATTATTTACGTTTGAAGTTTAATGGCCTTTATGTCTGATAAACTTTATGTGTTTTTTACATATTAATGAATAATTTCGAACGTGTGCTTTTAGAAATTCAAAGCAAAACATGTAATTTATATTGGTTTTTTTTCTTTTGTTGGCACCTTGCATGCATGTGATATATATATATAATATTGAATACATGCATTCATTTAGGATTACGATCCACCATTTAGAGATCCACACAATACCTTTTAATTCGTGCGAGTACAATTGTGTATAATCTTGTTAGCTTTTCATGGTGCAGCCTCCTAAATGGACCGGCCAAGAGGTCCATTCGAGGGAGTAATCAATGATGTGAGAGGAAGGCTAGGATTCTACAAGCAGGATTGGACTGATGGATGTCGTGCAGGCTTGAAGTATATATATATACATATACCTCTTTATAGTTTGTTTGAGTAACTTTGAATATATACATAAATATATATATCTATATATATATATTTATCACGTGTCTCAATGATAATATTGCATTAAATTAATTAATTTTGGTTAATGTAAATAGGATATTAGCGCCAACAACATACATCTTCTTTGCTTCTGCTCTTCCTGTCATTGCCTTTGGGGAGCAAATCAGCAGGGAAACAGGTAAGTGTTAATTATTATTTATTTATTAGTGTGTTGTGTTGTGTTGTGTTGCTTTCTAAGACATATATAATTTTCATTAATCCTTAATTAATTATATAGAGAAGTCTCTAATGGTGCCTTGATTGTTTTTTTTTTTTTTGTTGGAAAATTAATAGATGGAAGCCTGAGCGCAGTTGAAACTCTGATATCGACAGCAATATGTGGAATTATACATTCAATTTTAGGGGGACAGCCTCTATTGATTTTAGGAGTAGCAGAACCAACAATCATTATGTACATTTACTTGTACAATTTTGCCAAGGACAGGCCAGATATAGGGAAAGAGCTCTTCCTCGCATGGGCTGGATGGTAATTATAAAATTAGTTTTAATTATGCATATCATCAATGGGTATTTTTTACCAAGACTTCCTCCACTTTTAAATATATGAGATTTAGACTCCATATTTTTTCAAAAATGAGACTTACATCTCTTTTATAAAAAATGTGTTAATTTTTTTGTTAAAATCTCATAAAATGACATCTCTACCCTCACCAATTTCTATCGTCAATACACCCTAGCCAATTTCATCCCCTTCTCCTCCCAAAACAACATACAACTTTTTTTTTTGGTTGACAAAGAATCGTGTATTTAACACCCCATCAATTCTCTATATGATTTTTTTTTTCCATTAATTGTTTAACAGGGTCTGCGTCTGGACTGCCTTCCTATTGTTCCTTCTTGCAATATTCAATGCTTGTACAATCATCACTAGATTTACAAGGGCTGCAGGGGAACTTTTTGGCATGTTGATTACAACACTTTTCATTACAGCGGCTATTAAGGTAGTAGACAAACATTCATTTTTCTGTCTTCTTAAGGTAGTCGTCATACGTAATTTACCTGAAGAAAAGGGTTCGAATCACAGGGAGTGTTGTTCGAATTTCGAATCCCTGGAGGTCAAAATCCCACATTAGAGAAGTACGAGTTCCAATGGCTTTATACAAATGGATTACTGGCAATTATATTCTGTTTCGGCCTACTTTACACCTCCCTTAAGAGTAGACGTGCTAGGTCTTGGCCGTATGGGACAGGTATGCATATGCAACTGCCTGTATGTTTCATCTTGGAAAAATTTGACATTTAGTAGTTATTATTTGTAAAAAAATTTAGTTTAGTCTCTATTATTTAAAATGTATTAATTTAGTTTTTATTATTGTTTCAAAAAATTTAATTTTATCTCTATTGTTTAAAGTTTTCAATTTCGTCTTTATTGTTTGCTAAAAAATTTTATTTTTATCCCTATTGTTTTTAAAAAATTTCAAATTCGTTCCTATTATTTCTCAAAAAAAAATTAATTTAGTCCTTGAATAATAAGGACGAATTTGAAACTTTAACAAAATAATAGAGACGAAATTAAAACTTTTTAAAAATAATAGGGATAAAATTAAAACTTTTAGGCAACAATAAAGATAAAATTGAGAAATTTTAAATAATAAGGACGAAATTGAAACTTTTGGTGAAATAATATGAATTAAATTAAGACATTTTAAACAATAAAGATCAAATTAATTTTTTTTTACAAATAATAGGAACTAAATGTAGAATTTTTCCTTTCATCTATTAATTAATTTGTTCAATTTTATAATGTATAATGTAGAAATTAATTAAAAGTGATTAATATATTATTACGCCTTAAATGTTGAGAGCAGAGTGGCTCAGAAGTTTCATCGCAGACTACGGGGTTCCACTTATGGTTGTGGTCTTGACTGCGATGTCTTACAGTATTCCCGGGAAAGTTCCTTCTGGAGTTCCCAGGAGGCTCTTCTCTCCTCTTCCTTGGGAATCTGCATCATTGCATCACTGGACAGTGATCAAGGTACGTAGATATTAGGGAAAATACTTTCATTAGTGTCTCTCGCATAATAAATAAAATTAATTATATGTATAAATTTTATTAATATTTGAAAAATTAAACATAGCAGTATGGATTTAAAATTGTCATGATCACCTCATATTAATTAATTTATTTTATGTTACGAAATTGATTAATTTCAGGACATGGCAAGGGTCCCAGTGGGATACGTTTTAGCCGCCATGGTTCCAGCTGTGATGATTGCAGGTCTATACTTCTTTGACCACAGTGTTGCTTCACAGATGGCACAACAGAAGGAGTTTAATCTTAAAAAGCCATCTGCATACCATTATGATATCCTACTGCTTGGTTTCCTGGTACGTACACCTGCAATCTTTTTTTTTCTTCTTAATTCATGGGAATGGGAAGTTTAATTCCGTATTATATTTATTAAAAACATAACCAGCGAGAATTGAACTCGAGTAATTAATTATGATCGACAATATAATCCAACATAAAGTAAATGCAATTCTTTTCTCTGGTTTTTAACAACATAAAATGATAACTTTCTAATTATGATGGCTTCAATTCATCAGACCTTGCTTTGTGGTTTGCTTGGACTTCCTCCTTCAAATGGAGTTATTCCTCAATCACCAATGCATACTAAAAGTCTTGAAGTCCTCAGGAGGCAGGTAGGAGATGATGCTCTTCTTAATTTTATATAGAAAAACAATTACAATGCTAGCTAGTTATATGCATCAATGGAAAATAATAAATATTTACTGTATCATTTGGCCAAATTTTTTAATTATATGCAGCAAATTCGGAAGAAAATGGTGAAAAGCGCCAAAGACTGCATAAAACGGCAGGCAAGCAAATCTGAAATTTATGGGAGGATGCAACAAGTGTTTGTTGAGATGGATACTTCTACAATTGTACGTGATAGTTCGTAACCACTCCGGTGCTACTAACTAGTGTACTGATGATTGGCTTTTAATTTGTTACGAAAAATTCTTCAGTTAGTCCGGACTAACATCAGTCCGTAAGAGAGAAAGTGAGATCCACATATATATGGTGCTCATCACATGTGAGAGGGCTGATGTTAATCCGCACTGATTAAAGAGTTTCCCGTATGTTACATTTGTATGTTTCATTAATTTTTTAATTCTTTAATATATGCAACGCAGAGTGCCGCGGATAAAGAGTTAGAAAATTTGAAAGAGGCTTTACTGAAGCAAGAAGATGAAGAAGATGCAAATAAAAGAATTGATATTGAGAAACACATTGATAAACACTTGCCTGTGAGAGTTAATGAGCAAAGACTTAGCAACTTGTTGCAATCCTTACTTGTGGGATTTGCAGTATGTGCAATGCCTGTGATAAAGATGATACCAACCTCTATTCTATGGGGTTACTTTGCCTATATGGCCATAGACAGTCTGCCTGGTAACCAATTCTGGGAGAGGATGTTATTGCTCTTCATCCCTCCCGATCGACGATTCAAGTAAGTCATATCGATCGATCTTTTTTTACTAATCCAGCAAATGTGTGTATTTCATAACGAAAAGATTTCATACTTTTTTTTTTTTTTTGTCCGGCAGAGTGCTGGAGGGGCCCCATTCTCCATTTGTGGAATCAGTACCATTCAAACACATTGCGACTTTTACAATCTTGCAGTTTGGATACTTCTTGATTTGCTATGGCATGACAAGGATACCAGTTATTGGAATAATGTTTCCATTGCCATTCTTCATTCTCATAGTCATAAGAGAACATATACTTCCCAAGCTGTTTCCATATCAACATCTCCAGCAATTAGATGCAGCTGAATATGAGGAAAGTGAAAAACATGCCCGGAGGAGTCTGTCGTCTCTAAGGGTAACTATTGATGCTAGCTCTACAGACATTATATACATATATATATATATATATATATATATATTTGCATGAGTAACAAACATTTCATGACCTTGGAGGATGAGATTCAACAAAATCATTTTTATGTCAACAGGAAATAGAACTAGGTGGCTCTGACGATGCCGACCATGTCGATTTAACCTCTAAAGAGTTATTGGATGACATGCACAAAAGCGATGCCAAGGACACGTTAATAAGCTTCATTAAAGGGAATTTCAGGTTTGCAATCACAACACCGTCACTTCATTTTCATTAGCCTTATTGGCAGTTGCCGAACCAGGAATTTGATCTTAGGAAGCTAAAATTTAATTAAAAAAAATTGACGATAAACAAATGTAAAAATTAGGGGTTCTAGCATTTTTTTTGTTAAAAAAAAAAATTACATACATTTTTCTTTCTTTTTCCCCCTTAAACTGGCCACCTTTTATATGGGCTAGCTCCACCCCTACTTATTTGACAACTAATATCACGGGGCGGATCTATATATATATACTAGCTAGCCTTACAAAATTATTTGAAATCTCATGATATTTTTTTGGTATTTTTAGTTTGTAAAATTAACTATCCCGCCAAATTTTGTCATCAAACCTAATTAATCACCATTTTACTTTTATTGATTAAATATTTTAGATCCGTGTAAGGCTAATACAAATATATATATATGGTTTTCAATTGCAGAGGTTACCAAAGACTGGTGCCTGCACTCAATGAGACGACTGGCTAACGAAGGCGACGACATCAACATTTGTGATCCCCCGCGGAAGCACTTTCAAGAGTGTTGTCCTCGTCTTTCCGTGGACAACTATATACAGGGAAGAATGAGAAAGGAGTTATAAGACAAAAGATGAAAAGTAGAGAAGAAACGAATGGAGAGATTATGAAGTTTAAAAGAAAACTACTTTCTGCACTACCTTTAAATACAACGACGACCTTCTCTCTCTCTCTCTCTCTTTTTTCTTTGCTTTTTGTTTTTGGCTCCTTTCAAATGTAGAGCCCTGTGATAGTTACTAAAATTTTGTATCAACGACCCTTCAATCGCTGCTTCTCTTGTAGAAGGAAAACATGAATGCATGCATGCATATAGGGGAGTGTGGAAATGTAACGTCCACCTTTTGGGGCATAAATTAAGGGTTTTTTTTTTTTTGGTTGTTGTCTATATTTGGCGTGTTCATTTGAGCACTTAATTAAGAATTTGACTCTTACAATTTTGTTATCTACAATTCTACGTAATACTTATCTGAATTAATGTTATGTGTTACCAAATATTATCTATGAATTATATTAATATTGGTAAATTAGTCTTTTAATCACGAAGGCCAATTTGGCTTTTTTGGATGAAAAGCCCCCTGTTAAAATGAACAATTTTTCTAACTCAGACGAGTATTCAACTACGTTTTTAAAATACAGGAAAGGTAATTAACTTATTTATAAAACACAAGGGGATATTCAGCTACGTTTTTAAAACGCAAATGAACAAGCAACTTATTTATAAAACACAGACGGGTATTATGCACGTTTAGCAAAACATAAGGGGTATTAAGTCGTTTACTCTTTTAAAATGTCTTATAAGTTTTTGGTTATTTTGATTTTGATTGTTTCAATTTCAATCATCTGATGCCGTCAACTTGTATCATTTGATGCCGTTTTTTCTGTTCTTGTTCTGATTTTGGCCAATGGCCTTAAGAAATTTATTTTATCCTTCTGCGGCCCATATTCCCTAAAGATAAAAAAGTGGGTCTCACAAATATAAGACTCACATACTATGTGAGAAGGGAGCATGAACCGCAGGAGAATTAAAGAAGTACTCATGGCCTTCATGTAATCCGGTCTGACTCTACTTGCTCTTGTACAACTTTTTGTAGCAAGTGCTTGAACGTAGACTCACTGAAAATGTACAATTCTCACTTATTAATCTGGTTCTAAGAACCATAGGACTCTAAAAAGAAAATTCCATACGATTCTCTAAAATTATTTTACTGTTACAGTTGAAGCAATTATAGAAAACAACTTCGAACGAAGTTTATTTACACAATTTTAGAGATACCCATTAATTTTTTTTGGATCACACTTAAAATACTATAAAACAACTATCTTTGTTGCTTTTCTAGCTTGTTCTTTATAAAGTTTCAAACTATAGTTTATTTCTTTTGTTTTTTGTTTGAGCAGACTCTTGTTGATGCTGTTAGAATTAATGTGGCCTACGTGTAAGTAAAAGGCCATGTGATTTAATTAGATAATAATTTATCTAATTATATAATTATAGATGTACTAAGTAAATTAGATCTTAGATTTTATTGGCTAATGAAGGGGTACTTATTTTGATTGGATGCATCTGGATGGAAAATGCCTATTCATATTAACTATAAATAATAGAACCCTCTCTACACATTATTGGAAACCACGTTTATAACATCAGAAAGAAAAATTACATAAGAGAGAGTGAAAGAGAGAGAAACACAATGTTCTTCCAGTTCTTTTACGTTCCAAAATAAGAATCTACTATTACAATAGATCAAGATATATATCTCTTTTATAAACTGTGAAAATCATAAAGTTTTTGGTTCTTGGAAAATATAGTTTTTATGTATAATTGTTCTATATAAACTCATAAAAATATATTATTACATGTGGTACCCGAACCCGTGTTTAAGAACTTATAGTTTTCCATTATAATTATTGTTTTTCTCAATTAATGATGAGCCCCAAGTATGCGAGAGTAGCGTTCTCTAGCCCCAAACAGTATTTGTCTTACTTTGATCATTTGCGACTTCTTTCATGGTGCTGAATGTGTAGTCTGTCATGCCTGACCCGAGTCAGAGATCTGCAAAACAAAGAAAAAGAATGACATGGGTTATGTCCCGCGTATCTCCTCGGGTGTAAGAGTCAGTAAGTTGGCTCAAAAATAATTTTAATTGATAATAACAAATTTAGCAATAGAATGTAAAAATTACATTTAAGTCACATTCCGTGTGTTATTTATAGTAATAACCAATGAATCTTTGCTTGTGATTCTTACTTGTCTTTGTGCACTAGTATTATGACACATGTCTAAATGAACAATGTTTTTTCTATCCCAACAGACAATTTAGTAATTGCATAATTTCACTATTTTCTACTATTATCACATGGCTTTGTTTTGTCTGTTAGTTCATGAAGAAAGAATAGAAAAAGTATTAAAAATAATTGAAAGCAAATGATCAAAGGAAAGATAGATACTTCCAGTGAATAATGCATATCTGACAAAAAAGTGAATTTCACGTCTTCTTTGCAATAAAGTTAAAAGCCAAACGGAACAACGTTATGTTAAGGATCTTTGTTTGTTCGGATCAAGGTTGCAATAACGTTGAAATGCCAACACATGTAACTGTAATTTGATTCAGAATTAACAAAGAACAGTAACAGGCATTTGCACTTGAATAAAAGTTTCTGTTGGCAACTTTTGTCACTAGTAATGACACAATGCAATTATGGTAATGCTATACGGTGTATGACAATGGATAAGCAATAAATGCAATTTCTGTTGGAATTTTATGACCGTTGGTCATTATGAGCATTTAATGTATTAAGGTCAACATATATTTCATGTAACCACCGAAATCTCATAAAGGGTAAATCTCACAATTAATTTTTATTATTTATTTATTTATTTTAGATAATTAATTCTTATTATTTTAAAAATTATGCGATTAGTACTTATTATTTATAAAAGTCTCATTATTAGTCACTATTATTTTTAAAGTCACGTGATTAGTTTTTATTGTTTGCGAAAGTCTTATCATTAGTCCTTATTATTTGTAAAAGTTTCTTCATTAGTCTTAAATGTTTGCAAATATCTTATTACTAATGGTAAGATATTTATAAATATTAGAGATTAAATGAGAGACTTTTACATACAATGAAAACTAAATGAGTGACTTTTAAAATAATAAGGACTACTGGTGACACTTTTACAAAAAATAGAAACTAACCGTATAATTTCTAATAAAACAATAAAGATAATTTATTCAAAACTTATAAATAATAGAGACTATATTTGTCAAATTTACCCATCTCATAAAAAGATCAAAGAACCAAACAACGCATCCAGTGGTGCTTGATCTCGTGCCATTTAAATTAATTGGTCACTACTGAACCGCTAAAGCCAGTCACATCTATTAATCTTTGAGGAATTCTGATCGAATATATATAATATATATATATATATATATATATATAAGAAAAAAACATTTTGGTGACGGGTCATTGCTTCCCTCGTTATTTCTGCAAGGGACATATATATATATATATATATATATATATATATATATATATATATAAGAAAAAAACATTTCGGTGACGGGTCATTGCTTCCCTCGTTATTTCTGCAAGGGACAGGGCCGTCCGTCGCCTTGTCCCTCGCCAAATAAGCACTAGTATTAAGTTAAAATTCATTCACTCATTAATTAAATTAAATTTAATAATTAATAGAATTATTTAGTATTAAATTAAAATTCATAAATTTGCATTAATATATTAAATTAATTAATAATTTAAAGATAATTAATGAATTGACGTGCATGCCATGTCTTTTCTTGTTGCATCATAGGGTACTAACATATCAGTGGATGATTTGACAAGACACTACCACATCGCATAATTTATTTACGTTTATTTTAATTATAGTTTATAATTATTAAAGCTATTTATTATCTCATGTGAAAACTTAAGTACAGTCAAAGTTGATTTATATTTTTGTGTGGAAAATAAATTTTAGTGTAGGAGTAACAAAAAAATAACATTTTAAATATTCTATAGCAAACGAAAAAAACACAATGAAAACGACTAGTGAATTTGAGGAAGGGTTAATTTTGTTTTTCTTTTTTATTTATGACTAGGATCTCCTCGGCATGGATATACCCCTGAGCCCTAACCATCAGATCCGTTATAGTGTCCACCGGGTCGATAGCCAACGATGACACAAAAGCCCGCTCTGATAGGCCATTAGCGCCATGGAATCCTCGAGGTGCGGAATCCTTAGGGACTCTTCATTAAACCGGGCCGTGTAAGATCTCAGGGTCTCCCCCTTCTGCTACCGTACAGACAGTAGTGATGAAGTATGGCGGGCTAGCCTTCGGCTATTTGCAAATTGACCCAGGAAAACCTCCGCAATCCTTGCAAACGTATCAATCGACCCTGGCTAAAGCCCTTGATACCAAGTCAAGGAATTTCCCACCAACGTGCTCAGGAATGCCTTACACTTCATTTCATCAGGCATGTCGTGTAGGGTCATGTGATGGTCGAAATTCTTGAGGTGGTTGGTTGGATCTCAGTCTCCATTATACATGGCCAAATAGGACATGCGACTACCAGCAGGCAAATGAGTGGCCAAAATGTCCAAGGTCAATAGGCTAACCCCGAGCTGATAGACTATTCTAGCAATCGTTGCGGCAGTCTCGGTAGGTTCAAGCTTAGCATAGACTACTTTTTTCCCTTCGTTACCTCGGGACAGTTGATTGGCCTCAAGGAACCCCTATCGTCAACATCGCTCCTAGCACTTTACTCCTTCTCTGGTATAGCCCCTACCTGGCCTAGGTCGACTATATGAACCTGGGGTCGATGCTGCGATGAAGCCGCCTGGTTTGCAGCGAAGCGGGTCAGCGTGTCTTGGAGCTCTCTGAACATACGATACAACAGCTTCACCTCGAAACTCATAGAAGCCATCGAATCCACTGCTTCGGGTTGGGATATATTAGTGGCTAAGTGTTTACGCTGGCTCGGTCCAGCACGGGTGTCACGACCCCATTTTTCTTAATTGCTAAAACAGTCTCTGATACCACAATAATGACAAAGAATAAAATTTAAGCTTACAAATCCTTAAGCGTTCTGGGGCCGTGATGCCATGGGCTTAAGAAGATCACTCCGCCTAAGTCCGTTAAGGCACAATATAATTGCCCGAGCACTATTAACCATAAAATAAAATATCAAACCATATATTACACAAATTCTAGTAACACCCATTATACAAATTTCATCACTAATAAGTAATATTACAACCGCCAAGTTCAAATTACAAGACCTGGATTCGCTAAATTACTTCACACAGATCCAACTACTACAACTAGGCCTCAAAACAGTAATGTTTCAAATTAGTTACATAGTTGAGTGACCACGAGATTAATACATTACATCGAATAATTCACATGCCTAACTTATTCTATTACAACAAAAAGTTAACCAAAACGAGCAACTAACTCAAGCTCCAGCCCTGAACAACCTGTGATGGTGGAAAAGAGGGGTGAGCTAGATCCTCGCATAGAGCTCAGTGAGGAGGTAAACAAGGAAGGGTTTTCGTAAAGATTTTATCTTTTCATAATCAGTTTGATAAAACATGTCATGCACGCAAGGATATTCGGGCAAGAATACAAGATATACAATCAAACTCTAGTAACATTTAACAATCTAACTTTCCAAGATATCATTGGGTCCCGACCCGTAAAAGGATCAATGAGTCTTTAACAACCTAGCTATTCCAAGATATCATTGGGTCCCGACCCGTAAGAGGATCAATGAGTCTTGAAGGAAAATGGGTGATAACAATTGGTAAGCGAGATATACCAGCAAGCCCTACCTCTGACTGGAGGTCTCGTTTCTACCTTGGTAGGCGAGATATACCGGTGAGCCCGTTGCTGCCCGGAGGTCTGGTTACTACCGCATTCATTAATGGTTGCAACCGACACGCGCATTTACGATTTGTATACATATACATTTACATAAGCAAGAAATTTTAGTTAAGCATATAGCATATTCGAGTACCTTCGATATTTCGTATCATATAAACGTGTCAATCAATTGTCTGGTACTCATATGGACATATAGTGATATGTGTATAGTTTAGATAATCATGAAACCAATATCTGTCATGCTTGAACATAATAATAACATTTAGAAGGACACGACATAGCCATATCCCAAAGGAAGGTGTAAGGATACCTTAAAATAACTCACAACGACAATAAAATGCAAGTACGAACGAAACTATGAAGTAAACTCAACTCATTTGCAATAGCCTAACTTAGGAGGTAAATTTTCCTACTTTCCCGAACTCCAATTAATCTGATTTTGGTATAGAATCGAATCTTATCAAATGTAGATAACTTTAGAATCAAACGGAACTCAATTTGGAGTTGAATTGAGTGATATATGGCATTCGGAAAAACGTTACGCGAAACTGTCAAAAATCCGGACGAGTCATCCGGTCGAGTTACTCAATCGGATTTACTCGACCGGATCGTGGTCAGAGAGCATCCGGTCGAGTTACTCGACCGGATGGAGCATTTTACACACGAAATTGACTTATTTTTGCTCCAAACTTAATTTTTCAAGCTCATTTCAAATAAACAACTAAATTCAACCATAAACCACATTAAACCATAAGTTTTCTAGCTCCTAATCTCATACAATTCAACTACAATACCAAATCTTCTCAACATTCAACTTGGCACCCAAGTTCAAAACTCCATTTTTTATTCTTCCAAACTACCAACAACTCAAGCATACTCCACACATATAATACTTCATTTAACTCATATTACAACATATCATAATCATCAAAACCATAGGAGATAAGTTCAAGCCAAGAAAATCACAAACCCAACATCTTGAAACTCTAGTTTGAACATACCAAACTCAACTTCACCAAACAAGCTTGTATCTATCATCATCATGCTCAATATACATATATACCACATAATCATGAACTACATGATCTTTACAAAACATTTTGAAAACATCCCTCACCTTAGCTTTATGATTGAATGCAAGAAATGGTGCTAGGAAGCTTGAAGATGATCTTTCCTCTTTCTTCTCCTTCTCTTTCTTTCTTCTTTCTCTCATTTCTATGGTTGAAATTTGAATGTGTGTTGTGTATGTGTCGTGTGGGTGTGTGTCTTGTCTGATGTATGTGTGTGTTAAGTTGTGTAGGTGAGTGTGTATTGGAGTGTGTTTGTGTGTTGTAGTGTTTTTGTGTGTGTATATGGTGTAGTGTGTATTGAGTGATAAAATCTAAATTGCCTAATGACGAGAGTGCCCTCCAACTAGATTGTGTTTTACTAGTTTGCCATCCTAGTATTAATTCTAATTGTTTTAGTTATAGTTTAGTTACTCTAACTAGTTATTGAACTAGATATGTTATAATTACTAGTTACGCTATATTAATTACCCAAATGCACGTTAACCAATGCAATGCACGTAAATCGAGACAAATACACGTTAAATGATGTAAATATACATTAATTGATATAAATGCTTATTAAATTATGCTAAATTATATGAAATGTTATAAAATACATAGGGGCCTAATACTGGATAGGTACGGGGTCTTACATCCTCCCCTCCTTAATAGAATTGCGCCCTCGCAATTCTTTCTTTATTCTAAGGCTATTAGAATCAATCATCAAAGAAAATCCTCAACATGTGGTACATGATTTCACTTACTAGAGGAAGTGTTACTTCTTTTTTGTAAGGCTTGCTAAATACTACAAAGACATTATCTGATCATTGTAATAGTAACTTCATCATCAACCTACAAGAATATTTCTAATACCATAAAGTGGAAGTAGTTTTCACACTTATCAAATAACCTCAAAATAGATATCCAAGCTCTCGAAACCTATTACCTTCAAATGTTAAACAAGTGTAGCTTATCATTTATAGTATACACATATATCGACTTTAATCAATCACTTAAACAAAGAACCCATTCATCACATCTTCTAAATTCTCATTAATCATAACACTTCTACCCTTTTTAAAATCAAGCAAAGAGTCTCCTGCACATCAAGTAACACATAGAGTTCATCAAGATACTGTCTAACACCAAGGGGCTTTGAAATTTTATCCTTATCTTGTCACACATCTAAATTACGTATAAAGTTAGCAAAATACCTCATCTAACTAGGATTTTCAACTCTTTAGCACAATATAACACTACAATTCACCAAGTAGCATCTAGATGTCAAACCTTAGCTCAAATCATCCCATATAACAAGAGCATCTTCAATAAGACATATATCGTAGTCAATAAGCCATTGTAGCACAATTATAGGTTACAACACCCAAGGCTAGCACCTAATGTTTGGGGTTTCATTCAGGTCCAAACTCACGTATATTACTTCATATCTATTAGCCATCAAGATTTCCTAGCACTGGTAACACCTTAGTAACCGTATATGAGAATCCTGACCAAGGATATATGTAGACCTCATATTCAATAATCACCCCATTGTACTTAACTTGTACCCCTAGGTACTCTTGCAACACTAAATATGCTAATGGTTCAAGACTTAATCATTTTATAACTAATACAACCCAATTCATGTATAATACATATTTTAGCCTAAACATACTATATAAACTCTTCCTTTACCAACATTCCAACTCTTTAGACACATACATTCTTACTTAGCATCCTATAAACTAATGCCTCAAGTAGGTTGGTAGTCATCAAGATTTATAACTCACCCTTAATTATGATTATCCTTACAATTACACATATACACTATCCACATAATAATAATTCAACTTATATATATTGGGTAACATTAAACTACCGTTTGGAATTTCAATGCCTAGATGCAAGGTCGAAATCTTAACACTAACTTAACAGAGTTATACCTTGAGACGAAGCAAGAATTACATGAGAATTACATAGCAAGAGGGAAATTCATCATTTACCTCATCAAAGCTCCAACTCTCCTTTAACTTAAATCCATCATAGTCCTAGATCATTCTCACCATCCGCTACACATAATCATTACGGAATTAAACTCTCAATCATATCTCTACATAACCATAAAGTCACCAACTTGTGCACAACTGATGTTAACTATAAGGGTTAAGATTAATCTTACCGACATTTTATTAATTTCCCAAGGATCCACAAGGTTTAACGTAACTTAATCCAATCTAAACCTTATAGTCCATAGATGAATCCATAAGTGACCTTTAAAGATAGAACATCTCCAAATATATCTCAACCATTATTAGTTATTGTAAATACTCCAAAATTGAGACTTACGATCCACTCAATGTCAAGGTCATTCTCGTAATATTTTCCACTAACCAAAATAAGTAGCTCAGCATATCAAATTACCTACTTCCTACGCCATATGAGAATGCCACTTTATCCATTCCTTTAGGTGGTCCCAATGTCAACATCTACTCCTACTATGTCGAACAACTTAAATGCACCTATGTACATGTATAATTCATCTCCAATATTGCTCAAGCCATTAAATCAACTTAGTCCGAAAGAAATCAACTTACATTATCTACCCAATATCCAATCATTAATCTCACACTCAAACTCTATGCAAATCTTAGTCCTTCGTAAAACTAAGTAATCATCTTAAACATCACATATATCTAGTCCTATGGATCTTTACCTATTGTTCTAGCCATTTATGACCTTAAGAGATTAGTACGGGTCAACTCACACATGAAAATATTATAATCACACCCAACATATAGATTTATATAAGCAAGAAGCAGTCATGTCATGGAAGTCACATAAGATTCACACAAACACGTATAGCACGTAAGTTTATGTAAGCATATCAAACACATATGTCCACGTAAGCATACATAGACTCCCAAACATGTTTCTATCCTAGGTCTTCTACCCACAAACCAGGGGTTCTATGCCCAGCTTGCGCCTAGCTAACTAGCTAAGCTCTGATACCACTTTGTCACGACCCCATTTTTCTTAATTGCTAAAACAGTCTCTGATACCACAATAATGACAAAGAATAAAATTTAAGCTTACGAATCCTCAAGCATTCTGGGGCCGTGATGTCACGGGCTTAAGAAGATCACTCCGCCTAAGTCCGTTAAGGCACAATATAATTGCCCGAGCACTATTAACCATAAAATAAAATATCAAACCATATATTACACAAATTCTAGTAACACCCATTATACAAACTTCATCATTAATAAGTAATATTACAACCGCCAAGTTCAAATTACAAGACCTGGATTCGCTAAATTACTTCACACAGATCCAACTACTACAACTAGGCCTCAAAACAGTAATGTATCAAATTAGTTACATAGTTGAGAGACCACGAGATTAATACATTACATCGAATAATTCACATGCCTAACTTATTCTATTACAACAAAAAGTTAACCAAAACGAGCAAGTAACTCAAGCTCCAACCCCGAACAACCTGTGATGGTGGAAAAGAGGGGTGAGCTAGATCCTCGCATATAGCTCAGTGAGGAGGTAAACAAGGAAGGGTTTTCGTAAAGGTTTTATCTTTTCATAATCAGTTTGATAAAACATGTCATGCACACAAGGATATTCGGGCAAGAATACAAGATATATAATCAAACTCTAGTAACATTTAACAATCTAATTTTCCAAGATATCATTGGGTCCTGACCTGTAAGAGGATCAATGAGTCTTTAACAACCTAGCTCTTCCAAGATATCATTGGGTCCCGACCCGTAGGAGGATCAATGAGTCTTGAAGGAGAAAGGGTGATAACAATTGGTAGGCGAGATATACCAGCAAGCCCTACCTCTGATTGGAGGTCTCGTTTCTACCTCGGTAGGCGAGATATACCGGCGAGCCCGTTGCTGCCCGGAGGTCTGGTTACTACTGCATTCATTAATGGTTGCAACCAACACGCACATTTACGATTCGTATACATATACATTTACATAAGCAATAAATTTTAGTTAATCATATAGCATATTCGAGTACCTTCAATATTTCGTATCATATAAACGTGTCAATCAATTGTCTGGTACTCATATGGACATGTTGTGATATGTGCATAGTTTAGATAATCATGAAACTAATACCCGTCATGCTTGAACATAATAATAACATTTAGAAGGACACGACATAGCCATATCCCAAAGGAAGGTGTAAGGATACCTTAAAATAACTCATAACGACAATAAAATGCAAGTACAAACGAAACTATGAAGCAAACTCAACTCATTTTGCAATAGCCTAACTTAGGAGGTAAATTTTCCTATTTTCCCGAACTCCAATTAATTTGATTTTGGCATAGAATCAAATCTTATCGAATGTAGATAACTTTAGAATCAAACGGAACTCAATTCGGAGTTGAATTGAGTGAGATATGACTTTCAGAAAAACGTTGCGCGAAACTGTCAAAAATCCGGACGAGTCATCCGATCGAGTTACTCGACCGGATTTACTCGACCGGATCGTGGTCAGAGAGCATCCGGACGAGTCATCCGGTCTAGTTACTCGACCGGATTTTACTCGACCGGATGGAGCATTTTACACACGAAATTGACTTGTTTTTGCTCCAACCTTAATTTTTCAAGCTCATTCCAAATAGACAACTAAACTCAACCATAAACCACATTAAACCGTAAGTTTTCTAGCTCCTAAACTCATACAACTCAACTACAACACCAAATCTTCTCAACATTCAACTTGGCACTCAAGTTCAAAACTCCATTTTTTCTTCTTCCAAACTACCAACAACTCAAGCATACTCCACACATATAATACTTCATTTAACTCATATTATAACTTATCATAATCATCAAAACCATAGGAGATAAGTTCAAGCCAAGGAAATCACAAACCCAACATCTTGAAACCCTAGTTTGAACATACCAAACTCAAATTCACCAAACAAGCTTGTATCTATCATCATCATGCTCAATATACACATATACCACATAATCATGAACCACATGATCTTTACAAAACATTTTGAAAATATCCCTCACCTTAGTTTTATGATTGAATGCAAGAAATGGTGCTAGGAAGCTTGAAGATGATCTTCCCTCTTTCTTCTCCTTCTCTTTCTTTCTTTTTTCTCTCCTTTCTATGGTTGAAAATTTGAGTGTGTGTTGTGTATGTGTCGTGTGGGTGTGTGTGTTGTCTGATGTGTGTGTGTGTTGAGTTGTGTAGGTGAGTGTGTATTGGAGTGTGTTTGTGTGTTGTAGTGTTTTTGTGTGTGTATATGGTGTAGTGTGTGTTGAGTGATAAAATCTAAATTGCCTAATGACGAGAGTGCCCTCCAACTAGATTGTGTTTTACTAGTTTGTCATCCTAGTATTAATTCTAATTGTTTTAGTTATAGTTTAGTTACTCTAACTAATTATTGAACTAGATATGTTATAATTACTAGTTACGCTATATTAATTACCTAAATGCACGTTAACCAATGCAATTTACGTAAATCGAGACAAATGCACGTTAAATGATGTAAATATACATAAATTGATATAAATGCATATTAAATTATGCTAAATTATATGAAATGTTATAAAATACATAGGGGCTCTATACTGGCTCGGTACGGGGTCTTACAACGGGCTTGGGTTAGTTTGGTGTTGAGGGCCATTTCGGGTACCTTATTTGAAGATGGAGGGTCCCCGGCCACACGGTTATGGCTTTAGTATTTACCATAGTGGTTTTTCTCAAAGGGTTGATGGGAAAATAAGAGAATTACGTTCCCACAGACGGTGTCAACTGATGAGGGTGGAAATAATTGTCCACTCGGGTTCAATAATTTTGGCCTCAAACTACCTAACCTGCAAAAGAAGGAAAAGACCGCAGGGGTGATGACTTGTGTTTCCTCCCGAGCGAGAGAATGATCAGCATGCTCGAGTTCAATAGTAGGTAGTTGAGAGCAATAAATGTGCGAATTACCTTGAATGAGGTATTTATACTAGCTACTAATTTGGGCAACTTAAATGCTTAATTCGGCGGAGCACTGGTCACATCTGCCCGAGTTGGTTGTCTGATGGGTAAAGCATTTTTCTAGTGGATAATACATTTATGTCTCATCCAACATTAAATGTTGAGGTCGAGCTCCAGCTAAGGGGTATGACGGACAGCTCATGGTTCAGGTACGGGTTGGGTCATGCCCTATGGTCACCTGGGTCAAATATAAACCCATATCAATTCTCCCCTAAGTTTAAGACACGTCAAAGGCCTGAACCTGGTAACTCCTGGTATGGCGCGACACGTCACTTTTGTCAATGAAAGGACGCGACGGTTGGAATTCCTGAGGCAACGGTTACATTTTTCACAGGTCTATAAATAGAGGCGAGCAGACCCTTGGGGAAGACTTACACTTGCGTACCCAGTATCCTTTGAGAATTTTATCTGTTGTATCAGTTAGGTCAGACTTAGCAGCTCGAGAGCTTCATACCATTCCATCAGCTTAAACTTTTAAGGTAGGTATGTTAACACTTCTTCCCTCAACACTTTCATAACTTCTCTTCTTTCAACATAACATAAATGGCGAGGTTAGAACTCGAAGACTCCCAAAACCAATCTGCCCAGTTATATGGCAGGGAATGGGAACTTACAAGCTCCCGATCTGAGTCACCAAAGCTTCCTGATCATAAGAGTGGGGATAATAGTGAAGTAGAAGTGGTGGAAGTTGAAGGAGGCGATGGGGATGATTCCAAGTTAACTGAGGTTTGGAACGAGAATGAGCAACAAGAGGAAGGACTCCAAGGTCTTTCTGATGTGCAGGAGGACAGAGACAACTCCCCACTCAACCAGTTGGTCGGCCTTGACATTCCCTCCTTGTTTGAGGTCAATCATTTCCCAATGCCCAGGCCGACGTCAAGCCGCCAATCTGCTCAAGCAAGTCAGGGCTAGGTTCCCAGGCGCCTATCCAGCTCGAGAGCAGTTACTAGCGGAGAAGCTACTACCTTCTCCAGATTGGGTAAGAACTTGTTGGCCTGCAATAGTAGGAAGTGCAAGACGTGCATCTATAAGGCAAACATGAATGGACGAGGGCTTCATCCCTCACTACATAAGATTGAGGGTGCCGAGCTGAGACGAGGCTGCCTACTCAGCCCGAGACGATGAGATAACTATTTATGACAATGCGTTTAATTTTATCAAGCTGCCAATTCCAAGTTTCATCTTGGATATTCTCAAGTGCTACGTGCTCAGCCCGGGCCAAGTGATTCCGAATGGTTGGGCCATGATGGTGGCTTTTTATTCTTATGCTCGAGACATGGGAGTGGTCCCGACCCTGAATATGTTCCGCAAATGCTTCAACGCGAAGCCTAACCCAAATGGAAAGGGTTGGTTCCACTTTTGTGCCTGAGATCATTACAAGATGTTCACCAATTAGGACTCTTCTCACAAAGGGTTGCATCACAAATATTACTTTGTGTCCGGGAAGTTCGACTAGGGAGTTCTCACATCTTGGAACTGTTACTTGCCATTGGGGGTTAATGTCTCCCTAGCTTTGATGAAAGCAGAAACGACCGGCATCAAGAAGCTACTGCCTATTAACGGCCTGACAAAAGCGGAAAGATGAGAACATAAATGAAAATAAGGCAAGGAACATGAAGCTTACGGAGGCAGAAGTCATCTGCATTTCGCCAAATAACATTTTTTCCTCCCGCTTGTGGACCTGAGAGACTAGGGAGAGAGGAGTGATGGCCACAGTAGTTTGGCTCGAGCTAGGAGCGAGAGCTTTGTCCTCCCATTTCCTAGGCCTCTTTGGTTGAAGAGATCTCTTAGCTCGGTTGCTTGATGGCTCGTTGATGGTGATTCTGGAGCTCCTCTTGCGGGCCGAAATGGCAGCCTCATCAACTTTCTTCCGACCCTTATCTTTTCCTTTGTTTGTTGGCGTGGACTCCACCTTCTTGCCTTTATCAACGGGCAATCTTCTTCTCGACCTCTGGGAGGTGTGTGAGGCTGTTAGAGCTGGGGTTGGGACCCTTGGCCCTCGGCAGCACAGGACCCTTGGGATGGAGTAGGTGGGGTCGGTAGGGTAGCTGCCTCCTCGGACATGGCAAAGATTCGGTTAAGTTTATCCATAGCTGAAAGAACAAAAGAAAAAAGGGTTAATGATGGCAGTTATAAGAAAAAGTCGGAATGCAAGAGGCAAGGTCGGATGTTAATTCTCAAACACAGTTTGGACTGATCCTACTTGGGATCCATTCTGAGGGGTTATGGAGGAACAACCCGAGATGACGAGTAAGGGGACAATCAGGCTCTAGTCGAATAGTCCCGAGCTCAAGATCTTGTCCCATTTGAGGTAGTCGGGGGCTTTTGTCAGGTCGTTAGTAGGCAGTAGCTTCTTGATACTGGTCGTTTATGCTTCCGTCAAAGCTGATGGGATATTGACCCTCAAGGGCAAGTAACAACTCCAAGATGTGGGAAGTCCCCAGTTGGACCTCCCAGACATAAAGTAGTATTTGTGATGCCACCCTTTGTGAGAAGAGTCCTAATTGGTAAACATCTTGTAATGATCTCGTGCACAAAAATGGAACCAACCCCTTCCATTAGGGTTGACATGGCGTTGAAGCATTTGTGGAACAAATTCAGGGTCGGGACCACTCCCATGTCTCGAGCATAAGAATAAAAAGTCACCATCATGGCCCAACTGTTAAAGAGTCACTTGGCCCGGACTGAGCTCGTAGCACTTGAGAATGTCAAAGATGAAAGTTGGAATTGGCATCCTGATGAAATCAAACGCATTGTCATAAATAGTTATCTCATCGTCCCGGGCTGAGTAGGCAACCTCATCTCGGCTCGATACCCTTAATCTCATGTCGTGAGGGATTAAACCCTCGCCTATTTTGATGTTTGCCTCATAGATGCACGTCTTGCACTTCTTACTATTGTAGGCCAACAAGTTCTTGTCCGACCGAGGAGGCAGTAGCTTCTCCACTGGTAGCTGCTCTTGAGCTGGATGGGCGCCTTGAAACCTGGCCCTGACTTGCCTTGGCAGCTTGACATCGACCTGGGCATTGGGAAATGATTGACCTCAAACAAGGAGGGAATGTCAAGGCCGACCAACTGGTTGAGTAGGGAGCCGTCTGTGTCCTCATCCACATCAGAAAGGCCCTGGAGTCCTTCCTCTTGTTGCTCGTTCTCATTCCCGACCTCAGTCACCTCGGGATCATCCCCATCACCTCCTTCAACTTCCACCACTTCTATTTTACTGTTATTCCTACTTTCATGATCGGGAAACTCTGGTGATTCGAATCGGGAACTTGCAGGCTCTTATTCCCCACCATATGACTGGGTAGATTGGTTTTGGGAGTCTTCGGGTTCCGACCTCACCATTTATATTATGTTGAAAGAAGCGAAGTTATGAAAGTGTTGAGGGAAAAAATGCAAACGTACCTACCTTAAAAGTTTGAGCTGATGAAATGGTAGAAAGCTCTCAAGTTGCTAAGTCTGACCTTATACAAAAGAGGAAATTCTCATAAGATACTGGGTATGCGAGTGTAAGTGTTCCCCAAGGGTCTACTCGTCCCTATTTATAGACTTGTGAAAAATGTAATCGTTGCCTCAGGAATTCCAAGCGTCGTGTCCTTTCATTGACAAAGGTGACATGTTGCACCATGCTAGGAGTTATTATGTTCAAGCCTCTGACGTGTCCTAAACTTGGAGGGAAAGGGAATTGAAATGGGTTTATACCCGACCCAGGTGACCATGGGGCATAACCCGACCCGCACCCTAACCATGAGCTGTCCATCATACCCCTTAGCTGGAGCCCGACCTCGACATTTAATGTTGGATGAGACATAAAAGTATTATCCATTGGACAAAGACTTTACCCATCGAACAACTAGCTCGGGCAGATGTGACTAGTGCCCCGCCGAATTAAACATTTAATGCTACTCGAATTAGTAGCTAGTATAAATACCTCATTCAATGCTCACATTCAAAGTAACTTGCACATATTTATTACTCTCAACTACCTTCCATTGAGTTCGGGCATACTAATCATTCTCTCGCTCGAGGGAAAACATGGGTCATCACTCTCGCGGTTCATTCCCTTCTTTTGTAGGTCAAGTAGTTTGAGGTCAAGAAAACTGAGGTCAAGTGAACAACTATTTTCCACCCTCATCACTCACTAATACCTAAATCGCGATACGTTGCCAAAACACCTAATGTCATGATGTATACATGAACAGCCCCACCTTCCTTCTTCTCAAGCCGGCATACAATGGCACCAACATAAATGTCACTGTAGTAGTATAGTGTAGTATGCTGCGTGAAGGCAAAACAATGTAATGTAATATAGAAAATGACAAAATGGAGGAAAAATCAACCAACGCATCATCTTAAGTATGACCAAAGGTTGGTAAAAGATTTTGTGATATATAATAGTTGATGGATCTCTTTTGCATATGACGCATCGACTATATAATCCCCCATGGATTTACTTCGAGCCTAATGTAAGAAACCAAGGTTAAAGGTAATAATTCACTTGAAGAAGCTACTTTATGAAGCAAGAAGGTTTCAGGCACATACATAGCTTTAAGTTCATCAATACCACACTACAGAGCCAAATCAACAAATGTACTGATTTAGCAACAAAAAAGAAAAAAGAAAAAAGAAAAAAGAAAAAAACAAATCTAGTGTTATTCGTAATACCTTTTCCAATACATTGCAAACTCCTCATACAAGAAAGACATAAAACGGAAATATGTAATGCTCATGGCACACTTTTACAAGCAAGTATAACATAATTTTTCCGCTAATTACTTGGGATGCTTAGCAAGCATTCGTTCTATGAAACTTGTTACTGCCACTACCATTCAGATTTTATTTAGCAATAAATAAATAAATAATAATGAAAAGTGAGAAGTCAAAACAAGGGAAAGAAAATTGGATGAACAAGATAATGCATCAAGCTTGATAAAAATGGCCTTGTTTGGCATGTAGATGACTTAATCCAAGAATGCCACTTTATCTCACATCTTCCAATCAATTAAGTGTGAGAGTTGATGAGCACCTCCCTGACCTCGACTCCTACCCACCAGCCTACCTCTATAACTGACAAGATGAGGGGAAAAAGCAAAGAAGTGGAACTTATTTTTATTTTTTCCTTTGCCCCAAGGATGATGTAGAAAACGCATTAACAATCATGATCAATGGTCTTTATCATTTCTTAACTTTGCACTGCTTCTTGTTCATGGTCTCTATCTTGAAAGTTTTAGAAGCTCCCTCCAGAATGGATCTCTCTCTCTCTCGCACATACACATAACACTTCATATGCCAACATAATGCGTCAAAGGCTCATTTTCACTAAGTTTAGAAACCCCAAGCTACTCTCATACATAATGTACGATATTGATCATACTTGAAAAGTTTAGAGAAGACCAATGCACACCCTTCCATTTCTTAAGTGTGGACCTTAAAAGGAACTATTGCATCTTATGAATGACCAAATAAAAACACAAAGATTAGTACTTCCAGATAGATCAAGAGATTAACATTTACATTGATTATATTTAGAGCAACTCCAAGAGAGTCGCTACTTTGGCCAAAGTAGCGAGTACCGACACAAAGTGTGAAGTTTTTTACTCCAATAGATTCTGCAAATGTTTCACCAAAATAGAATTCTCGCCACTTTGCCAATATTGCTCGCCAAAGCTAGCGAAAACCACTTGCTCTCTATGTCGTACAACAAATTCAGCCAATACACCAACAAAAAATATATATTTGATGAAGAAAGAAGGTGGGGGTATTGTTGAGTGTTGGTTTTGTGCGTGATGGGTCTGTGTCCCCGTTACCAGCTCTTAATATATTTTTTTTGGTCAAACTCTTTCAATAGAAACACAATGCTAACTTTGTTTTATGTTTGGTGTTTCAGCCAACAGTACAACAACGATATAAAATTTAAAGGTTAGAGTGATATGTGAATATTGAATAAATAGAGATGTTTAGATCCAAGATTTAAAATCATTTTAAAAAGTACAAAAAGTTACTCTCAAAGAATTTTGGTGTGATATGTGAATATTGTATAACTTTTTTTTCTATCATATTGTTTATGATTTATAATATTTTATTTTAATTTGATTTAAGGTATTTTTTTTTATTTGTAAATGAATTCAGAAATAGAGTGTCCAAAATAGAGGGTGTTATTAAAGTAAACTAAAATAGAGAGTTGGTAAAAGTAGAGAATTACTAATTTGACTAGCTATTATGAAGAAAAAATAGAGAGGCTGTTGGAGTTGCCCTTAACAGAGGGTGAAAAAAACAACAAGAAGACCAATTCATATTAATAGTTGTAGTTTTAGCGCAAAAACTTTTGGACCATACCAAGCACAAATATAGACTTTCAACATCACTCAAAATGGATGTTTAAACCTTAGGACTTCTATTAAATTACTACATCATCTAAAAGTTTAAATTGTTAGAGAGGAGCCTGTTATATTTATTGACTTCAACACGCCCTCGCACGTGGCAGGAAAGTTTTATCTTTTAGCCTTGTACGTGAACAGTTTTAATGTTTTAAAATGCATAGTGCCAACACTTGAACCCATGACTTGGACTTTAATACCATACTGAACAGAAAAATAAAAAAAAAACATAGGGAAATATATGAATATTCAAGACATTAGGAGCCACAACCGACGATGACTTTACAAGAGAATAAGTAATAACGACTACACATTGAAATCTTGGTGTTTTGAAATACAATAACAGTGCCTATTTATAGACCTCATAATTTGATAACCAAGAATAAGAACTAGACTAATTAGGAATATAGTTCAATAGGAAAACTTAAAACTAGTCTAGTAAGAAAACTAACTTGAATATAGCCCAAGTCCAGACTATTGCCTAAACACACTAATTAGGAAAGTAACTTATATAGAAGTTATTAATTAAAAAAGAGATATTATCTCCAACATGATACCACTATTATGGCAAGCCCAGGGAATCTCCATAACAAATAGGCCTTAATAGACATGTATAGAACTCAATCTTGACCCAAGAGCTTAAGCCATCGAATCTTAAGCCTGTACATGTATATTAATAGCACACTGTTCTTTTAATTTTCCAATGTGGGATAACTAACTTATTCCTTGTAACCTTTGTTCGCATGGAAAATCCTAATAACCTTCCCTTTATATGTGAACTCTCTACATTAGGTCTCAACTCTCATTTGATCCATAATCACTCTACCGATGGGTCCATCTTTATCACTACTCTCACAAGTTTTTAGATCACACGCACCTCAACTATCATTCCAACTTAATAGCTTTTTCTACGCGCCAAGATCATACCCAAGAGTCACAACCAACTTACTCTATGGTATGAGCCTGCTTGGGACTGCCAACCAAGCCTTGTTCCATTCAGAGTCTATTACGTTACTATGACCTCATATCTTCAGCCCATCATCTAGCTCTACCCAAAAAAAATAAAAGAAAAATCAGATCTGAAAAAGAGGAGATCCATATTTGTGTGTAAAGGAGGTGCTTCTATTGTTTTTGTTTGATGCTTGTTGTTGTTGGGTCGAAATTGATTGAAGCAAAAAAAAAAGCTTCAGGGCTTTGCTTATTGGAGGTCACCAGCGTAAAAAATTAAACGGTGACCACTGTTCGAACTACTAGAGCGAGGACGCAGCCACTCATGCCGCCATGGTTGAAGAAAGTGAGATGCCGACAACGTCTAGTTTCATGGTCAGAGTTTGCCAGAGTGTGCAAATCGCAATTGGAAGATACCAGAAGCTTTGCCTCAAGGAGAAGAAGCTTCACATGGTGTCAACGTAGGTCTTCGTGGTCGAAGCTATTACCGGGAGAGGAGAGAAGTTTTTAAGAGTGGCAGTAGACATAGTTGCCATAGTTCGATCACCTGTTGAACAACATGCTTGAGGTCGTCGGATGTCGGGGAAGCGAATGCCGCAGACGATGCAGCTATCCAAAGGCCAAATTTGAAGACACGGTCGGGTCAAGTTCTGTACGAGGAAAACCTAGATACGTAGGTCAAATCATGTGCTTCACAGTGCATTGGATTACGGAGCGCCTAGTGCTTTGATTGGCTAACAGAAAGGTGTTGTTCTAGTGTTGTGCACTGCTAGAAGATTTGGTAAGCTCACTTTGACCACGATGTTTGACCACATTGACGGGGCCTTGAATAACCTTTAATCGAGATGACTGAAGGTGTTCTTAAGGAGTGTCTTGAATCAAATTTTGTAGTCTCTTTCACCAAATTCCATGTCGATTGTGGCGTTATATGAATCGTTGACCGATGGGAAGTAACAAAGCGTTGAAGGGGGCATCCACACATGAACACATTTAAGTTTTTACTCCCCACGCGACATCCCTTTGAGGAACTATTATCGTGGATTTATTCCATCACCTTCTTCTTTACCTTCACTCAGCAATTCCTATGATACTAGTTTTGTGTGTGTTATGGTTGATCATAAATCCATTATTTGCTATCTTATAGTTTTCGTGTGATTTCATAAAAGTCAAGAAACCTAGTGATGTCTCACATGTTCGCATGAAATTTGATTATCACGCCTACCACTAATTTCCATGCTTCAACATTTTTTGTTCCAAACTTTAGTTGCTTTTGTTATCAGCGCCTAAAGTTTGCAAGGAATGTTGGAGATAATATCTCTCTTATAGTTAATAGCTTCTATATAAGTTACTTTCCTAATCTAGTGAGTTTAGACAATAGTCCAGACTTAAGCTATATTCAAATAAGTTTCCTTACTGGACTAGGTTACAGATTTTCTTATTAAACTATATTCCTAATTAATCATTATCTCTTTCTTTCTTCTAGAGCCACTGTAGTGGTGGCTCTTATTGTCTTGAATATACTTATATTTCTTCTTTTTGTTTTCGTGGTGCATCCTAATGTCTTGAATATACATATATTTTCTCTCTATGTTTTCATGGTGGCTCCTAATGTCTTGAATATGCATATATTTTCTTTATATGTTTTCTCTTTTCTTTTTCTTTCGACAACCACAAATGCCATAAGAAAGAGTAGCAACACATACATTTCAATCTACAACGAATTAAGGAAAAGTTTTGAAAAGACTATAGTGATGATAATTGGTTGTCGCAACAATGAAAGTAGTCGATGTATGACTTGGAGGTCATAAGTTAGAGTTTTGGACACACAGGAAATCGCACAAGTACACGTAAGGCTGCATATAATATACTTAAAAGTAGTCTAACACCGTAAATAGAGAGAGTTTCGTGTATCGTACTACTCTTTTATAGTAAGTTCCAGCAAAATAAACGTCCAAAAAGCTCAAACGGAACCTATAATCCATCATTGATTTCCTTAATAGGCCCCCTCTTAACTGAGCCACTTGACATTCTACTTAATTAGATAGAAGCATTATTATGTATAAGTTATGATGACACACACACCTGTAAGCAGCAATATTGTCCATATCCACAGAGTTATGAACCACCTATTATATCGTGCAACCTTGTACATTATTTTTTGAAGCCCCATAATGAGCGAAGTTAGAGTAACAGTGGGACCCACTTTGACAACAATTTGTCATAATGTGAGTAAATATAACCAAATCACTAAAACCCAAAACGAGTTTGAAATATGACAAAAAAAAAAAAAAAAAAGAGGGGGGAGGGTTTTGAAAACAATAATCAGCTATGGTTCTTACGGCTATAATGCCGGTGATTAGATCAAAATAACGCACCCAAATACAGCACCATGAAGACAAAACATCCAATACAGAGTAACTATTAATCCTCATCATTCATTAATGGTTTTAGCGTCAATGCAATGAACAAACACTTAAACATAAATAAATAAAAGAAAAATGATGTTAGCGAAAAAGTAAAGTAAAATAAAAGAAAAAGAAAAAAGAAGAAGAGAAACCTTGTTTGGTGAGATCAGCGGAAGAGAGAGCGTCGGCGTAGCATTTGTCGTTGTAGTGGACAAGGAAGAGGGCAGTGTTGAGCTTCTTGAGTTGCATCAAGTTTTTGTCCCTCACGCCGTCCAATGGTATTAATACCATTTCCTCTTTTTTCTTCAACTTCTTTTTGATCTTTCTTTGTTGTTGATTTTTTATTTCTTTTATTTTACATATATATCAACTGTACTATGGAGGAAAAGCAAGAGCGGAGATTTATTTAATTATTTTTTATTACAGTAACACGCCCTCTCTCTCGGTAGGTTTGGGCAATCGATTGTAAGGAATTTATCTAACGGTGTGTTTAGAAACTTTTGAACTGTAAAATTTATTTGATTTATAAATAAATTTTATAAAATTTATATTTAAAAATAAATTTTTTTATTTAGAATTAAAAAATAATATTAAATTAATTTTAAAATTTATAAATATTTTTATTATTAATATTTCTTTTATGTCTTTATATTTTGAAGTTTTGTTTTTTAAATTTTGACAGAAAAATATTAATGAATAATTAATACGAATAGATAGATGAATAAATAATTTGTGATTTTAGATATCTAATTAAGTATTTTAAAATTAACTAAAATTAAGGATGGATGAATAAATAACGTATAACTTGGGCTTTTAACTTGAAGACCAACAAGAGTTTTGGAATAAGAAATATGAAAAATAAATTTATCATGAAGAAGCTTCCAAGAAGAAGAAAAAATAATTACATGGGAAATGAGAGCAAAATACTAAGAGCAATAAAAAGGAAACAAAATTTAGAGGGCAGTTTAGTCTTTAAAATATGATTGACAAATTTTGTGTCTTGGAATTGCAAATTTCACCTATTGAGCAAGGATTCGGATAAAGTTTGAGTAAATCCAAGATTTGTAAATATTGAATTTCTAATTTTTTTAAAGAGGTGCTTTCAAACACAAAAAGTTGGATTTGCAAATGAATTATACAAAATTTTATAGAATTCATTTGTTCCAAACAGTATGTAAACGACGATGACACTTTGCTTTTCTTACACAAGTTATTAAGTCGAAATTACAATTTGGGCACATGTAAAATATTTCTTAATACAAATTTTTTATTTATAATTACATCCCCTTGATCAGCAACTGTAACTAGTGTTCCATCAACAGTAGTAATCTTTTTATTACTAGAACAAGGATTATAAGGGCCAACCTATGAGATGATTGGGTCATATGATCCGTAGCCCCATAATTCACTACCCAATTTCCTTTTGAAATCAACACATTAAGTACATAGGGTTGAGAATTACCTAAAAATGATAAGGAACAAGTACCTGCACCATGCCTAGCAAAAAAAAAAAAAAAGTACTTGCACCACCTGTAGATTTCTCAAGTGTCCCCTAAAAATCTCAACTTTTCAATCTCTTCTGTATTGGAATTGGATTGCTCCTGAGAGAATGCTCATTCTCCTCCTGATTGTGTTGAGGTCAAATGTATATGTCTTTGCCCTCTTCCCTGATTACTTTTAGTTGTTCAGGAAGTATTATGAGTATTTGAGGGCTTACCATGGAGTTTCCAACACTTTCCCTACTATGTCGTGGCTTCTTATAGTAGGTATACCATAAATAATCTTCATTACATGTTTTATTATCCTTCTAACAACCTATTATTTCCTCCTAATGTACTGGAATAGGCATTTGAATATTGTTGTTTTGATCTTGCAATCTTCAAATTTGCAGTTTTTGTAACGAAGGTTGAACCTTCTACCAATTAACGCTTCATCATTACTCTTCTTTGTCCTTCTTTTCCACGAGTTATGGCAATTGTTTCATTAAGTGAAGGAGTTTTTTCCTTCTCTCACACTTATACTCGAATAGGATCAAACTCAACATTCAATCCAATAAAAAAAGTGTAAATCCTCTCTTTTTCCATAAAACGTTTAAGAAGAATTGCATCATTACCACACTTCATCTCAATACATTGATAATGGTCCAACTCTTGCCATACGTTTTTTTAAAATCTAAGCATATTCGATGACAAAATAGTTATCTTGTTTGGTAGATGAGATTATTGTCTTAATCCCATAGATTTGTGTAGCATCTCGGGCTTTAGAATAGGTTTGCTTGCAGTGCTCCTAAATATCCTTTGTTGTTGTGAAAAACATGCAAGTATCGTTAACTTATGGCATCAACGAATTCTATAGCTATGACATCATCATCGAGTCTTTTTTATCTGAAGCAGCAAACTTTAGGTGATGCGAACCAGCCATGAGCGTCCAAGTTCAATGAACCATTTATTTGGGCGAATTTTCCAACAAAGATTCAAGTCAAAATTCTATTTCCAAGATTCAAGAAATTCAAGATTCTTCAAGAAGTTTCAACAAGCTTGGAAGTTTGGTCAATATTTGATTTCTTTGTAATTCTATCTTAGTTTGAGTTTTAGATTAATTTGAATTATAGTATATTAGTTAGAGTCCAATATGGACGAATTTGCTAGGACTTAGGAGATTGGATTCTTGTCTAATTCCAATCTAAAGTCAAATTAGAGCTTATGAAGAAGTCTTTCTTGACTCAAAATACTATTCACATGAATAGTATTACTTAGGCGTTTTTATCTACTTAGGATAAGGATAATGTAATTAGAATAAGATTAGGAGTTACTATTCACAATTTTCCTAGTTAGGATAAGATTATGAGTTATTTTCCAAGTAGGAAACTTATTTGTTCATTGCCTATATAAGGCTGATTTTCGTGGTAATAAAGTAAGACATTTTTTGTATTAAATTTGTGAGATTATTCTCCTTGAGTTCTCAAGAAACTCCTCAAACTTATCAAGATAATTCTTGTGGCGTTCATCCTTGACTTATCAAATGAGTTTTCCATCCTCGTTTGTGGCGTCCTCAACTATACCAAGGTTCTAGCTTTGCTTAGCATAGGGTCGCAGTTCTATCCATTCCTGAAAGGTCTTGGGGTCGTTTGCCATATTTGGTGTTGGGTCACAACGCATGTTGGCGTGATTCGTATCAGTTGGTATCAGAGCTTAGGTTAATCAGGTTTGCCTATCATTTTCTTGGTTAATTTTGTGAGTCTAGATCTATGTTTTAATTCCTTTCTTCATTTCTTGATTGTGTTTTGCTTCCAATTCGTTTTCTTGGTTGTATGTTGATTATGTTCTTGCTCTTTTAATTTTGTGATTGAGTCTTGTTTCAATTCCGTTTCTTGCTAGGTTTTCAATTTCGTTTCTTGTTACGTTTTCAATTTCATTTCTTGCTTTCAATTGGCCAAACGTAAATTAGGGTTTTAGTGTTTCAAAATCTGATTTCTTGTTGTTTGCTCATTGTGAATGTTTTTGGAAAAAAAAAAACATCAAGAAAAGAAAAGAAACATCAAGAAAAGATCAGAATAGTCAAGAAAAGAAAGAAAAGAGAGGAAAAAATGCAATTCGGGGTTGAAAATTCAAAAAAAAAAAAAACAGTGAACAGTAAATTATTTTGGTTGAATTAGCCTGCGAGGCCAAACTTTTCTAAAGAAAAACGGCGTTCTGAGCATAACTGACAGCCAAGCTGCGGGCACCACCTTCTTGGGGCCAAATTCCATTGTTTACTAGGCATTTTAGGCATTTTTGTGTTTTCGCATAGATTTTTTTCAACTTTTCTTATTTCTCTAGACTTCTTTTTTCTTGTTTTCTCTTAATTCTTTGTTCTAATCTTGTTCTCTACATCTTAGAGGCCTATTTGCAAAAAAAAAAAAAAGAAGAGAAAATTCAAATTCTGTTACAGAATTGTTTCGCTGCTTGGTTCTTCTTGATAGTGTTGATTAGTTTCAAACAAACTAAAAGGAAAATACGAGAGGAAAAAGGCAGAGTATGAGATTATTAAAGGGTAAAAGCCAAGTGTGTTGAGTGAAACACGTAAGGAAGTGAAATTCAATCATGGCTCATAATCAAGAGGATGACATCAATGTAGAAGGTCAACAACCCGTAGTCCCTAATTTGCAGATACAAGCTTTGATGGGAAAGATGAGACGAATGATGAGGGCTGAATTAGAACAGCTACATGAGAGGTTGGATAGGGTAGAACAGCAAACAGAGAGGGTGCAGCCACCAGTTGCTCCAAATGCATCAAGGAGGAACAGGTTGCGGCAAAGAGTTGAAGATGTGGATGAAGTTGATGAGGGCAGGTTTAGACAAAGAGTTTGATAGGTTGTCAGTAGCTAGCCATGGCAGACATGTCCGAGATAGAAATGGAAATATAGATAGAGTTAGAGAAGTTAGGGATCATGTTGATAACAATTTGGGAAGCATCAAGATGAAGATTCCTATTTTTCAAGGAATGAGTGATCCTGAAGCTTACCTTGAGTGGGAGAAGAAGATGGAATTAGTTTTCGATTGCCACACCTATTCCGATTTGAAAAAGGTAAAGCTTGATGCAATTGAATTTACCGATTATGCTATTGTGTGGTAGGATCTGTTGTGCATCAATAGGAGGCGGAATAGAGAACGTCCTGTTGCAACTTGGGATTAGATGAAGAGAGTGATGAGGAGGCGATTTGTACCAACCCACTACTATCGAGATTTGTACCTCAAGCTGCAAGGACTTCATCAAGGTAATAAGAGTGTTGATGAGTATTACAAAGAGATGGAGATGGCTATGATTAGAGCCAATGTAGAGGAAGATTGGAAGACAACAATGGCTAGATTTTTGAATAGGCTGAATCGAGAAATTGCTAACACCATTGAGTTGCATCATTATGTTGAGTTAGAAGATCTGGTGCATATAGCAATTAAAGTGGATAAGCAATTGAAGAGGGGTGGTTCATGACCAAGACCAACCCCGTAATACTCAAGTGCATCACCTTGGAGGTCGAGTTACCCAAAGAAGGAGGAAAGTTTGTCTACTTCCAAGGTCAAGCCCGAGCCTAAACAATCCACCCAGGCCACGACTTCTCAAGGTAAAACAACCCCTCTTACAACTCGTTCTAGTGATATTAAATGCTTTAAATGTCGAGGACGAGGTCACATAGCAAGCCAATGCCCAAACAAGCGGGCAATGGTAGTTTTGGAAAGTGGAAAAATTGAATTCGAAGATGATACATGTTCTGACGACATGCCTATACTAGAGGACATCACAGAGGGAGAAGAAGAGTTTGGGGCAGATTATGGAGAGATGCTTGGGCTAGTGGCACGACGAGCCTTGAGTTTGCAAGCTAAAGAAGAGGAAGAAGTAGTACAACGTGAGAACATCTTTCATACTTGCTGCCACGTGACAGATAAGGTATGTAGTGTTATTATTGATGGTGGTAGTTGTACTAACGTTGTTAGTGCTTCTATGGTTGAAAAGCTAGGGCTTACAACAATTAAGCATCCACGTCCATACAAGCTGCAATGGTTGAATGATTATGGTGAGGTAAGGGTTACAAAATAGGTTGTGGTACCGTTTTGCATTGGAAAATATGAGGATTGGGTATTGTGTGATGTGGTACCTACGCATGTTGGACATCTTCTCTTGGGAAGACCATGGCAATTTGATCAACATGTGTAGCATGATGGCTTCACCAACAAGTACTTATTCATGTTCAATCAGCGGACAATCATTCTAGTTCCAATGACACCAAAACAAGTTTATGAGGATCAAGTGAGGTTACAAAAATTGAGTGATCAAAAGAACTTGAGTGAACAAAAGAATGAGAGTAAGCAAAAGATTGAGAGTGAAAAGAAAAAGGGCAAGGCCGAATCTGGAAAAGTAATGAGGAGAGAAAAAAATTCGGCCAAAGAGGTACCCCCAGAGAGAAAACAAATAAATTTCTATGCAAAGGATTTTGAGAAACTATCTTCCTAGGACATACCACATGGTCTACCACCTAGGCTAGTCTTTGACCTCGGTAGATTTGAGGACAAATCCTTCTCAAGAGGGAAGGAATGATGCGAACCAGGCATGAGCATCCAAGTTTAATTAACCATTTATTTGGGCGAATTTTCCAGCAAAGATTCAAGTCAAGATTCTATTTTCATGATTCAAGAAATTCAAGATTCTTCAAGAAGTTTCAACAAGCTTGGAAGTTTGGTCAAGATTTGATTTCTTTGTAATTCTATCTTAGTTTGAGTTTTAGTTTAATTTGAATTCTAGTACATTAGTTATAGCCCAATATGGATGAATTTTCTAGAAATTAGGAGATTGGATTCTTGTCTAATTCTAATCTAAAGTTAAATTAGAGCTTAGGAAGGAGTCTTTCTTGATTCAAAATACTATTCACATGAATAGTATTCAAATTAGGCATTTTTATCTACTTTGGATAAGGATAAGGTAGTTAGGATAAGATTATGAGTTACTATTCACATTTTTCCTAGTTAAGATAAGATTAAGAGTTATTTTCTAAGTAGGAAACTTATTTGTTCATTGCCTATATAAGGCTGATTTTCGTGGTAATAAAGTAAGACGTTTCTTATATTAAATGTGTGAGATTATTCTCCTTAAGTTCTCAAGAAACTCCTCGAACTTATCAAGATAATTCTTGTGGCGTTCATCCTTGACTTATCAAACAAGTCTTCCATCCTCGTTTGTGGCGTCCTCAATTATACCAAGGTTCTAGCTTTGCTAAGCATAGGGTCGTGGTTCCATCCATTCCTGAAAGGTCTTGGGGTCGTTTGCCATATTTGGTGTTATGTCACGTCGCATATTGGTGTGGTTCGTATCATTAGGTCCTCTGGTTTTGGTCCTATCCCAAGAAGATGACTCAGTTTGCCCTTCCCTTTCAAGAAGCTTCAAACAAACTAAAACCACTTCAAATAGTTTTTGTTGTTGAGACATAAACCTGGTTGAGTACTCTGCAACTCTCCTGCTGCAGTGTTGGTGACTTTATTTGTTGCTGTTGGATTAGAGACTTATAGATTGGTTGATTCAGAAACCTCAGACATGATTTGAACAGAAAAAATGGTCTTGGAAGATAGTAAAGCAGGCCGAAGAATAGAACCAAAAGAAGAGTCAGACAATGGTGCTTCTGGCCAAAAAATGAGGAAAATGGAACCCTTTTCTAGAGAATTTTTATGTGGCGATGCAGGCCACAAATTTGCACAGATTTCTAGAAAATATTCAGTCATGATACCATGATAAAATATGGGAAAACCTATCTTATTTCTTCAACCAAAGAATGTACATAATTATATAGGAAAAAACTAGAATAGAAAAGGTAACTCTCATAAGACTCAATCCCTATTAATCAGGGATATAACCTACCAAAATATTCATTCTAATTACAGAATATATAAATGGCTAAAATACAAGTTTCCTTCCTATCTATGAGCTATAATTTCTGCATAATTTATATTGGGATTAGTATACTTTAAAGACCACTAGCACGTGACATTTCAAATATAATAGATACATATTGTAGTTATTAGTTTTAACGAAAGCATTCGTCTTTATTCTCTCTATAATATTTATGTGTATTTCAATATAGAGGTCCTTGATTCAAGTGGATGGATTTGGTACACAGTGGCTGCGCACATAAGGTCCAAGTCATTAACACTTATATCTAGATTCTGTTCATAACTGAATAATAATGCTGGACATTTTATCAAGACAAGGTTATAGAGAGATAGTCTCTTATATAGGGTGACCTACCTTGGTCATTGGTAGGTTTCCGGACTCGTCTCATTAGTGTGTGTGTCACACATTAAATGAACTACTTAGATATGATCTCTCAAAATGTACTATCAAAGATAGATATCAAATATACCTTATGCTACTAAGTGGCTAGTGCTCTCAATCTTTAGCATATTTGGATGGACTAATGAAACCAGATTCATGTACTTTGATGCACTATATGTGAGACCTCAGTTGTCGGTTAACAGCTCTTTATGTCGGGCATATAAGTATGACTAGTTAAAATGTGCATATACAATATAGAATTCATGCCATCGAGAGATGGAGTAATCACTTCCTTATGATTATCCGATAGATCATCCAAATCTAAGCTTAGTAGTAATCCTAGTTGAGGGTATATCGAATATTTGGCTTGAGCGTCCCCAGATCAAGTGTCTTATATGCGGAGGATGGATACTTAAAGGATTAGATGTCTTAAGGAGAAAATGCATTCAAGAAAGAGATAGTATAGGTCAAAAGTCTTTCTTGAATGTGAGTATGACATAGAGGGGCATTTTGGTCATTTTACTTAGTAGGTCGAAGACAAAGGTCATATTTAGTATGACGAGCTTCCGTGGATAACAATATTAATTTTAGAGTACAACTACAACTTTTTTGTGGAATAAGTTAGGGTTGAAAAGTCAAAATGTGCTATGGGGTTAGCATGGACATTTTGGTCTTTTTAGTAGCCAAGATGTTTATGTCTTTTGGTCGTTGTTCTACTCTACTTCTTGTTTGATGCTAATATTGTATTTTTCTAGTTTTCCATGTGTCTAGATGTTGCTAAATAAAGAGTCCTAATGGGATTTCCTGATTTGACTATTAAGCTCATTATGGAATATTGTTGGAAATAATTTAGCAACTTATTGCCATAAAATAGAACTAGGAGTGTGGAGCATAGGAGTGGCATGTGGATAAGGTGGAAAAAAGATAAGAGGTGTGTTAGTTGCATTATATTAGATTACTTGAAGTCCAATGTTCATAGAAGTGTCTAAATACATTCCTGACAAGTTTGCGGCAATTCCGCAACGACTTGGCATGTCAGTTAAATCCATTTTTTTGCTAAGTCAATAAGAAAAAGTTTTCATTAATAAAAATAGAAGTACAAGAGGTGAGTCAAAAGAGTAGTTTACAAAGAAGAGACAAAATTAAAAATAAACTAAAAGATCTTATTCTAGAAAGAGAACTAAAATAAGATTACAACTCAACAAATAGGAAAATGGTGAAATCCCAGGGGGACCTATCTTGGATCAATCTATTTTCCTAAAAATAAATTATTAATAGCCCTAGAAAGATCTTATCAAGGCGAAGATGACTGGCGAGTTAACTCGATGAGCCTGTCGGCAATTAATTGTTATTGTAAAGAACTTCAAATCTATTGTGGGGAAGGGGGCACTGATAATGTTGGGATTGGAGGACCAAGGTTGTTGCTTGTTGGCATTAGAAGCATTTTGTTGCTTGTTGGCATTGGGACCAAGTGGTTGCTTGTTGGCATTAGCAGCCTTTTTCTTCTTCTTTTGAACATCGGTCCACTCATGCTTTTTTGGAATAGACTCTAGAACAGATGTTTGATTAACGCTGGGCTGGGCTTGAGCAGAGGGACAAGAAGATGCAGGATGACCAAATCGCTTGCAAGAATAGCATTTAGATGGCTTCCATACATACTCAGTGGCTACAACAACAGTCTCTCCATTTAGAAGTTTGGCATATGTCTTGTTTGGAAGATCTTCATTCAGATTTATCACAACACAAACCCAAGTATATCCAAGGTGGGATCTTGAGGCCATTTTCGCATCCATTTGAAGTGGGTAACTAATGGTACTAGTAATATAACTGAGCAAGATTGAGTCCAAGTTTGGCGTATGTCTCGTTAGTCGAATCTTGTTGTCTAATATATTTTTGCATTTCTTGTTCTCCTCATTTGCATATATTAAGCGATAGTGGTATGCAATTGTGATGGAAAGCTATTATAAAGTTGTGTTGTTGAGTTATTGAGCTCACATGTTGTGCATCGTACCTCTCCTCTGGGGAGATGTGATGTATTACTTGTGAATAACTGTATAACTATTCTGTTTGCCTATGATATATTTCTCTTTTATTTTTTAGTTTTATGTCCCCTGCTAAGAAGGAGTTTAAACCAATTGCATCTTATACCGTTAATCTTGCACCTAATCATAGCCAAGTCTAAGCAATTTATCCCATGTCCTCTGACGGGTAACTTCTTGGTTTTCTTTTCTTTTTCTTTTTTCTATTTTTGTATTGAATACAAACTCGAGGATTTATTTCTTTGCACTATCAAGCACCATATTTTCCCCGCTACCTCGGGCCTCATACTATTGATAGACTAAAATTAATATAACACTGTTATATATGACCACTTTAACCTTTTTTAATAAAATTTTAATTATAAATGAGGACTCTAATGGGTGAATTTCTTGCCGCTCCCCTATGATTTGCCAGAATTATGCGATCCCCTATGTATTTTTAAAATCAGCTCATAATCCCTCTATAATTTGCAGAATATGTTTGATGCACTTCAAATCACTTATTCCGTTATTGAACATTCCGTTATTGAACATGATGGAAAACAGGAAATGACCTATATACACTTACAAAACAAAAAAAGGAAAAAAAACGCAATCTCAGTCAAAGTAGTTTCAAATCTGGTTTTTTATTAAACACACACTCACTCCAAGACGCACACTCAACAAAGCTAACCAAATTTTGACTCCACACTAATGAACTCGAGTTTTCAAATTGTAGAGATCTTTAGCAGGTATAAAGAAAGCTCACACTTTGAAGTCAGGTATGTGTTTGTCGCACTGCATATTTTTTTTTGCCTTTGTTTAACTTTAGTTTATTTGACATTATGGTCCCAAGATGTTTGTTGCTTTATTCCTCTTACAAAAGTTAAGCTAGAAAAATTGTGGATACTTACCTACAAAGTGGAACAAAATCTTCAAATTGAAATTATGAAATTCAACAAAGTCTATGTACCACTTCAACCATACCTTTTTTAGTCTCTAGCAATTTTTGCCCAAGTTTTATGTTTCACTCGTGTCATGTGAATATTACCAAAGATCACATAAATATCCCTTTAAGCAATCACATTGAAATGAACAATTGTAACTCCCAATACACTATCATCCAATTCATTAAGTCTTAATTACGTCTATATTGTGTAGAATGTGAATAGTTATAACCCTAAAACTCAATAATTCCAAGATTAAACTCACAAATAAATACTTCTCTTATTATATATATCTCTCTCACACACACACACACACACACACACACACACATATATATATTGATAAGAGATTTGGGTTGACTTTTTCAGTTCTGATTTATGTATATCTGTAGTTCATATCTTCTGCTACATAGATTTTAATCTCACAATGTACTATAAATACTACTCATTGTATACGTTTACAATCAATGAAATACAACCAGTTTAACCCACTTAAACTTTACATGGTCTTCTCAATGAAGAAGTCTATATGGCTCAACCCCCTGGCTTCAGTCATTCGGTTCTACCAAATCATGTGTGTAAATTACAAAAAGCGATTTATGGGCTGAAACAGGCGCCCCAGGCATGGTTCTCTTGACTCAGCACCTTTCTACAAAATCTTGGGTTTGTGGTATCGAAGTCAGACACTTCTTTACTTATAAGACATGCTATCAATGGTGTTTTGTATTTACTAATTTATGTAGATGACATTATTCTTACAGGAAACAGTTTGGAGGCTATTCGATCTGTTACTACACTTTTGCATCATCAGTTTGCTCCTAAGGACTTGGGTGATTTATCCTTTTTCCTTGGAATTCAGGTTCAACGTTGTTTCTCTGATGTACTGTTGCATCAACAACGCTACATTCATGATCTGTTAGCCCGTACAAAGTTGCACGAAGCAAAACCGATCAGTACTCCGATGGCTCCGTCTCAACAGTTGTCTCAGCATGTTGGTGAACCATTCTCTGATCCTATACTTTATCATAGTACTGTTGGTGCACTTCAATACCTTAGTATTACACGCCTAGAAATCAGTTTTGTTGTGAATAAAGTTTGTCAATACATGCATGCCTCCACTAATGTTCACTGGACTGCCGTGAAGTGCATTTTACGCTACCTACGTGGCCTCGACACTCTTGGACTACTTTTTGGACCATCTGTTGATTTGACTCTTATGCATATTCCGACTCAGATTGGGCAGGTTATCCGGATGATCGTCACAATACTTATGGTTATTGCATTTATCTTGGCTCGAGTCTCATCTCATGGTCGGCGAAGAAATAGACCATTACATCTCATTCAAGCACTGAGGCTGAGTATCGTGCCATTGCCTTTGCCACTATAGATCTTTTTTGGATTCAGTCACTTCTGGGTGAAGTTAGAGTGGCTCCGCCTTCACAGCCTGTTCTTTAGTGTGACAATATCGGTGCTACTTACTTGGTTGCTAATCCTGTCTTTCATGCTCGTAATAAACACATCGAGGTGGATGTACACTTTGTATGAGAAAAGGTTGCTTCGGGAGAGTTGCTGATTAAGTTTATATCTACAGTTGATCAACTGGCTGACATTATGACCAAACCTCTATCTCATCAGTGATTTACTGCTTTACATGACAAGTTCTCCGTCCACAGTTCTGTTTCGCTTGAGGGGGCGTGATAAGACATTTGGGTTGACTTTTTCAGTTCTGATTCATGTATATTTGTAGTTCATATCTTCTGTTATATAGATGTTAATCTCACAATAAACTATAAATACTACTCAGTGTATACGTTTACAATCAACTAAATACAACCAGTTTAACCCACTTAAACTTTACACACATACACACACACACACATATATATATATGTATATATATATATATACATTTGGGTTGACTTTTTCAGTTCTGATTCATGTATATCTGTAGTTCATATCTTATGTTATATAGATGTTAATCTCACAATGAGCTATAAATACTACTCAGTGTATACGTTTACAATCAACTAAATACAAGCAGTTTAACCCACTTAAACTTTACATACACACACACACACACACACACACACACATATATATATATATGTATATATATATATTCGCTAAAATTCTCGGGTATTACATTCTTCCCGCTTTAAAAAACTTTTAGCCCCGAAACTTCACTAGTCATTTCATTTTTCAAAAAGAACATAATTATATGCAGCTAGATCTCATAAATATCTTCAATTTAGAATCTAATGATACTCAATTCATAGTTCCAGGTGGGTCGTAAATTTAAATCCTCCAAACATGTCATAATGGATATGAACTGTTGATCCTATAATAGTATAACTTACTGAAACTCCCATAAATCTTTCTTTTTCTCTAAAATTGAAGGCTATTTGTAATGCAAAAACGTCAAACAAAATTATCAGCTTAATTCCACCTAATTTTCTTTCTCATAATAACATGAAACCGAAATAAGTGGTTAGATCAAGATATCTTCCAAATGATCACAACAGAATATTGTTAAAAGTTGCACATTAATTCAAGGTAGTCTCCAGCATAACTTTCTAGCCAAACACCAATTATCTCTAGTATTTGCACTTAATTTCAAATACTCAACCCATAAGTTTCGCTTGATATAATTATAGTAGAAACTAAAAACTTTATATCTACTTATAAACCTTCTCCGACTCCCAAATTTTTTTTTTTTTGGGCTAAACCAGTAAGAAAATTTCATTCAACATTATAAACTTTAGAATACACTTACAAAATCCAACACAAAAACATGTTCCTACTCAAGAATATCACTAATTTTCCAATAAGTACAAAGGGCTCGATTACTATAAATATTCTTAAATTTTCTTCCTGAGAGCAACCGACTCCCAAAACTTTCCACATAATCATGTTCGCATACCTGACTAGAAGATCATTAGCATTCCTATAACCCATGTAAATTTCCTATCAAGCGAACTTTAACTTCTGAAGCAACAAAATTCTTTATTGATCTATTGGTAGTTTTGCTAGCATCGTCAATTTTACTTTTTCGTAGAACCCCTTTATAGAGAAGTTTGTAGAAACCTCAATGCAAGACCACTTAATAATATTCATTATAAACAAAGAAGTACGTTCAAGTATCATCTTAGGATTGTTAAACTCCTTAGGGGCTGAACTCTAGCTTATTCTTCTAAACTTTCAAAATGAACTATAAATCTTTTTTGTTAGATTTAGAGGAGGTTTATGACCGTACAACACATATGTAACCAACATGAATTAATACTGCAACCTCTCGCAAACAAACGAATAACTTTACCACCAAATCAAAGCCTTGGTGGCTTAACTATAAATCCTTTCAACTGCCAAATAATGTTGAGCCTAAAATTTCAATGCCACCATTCCTTTTTTCTTTTCTTTTCTTTTCTTTCTTCAAGGCTTAAATTGGTCTATTTCTATAGATAACGATTAAGTACCAAGTCTGTAGCACTCTTACCCATACTTCGCAACTTCTTCACTCAAAGATTCAGTTACAAATCACACCCTTGAAAATAACTTAAGCAAGATCAGCACCACAAATAAAATAAGACAAATTTATGAATGGGACTAGTATCTCCAAAGACTAAATTCATATTATGAGAAAAATTAAAGCCTATTTAGTTGTTTCTATCTCATCAACCAGGATAAATATTTTAACCAACTTGAACAAGACAAAGAATTACAACTCAAACAAAATCTTGTTTATATACACAAAGACCAAAATCACATATAAAGAAGATTTAAGCTTATATCTCAAAATATAACATCGTCAAATCTATTGCCCGGATACCGTTTAATTGTCACACCCCAAAACCAAATTTTCACACTTTGACACTTGACAATCGCTGCATTTTTAGTGCAAGGCTCAAACTTATTTTAAATATTTTGTATGTAATATTTCTAAATCTCCAAAAATAAAAAAATAAAAACAAACATTTTAATTTCAAAATCTATATCCAAACCACAACCAAGTCTCAAATGCATAAATTGTTACAAAGAGAAGCCAAAATCAAACTACTTCTGAAATAATAGCCATAATCTATGAACTCCCCGCTAGTATTCTTGTTGTATCTCATAATCTGTGCCCTCGAAATCTGAAATCATAATGAATAATGAGCTCCAACGCCCAGTAAGTATTTCACAATTTGTTTTTCTAGCATGTTGGCACGACTCAAAAAGTATTTTGACAAATATTTCTTTCATAAATGTATCAATATATTCCAAGTTAAAAGAATAGATTAATCATAGCATACATACTAAGATAAAATGCACAAGTTAACAAGCGACTATGATTAAGAAGAGTTACACATCACATAGCCACACAAAGAGTCACAAAGACAAAGTCGAAATTAATTTTGAATAACGCATCTTATAGTGTATACAAAATCACAAAGATTAGCCCCTCGAAAGGACACATATGGAAGATTAACCATAGTCAGCTTGTGCATCAAAATCACATATATAATTTTCATAAACTAACTTTTCAAACATCGAAAACTTAGCAAATTTCATATGTGTCATGCCAACGGATTTATCAAACCAAATTTTTGCAAAGCAAACACGGTTAGCTCATAAGTATAATTTTTTGAATCTATTTTAGAAAATCAATTTTCATTAACTAAATAAAACAAAATTATAATTTCAGAAACATGTTTTAAATAAAAATGATTAGAGTTTTCATAAAATAAAGGTTTTCATTTCAACAAAGATATAATAAACATATTTGTTTGGAACAAAAGTTAAGCTGGAAAAATTGTGGATACTTACCTACAAAGTGGAACAAAATCTTCAAATTGAAATTATGAAATTCACCAAAGTCTATGTACCACTTCAACCATATCATTTTTAGTCTCTATCAATTTTAGCCCAAATTTTATGTTTCACCCGTGTCATGTGAATATTTCCAAAGATCACATAAATATCCCTTTAAGTAATCACAATATTGAAATGAACAATTGTAACTACCAACGCACTATCATCCAATTCATTAACTCTTAATTATGTCTATATTTTGTAGAATGTGAATAGTTATAACCCCAAAACTCAATAATTCCAAGATTAAACCCACAAATAAATACTTCTCTTATTATCACTGACACACACACATATATATATATATAAAGACAATGTAGCCTCACAAGTATAGCGTACGTAAAGAGCCGAGCCGAGAAGTCTATACCTAACCTTTTTATTACTAATATTTCGTTTCTTTGATTCTACAAAGAATTCGTTTCTTTTTCTTCAGGGCCGCCGTCTCACCAATCAATGACCATTGGGTTGGTGAGACTTCGCATTCAGCTAAGTATTGTTAATTGTAAACATGCGACATGGATGTCCCAAGACAACAATGGAGTGTTGTAAGTCTTGAGTCTTGTATTAAAAAATATCATCAACTTGCACTCCATTTTCCAAATAATTGTAAACATAGGTCTGCAATCTAGTATATAAAGAGGATATTAGCTGATCTTTTACACAAGCACTTGAAATATCATATATATACAACCTCTTATCTGATTCTCGATACCAAACCATATTGTATCACATAATTTGACAGGCATGGCCGAGGCCGTTGTTTCTATAGTGGTGGAGCAATTAGCTGATCTCTTAATCAAGCAGGCCAAAGAGGAGATTGATCTGCTGATCGGGGTTGAGAAAAAGGTCCACAATCTGTCCGAGACATTCAAAAGCATTCAAGCCGAGCTAGTTGATGCAGAGAGAAGAAGGATCACGGAGGAAGGTGTGAAATTTTGGTTGCAGAAACTCGAAGATGTATCCTACGAAATTGATGACGTGCTTGACGAATGGAACTACCAAATTCTTAGAAAACAAATTGAAGGAAGTAGCAGTACCAATATTGCTTCAACTTCCATTTCTAAGCAACGGGTATGTTCCTTCACGCCTTCCTCTTGTTTTTGCTTCAACCAATTGGTTGTAAATCGTGAGATTGCAGTCAAAATAAAGGAGCTGAATGCAAAATTGGATTTCATTGCCAAAGAAAAGGAAAAATTTAGTTTTGACAAAACTAGTGGTCATGATTCACAAGAGTGGAGACCAGTTCCCAGTACCTCACTCATTGATGAATCCGATGTATTTGGTCGTGAAACTGATAAGGAAAGCCTAATAAGTCAGTTGTTGTCTGAGAGTCGTCAAGAAGATAAACATGCCATCCAAGTAGTGTCCATAACAGGTACAGGGGGAATAGGAAAAACAACCCTAGCTCAATTGGCATATAACGATGATGAAGTAAAGGGTCATTATGAGAAAACAGGGTGGGTTTGTGTTTCCAAACCTTTTGACGAAATTAGGATTGCAAAAGCAATCCTAGAAGCTCTGCACTCGAGTTCATCAAATTTGAATGAACTCAACTCACTACTGGAACAAATAAGAGATTCTATTTCTGGCAAAAAGTTCCTTCTTGTTTTCGATGATGTATGGACAGAGGACCGAATGAAATGGAAACCATTCAAAGACTCTCTAAAATATGGTGCTCCTGGAAGTACAATTTTATTGACAACGAGGAGCGAGAAGGTGGCAACAGTTGCAGGTGCTACTTGTACTATTCCCTTGGGTGTATTGTCCGAGTCAGATAGCTGGTCATTATTTTGTAAAGTAGCTTTTTTTGGTCGAACTGAAATCGAACGTGCAAGATTTAAAACAATTGGTGAGGCAATAAATAGTAAATGTAAGGGCTTGCCTCTAGCTATTAAAACTATAGGTGGCCTCTTATGTTCGAAAAACACTCTTGAAGCATGGCAGCAAGTTAGGGATAGTACTATGTGGCAATTGGAGGTAACTAAAGTTGAGCTTTTTCCTCATCTATATTTAAGTTACAGTGACTTGTCCGCTCCGTTGAGAAGACGCTTCTTATATTGTGCTGTCTTCCCCAAAGATTATCGAATAGATGTTGATGACCTAATTAAGATATGGTTGGGACAAGGTTATCTCAACTCAACTGAAAGTGAGAGTGAGATGGAACTGAAAGGTAGGGAGTATTTCAAGTATTTAGCAATGCGCTCGTTCTTTCAAGACTTTGAAAAAGATTATGTTTTCGGGGATAGGACAATCGCATGTAAAATTCATGACATAGTGCATGATTTTGCACAATTTCTAATGGAAAGAGAATGTTTAGTAATTGAAGGGGAAAAGAAAGAGACATTCTCCAATAATGCACGTCATCTAACCTGGTTTGGTAGTGAAGAAGCTATTGATACTCTTTCCAATTGCAATCTGGGACAACTTCGTACCTTTTTTGTGAAGAACTTCAAATTGGACACACTGTTGAATAGCCTAAAACTTGTTAGGGTGTTAAAGTTAAATGGGTGTAATTTCAAAGAGCTTCCAAAGAAAATAGAAGATTTAATTCACTTGAGGTACTTGGGCTTGTGTGATAATGATGAACTCAGGGAATTATCCAAAACTGTCTATGACTTGTACAATTTGCAAACATTGAATTTAGATGGTTGTTGGAAACTTATAGAGCTTCCACCAGGGATTGAGAAATTGAAGAAGTTGAGACACCTCCTTCCTAGCAGAAACGATATGAACTATCCTGAAGGAATTGGGAAGTTGACGTGTTTACAGACATTAGCCTTTTTCAAGGTCAAAGGGGAATACTATTTGAAAAGTTTAAACCAACTTCGAGGAAGCCTAAAAATTGAAATAACGGTTACTTTGGATGTGACAGATGCAAAGGATGTAGATCTCAAATCTAAGCAGCACATCCAAGACTTAACATTAATATTTTCCGGTTGTACATGGGATACAGAAGATGTAATGGAAGCTCTTGAACCATCCCCGAACATACAAATCCTACATGTGATCATGTATCGAGGAACCCGACTCAACACATGGATGACATCTCTCAAGTATCTTAGACGCTTGAATCTTAGATTCTTCTACGAATTGACTTCTCTGCCTTCATTAGGACTACTACCTTTACTTGAAAGGCTTGAAATAGTTAGATTTCCTAAATTAAAGTCTGTGGGCCTCGCATTTTTGGGAATAAGAAAGTCATTGCTATCTCCTTTTGTTGGATTCCCAATGTTGGAGGAGTTAGAACTCATTAGCTGCAAAGAATGGAAAGAGTGGGAAGACATAACTCCAGAAGAAGAAGAAGATGATAATGTCTCATTAATGCCACGCCTCCGGTTGTTAACAATGGATGAATGCCCCAAGCTTAAAACTTTGCCATATCGCATCTTGCATAAGGCGTCATCGCTAGAGTGTATTCAGCTTGAGGGGAAAAAATACAATCCATCCGCAATTTTATCAACAACTCTTACGCTAGCAGAAGTAAAAGCAAGAAAACCAGACCATCAAAGCACGAGCATAAAAAAGGCCCTCCAGGTATAATTACCTTTTTTTCGTTACTTGTTTTCCTTAATTCTTTGTTTTTTACACTTAGTGAAGAAGTAAATAAATATATGTAGTGGAGACAAAACAAGTATATCATCCAATAATTATTTCTTATTCGAACGAGTATTTAAGTTCAAATGAACATGCAACGTTTTGATGTTGAGATATGTGACATGGACATTGTAGAATTTCTATAGAGGCAAACATCAACCTTAATTAAAAAAATGGTGGCTCGATGATTGTGTTGTTTTATGAAAATGAATTTTCTTCAGATTGCTTCGTAGTAATAATTTATCTAATACGTGTGAGTTGTTATTACTTTTATGATTGTGTATCAATTAAATGTTGGAGGGAATGAATTTTAGTTATGTGTATATATTAACATATACACAATAATAACTTATGCGTTATATGCATGTATAGATGAATTCATTGGTGGATATGAATGTCTATGTTTAATAATGTGTAAGTATATGTTGATATATATTACCTTGTGCCAATGTGGAGCTGTAGTGAAACATAGGATTTTATGCATAGTAGTCTTTGGAGTTCAAAGGTTTTATGAGTTTTTGATCATTTATGTTTAATTCTGTTTCTTAAAGAAATGTAGTTAAAACTAATTTGCTTGGGACATAATAGTTGCATTCAAAATTTAATGCGAAATGCATGCATCAAAAGAAGGGGAAAATTCTAATTTTACATGGAATTCGAAGTCATATTTATTTGTTTTAGACTGAAAATCATGCATTATTTTCATTTAATAAGTTGTTGAAGTAGGTATGTGGAATTTCTTATATTTAGGAGTTTTAAGAGTACTTTTATCTTTTTTAACAAATAAACGAATATTAATAACACATTGTTTGGCTGCCGTTAGTAGAAGAGTCTTCTATAAGACTTGGTCTTACATCAAATGGCAGTTCTATACAACTCATTTGCTCAAGGAATATGAATGTTTGATGCTTCCTTTGGCCGTGAGTGTTTGAAGGTATGTATGTATCATGTATGCATATGCTGATATGCATGTGTCTCTTGGTATATATTTATTGAGTTATGTGGTTTTGTAATGAGATGGTGCTGTATTAATAGTACACTTGAATCCAAGGTTTTTATAGTGTGTATCTGGGTTTAACTTTGATTGTTTATCTTGATTATATGTACGATAGTGGCAGTGGCTTGTGAGTTTATTGAAGGTATATGCATAATAATTGGTTTTATCTAGGTCGGTATTTTTTATGGTTATAATTAATTGAATTTATCTGCTTGCAGTTAGAGAGACTTAAGAATGTGATTGCTGATGTTTTGTCAAATGACAACAATTTGTAGTTGTTGGGAACTAGTCAGTTCAATGCATTGCCCTATAACAGTATGAGCTGTGATGCTGTTTGGTTTTTTTTTTTTTAATACTTATATATATTCTTCTATGACTTTTTCATCACTGAGTAGATCTTTTGATGTAACTATCAGAGCAGACACCTAATGATGAAATTATACAATCTGGAGTTATTTTTCGCTTTGTTGAGTTCCTTACAAGAGAAGATTTTCCACGGCTTCAGGTTTGGGATTGTACTATGTTGCACTTCTATCCTTTCTCTTATCTATGTACCTTTGAGTATCATAGATGCCTTTGACTTCCTCTTCTATATATTTTTTAGTTTGAGGCTGTTTGGGCACTTAACAAAATGACTTCTGCAACCTCGAAGTACAATAGGGTGGTAATCGACCATGGAGCATTGCCAAATTTTGTAAAGTTAATTGGCTTCCCTCATGATGATATTTGTTATCAGGTAGTACATCATAGCTATTGTATAGTTCCAATATTTATCCAAAGATTTCTTATTTTGATTGTCTTCTTAATGTGCAGGCTCTTTCAGCATTGGGAAATATTGCTTGTGACTCTCAGAAGTATCGTGACCTTGTTCTCGAACATGGAGCTCTGATGCCTTTGTTGCTCCAATTAAATGAAGACGCTGATATTATGATGTTAAGACGTGGGGCGTGGGTCCTGTATACTTTTTGTTACCCAACTGAATCTCAATTTGAGCAGGTTGGTCAACAATGTGTGTGTTTTGACCATATTTATTTTTCTTTGGATTGCTTCTTACTGATAATTTGACCCATATTTCACGATAATGCTGTCAGATAAAACTAGCACTTCCAACATTACATCGTCTTATTTATTCAAATGATGAAGAGATATTAAGGCGTACATGCCAGGCTTTCTTCAATCTCTCTTATGGTACAAAGGAAAACATTCAACTGTGTTTGAGGCTGGCATTTGTCAACGACTTGTGGAGTTGCTCTTGTGAGTGGAAAGTTACCGTTCTTTTGTTTAGGTCTTTAAGTATCACATATTTTCATTTATTATGAAATAATATTGTAATAAATTAATGTTTCAGTCATCCATCTCCAATTGTGCTCCTTCCTGCACTACAAACAGTTTCAAATATCGTGGTATATGATGTCCAGACTCAAGTTCTCTCACTGTACATTTTCTATATATATGTGCTTTCTTGTATTCTTGGTAAAATGTTGTCCATCTGTCGAATCCTCATCTTGGAGAGTTAAGTAAAATTTGAACTGCTCTTTCGTGTAATTTTGTCTACAAGTAACTTAATGATTGTGAAAGAAGTGGGAAAAAGTTTGGATTTTCCACTTTGTCAATTTGAATTGTACAAAATGATGTGGATAGTATCTTATGCTTTTCATTGGATTAATATAGCTTTGTCGTCGAGATTTGTCTTCATCTACAATGTTTTTAGTTTTAAATTCTAAGTGTGTTAAGAGAGGTATGGCTTGATGATCTCATCTCCACATGCCTGCTTTCCCTTTTTCAAATATTCCGAAAATGACATTTATGATTTTGTTCTTGATGTTCTGCATTGTTGGAATGGTTGAATGATACATATCAAGCTGATAACAGGGCCTTGAGCACTTTTAGCCTTCTATCTAATATGTTTAAGATCTCTTTCATCATTTTCATTATTTTGTCTTTACCTTTGTTGACAACTTGTATAGTTTTGAATGTAATTTAATAGGCTCCTTTCAACTGCAGTGTATAATTAACCATGGGGCACTTCCTTACCTACTGAGCCTGTTGACACATAATCACGAAAATAGTATCAAGAGAAAAGCTTGTTGGACTATTTCAAATATAACTGCAGGGAACAAGGACCAGATACAAGTGAAATGATGGTATTTTTCAGCAGTTGCGTTTCTTTGAAAGTATGCTATGCATATCGATGGTCTGCCATCCTACCTTCTACTACACCCTCTCTTTTCCTTCTCATTTTGTGAGCGGCATTCTTTCATTTTATACTGAGAAGTTATTTCAATCTCATGTTGTCCTCTATTTGTGGTTTTGATGCCATCTCAATGATGCAGATTCGTTGCTTGTTTGTTTTTCGTGTTGTGCTTCATTTTGGATATTTATTGCGATGTGATGCTCATTCTCTATCTCTATTCTTAGACTGTCATTGAGGCTGGATTGATTGCTCCCTTGGTCAATTTACTCAAAACAGCTGAATTTGATATAAAGCAATGGGCAGCTAAGGCTATTTCAAAAGCCACTTTCCATGGCACTGACGAGCAAATAAAGTATGTTTTTCTTCCATTTCCAATTCTTGTAACTTGGTTTTTGTGGATGCTCATTTTTTTCTGTATTGTGGACAATAGGTTCCTGGTGAGTGAAGGTTGTATAAAGCCATTGTGTGATCTCCTCGTATGTCCTAATCCAAAGATTATCACTGTATGTTTAAGAGAACTGGAAAACATATTGAAGGTTGGGGAAGTTGAAAAGAATCAGGGAAACATTGGAGATGTTAACAACTTCGCGCAAATGATAGATGAAGTTGAAGGCTTAGAAAAGATAAAAAATCTACAGTCTCATGATAATAATGGAATTCGTGAAAGAGCTGTACGAATACTCGAGACATATTGGTTGGATAATGATAATGATGGGGAGCAGCAAGAGGAAGGTGAAACATTACCCCAGGGAAATCAGGCTGGATTGGACTTCGGAGGGCAGTAAATGACTACACTTCCACGTTTCATATGTATGTTGTAATAAAGTTTTTTCCCCCTTAGCTAAGCGTGTGTTGGAATGATTTGAAACAGAATGTTGATTCAGATCATTCTTTATCTTTCTGATAGGGAATATGCGTGGCACCTACTACTGTTTCGAACCTCCACCCGTTTTAAAGATTTTTTCTTTCTTGTATTTGTGTTGTCACTTCACTTATTTACGTTGGAAATGTCAAAATTCATTTGCAACTATTTTGGCATAATTTTTCTCATTCAACTCTAAATTAACCAAGAGTTAAATCTCTTTAGTGCACTTTTTTTTAAACTAAAGAGTAATGCTAGATGTCACCTATTTTTATCACTCAAGCATCACCACCTACATGTATGCATAGTTGACAAGTTAACTTAATAAACTTTATCTCTTCTTTTAGCATGTCAACTAACATACAAATAAAACATATGCACTTCTAAATTACCACAAGATTTTTTTTAAAAGAAAGAAATTCAAAATAATGAAAAAAAACTACCTTCAAATAGAGCAATGATTTAAAGACAATGATAAGAATATAAGTAGGTTGGTGGTGTGGTGGTTGGGGTGGCAATGGGGAGGGTATGTGTATTTGTGTGGTTTGTATGACGGTATGTGTTAGGAATGACAACGGTTTGAATAATCGCGAAAAATGATAAAACTGTAATAAAAACCATTTAGCAAACCAATAATCATAATTGTAACCAAAACTAACGGTTTTTAAAACAAGAAACCATAAACGTAACTGTTAAGGATTTAAAAAATCACGGTTAACCGTAACCGTAACTGTTTAACTAAAAAATAATTAGTTTTTTTTTAAAAAAAAAACCTAAAAAATGTAAGAAAAGTTAGTTTAAATGTAAAAAAACCAAAAATAAAAGAATCCAAGCCAATGATAAAACTTGAAATAAATTACATAATAATTTTATGAACAAAAATCAAAATCAATAAGTTATGCAAAAAGAAATTCATTCCCAAGCGCCGAGCGAAAAATGACTCTTCTTTCGTTTCGATAAGTAAAGATGACAATTCTTACGAGTATAAATATTGGTCTAATAAGTTTAACTCATCTCTTTTAATCGAGTTTAGTTCACTTTTTTTTTTTGTAAATGAGTTTAGTTCAAATTTTTATCATTTTAATTACTAATTTTAATTAGTCTTCTATTATTTTAAGTGAATAGATATATCTATATGTTAGATTTTGTTATTAAATTAATAATTGAGTTTTGAATTTCAATTTTTGTTAAAAAATCAAAACTTATCGATTTACCCATCAATTTTTCTTTATAAAATTCAAACCCTAATGGATTACCCATCAATTTTTGTTATCGAGTTTTTATCGAACAGTTACCTATCGATTTTAGATAAAACGGATATTTGTTACCATCCTTAATATATGTGTGGAGAGTATATGTATGATGGTGAAATGAAGAGTACTTTTCGCGTCATAATGCAGTATGCATTTCTGTAGTGAATTGAATTCAATTGACACATAACTTATCGGTAACAACTTTTACAATTCTAATACTCAAAAACATATTGATGATATAAGAAAAACAGAGTACTACTGCTAATATGTTTAGCAAAGAGTGGTACAAGTTGAGGCCAATTACAACCCTCGTGTCACACTAACATCTAATATCAGAAAGTATCAAGGCTCTCATTGTTTCGCATGCAAAACCTATACCTTCCTAACTGCAAGCTATGCAGAAAATAATAACAATAGACTGCTACGACTCATTAGAAGCCCAACTATCAGAGTGATGCTAATAATCATCTTAACACTAAAAAGTAGCAATCGAATAAGACTTCCTGGCTACTTGTGAAAGATAAGAAAAAAAACCTTCTATTGAGAGGACAAATGTCACTCCGTTAGGGTCCTCTGCCTAAGAAGGTTGCTGTAATGCAGAGAGTAGTGTGGCATCTTTCGATTTCGGGATGTGACTCAGCGTCACTCATTGTTAACATCTGTCTGCGAGAAACATCATTTCTGCTCAACAGACAGCTTAAGTGCCACTGCTTGTTTGTTTAGCAACATATATATCTATTTAACTTTGGCAGAGGGAAAGCCCTTCTTTGAATTGAACGACTGGTTCCTGCTGTGGTACCCTGTTCTGCGGTAAGACCACTCAATCCCGAAGTGTTTCTCTGAGACACCCCACCACCTCTTTGGTAACTATAGCCAGAAGACTGACTTTGCTAGGAAGATGCTAACCTATGATGGGATGATGACTGAGACCTCAAAGAGCCATTATTCTCGCCTTTACTGTTATTGCTCATGCTATCCCGAAGACTGTCATTTTTGCCAGCATCTAGAGTTGCATTTCCCCAAGAACTCTGGCAGGCAGCACTATGAGCGGATGCCCCTGTGGTGCTGGAGCTGGACGACTCTCCTACACCTAGCACATCAGGGAACCGCGAAACATTGGCATCCGCTGCCACAGTAAAGCTTGGACCATTGCTTGAGGATGTTGAAGTCTGTGTGTCAGGGAATTTATTAGCATTTAATGACTGGTCAACAAGATTTCCACGGTTAAACTGCAAAGGAAATTCACCTTCCACTTGTTGCTGCAATGGCCGCGAGGAAGGAACGGAGTGAAGAGGAGATGCAGGAATATGAGACCAACGAGCTTGCACAGACATGTTAAGTACAGACTGGTAAAAGGTTCAACAAAGAAATATAATGTATCAGATGCGATTTAATTCACAACCAAAAGAAAACAACTAAGAGGGGAAAACGAAAAGAAGAAAACAAAAAATTGGTCATAAAGTTAACGTGTTAAACTTAAAATAGATTAATGCATCATAGGTTGTGTACTGTATGTCATTTGTGCCTTTTGCCATATTTTTGGTCATATGCTTACCACGTTAAATGAAAAATAGATTACCTCACGATCATGAAAGTACTGATTATCTACTGTATGTCAAAATTAGTTCAAAAAATTCAAGATTAAGGTAAATGAATAGCTAGGGTTTTCTTCAATGATAGATGATAACTAAATATTGGAGGAGTAGAATCTGATTGGAGGATAAGGATTTGCAAAAGAATTGGATAAGGCAGAAGCTTGAGAATATGCAAGCTTTGAAATAGATTAGTTTTTTTGATACACCTTACAAATGAACCAAGCTTATATTTATACTTGAGCAAAGTCGGTGATCAACCGACATTATCGAAAGCTTTAGAAGCTTCATGTTGCTGCTTCAGATTTCATCTTATTATTTAATTATTTCTAGAAATATCTTGCAAGCTTTCTACTAATATCCATGCTGAGTTTTTTGGATATTAGTTTATTGTCCATTCTAGAAGACTTCACAATTAAGCATCAATATTTTAACAATAGCAGTTTATATCTACTGGTTGGGGAGTTATTCTACCCAATCACCACTGACGAAGAGGGATCTTAGATGATAGAGTACTACCCACACATATCTTATTCACATATCGACTAGGTCCACAAACACAAAATTGCTCAAAACATTTTCCCCTAGTTAATCACTTTGAAGCACTTTTTTATCTATGAAACTTTCTTAAACTTTGAAATATATAGTTCAAAAAACTTTTGGAATCATCTTGCATACTTGGAAGTATTTAAAGCTGAATTATTATGCCAAAATGTGTGAAAATGGTCCCAAGTTTACGATATACATTAAATCATGTAATCGAGTAAACTAATGGCCCAAAAAACATTATGTAGTGGAGAGCATGCATGTATTGTCTACCACCAGAAGCCAACAAATTTACAAGGAAATGTTTACTAAGTCCAGATTGTTGCACACATATTCTATTACGTACAGTGTGATTAAAGTAGGATTGTTTAACGTTTCATATTTTGAGTCTGATTAAAGTAAGATTGATTTTGTGCTTCACTGGATTCTTGCAAAAACAAAAAGAAAAAAAAGGATTTCATACCAAATAAATTTGAACAGTGACCAAAGTCACTATTTATGTAACCATTTAACGAAGTCATTGTTCACGTCAACAATGGCTGTCGAATTAAACGAAAAAAAAAAAAAAAACGCTTGATTTGTTTACAATTTGGTGTTATAGGACTTCTTTTAAGAATTGTACATTCTTTTCGGTCTATCATGATTGTGATCTTAAGTTATCCAAATTATTTAATTGTAGAATCATATTATGAAAATATCTTACGAGTTTTATAAAAAAAAATTCAATACTCCATTTGATTATTAATTTTATATAAGAAACTCAGGGAGATGACGATTTTAACATGACAATATATTTTGAAAAGGGTTTTCAAAAGGAATTGTTTGAAGGTGCACTGTTCCTTGTGGCTAGTAGTTTAGAAAACAAAAGTTGATCACTTTTCTTTAGTTTATTTACAGTTGTGCCATTACAACAGAAACAAGGAAATTTCTTTCTTCTATTTGCAATTTTATATTTGGCTATATGAAATTTCTTTGAATGTATAATCTGCATGTGGTTGTATATATAGCTCTTAAATGTTTTCTTAGAATTTTTAAAACTCCAAATAAAATAGATACTTATTTCTGCATATTTGAATTTTGAATATATTAAATATTTTTGAAAATTCAAAAACAAAACTTTGGGACTAAATTATTAAGGCTCTGTATGGCCTAACTGTGAAATTTTAGCTTTTGAGCTGTAAAGCTTTTAGTAGTAGAACTTTGGTTAAAAGTACTATTGAACAAAAGTCGTTGGTTGTTTGGTCTATATTAGACAATGTTGAACTTTTAAAAAATTTAAGGGCAATGTTGGACTTTAAAAAATATGAAGGAATATATATTTGAGAAAGAAAAAGAAAACAGTTTCCTGCATTATGTAAAAAGAGTTTCGCAAAAACTTATTTTGAAAAACTCAAATTTAGAGTTTCTTGTTTTTTAATTTTTTTCATCTTCAAATTTTACTTAAAAGTACTTTAAAAAATACCAAACATGTTAACCTCAACTTTTAAACTTATATAAAGTATTTTTTAGTGTCAAAAAGTTAAGCCAAACAAGGCTTAATTGATTTTTCAAAAGACTTTATGAATGTAATTTGGCACTTTGAGATGTACTTTTGTACACCATGTGACCATCGGACATATTATTGGACTATTTGACATAGTTGTGAATTCATGACTCTGTTGTTGCTGGGGCTTAAACACTAATATTTTGGACCTTGTTACCTGGGGACTTCTGAAGAAAGTAATTTAAGGCGAGTGGGAAGAGTGGCTTAAGCTATTAGGCAAAATAGTGCTACCTATCTGTAACCACAGCTACCTCTTAGGACATGTGTATCAGACTATTTGACTACTGACTTTGGAACTTTAAGGACATTTGACATATGGATTTTGATACAAATTTATTTTGCTCAAGGCATGAAGGGGTTTTCGCATGATCACATTTAGTGAATTTTGAAAAAAAAAATGTCTATTTTATTATATATATGAATATTTTAAGGTCTCAAGAGGTTTTCCTTAGGGATTACCACTTACTGAGATTTGTATCTTATTTTTGTAAAATTGATTTTTATTATAGAAGGTGAGGAATAGACTTTGACTATTGCTTGGGATAGAAGTCACTTGATAAGAGATTCATTGAGATGTTAAGATTTTGTCGCTATGAGAAATTTATTTATTTTGTTCAGACGTTTGAATTTTAATTTATAGTTTAAGACTTTGGAAGAAGATATATATTGGTAGGGGTGTAAATCGAAGTCTGTCAAAGCCTCCCCGACCTGGGACTAAGCTGCTAGCCCCGTGCTCGACCTCGCTCTGTTTCTTTGACATGGCTGTCACTTCTGATGCGACATAAAGACAAACAGTACCAGGCAGGTATGAATAGTATAAGGTAGGGTAGAGCATTAATTGCTACCCGATATCAGAAGTAGTATAAATAACCATTTCATTCTTTATTATGAAATAACTCGTGCACATTTATTACTCTTAACTACTTACCGTTTAGCTCGAGCACACTAATTTACTCTCACACCCGAGGAGAAACACGAGCTACTATCCCCGCGATTCCTTCTCTTATTTTGCAGGTCAGGTAGTTGAGGTCGAATCACTGAGCTCGAGCAGACAATCATTCTCCACACTCATCAGTTGGCGCCGTTAGTGGGAACGTAGTTTCCTTACCTTACCATCCACTCACCGAGAGAACCATTATGGTGAATACAAGAAACCATAACCGTGGGGCTAAGGAACCTCCACCTGAGGACGGGATGCATGAAACGGCCCCCTAGAGTAAACCCAAACCAAGCCAACGCTGGACTAAGCCAGCGTATACACTTAACCACAAATACATCCCAACCCGAAGCAGTAGACCTAACGGGCTCTATGAGTCTCGACGTAAAACTGTTGTACCACATGTTCAGAGAGCTTTAGGACACGGTGGCCTGTCTTGCTGCAAATTAGGCGGCTCCACCACCGCACCGACCCCAGATTCATATAGCTGACCCAAGGTAGGGATGAGCGGATGAACAAGAACTGAAGCTGACGATCGGGGTTCCTCGAGACCTGTTAATTGTAATGTCCCGAACCCAACCCCACACTAAAGGTCAAGTCTGGACCCGGTACATGGACATAGTCTCCTCTGTATTAAGAACTAACTAATAACTTGCAAACGAACACATACAATGACCAATCTACAACCAACCTTCTCATACATTCCCATCCTCCAATGTCAATATATCCAACAAACTCCTCAAGGCAATCCGAGCCTTAGAACTCAATAATAGCATAACATATAGGCATGCAAGACATATTTATAGAAACTCTAAGCCATAACCTGCTTATCATAGCACTCTAATTATATTCACAAGCTTTACTTATATATTAAGCTTTCCATTTAACATACCTTAACACCCAAGCATGCAAACAAAAGTAGTAAAGTCTACTATTAACTATTACATGCCAGCTACTCCAACAACATCCGAGACTACAACTTAATTACAAGTTTTCAAATTCAACACAACTACATACAAGACCCTGAAGGTCTCAAAAGTGGAACATGGCACATAACAACACATCTTCACACACAACAGCCAACCTCTGCACACAAGCAATCAAGGAAGCTGATCTACTTGAACTTCATCTTCTTCTTCTACAGCTATAAGCTGGGGATTCACCTCATCTTCTCCTGAAACATGTTAAAAGATGAGTGAGCAACAAAGTTGCCCAGCGAGGGAGGGGATATAGTAAACCGGGGGTGGTTTCGCATAACAGTTCATACAATGCAACACTTAAGCACAGTATGACAACTAAGTAATAGGAATGCAATTATTCAATGAAATACCATACATTTAAAAAGGATACGATCTCAAAACATCATTAACTCCAAATCTCGGTCTTCAATCACGAACCTCGATCCACGAACCACGAACATCTTCAATGTATCAGCATAAACCCCAAACACTCTAATAGGTGTACTCCGGATATACCCCGATCCTACGACCCAACACCCCTTGGCAATCTTTAGACCAGACGAGTGAGGGACTAGACAACAATGATAGCCGAGGTATACCGGCAAGCCCGACGCCACTCGGCTTCCCCGATACTACCATGCCCAACTGGTTTCCCAACCATTATGCAATACAAACAAATGACAAAATGTACAATAATCACATATAAGGGACGACTAAGTAGACCGCCCTTGCAAATAGACACAATATAGGCATTAAGTATGAATTTAACACAGATGATCAAAGGGGATTAGGTTCACATTTCTCATGAAACTCCGCCAATAGACCACATATACTACCAAAATACATTTTAAACACAATATAACCAATTACAAGTCCATAGGTAGCTTTAACACCCCAACTTCTACGAAAAACCCCCTTTTAAAACTTAGCTAAATTCGCATTTTAATCCGATTCCGAGCAAATTAACTTTACATGTCACGCCCCAACTCGACCCCTCCTATGATTAGTCAGGATGCAACGGAATTTCGGCAGTATAATGACAGTAACAAAGGAACCAGGGCTCTAAACCAACCTTTTTTAACTTCATACATCCAACTCCAAAGATCAACAACAACTCCACAACTTTTGCAACAACATACAACACAACCATTTCCATACATTAAACAACCATTCAATAGTTCATTCATAAGTTATACGCCTCCGTTCCAACATCAACCGTAGGCCAACCATATACAAGCATAATATATATATAAAGCTAGTCTTGCAATCTATTCATGCTTCAAAATAAGACTGCTAAGCTAACAACATTTAAACCACTATCTTTAAATCATCTTATACAACATAACTTCTAAGTAAATACAAACCAACTAGTTTTAATATTCAAGATAACAAAAGGAGAACTACAGCTCAGATATCACGGATAAGACTCTGGCACGTAAGACTCGTCCACATAAGGCACATTTTCCCCTTCTTGAGGCACGTACCCGTATTCTAGCTCAGTAACACCTGCTTGTAGACAATGAATGAGAGTGAGTTTATATAAAACAAGACTAGTGAGGAATTTATAAATCTTTAACACACAATAAACATAATCATCAATACAATTATAATAATGATAGTAACAAACAGTAAGGGTACGATACACTTGTTGATGAAGCTCCACACATCATTTCAATGTTCACCATCTCCTCCAAACTCAATGACACATTCCTGAGGTACCTTGACCTAGACCCACGCCCCATGACCTCTCTGCCCATGCGAGATAGGGAGTAGCCATGATAACTGTGTCCGCAGCCCATGATGTATCCCGAGGTGACACAACATTATCAAAGCTCACAACAATGAGACTCAATGTAAATAAACCGAGAGATCAGCAACGAAAGTGCCCGATTCCCGTAATCAATAATCATCATTCAATATTCCGAGAGATCAGCAACGAAAGTGCCCGATTCCCATACTCAATAATGATCATTCAATTAACATTGTAACGCCCCGGATTAACCCCGAGCGTGCTACTAAGAAAATAATGTCTGCTTTGGCTACACCCTGAATTAACTCCGAGCGTGCTCCTCACAGATTTGTATCAACAATCAATAATCAATAATCAATTAAACCATACTTTAACAACCAATTAAACAACATTTAACAATCAACAACTATGCAATTATGAAACAATTAGGTTAGATGACAAAGTAGGCCATCTAACTCAACATGCATTTAACCAACTTTCAATCTCGATTTCAATCAACAATTATCCAAGAATCAACCACCCAAACACTACCCAACATTCAAAGATTACATTTCAACATTTTAAAGAAAGACTACACAAACTTCTAAACTTCATAACTCACAATCTACTATTCCGATGACCTCCAAACCACTTCCTATCACTCACTCACATATGCATATACATTCATACCCTCGGAAACCAACCAAAAGCCATCCAAGACAAGCCCAATAACCCTAAAACCTCAATGTATCATGGCTGAATTTTTTGGACTTTCACCACGACATCACAATCAAAATTTTGGCATTACAACATTACTACCACGTATTTAACAAACTTTTAGAAGCTAACAACAATCAATTCCAACCACCACAACAACAATTATTTGACAAATAGCTAAATTCTCAATTTTAATACCCGAAAAATAGAAATACATGCTACCACGGTTCAAAATAATTATAAACCCATATAAACGATTCTTGGCATCTACTGAGCATTAATCTAAAGACAGTTTAGCATTTCACCGGATAAATAAACAGTTATATGAAAAGACATAAAAATAGCACTTTGAGATCTAAAAATTTTCTCACCTTTGATCCGAAGCAAGTCTAGGAATGCATGCAATGCGTGCCCAACAAGTGGAATCTAGCTCGGTTCGCAAAACTACGGACAAAAACTAGGCTTTCTAAGGCAAAATTTCTTTGAAAACCTTGAACTTTTCTTTTCTTTTCTCCCTCAAGCCACGGCAATGTGTGTGTGTATTTAAGGTGTTTTGAGCTATTTTTCTTATGTTATATTGTATATATGTTAAAATAATGCAAAGTCAAATAATTAAATAAAAGTCAAAGTTGTCAATTTTAGACTTTTAATTGCATTTTAGACTATTTTTGGCTCACAACATGCAATTAACTCCTAGACTATTTTAAATAGCTTATTTTTAGTTGACAACAAGTTTCACGTGCAAACATTTTCACCCGATTCGATTTAAAACTCGATTTTCGTAAAAGAAAGTGTAAAAACCCTTTTAAATTTTCAAGCCGATTTGAAATCTGTTTTAATCAAACACAGATCTATTAATATTCGAGGTCTAGGTTTTTAAGGGTTAAAAAGACCAGTTTCAAAATTATAGCGGACGTGTTTCAAAAATACTATTCACAAAAATCGATAATAAAATTTATGATGCCGTTTTCAATGAAAATTTCATGGATGCACACAAAGCATGTACTAGGAATATAAATCACAGAATTAGCGCATTATCACTCATATAACACACAAATAGGTCAAATTACGCAAATCGAGACAAAGAAGAAATTTGGGTTTTCACATTCTCCCCTCCTTAAAACAATTACGTCCTCGCAATTCTTCACTCAAGTACTGCCGGCTCAAACATACAGAATGAAAGACCGAATACCAAATTCTGAATACCAACTAAGTACGTCAACTAGGAATACCGAACAAGATGCTTGAATAGGAACGCTGAATAAGAACACCGACTAGGACTTTCGAATAAGAGTCTCAAATAAATTATCGAAGAAGAATGCCAAACATAGATCCTGTAATAAAGCACCAATCAAGAATACCAAATAAGAATTTCAACAATATCACTGAGTGAGAATACCAAATAATAATCCCAATATAAGAACTCCGGATAACACCGTGTAAGAATTTCACATAAGAATACCGCATAGAAAATACCAAGGAAAAAGTCCAAAGAAGTATGCTGAATAAGAATCTTCATATAGAAATCCCGAGAAAGAATGCCGAATAAGTTCATCAAATAAGAATCCCAATAATCAATGTATAGTCATAAAGTAGTTTGACCTTTAATCGGAATTTCATATGCCTCAGCGTCACATACTATTCAGTCACCAACTGATATAATGTACGTGCTAACTTTAATCGTGCAAGACAAACTCTCTACTCGCATTTAGCACGTTACACTCAAGGAGATATGATATCTAATTGGTTGGGAATAAGTGAGTTATCTTTCACTACTACTATCGTCTCTAGCAATTTCTCTAAATCCACTGTGTAGGCCCGAGCCTGAGCTCGCTACTGTTGAGGTGCACTGCCTGCAGGTCTATACTAATAACCATGGGTCGCTGGCCGACCCTCAGACCTCTGATATCTAGGACAGTCCTCGCTCTGTGTTCGTTGCTGCCGCAACCCAAACATGTCCCTGCCTTCCTCCGACAGTTGGCCTCCAAATGGCCCTTACGTTTATAATAAGCACACTGCAGTGTCGGAGCACTAACACTGCCTCCTGAAGAACCAGAAGCTGAATAAGCAGTTGAACCAGCCTGCTGCTGAGGTCTCCCAACACTGGGCCTATACTGACCCTGAGACTGGGTCGGCCTGTACTGTGACTTAGCCTGATAGGATCCCGGATAAAACTGGGGCCTAAATGATCCTTGCTACCCCTGAGGTGGGAAATAACTCTGCTAAACCGGTGGTTGATAATCACTGTGTTGTACCGAAGGCCTATACACAACCTGCGGCTGAAACGGCCTCTTGCTGGCCTGACCAGAAACAATCTATTCCCCTTTCCTCTTCTCTAATCTAGAAGCTGCATCAAAGGCCTCTGAAAATACATCATACTGATTCAGGGCCATTGCATCCTGAATCTCTGGCCTCAGACCCAAAACAAACCTTCGAGTCTTACGCTCCTCATCTGCTACAAACTCTGGTGCATACCGAGACATCCTGGTAAAACTTGCCTCATACTGAGCCACTGAAACATCTCCCTGAATCAAAGACAAGAACTCTGCCTCTCTCCGTTCTCGCGCAATCCTCGGGAAGTACTTAACCCGCAATGCTCTTAGAAAGGTATCCCAAACATAAGGAGTACCATTTGCCTCCCAACCCGATCTCACTGTGCGCCACCACTCCTCTGCCTCATCATCAAACAAATAAACTGCAAAGGTGACTTTCCTCTCATCAGTATAGTCCAGAGGATCAAATATTTTCTCAACCTTATTAATCCAAGCCTCCGCCAACCTATCATCCGCCTCTTCCTGGAACCTCGGTGGATAGTAACCCAAGAATTCTTTCAATGTACCACGCCCATGGTAACCACCCAGAACGTTCTGCAACTGAGTCTGTAAAGTCTGTGCTTGGGCAGCCTGCCCTGCTAGTATTTGAGCCTGCCCTGCCATGATCTCCGTCATTTATCCATAGCTGCAACCATATGATCATAACCTTGATCTTTGCCCCGTGTTGCATTACCCGGTGCCTCATTACCACCCTCAGGCCTACCACGCGTTCTCGGACGCCCCGCCATTCTACTTTCAAAGAGTTAGCACAGGCTATAGCACATAGATAGGCTATAGACAATTATTAGCACATAAGCAACAACTCATATAAAGCATATAAATCACTAAAGTATTAGTCACATAAACAAATTGATCTCATAATCACATAGTCACTAAATCACATAATCACTTAATCACTTAATTATATTAACACATGTTTCACTTTCCTTTCACTTCATACATACTTTCATGCTAAGACCATTATCCACATTCCGAGGATACCCCGGCTGATAGCTAAACATGAGCTCTGATACCACTAAATGTCACACCCCAACTCGACCTCTCCTATGATCAGTCAGGACGCAATGGAATTTCGGCAGTATAACGACAGTAATACAGGAACCAGGGCTCTAAACCAACCCTTTTTAACTTCATACATCCAACTTCAAAGATCAACAACAACTCTACAACTTTTGCAACAACATACAACACAACCATTTCTATACATTAAACAACCATTCAACAGTTCATTCATAAGTTATACGCCTCCGTTCCAACATCAACCATAGGCCAACCATATATAAGCATAATATATATATAAAGCTAGTCTTGCAATCTATTCATGCTTCAAAATAAGACCGCTAAGTTAACAACATTTAAACCACTATCTTTAAATCATCTTATACAACATAATTTCTAAGTAAATACAAACCAACTAGTTTTAATATTCAAGATAACAAAAGGAGAACTACAGCTCAGATATCACGGATAAGACTTTGGTGCGTAAGACTCGTCCACATAAGGCATATTTTCCCCTTCTTGAGGCACGTACCCGTATTCTAGCTCAGTAACACCTGCTTGCAGACAACGAATAAGAGTGAGCTTATATAAAACAAGCCCAATGAGGAATTTATAGATCTTTAACACACAATAAACATAATCATCAATACAATTATAATAATGACAGTAAACAAACAGTAAGGGTACGATACACTTGTTGATGAAGCTCCACACATCATTTCAATGTTCACCATCTCCTCCAAACTCAATGACACATTCCTAAGGTACCTTGACCTAGACCCACACCCCATGGCCTCTCCGCCCATGCGAGATAGGGAGTAGCCATGATAACTGTGCCCGCAGCCCAGGATGCCTCCCGAGATGACACAACATTATCAAAGCTCACAACAATGAGATTTAATGTAAATAAACCGAGAGATTAGCAATGAAAGTGCCCAATTCTCGTAATCAATAATCATCATTCAATATGCCGAGAGATCAACAACGAAAGTGCCCGATTCCCATGCTCAATAATCATCATTCAATTAACATTGTATCGCCTCAGATTAACCCCGAGCGCGCTACTAAGAAAATAATATCCGCTTTGGCTACACCCCGAACTAACCCCGAGCGTGCTCCTCACGGATTTGTATCAACAATCAATAATCAATAATCAATTAAACCATATTTTAACAACCAATTAAACAACATTTAACAATCAACAACTATGCAATTATGAAACAATTAGGTTAGATGACAAAGTAGGCCATCTAACTCAACATGCATTTAACCAACTTTCAATCCCGATTACAATCAACAATAATCCAAGAATCAACCACCCAAACACTACCCAACATTCAAAGATTACATTTCAACATTTCAAAGAAAGACTACACAAAATTCTAAACTTCATAACTCACAATCTACTAACCCGATGACCTCCAAACCACTTCCTATCACTTACCCACACATGCATATATATTCATACCCTCGGAAACCAACCAAAATTCATCCAAGACAAGCCCAATAATCCTAAAACCTCAATGTATCATGGCTAAATTATTCAGACTTTCACCACGACATCACAATCAAAATTTCGGCATTACAACATTACTACCACGTATTTAACAAACTTTTAGAAGCTAACAACAATCAATTCCAACTGCCACAACAACAATTATTTGACAAATAGCCAAATTCTCAATTTTAATACCCGAAAAATAGAAATACATGCTACCACAGTTCAAAACAGTTATAAACCCATATAAACGATCCTTGGCATCTACTGAGCATTAATCTAAAGACAGTTTAGCATTTCACTGGATAAATAAACAGTTATATGAAAAGACATAAAAATAGCACTTTGAGATCTAAAAATTTTCTCTCACCTTTGATCCGAAACAAGCTTAGGAATGCATGCAATGCATGCCCAACAAGTGGAATCTAGCTCGGTTCGCAAAACTACGGACAAAAACTAGGTTTTCTAAGGCAAAATTTCTTTGAAAACCTTGAACTTTTCTTTTTTTTTTTCTTTTCTTTTTTTTTTCTCCCTCAACCCACGGCAATGTGTGTGTATGTATTTAAGGTGTTTTGAGATATTTTTATTATGTTATATTGTATATATGTTAAAATAATGCAAAGTCAAACAATTAAATAAAAGTCAAAGTTGTCAATTTTAGTCTTTTAATTGCATTTTAGACTATTTTTGGCTCACAACATGCAATTAACTCCTAGACTATTTTAAATAGCTTATTTTTAGTTGACAATAAGTTTCACGTGCAAACATTTTCACCCGATTCGGTTTAAAACTCGATTTTTGCAAAAGAAGGTGTAAAAACCCTTTTAAATTCCCAAGCTGATTTGAAATCTGTTTTAATCAAACACAGGTCTATTAATATCCGAAGTATAGATTTTCAAGGGTTAAAAAGACCAGTTTCGAAATTATAGCGGACGTGTTTTAAAAATACTATTTACAAAAATCGACGATAAAATTTATGATGTCGTTTTCAATGAAAATTTTATGGATGCACACATAGCACGTACTAGGAATATAAATCACAGAATTAGCGCATTTTAACTCATATAACACATAAACTGGTCAAATCACGCAAATCGAGGCAAAGACAAAATCTGGAATTTCACATTACACAAGAATTTATCTATGTTAATTAGCCCCTAGAGCACCTATAGATAGCCTCTAATCAAGCTCACAAGCAAATTTTGTCAAAACCCTAACTTTGGCACTATTCATCATCACCTACAACTTCAATTTCAACTTTTAATCATTCTAGTTGTCATCTAGCTTCCAAAGAGAGTTCTACAAGTTCTAAAGAATGTATTTCAAGCAACAATAAACAACTTCATAGCTATAATCAACAAATACAAAAATTCAAATATTTGGCATAACATATAAATGGAAAAAATATGTAAGCTCCCTTGCCTAATGGCTTTAACTATGCAAGAGGAAGACTTAGGAGATGAGGAATCCACTTGATGCAAGCTTGGAGAGTACCAAAATGAAGAATTGAAGGTGACAATTATCTCTTTCTTCTTCCTCTAGGCCGATGGCACACCAAGGGACACAAGGGGAATTTTTCTTTTTGTTTTGCTAGCTAATGAGTGTTAATGTAATATATGCTAAGTATTTATTATGTTATGTAGGTTGTTTATGTACTATTAAGGCAAGACAGGCTCCAATAATGCTTAATTGTGCAATTAAAGTTAGCTAACAATGAAATTTTATCCCTGTAATACTATTCACGAACCGCTAAAACATTTTTCAGACGCGCGTTCCCAAGGTCTAATGTTCAAGTTCTCATTTTTCTCATTCCTCCTAAGAGTCACTCAATGTAGGAAAAATACTAATTCGAGCAAATTAGACAATCAATTTTTTTTTATGAATAGTAACCACTAAATAGTACACAATCAAGAAAAGAAATGCGCATAGAAATGCTCAAAGAGATATGCAATAGTTATTTATGAATATGATGCAAATTCTCGGGCGTCACATTAATTGTCCCGAGGTAACGAAGGAGAAGAGAGTAGTTGGTGCAGAGCTTGAACCGACCAAGACTGCTGCAGCGATTGCCCAGGTTATTTATCAGCTCGGGGTTAGCCCATTGACCCCGAACATTCTAGCCACTCTTTTGTCTACTGGTAATCGAATGCCCAATTTGGGCATGTATAACGAAGAGGGATATCACGACCCTATTTTCATTCACTAATATCGTCTCTAATACCATAGTAAAACCACAAACATTCTTGGAATCGTGATGCCAGGGGTTTAAGAAGATCACTCCCCCTAAGTCCGCTAAGGCACAATTACAATAGCCCGAGCATTATCATCCCCAATTCAAAACATCAAGGCCATTAAATAATCACTACCCAAATACCCAATCCCAAATTTACAAAATTACAATTACATTAGTCCATCGAATCTGAAAATGCCTAATTGCAACATCTAAATAACACCTTAATATAAATAGTACCCCAGACCCAACCCCGCGATGGACTAAGTCTGATTATGACTTAAGATTCAATTAACACTTAAACAAATTTCTAGCCTTTCATTAATTTTCTCGATAATCAAAGGCATAACGGTTGTATTTTGGACATTTCATTTTTAACCTGCTCAACAATAACCCATAATATACAATTGTTCTCTCAACCCAACCTCAAACAACATATAAAATCCATTCAAACATGTTAAGACAACATCTAATTCCAAAATAGATACATATACTATTGATATATTATAATCCACACCACATCCATAGTCCCACATCATTCACAGGTCCTAGATTATCCACCAAGCTATATGTACAAGACATTCATCTAGGCTGTACAACATCACTTAGTAGAATACATACCGTAATTTAAGTTCATGAATACCCAAGTAACATTCTACGTTTGTACATATTATACAAACTTCATCACTAATGATTAAAGCTACAACATACAAAGACAGACATTGGCCTCATCACATAAAGTCACATTTTCATCAACCTGTGGAACGTACTCTGGCTCATTTATACTTGAAAAGGGAAAATAAAATAGGGTGAGCTCAATTCCGATCTAAATTCACTAAGTTAAGGCCAGTTTAGCGCAACTATGTCAAGCTGTCCAGTTTACATATTTTTCCTGAGTCATTTCAAAAATGGACAGTTCAAAGGTTTAAAACGTTAGAATTAGCTTTTGTGCAAAACACAAAGTTTGTTCTAAACTGCTTAATCTAACTACTGTAAAAGTTTCATACAATTCCAAGTTCGTTTACTATGTCTAAAACGCGATAGAAGTTGGGGGGGTAACAATTTGTCCAGAAATTCCAACACAACTATTTTACAAGTTTAACTTCTAATTCGACAAATTTAACTTCTACTGGCTCCAACAACCTCTACAAGTATCATCTACACACAAACATATAGCTATCAAACATTCCTCACTTTTCAAAAAGCTTCAAAAGCCATTAACAATGGCAACTTATAATTCTTCTAGCTACAAGCATGTTAATGGCACTTTTAACCCATAGTCTTGCTAGCACATCCTCATACAAGCTATATAAACCATAAATATGCAATTACAAATCAAAACCATGAAGTTTAGAAATTCCATCACCTTGATTTTTGGAAGATATTAATTAGGAAAACCCTTGTAGTTTGCTTGGGGATCTCTTGTATAGCTTGCAATCACATAACCAAAGCTTTGTTCTTCACAAATTTTTGCAAGAAAATAGCTTAAGAAAATTTTCTCTCCTTGGCTTATGGTGTCGGGAAGAAGAAGAAAAAGAAGAAGACAATGCTTTGTTATCTTTTGGCCTAAGACAATCTTTTGCTTAATTTTATTTTGACCCCAAGTGCTTTCCACTTTTGCAAAACAAGCTCTCTTTTTCTCTTCCAAACCCGATGGGTCCTAGGGCAATTTTAGAAACTTTAGCTCTAGTTATAAATGTACTCTTGGTGCCCAAGTTCAACTTTTGATAATTTCAATTTAACCCTAAAAGTTTATAAGCTTTACCGTTTGACCCCAAATGTTTGTTAGCTTTTGCAAAATCTATTTTTTTTCTTTTCTTCTTTAGTCGTGGGGTTCCAAGTGCAATTTAGCAAAGATTGACTTTAGTTATAAATGGTTTACTTGGTGTCCAAGTAAAAGTTTAAGTAATTGTACTTTGGCCCCAAAGTTTTCTAATGTTTGCAAAGTTACCCCGAAAGTTATTCTACTTAATTTCTATGATTCTAACTTAATTTTTAACTTACTTCTTTCTTACATAACACATAATTAAAATATATGAAACACTAAAATATATGTAATTACACGTAGTATAATATTAATGCACGTGAATGCACATAATTGCATGTAAAATGAGATAAATACAAGAAGAACGATGTACATGTACGCTAAATGATATAAAAATGTATCAAATATTATAAAAATGCATATGGCCTTCGTGCGGGGTTTCACAAGGGAAATCTAACCAGCCACCTCAGGAACTTTGATCGTTATAATGACCCTTCACGACATGCTCGACGTAGTGAAGTGCAAAGCATTCCCAACTACACTGGTGGGGAACGTGTTAACTTGGTACTAGGGGCTCCCGTCGAGGTCAATAGATGTATTTGCCAAAATTACGGAGGCCTTCTTGGGTCAGTTTGTAGGAAGCCGGAGACCGACCCACTACATCTCGTTACTCCTAGCGGTGAAGCAGCAGAAGAGGGAGACTTTGAGGTCTTACATGACTCGGTTCAATGAGGAATCCCTAAGAATCCCACACCTTGAGGATTCAATTAGCACTGATGGTCTACCAGAGTGGAATCAGGTTGGGCGCTCTCATATCATCATTGGCCATCGACCTTGTGAGCACTATAGCCGACTTGATAGTCAGGGCTTAACGGTATATCCATGCCAAGGAGATCTATCAGGCGAAGAGGGATGATGATAAGAAAAAAGAGTCGGCGAAGAAAGAGGACTTTTTAACGCCAAAGGGTTAGTCCGGGAATAAAGCCTAGGGTGATGCTAAGGGGAAACAACAGCAACAACAGCGAAGGAAAGAGCCGAGGTTCACGGTGTTTATTCCCCTCAATACTCCGAGGAAGCAAATTTTGATGGAGGTACAAGCTCATTACAACATACCTCCTCCCCGCCCCATAGGAGGTCGGCCAAAGAGAAGGTCAAAGAACAAGTTTTGTCGGTTTCACAATGATTTCGGACATAACACTGAGGATTGCAAAGAGTTGAGACAGAAGATTGAGGCTCTGATTGTCCGAGGGTACCTGAGAAAGTATATTTCGGGACCGCCGCCTCAGAACCTAGATCAAGGAAGGGGAAAAGAGATGGAAAAAAGCCCTCTGAGGCGAGCAGGAAGTGGAGTCCATCAAGTCGTGATTGAGATTATTGCTGGAGGTCTTGCCTCGGGTGGGGAAGCCTCAGCAGGGTGGAAAAGATACGTCTGAGCTAGTCGAGAATAGGGACCTTTTGCTGGAATAACCCGAGGTCTTGAAAGGATAATTTTCTCCTCGGATGACTTAGAAGGGGTATTGTTCCCACATGATGACCCTTTAATGATCAGTGCAACAATCTCAAACCACATAATTCAAAGAATTATGGTAGACACAGGGATCTCGGCAGAGGTGATATTTTTGAAGACCTTTGAGCTAATGGGATTTGATCAGAGTAGGTTGAGACCGATAAGAAAAAACTTGGCAGGATTCACCAGGCACGAGTATAATGCTAAAGGGATAATCAACCTTCCACTGACTTTGGAGGCAGGAAACAAGCATGCTACCATGCAAGCTAACTTTATAGCAATGGACTACAACTCTGCCTATAATGGAATTTTGAGTCGAGTAACCTTGAACTATTTTAGGGCGGTTCCCTCAACCTATCATCAAATGCTGAAGTTTTTTACCCCCATGGGGCATGGGCTGCAATTCCAGTTAAATTGGACAGATCTATTAATAAAAAGTGGCAGTCAGACATATTCTACAAACCACATGGGGATTATGAGCTGATTTTCAAAACACAGGAGGGTGACTGTGTAATTCCAGCAAGCCACTAGGGGGTGACAAACAATTCACCCAAAATCTAATATTAAATACGCAAATATTCACCATATCAAAGTAGAGAGATCAACGGGAATTTGAACTAATAAAAGAATCTAATAACGAAACTAATGAAGTATCCTTCAAAGTTTGGTATTTATGAGGGGTAATCGATAAGTAACCGGAATTAAACATAAAAAATTCTAAAATTCTTAAGTCACTTCTTAATTTAGTAAAATATATACTCATATACACATATAATATAATGTTCAAAAGTTCACAAAAAAAGTAATTAATATCTAAGTTCCAATAAATTAAGGGTTAATTATTCTATTCGTCATCAATGTTGTCACGTTTTTTTAAAATAGTCATTATTGTTCTAAAAAGTGTATATTAGTCTCCATTGTTTTACAAACTTATTCAACTTAGTCTCTACTATTAAAAAATATGTTAGTTTTAACAGATTTCCAATTATATGCAAGAATAAAACAGTCTTTTCGTTCTTTTTTTTATTATTATTCATATATATCTCTCGCACAGTTCTAACACACAGAGTACATATGTCATGCTCTGACTCGGATACCTGCAAAGGATAAGGCCGGAACATAACGTTCGTAATGCTTAAAACCTGAAATTGATAGCTTAACAACCTATATATCCATTTATATTCCATCAAAGTTTCAAAAGACTACCAAGTCATCAGCCATAAAGGATTACATCAACTTGTTACATATTTACAAGACCTTGAGCCACCTGTCCAATCATAACAACTAACCAACATTCAGGTGTCTAGGTCTCGAAAGAATATTAGTATTAAGTTACATCATAATTGTCCAAAATAATAGGTTCAATACATCAAATAGTTCTTCAACTACATCAATAAGTAGGGATCACATAAGACAGAAATCTTCGATATCACACCAAGGAGTATCTCTAGCATCTTGAGGGGCCTGCTCCGGCTCAACTTCTCTTAAAATGGTAAGGAAAAGGGTGAGCTACAACTAGCTCAATAAGGGGGGAAATGGGAAGGGTTTTCACAAACCTTTAATCATTTCGCAAATATTTTGATAAAACATGATATGCACATTCAAATGTGCATAGGAATAAGTACCCTGTAAACTGGAATATTCCATATAGAACAATAATAAGATCAACTCATTGAAAAGAATACTGTGATTGCTTATGATAACAACTTCTACCTCGAATTGAGTAATAATAACCCCACACCACAATCGAGGATCAAGTCCTCAAAGAAAACATGCCAAACTCCACCAACAACTAAGGGTTCTGGATATTACCCTCAAAGGATAGGACCATGGTAGACGAGGCTATAATCAACAAGCCCGATGTTGCTTGGTGGCCATCAAACGCTACCAAGCCTTCAGAAGGTTGCAACCTTGATATATATATATATATATATACATATAGATATAATTACCCAACTCCCTAAGGAAGACACCAAGCGCGAGAGGGACTAGGAGGGCAACAAAGTTGGTTGCCTCCATCACATAAATAATTATCGATTGCATAATGGATAAGCTAGTAAATACCTTGCATATAAAACATTTGAAGTGCCATACAAGTATTGATATGCGAATCACTTAGAAGTGACATGATTAGAAGTTTTGGTATGCACCCCTAAGTTAATTCTATGACACAATCTAATAACCAAAGACTAAGCAACTTACAAACACATAAGGCTAACCACGGCATGCAATTTTTGTGCAATCCGGTCTTGTACCCAGTCGTGACCACCAAAGAGCACCTCATTTTTTTGGGGTGTACCCGATCGTGTTCTACACGATCGGTAACAGGGCCGCCCCTGGGCAAAACCAAAATGAGAAAATGATCAGTTTGTTTTTTAACAAGTTTTCTTGCTTTAAACATTAACCAAGCATCTAGCCTTCTCCAATAGAATTCTCAACAATACTCAGAAGCTCATGACTCATACTATAACATCCATGAATCAACCAATAACTCAAAGAACACCACAAACATCAATCAAGTTCTAATATGTTTAACTTTCATTTTTACTCTTGCATACAACTCATACACACTCCAACACAAGGAAGATCATCATCTAACTCATGCTATAACTCTTAAATTCATCAAGAACATGCAAGGAAGAAAGCCCTAGCTCAACAACACATAATAATATCCCAATTTTACATTAAACTCCAATATGTACATCTTAAGCAACAAGAATAACACCAATATATATCATATAGTCTTGAATGAGCTTGAGAAATGTTTTGAAATAATCCTTCACCTTTGATTTTGAGTTCTAGATGAAAATGGAGCAAGAAACACTTGAAGAAAGCTAGAATATGCAAAGGGAAAGCTTGAAATCTTCATCATCTTCCTTTCTTCTTCTTTCCTTCTTCCTTCTTCCCTTTTCTTTCTTCTTTCTCTTCAGCCGTGTGTGTGTATAGTATGTACCGTATGTATTGTGTCTGTTTTGTGTGTTTTAGTTGATAGGAAATATCTACGTTACCTAATGACTAAGTTACCCCTCCAACTAAAGGCTCAATTACTAACATGCCCCATTTAGTTCAATTGAAATTGCTTTAGTTAGCTTTAGTGATTTAATAAGTTTTAATTATTACCTACGACATCTATTTGCATGTAAAGGCACCTAAATGCACGTAGTACGAGACGGATGCACGTAAAATGATGTAAATACACATAAAACAAGATAAATGCCCTTAAAATAATATGAAAGCACGTAAAATGATTCAATTATGCATTACGTGACCTAGATGCATATGAGGTCTCATGCTGGGTCTTACATCCTTCCCCCTTAAAAGAATTGCACCCTCGCGATTTCTTTCTTACCTTGCAAACAACTCCGGATATTGTCACTATATTTGGTCACGTCTCTCCTAAGTTGTTTTTTCTGGTTATTCCAAAGCACATTCACCATGGGAATACTCTTGTTGTGTAACTTCCAATCTTGCTCATCTAAGATTTGCACCGGTCTTTCCTCATACGACAAATTCTCCCAAAATTGCAACGGTTCCAATTCTAGAATTTGAGAGGGGTTGGAGAAATTCGGTGGTAAATCCAATCGATATGCTAGCTTGCCGACTCTGCCCACGATCTCAAATGGCCCTACATACTTCAGACTTAGCTTCCCACATTTGCCATGTCTAATCAATCCCCTTCGAGGTGACAATTTTAAGAACACCCGATACCAACTTCAAACTCCAAGTCTCGTCTCTGCTATCAATATAGCTCTTTTGTCTGCTTTAGGACGTGAGCATTCTCTTCCGAATCAATTGTACATTTTTGATCTTTTCTAACAACTCCGACAACAACATAGGATCTATGGCTTTCCTTTCACTGACCTCGTCCCAATATAAAGGTGATCTACACTTCCGACCGTACAAAACCTCATATGATGCCATGCCAATTGTTGCCTGAAAGTTTTTGTTATAAGCGAACTCCACCAAAGGCAAATGCTTCTCCTAACTACTTCCGAAATCCAACACACATGTCCTCAACATGTCTTCCAATATCTGGATGGTCCTTTCGGATTGCCCGTCCGTCTGAGGGTGGTATGTTGTACTAAAGCTCAATTTTGTTCCCAAGGCTTCTTGTAATTTCTGCCAGAAACGAGATGTAAACGAGATGTAGAAGCCTTGCAGGTCTTTGATATTCTTCCTTTACACGTTGACATGTCAAGCATCGAGATACAAACTCTGCAATCTCCTGCTTCATGTTATTCCACCAATAATATTGCTTTAGATCTCGATACATTTTTGTACCTCCTGGGTGAATGGTGTACTTAGAGTTGTAGGCTTCTTTGAGTACCTTCCTTTTCAACTCCGGATCACTAGGCACACACACCCGGTTCTTGAATCTCCATAATCCATCTCCATATAACTTGAAATTCGGATTGTCATCTTTTATCTTTTGAAGTTAAGGGTCTCGCTGCTGATACTCTCGGATCTGTGATAACAATGTAGGTTGTACAACCAAATGAGCATTAAAGGATACTCCGTTACTTGTTATCTCAGGCCTCCATTGACTTGCCTCCTCGAGCATCTCCCACTATTTAATCTCTAATCTTGCCAAACTCGCTTTCCGACTCAATGCATCTGCTACCACATTCGCTTTATTGGGCACATAATTTATTGTACAGTTGTAGTCATCCAGGAGTTCCATCCACCTTCTCTGCCTCATATTCAGCTCTTTCTAGGAGAATAAATATTTCAAGCTCTTGTGATCAATAAATATTTCAAATCTGCTTGCCCACAAATAATGTTTCAATTTCTTCAATGCAGAAATAATGGTTGCAAGCTCCAAATCATGTGTAGGATAATTCACCTTATAGGGCTTCAACTTTTGTGATGCGTAGGCAATGACTTGGTTGTTTTGCATCAACACACATCTCAATCCTTCTCTTGAGGTATCATTATAGACAACAAACCTTTGGCTTCCCTCTGGCAATGCTAGGATATGAGTAGTTGTCAATCTTATCTTTAACTCTTGAAAGTTGTTCTCACATTTGTCATCCCACACGAAATTGGTCTTCTTCTATGTGAATTTTGTGAGTGGTCCCGTAATCTTTGAGAAGTCCTTTACAAACCTCTTGTAGTATCCCGCCAAGTCGAGAAAACTATGAACCTCAGTGACATTCTCCGTCTTCTTCCATGATTGCACAACATCAATCTTCGACGGATCCACTAAAATCCCCTCTTGAGATTTTACATGTCCTAAGAATGCTACCTGCTTAAGCTAGAACTCGCATTTACTGAACTTGGAATATAACTGATGCTCTCTCAATTTCTACAACACCAAATACAAGTGCCTTTCATGCTCCTCCTCATTCTTTGAGTACACCAATATATCATATATAAATATCACCACGAACTAGTCCAAATACAGTAGGAACACCTTGTGCATCAAGTCTATAAAAGTGGCAGGAGCATTGTTAGTCCAAATGACATCACAACGAATTCATAATTCTAGTACCTCATTCTGAAAGCTGACTTAGGCACATCCTCCTGTCTGATACGGAGTTGATAATAACTCTGACTTAAGTCAAATTTTGAATAAACCTTGGCTCCCTGAAGTTGATCAAATAATTCGTCGATCAACAGCAATATATACTTGTTCTTAATGGTCACCTAATTCAACCCCATATAATCGATGCATAACCTCAATGTTCCATCCTTCTTCTTTACAAACAACACTGGTGTACCCCACAGAGATAAGCTAAGTTGAATGAACCCTTTCTCTAGCAAACCTTGTAATTGAGCTTTAAACTCTTGCAGTTCCGTAGGAGCCATACGGTACGAAGATTTAGAGATTGGCTGCATACTGGGTAGCATATCAATCACAAACTCAATTTCCCTTTCGGGTGTTAATCTTGGCAACTCCTCTGGAAATACATCAACATATTGCTTAACCATTGGTACCTCTGATAACTTGTTTTAATCCGTTGGCTTGTTGATTAGATAAGCCAAATATCCGCTACAACCCTTCCTTATCATCTTTACAACCTTGATTGAGGATACCACGACTTTTCCCAATAAGTCACAATTTCCCTTAACTCTAATCACAGGTTGTCCTGGTACTCAAAACTTCACAACCTTCGTTTGGCAATCCAACTGGCATAGTTTCTAGCCAACCAATTCATTCCTAAAATTACATCATACTTTTGGAAAGGAAGCACAACAAAGTTGGCCAAGAATTTCTGATCCTTTATTTGAATCTTGCAAGCTTTGCAACCAAACCTAGAAACATACTTGGTACCCATATGAGTAATAACTTCTAATGACATGGCAATGACTCAACTTGCAATTTTATGTGATGCACACATTATGGGGTAATGAATGAATGCGTGGCTCCGAAATCAATAAGCACCTTAACCAATTGATTTAAAATCAGGAAGTTACCTTCAACCACAGCTGCATCCTCTAGTAGCTCTTCTTGGTCCACAGCATAGACTCCAGCTTGAACTCTTTGCCCTGGAGTATTTCTGGAAGGCTGATTTTGTGCACCCCTATTTTGCATCTTCGGGCAGTCCTTGACTTGGTGTTGTTCCCTTCAACACCTAATACATTTGCTTGCTTTCCTCCAACATTGACCATCTGTATGCCCCCTCTTGTTGCAATAATTGCATTCTGAGTAGTAGTAGCAATACCTGTTGTACGACGAGCTTGTTGGGTAGCTGGGGTACATGTTGTGGTCTAGTAGCAGTTGGCCCCCTGAATCTGATAAGGTCTCTATGGTGCTTGAGATAAGAACGACCTCTTGTTAGGTTGACTTGGCCCTTCTCGAGCCTCCAATTTCCTCTTCTCGATATGGGACGCCGAATCTAACATCTCACCATATGAAGTGAAGTGGTGTGAAGCTAGGAAATCTTGGATCTCAGGTCTCAGTCCCCGTACAAATTGTTTGATCCTCTTGCTCTCAATCTGAGCCAACTCGGGGATGTAATGAGATAGCTTGTTAAAACGGGTTTCATATTGCACCACTATTATTGAACCTTGCCTCAAGGTGAGAAACTCCTCTTCTTTACTTTCTCGAGCTATCTCCAGAATGTAGTTTCCCTTAAAGGATTTGACAAAGTTGGCCCAAGTGGTAGGTATATCATTATGCTCCCAACGAAGTTTTTTCACCCTCTACCATTGTTCCGCATCTTCTTTCAACAGAAATGCTACAAAACTCACCTTCTTCTCCTCGGTATAATCATGTGCAACATATATCTTTTCGACTTTTACAAGCCAAGCCTTCGCTTTCTCATCGTTAGGCTCACCTAGGAATCGGGGAACTCCATAGCTAAGAAAGTCCCTCAATGTTCCATCTCTGTTTCCTCTATTGCTGTTATTGTTGTTGCGTGCACCTTGGTTACCACTATTGTTATTACTACTCGTTCCCCCTGTTGCTTGTTGCTCCATAACTCTACTCATACAGTCATTGGTAGTCGCCATCATGTCGAACATTGCTACCCCCTGATTGGCTTGATCTGCATTCTCGGTTGCTTGAGATCCAATGTTCCTGCAGGTGTTAGGTCCTACCATCTATAGGTAGAGAATAGATATCACTCACGGTCATATGATATGTAAGCATGATATGGGACATGAACATAGGAACTAACATTGCTTCTAGCATATAGATTTCATATAAACAAGAAGCAAACATGGCATGTTAAGCACATATGGTTCACACATAAGCATGTAGTCTCCTAGTTACTCATAATCAACTAAGGCATCTACTAAAATACCAATATTCAAAACCCCGACTTCATTAACTAAAGCTAGTTCTACACTAACTAAAGCTAGCTCTGATAACACCTAAAGGTGTCATGCCCTGACCTAGACACCTGCAAAGGCTAAGGCCGAAACATGACGTTCGTAATACTTAAAACTTGAAATTGATAGGTTAACAACCTGTATATCCCTTTATATTCCATCAAAGTTCCAAAAGACTACCAAGTCAACGACCTTAAAGGATTACATCAACCTGTTACATATTTACAAGACCTCCAGCCACCCGTCCAATCATAACAACTAACCAACATTCAAGTCTCTAGGTCTCAAAAAATAGTAGCATTAAGTTACATCATAATTGTCCAAAATAATAGGTTCAATACATCAAATAGTTCTTCAAGTACATCAACCAGTAGGGATCACATAAGACAGAAATCCTCGATATCACACCAAGGAGTATCTCCAGCATCTTGAGAGGCCTGCTCTGGCACAACCTCTCCTGAAATGGTAAGGAAAAGGGTGAGCTACAACTAGCTCAATGAAGGAGAAAATGGGAAGAGTTTTCACAAACCTTTCATCATTTCACAAATGCTTTGATAAAACATATTATGCACATTTAAATGCACATAGGAATAAGCAATCTGTAAACTGGAATATTCCATATAGAACAATAACAAGATAAACTCATTGAAAATGATATTGTAATTGCTGATGATGACGACTTTTGCCTCGAATCGAGTAATAATAACCCCACACTAAAACCGAGGATCAAGTCCTCAAAGAAATCACGCCAAACTCCACCAACAACTAAGGGTTCCAAATATTACCCTAAAAAAAATAAGACCATAGTAGTCGAGGCTATGACCGGCAATCCCGATGTTGCCCGGTGGCCGTCAAACGCTACCAGGCCTTTAGAAGGTTGCAACCTTGATATCTATATTTAAATATATATATATATATAAACCAAACCAAACTAAACTAAGTCTTGTCCCACCAAGTAGGGTCGGCTATATGGATCATGTAACGCAATTTCTTCCTGTCGAGGATCATCTCCTCTATGAGATCCATACACACAAGGTCTCATCTAATTGTCTCTGTCCAAGTAATCTTAAGTCTACCTCTACCCCTATTCTGGTATATTGTTTCTAAACCTTCGCACCTTTTAACAGGTCGTCTCCTTACGTGGCCAAACCATCTCAGACGATTTTTCCTCATCTTATCCTTGATCGGAGCCATTCCTACTCTTTCACGTATCACCTCGTTCCTAATTTTCTCATTCCTAGTTTTGCCACATATCCATCTCAACATTCTCATCTCAGCCACCAATATTATATGAACATGTTGATATTTTACCGCCCAACACTCCGAACCATATAACATAGCAGGCCTAGTGTCTATCTTATAGAACTTTCCTTTTAGCTTAAGTGGTATTTTTTTATCACACAAGATTGCTGACGCATTTCTCCACTTCGTCCATCTTGCTTTGATTCTATGATCAACGTCCACATTAATCTCCCCATCTTGTTGAACCATAGAGCCCAAGTATCTAAAACTCTCTTTTTCTTGTATTCTTTCTGAGTCTAATCTTACCTCTATCGCATTTATCGACTTATTTTTGCTAATATATATATATATATACATATAGATATAATTATCCAACTCTCCAAAGAAGACACCAAGAGAGAGAGGGACTAAGAGGGCAACAAAGTAGGTTGCCTCCTTCACATAAACAATTATCGATTACATAATGGATAAGCCTATAAACACCTTGCATATAAAACATTCAAAGTGCCATACGAGTATTGATATGCGAAACACTTAGAAATGACATGATTAGAAGATTTGGTGTGCACCCCTAAGTTAATTCCATGACACAATCTAATAGCCAAGGACTAAGCAACTTACAAACACATAAGGCTAACCACAACATGCAATTTTCATGCAATCTAGTCTTGTACCCGATCGTGTTCATGACCAGTAACAAGACCGCCAGAGAACACCTCATTTTTTCGGGGGTGTACCCAGTCGTGTTCAACACGACCGGTAACAGGGCCGCCCCTGGGCAAAACCAAAACGGTAAAGTGATCAGTTTGCTTTTTAACAAGTTTTCTTGCTTCAAACACTAACCAATCATCTAGTCTTCTCCAATGGCATTCTTAACAACATTTAGAAGCTCATGACTCATGCTATAACACCCATGAAACAACCAATAACTCAAAGAACACCACAAACACCAATCAAGTTCTAATATGTTTAACTTTTATTTTCACTCTTGCATACAACTCATACACACTCCAACACAAGCAAGATCATCATCTAACTCATGCTATAACTCTTAAACTCATCAAGAACATGCAAGGAAGCAAGCCTTAGCTCAACAACACAGTAATATCTCAATCTTACATTAAACTCCAATATGTACATCATAAGCAACAAGAATAACATCAATATACATCATATAGTCTTGAATGAGCTTGAGAAATGTTTTGAAAGAATCCCTCACCTTTGATTTTGAGTTCTAAATGAAAATGAAACAAGAAACACTTGAAGAAAGCTAGAATATGCAAAGGAAAAACTTGAAATATTCCTCCTCTTCCTTCCTTCTTCCTTCTCTTCTCCTTAGCTCAGCCGTGTGTGTGTATAGTGTGTGCCATGTGTATAGTGTGTGTTTTAGTTTGTAGGAAATATCTAAGTTACCTAATGACTAAGTTGCCCCTCCAACTAAAGGCTCAATTACTAGCATGCCATTTAGTTCAATTCTAATTGCTTTAGTTAGCTTTAGTGATTTAATAAGGTTTAATTATTACCTACGACATCTAATTTCACGTAGTACGAGATAGATGCACGTAAAATGCTGCAAATAAACATAAAACAAGATAAATGCCCTTAAAACAATATGAAAGCACGTAAAATGATTCAATTATGCATTATATGACCTAAATGCATATGAGTTCTCGTGCCGAGCCTTACAACATATCCCTCCACCTTACCCACACTTGTACATTTCACACACACAAATTCACAGAGGTCACAAAAACACACACCTCATGCAGAAAATGTTCGTCCAACTTAGGCTATTACTTTATTTGGAAATAAGACCTATAATTTCTCGTATAATTGTTCCAAGCATGTAAATTTTGAAGACGAACTACGTAATAAATCTAGGAAAAGCTACTTTGAAAATTAATATGTTTGACCGGAAAGCGAGTGACAATATCAAAAAGGTAAAGAGAGTACACGATTAATGGGAATTGCTTCAAAATGCCCTTTTCATATTTAGCACGAGAGTCCATGCACTGGTGAAGCCCACATCAATATGAAGAGATGTTAAAAACATTTTAACATTTTAACATTTTGAAACAATTTCCCATGATTAATTTCTTTCAAATATCGGATGTAGCGCACTGGTGCAGATTCTTTAGAAATTATAGTTAGTGAGCCGAAACTAGAGGTGTGGCGTGGTATGTTTACAGAGTATAACAAACCCCATTTGGTTTACATAGGAATTTGTCGGACTCGTACGTTGAAAATTCTGGCATTGCAATGTAATTGGACTCAGGCCAATCCAAGTGAATAAGTCCTGGATTTTTGTCTTAATAAGTAGATCATCTTTCTCATTGAAAAGTTAATAAATCATACTATGCTAAATCAAACAAGCCCACCCCACTAGGTGAGATCCGCGACAATACTCAATTCTGTTAGGAGTTGTCTCCATTTAAGAAGTTATGAATATGAAGACAATATTTAATTACAAGTTGATTAGTGTTGGGGAATGCTATGCGGAGAAACTAGCATAACCAGTTATATATAATACAATACAGCAACTATCTACGACTTTGGCCAACTCATAACTCTTCTATGGTAGGTATCTATCTATCCATCTATTCAAGAAAGCTACTGGTGTCCGAGCTTTCTGAGTAACCATTTTTTCCTTATTGCGGTATCTAATGCCAAAAATGTCTTTGAGATCACAACCATCCAGCAAGATACCATCATCAATATCTGGTATATCTTGAAGTGCATCAATGGCACTTTCTATTGCAATATAGCTCTTACCTGATTTAATGTTTCCCAACTGCGCAACTACACTAGAAATGTCAGTAAAAGCCCTGTGTTTTTCTCTTTTGTCAATCTTTCGCACCTTGTTCGCACGCCCCGTACCAGGTGACACTGCTGCTAGCCCCCGCTTCTTCCCTTCATCATGTGTCTCCATCAGGGAAACTGATATTTCAAGGTCGTGAGAGATGTCATCGATTTTTATGTCCAGGGTATTCGGGTCAGTTTTCATCCTGATGCCATCTAACTGTCCACCCACTGATCCAGTTGCTCTGAAAATTACACACAAATCATAGTAGGAATCCAAGACTTTATCTTTGTATGAAATTGCCTGAGGGTGATCCTGCAACATATAGTACATCATAAGCTTGCAATACTGGTGTAAACATGGAAACCGATCCAATTTAAGTCGGAAATATGAAATTCAATTATAAATTGTTCTTAGTTTCTTACAAGTGAATTCAAATATAAATTGGTTCGTAGTTTCTTACAAATATTATGCAAAAAAAATTCTTACGAGTGAAAGGTCTACCTTTATATAAGCTTCTCATGCATCATCTGCAGCAGAAATTGTTTCTCGAGTTTCATCCCATGTAAAACCATTTTGACTGAGAACATCGTTGATTTCCATGTACTGTGTCCTCAGGCTGAGATACTGGTTTTTTAGCATGTTTTTTCTCATATTTCCCTCCCAATTTCTTATTGAATGATGCAACCATGTCAGACCAAGTTTGCTCATCAAGTAGAGGATCAACCATATATCTGTTCTGCACCTGAGCAAACATTAAGTCCATGATGAGATAACGGTCCATTGATGCTGTCTAGTCTGTGACCAAATCTGCAATATCAAGGAACCGGTAATTCCTTTCTTTCAGCTATAGACATCAGGTTCTTTAGCTCTGAAAATAGCATTTAGAATAAATGTAATCAAGCATCCAAAATATATATTTCAGAGTAACCACAAGTTTCACTCTTGAAGAAAAAAAAAAAAAAGAATCTATCCAACAGAAAAGAAAAAAAAAATAACTCATGCTGGGAGCTATGTTAAAAGGATGATGAAACAATAATGGTAGAGAAAAGCAGTCACTTTAACAAAGGCCTCCCAAACATGATCTTCAGCTGTCACCATTTCCCCTTTTTCATCCCTAGAAAAGCCATCATGCTTGAGAATAACTTTAACCTCGTTGTATTGCCTCCTAAAATGCTTGTACCGATTCTTCAAAACAACTTTGTCATAGCGAGATTCGAATTTTGTATTGAATGACGTAACCATGTCAATCCAAGCTTGTGTTATGGATGTCTGTCCAACTCTGTTTCCCTTGCGCACTTGGTCTACCATTAGGTCAATCAGATAACTGTCTATCGGCGGTGTCCAATCACTTCCTACAAAGAGGATAAACTATCAGTAACGCAAATCCAAATTTGGTGATTAAGAGTTTCTGCACTGAGTAGCAAGTTCATTTATGTTTTTAGTCGTCATTCCTAATTGCATGCATATATAAAAAAGATCCCATTTAGATTAACATTTCAGGCACTTAGGGATGGAACAAGAAAACATGACAAATCTTTACAAACAACAGAAGAGGAAGAAAATGAAGCGAAGTTATAATTAATGGAAAGCATTAACAGAGAAGCGCAAAAGTAGAGAGTAACATACAAATCTTTACAATAATAATGAACAGTATTACAACGAAGACTCACAGGAGATGGAAGTATGTGAGTGACACTACTGACCAATGAGGTCCAATGAACAGGAGAAGACCACAATACACCTCCATTATCAATCTTTGTGCGGGAACTAAGTTAACTTCCATTTACATCATAATTAATGGATTGTAATGAATAGTAAATTGCTCTGTATAAGTTCAGATCTTTATTGACTCAATGCAAATAAATGGAATAATCTATAAATTTACAAGAATAACAACCAAAACAGCCCTTAGGGGTAGCTCAACTAGCTAGGCCTTGGATATACTCTCTAGAGGTCGCTATTTTGAGTGCCCCTACAGACACTGGAGATTTATCCAGCCGTTAACTTCAGGGTCCTGCAGAACCTCTTCTCGGGAGACAATTTTTCCCATACATCAAATTATCAACTGCTTCAATTAAATAGAAAATCTTTCTATGTTTCATGAATGTCCCCTAGTTGTCATTGGAGATTTGCAGTGGACAATAGCTAGCTACATATCCCCTTGGCCCACTAGTGGAGAATTTAGAATCAACAACTACACATTTCATGCTAAGCGCATGTCGTTTTGATGAAGTTCAGTTGCTGTATTATTGTGGGAAAATTTCACAAATAGTCCCTATTGTTACTTAATTATCTCAATTTAGTCTCTAGTATTTTATTTATCTCAATTTAGTCTTTATTGTTTGTAAAAAAATTTCAATTTCGTCCCTATTATTTAAAATTTCTCAATTTCGTCCTTATTATTTTTTAAAAAGTTTTAATTTTATCTTTATTATTTTTAAAAAGTTTTAATTTCGTCCATATTATTTTCTTAAAGTTTTAAATGTGTCCCTATTATATTCAAGGACTAAATTAAAATTTTTTGAGAAAAAATAGGGACGAATTTGAAATTTTTTGAAAATAATAAGTATGAAACTGAAATTTTTGACAAACATTAAGGATGAAATTGAAAAAATTTAAACAATAGAGATGAAATTGAAACTTTTGAGATAGTAATAGGGACTAAATTGAGACATTTTAAACAATAAAGACCAAATTAAAATTTTTTGTAAATAATAAGGACTAAATGTGAGATTTTTCTATTATTGTATTCTCAAGTTTATCAACTCTGGAGCGCACTAATACTTCAAATTGAGAGAGCAAATGACTAAAGCACCCCTTGCCAAGGGGAGAACAATGAACACATATATTTACAGTTTTTGGTCTCCATAACTATCAGCAAAAATGCTCTTGTATAAATTGGCACCTACATCAACATTTGATGTACCAAATTTGAAGGGAACCACGATTCACCACACGTATTTTACCAGAATAAACATCAATCGTTAAACAGAATCACTAACACTTATCTTCACGTTTCACAATACATACCATTCTCGCTATCTTTTTGATCTCCTTATCTATGTCTTATAAGGTATGTATTTTGTCGACTAAACTTCAATTGGACATAAACAATAGTATTTGTTGTTCTACACAAAGAGATTAAATTGACAAATATGATTTGCTTATTCCAATAGAACTAGCTATACTTCCAAATGGTAATGACTGTGCAAGCGCACAGGACCATAACTAGTAAAATTATATTTAAGATATTGCAAATATAGAAAAATTGTAGTAGCAGATTGATTCGGTTACTTTGGTTACATTCACTGGATTACTTCTTAGGTCTTAAGAAGGATGTTAATCCCAACAGCCAAGTCTTAAACAATTTGGCTGTCCATGCAGTCAAAAGATATCGCAATATACAGAACCTCACTCACAAAGATATTATCCAAGTAGCTAGCTATCTACTTATCACTTTGAAGCTGGATAGAAGGTGAGGACTCACCCGCCTTTCTATCTATGACTTCCCTTTTAAAGTCTTTTTCCTGATGTAAATCACATTCGATTCCTGTGATTACTGCATCTCTAATTAGCAATCCCAGGTTGAAGAAATTTGGCAAAGTTTTTCCTCTATATGTTCTAGCATGTGGGTGTGCCTACATTATGTCATGTAAACCTCCTATGAGCAATAAGCAAAGAAACAGAACTGTATACCTTAATGTGAGCATCCCAGACATCATCATCGGTAGTCACCAGATTTTGCTTATCATCCCAGGAAAAACCTTTCTGTTTAATTAAAGCTGAAAAACCATAATAGTATTTCCACAATTTTTTGTATCGATGCCGCAAAACTCATTGGTTATGTTGAGGACCAAATTTTGCATGGAACAATGTAAGCATATCTGTCCAGGCTTGTTTGCTGAATGTGTTATCCAGTTTATTGCCTCTTTCTTGTTGGGTTAGCAGCAAATCAATAAAATAATCATCCATATCTGGTGTCCACTCTGTCCTTGAACGCTCGCCTGAAGGAGCTATGCTTCTTGTTCCATCCCCTGCAAAAGACAGAATTAACTCCTAAGATCATTTTTTTGTTATTTTCAGAACAATTCAGTAGATGACCAATAATACAGTTTGTAATCGAACTATATGGAAAGTCTGGAAAACAATAAGATACTTGTTATGATATAAATATTTTGGATATTAGTGAATCGGGTACTATTTATAGTTGTCAGCTACTGTACAAATAGTAACTGCATAGTAACCTCAATTTTCTTATAAATAAAATTTATTGTAATTCATAGTTTACAGTTAATCTCTCTTAGCTCTTTCTTATATTATCGTCTTTATAGTAATTATTTCATAACACGTTATCAGCACAAAACTTTGTCGTAATAACAGCGCACAAAGTAACTAATTCAAATTTCTCAAAGGTCCTTGTAATCCTTCCTTTTTCAATTATGTTTTGATTATATATTTTGGATCTATATAATAACACATATATATGTGTATCTACATATTTATATATACACATACACACGCATATAATACTATGTTCAAGTTGATTCTGGAAGCGTGATGTTCAAGTTGATTCTGGAAGCGTAAGGAATCCAAAATGCTTTTCCTTATCAAGTCCATTCATTATAATATTATTTTCTAAAGTTTTCCTTTCAAAATGAGATGACCCTACCAGCAATTAAATAATGATATTGGCATTTAATTAATCATGCCAACAACAAATTTTGGATCTAATATTCCGTTGCTTACAAGGACATGGAATAACTTCTGGACTTAATTTTTCATTATTTACAAGAATGCAAAAATGATGACTTGGACATAATTAATGATATGACAATGAGCTTATTGAATCTAACATTAATTTTCTTTACGTATTTACGTTATTGCATCTAACTTTAAATTTCTTTATCTATGTATTTACGTTATTGCATCTAACTTTAATTTATTTACGTTATTCCATCTAACTTTAATTTATTTATTCAATTTATGTATTTACTTTATCTAACTTTAATTTTCTTAATTCATTTATTACAATATATTTAATATTGATTTTCGTTATCTAAATATGACAAACTCTTTTATTTTATTATACGTTAGCTCCTAATAAACTGTATAGTTAGAACTCATGTCGGTGGTTACTATTCACTTTGTACTATTTATGTTGTACTCTTCACGTGGTACTGTTCACGTTGATCACTATTCATTTGACCCAACAATTAGGGTTTGACCCAATACTCTTTTTATTCTTTCTCTTCCTCATTGTACCGCACTCTCCACTTTTCCATCATCTTTCTCTCATCCCATCCTTTATCTTCAACACCGAAAAATTTTCCGAGATTAGCAATGGATGATGATTTTATTACCATGGTAATATTTGTTGAATTGTTAATTATCATATATCTTATTTTTATCTTCATTATCTGTATAAAATATAGAATATAGATGTGAAATTTAGTTAAAATTGTTGTAGGAAGGATCTACTCCATAGATCTGAATCTTTTGTTAAGAATAACTGTATTTTAGATGTTTGAATATTGAACATCTTTCTTTTGTTTGTAGTTCACTTCTTATTTAAGGATACGAATTTATCATATCTATCTTATAATTATTTATTGAAGGTTATGATATTATTCTCGTGATCCGGTAAGTTTGATTATCTTTACTTACCTTCCTATAATATTTTTTTGGAGTATTTTATCAATATTCTCATTAACAAACTTATTTGTCACCGAGGAAAAGAAATCACTTCTTTATGATAGGTTATTTTGGATAACTTGTGATTTATGATTTCGGATGATATTATTCATAAGAATATAACTTTTATGTTCTCATATGGAGAATAAATACCTAGATGCACATATCTTATTGAATGAATATATTATTTATTTCTATGAGAGTATTAATTGCGATTTTGACCTAGATGCACATATCTTATCGAATGAATATATTATTTATTTCTATGAGAGTATTGATTGTGATTTTGTTAATTTCTTATTTATTGGATGAGAAAAATAAACTTTATTCCCGGGGAAGAATAATGAGAAAAAGTATTAGAAATGAGAAATCATTAGAAATAAGATCTCAAAGTAATAGTGATATTTACTACAAATATGGTTCATTTGGGTATTTGATGAGTACATAGGATACGCTAATATTTCGTTTAATTTTTCTTGAATATCAGTGAATGAAAAATTATAAGAGTTAAGATGGATCATATTGATTATTCTATATTGATATCTTAATATTAAGTTTAACCATTTTTCTTGTCTTATTTGTTTATGACATATTCTGCTACTAGCAGGCTAATTGAAACTCTAGAAGAGCTATTATTATGTTACTATTTGATCTTCTGAGTTTTATCATACAAATATATGAGTACTTGAATAAAGATATAGTGATCCAAGTATTTTCTTATATTTAAGGGATAACTTATATGGGTGTATCGATAATGAAAGAGGAATTATCGAAAAATTCTTATGAACACCCATTAATAAATTAGAAGATTTTTTATCCAAAGAGTTTATACTTTAGCATAATCGTCTTAGACATCCACGCGAGGTGATGATAAAAAGAATTATTGAAAATTTAAATAAGTACTCATTAAAGAATCAAAAGATTCTATTGTTAAATGAATTTTTATGTATTGTTTGTGCCCAATGAAAATTGATCAAAAAAGGTCATCCCCTACTAAAATTGATATCGAAAAACCTACTTTTTTATTTTGAAAAAGATTCAAGGGGATATATTTGGGCATATTATTCTATTATGAGGATCATTTTAATATTTTGTGGTATTAATAAATGTCTCAATACGATGGTCACATGTATGTTATTATCCACCAAATATATGGAATTTGCAAGAGTTTTTATATACATAATTCGATTACAGGAAAAATTTATGAATTATACAGTCAAAAGAATCCTCTTGATAATGAAGGCATTTTTTTATCCCAGTCACTTGATGATTGTTGTATGTCAATTGGGATTAGTGTTGAGAATTATGTGATTCACACATATATACAAAATGATTTCGTAGTATCTTTCATTAAATACTTACAGCTAGTTGCTAGACCAATATTATTGCGAACAAAGTTGGCTAGTCCTGCTTGGAGACATGCTATATTTATATGCTACAATTTTTAATTTCACATACAGCCAACCGATTGAATTATATACCCCCCATTATTCAAAGACCATCTAAGAATATTTTGCCCAATATATGTTTCAATTGCTCCCCCACAAGCGCATAAAGATGGGTCTATAAAGAAAGATGAGAATTTATTATTTGAAATTTTGTCAAATATTATATATGTAGACCATTGATGAAATATGTTTCAATAGCAGGCTTTGCTAAATAATGAAATTCTCAGCATCAAGGGAGCAAAACAAAAGCTGGAAAAATGCGCAATTTATAGAAAGCATTATCATATTGATCCTCGTATAAATTAATGTGAACAAAAAGTTCAACAAATTATTCATTTGCAAAAAGTTGTAAATCGATTATAAAATGCATTGTCAGATGCAAAGATAGTGACTCGGTCATGTCTACCAGCTATAAATGCTCCTAATAGAATTAATGTTTCAATTAAGAAACACATAAATGAATATAGTCTACTGCACGCTTGAAGTGTGGTAGATATATCAGTTTCAAAGATCAAAGAGCAAAATATACAAGTTGGCATGTTTGAATTGTTTGATATAATGAAGATGTCAAGACAAAGAGTTGAAAATATAACTGAGAAATATTACTCAAAGAGAGTATCAGGTACCTGAATATGATGTGATATTGAAAGTATTGAGAATAAAGAAATCTCACTCAGTTATACTACTCTTGATAGAGAATGAAACCGAAAGAAAAATTGATCATGATCAATTTTTTGAAAAAATGCAGTAGCTACTAATTTTATGAAAGAAATCGAGGATCTTGAATTGAAGTCCACTTATGCATGTCGACAAATGAATGATTGGCCAAACATAATAGCAAAGACGCAATCCAGGCAGAAAATCAATGCACATGAAATATGTTGATGGGATTAAGGGGGAGCATTGTATTGTATTATGAAGATAATATAATCCCACATCACTATAAGAATTAAAATTAGAAACAAAATGAAATTACAAGAAATTAATCATGAAAGTTGGCTTTCCCTTAAATATTGTTTGAAGGCAAACAATGAATGGGTTAATACGTTGTGTGATTACACCTTGGTCTATATTTTCTAAGAAAAATAATATTGATATTAGCCTGGTAATTTTTTGAAAAAAGAACTTCACATGCATCTTATGAGTATAGTAATATTTTACCTACATAAATCACATGATAATATTATTGAGGTTCTGGAAGGCCTCTATATGCTTAAAGCATATATTCATGTGATAATGATATTTATATTGAAGTCTTGGAAAAACTCTATATGCTTAAAGCATATGTTCATGTGATAATAATATTTATATTGAAGCCCTGGAAGGACTCTATATGCATGAAGCATAAGAATGAAAATCTCGAGAAATGTATTTGATTACAAATATCTTTGTATCATTGAAAACATTCTGAAAGAATGTGGTGAAATATTGATATATATTTGTTTGTCGTTTATTGACATATATCATAAAGAAGCTTGAAGAGCTTACATAAACAAACAACATATCTCAATTGATGTGAGATTTATTAAACATCTAAAGAAAGAATTTTCATGATCTGAATATCAGGTATTTACAATTGAAGATATATGTCTATCTTCTACAAAATACTGAAACTAATATTTTTGGTATCAAAATAGAACGGTTCCTTGATATTGAAAATGATAATTTCCATCATTGGAGAGATAATGAATGATTTATTGATTCAGAAGTACCATATGAAATATTTTACTATAGTAGGTACACTAAAGTATGTTGGTAATACCACAAGGCCAGATGTTGCCTTTATTTGTTTATTTATTAGCCACGTGCAGTACAGATATTGGAATGGATTTAAGCACATACTTGCAATCTTTGTGAAATATCATATAAAGAATATTTTATTCAAAATTATCAAAATCAACGTTAGTTGATTATGCAATTACTGGTTGTTTTTCTGATCATTGAAAGAAAAAGGCACAATTAGAGTATGTCTTCAGTCATAACAAGAAAGTATATGGTTGAGTTTAATCATGCAACATGTTTGAGAATCATGTGGTAACTTTTCAACAAAGACAGTCTAACCACATTATACAAAGATTATGTGGTTATTTTTAAGACGATAGAATGAAATGTTATTGTTGATGTTCAACAATTAAGCTCAAAAGAGAATCCACAGATTTGTTCACTAAAGCACACAACCATATTCACATTACATGGTTCAAAATTTGGAATGCGACGCTTGAAGGATTTATCGCCATGACTAAGGCCGCAATGAGGGGGAGAAGACATCTGCAACCAGAGTTGATTAGATATGTAGATGTTGGATATTTGTCTGATCCACATAAAGGACATTATTAAACTGGATATTTGTTTACATATGGTAGTACTGCTATATCTTGGCGATCTACAAAACAAATTATTGCTGCTACTTCATCAAATCACGCCAAGATACATGCACTTCATGAGGCAAATCGAGAATATGTTTGGTTGAGATGTTTGACCCAACACAATGAGGGAAAATGCAATCTTTCAACAAACAAAAGTAGCTCCACTATTTTATATGAAGATAATGCTACATGCATTACCCAAATACAGGGAGACTATATTAAGGGTGATGGAACTAATCTTATCTCGCCATAGTTCTTCTTTACTCATAAGCTTCAAAAGAATGGTGACTCGAGCTTCGTCAGATTCGTTCAAGTGAGAATCTTGCTGATTTGGGTTCGTTAGATTCGTTCAAGTGAGAATCTTGTTGATTTGTTCACAAAATCATTGCCTACTACCACATTCGAAAAGTCAGTATGGAAGATTGGTATGCGGTGACTCCGAGATCATTGTTGATATGCCCACAAGAGGGGGAGACATACGCACTGCACTCTTTTTTCCTTCGTACAGGTTTTGTCCCATTGGATTTTCTTGGCAAGGTTTTTAATGATGCAGTATAAAAGGCGTACACAAAGAATTTTGTACTCTTTTCCTTAGTCAAGTTTTTATCTCATTAGATTTTCTTGATAAGGTTTTAATAAGACATATTCTTAGTTATTAAATATCTAAGGGAGAGTATTATGATATAGATATTTTGGATATTAGTGAATAAGAGCCGTCAGGCACTATTCATAGTTGTCAGGTACTATGGAAATAGTAACTGCATAGTAATCTCAGTTTTCTTATAAATAAAAGTTATTGTAATTCATAGTTTATAGTGAAAATCAATAAGAACTTTCTCTAATCTATCAGCTCTTTCTTATATTATCGACTTTATAGTAATTATTTCATAACAATACTCATATAATGAGAAAACCTCAACCCCCCTTCTTCCCTCTCCTTTTTCTGTGGGGGTGTGACAGCACCAGGCTTAGCAAGTGGAAGGTGAACAGTAATCTATATATTGACTAGAGCAACAAAAGGGTGTGCTTACAACCTAATTAAAGCAACAACTGAACAAGGCCTATTCTCTAAATAGTACCCAAAGGGTTTCATTAGGAAATAAAGAAATCCTTGAAATTTCATGTAGTTTTTAAGTTTTTCTTCACATGTTAACAAGTAAAATAGTTTCATTTACCCACTGGAGGATCCAAACAAGCTCTTTAAAAGGAAACATAATACGACAGTCTCTTGATAATTAAAAGTAAACCTAATCTTTAGTCACATTTGACGGAAAGAGTGGTTTGAAACACACGAAAATATGCTTCATCCTCAACATCTATATCCTGGCTTGAACGGCTGTATCTTTCATCGGCAACTGTATACCCATATATCAAACACAAGTCATGGAAGTTGAGCACCACTTTAGTCTTGTAAGGCCGTGCTTCTGTGTGATCCTGCATGCATTCTAGTACATGTTTAGGAGAATCAACCCATATCTTAATCACAATAGAAACATGCATAAGTACGTATGTATATATGCACATAAATGTAGATCAAGGTGTATGTAGTTTGGATCAGTAGAGGCTAATAAATTGAAAAGTAGTGCACCTTGATATATGCATCCCAAGCATAATCCTCAGCTATCACCATCTGCCGAGTTTCATCCAAACAAAACCCATTCTGGCTGAGAAGAGATTTAATGTCATTAAATTGTTTCCACAAATTTGTGTATCGGCTTTTTAGAGCATCCTCGTCATACTGAGATCCAAATTTTCCATTGAACACAGCCAGCATATCTGACCATGCTTGTTTGTTGAATGTATGTCCAATTCTATTCCCTCTATGCATGTGCTCTAGCATGAGATCAATAAAGAATCGTTCCATTGTTGGAGTCCAGTATGTCCTCAAAGAATGGTTGCCCAAAGGGTTTTGGTTACCCATGCTTTTTCTACGACTGAGAATCTGATGTTCCAATTATGATATTAGTCAATAAAGCATTTCTGTGAGCATTTATAAATAGAAAAATACCGGAAGAGGGCAACAGAAATACATATGAATTTCTGTTTCATAGTCTAGAAGATCACTAAAGGTTGACCAACAACAAGAGGGAGAATAGCAACCAAAACAATATCAAGAATATTCTTGGGCTCAAACAGGCTTGCAAAAGACAACTAGCAGTTCGCAAACCGTAATTTAACTTATTACTTCCTATTAGTGATCAATTGTTATGCTATATGATCTTTCTGTAAGCTAAAGCTAGAAGAAACCAATTTAACCGGAAATGAAGCACAAAGATGGAAATATGTCTTCAGCCACTTCTGTTTGAGATCACATATATCATTCTATCTTTTATTTTTCTTCTACTTTCATGAGGAGAAGAATGTACATGGAGATCTCCTGAAATGCTTTTTATATCACATCCTGAAATGCTTCTTCAACCATAACATCAGAAGCTAAGCTTCCAAAATCATGCACACTGTCATAAAAGCTATCATTGTGAATTATAACAATTCATAAGACACAACAGTTTGAAACTAACAATAAATTTGAATGAACCAAGGCATATAGATGTTATTATTAGATGTATTCATGCTAAGTGAAACAATGTGCAGGATGTGAAAAGGACTAAGCTATACTCGTTTAACATACACATTTGTGAGTTATGTACGTGTTATAACTAAAAAACAAAAAGACAACAGATATTGAAGTCAGTATTCCTGTCAATTTTGTTTCATGACCAGTCTAATTTCGAGGTTTCATCTGACATGAGGATACACAATACCAACAACATACAGATAAGATCACGAATTGATAATTTTAAATCATTTACGAAGCATTGGTATCAAACTTTTCGGACCCTCATTCGTTAGAAGAGGTCAATTCTCCGAATCTATTCATCGGAACTATGTAGCATGAAGAGAATAAGGCTTCAGGGACGGGTATTATGAGCTGACATTTCCCCATTAAAAGAAGATTGAGCTATTTCTGGCACATTCAACTAATGTTTGCATCTGTATGAAACATGTCCCACTAAACACTACACATGAAAGTGTAGTTATTCTACAAAAGACTTGAAACATGGTTTATATTGAATGATCCACGAAAGAAACTTAAATGTATAGGTCCATGTTTCCTTAAAACAAAAAAAACAAAAAAAACAAAAAAAAAAAAAGTCAATGCCTTATGCAGATAACACAACCAAAGACTATATTTTTTCAAAATGATTTGCACAAAAATCACGAGAGGATTGAACTGTTTTGGCATTAGAATTGAAACCGAGATGATGAGCATAATTTCAAGTTAGAAAAGCTTATTGAGACACTCTACTCTGATTATTGAGAACCTCTTTTACTCACTATCAAGGTCAAGAGAGATCATTCAAGTTCCCATTATCGGGGGCATTACATAAACTACTATGACACGTATGAATCACTAAAACTACTATCAGACGTATATTCGCTATAGGACCAAGATAAACTAACATCCTCACTGGAAAACAGACAGGGCCTAAACAGACTATGTACATAATTGGACTTTAATCTCTTACGCGAATTAGGAATGCACTATATTCAAGTTTACAATGGGCATGCACAAACCACCAATCATTCATATATGAATCACTGAGATGAACTAATATCCTCGCACGAAAATCATAGCATTGTACAGGCGTACACGAACAAGGATATGGTTCTGATTTTTTAAACTCGTACATAGTCCCAGCGTAAGTAGAAAGACAGTATTCAATTACTAATACTTACTTGTGTTCTTGCATTACATAGCTAAGAAAGGGATCATCAATATTAGGACTAACGCTAAACTTTTTATCAGAATAATAGGACTAATTCTATATGATCAAACATTTCCGCTCTTAATTTTTTAAATTAAATTCACAGATTTTTATAATTATTGTAAAGACCCAGTCCAATTACTGGTCTGTAAACCCAAGTCCTTTTCTGATCATTCAAATTTTTACAGCGTTAGAGGTTTCATTGACTTTGAAGTGGAAAAAGGGGTGGGTTTCAAAGAGCTAAGCCCATGACCAGCGAGACACTGACAGTAAATGAGAGAGCAACAAGTACCTCTAGTGTGTTTGGTCGATAGGTGAAGAGGAAAACCCTAATCCCGAATAAGAGCAACTCGTCCAAAGGTGTTTGGATACAAAGTCTGCTGCTTTCACCCTGGAAATGCTTCAAAACCACAAAACGTCCTCTCCCGCTAGCTCGCAGGGCCACGTGATACAAATAAAGTGTGCGTCCTGAAATGTATTTAAGCTTTTTTTTTTCCCCTCTTCTATGGAGGCAAAGTCAGAATACAAATTACGCTTAGGAATGTTTCGTCCCTATTATCTCTTTTCACCTAAATACTCAACAATCGTGGGGATCAATCATGTGACATTTTCTAAAAAGACAATTAAAGTTAAGATTGACCAAGTGATCAACATACCTATTCACTTCACGATAGATATGAAAAAGTTTATACCAACGTGTTGTAACATAATTCGTCCACATTCGTCCAACAAGGGCCCTAGGGGCTGAGCAAATATCAATTACCTGTGACAGCACTATAAACCATGTTGGAATCAGTTTCAATTTCCAATTCTGCTATATGAAGTTATTCAGCTAGCTCCAGCCCTCTCCGAAGAACCATCAGCTCAGCCCGCAAACTTGTTGCAGTTCCTAAACTCATAGTGAAGCCGGCAACCCAATCTCCTGTTATACTACGAATAATCCCACCTGCTCTGGACATGCTTGGGTTTCCCTTAACGCGCACACCCATCAATATTAAGCTTCCAACCCCGCTCAAGTTTCTTCCAGCAATATTAGCTAACTGTCTAATTGGAGTCCCACGACTGCCTGGCTCTGCCCAGTATTAGTAATGTCTTTGGCATAATTGATGATACTAGTAATCAGATCAGCAGCTTGCATATTAAAGCTGTCCCCAAACATGTTGCCATTATGCCATTACCAAATAAACCACAGCGCGACCCCAAACACCATACTCTACTTCAACCCAAGCCATGACGCAACACTTTTAATATTCCCATTAAACCATTCACACCAGTTATAATGGAGAAATAGATCACGTTTTTGGGCATGAACAAAATGCTCCCAAACCTGCTTAACACGTGGGCAGCCTCTAAAAACATGGTCAACATCCTCGCAAGTACCTTCACAAATTTGGCACGTAGTACTATCCATAATACCTCCTATGGGTAATTGGTTACTACAAGCAATGCGATAGTGAGCAACTTGCCAAAGAAATGGCCGAATCGGGTGCAAGCATCTAAGCTTCCAAATAGCTTCCCAGGCAACCCCCGAATCATCAAAAGATGGACAAGCATGAACAAATGCCGAGGAAATAGAAAATTTACCACTTGGCTCCCAGGCCCAATTTAGAAGATCAACCCTCTTTTAGCAAAGTATGACCTTTAATAATAATTTTAGCCATACTAGAATTAGAGGTTTAACGTTTGCACTTAATGTGTCAATCTCAAAAGGAAATTGGGCAGTTGATTTTGGGGCTACGGATCATATGACCCAATCTTCTCATGGGTTTGTCTCTTATAGTCCTTGTCCTAGTAATAAGAAGATTACTACTGCTGATTACAATTGCTGGTCAAGGGGGATATAGTTACAAAACAGAAATTTGTATTAAGAAATCTTCTGCATGTGCCGCAATTGTCTACCAATCAAGTCTCAATTCACAAGCTTACAAGGGATTGGAACTGTATAGTAAATTTTTCTTCTACTCTTTGTAAATTTCAAGACTTGAGCACGGGGACGATGATTGGACTTGCCAGGGAGAAGACTGGACTTTACTTTCTTGAGGAACCTGATGGGCAAAATAAAATAGCACTAAGGATCCCATCCTCATGTCTCTGCTTTCTGAATCTTCTCTTTCCAATAAAAATAAGATATGGTTACATCCTCTCCATCTTGGTCATCCATCATTTAGCACTCTTAAAGTAATGTTTCTTGGTCTGTTTAAAGGATTTGATTTGGGCATGTTTCATTGCGATGTTTGCCAACTTGCCAAACATAAGCGTGTTTTTTTTCCAATAAATAACACAAGAGCTTCAACGCCTTTTACTCTATTTCACAATGATGTTTTGGGATCTTCTACAGTTCATAATATCTCTAGGGCTCGTTGGTTTGTCTCATTTATTGACGATTGTACTTGAGTGTTATAGGTTTTTCTCTTAAAACAGAAATCAAATGTTAGTTCCACATTTCAACATTTTTTCCACATGGTGAAAAATTAAATTGAGATTAAAAGAGTTCAGTCTGATAATGCTAGTAATTATTTTAATCAAGTGTTGTCAACATTCTTCAATGAAAAAGGAGTTATTCATGAGTCCTCATGTGTCAACATACCACAACAAAATAGAGTGGCAAAAAGGAAAAATGGTCATCTTCTAGCTATTACCCGAGCATTTCTTTTCCAAAAAAAATATTCCAAAGAGTTATTGGAGGGAAGTTGTGTTAACAGCTACACGTCTGATTAATAGATTACCTACTCGAGTTCTTGATTATAACAGCCCAATGCAACTATTTTCAAAAAATTTCCCTAAGTTTAAACAACAAATCACCTAGTTCCTAATATCATTGGGTGTGTGTCCTTTGTTTCATATTCATTCAAATAACCGTGGAAAACTTGATCCAAGGGCTCTCAAGTGCGTGTTTGTTGGATATTCTTCTACACATAAAGGTTATAAGTATTATCATCCTCCAACAAATCGATTCTTTGTCTCTGTAGATGTAACATTTGTTGAAACTGAGAATTACTTTTTTATCCCTGATCTTCAGGGGGAGACATCATTTATGGAAGATAAGGATAGAGAATTGTTTTTGCTTGATCTTTCATCCTCCTCAGCCTCACAAAATCAATTGTCTTTATTTGATTATGTTCCTTTACCAAATTCAAATCCAAGAACTCCTAGCCTATTTGCAAAGGAGAATCAGATTCGGAGTGTTACTTGCCCCATTGCAGGTATATTCAAGGAGGAAAGAACCCTTTCTTCAACCAACGCAGGTTCTTGATTCAGAACCTAACTCTGGTATTGATAATGTTGAGGTAATGCCTAATTCAAGAGATTATGAAGGTAATGTGCCTGTTGTTGATGATCATGATCTTCCTATTGCGATAAAAAAGGGTGTTAGAAAGTGTACTCAATAGGTTGTATATCCATTATCTCACTTTATGTCCTATGAAAAGTTGTCTAGTAATCTTAAAAGTTTTCTTATCCACCTCAACACTATTACTATCCCAAAAACTGTCTCTAAATCATTAGGAAGTAAAGAGTGGAAATAAGCTATGAAGGTTCAAATAGATGCGCTTGAGAAGAGTGAAACATGGGATTCGGTAGAACTACCTCAAGGAAAGACGTTAGTGGGATGTAAATGGGTTTTCACTATAAAATACAAGACAGATGACCACTTGAACATTATAAGGCAAGGTTGGTAGCTAAAGGGTATACTCAAACCTATGAAATAGATTATCTTGAAACATTTGCTCCTGTTGCAAAAATGAACACTGCAAGAATCCTATTATCTTTAGCAGCTAATCTGGCTGGAGTTTGCAATAGTTTGACGTAAAAATGCATTTTTACACAATGATCTTGATGAAAATATCTACATGGAGTTGCCACCAACGTTCGAGTCGAAGACGAATAAGATGTGTAAGTTGAAAAAGGCAATATATGGCCTAAAACAGTCTCCCATGGCTTGGTTTGGTAGATTTGCTAAAGTAATGAAAGCTTTGGATTACAAACAAAGCCAGGGTGATCACAGATTGTTTGTCAAACATTTTGCCTTAGGGAGACTTATAGCTCTATTAGTCTATGTGGATGATATAGTGGTAACAGGAGATGACTTGCAAGGAATAACGGCACTGAAAAAGGTGTTTATTGCAAGAGTTTAAAATTAAAGAACTCGACAGGCTAAATTATTTCCTCGGCAATGAAGTGGTTCATTCTCAACATAGGATCTTTATATCTCAACAAAAGTATGTACATGATTTATTAACTAAGATAGGGAAACTAGGATGTAAACCAATAGAGACACCCATTGAACAGATCACAAGCTTTGTGAAGCACCAGAAGATACAGTGGTGGATAGAGAATCCTATCAAAGATTAGTTGGCAAACTAATCTATCTTTCTCACATCAGACCAGATATAGCCTATGTTGTAGGAGTAGTAAGTCAATTTATCCATAACCCGAAAGAAGTACATCTTGGAGTAGCACATCGAATTCTATAGTACTTGCAAAATACTCTAGGAAAAGGAGTATTGTTTAGAAGAAATAATAAATTGACATTGGAAGCATACACAAATGCATATTATGTTGATTTAGTTGATGATAGAAGATCGACTTCAGGCTATTGTACATACCTTAGAGGTAACCTTGTAACATGGAGAAACAAAAAGCAAAATGTAGTTGCAAGGTCAAGCGCAGAAGCTAAGTTCAAGGCTATGGAATTAGGAATTTGTGAGCTTCTATGGTTGAAAATAATTTTGGAAGATCTGAAGATTGCATGGGAAAGACCTATGAAGCTATATTGTGATAACAAAATAGCAATTAATACTGCATATAATCCTGTGCAACATAACCGCACCAAACATGTTGAAGTAGACAAACACTTTATAAAGGAGAAGTTGGATAATGGACTGATTTGTACTCCATATGTGTCAACCGAGGGTTAACTTGCATATGTGTTAACTAAAGGTTTGAATGGTTATATATTTCATTCTCTTGTTAGCAAGCTAGGAATGGAAAATATATATTCACCAGTTTGAAGATAAGTGTCAAAATCAAAAGTTATAGAATGAATAAATTATGGAAAAATTACAACTCAATAGATAGGAAGGAAATTTGTATTATAGCTATGTATATATTCTGTAATCAAAATGAGTATTCTAGTAGGCTATATCCCTGATTTATGGGGATTAGATCTTATGAGAGTTACCTTTTATATCCTAATAGTTTCCTATATAATCTGTACATTATTTGGTTGAAGTAATAAGACAACTTTTCCTATATTTTGTTAATGGTAGATGAGAATTGACACTTAAGGCATTCCTAAAACCCGTCTTAAGTCATAGGATTCATCAAGATTGGGCATTGATTAATTCACCAAGACCAATATGTATTTAGTTCCATCGAGGTTGATTTCATCAACCAAGTAGCATGAGATGTCAAGGCTAATATATGGGTGCATATTGGAATACGTACATTGGAGATGATCCGCCGAGAACACTTAATGGGGGCTTCATCCGCCTAAGTCTATAAGTAAGTTCTCAAGTGATAGTTGTGCAAAGTACTCCTTCGACTTGAGGACATCATAGTAGTTTGTAAGCAACTCACTATACTTTGGCTCTGGACAAAAGGAAGATAAGACCAGATTGAATAAGGATCGGGTGCAGTCAAGTACTTGTGAAGCTAGTGAGTGTCACTGAGGGAATCCACTACCTTGGATAAAAGGGACTATGTCATATGTCATCTCATAGATATGTTGACATAAAATCTATGGTCGTAGTAGTATGCTTAAATCATACAAAGAAAGTCAACACAGCGTCTATGATTGTATTAGACGAGCCTATTAGGGTTTGACTAATATTGACCATACCATAAGGTTAGTCTGGGACATCTAATGAATATAATAGACTGCACGTTAACTATTTATGAAAGGGTTCTTGTATAAGAATGCTTGATTTGAGCACTGGAGCCATCTAGTCATTGGGGAGTATTACTATATGTCAACCTCGATTAGTAACAACTAGAAGGTGTTCTAGTGGAGATGGGTGAATTAGTACTTGTCCTAGAGGCTACCGACTTGTACTCAAACCTATAGGGCTACACACAAGTGTAAGGTTTAGAACCATAAGGGGTAGAATAGAGAAATTGCACTAGCACAAGGATTGTCCTGATTCTATCTAGAACATAGCTTTGGCACATCGTTTATGGTTAGAATAGGTTTTGGAAACCATTCGGTAAATAATTGAGAGAAAACGTTTGATAGTCAAATGTTTGACTTACGATCAAAGTCAATTTTGGAAGTTGACTTGTACACTAAGTTAATTGAGTAATAATTGATAGTCAATTATTTGTTGGGGTTAATGTCTAATTGGCTTAGAGTCAACTAGAAAAGGTTTAGTGTTGACTTATAAGGACTCCATAGGTTTTGGGGTCAAAGTGCAAATACCTAATAGGGTTAAGAGCATGTAAATACAACACTATAGAAATATTGAAAATAGAAAACCCAATTTTCAGCTCTTCCCTCTCTTTTATACATAGCCTACTCTCTCTCATCTCTTTGGGGATTTCACTAATGCATCGAGGTACGTGTAATGTTAGAAATATACCCTTCATGTCAATCATTCGGTGTGTAATGATAAAGGATATTATATAATAAACAATCTTTGTAATATAGTTTTAATCAAGTAAAATTTTCATTTGACATTTATCTTTATCTTTTGTGCATTTACATATAATATATTTGTATATGGTGTATAATTGATAAAGTCATTGGATATGTCGGTATAGGATCAAACCATAAGAGTTTATGGTAGATAAGAATTGATACCTAAGACACTCCTAAAACCTGTCCTAGGTCATAGGATTCATCTAGACTGGGCATTGATGAATCCGCTAAGACTGACATGTAGTTAGCTTCACCAAGGTTGATCTCGTCAAACCAAGTGGCATGAGATGTCAAAGCTAATGCATGGGTGCATATGGAGATATATACATGGACATAGTCAGTTGAGAACACTCAATCGGGGCTTTATCCACCTAAGTCAATGAGTGGGTTCTCAAGTGATAGTAGTACAAAGTACTCATCTGACTTGATGACACCATAGTAGCTTGCAAGCAACTCACTTCATTTTGGCCCTGGACAAAAGGGAGAACGATAGGACATGATTGAATAGGGATCGAGTGCAGTCAAGTACTTGAGAAGCTAGTTGTCACGCCCCAACTCGACCCTACCTACGATCAGTCAGGACGTAACGAAATTTCGGCAGTATAATGACAATAACACGGATACCAGGGCTCTAAACCAACCCATTTGTAACTCATACAACCAACTTCAAATATTAACAACAACTCCACAACCATTTCAACAACATACTACACAACCATTTCCATATATTAAACAACCATACGACAGCTCATTCATAAGTTATACGCCTCCATTCTAACATCAATCCATAGGCTATATCATACATTTGCAAAATAGATTATAAACCAATCTAGCAATCTATTCGAGTTCAAAAGAAAGACAACTAAGCTAGCATTATATAAGTCTCTATCTTCAGGTAAGTTACATAATACATCAAACTACAAAGCTAAGACAAACTCATGGATATTACTCTGGCACATAACACTCGTCCATGTAAGGCACATTCTCAACTTCCTGAGGCACGTACCCGTAATCCTGTTCAATAACACCTGAATGCAGATAACGAATGAGAGTGAGTTTATATAAAACAAGCCCAGTGGGAAATTCGATAGATCTTTGAAAACATTTACTTTACCACTTTGGAAATCATCCAGTGAGCAATAACACGCAATTAACACAGATAACAATACGAATATAGTAACAACAATAAACACACAATAAGGATACGATACACTTGTTGATGAAGCTCCATACACTATTTTCAACGCTCAACAACTCCTTCAAACCCAATGACATAATCCTAAGGTACCTTAACCTAGACCCACACTCCATGGCCTTACCGCCCATGCGAGATAAGGATTAGCCATGATAATTGTGCCTGCAGCCCAGGGTGCCTCCCGAGGTGACACAACATTATCAAAGATCACAACAATGACTCTGACTCAATTTGAGAAGTCAACAACGTAGGTTGCCCGACTCCTGACTCATAACAACAATAACAATTCTAATTCGAGAAGTTAACAACATGGGTTGCCCGACTCCAGACATTTCAACAATCAACAATCAGTTAACAATGTAACGCCCCGAATTAACTCGAGCGCACTACTAAGAAAGTAATGTCCGTTTTGGCTATACCCCGAATTAGTCCCGAGTGTGCTCCTCACGGTTTTGTATCAACAATCATTAAGCAGCATTTAAATAATCAACAACTATACAATTCTAAATCAATTAAGCTAGATGATAAAGTAGGTAATCCAACTCAACATGCATTTAAACAAACATTCAACCCCGATCCCAATCAATAACAATCCAAGAATCAACTACCGAAACAACCCAAGACAATATATCAACATTTTAAAGAAAAGCGATACAAACTTCTAAAATTCATAATTTACATTCTACTAATCCAATAACCTCCAAACCACTTCCTATCACTCCACCATACATGCAATTACATTAACCTCATCGGAAACCAACCAAATGCCACCCAAATCAAGCCCAACAACCCTAGTTTGGAAATGCACCAAGGCTGAATTTTTCAGACTTTTGCTACAACATTCCAATCAAAAATTTGGCATTATAATATTACTACCCCACAATTAACAAACTTTTAGAAACTATAATCAATCAATTCCAACCACTACAACAACAATTATTCAACAATGAACTCAAAATTCAATTTTAATACACGGAAAATAAAAATACATGCTAAACCATTCAAAACAGCTATAAACCCATATAAATGATCCTTGGCAACTATTGAGCAATAATCTAAAGACAATTTAACATTTTATTGGATAAAAATTCAATTATATGAAAATGACATAAAATAGCATTTTAAGATCTAGAATTTTTCTCACCTTTGATCCAAAGTAAAGCTAGGAATGCATGCAATAGATGTCCAACAAGCGGAATCCAGCCCGGTTTGAAAAGATTCAGACTTTAAATGAGTTTTCTAAGGCAAAATTGCTTTGAAAATAAGTTTAAAAAATCTCTCTTTTTCCCCTTGAAGACTCACGGCAATGTGTGTATTTTTGGAGGTGTTTTGTGTATGTTTTGGCTGAAATTGTTTGTTAAATAAGTAAAATGCAAAGTCAACAATTATAAGCTAAGTCAAAGTTGTCATCTTTTGCTATTTTAGTTGTTTTAGCCAAACATAGTAATATTAATACTATCTAACTTATACTATATATTTAGTAGACTATATTTTGAGGACCACTAATATTCATAAGCATATATTTACCTACGATTAAAATCAAACGCTTATTTTTAGAAAAGATGATGAAAAATTCATATTATTTATTTTTCAAATATCTTTTAAATGAATTTTTCAATTGTGCCATTTTAGAAATATTTAAGATGAAACATAATTTGTATTTAATATATATTAGGTCAACAAAATTCAACGCAAGAATTAAATGTAGCAGAAATCACTATTTTTTATTAAAAACGTACTTTTTCGCCCGTAAATTCTATTTAAATTCCTAATCAGTTTCATAAATATTTTTTATTAAAATACGAGTCTATTAATAATGGAGGACTAGTATTTAAAATGTTTAAATGACCTGTGTCAAAATTTTAGCGGACGTGCGCTCAAAATACTATTTACAAAAACCGACGATAAAATTTTCAATGCCGTTTTTTATAAAAATTTCATGAACGCACACATAGCATGTAATATGAATATAAATCATAGAATTAGTGCATTCTAACTCATATAACTCATAAACAAGTCAAAACACGCAATTCTATGCAAAGGTAAAATTTGGGGTTTTACATTCACCCCTCCTTAAAATAATTGCGTCCACGTAATTCTTCCTTGATCCTTGAAGAACCTCATGTTCTGTTGGCTGAAACATACGAAATGAAAGATCGAATACCAAATTCCAAATACCAACTAAGAACACCAGGTAAGAACACCGAGCAAAATCTTTGATTAAGAATCCCCGAACAAGAAGCCAGAGAAGAATGCCAATTATGGTTCCCGAAATAGAGCACTGATCAAAATACCAAGTAAGATCTTCAAACAAGATCATCGAGTGAGAATACCGAAAAATAATCCCGAAATAAAAACTCCAGATAACATCGTATAAGAATTGCACATAAGAATACCGCATAGAAAATACCAAAGAAGAAGTCCAAAGAAGTATGTGGAATAAGAATCTTCATATAGAAATCCCGAGGAAGAATTCCGAATAAGATCAAATAAGAATCTCAATAGTCACTACATAGTCGTAAAGTAGCTTGACCCCTAATCGGAATTTCATATGCTTCAGCATCACATACTACTCTGTCACCAAATGATATAATGCACGTGCTAACTTTAATCGTATAAGGAAAACTCTCTACTCACATTTTAGCTCGTTGCACTCAAGGAGATATGATATCTAATTGGTTGGGAATAAGTAAGTTATCTTTCACTACTGCTGTCGCCTCTGGCAATTCCTCCAAGTCTACTACGTAAGCCCGAGCCTGAACCCGCTGCTGCTGAGATGCACTGCCCGCAGGTCTACCCTGGTAACCCTGGGTAGCTGGCCGACCCTCAGACCTCTGATATCTAGGACAATCCCTCACTCTGTGTTGGTTGCTGCCGCAACCCAAACATGTCCTTGTCTTCTTCCAATAGTCGACCTCTAGATGGCCCGTACGTTTACAATAAGCACACAACGGTGACAGAGCACTGACACTGCCTCCTGAAGACCCATAAACTAAATAAGCAAATGTATCAGCTTGCTGCTGAGGTCTCGCAACACTAAGCCTAAACTAACCCTGAGACTGGGCCGGCCTATACTGTGACTGTGCCGGGTAAGATCCCTGCTGAAACTGGGGCCTAAAGAAACCCTGCTGCACTAGGGGCCTATAAACACCCTGCTGACCCTGTGGTTGGAACGGCCTTTTGCCGGCCTGACTAGAAACAATCTGTTCCCCTTTCCTCTTCTCCAACCTAGAAGCTGCATCAAAGGCCTCTGAAAACACATCGTACTGATTCAAGGCCATTGAATCCTGAATTTCTGGCCTCAAGCCCAAAACAAACCTCCGAGTCTTACGTTCCTGATCTAATACAAACTCCGGTGCATACCGGGATAGCCTGGTAAAATTGGCCTCATACTGGACCACCGTAGAATCACCCTGAACCAAAGATGTGTACTTCGCCTCCCTGCGTTCACGTGCAATCCTGGGAATATACTTGGCCCGAAACGCCCTAAGAAAAGTATCCCAAACATAAGGAATACCCCGAGTCTTCCAATCTGATCTCACGGTACGCCACCATTCCCTTGCCTCATCATCAAGTAAATATACCGCAAAGGTAACCTTCCTCTCATCAGTATAATCAAGAGGATCAAATATTTTCTCAAGTTTATTAATCCATGCTTCGGCCTTCTGCTCATCAGGCTCACCTTGAAACCTCGGTGGAAAATACCCAAGAAACTCCTTCAACGTACTACGCCCCTGGTAACCACCCTGAACATTCTATAACTGAGTTTGTATATTATGTGCCTGGGTAGCTTGCCCTGCTAAGATCTGTGCCTGCCCAGCCATGATCTCCGTCATTCTGTCCATAGCTGCTGCAATACGATCATAACCCTGATCTCGGCCTGGTGCTGCACTACCCGGTGCCTCATTTACTTCCTCAGGCCTACCTCGTGTTTTCGGACGTCCAGCCATTCTACTTTTAAAGAGTTAGCGCAGGTTATAACACATAGACAGGCTATAGACAATTAATAACATATAGGCAACAAAACTCACGTAAGTCACTTAAGTATTAGTCACATAAACAATTTAATCACGTAATAACATAGTCACTTAATCATACAAACACATATTTCACTTTTCTTTCACATCATACATACTTTCATGATAAGACCACTACCCACATTCTGAGGATACCCCGGCAGACAACTAAACATGCGATCTGATACCACTAAATGTCACGCCCCAACTCGACCTCACCTATAATCAGTCAGGACGCAATAGAATTTCGGCAGTATAATGACAGTAACACGGACACCAAGGCTCTAAACCAACCCATTTGTAACTCATACAACCAACTTTAAATATCAACAACAACTCTACAACCATTTCAACAACATGTAACACAACCATTTTCATATATTAAACAACCATACGACAGTTCATTCATAAGTTGTACGCCTCCGTTCTAACATCAATCCATAGGCTATATCATACATTTGGAAAATAGATTATAAACCAATCTAGCAATCTATTCAAGTTCAAAAGAAAGACTACTAAGCTAGCATTATATAAGTCCTATCTTTAGGTAAGTTACATAATACATCATACTACAAAGCTAAGACAAAGTCATGGATATGACTCCGGCATATAAGACTCGTCCACGTAAGGCACATTCTCAACTTCTTGAGGCACGTACCCGTAATCCTGTTCAGTAACACCTGAAAACAAATAACGAATGAGAGTAAGTTTATATAAAACAAGCCTAGTGAGAAATTCGATAGATCTTTGAAAACATTTACTTTACCACTTTGGAAATCATCTCGTGAGCAATAATACGCAATTAACACAGATAACAATACGAATATAGCAACAACAATAAACACACAATAAGGATACGATACACTTGTTGATGAAGCTCCATACACCATTTTCAACGCTCAACAACTCTTTCAAACCCAATGACACAATCCTGAGGTACCTTAACCTAGACCTACACCCCATGGCCCATGCGAGATAGGGATTAGCCATGGTAACTGTACCTACAGCCCAGGATGCCTCCCGAGGTGACACAACATTATCAAAGATCACAACAATGACTCTGACTCAATTCGAGAAGTCAACAACGTAGGTTGCCCGACTCCCGACTCATAACAACAATAACAATTCCAATTCGAGAAGTCAACAACATGGGTTGCCCGACTCCAAACACTTCAACAATCAATAATCCGTTAACAATATAACGCACCGAATTAACTCGAGCGCGCTACTAAGAAAGTAATGTCAGCTTTGGCTACACCCCGAATTAGTCCCGAGTGTGCTCCTCACAGTTTTGTATCAACAATCAATTAAACAGCATTTAAACAACCAACAACTATACAATTCTAAATCAATTAAGCTAGATGATAAAGTAGTCAATCCAATTCTACATGCATTTAAACAAACATTCAACCCCGATCCCAATCAACAACAATCCAAGAATCAACTACCCAAACACTACCCAAACAATCCAAGACAATATATCAACATTTTAAAGAAAAGCTATACAAACTTCTAAAATTCATAATTTACATTCTACTAATCCAATAACCTCCAAACCACTTCCTATCACTCCACCACACATGCAATTACATTAGCCCCATCGGAAACCAACCAAATGCCACCCAAATCAAGCCCAACAACCCTAATTTGGCAATGCACCAAGGCTGAATTTTTTGAACTTTTGCTACAACATTCCAATCAAAAATTCGGCATTACAACATTACTACCCTGCAATTAACAAATTTTTAGAAGCTACAATCAATCAATTCCAACCACTACAACAACAATTATTCAACAATGAACTCAAAATCCAATTTTAATACACGAAAAATAAAAATACATGCTAAACCATTCAAAACAACTATAAATCCATATAAATGATCCTTGGCAATTATCGAGCAATAATCTAAAGACAATTTAACATTTTATTGGATAAAAATTCAATTATATGAAAATGACATAAAATAGCATTTTAAGATCTAGAATTTTTCTCTTACCTTTGATCTGAAGTAAAGATAGGAATGCATGCAATAGGTGCCCAACAAGAGGAATCCAGCCCGGTTTGAAAAGATTCGGACTTTAAATGAGTTTTCTAAGGCAAAATTGCTTTGAAAATAAGTTGAAAAAATCTCTCTTTTTCTCCTTGAAGACTCACGGAAATGTGTATGTTTTTGGAGGTGTTTTTGTGTGTGTTTTGACTGAAATTGTTTGTTAAATTAGTAGAATGCAAAGTCAACAATTATTAGTAGAATGCAAAGTTGTCATCTTTTGCTATTTTAGTTGTTTTAGCCTAAAATAGTAATAATAATACTATCTAACTTATACTATATATTTAGTAGACTGTATTTTGAGGACCACTAATATTCATAAGTATATAGTTACCTACGATTAAAATCAAACGCTTATTTTTAGAAAAGACGATAAAAAATTCATATTATTTATTTTTCAAATGTCTTTTAAATGCATTTTTCAATTGTGCCATTTTAGAAATATTTAAGATGAAATATAATTTGTATTTAATATATATTAGGTCAACAAAAGTCAACACAAGAATTAAATGTAGCAGAAATCACTATTTTTTATTAAAAATATACTTTTTCGCCTGTAAAGTCTATTTAAATTCCTAATCAGTTTCATAAATAATTTTTATTAAAATACGGGTCTATTAATAATGGAGGACTAGTATTTAAAACGTTTAAATGACCTGTGTCAAAATTTTAGCGGACATGCGCTCAAAATACTATTCACAAAAACCGATTATAAAATTTTCAATGCCCTTTTTTATGAAAATTTTTTGAATGCACACATAGCATGTAATAGGAATATAAATCACAGAATTTGCACATTATAACTCATATAACACATAAACAAGTCAAAACACGCAATTCTATGCAAAGGTAAAATCTGGGGTTTCACACTAATGAGTGTCGCTACAAGGATCCACTAATCTGCATGAAAGGGAGAATATCCTATGTCGTCTCATAGAGATGTTGGCATAAATCCATGGCCATAGTGGTGTGATTAGAGATCATACAAAGAAAGTCAACATTGCATCCTTGACAATATAAGGACGGGCCTATTATGGTTTGACTAAATGATGACTATACCCTAGGGTCAGTTCGGGACACTAGTGGAAGGAATAGACTGCACATTAACTATTCGCCAAAAGGTTCTTGGATAAGAAATCTTGGTTTAAGCATTCGAGCCATCTGATTGTCGGGAAGTGTTGCTAAACACTAACCTCGATTAATAGCAACTAGAAGGTGTTATAATAGTGATAGGTTTTTGGGTACTTGTCCTAGCTAATACCGGCTTGGCACTCGAACCTAAAGGATCGTACACAAGTGAAATTGTTAGAACTATAAGGGATATAATAGAGAAGTCACGATAGCACGAGCACTTGCTCATATTCTATCTAGAAGCAAAGGCTTGTCATATTGCATATGGTTAGAATAGGTATTGGAAACCATTGAATATGCAATTGGGATAGTATGTTTGATAGTCAAATGTTTAACTTATGGTCAATGTCAATTTGGGAAATTGACTTGTGTATTAAGACAAATTAATAAATAATCGAGTGTCAATTATAATTGGGGTCAATGTTTAATTGACTTAGAGTTAATTAGAAAAGGTTTGGGCTGAAGTTAAAAGATCTTATAAGATCTGGGGTCTAAGTGCAATTGCTGAAAAGTAATAGCACATTATAAATTCAGCATTAAAAGAAAACATATTTTAAAGAGACAACACAACACCCTAATCCCTCCCTACTCTCTCGGCTGAACTCTCTCTCTCTTTCTCACTCCATAGGGATTCATGTTATACCTTCAAGCAAGAAGAAGCTTTGCTACGCCTCGTTCTAAGCCTCAACGTGGTATGTACGTGATTGTAAAGGGCTGCAAGTTTGTGGTCTTCAACTATATCCTTTATGAGGTAAATTTCAAATTCATGTATTGCTTTTATTGTCATGTTTTCCCTAAGTGCATGCTTGGATGATCCATATTCAAGGCTTTCATAGTTTTTTTAATTGTTTTATTATTACTTTCCACTGCGATTTATGCTCTTTTGTATGCACAAGAACTTTCATGCAAAGCTTGTTCGTTCTCATTCTAGGCTTGAGCGTGGTGTGTGCAAGATTGTAGAAGGCTGCTATGTTGTGGTCTTCATCAAGCAAACTCAAACGAGTACCTAGCAAAGGTAATTTTTAGATTCATTGTTTTCTTTTTTCCCCATATTTTTATGTACATGCATGCATTGGACAATCCATATTAAGGTTCTCGAGATTGTTTTAGTGCATTTTTATCTTATTCCGCTATGTTTTATGCTTTGATGCTTGCACGAGAACCTTTGATCGTTACTCGGTCAGCTTATAAAATGTGCGTAAAATAACCAAGTTAAAATCCGCAAGTGCACAAATCAATGTAGTGTAGTATGCATAGAGTGCGGAGTTGAATCCACAGGGAAGCTCTTGAGTTAGTAAGTCAAGTAGCGTGAGAAAGTGTTGAAGTGAAAACGTGACAGCTTATGAATGGTTTTGAATGTTTGTGCAAGTAATGTAAGCTAAAGCTAAAGTTCTAGTTTTGTCAAATATAAGGGAAGGGATCTAGGGGTTGGATATGTAATGAGGAAGTTAATCTAGGCTCAGTATTAGCAGGCTCTGATTCAATGCTCAGGTTAAGCTACAAGCGTTAACCTAGTTAATTTCCTAAGTTTAATTAAATCCTAGTTACTACACTTGTTATAGGTGTCGTTCTATCTTCGAGTCTGTTATATAGTCGAAATATAGATCTGTCCTTGTAACCTAGAGTAACCGGGAAAACGAAACTAAGTAATTAACTACTATACAAATAGAAATTATGGTACAACCTATAATCTCATAAAATCTATGGTACAACCTATAGATTCACTATTTAAAGCTCGAGTATATATGACACTAATGTAAAGCAATCATAACATTAACTACAAGTATAATGTATATAAAAGACAATAACAAATTGAATAATACAAGCCATATATTACATTTAAATCAAATTATCCAAATCATAGATCATAAATTAAAAGACCGTCATTTAAAATATTCTCCCCTATATAAAAATCTACTCAGACATTATAAATAAATACGAGTTATACAAATAAAAGAGAGTCAAGAAAGGCTCTCCCATTTTGATGAACGTGTATTTCTGAACATCAGGTTTGTGCAGAGGTTCCCCGCAAATAGCTACCGGGTTTTTACACTGGTTGAAATAGACAGAACTTCCCCCGTATTTGATAATTAAAATTAAAATTAACTCTAAAATAAACTTAAACTAATTAATAAAATAAATACTATAAACTAAAATTAAATATTAAAACAATTATAAAATAAAAATTAATTAATAAATTTCAATCGGGAGGGGTCTATTTATAGGCAAAATTTCTGGGGTGCGCCCGAGCGCTCAGCGAGTGTGCATTTGTTGCTTCAATCAAGCGTTGCCACTTGGCAGCTAGGTGGACCAATCAAGGTCTTTTGGCGGTCCACGTGGACCAATCAGACGTCATGGAAGCTTTTTGTTTGCTGCCAATTTTGACCACTAATTTTGACTTTGACCGGGTCGTTGATCAAGGCATTTTCAAGCATTTTCATCGTTTTAAGTCTGATTCTACACTAGGTTTGGCTAAATTCTTCCTCTACGAACTCTATTAAACCATCAATTCTTGAGTCTTCCCCGGTTTTTGACTTCATGACTCATAATTTGAATCGTTTCGAGTCTGGTTTATTCACTTTTCGAGATCAATTTACATTGCAGCAAATGTATATAAGAGTTGCATTTATTCCACAAGTTAAGATGCAAATATAGTACAAATATAGTGGTTTGAGTGCTATAATTATAGTCATATCAACATCCCCAAACCAAAACCTTGTTTGTCTTCAAGCAAGATTGTTTTCAAAACACATTAAAAGTGAAACCTCAGAAAATTTTTACAAGTCAAATTCAAAAACATATGAATGCTTTATCCCAACCCTTTGTCCAAAATTTTCAAACATGAATCATGAGAAGTATAATCAACAATTCTTAACAAGTTCATCAGTCAATGACAGGAAAGATAAGAGAACATTTACATAGCTTTCAAAAATAGTTAACTCTTTTGGAAATGAACTATTGATTGTTTCGGAGTATATATTTAGAAGAAAACTAAGCAAATTAAGTTCAAAAAAATTTTCAACTTTCAAGACCTGTAAATAGATTAAACTTTGATATTTTTGCATATTTGTAATCAAACTCTTGATCATGCCTTAACCCTTCTTACATTTGCCATAAAAATGAAAGTACAGCTATCTCTTTTTTAGTATTAAGTTTTTTCTTGCTTTATGGATATCCCATGTAGCGGGATTTAAGGCCAACAATCCCCAGTCAATTGGCCGAGGTTGCCAGGTTTCCAAGGAATCCCAACGTGCCTTAATCACCCGAGATATCCAAGCTTGAAACTTTATACTAAAGCACATATCTATGATGACGATGAAATGTTAGGATAGTGGTGCTTAGATATTTACAACATATCTCTATCAAAAGTATGTACATCTTTATTTATTTATTTTTTTAGAGAAAGTAACATAACATTACATATGGACATGACAGAGTAACAGAATATTATGTACAGACATGGTAGTAGGGTTCAGGTTTCAATCACAAGAAGCTTTCATAACAAAGGGTAATCATATCTCAATCTTTTCAAATTCATAAATCCATCAATTGTAGAAAAGAAGAACAACTAAGTTAACTTATGAATAAAATAACCCAAAATTTTTCTTTAGACATTCCTAAGAGTTAATTGTGACATTACATATCTAAAAACATAGGTTCTCAAACTATCTAAGTAATCTTGTTATAACAAGTAAGGTAGCAAAATATTCTTTCTCATAAAAAAATGTTTATCAAAATGGTGTATTGCTTACATATTTTTAAAAATTTTATCATGAAATTCAATATACACCCCCACACCGAAAGTTTGCTTCTCCTCAAGCAAATAGCAATGTAAAACAATAAAAGTGCAATATGTATGTAACAACACAATGACAAATGCTACATCCCCAAACCTATGATTTGCTTACTTTTCAACACATGTTGACTAGGTTTAAAGGGAAATGTAGTGGTAAAGAATGATATCACCTCATATGAAGTAATTCACTGTTGATGAAAAAAAATGTGTCTATTTATCTTTGTCAAAAGATGGATCATCCTATAAACTCATAAAATATTAGTAGATTGTTTTAAGATTATCATCAACACAACAAAAATAGTTAACTAATCTGAGTAAATCTAAACAAAAAGTATAGGGAAAAAATCAAAAAGAAATATGGTCATGGAAAATAACTAACATACTATGTAATATGAAAAATAATTTAACCGCCCAGACCATTTAAACTCTTTTTCTGGGGTTCAAGAGTTGAATTTAAAAACTATTTTAAGGACTAGCTCTTCCAGAGGTTTTTGTGCTCACGACATCTAGTGTTTTCCTTCAGCACACGAGAGGCCATAACCAGCTCCACAGGGTCAAAGGTATTATAATGGGGTTTTACGTTGCAGACTTTACATCCGGTGTATGTTCACACTCCCAACTACCTTATCAAGTAACTCCCAACAGACCCAAACTACATTAAGCTAGTGGAGTAGCAAACACTATAGACAGAGTTGCACAATCAAGTCAACCGCACACAAAAACGTACAGTGACTACTAGTAGTATGACAATTATACCTTTATGAATGTTTCACAGGGCTAAAAACCCAAACCATATTAAGCTGGAGAAAGATTCACAGGGTAAATGTAAATGACAAAAATAAAACAAAAATTAAATTAAAACATCAAAAAGAACACTAGGTTGCCTCCTAGTAGCGCTAAGTTTAATGTCTTCAACCAGACAGAATCCTTTCTTATTGAAGGTAGTCAGGGTCCTGAAGTTCAACAGATTCTACTTCATGAGTGACTAATTTCAAATTGAATGCATGCTTCAATTGCTGGCCATTGACTATACGGACTCGCTCACCAGTGGGGTGCTTAATCTTGATAGCTCCAGAAGGAAATGTTTCAAGCATCTCATAGGGTCCATCCCACCTAGTCCTTAATTTGACTGGGAAGAACTTCAGTTTAGAGTTAAACAACCAAACTTTATCAGAAGGAGAGAAAGTTTTTCTCAGAATAGATTTATCATGCAGTTTCTTCATTCTCTCCTTGTACAGTTTTGCATTCCCATAGGCTTCGAAATGAAGCTCTTCTAACTCACTCAATGCCAATTTCCTACCTTCACCTGCCTACTGCATATCAAAGTTCAGGACTTTAATAGCCCAATAAGTTTTATGCTCAAGTTCAACAGGGAGGTGGCAAGTTTTACCGTATACCAACCTATACGGGGACATGCCGATGGGAGTCTTAAAAGCTGTAGGGTAGGCCCACAATGCATCGTGTAGACGACTCGACCAATCTTTGCGATCGGACCTAATCGTTTTTTGCAGAATTGATTTTATCTCATTATTCGATACTTCCACTTGACCACTTGTTTGTGGGTGGTAAGGCGTCACAATTTTGTGGCGGACAGAGTATTTTTTCAAAAGAGCTTCAGGTGTCCTGTGACGGAAATGTTGCCCATAGTCACTTAAGAGTACACGTGGTACCCTAAATCGAGAAAATATGTTCTCCTTAATGAGCTTGACCACAACTTTATGGTCATTGATTCGGGTTGCCACAGGCTCTACCCATTTGGACACATAGTCCACAGCTACAAGAATATATGTATACCTAAAGGAAGGAGGAAAAGGACCCATGAAGTTAATACCCATACATCGAATATTTCACAAACTAGAATGAGTGACAGGGGCAACATGTCTTTTCTTGAGATAGACCCATCTTGTTGACATCGAGAGCAGTTCTTACAAATTTGCTGGGCATCTCTAAAAAGAGTGGGCCAAAAGAACCCACACTTAAGGACTTTGACAATTGTCCTATTTCCTCCAAAATGGCCACCACAAGCTTCAGAGTGGCAAAATTGAAGTATGTTATCAAACTCGTCCTCAGGTACACATCTCCTTATGACCTGATCAGCACAGATCTTGAAAAGATATGGGTCTTTCCAGATGAAATATTTGACCTATGCCATAAAACGTTCCCTCTCTCTCTTACCCCAGTGAGTTGGAAACTCTTGGGCAGCCAAATAATTAACAAAGTGGGCATACCAAGGGGTTTGGTGTGAGACAGCAAAGAGCTGCTCATCAAAAAACGTATCTCTAAAAGGAAAATAGTCAATAGGAGTATCACAAACAAGACGTGATAAATGATTAGCTATAGAATTCTCACTCCCCTTTCTAATAATAGCCAACAGATCAAACGGGGCTTAGTATCCCATTTGGTGAGTAAATATCGCAAAGCGGCATGATCTGTATACACTATTACTTTTGACCCAAAGATATATGATCTGAATTTATCTAGTGAAAAGACTACCGCTAGCAATTCCGTCTCAGTGGTTGAGTAATTCTTTTGAGCATCATATAAGGTCTTACTAATATAGTAGATCACATATGGCAGTCTATCCCTACGTTGTCCTAAAATAGCTCTTACTGCATAGTCAGATCCATCACACATAATCTCAAAGGGAAGGCTATAATCGGGAGGCTGGATGATAGGGGTAGAAGAAAGCAAGGATTTAAGCTTCTCAAAAGCTTTAGAGCACTTGTCATCGAAATTGAATTGAGTATCATGTGCTAAAAGACTTGAGAGAAAAAGAGCAATATGGCTGAAATCCTTGATGAAACCCCGATAGAAACCGACATGACCAAGAAATGATCGAATATCCCGCACCGTTTTAGGTGCATGGAGCTTTTCTATTAACTCAACCTTGGTTGGGTCTACATGGATACCATTCTATGAAACCACATGACCAAGCACTATCCTCTGCTTAACCATGAAATGGCTTTTCTCCCAACTCAAAACCAAATTCATCTTAACACATCGATCTAGCACTAAGGAGAGATGTGTGAGGCATTCATTAAAAGTAGCTCTAAAAACTGAGAAGTCATCCATGAAGACTTCCAAAAACTTCTCGATCATGTCAGAAAAAATGACCTTCACACATCTTTGAAATGTCGCAGGTGCATTACATAGATTAAAGGGCTTGTGCCTAAAGGAAAAGGTCCCATAGGGACAAGTTAAAGTGGTATTTTCCTGATCTTCAAGAAAGACTGGAATTTGATTATATCCCGAATACCCATCCAAAAAATAGTAGTAGCCCTATCTGGCTACTCTATCTAAGATTTGGTCAAGGAAGGGTAAAAGGAAGTGATCTTTCTGAGTTTTTGAGTTGAGTTTCCTATGATCGATACAGACACGCCAGCCAGTAGTGGTGCGTGTAGGAATGAGGTTGCTTTTATCATTTGGGACCACTGTTATCCCAGATTTCTTTGGTACCACTTGTACCGGACTTAGCCAAGGGCTATCAAAGATTGGGTAGATAATACTTGCATCAAGTAACTTGATCACCTTTTTATGGATGACATCACCCATTTTCGGGTTCAGTTTCCCTTAAAATTCTCGAGAATGAGTAACTCATTCTTCAAGGTGAATTCTATGCATACAAACAGAGGGATCAATTCCCTTCAAATTAGCGATAGTTCATCCTATTGCCTTCTTGTGAGTACCTAAGACTTCTAAGAGTTTACCCTCATTCTCGGTGGTCAAATTCAAGGAAATGATGACTGGAAAGGTCTCATCAGGGCCTAAGTAAGCATACTTTAGGTGCTCAGGCAATGTTTTGAGCTTCAAAGTTGGTGGAGACTCAATTGTAGAACTATCAGAAGCTTCAGAGAACTACTCCCCTTGTCATAGTTTTCTTGCCTTTTATCATTGAAACTCATACCATCATGATGCTAGTAGTTATTATAATTGTGACCACCTCTGCGTCCCCATCCACGGCCATGACCGCGACCACAACCACAGTCTCAGCCACGGCCACGACCATGACTATTATAGTCTGGAATATTCACTTCAGGGAATGGTTCTGAGCCTGTCAGTCGTCATTGGTAGTTTTTCATTAATAATTCATTGTTTTACTCTACCACCAAAAGACATGCTATTGGTTTAGAATATTTTTGGAAACCACACTCTCTGTATTGTTGTTGCTTATATTCGATGCATGGAATGTGGAATACGTTTTTTTTTAACATAATCATCTTTCTAATCTTTTCTCTGTACATTTGTAATTGTGAAGTAATATTATGCACTGAAGAGTGATATTCACGCACTGTAGAGAAATCTTATAATCTCAAGTATATCCACCTGTGATAGAGCAATGGAAAGAATACTACCTTCTGATGGTCGTATCTTTTTTTTAGATTAACCTATAGTTCAAGTGAATCTTTTACAGTAAGATACTCGACATTTAATGCCCCATGTAAATGATGGCGAATAAATATCACCGCCTTAGCACGATCTTGTAAAGATTCTTTATTTCCTTCGACTATGGTCTTTTCAAGACCTCTGGCTTGAAGATGTATATCGACATCCAATATCCATGATAAATAATTATCACCTGTTATGTCAAAGGCAATAAATTTGAGCTTGGCAATAATTATCACTTGTTATGTCATAGCACTAAAAGACACCAAATAAAAATTAGTTATTAGAAATCCATAGTAAAAGTACAATATAAATTTTAAATTAAACAAGTACAAAAATAAGCATTTTCACTGCCATATCATGTGTGCAGAATGTATGAATATCTTTAAAATTTCTGAGAATTGAAGTAAAAAGATCTGACTACCTGTGTCTTACTATTATGGCAGAGTCTCGTGCTGATAACATATTAGAAATTAATAGTTAGATAAACTATAATAAGAGACAATAAATATTATAAAGAGAAAACTGAGATTCTTATTGATTGCTGAATGAATTACAAAACAATGCAAGTCTTCTATTTATAGAGTTTTAGAAGCTTCAGGTTGCACAAGAGTTGATGCAGTAACAAGTTGCTGCAAATCAGAAGTAGACTGCTGCAAATCAGAAACAGGCTGATGCAAATCAAAAGCAGGCTGTTGATAAAGACTAGTTGCAAGCTGCTGCTAATTACAAGTTGGTAGTGAATATCCACATATCAATATTTCAGAACTACTTGAAATAAATATATATTTAAACTATATAAAAAAACAATGTTAACAAGTAACAAATGAATTACTCAAATTCACAAAACAATATAAAAAATGCAACAAACTTATAAATTTACACAATGGGTTATCTCAAAGAAATCAAAAAATAATAAATTTACTTAAAATATCAAATATCAACATCATCTTTAAAAAATGACAAAAATCACAAATTTTGTGTACACCATAAAATCCATACATGTATATAAGCATTACTGTTAACAAAAAGAAAATAATTGAATGAGAATAAAAGAAGAAGAAAAAAAGAAAACGAGAACAAAGAATTCATTTCTTCAGAGAGAGAGAAAGAAAGAAAAAAAGAAGATAAATATAAAGGCTTTAGGTAGGGGATCAACTACTAGAGGCTTGTGTGTAGGAAATAAGAACTTGGTGGATAATCTTCAATAGATATATATATATAGAGAGAGAGAGAGAGAGAGACAGACAGACAGAGAAAGAAAGAAAGAAAGAAGGTGGAGGAGCACATATTTGGAAGTGTATTTAGGGGTTGCCAGATTGATATGTTGTGTTATGATGAGGAGTACATTAGCCGTGATAAGAAGGATTAAGAAAAATTTGTGGTGTATATAAAACCAATAATGATTGTAATGCAGTTGGTAAAGTCTTATACTTAATTTTAGCATGTTAAGTGTTCGATTCACAGCCAAAGCATGTGAAAGCATTTTTTTGTCAATTGTTAGATAATAAAATTATGTATTTATTATTCTAATAAAATAATAATCGTTTTTCAGATTTCGGTTCTTCAAACCTATAACCAAAACCTATCGGATTATCACTCGAATACCTCTATAAAAACCAAATCCTAATGGGTTGCCCATAAGTTTTTTGTTATCAAATCAGTTACCTATTGGTTTAGAATTTAAACCCTACCCATTACCATCCTTACCCACCCCTCATACCCTCTACACATATGTACATCACATACAAATACATAAATATATATATATATACATATATACATAAAACCTTGACCCAAAAAAAAAAAACATAACACATATACAACCTGAACATACATACACACACACATCACGCAAGGATAAGGGATCATGGGGATTGATGAAGGAGAAGGGTATAGTGTATGTTAGGGGTGCAACCTTAAGGGTAAGGGGTGTAAAGATTGTAACCGTGAGGGTAAAAGGTTAGTGGAGAGAAGAGGTAAAGGTACAACCATGGGGTGGGGGTGGAGGTACAATCGTAGGGGTAAGGTGTTGATGGTGACGAAAGGGAAAGGGCACAAGGATAGAGGATGGTGGTGACAACGATAAAAAGGTATGGGCATAAGGGGTAATAGTAATAACAGGTAAAAGGGTGAAGATAATGGCAACAACGAGGTGAGGAGTAAAAGGTGGTGATGACAAGGTAAAGGTTAAATAGAGGGTAAGGTAAAAGGTGTAAGGGATAAGTGGTTCTATGAGGGACTAGGTATAAGATGTAAGGTGTAAGGGATAGAAGGTTTTATGAAGGAGTAGGTATAAGATAGAGGTAAGGTATGTAGAGAATGGATTTAGGGGTAAATTAGTAAATTAATTTATTAAAGTGTTGTGTATATATGTTCACATGTTTATTTTATGTGTGTTGCATATATATATGTATATGTGCAGGAAAGTATAAGGGATAGGAGTACAAGGAATGAGGGTAGTAAGTGTATGTTGATGAAGGTAAATAAGGAAGATGAAAAGGAATCAAGGGCAATTAAAATATTCTGTCTGTTTGAAAACTAGGCAATTAAAATATTTTGTAAGTTTGAAAAATAAGTTAAATTTTTTGTACAAGTTTAGGTACTATTGAATTTATTTATAAATTTTAAGGACTAAATTGAAATTTTATAAAATGTTATAATATTTTTTTAATTTTACCCCTGTGATATCATTTATTTTGGTTAAATTCAACACTATTTTTAACGTCAAAAACCAAATTAATTATTTTTTAAACACAATAAATACTGATTTAAACCATTTGATATAATGGAGATTAACTTGAAAAAATAAAAAACAATGGGAACCATTTACATTATTCTCCCTATTAAAGAAAAAGTCCTAACAGTACAAAGCAAGCTTTTAGATCATCCATTCACTCCTAACAAGATATGAGTTTCAAATTGGTTCCTCAAAAACTGCCTAATCCGTGTAGCATTCCAAGTAATATCTATCCCTTGCATTAAAATTTCATTTCAGAAGACAAATGTGACGATAAATGCAAGCATTTCCATATGTTCAACACTGCTATCATGTTAATTGTTCCATGCTGAGCTTAATTCACATGGAGTCGAGCAGCCAACGGATGTAATTTTTCTTCTTATAATATAAAATGTTCGTTTGACCAGGAAATAAAAAATAAAAATAAATAAAAAAGAGGAGCCACAATTAGTACAAGATAAATAAGCCAAACCCGGAAATTTACCCTCTGATATGCCAATCAGCCATAGTAAATATCGTGCAACAAAGATGCGGTGTTGTGCCAGGTCTTGCTGCTGATCATACAAACCGCCACAGAAGATGCAACTCAGATCCCATGGAGTCATATGCTATTGTGAGTTAATATTCAAGATTAAGCAGCCGAGAGGAGGGAGAGCATGGCACGACTAGACTCAGGTCCATGATTATTTACGCTAGGGATAATGTTCCCAGGCAATACCAACTTAACAAACTCTTTGAGTTCAGAAAAGCTGCTATGCTCACTGTATGGTACTTCATACCTGAGGATGAAAAAGGAATCAATATGTGATTGCAACGAGTTTGGCTTATTTATAATATCGTCCTCTCCGTGAATAACAAAATAAGTAGTCAAAGATCACCTTATAATTGTACCCTGCTGCCATCTTCTTCCAGAGGACTTCTTTTTCCCTTTTCCAATTGTCCAACCAGTTGGAGAGAAAGCAACTATAAGATTGAATCGACCCTGCACCGCACCAAGAGAATAAACCATATTGTAAATCTCCAGAATGGAAAGAAGATAGTAAGAGATAAAACTTGATACCCGGTGGAGTCTATCTCCTAATATGAAAATATCAATTCTTGGCAGAAGAAACACGGAAATTGAGCATAATTTTACAACGACGCTAACTTTTCAAGCTGGATGCGGAAGCTGGTAATCATCAGTATACAAACACTATCTTCAGCAAGAAGAGGAATTTAAAGCCAACAGAATTCTGCAATTTATTTGTGCAACTGTTTACCCTTAAAAGAGCTTTATTGGACTATCCTCCAATTATTAAATCAATGCATTCTAGCAGTAGAAATGAAGAAATATAAGAATATTAGAAGAAATATATAATTAGATATCAAATACCAGAGTAATGCATGAATCAGATTTCATTGAAATCCAGTTTGGAGAAACAAGTGTCAGAATAGAAGAGAATCATTTCATTCAATTTATTGAAATTTCAACATGGAGAAGAGGATGCCTAAGAGACTTAAATCTAATAGTTCTAGAATTATATTGATTTGTACACGCAAAATAAAGGCAAGAAAGGGTTTCTGTGCTGAGATTTTGCGCCTCATGCAATCTATCATATTGTAACAACTTTAGCAAATGTTGCAGTAGCACCTAGATTCTCAAGATCCATGTTACGGTTGTGATGCTGCGGAAAAATTGCGCATAGACTGACAAAAGCATAATATTAAAATTCTCGTGATTAGGCAATGTCCTGTTACTTTTTTAGACCAATTTTTACGCCTTCAAGCAGAATCTACTATAAATCTAATTCCTTTCATGGACATGCCTAGGATTCGAGAGTTTGATATCTTATCTGGTGTTTAGAAAAAATAATATGCATTCAGAATGTTTGCACTCACCGAGTATTGGTTTGATAAATGCTTCAATCTCTTGAAGCTAGCAAGTGTCCACATTGGCACTACATGAATTTGGCTTTCATATTCATTTGATGTGAGCCACTGCATCTCTTCCTTGGATAGCTCCAGGCACTCCAAGAGACGCAACTTTGCTGCAGTGACGTAGATTTTCTTACTCAGAACACGAGCAACCTCCAAAAACAACCGTTCTTTTCCTGTCATTTAGGGAACATAATGTAGATCAGAAAAAGGTCTGGTGTCGTAATTAGGGACTGTATATTCCACATTCATGAAATTAAATTAGTAGAAAGTCAAGGTGAGTCAGCAGAGATGAATTTTTACCAATTGTATAGCTACCAATCAGAAACAGAGTTTTTGGGTTGAACGCTTCGGCTTGGATGGCCTCAATGACAAATTGAATAACAGCCTCCTGCTTTGGGAAATCATACTGCAAATTATAACAATAAGCTTCTATTACCCTTCAAGCATAATCTCAGATATGGCCAAAGCAAATAATTTACTTAAATAATGCATGGAGTTATGTCTGGAATCACAAGAAAGAACTAACTATGGTCAAAACAAATATTTGAGAGCCTATGCTTGAAAACTGGTAAGTATTTCTTAACTTATGAGTATTCCTTAATGATGTATGCACCAGTCCAACTTTATATATTCCACCACCATGTTAATACTGACCCTTGGTAAGTTTGACAAGTGAAAAATAAGACAATACAAAACCAAATAAAATAAAGTAGTATCTTACTAGATAGTTGACTATATGGATTTGAGAGCACCGCTCAGTCCTGTTGAGAAACATCTCCACAGTTAACTCCATGCACAAGAGATCTTGTTTGAATGTATCCATCTAACTTCTTTTAGGTCTCCCTATGCCCTTCTTACAATGGACAACCTCCATACTTTAGACAAATGCCTCTACACGTCTTCTCCTGACACTTCCAGATAAATGCCTCATCTTATTCTGAAATGAAGCCACCCCCACTTTTTCTCAAATCAGATTGTCTTTTAACCTATACTTTTTAGTATTGTCTCACATTCATCTCATCATTCTCTCTTCAAAGTTGGAAGTTCATTGCCCAACACTCTGCCCATATAGCAAAATTGGTCCTATAACTATCTTATACTACTTCCTTTCTTATTCAAGGGGTAGTTTCTAATTACACAAGATTTCATGATGCGCTTCTCCACTTATATGATATAAGTGGAACAGGAATTTCCAAGAACAGTTGGATCGGAGGCAGCTCACATCTGTGATGGAGAGGATATGCCTCTACATTAGAGTTTTTTTATATTAGAATTCACATATAGATATCCCACATCCATCCTCATCTGCTTGTTGTACAGCATAGTCAAAGCCATGATTTAAGGACAATTATTTGTATAGGATTTCCTGTAATTGTGGATCTAGATTTGTAAAGCTGTAATTAAGGAATTCAAAGTTGAATTCCTTAATAGGTGGTAAAATGAGTTGTATATAAATGTACAGAAACTTCAATGGAAAATATGAAACATTTTTCATAGCTAAACAACTCTACTAACATATTAATCCCAGAATTCAATGATCAACATAAGTTAGGGAGCTAGATAAACTCTACAAACATGCAGCTTGGATAACCATTTTGATTCAAGGTTTCAGCACTTAATATGACATTAACTGGTTCCTCATCATCAAGTACCTGCTTAACGCATCTTGAACAGAATCAAGCCAAATATAAATTATAACAAGTTAATTCTGAAACTGACATCTACCCTGGTTATGCATTACCTGAGGGTTACAGTAGGTGGTGTCAAGGATTAGAGTGTCTATGCGGGAAGTCTGCAAAGTAAAAATCTTCCCCATTTCTTCACTAAACCGGAAATCCCCAGTGTGTAAGACAGCCTAGATGCATAAATAACCACCGGATTCAATATAAAAAATTACCTAAAAATCCTCATTAAAATGAAGAAAATAAAAATAAAAATTTAAGGCTGGAGTCAATTTGGTGCCCACCTTACCATTGGGCAGTTCAAAGAGAATTATGATTGAACCAGGACAGTGATTTGCATCAAAACATGTAACAGCAATGCCTGCAATGCTGATCTTCTGGTTGAGGGGCAAAATCTCTACTCGTTCCCATGGGATTCCAATTTTCAAATTCACAAGCTTTGCAGTAATGGAGGAGCAGTAGATTTTTCCATGAGAGAAGGACTTTGTAAGCCCTTGATAGTCTGCAGAATCAGATGAATAGAATGTTTATAAGTTTATTGTAGGATAAGAAAGCCAGAGAGCTTCAACAGTGATGTAATCATTGGTGACAAGACAATTACGCCTCAACTTAAGACATGCATTATGGAGCAATTGGTATTCACCAGAATATAAACATTGCCAAACTTTTAAGTAAGATTCTGCGTACAGTCTCCAAACTATGATGAAATCAGATAAGCATCACCACAAGACAATGGAAATATAAGATGAAAAGCTATTATTGTTGCCAAACCCAAATTAAAGCCCACTGATTTGGACTTTCTCTGAGACAATACCTCTGTGAAATCCTTACACGTCTAGCAAATCATGGAGAATGCAAAACTTAAAAATGATTAACTGTAAGAATAAACAATAGAAACAGGGAAGCAACTGGAAAAATCACAATGCACAACCTGGGTTTTTTGACGTAAAACAAAGAATTTGAAATTGTATAACTAATACTAGCATACAACATGATTTAGGAAAAGCAAGACTAGAGCTTCTATACTAATTGAGCCAGTATTCCTATATGCTAAAGAATGAGAATGGATATTTCTGAATGAGTAGCATGATAATTAAGAATCAAGATATTTAGATTGAATGATTCCATGCTATCATGACAGTCTGACCATTAAATGCAGAAGACACAAACTGAGATCAATGTTCTTCCATAATGAACCTATATAAGCACTGAAAAATAAATGAAACTCGACTTACGATCCATGTGGAAGTGAGTTAGAAACCAATGTGAACAATCTCTTGCAAGGTACTTAAATGCATCCTGCAGAAAGGGCAAACACGAAAATAGCAGTGAAACATCCATCATAAGCATGTACATCTGCTGCAAGTGAATTCATGAAAGAAAATATACCCTCTCCTACAGCCCTCCTTTTGCACAAGGTACAGATAAGAAAGGACAATATAAGGACTAGTATGCATTGAAATGCAAAGCAAAGTTATAATGCCTGTACCAAAACTTTAACGTGATATTCACCTAGCATCTTTAAACAGTCATAAATACACAAAATAGTGGAAACTACAGTATCCTGCTGTCTGCAATATTTGCTCAGAAATTTTTTAGAAAGTTTACCGTTTTCCTAGTGATACTGATACATATATATTCACCTCTCTCTAAACAGCAAAAAATTATTTTATAATTGAAAAGATTGAGATTGTAACATTGAAAGAAACCAAAAATATAATATTACTGGTTTAAGCAAAATACTATACCACTCTAAATGATGTTCCTGGTATGCAACACCATGGAGGAATATCCTTCTGTTTTCCATTCTTTACATGATTTTTATTTGAATTCTTCTTCTTAACAGGACCAGAAGGCCTTCTCACGACTTCGTTTTCTCCTTTATTAGTAACACCAACTCTCGGCCTCGTAGTTACAGAACCTGGAAAATAATCTGTTATCAACTTAGTTGTGACTTGTTTACCAGTCTCTTCAGCTACAACTGTCAAGACATCTGCCTGCTTTTCCATTGCCTTGGTACCATCCCTTCTTAGTTCACTTAGAGCATGAATAATTTTTTTCCTTGGGCCAAATGCAGTAACACCGATGTTGAACAAATCCTGTAAGGATATCAATGGCATCATAATATCAAAATTAGACTCAACAACCACCAGAATATGAATATGACAAATAATCTACAGAAACCCAACAGTACAGCACGATGAATGGAAAGCAGACCAATTTACTAGAGTGAACTCAAATCAATTTAAATAGATCACCTGGACATGTCTCAGCAAAAATTGCATAGCAACAGTGGCTCAAATGTGAGCTAGGGAGGGATTTGATTAGGTTAGGCTCCATTTAGAGGAAAACATGTCACTTCATGAAACTTATACCCCAATCACATTCGTAATAAACACTACATGAGTTATATCCTTAAGGAAAAACAGGCTGAAACAATAATCAGCAGTAAACAATGAGGAATGCTCAATCAACGAGATTACAATGTCATATTTGGTGTCATTGTTGGTAGCAAACCAGTGATAAGGGTTATCTTTCACCAAAGCCTGAACAACAGAAAAATATTTATTGATCATAATGGCAATGGTGTGATTGTAAAATTCTAAGCCTGAGCTGGTTTCACAAGATCTCCATCAAACTATGGTCATATTGAAGTTAGCCAAATGTGAAGTCTATGTTGATAATGTACTGCTCGACCAAGAATCAAACTTATATTTGGAACACCTTGTAAAATAAACCATGATCAATAGTTACTATTAGCTTCTTGAAATAACATCCTTCCCAAAAGCAACAGACACAAATGTAAAAAGAGGGAAAACTACAAATACACATGCATTAGCATAGACATCTTGTAGTGGCAAGGCAAACACATAGGCGAAGAAGACTTGTTACTCTACATTTTTAGGTGCGTTACAGAGACGTCAATTTCCCAAATTCGGAGCCCAAAACAAAATGGATATAGACTAAAGAATTATGTTTTCCATCTCCTAGTGCTAAACAATTTTTCCCCAATGCTACACGGGCCTAAGAGAGGAGATGGGCTCTCAATAAGAATGAACGACATTATCAAATTCACATAGTTGACCGAACCAAGTACGACAAAGGCTTGGTTTGGTGCAGCATGGTTGCGCAATCATGAAATAAACATAGCACACCTCTTCTGTCAACCATTGCAAAGTGTCCCAGTCAATCTCCTCCCTGACAAAAACTTCTTCATATTTAGCAAGTCCTAGATTTCGTAACCATTCAAGAACAGGTGTTACTTCTACAACTTTCTTAGGGGATCGAACTGGGGAACCATCAAGAACTTGGCCAGGACACTGATTAGCTGCATCAATACTTGGTACAGCCACCTGGGATAACATATTACAACAACATAAAAACTTATTAGTTTAATGTACATAAATAAAATAAAACATCAAGACATTAATCAAATAAAATCTAGAAATTTTCCAAAAGAAAAGAGATAATCCAGCTCAAGCCATATATCATATCTGAACTTATTATAGCTTTCAGAAATGCATTTTCTGTTAATTTGAAATCAATCAAATTCACTGCAACTATGGTAATCTCAAATAATATACAATTATAACAATGCTATAAACAGAGGTGGTGATGAGAAATAACATAGTTCCACTGTAAATTCAATTGGCATTAGCTGGAATAACTTGGTATCTTGGACGTGGATCTTAGGATTCATTGTATTATCTAACGCCCCTTTGCGTGTAAACCAAAATTGATAGAACGGTTCAATTTCTCCAAGTACCAAATCTGTATGAGAAGAGCAAGAGCGGGCTATTTTTAAGTTCCAAGTGTTAAAAAATAGACTTGCGAAGCCTATCTGCCCAAGCCCTGCTATTTCAGGGTCTCATACACGAGCATTTAGAAACCACAACGCAAAAGCAAATATTAAAAATTTTACCTGTGTAGAAGAAGCTTCATGCTCGTCAAGGCATTGATTAGTATGCAGCTGCCTTTGCTCCTCACTGGAACCCGAAATATCAACTCCACATAAAGGACAACAAATTGGAGAATCAGCAGCACCAGCACCAGCGTCATCTGGATTACTTATGACGTCATCCGACTGTCCACATAATTGAAGTAACAAATCAAGCTCATATTCGTCCTCCTCAGAATCAACAGCTTTCACACCCACATCAGCATCACCATCCTTATTGTCACTGATATTGAAGCCACTATTAAGTCTACTCATTATTAACCTCGACTCTATGGAATTATTACTATTATTATTATTATTATTATTCGACCCTATTTGATGGCTCTTGAAAAAGTTACAATCGTCCGTAACGCCAATAGGGGACCCGAATGAAGGCATGATGGAATGGGAAATGCGGTTTTCTTTACCAGGTTGTTGGTTTTTCGGCTTTTTACACGGGCGGCTGGTGGTGGTGTTGGGATTTTGGGGTTTTTTGAGTGAGTTGCTTATATTGGTGGGTATGGGGTTGAGGCAACTAGTAGTAGTAGATTGAGAGTGAGAGGAGAGCTCTTGAAAATCATCGTCGTCGTTGTTGAAGCTGGGTTTGGGGGCCATGAGAGAGAGAGAGAGAGAATGCGAATGAGGGTTTGGCGTTGGCTTTGGGGGAAAAGAGATATCAGATACGCTGGCTGGCTGGCTGAAGTTTGGGTTTTTGAATTTTGCAGAAATGGAGGGAAATACAAATAGTAGCATATTTTGGTAAAGTATCTTCAGTAGAGTCTCTAAAATTACGGTATGTCTTGAGTAATTTAGAGACTCAACTTAAATCTCATATGTTTTTTTAAGTCTCTAAAAAAAAGTTAACTCCAATAAGGGTTTTAATTAAATTGAGTCTCTATATTATGTTTAATTTAATTTTGCATACTAATTTGATTACTCATTATTTTTCGCGCCAGTTATTTTAAAAAAAATATATTATTTATATTATTGTAATTTTTTTTACAAATATTTCAACTAAAAAATAAATTAATTCTAACAACGGTATAATATTTTGATATGGATGACGTTTAATTACATCCGATTATATTATAATACATTATTTAGGTGATGAATAAATAAAATTAGGTGATGAATAAAAAAAGTGACATATTATGAATATAAAAAAAAACTACAATATATTATGAATAAATAAAATTAAGTGATGAATAAAAAAAAAGTGACATATTATGAATATAAAAAAACTACAATATATTATGAATAAATAAAACTAGGTCATGAATAAAAAAAAAGATGACATATTATGAATATAAAAAAACTACAATATATTATGAATATAACAAAAATAATTAATGAATAAAAAAAATTGCAACCTATATAAACCCCCACCCCTCTCTTTATGGTTTGGTTACCACTCCCTCCCCCCAGGTGCTGTTATTTCCTTTCTGTGACCCACGTCACCTTCCTCTCCCCATCGCGTCACCGCCTCCCCCACCCCATCATCCCCATGCGCCACCTCTTCCCTTCCCTGTCGCGCCGTGAGCCCCTTCCCTCCCCCTTCCCCCACCCCACCCCACCCTACCCTACCCTACCCCACCCCAACCTATCACATCTCCCTTCCCCTCCACTCTGCCCCCTGTGGAACCACTGCGAAGCCCCGCCCCATGCGCCACCCCTCCCCCACCCCCCTACCGCCAACCCTAAAAGGTTAGATCTGTGGATCTAACTTACCTTTTTTTTTTTTTGGAAAGCGAATTTATTTTTGTATATTGCACAATATGAGAATTTTTTGCTTAATGTTGGATATATTGCAATGTTTGTGTTGTATATATACAAATCTTGTTCAGATCCGTTGAAATAGTGTTTTTTTTTGTTGCAACGTTCATCAGATCTGTTGTAACATTTTTTTTTTTTTTTGAAACGTTCATCAGTAATTTTTTTTTTTCAAATGTTGTCAGATCCGACAGTGTCGGATCTGACTATCTGACACCTCGGGTCCAACCCAAAATGGAGACCCATTTGTCTTCTTGTTGAGTTTCTATTTTGGGTCTCCATTTTTGTTGAAAAAAATTTAGATGGGACTCCATTTTTACACAAAGTCTCATGAGCATTTAACACCAAATGAGCATTTAAAAATTAGTCATAAAGAACCCCTCACGTTAGATCTTGAGAATGAAAGCAAGAGAAGCAAGAGAATGATTGAAACTAGCTAGAAAATGCAAGAGAATGGCTTGGTTCTTCTTCTTTCTTCCTCTTCTTCTTCTTCTTTCTCTCCCAAACGTGTGGTTTAGTGTGTGTGTGTGTGTTGCAGCATTTTTGTGTGTGTATGGTGTAATGTGTGTGTTTTGTGTGTTTGTTTTGTATATATGATATCTATATGTGTGTGTGTGTAGATTAAGTAGGTAGGATATTTTAAATTTTGGCCAAATGACGATAGTGCCCTCCACTAAATGCAATTCTACTAGTTTGCCATTTTGTTTGTTTCTAACTAGTTTAGTTAGCAATTGATAATTGCTAGAGTTTAATTATTATCTACATTATGTAAATTACTCAAATGCACGTAAGATAATATTTGTTTGCACGTAATATGATGTAAATGTTTATAAAACCAGGTAAATACACTTAGAGACGCTAGAATGCAAATAAAAAAATATGAATGCACATTAAATACTTATGAATTCATATAATTAAATGTATAAATGAATGTGGGGCTTCACATAAGATGTTTTCTTCACTTAAATCCTTCAAATTCTCTACCTCATCATCGTCAAATGCTGAAAAATTGCCATCACTGTCTGATTCTATATTTTCGTATATAGGCTCGTCGGTATTCATTTTTTCTGAATGCTAAAAATATATAAAACATGTATTATTTTAGTCGAAAATATATGTGTTTTACAGCTCAACATATCTCATTTACAATAGTGTACCCATCTAATTACTAGAGAAAGACAATTTCTAAACTCATAAAATCACTGTAAATTATGGTGAACTTTTTATGTTTTGTGATACTAAATTTCAATAAATCAATACTATTAATAAACATACAAAACATATCATTGTTTTATGCAAAATAAGTACAATACTTTACTATGAAATTTTTATGATTTGTGATACTAAACTTCAATAAATCAATACTATTATTAAACATACGAAATATATCAGTGTTTGTATGCAAAATACGTATAATACTTCCCTACTTAAGATGAATAATATCAATAATAGACTAACAATATATGCAAGAAGAGATTAATTTAACATACCAATTTTTACCTCAAGTAATAAGCTTTTGCACCTTGCAAACAAAATATAAGCTTTGGCTACTTTTCTTTCTTGGCTATTTGCAAGATTTTTTTTACTTCTTCTACCTTTCAATTTTTAACTATGCATTTTGATTTATATCATCAGATTTTAGATTGCATAGTATTGTGACATTTACTATAAGTGGTTATATTTCAATTTCAAATTAATTGTCTATTTCTTTTCGAATTAAATGCAACTTTTTATCCTAGTATAGTTATTGATAATTGCTTATTCAGATTGAATTAAATGCAATGTTTTTTCCTAATATAGCTATTTGTAATTACTTTTTCAGATGCAATCAAATAAAATCACAAAAATTATATGAAGACATAGTTGATGTACGCAATAGTAAGAAATGTTGTTTATTAACATCTAATTCAACTGGTAAAATGTTATATTTACATCAAATTACATCCATTGTATAACAAATAACCCAAAATATATCATGTATGGTACTGATTATATTGCTTTATACACAACTTAAACATAAACTAAAAAATTATAAAAGTCAAATCAGCCAGTTGTGCCTTGGGAATTCGCGCGCAAATTCAAATCCAACAACACATTTGTAGTCATCGTTATATTTATATCACATGACATCCATTTTATAACAAACAACCCAAAATATATCATGTATGTTACATATTATATTACTTTATACATAATTTAAACATAAAATAAAAATAATAATAAAAGTCAAATCAACGCGTAGGGAATTCACGTGCAAAATAAAATCAACTAACACCTTGGTAGTTATTGCATCAGAAGGGCAAATTCGTCATTATCCCTATGCACGATGAAAATGCTATTAATAATAAATATTTGTATAAGAAGTCGAAAATGCATCACATTGCCCCATGTCGGGACGTTTCCTAATGTCATATTTACCAAAATGGCAAATCTTACAAATAGTCTCTATTGTACAAATGGTCCTTATTGTTTCAAAAGTCACGCTACTAGTGCCTAATGTTTGTAAATGTCCCACAGTTAGTCCCTAATGTTTTGAGAAGTATCTCTAATAGTCCTTTCCATTAAAAACTAATATAAAATTGGCATGTGCATGCGTAATGACATTTGTACCCTTATTCTTATTTACAATTGTTCGAAATGACCGTGATGCCCTTAATTGTTAAAAAAACTTCAAAGTGCCATTTTTTTTCTCTTGGTCAGGCATGTACTTCCCCATTTTCTTTCCAAACCCAACTCCCAAAATCCAGAAAGGGCTAAATCAAAGAACACTCAACAGTGGCGAAGCAGTTGAGAACTCAACGCGATGGCTTTTGTTCGACGGTTTCTCATGAAAGATCTACCCATATAAGGTAACCATTTGATTTTGTTTTAAGTTTTAAATGCTTAATTTTTTTTTTTGTTGAAACCCTTAATTTTGTAATGATTTTGGGCAAAATTGAAACCCAAATTCGGAACCCCAACTATTTAGTTAGGGTTTCGATTATGGGTTTCAATTCCCAAATGGGTAGATGAAAGAGTCAAGATAAGGGAATCAATCAAGTAAGAAGGTATCAAGTCATAGGAAACAATCAACAAATTTGTAGCCATAGAAGAGGGAGGGGAAATTTTGGTATGAGCGACAATTTCTTGTACTAATATTTTATTATTTTTGCTGAATGTACTAACATCTTATTTTTCAATTTGCAATCCAGTAATGGCGATATTGATGGTGCTAACTTGGAGTGGGTGCAATATCTGGTCTTCCTTCTCAAAATGCAACCTAAATATCACATTCCACTACATCAAAAGCTTGATTCTCTTATGTTATTTCCAAGTTCAACTTTTTAATTTGATATTATGGTGTGTTAATGGTTTTTTGTTGGGTGATGGAGTCGTGTAAATGTTCTTTTGCTTGGTGATGGAGTTGTGTAAATGTTATTTTGCTGGGTGATTGGAGTTCTGTAAACCCATTAATTACTTCTCGATGATATTTTGATTGGTTTTTGGATTGAAGAAATGAAAAGAGCTGTTATGTTGATTGGTTTTTGGCTTGAAAAAATTATGTATTGATGCAGCGTTATAATGATGTTGCTTAGAATTTAAACAGGTTGTTTGTTATCACAATTTGAACAGGGCTTATGTTAAAACATGATGTTGTAATGATGTTTGCCTTCTCAAATAAACTACATTCTTTTAATTTTAATCAAATTAATGACAAAAAAATTGCATTCTAACGCTACATGTCTTAATAGATTGAAATATATAAATTTTTCTTTCTATGATTTAGGACCATATTTTTCCTAATTTAAAGTTCATTAATGATATTAAAAAAAATCAAATAATTTGCATTCTAATGCTTCTCCCATAACAATGGATATATACAAAATTTCTTCTTCTTTTTTTTATAAAAAATTTATAAACATATTTTTCTAATTTAAAGTGCATTAACGACAAAAGAAAAATAAAAAATTGTATTTTATTTTCTTCTTTCCCCTTAAAACGGAATTTTAAAAGATTTTATTTTTTTATTTTTTTGGGTATGAATTATTTTTTTTTCAAGTTTAACTTTGACTTATTTTTAATTTTTAATCAATTTTTTTAGTAGAGGATTAATATGGTTATTTTTTTACAAACAATGGGGACTAATCTCATACTTTTCAAATATTAATTAAATTGACTGTTTTACCCCTAAAAAATGAGTCACATGACCTCCACATACCAATTTTCTGTTAGTTTTTAACAGAAAGTTAACGGAAAGGACTCTTAGAGATACTTCTCAAAATATTATGGACCAACTGCGGGACATTTGCAAATATTAAGGACTAGTAACGTGATTTTTGAAATAATAGGGAACATTTGTCTAACACATGTAAACAATAGGTAATATTTGTAAGATTTGTCCTTAGGGTATCCCCAATGGTATGAGTAATATGTAATGATTGTCCTTTTTAGAGACTTTGGTAATAAAATTTCAACACCAATGGCAAAAATAGAGACCCAAAAAATAGTTTTTAAAAAAAAATTAGAGACTTTGTGTAAAAATGGAGCCCCATCTAAATTTTTTTCAACAAAAATGGAGATCCAAAATAGAGACTCAACAAGAAGACAAATGGGTCTCCATTTTGGGTTGGACCCGAGGTGTCAGATAGTCAGATCCGACACTGTCGGATCTGACAACATTTGAAAAAAAAAATTACTTCTTCTCCCATTTGGTGTTAATATTGCTAGACCCTCAAAATCAATATTAAACGAGGAAGTGATGGGACCTCCAACTTTTCGGTATATCTTGACCCTCAAAACTATTGATTCCTTCACTTGCTAGGACCCATGGATCCTTTTACGGGTCAAGATCCAATGATATCTTGGAGGAGATAAATTACTTAATTGTTATTGATTCATGAATTTATATCTTGTTTACTGGCTTGTGTGATCTATGTGCATGACATGTTTTCTCGAATTGTTTGTGAAAAGGTAAAATGATTGCGAAAAACTTCCTATTTCATCCTCACTGAGTTATATGCAGGATTAACTCACCCTTATTTCTAACAGTTACAGGTAAGGATTAGCCCGAGCAAGCCTCCATGTGATTTCAAGCTTTGTTGAGTTGATGAGATGGATTCCTGCCTTATGTGATCTACGTGCTTGTCTGAGGAGACTTACTTCTTGTTATGAAGAACATGATTTTGTAAATTGAATTATTTGATCTATTGTATAATCTTTTACTTAACTAGATACCTGGCTAGGCTTGATCTTTATTCTTTTGAGACCTATAACTAGGATGATGAACAAATGGTTCTTGGGTTGGTTATTATGTAACAGGGTGATGTAATCCTTTAAGGCCGACAACTTGGGAGAATTTTGAAAGTCTTTGGAAACTTCTTGTGGCGTTTTAATGAATGTACATGTTGTTAAATTATTATTCACAGGTTTTAAAGCTTTTAAGTTGTTAATCTCAGGGATAAGAGTTACGAACGTCATGTTTCGGCCTTAGCTTAGCGATGGGTCGGGATCGGAGCGTGATACCTTTAAAGTGGTATCAGAGCTTAGCTAGTTAACTACGCGCAAGTTGGGCGTAGAACCCCTGGACTACGGGCAAGAGACCTAAGATATGATCATGCTTGGGTGTCTATGTCTATATTTGCTTATGTGAACTTACGTGTTATATGAGCTTGCGTGAATCTTATGTGCCTATCATGCAATAAATGTTTCTTGCTTATATGGGATCTATTGTCGAGTATAATTATAATATTGGCATGTGTGAGTTAACCCGTACTAATCTTTTAAGGTCATAAATGACTAGGACAATGGGCAATGATCCATAGGATTATGTAAATGTGATGCTTAAGTTTTGCATAGAGGTTGGGTATGAGTTTAATGTTGGATGTTTGGTAGACCATGTAAGTTGATTTCTTTTAAACCAAGTTGACTTAATGGCTTGAGCAATATTGAAGATGAATTATACATGTATATATGTGCATTTAAGTAGTTAGACTTAGTAGAAGTGGACGGTGATATTAGGACCAACTAAAGGAATAAATAAAGTGGCATTCTCATGTGACGTAGGAAATATATAATTTGATATGTCAAGTTACTTATTTTGGTTAATAGAAAAGATTACGAGAATGACCTTGACATTGTTTAGATCGTAAGTCCCAATTTTAGTATACTTCTAATAACTAATAATGGTTAATATACATTTGGAGTTATTCCATCTTTAAATGTCACTTATGGATTTGTTTACGGATTATAAGGTCTAGATTAGACTAAGATATTTTAGATGTTGTGGGTCTTTGAGATTTAATGAAATGCTGGTACGACCAAATTCTTACTCGCTTGTAGTTAGGTGTTGATTACACTAAATAGATGTATGAACCCTAGAATTCAGATTTATGAATCTTGGTGACTACTAATCTACTTGAGGCATTAGTCAAGGGATGTTGGGTAAGAATGTACTCGTGCTATAACTATTTAAAAAGTTTGGAGTGTTGGTAAAAGAAGGATTTATGTAGTATATGTGGTTAAGATGTGTGATATACATTAAGTGATTAGTCTTAGTTCTGATATAATTAAGACTTGAGCCGTTAGCATAGTCTAGGGTTACAATGCATTTGGGTGTGTAAGTTATGTATACATGGGTTAATAGTGAATTTAGGGTCTACTTAACTTATACCCTCAGTCATGACTCTCGATTATAGGTGCTAAATGTTATTGGTATTGAGACATCTAGAGGGATAATAGACATAGAGTAATAAATATGAATTTAGATTTGAATGAAACCCCAAACCTTAGGTGTCAGCCTTATGTGTGTAACTTATAATTGTACTGCAATTGCTTATGGATTATGATATAAATGTCGTTGGGCTTCATTTTAGTTTTACTAAGCAGATGTTAAGATTATGATTTGGTATCTAGAAAGTGAATTATGGAGGTTAAGCCGATGATATTTAGTTGCAAGAGTTGAATTAATTAGGATAGGATAATTGTCTATCGAAGTTATCTTGAATTTAGACTCGTAGTCGGGATTACTTTAGAGTTATATACCTTATGAAGTTATTTCCCTAAAATTGATTGAAGTGACAAGTTATTTGGATGTTAATATATTAATTGGAAGTAGATGCGTGTCGTTATAAGAGTGAAATCGTGAAGGTTAGGTCATGGTGAGATAGGCTGTGATCTTAGAATTAACATTGAGTTGCGAGTGTATCCTTGGGATCTTGATTTTGTACTCATGGAATTTAATTTTAGATAATGGGTTGGAACTTGAGGTTATTTCAGAATGAATCCCTTTAAAATAGTATTGATGTGTGTATAAGAATGAAACAAATTGTAATATAAGGTATGTATATTACTATTGACTGGGATCGACATATTAAAGTTCATTCGGAGTTTAATTCTTAATGCTAGGAGCCAAAGTTGGATGAATCTATGACTAAGGACATTTACCTATCTATTTAATGATAAGAGATGAAATCCTTTGAGGGATTAAGGGTAAGCATTCAAACCCACTAGGTGGTAGACGGTATCCTAGTAAACTTTGTGTGCTACTTGCTAGTCTTGCGAAAACTCTTCGTTGGGATCTTTGAGCATAGGCTATAGGTGCTCATTACAACTTGATAGATTGGACTTGGCGTATTTAGTGACAGCAAGGCTTGCCTACTAGGGGAGTTGAGGTATTTTAAGAATTGAAACTGCTTTCCTACTATAAGTCTATTATTATTAATTGAGGAGGATTCATGATTAAAAGTCATCTTGAAGCGGATTAAAGGTATTGGGAATTGATCAATCCATTTTCGAGGATATTAAAGGTGATTTAAATCATTGAATTCAATCTTACTATAATAATGACTGTTATGTTTGGGTATATATAAAAGCTGGAGTTTGAGGTATGTAAGATTGACGTCGTTAATAGGAGTTTTGTTACATCTTAGTGGTTAACCTCTTTGTTACAGTTAGTATGAGGGAATTGCAAGGGCGCAATTTTTTTAAGGAGGGGAGGATGTGAAGCCCCGCATTTATTTATATATTTAATTATATGATTTCTTAAGTATTTAACGTGCATTCATATTTTTTTATTTGCATTCTAGAGTCTCTAAGTGCATTTACATGGTTTTATAAACACTTACATCATATTACGTGCACTTGCATCGCTTTACGTGCAAACAAATATTATCTTACGTGCATTTGAGTAATTTACATAATGTAGATAATAATTAAACTCTAGCAATTATCAATTGCTAACTAAACTAGTTAGAAACAAACAAAATGGCAAACTAGTAGAATTGCATTTAGTAGAGGGCACTCTCGTCATTTGGCCAAAAACTAAAATATCCTACCTACTTAATATATACCACACACATATACATATCATATATACAAAGCAAACACACAAAACACACATATTATACCACACACATACACAAAAATGTTCAGCACACACACACACACTAAACCACACGTTTGGGAGAGAAAGAAGAAGAAGAACCAAGCCATTCTCTTGCATTTTCTAGATACTTTCAATCATTCTCTTGCTTCTCTTGCTTTCATTCTCCAGATCTAACGTGAGGGATTCTTTATGACTGATTTTTAAATGCTCATTTGGTGTTAATATTGGTATAGTTTGCATACCCAAAGCTTGGTTGAGAAGATTGAGTATTTTGTGTGTTGCAGATCTAGGAATTGAAATTTCATGTTGGGTGTTTGTGAATTGTTGAGGAGGGGTGATTGGGTGAAGTTTGAACTCTTGTATAATGCCTAATAGTCAACTTGAGCATGCTTTATTTTTGGTAGAAAGTTGTGTGGTTGCAAGATTGATTGTTGTAGAAGTTGTGTTTTTCCCGTCAGGTCATCCGGTCGTTACCTCCTCCATCCGGTTGACCGGATAGGGCATGGATCGTCCGGATCAATGTTCTCTGTCAAGCGTTCTGCCTCTATCTGGTCGACCGGATAGAGGCTGTATATCCTGGATGTCCAATTGACAGCTTCGTGCACCGAACTTGTTTTAGTGATTCCGGGAGCTACAGATGTCTGATTGAGGCACAGTCAAAAGCATTAGAACCATATCGAACCCTAGTTTATCATAGTATAATTAAATTGTGGATTTGTGCCATGGTTTGAGAGGGGGTATTTAATTGCCAACTTTTATACGAAGCTTAATCCTTTGCTATTAGCTTGTGCACGAATATAACTTCTAGACTTGCTACTTCTAAGTACAATACTTATATTTAATTGTGACTTATTATTAACTATGACATTGCCAATGTTGTATATATATATACAAGATACTTCTAAGATTGTGCATTGTGTCGTTAACAATTGTGAATGCATTTGAGTACTGATTGCATGGTGGTAAGACCATTATTTAACGAGGAAGTGATGGGACCTCAAGCTTTCCAGTATATCTCGACCCTCAAAACTATTGATTCCTTCTCTTGCTAGGACCCATTGATCCTCCTACAGGTCGGGATCCAATGATATCCTGGAAGAGATAAATTACTTAATTATTATTGCTTCATGAATTTATATCTTGTTTACTTGCACGTGTGATCTTTGTACATGACATGTTTTCTCGAACTGTTTGAGAAAAGGTAAAATGATTGCGAAAACCTTCTTATTCCATGTTCACTGAGCTATATGCGGGATTAGCTCACCCCTCTTTCTAACAGTTATAGGTGAGGATTAGGCCGAACAAACCTCCATGTGATTTCAAGCTTCGTTAAGTTGATGAGATGGATTCCTACCCTATGTGATCTATGTGCTTGCCTGATGAGACTTACTTCTTGTTATGAAAAACATGATTTCGTAAATTGAATTATTTGATCTGTTGTATATTCTTTTACTTAACTAAATACCTGGCTAGGCTTGATCTTTATTCTTTTGAGACTTATAACTAGGATAATGAACATATGGTTCTTGGGATGGTTATTATGTAACAGGGTGCTGTAATCCTTTAAGACCGACAGCTTGGGAGAATTTTGAAAGTATTCGGAAACTTCTTGTGGCATTTTTAATGAATGTACAGGTTATTAAATTATTATTTACAAGTTTTAAAGCTTTTAAGTTGTTAATATCAGGGATAAGAGTTACGAACGTCATGTTTCGGCCTTAGCGATGGGTCAGGGTTGAGGCGTGACATCTTCACTCGTACGTTTCAATCTGAAAATAAAGCATATGTATTCTACAATCGATATGCCTGCGTGCACAATTTTTGCATTAGAAGGTGTACAATAAAAAAAGACAATAGTGATCAAATAGTAGTTAGATTGTTTACATGCTCTTGTGCCGGTTTGCAAAAGAAAGAGTTCTTAGAGATGAAAAATAGGAAATGAGAGCATAAGGGCTTGATGAAATGTCATTGTAAAACACAACTTCATATCAAGTTGAATAGAGTTTGTAGTTGTTACGAGGTGACCAAATTTGTGAAGGAACACAAACATGAATTGGCTCCTAGCTACGACATCCCAATGCTCTGTTCGTATCGATGTGTAGATGATGGTCGTAGGGATCAAGCTCATTCTATAAATCATGTTGAAATAAGCTCCAGTCTAACATATGATCTATTCATACAAGAGGCAGTGGGTATGATGTCGTCGGATTCATTAGGAAATACCTTTACAATGTCTTGGATTGCGACAAGTGAGCAAAAATTACCATAGGATATGCCAATGTTGCATTGGGATATTTGTATGGTAAAGCAGATTCTGATCGCTTGTTCTATTTTCAGTACACAATTGACGAGAAGAATCGATTGGACAAGTTATTTTGGACCTACCAGCAGTCGAGGGATGAGACGAACGAATTATATGTATAGGTGTTAAACACATTTCTCAATGCAATAAACAACAAGAGACTAGTGTTTGTGGTAACTGATGGAGACAAGTCGATGCACGCCGCAATTGAGAAAATGTTGTCGAATGCTCGCCATAGGTTGTGCATGTGATACCTTGAACAAAATTGTAAAAATAATGTGAATATACATAGATTTAGTGATGTTTTTTATTATTTCATGACTGCAGATTGTTCGGTAATGGAATTTGAGAATGCTTGGAGAATATGGTTGCCCACTGTGGTCTTGAAAATCACAACTGGATATCCCAAACGTATCATACAAGGTATATGTAGGCCGAGCCGTACCTTCGGGGCCATTTTTTCGGTCGGGTGAAAAGTACCTAACATTGTGAGGGGATGAATGTATTCCTTAATAGATACTTGGGAAGCAACAAAAGGTTGATAGACTTTGTCAGAGACTACCACAGAGGGTTAGAACGTATTAGAGTCAAGGTTGTGAACGAGGAGGTGAAGACAAACAACAGATCAGCTGTGTTGACAACTGAATTGTAAGAACTTGAGAGACATGCTACCAATATTTTCACCCAAGCAGTGTTCTTCGATGTCATGGCACAAATTAAGATACAATATTTATTGTGGAACGTTGAAGTTAGTGACGATGGTTTAGGTTGTCGGACTTATCTTGTTGTTGATAGTGCGAGAGAAGGGTTGTTATATTTTGTGACATTTAACCGGGTGACTTTGGACATTGCGTGTGATTGTGTGATGTTTCAGTCTATTGGAATACCGTGCAAGCACTTGATATACATGATGAGATACGAAGGCCTAGATGAGATCCCATCAACTTGCATCAATAAACGTTGGTCTGCTGAGGTAAGTAAAAAACCTCTGCAAAAAAAGGTTTGGTAACTTCTTCCACCAACGAAGTTGAGATTGCACACCATGGTGTAAATTTTTATGGGAAAAAGACGAGACAAGGTTATAAAGAGGTAAAGGAAGGTATTTTAAATTTAATAGCTCATGCCAAGGAATTGTGGATGATGGAGTTGAACGAATACAATGCTGAACCCAATTTCTCACAACCTTCCCAATTTGACGTGGAAAATCCCAAAATTGCACGGCCTAAAGGAAGAATGAAGTCTCAGATTAAATGAGCACCGAGGCGTTGTTCAAAATGCGAGTACATAATTCATCAACTAAATTATTTTAAGGCACATTGCACAAATATATATATATATATTTATTTATTTATTTATGAGTTTTGACTAATTATTGTTAAAATATTGTGAGGGAATTGGACACCAAGCTAACACATGTCAAAAACAAAGTAATCCTCGAACGTATAATACGCTTAACCCCTTTAATGGCTCAAGTAATTATAGCCACATGAACCAAAATTTTTCCTTTGGAGGCACTATGTATGAAAATGTTAATGACAGTGGTGTAGGCTATGGTAATGCGGTTGGTAGTATGGGATACGGATTTGTTGGGACTAATATAATTGGACAAATCATCAGCTCCCAAAATGACAATGGGTCTCCGAGTTTATCCTATCATGTTACAAATAACCATTTTCATTTTTAGGTGTATTGATTTATGTGGTATGACATGTAATTTATAATGTTATCCACTTAATTTACAATAAGTCATACAATTTTTATATTTGTGCCGAAATTTCAATTTTTTCCCCAAAATTTCAAGATTCTCACATTTCAAATTTTTCAAGTTCCCTCCTCCAAATTTTTCAAGTTCCCTTTTTAACTAAAAAACTCATCTAAAAATACTTCTAAAATACAACCTTTTTAGATATTTGCATTTTTATTTTCACAACTAAAGAGACAATCTAAGCAAGGTAAATATTGCTATTAAGTAAATATATTTTGTATGGAATTTCATACATATGTTATTGTATTTTGATAAATTTGAGGTATGTTATCTTTACACCTTCATGGGTTTATAATATTTAACGTATTTGAGGTATTATATTTTATTGTTCGTGCATATTTCATTATATTTCAACTATGTATTGTTTCTAAATTTTTTGTGGTATATATTGTTTCTTGCTTTTATCATTATATTTGTTGGCCTTATGGGGGGCCAGCGATCACCGTTAGGATTCACTTTCGCAGGAAGAGCAGTATCAGTGCATGACAGCCCAGCTTGCCAGTGTATGGCGTTTGAACTACGAAGCCTATCAGTCTCGCCGCAGCACGTTATAGACGCGGGCTCTGCGCTGCCCCAATAAGGAAATAAAATTGCGCCTTTGCTAACAGCCTAAGGTTTTAGCTTAGTGGTAAGCGCTTGATCTTAACAAGTTGTATCAGAGCAAGGTTGTAGGTTTGAATCCCCTAGGTGTCACTAAGGGAGAGATTGTTGGCCTTTTGGGAGGCCAGTGATCACCCTTAGGATTTACTATCGTGACATGAGCAATATCAGTGCTTGACAGCCTAGCCTGCCAGTGTATACTGTGCAATCTCAACTTCGTTGGTGGAAGAAGTTACCAAACCTTTTCGCAGAGATCTTTACTTACCTCAACAGACCAACGTTTATTGAAGCAAGTTGGTGGGATCTTATCTAGGCCTTTGCACTTCATCACGTATGTCAAGTGCTTGCACGGTATCTCAATAGACTCAAACATCACACAATTACAAGCGTTGTCCAAAGTCACCCAGTTAAATGTCACAAAATGTAAGAAACCTTCTCTCGCACAGTAACCTTACATCGAAGTTGACTCAAATAAATTTTTATGGGAAAAAGACAAGACAATGTCATAAAGAGGTAAAGGAATATATTTTAAAATTAATTGTTCATTCCAAAGAATTGTGGATGATGAAGATGAACGAATATAATACCAAATCCAATTTGTCACAGTCTTCCTAATTTGACGCGAAAGATCCCCAAATTCCATGGCCTAAAGGAAGAATGAAGTCCCAGATTAAATGAGCACTGAGGCGTTGTTCAAAATGCGAGTACATAATTCATCAATTAAATTATTTTAAGGCACATTACACAAAAAAAATATATTTATGAGTTTTGACTAATTATTGTTAAAATATTGCAAGGGAATTGGACACCAAGGTAACACACATAAAAAACAAAGTAATCCTCGAACGTATGATACACCTAACCCTTTTAATAGCTCAAGTACTTACTACCACACAAACCAAAATTATTCCTTTGGAGGCACTGTGTATGGAAATGTTAGTGACAATGGTGTGGGCTATGGTAATGTAGTTGGTAGTATGGGATACGAATTTGTTGGGACTAACGTAATCATACAACCCATTGGCTCCTAAGACGACAATGGATCTTCGAGTTCATCCTATCATGTTACAAATAACCATTTTCGTTTTTAGGTGTATTGCTTTATGTGGTATGACATGTAATTTAAATTCTATGCAATTAATTTACAATAAGTCATACAACTTATATATTCGTGTCGAAATTTTAATTTTCCCCCAAAATTTCAAGATTCTTTCATTTCAAAATTTTCAAGTTCCCTCATTTAACTCAAAAGTCATCCATAAATACTTCTAAAACATAACCTTTTTAGATATTTGTATTTTTATTTTCACAACTAAAAAGACAATCTAAGCAAGATAAATATTGCTATTAAGTAAGTATATATTGTATTGCATTTCATGCATGTGTTATTGTATTTTGATGTATTTGAGGAATGTTATGTTTACACCTTTATGGGTTTATAATATTTGATGTATTTGAGGTATTATATTTTGCTGGTCGTGCATATTTCATTATATTTGAGCTATGTTTTACAATATTTTTTCTAAATTTTTTTGTGATAGATATAATTTATTGCTTTTTCCACTATATTCATTGGCCTTATGGGGGGGGGCAACGATCACCCTTAGGATTTGCTATCGCAGGAAAAGCGGTATCGATGCTTGACAACCCAGCTTGCATATGTATGTTGAATGCACTACGAAGCCCTTTAGACTCGCCCGTAGCACATTATAGATGCGGGGCTCTGCACGGCCATAATAAAGAAATAAAGTTGCGTCTTTGCTAATAGTTAAGCTTTTACCCTAGGGGTAAGCGCTTGATCCTAACAAGAGATATCAGAGCGAGGTTGTAGGTTCAAATTGTCACAACCGCTTTTTCTTAATTGCTAAAATGGTCTCTGATACCATAATAATGACAAAGAATTAAAATTTAAGCTTATGAATCCTCAAGCGTTCTGAGGTCGTGATGCCACGGGATTAAGAAGATGACTCCTTCTAAGTCCGTTAAGGCACGAAATAAGAGCCCGAGCATTATTACCATAAATCAAAACATCAAACTATGTATTATACCGATTCTAATAACACATATTATTCAAACTTCTCACTAATAGATAATATTACAATCACCAAACACAATTTTACAAGACCTGGATTCACTAAGTTACTTCACACAGGTCCAACTACTACAACTAGGCCTCGAAAGAATAATGTATCAAATTAGTTATATAGTTAAGTGTCCACAAGATTAATACATTATATCAAATAAATCACATGCCTAGCTCATTCTATTACAACAAAAAGTTAACCAAAATGAGCAACTACTCTCAAGCTCCAGCCCCGAACAACCTATAATGGTAGATAAAAGGGTGAGCTACACTTAGCTTAGCGAGATATAAAGGGGAAGGGAGTTTTTGGAGTCGTTTTATCATTTCGCAAACGGTTTGATAAAACATGCTATGCACATAGGATAAACAACCTGTAAACTTGAATATATAATAAGAATCAAGAACAGGAACATGATATACTCATTGTAAAAGGATACTGTAGTATTTGTGAATGCTGATGAAGACGGCTTCTGCCTCTAATCAAATATTGATAGTCCGACACCACAACCGATGATCAAGTCCTCAAAGATAAGAATAGGTCCTTGGTGGTCGTGGCTGAACTGACAAGTCCGATACTGCCCGGGGGCCATTGATCGTACTCAAGCCTTTAGAAGGTTGCAACCTTGATATATATATATATATATATATATATAAAATACCCAACTCTCTAAGGGACGTCACCAAGTGAGAGAGGGACTAGGATAGCAACAAAGTAGGTTGTTTCCATCACAACAGTAATATCATTGATGTAGCAGGTAAGTATGCAAACATCTTGCGTATATGCTCATTTAATCATGTACCATGATATAAAAACATGTAATCATCCTCAATTAAGCTCATATTAACATACATATTGGTCCCATAGCATCATGCAATTGATAGCAATTGAAAATAACACAAAATGAGCAAAAATATGACCATTCGGTCAAGTGCCCGGGCGACCATCCAGGTGACTGGAGTCGCCTAGCAAAGACTTGAAAAATGACCCGGGCGACTACCCGGTCGACTGCCCGGGTGACTAAGTCGCCCGGCAATAGTTTGACAAGTGACCTGGGCTAGTACCCAGTCGACATGGTCCTTTAGCACTTTGCACAAATTTTGTTTTCTCGTTCCTTTTTGCTATGCCACTTGAACCCAACATTTATCTAACTCACCAAATACAAATTCCTCTACAATCACAACTCTAAAACCATAATTTAGCATGTCGTAAACATCATTTAAATGCAATTTCACCATTGAATCAAACAAGCACAAAGCTCAAACTTTACAACATATACATGGTTGATTCCTACAAATGGTCACCTAGAATTGCATATTCTACTTACTACATCCCAAATCTTGCATAACATTCCCACTTAAACACCACTCAAATTTACATGTGAACATTATCATGCAAAGGATGAGATTTCAACAAACCCTTGAAACCCTAGATACTCAATACATGCTCAACTACACAAAGCAAGCTTATATCCACCTCGAACAAACTCAATACATGTACATAGAACACATATACATGCTTATTTGACTTTGTAAAGCTTTTTAGAAAACATCCCTCACCTTAGATGAAATTATGGATGCTAGAGAGAGCTTGTAGATGCAAGATTGAAGCTTGAGAATACTAGATAATGCAAGAAAATGGCCTAATTCTTCATCTTTCTTCTTCTTTCTCTTTTCTCTCTTCTTTCTTCTCTTCCCTTCTTCAAATCGTGTGGGTGTATGTGTGTTGCAATTTTTGTGTGTGTGTGTGTGGTGTATTGTGTGTATTTGTTGGGTAGGAAAATATCTAGGTAACCAAATGTCTAAGTTGCCCCTCCAACTAAAAACTTAATTACTAGCATGTCATTCTTGTTCAAATGCAATTGTTTAGTTAGCTAGTGCAACGTAAAAGAATTTAATTAATGTCTACAATATATAAAACATTCAAATGCACGTCATTGAACTTAAATACATGTTAAACAAGGCATGTACATGTAAAACGATGTAAATGCACATTAATTGATATAAATGCATATAAAATGCTGCAAAAATGTATGAAATGCTATAAAATGCACATTAAGCAATACAAAAGTGTACTAAATGCTTTGAAATGCATATGAGCTTCGTGCGGGGTCTCACACAAATCCCCCAAGTATCGTTGGTGGGAGATTGTTGGCCTTATGAGGGGCCAGCGATCACCCTTAAGATTTGCTATTGCGTGAAAAGCAGTATTGGTGCTTGACAACCCAGTCTGCTGGTGTATGGTGTATGCACTGCGAAGCTCCTCAGGCACGCCCACAACACATTATAGACGCGGGGCTCTGCACTGCCACAATAAGGAAATAAAGTTGCGCTTCTACTAATAGCTTAAACTTTTAGCCTAGTGGTAAACACTTGATTCTAACAATTTCATGGGTTTACACCTTCATGCATGATAACTTTTTATTCTTAATTTTTTACTATTTTGATGTATTTGAGGTATGTTATGTTTACACCTTCATGAGTTTACAATATTTGATGTATTTGATGTATTATACTTTGTTGTTTGTGCATATTTCATTATATTTCAACTATGTTTTGCAATATTTTTTCTAATTTTTTTGTGGTAGATATCGTTTCTTGCTTTTGGCATTATATTTCTTCATGAATTTACACCTTCATGCATGGTAACTTTCTAATATTTTTTTTTTTACTATTTTGATATATTTGAGGTATGCTATGTTTACAACTTCATAGATTTACAATATTTGATGTATTTGAGGTATTATATTTTATTGTTTGTGCATATTTCAATATATTGTAGCTATGTTTTGCAGTATTTTTTTCTAAATTTCTTATGGAAGATATCGTTTCTTGCTTGTGTCATTATATTTTTTATGGGTTTACACCTTCATGCATGAGAATTTTCTGATTCTTAATTTTTTTTTACTATTTTGTGAGAGATGATGTTCTTGTTTTTTCTCATTGTATTTCTCATGGGTTTACAATAAAAGAAGTATGTCAACTACAAGCAATTCCACTTCAAGATATGAAGATCTTGACTTGCGTTTCTCAAATAAACGGTATGGTTGTGGAACTTGGTATAAGATAAGAATTGTATCCACAGTTTTTGAAACGAAGGGCATATTGTTCTACAAATGTCCCATTTATGAGAGTTTTAGGTGGTGTATCCCACATACTGCAAGATGGATATCAACTGGTTAACCATTGATTCCACCTTTGAGTACCCATACAATGGAATATGATGAAGTAGGTGAAGAAGTTAATTGGCCTTCAGTGCCATTGGCCTATAATGTTAAGCTGGAAAAGTTGAAGGTCATGCTCAATTGCACTCATGCCTTTTCTTTCTTTATGGTCATACTTATTGTAGCTATTTTGATGTTTAAATGAATAATGTAATGTATGCAATGTAAATATTATGTTTAAATGAAGGAAAATTTGGCTATGAAAATTTGGCTTCTTGCTTGCCTAATTCATACCCAATTGCCTATATGAAACAAGTTTTCTCATCATTTCAAAATTGCCTTAGCTATTCTACTTAGCACCCTACTTAGAATCTCAATACTTAGTTTTGGGATATACTTCATCTTTCATAGCATTTTGTTGTCTACTTAGTCTTATATAGCTTAGTCATCATATTAGCTTAGTCTCAGTCTTATATAGCTTAGTAACTTATAACATGGACATCGCGTGGATATGATTCATAGTCACATTAATCTGATCCCACAACATTCAAACTAAACCCAATCACCTGTACCAAAACAACTAAAGACTCGTCCTAGACAACAATTCACCATAAAAGATAACCTATCAAACAATACCAAAATACAAATTCATACGAACTTGTTAGGACTAAAAAAAGTAATATAAGTCATAGCCCAAAAAACAAAACCAAAAAAAAATTCAAGACCTAAACAAAAAATTCAAGTCCTAAAGAACTAAACAAAACCAAACTTGTCACGACTAAGATTACTCAAATTCGCCCAATGACGCCACAGTTGATCAGCAAACTCTCTCAGGGTCTTAGCAGAATCGTAGTGATTTCCCAACCCTGGGGTTGACATCATCATGCATACGAAGACTCCATAATCAAGGGAACCACCTTGGTTAAGCACCCATGATGGATAAGTAATTTTAAATTTACAAACTGACCACATATTGCGATATACATCCCCATGAGCTTTCTCTAACACTCTATCCATTTACTTAACCTGGACCAAATAACAAACGTAACAAAATTATGATAATAGTCTAATAGAAGAAGCAAAAAAAAAAAAAAAATTTAGCATTAACTTCTTGAAAACTTACCACCGCTACTACTTGATCCCTGATATTTCCCTTGTCTTTGGTGACAGGATAGCTATCACATATCCAAATCTCTGCTGTATTAAAATCAACAATGCATAGATACCAGTGTTTCATGCCATAATTAACAAGAATGAATATCTATAAAATAGTTTCAAACACCAAAATTTAAATCATTTTGTACCAAGAACTTTAGCAACTTGTTAATTAAAACACAAAAAGAAAGAAGATTACAAGTAGAAGAACACCTACTTCCATTCTTTGAGACAACATGTGAATTGCTTATAATAGTAATGTATGCCTTTTTCTAACTTAATAGGCAATGTGCACAAGAAAACACAAGTATGGTCAAACAATAAAATCATTGTTTTACTGTATGCACAATTATTACCTAAAGTGAACTTATAGAGAAAACTGTTGGCAAAAACCATCGGGGCATTGAAAGGTTGCTCATCCTTGAATCCTTAGAAATTACAACCACATAGGTATCAATGATCTGTCATCGCAAGCCAAAGCATTGTTAGTCATCACATCTGCAATTAAACAAGTAAAACTTACACAACAATGTCAAAAGAACATTTACACATGAGGAAATAAACCTATCGAGCAATAATTCGCTCATGTGATACCTTGTCACATAATTACTGTGCATATTCTCCACAATCTTACTACACAAACATAAACAAAAATTACATATCTTAGAACGATTCAAAAAGAAAAACCAAACTATACTGAAGAAACTCACTCTTGATTTCTTGAGCCTAAAAATAGGTAATCACATAAGCTTTTGTCATTTGTCATAAATTTAGCTGCCATCTCGATAGAAATTTGAAAAGTCATCGATGTTGGGCATGTTGTATTTGGCTGAGTACTCAAATCAATATAAAGAGGTGTTATAAGGTCTTTCTGTTTCTCATCGTTGGTGCTATCATTCACTGCCACAAATAACTTCTTGTAAACTCTTGGATCTATTACAATCCAAACACAAATAACTTCTTCAGAATAGACAAGTTGATTGACATCAATGTCATTAGGCTTAGCAACCCCCAACTCCTTAATATTTTCTACCTCACCAATAGCCCCCGATGCACAATCCTCATTATTACCTACTTCCGGAGCAGCCCCTTCATAAATTTCCTTTTTCTTCATCTTTATCACCTTTTTCTTCATCATTTTCATTGTCTTCATCTTTATCTATATCTCCACTTTCATCCTTCTCCCCAACATTGCCACTCAAAGGCAACTTCAATCCCTTAATGACTGCTTCAACAAATTCTACAACTCAAGAATAATACCATCGGATTTCTTAACTTCTTCATTAATCTCTTTTAACCATTTATTCATCCTTTTAATTTTCTTCTTCATTTTTTTTACATTTGTTTTGGTCTCACTCACATCACTTCTAATATAACTCATATCCTTCTCGATCACACTTATCCTGGGCTTCTATCTTTTCTCCCCTCATGTTCTCAAGACATACGATTTAGAACAACACATGTTGTAGGTTTAAAGTAGCCACCATTTGTTTTATACTTTCCTAATCTTTGGCTGACCTCTTGGTCAGTCCAGAACTAAATGCAAGGCCTCATTGAATGAGTGGGATCTAACTGCCTACTCGGTTCACATATTCAAAAAACATTATCTACATAAACAAAAACACAGGTTAATATATAATAAAGCTAACAATTTCTAAATAAACTTAAAGACAAATAAAACACACAAACTTACCATGAGAAAAAAAAACCACTAACATTGTGATACCCTGAACCCGACACATAGTGATTAGTTTTTATTTGCATATAATTAGGTTTTATCTTGAATGCTAACATAAAATATGTGTTTATTTTAAATGAAATACTTTCATTTTTAGCATTATATTTTTAATTCATCAAAATATGCGAATAATAGTTAAATTAATTATTTCGAATGAATATTAATTATCTTATTATTTTTAATATTTGGTTTCATTTCCTTGAACTTATTTACTTTGCTTTCAATTAAATGAATAAAGTAGCTCCGAGCCTGGAGACTAAAATATTATGTTTCTTTTCCTGCATTACTTATTTTTTTTTATATTCCATATCATTTATATAATCGTTCGATCATCGTACTACGTGCATAGCATCTCGGGAGAGCGAGATACAAAAATATTTAGTGTCCCCAATGAATAGTGATTTCAGCTTTTAAATTAAACAATCAATGATCCATTTAGCTTGTATTTGACCCATAAAACCCACCCAAATACCCAAGCCTTTTGACCCTGACACCTTTGACCCCTTTGACCCTTTTATTTGTCATCCTTATAAGCCAAAAGAGGAAAAAAAAAAAACAAAACAAAGACAAAAAAAAACAGGGGCAAACCCGTAGGGAAGGAAAAAGAAAAGAAATGGAAAAATTTTCATGCAATCTTCAAAAATTGGCCCTTGAGCTTGTGTTAGGAGTTGTTTAAAGCTTTCATGAGTCTTCTTCAAGCTTCTTCAACAATCAGTGTGAGGGATTTCATACCTATTTGTGCATTTGAATATATTTTGTTTAAACTTTAATTTCTTGCAAATGTTCATATAATGCTATTTAATTCGTTTTGATGCTTGAAATGTTTTCTATGATGATAGTAGAACATATTTCTATAGTTTTTTAGCAAAGTTTATGGCTAGGAATTGAAAATGCAATTTAGGAAGATAATGAATAGTAAACCCTTGTATTTTTGGATTTTCGATCTGAATTGTGATTTTTTAATTAGGTTAGGTGTCATTAATGAGAGAAAGATTAATTATGAAATAAAAACGGAATACTCTTTGTTAAAATTGAGAATTAGGCAATGAAATGTAAATGGGCCGTTTGACCAAGTGTTGACCGTGCTCAAATTAAGTTAAGGGTTTGGTTAGTGGCAACATGGAAGCACTTTTGGCGCTGTTGTGGTATTGATTGAGTGACCGGTTAGCATAGCTGTAGTTCAAATGCAATAGGTGAACTTTTGGGCCCCGGTTGGGAAAATGAGGTTTAATACCATAGAAACGTACCTTGTAGTACTTAAGTGAATGTAGTGAAGACGGTTTCCCAATCCTATAACTCGTTTGATCGCAATAGCCTTAGAAAGTTAGAGATTGGATAGTGATATTTGTCATTTTTCGTGTTTGAACTGCTATTGCTTGTTTAGTTGTTACTATTAATGATTATGATACTTGAAATGTATGTTGAACTTGTATTGCTTGTTAGATATTGTTATTCATTATTATTGCTTATTATATTGAATATTGATACTAATCTACACTTTGGTGCCTCGCTCGTTTATTGGTATATATCTCGTATTGCATTGTATAGTGTCAGGCGCGTGGGTGATGGGCTTCTCTGGGTAGTCTCGGGCTGTCAGGGTTGGGTTGCTCTAGCTCTATGTCCTATTCCCATTCTCGTTAGGGATGCCGCCCTGAGAGATTTGGGTCGTAGATTTGAAGGGGTATGTCCGGAGTACTCCAACTGAAGTTATAAGGTGGTTGCACGCTTATTGTCATCGTTGTTAACATCAAGCTCGAGATTGATGTATCGCTTATGGAATCGAATCGCTTGGTACATTGCTCGTATTAGTGAACCGCAGCCTTTAAAGTCTGGTATAGCTTTGATTGGTTATGTTATGCTTTCCTTGATTGTTTACTGTGTACTGTTTATATTGAATGTTTTCTTATTGAACATATTGCTTAATTGTACCTATTTGCATTGCACGATCTTCTTTCTTTCCACTTCGATATTTGTTCCGCTCTCACTGAGTATACGTGTTATGTATACTCACTCATCACCACCATATTTCAGGAAAATGTCGTGTTAGCTGGAAAGTTCGTGCTTGAAGAATTGTCTTGCGTGTTATGTGACTGAGTTGTAGAAAGGTGCGAAGATGTATGTTTTCATGTATTGTATGTAATTAGTGTTCAAAGATATATAATTTAAATTAACTAGGTTATTGGAGTGGCATGATAAGCTAATCTATGTAATAGGATAGTATGATTTGAGTTCATTGCATGTATGTAATTGTCTAAAGGAAAAGGAGTTAGGGTGGTTTTGGTACTTGGGGAAATATATATCTATTTGTTTAATTGTTGGAAACCAAGGCTCGGATGGCCTTGAGGAGTTGTGAATGGTTGGACAAAGTCCTGGTTCACTTATATGTTGTCGCAGGTTTTGCATTTTGCCTAGAAACAGGGGAGATTCCATCTATTTTCCCTAAATTTTATGCCCAGGTTTGGAATTGGGTTGCAATTAGATTGATTAATAGAACTCTTGGTCTCGAGAGGGATCAGGGTGTTACAAGTGGTATCAGAGCTTAGTTAGCTCATAAGCCGGGACAAGGTCCTTGGTCTGGTGGGTAGTGATCCTTGAATGTGTGCTTGTTATGTGTGTCTTGAAAGTGTGTGCCTGCATGTGAGATCGTGTGTCTTGACCTGAATGCGTGCACCTATGTGATATAGTTATGTGTTATGAGCTAAATGTGTGCAGAGTGAAGTGAAGTTGCATTGAATCGACCTTGTGAATCGAATCGACCTCATAATTTGTTAATTACTTGAATTATTGCTTGTAATGTGTGTATTAGAATGTCTTGAATTAGTTTTATTGTGATCTGAAGTGATTGTGTTTTGATAGAATTGATTGTCATGCTTGAGTGACTTTGTTGAATAAACTATTTTACAAACATGCTTGCATAATAGATTAAGGCATATATGTGTAAATGTGATATCTTGGCATTCATACATGTCCTGTTGAAATGGTAAGAAAGACTTCTTCCTTCCCCTGAAGAGAAGTGATTAGTAGCGGGCCTTCCAAGTTATATGGATTGGCGGGAATGATCAATATTTGATTAGCCTTTATTTTGGGAATTGGTGTTAAAGTTGGAGCTCGGTTGTTAGCATTTCTCTAAGGCATTTTTTTCGCGCTTAACAGTCTCAAGCAAGGGGTTGTTTTTGGGGATTCTGTATGGCAGTTTTATTGGGCAACCCTTGGTACTTCCTTATTGAAGCATTGTATCGGGTATTTTCTTTTGGTATTCCTCTGTTGGGTTGGTATTTGGGATTCCTATCAGACTTATTGTACAATATTACTTACAACATTCTTTGGAATTCTTATTTGGCATTCTACTAGTATTTTCCTTATTAGCACTTATTGGAAGTCTTACACTTGGAATCCTGTTCGGACTTGTTATCTCACATTGTTTACGGTTAGCTATGGAATACTTTAGGTTTCCTTGGTGGTAAGTAGTATAAAGTTTGCACTCGGCAAATGATGATGAAATCTTGGAGTTTGGTCTTATATGTGCTGCATCTACTCTGGCTATCTTTTGACTTCCTTATTTGATACTTGTTGGACTTCTATTGGAGATTCGTATATAGAATATTCCTTCGGTATTCTTCTTGTTAATAATATGTGGAATTGGTAATATTTACAGTATCTCTGCTTTAGTCTTTATTGGTATCTTCTCGACACTCTTAGCAGGGAATTCTTCTATGGTATTCTTGACCAGCAGAATTCTTATTTGGATTTCAAGATGGTATCTTCATTTGAGCTTTTATTTGGCCTTATTGCTTTGGAGTTTTCAATCAGTACTATTGGGGGTTTCTTAGTAAGGTATTCTTCGAGCGTTCTTATTCAGGATCTTGCTCAGTAAACGATGAAGGGTAGTCGGAGTTGGACTTTAGTGGATGCTGAATTCTATTGGAAGAAGAATTGCGGGGACGCAATTGTTTTGAGGGGGGAATGATGTGATACCCTGAACCCGACACATAGTTATTAGTTTCTATTTGCATATAATTAGGTTTTATCTTGAATGCTAACATAAAATATGTGTTTATTTTAAATGAAATACTTTCATTTTTAGCATTATATTTTTAATTCATCAAAATATGTGAATAATAGTTAAATTAATTATTTGGAATGAATATTAATTATCTTATTATTTTTAATATTTGGTTTCATTTCCTTGAACTTATTTACTTTGCTTTCAATTAAATGAATAAAGTAGCTCCGAGCCCGTAGACTAAAATATTATGTTTCTTTTCCTGCTTTTCTTTTTTTTCTTATTTTTCATATCATTTATATAATCGTTCGATCATCGTACTATGTGCATAGCATATCGGGAGAGCGAGATACAAAAATATTTAGTGTCCCCAATAAATAGTGATTTCAGCTTTTAAATTAAACAATCAATGATCCATTTAGCTTGTATTTGACCCATAAAACCTACCCATATATCCAAGCCTTTTGACCTTGACACCTTTGACCCCTTTGACCCTTTTATTTGTCATCCTTATAAGCCAAAAGAGGGGGAAAAAAAACAAAACAAAACAAAGACAAAAAAAAACAGGGGCAAACCCGTAGGGAAGGAAAAAGAAAAGAAATGGAAAAAATTTCATGCAATCTTCAAAATTTGGCCCTTGAGCTTGTGTTAGGAGTTGTTTAAAGCTTTCATGAGTCTTCTTCAAGCTTCTTCAACAATCAATGTGAGGGATTTCATACCTATTTGTGCATTTGAATATATTTTGTTTAAACTTTAATTTCTTGCAAATGTTCATATAATGTTATTTAATTCGTTTTGATGCTTGAAATGTCTTCTATGATGATAGTAGAACATGTTTCTATAGTTTTTTAGCAAAGTTTATGGCTAGGAATTGAAAATGCAATTTAGGAAGATAATGAATAGTAAACCCTTGTATTTTTGGATTTTCGATCCGAATTGTAATTTCTTAATTAGGTTAGGTGTCATTAATGATAGAAAGATTAATTATGAAACAAAAACGGATTACCCTTTGTTAAAATTGAGGATTAGGCAATGAAATATAAATGGGTCGTTTGACCAAGGGTTGGCCGTGCTCAAATTGAGTTGGGGGTTTGGTTAGTGGCAGCATGGAAGCACTTTTGGCACTGTTGCGGCATTGATTGAGTGACCGATTAGCATAGCTGTAGTTCAAACGTAGTAGGTGGACTTTTGGGCTCCGGTTAGGAAAGTGAGGTTTAATACCATAGAAACGTACCTTGTAGTGAAGACGGTTTCCCAATCCTATAACTCATTTGATCGCAATATCCTTAGAAAGTTAGAGATTGAATAATGATATTTGTCGTTTTTCGTGTTTGAACTGCTATTGCTTGTTTAGTTGTTGCTATTAATGATTATGATACTTGAAATGTATATTGAACTTGTATTGCTTGTTAGATATTGTTATTCATTATTATTGCTTATTATATTGAATATTGCTACTAATATGCACTTTGGTGCCCTCGCTCGATTATCGTTATGTTTCTCGTATTGCATTGCATAGTGTCAGGCGCGTGAGTGATGGGCCTCTCTGGGCGGTCTCGGGCTGTCAGGGTTGGGTTGCTCTAGCTCCATACCCTATTCCCATTCTCGTTAGGGATGCCGCCCTAAGAGATTTGGATCGTAGTTTTGATGGGGTATGTCCGGAGTACTCCAACTGAAGTTATAAGGTGGTTGCGTGCTTATTGTCATCGTTGTCAACATCAAGCTCGAGATTGATGTATCGCTTGTGGAATTGAATCGCTTGGTACATTGCTCGTATGAGTGAACCGCAGCCTTCAAAGTCTGGTATAGCTTTGATTGGTTATGTTTTGCTTTCCTTGATTGTTTATTGTGTACTGTTTATATTGAATGCTTTCTTATTGAACATATTGCTTAACTGTACCTATTTGCATTGCACGATCTTCTTTCTCTTCACCTCGATATTTGTTCCGCCCTCACTGAGTATACGTGTTATGTATACTCACTCATCACCACCACATTTCAGGAAAATGTCGTGTTAGCTGGAAAGTTCGTGCTTGAAGAATTGTCTTGCGTGTTATGTGACTGAGTTGTAGAAAGGTGCAAAGATGTATGTTTTCATGTATTGTATGTAATTAGTGTTCAAAGATATGTAATTTAAGTTAACTAGGTTATTGGAGTGGCATGATAAGCTAATCTATGTAACAGGATAGTATGATTTGAGTTCATTGCATGTATGTAATTGTCTAAAGGAAAAGGAGTTAGGGTGGTTTTGGTACTTGGAGAAATGTATATCTGTTTGTTTAATTATTGGAAACCAAGGTTCGGATGGCCTTGAGGAGTTGTGAATGGTTGGATACGGTACTGGTCCACTTATATGATGTCGCAGGTTTTGCATTTTGCCTAGAAACAGGGGAGACTCCGTCCGTTTTTCCCTAAATTTTATGCCTGGGTTTGGTATTGGGTTGCGATTAGATTGATTAATAGAACTTCCGGTCTCGAGAGGAATCAGGGTGTTACAAACATACTTCCGGTCTAGTTCCCTATAACTATGCACACCTCTGGCCATTGAATCTAAGACAAACTGTGCCCAATTACAGCTACCTAAAGCATCAATTTTCTTAACTACATGCAACATGTCTTTTTTTACACCTTGTTCTGTCATCAGATACAATAAATAGCCTATAACATAAATCACGTACAGGGCCTTGAATTCTGACCCATGGCTATTAGAATTAGCCAATTTATCAAACAGATTCTTCAATGATATGTCGGTGTCCTAAAGATCAAATAATCTCTCTACCTCCACAATCTTCTCCTCACTATCCTCAATTGGTATGGGTATTCCTCTATTTGGCAAGCTTAAAATTAACTTGACATTGTCAACAGTAACTTCTATCTTTTTGTCGTGGATTTTCAACGTACTAGACATAGGATCAAACTGATCAATTATCCATCGGCATAATTGATGCTTAAGTAACGACCATTTGAGGTACAATAGCCCTCCAAGCCCAATTGAGATAATAGCCTCTTTCTGTTGCGGTGTCAACTTTTCATTTAAAGACACAATCTTTGAAAGTGAAAGATGTGTTTGGATGCTCTTCTACAATAAAAAAAAAATATGTGAAGAGCAGTGTAATTTAAAAAATAATTAATCAAATAGGAAAAAAGAATTATCTAAACTTGTATACAATACTTACTGTCTTGCCATTTACAAGCTCCAACTTCTTCTTCTTTCGTTCATATCCTTTTTGGATTTGCTTGAACATCTTAACGAAAAACGACTTCTCTAAATCAGGCAAATTTCTCCACTACCGGCCTATATGTTCTCTAACAGATTTGCTAACTTTTCTATCAGGATTATCTTGCCTAAACTTGTCAATCTCAGACTTTCAGCAATTCAACATAAGGTAAATAGCTATCAGTAAAGTGTTGTAAAACTTACCATACATCCATTAGAATATGAAACCCTAACAAACATTAAAACTTACACAAATAAGGTATAAACTGAGGTAGGCCTCTTCACGGATGAGGAAGAAGTTATTACTCTCTTCCTTTTAGTGCTATCACTAACCCTGCAAATAGAAACAAGAAAGAAAGGAAACAAAACATTATATCATATATATGCATTTAAGAGTCTTATCTGACTCAATCCACTGTTTGAAAAGTTGTAAATCTCAACATAATGAAGAAGGTTAATCAAAAATTAAAAAAACAAAAAAATTACTCACATGTTTACCCCAATAAGATAAGAAGGTTAATCCAATTTGAAGTAAAACTCCAAAAGCTTTCAATTGTTCCCATGCGATAATTACATCACACATAATCATTTCTCATAAAAATTTTTTAAAAATCAAATAATGATAGCTGCTAACATAGACAGGGGTGCCTTCGCCATTTGCTGATAGCCTAAAGATGGCCTTTGGAACACTTGGGGCGATGCAACTAATGAATAATGAATTTGGAACCTTATAGAAGAAAGTCAGAACATTTAATAATCAATGAGCCAAAGTCTCAATTAGACTGGACCATATATTTTCATAAAATGCAAGTTTTCTTTTTTGTGTTTTTCTATGGTCGAGAATTTTTAAGACCTTAAATACATGACTCTATTCGAAAAGAGGTATTATCCAAATTACTTAATCATACACAAGGCAGATTAGTTCCAAGGAAATTAATCTCCTAACTAATTTTAATTTTATTTATTTTAAATTTTTTGAGGAGGCAATGATGTAATGAAGAAATGGGATGCCAAACTTTTATTGAGGCGTAAATCTGATAATAAATTTAAAGTATATTTAATTTTGGTCTATAGTAAAACTCAATCAAAATTTTTCATACAACACCAAGATAGGAACTTGATACTGCATTATAAACCAAATAAACATACCATCTAACTAGATGCAACATTTACCCAAATGATTTCTAGGTTACGAATATGTACTTCTTAAAGTCTTTTGTGCTTTGATATTTAGTACACATATAGATAATTTGTTAGCAGATCGAAATATAAAAACATTTGAGAAGTTTATAATTTTATTTTTTCTTGGGTAAAGACCAAAATTGTAGTTCAAATTCAGAATCTCTAATGACTATGTGAAAATTATAGTTTCAACTTTGAACCTCTAATGATAATACGCGATTATCTGACCGTTCCACACAACTCTTTAGATCAATTACTTAAGGCTAGGTCCCTTACTTTTTGAAGCCTAATTTTGACTAGTTGACTCAATCCCAATTCACTCATAATGGTGTCTAATATATATCCATCTATTACAGCTGACTCTCATAGTGCAAGATGCTCATCATATTATTTATCTTGATAATCTAAGCGATTTTTAGTCACATCCCAAATACTTAAATCTTAATAGAATGTAAGTTTTCATTCAACCATATACAAGAATCATGTTGAATGCATAATTTGCTGTAATCTTGAACTTCAGTATTCTATCCAAGATCGAATCTAGTCAATATGTAGACTACCCCATTGGCAATTAAGTTATATACCTAGCTTTAACTTGGTAATTCTTTTTATGAATTCCACTATCTTTGGAATATGCTTAACAAGATAGTTATTTTGCAAAGTTGATAATGATCAGTAAGTATATATAAAATTGCAAGTGAATTAATCGAATTTAAAATGAATTTAAACATAAGGAACCTCATGCATTGTGTAGTACAAAATACTAGGGATGACAACGGGTATTTGCTTTATCCAAAACTAATGAGTATCTGCACGATAAAAATTCGATAACAAAAACTGATGGGGTATCCGTTAGGGTTTAGTTTTTATAAAGAGAAAATAAAGGGTAAACCGATAAACTTTGGTTTTTGAAGTTAAAAAAACCCGAAAACCGAAACCCGATTATTAATTTATTAGTAAAATTATTATATATATATATATATATATATATATATATATATGAAGGGAAACATTATACCGCATGAATCAAATTCTATCTTATACAAGAATAAGTCGAAAACATTCATGCACAGATCTTTAAAACAAATAAAGCATGAAATAATTATTTGAACATCTAAACAGTTCATAGTTTAATCTAAAAGCAAATAAAGTTTTCTGAAATACCTTTTCTCGCGAAACAAAAAACTTCATCTCTGAAGAATGCCCCATACGCCTATTTCAAGCTTTCGCTCCTTAACTTTGATCTTCCCTCCTATGCCAAATCCTATCTTAAGTGTTGATCAAATTGTGGGATTTGATCTTGCAAAACTAAACTAAAAGAAGAGTGTTTTGTGTTTCCTCTTAGAGAGACTTACACGCGAGATAGAGAGAGATCTCAAAAGAGATGGTGCAGTTGTAGAGCTTGGGGTAGAGACCTTTATATAGGTGAAAAAACCATGCTATGTAGTTCTGTGTAATACAAATTCAAGTTAGAAAGAGTTTAGGATTTTGAATCATCCTAATTCCAAAATAATTATGGAAAATCTCTTCCACCTTGCGTTCATACTACACCACTCGACCAAGGCTAGGAAAAACTCCTAGGCTTACACGTTTAAGCCTAGGTCAGCATTCCAAGCACCTAGTTCAGCCCCTTGATGCTCTAACCAATTAATTAATTAAATATTTAATCTAATTTTTAGCCAACTGTCAAAATAGAAACTCCTTCCAAGAATGAAAAGTCTATTTATGACTTCTAGTTGCCAAATGATTTTATCAACACCCAAGTTTAGTAATAACACTTATATGGTAAATGGTTAGAAGGGGGACCAAAGACATAATTACCCTTCCACCGAAAATGACCAAAATACCCTTGCTAGTTTCTAGAAATATTTTACCATTTTAACCTTAGTCTATTCTACTAAAAGACTATGACTACATTAGAGGATAATTACTATATGTACAGGAGTTAGTCACAATAATATATGATGCTCAGTCTTTAGACCAACCAAGTGATAATGACCATATTTCCCCTCTATACTCACTCATAGCCAAGACATGTTTACCATTTATACTATTACATCTTTGACTACATCTTTCTCCTTAGAACCTCTAACTCATAATTTAATCATCCTCTAGAAGTTATCCATTTGACCAAGGGAGTGACCCACAAGTGTAACCACCAATACATTATGTATTACTGTGCATAAATTCAAGATGATCAACCTAGATCATTCTAAGGGAGTGATTATTGTATAGATTCCTTATTGCATATGCATGTCTCTTCTAACTAAGGTCCTGACACCCAAATCACAGAGCTATTGATCCATAAAAGATCTCACCCATAGCCACTCAAAGTGCAAGAACTTGACTTTGTTAATTCATCTATACTTGCTCAAGATTAAGAGCACTTGCCCACTTAGAAGCTTGTAGGTATGAGTGATCTCTTTCTTCGATAATTATTTAAAGTTCATACCTACAGTGGCCCGTCCAATGCATACACATGCATAAATGAAGTAAGTTTGGAACCTTATCTATGATCAAGGCTGATCACCTTATTGTAAATGGAACTTATTCACAATAACTTCTATCATAGTAGAGTGTCCAGCTCTACTACTTAGTTATAGACTAAACAATTCTGCTTGACAAGTAACCATCACTTGGACCTTTTGTACGTAACTACCACGTACCCAAGTCAACACTTAAAGTAAAGACCTTATACACATATATATAAAAGTCAACCACATATAAGAGAAACATGCTCATAAAAGTAAGATGACATTAATTATTCATTGCAAATATCCAGGTTTATCGATGACATAGTATTAGTGTCTTTTGGGGATACCGTAATCCCAATAGACTCCCACTTTCACAAAAGAGCACTAGGCTATACTATCTTTCAACTTAACCCCCATTGACTCTAAATTTACAGAAAAGAGCTTCTCTATAAGAGTCTTAGTAAGAGGATCTGATGAGTTATTTGTAGAGGCAATTTTATATCTCTTCTCTGGATGTATCCCTGGATTAGGTGATATTTTCTCTTAATGTGTTTACTTTTCTGCAATTCATTGGCTCTTTAATTAGTGCTTATTTATTATACTACATACTCAGCCCGGTAGACTAACATATAATCCTCCGTTCTCTGAGGATACTTAAATATATGTTTGACTACTATCCAGTGAGCTTGTCCTAGGTTTGACTGATATCGGCTAACCGTGCCAACTGCAAAGCAGATATGTGGTCTAGTGAAGAACTTCACTGTTAAGATGGCCAAACTTATTAACACCTTGTTTATGAATATTCACGTTAAGTCCGTCCACTAATATCTAAATGATATATCACCTTCTATAATAAGCAAACCGCATAATAAGACAAGGTTATACCATTTATTAGTACAAACTGGAATTAAAAAGCCTTGAGGATTTTTAGTCTCCTTTCCTACTCGATTATTTAAACAAAAATGGTTCTTTTTTGCTGAATCAATGCGCAAAAGATTTCATTAATAAAATAAAAGTACAAGACGTGAATCATAAGACCAAATTACAAAGATCTTAGCCTAAAGAATACATCATAAAGCTCATGCTTGGATCAAATTCAACAGTAAAGTTGATGCTAAGATCAAATTCAACAATAAAGCTCATGTTAAGATCAAATAAGAAAAGTAACAAAGAAACAACTCAGCAAAGAGATGTATCGAGTAAAATCGAGGAAACGTCTCGTGGATCAATATGTTTATTGTGAAAAAATTATATATAGCTCTAGAGAGATCTGATCTAGGAGGAGAGGGCTGAAAATCCAAGCAGTGTCCGATCTAATCACCTAAAGAAGATGACAAGCCAATAGGCATTTGGTCGATGCCATTTAGGGCTTCGAACTGATTATATGCAGCCTTTGAGTTCTAGCGGGTAATACCTAGGTAAGGGGCACTGTAGTACTCTTGGTAGGGGGCACCAGAGTACATTTGGTAGGAGGAGTATTCTTGGTAGGGGCATCCAAGTGGTGCTGGAATTGGTAGGGCGAAGTTGCTACTTGTTGGTATTGGATACATTTTTCTTCTTTCAAATATCGACCCACTAAGGCTTCTGTGGAACATTCTTCTGAAGGAAGGTATCTCTGTGACTTTAGGATGAGCTTGAATAGAGGGGCATGAAGGGATAGAGTGACCTATCAACTTGTAGGAGGAGCATTTCTCTGGTTTCCAAGCATATTCAATAGCTATCACAACAACCTCTCCGTTTGGAAGTTTGGCATAAGTCTCGTCTAGAAGTTCTTCATTCAGATTCATCTCAACACAAACCTTAGCATACCTAAGCTGTAATCTTGAAATTATTTTTGTATCCATCTAGAGTAGGTATCCAATGGTACTAGCAACATAACTGAGGGCTAGTTGGGTCAAAAGCACGAAAATTTCGAAGCAAGAGCCACATAGGGACCTTTTTGCGTAAGAAGTTGACAAGTTGCGTATTTGACTCCTATTTTCTCAAAAGCAACGACCTATGATTGACGTGTCACAATTGATTAAGAACTCGATCATATATCTCTTCAGAGTCAAATTGGAAGATAAAAAGGCCATTATCCGTTGATTTGATATCAACAGAACCAAATCGTTCCCTTCTCTTTTTTTTTTCTTCTTTTGCTGTCCAAATGAAGAAACTTCTTTTTACTTCATCTCTTTTATGATTCTTTCTTAACATTTCGTTTCTTTTCCTTACTCACGTCAATCCTAACACAGCGTTACCTTAAGGAAGATAAGAGAAAAAGAATGAGTAATCACAAAGAAATGGAAAAGAAAAAAAAAAGAAAAGTAAAAAAAAAGGTGTGTGCCACTGTAACAAGGCTCTGTTTGGTGTACTTGTAGAATTTTAGCTTTTGCATTATAGAGCTTTCAACAGTAGAACTTTTGTTAAAAGTGCTGTTGAATAAAAGCTGTTGACAGTTTGACCTATGTTGGGCTTTTAGAAATTTTGAGGACAATGTTGGGCTTTCAAAAATATGGATGGGTATATTTGAAAAGAAAAGAAAAATAGTTTCACAAAAGCTTTTTTTTTGAAAAGCTCCGATTTGGAGGTTCTTATTTTTTAGATTTTTCATCTTCAACTTTTAAGCACTTTCAAAAATGAATCAAATAGTTTAACTTCAACTTCTAAATTTACAGAAAACGCTTTTAAGGTTCCATTTGTTTGCCGTTAGATAACTTACTGGAAAATAAAATATTTTATGGGCTCTGTTTGTTTGCTGTAAAATAACTTGTTAAGGGAAAATGATTTCCTGAAAAATAGAATACTAAAAAATATTTTCTAGTGTTTGGATGTACAGTGAAAAATATTTTTCGATATTAGATTTTATTAAAAAAAAATACACATAATATATATGTTAATCGTGAGGGTGAAGGTGGGGGTGGGGGTGGGGGTGGGGGGGGGGGGGGTAAGGGTGGATGAGTTTCGAAAAATCTTTTATTATCTCAAAGGACATAAAAATATTTTCTCAAACTTTGTACTAGCTGTAATACTTGACTGGAAAACATTTTCTAGTTGATCAATTTTTCGGTATTATCAAACACCAAAAAATTGAGCAAAGTAGCCACCATTTTTGAATGGAAAAATATTTTACGACAAACAAACAAGGTTTTATGCTCTGTTAATATTTTTCTGGAAAATAAAATATTTTTCTGGGCTCCGTTTGTTTGTCGTAAAATAACTTAGTGAGGGAAATATTTTTCTGAAAAATATTTTATAGTGTTTGGATGTACAGTGAAAAATATTTTACGACATTAGATTTTATAAAAAAAAAATATATATATATATAATATATTAGTTAACCGTGAGAGTGGGGGGTAAGGGTGGGAGGTAGGGGTAAGGGGTGAGGGGGTAGTGGTGGGTGAATTCCAAAAAATATTTTATTTTCCTAAAGGACATGAAAATATATTTCCAAACTTTGTACTAACCGTAATATTTGACTGAAAAATATTTTTCAGTTGATCAATTTTTCGGTGTTACCAAACACCGAAAAATTGAGCAAAAGTAGCCAATATTTTTGACTGAAAAATATTTTTCAGTTGATTAATATTCCGGTGTTACCAAACACCGAAAAATTGCTAAAATATTTTCCAGGAGTGTTTTCTTGAAAAATAAAATATTTTTTTGGGCTCCGTTTTTTTGCTGTAAAATAACTTGTTGGGAGAAAATATTTTTCTGAAAAATAGAATACTAAAAAATATTTTCTGGTGTTTGGATGTACAGTGAATTCCGTAAAATGTTTTATTCTCCCAAAGGACATGAAAATATTTTCCCATATTTTGTACTAGCCGTAATTGTTGACCGGAAAATATTTTATAGTTGACTAATTTTCCGATATTACCAAACACCAGAAAATTAAGCAAAAGCAGCCGCAATTGTTGTCTGGAAAATATTTTTCAATTAACCAATTTTTCAGTATTAACAAATATTAAAAAATTATGAAGAAAATATTTTACGACAAACAAACGGAGCCTTAGTGTGTAAAACTTACAGTGTGTTTGGATTGGGGGAAATGGGGGAAGGGGATGGTTAGTAAGGGGAGGGGTTGATTCCTTACCTGATTTGGTTTGTAAGAAAATGGGGGAAAGGTTTGTAAGAAAATGGGGGAAGATGTATAAAGGGAATGACTCTCACCCCTCCATACTCCCAGAATATAGTCCTTCCGATTTGTGATAAAATGGGGGAGGAAAAAATATTGTTTGTTGTAATGACAATATTGCCCTTTTTTTTTTCTCATCAAATTATGAAAGTTTAATATAAAATAAGAAAATGATATAAAAGTCATTTTATACAAATTTTTTTTCCCTCCCTTCTATTTTTTTTTGATCCAAACAAAAAAGCACTCATAATCCTTTATGATCATTTTCTTTATAAAATTATGCAATCCAAATATAATTTGACCTTTTTCCACTCTTTTTATTTATTATACTCTCTATTCCTCTCCTTTATTAAACTTCCTTCCCCACAATCGAAACACACCCGTAGTCCAAACAAAGTCCAAGTACCGAATGGCAAGTAAAGCCATTTGGAGGCAAATCCGGGGGCAATTCAGTAAAAATGCCCAGGGCAGTGGCTTGTAGAAGTAACTACTAGGTCCGGTTATAAGTCACCAACTAACACGAGCGTTTAGGTTTTTTCTCTCTTCGTCACTCTCTTACATTCATCACCGCTCTCACTCACGCACACATTTCCGTGCTCCGTCAGCTCTACCGTCTCTCAGGTGAACAAAGCCCTTACACCTGAGTTTACATATATATATATATATATATATGTATATAAGCAAACACACTTATATACTATATATATGTATATATGTGTATGTGTTTACATATTAGGTAGAGATTTATGACTTTATTTTTCCCTTTATATGAGTTAAGGAGTTATTTTTTGTTTCATTGCTGACGAATCTGATTAATGTTGTTTTTTTCCTTCATTTATTTTTTTAAAAAAATTTTCAAGTTAGATTTTTCTAGTATTTTTCTAGGGTTTAAGGTATAGTCAAGTTTAACCCTTGTAATTTTCAGTTAGATATGCTTGTATTATCTGTGTATATGTGACGTATACATGAGTATATGCAAATTTATGTAATTTTGTAGTGAAAGACCTTGTCTGATTGAATGTATGAATTCGATGACTGATCTGGATCTTTGTATTGACTGAATGCGTTCATGAAAGTTCTGCTTATTTTTCAAATATTGCTGTTGTTAGATTATTATGGTTTGCTAAATTTCGATTTAGGGCGAAAAGAAATGACGTGATAATCATAATAATGTTGCGTTTTGTCAGTCGTATATATATGACTCAAGATTAGATAAATGAATGTAGAATGTGTGTCTGTGGGATGTCAATTCTTTTGATAAGTAAAAACTTTGATGTATGATAGGGAAATGCTCCTTGTTCATAATTGGAAAAGCCCAAGTGTTGTAATCTATTTTGTTCTGACACCTGGAAGCATGTTTGACTGCTCAGATTGTTCCAATTTGAAACTAGATAGTCCATGAAATAATTTTCATTGAGAGCCCGCAAGTTCTTATGCGTTGTGTCGTTATGAATGCTGTGCAGTTGTTGGGTGGTGAATTTGTCTGTATCTATTATTTCTCTTCTCTTCATTAGTTGTATTGTGTTGGAGAATTGTTTTGGGAATTATTATGATTGTTCTTATTTTTGTTGTTTCCTGTGAAAACCTATAGGTTGATGAGATCAGTAGTTTGTATGCATATATCTCTGTCTGTAGACTTCTGGGATTTGTAGTTTTGCAGTTTTATCCAGACATTTCTTGTTTTCCATAGATTTGTTACTAACTAGTTAGAGTACGCGTTCTAGTTTGTGTTCTAATGCCTAATAGTTGGTTTTGTTACTGTTTATTTCCATGGTTTTCTGTAATTAATATATAGTTGTGGAATCTTCACCAATTATGTTCGTCTTGACAGACGTAGTTTATGCTAGTTTGAGGTCTTGACTTTGGAGTAAGGTAAAGATGAGCAAGAAGAAGCCGCTAGTATTTTTCGATGTTTCAATTGATGGTGATCCTCTTGAAAGATTGGTTTTTGAGGTATTATATCAATTTAAACTCGTACCATGATTACAGTTAACATGCTTTATGAAGAAGCCAATGGGTTCTAACCTTTTTTAACTTTTACTGATGTATGCTTTGCGTTGCTTGCAATTCTCTCTCATCTTCTTCTTTGTAATCATCTTTTAAATTGTAGAGACAAATACATACTGACTTTTTGTTGCTCCATCACAATTCCACCTAATATTTTTATCTTATTCTTACATTTTATTTGTAGTCCAGGGAGACAGATCTGTGTCACTAATTTAATATACCTCTCTTGCTGGCAGCTTTTTACTGATGCTGTTCCAAAAACTTCTGAGAACTTCCGTGCACTTTGTACAGGTGATTTTCGAACAATAGAATATAATTCTTTGTGATATGCTATGTCTTCACCTGATTTCTATTGCAAAAGAAACCTACTAGAAGGAGAAAAGAACTTTGCTTCTTTTTGGGGTTCTCTCCCCTTTTCCACATGGGTGCCCAGGAAAGTTATAAAACCATGACTGTGCATACTGTATCTAATACTTATCAGTGTATGTGAGACCTGATATATGGCTTCTTTATACTTTGAGAATCTAGGGTGGTCTCTGCAAGGTCTATTTGTTAACTAGTATTTAAGATTTTATTTACTTGTTCATTTATTTTTCTCAGGGGAGAAAGGTGATAGTCCTAAAAGTGGAAGACCCCTACATTACAAAGGAACATTTTTCCATCGCATTATTAAGGGATCCTTGGCTCAGGTATGTTGTCCATAGTTTTCATTGGCATTAAATTTTGTCCCACGTATGCTCTAGGAATGTGATTTTTCCCTGTTTACTTAGTTTCTGGTTGAGTATGACTCAGAAGTGGTCTTTACCTTTCAGTCAGCTATCCTTGTTTATGCTGTAGGATACGGGGCTGATGGTCACGACTGCTTTTCTTGTGATGTAGTTTTAAGGTTGTACTTGCTAAGTTGTCCATCTTTAAGATTTACTGAACTTCAGCATTTGCAGTCTGATTTCTCACAACTTTTTGTCTTTTGAGTGAGTAGTTTATTAATCGCTCTCATTCATTGTTGCAGGGTGGTGACTTGCTTCGACGAGATGGTATGTCATCTTTTTTTCCTTTCCTTTTCTCCTTTTCAATAACAGTCATACGCTTGAGATGTATGGTAGTTACTGGGATACACATCTTGAACTAGCATACAATCTAAATATGAGATGAACTGTATTTCTTTCTACCCTATACATACTAGTTAAAGTTACAAATTGTACAGTTTCTACCCTTTCTTTTTTTTTTCCCTTGTTGAAGAGCCTTTCATAGCCGACCCCACCTAGTGGGATAAGGCTTGGTTTGGTTTGGTTGACCCTTTCTCTTCACATTCTCATCTTGTCCCTGTAACAGGATATATATTGTTTTATGCTCCTTTTGAGGAATAACAGTTGAAATAAAGGCCTATGCTACAAGGAACTTCAAACTAATGTTTCTATATCTTGTTTAATAGGTTGCGAGCATAACCTACTTAAGAACCAATTTGCTGGAATTATGAAAAAGAACGATGAGAGTGCTTCATGGGACTATTGTTTTTTGCGGCTCCTCTAGGATTGTATAACTCTTCTTGCTAGTTGTACCATATATATTGCTTAATGTTTAGGAACAGCAATTCTATTGAGTGTAACTAATAAAACTCTTCCTAATTTCAATTCTGAAGCTAAAAATGAAAAAAAGCCAGGAATAGCGGCAATGGAAGTAAGATAGGGCATGGACATTTAGCCTGGTGGGCCATCTGAATTTAGATCGGGAAAGAAAATGTAAAGCAAATTTGGAAGATGTCTTAGAATTTTGGTGCCTTCTGTTTTACTATTTGATGAAAAGCTTTGCAGGTGATAGAAATTGTTAAGACATCTTAACATGACACTTTTCTTTTGTTTGACTCAAAAATAAAAAATTATTTGCTACTCTGCAGGCAATTATGGAGAGAGCATATATGGCGGAAAGTTTCCAGGTGAGCTCGTGTGCTTGCTATTGTCTTTTACTTAGTGTTGTGACCCTTACCATGAGATTAATGAAATAATTGGTGGATAAAATGCAAATTTCTTTAAAAATATCATAAACTTTGTTTATCGATAAGTTGATCAAAAGGTAAACATATCTGTGTATTCTTTTTGCTAAAGTATATTTATTGAGAGCAAATGGGTTTCCTTTGCGTTGCCTGTGAAGGGGGAGGCTTTATTCTAATTCTTGCTGCGTGGGAGCTTCAAACCAATGATAATCCTTTTTGCAAAATTATACTTGTTGAGAGCAAATGGGTTTCCTTTGCATTGCTTGTGAGGGGGGGAGGCGTTAATCTAATTCTTGCTGCGTGGGAGCTTCAATCCAATGATATTAACACTAGTTGTTTTCTCTTGTACGAAGATAGGACATATAATTGCATGTGTCCCGGCATTTGTCTCTTTTTGTTTTTGAATTAGGAGAACGTGTTGATTTTTGTTTTTTGAATAGTTTCTCAATCGTCTAACCATCACATTTTGTTTCCACATCTTTCATAAGCTGTAACGTCTATGACGTCTCTCAATTTTTTATGTCCTATGATTTATGTTGAAGTGTTAAACTATTATCCAACGTGTTTGTCTCAATATTGAGGTAAGCTTCCATATCCATTTTTTTAAGATACTAGATAATGCATGGAGAAAGTGTATTCTTCAGATTAGTGGTCTTGGGCATCTAATTCCCTTACAGTAATGAAACGTCTTTTCATGCTGAATGAGTTTTTTCTGGCGATGATGTACTCATTTAAATATTAAGATCACTGTTGGATACTTGGATCAGTAGTCTTCTGCCTGTAAACTTTGCTCAACTGCTTCATATATGTTTACAATGTGATTTTTTTTGGAGCATATCATATATTCTTGTTGCTAAGGTGCTAGCATGATGACTTCTCTTAGCTATATATCATTAAATGTTAAATATTTGTCAACCTCAGCAATCCTAATTTTTGAGCTTAACTCATCTAGTTCTAGGCCTGCTAAACCAATATCAGCATTGTTTGTCTACTTGTTGGCTAGCCACGGAGATGGGATGTAGCAGTTAATACTTTTTCCTTACCATGATGTTTACTGTGTTCTGGGAGTGTAGGTTATTACATTGCCTGTATGGATGTGAATCTCTCGTCTTTGGCCAAGGTGGGGAAGCAGTATATTTTACTTTAACCTAATGCATAGTTGATTGGATAGTGTGTCGATGAATATCTGAACCACTGCATGGGTAGCAGTGTTGACCATGTTGAAGGATTAACAGGTGAATCTTTGACATGTTTCAGATGAGTCACCGAAGCTGAAGCATGACAGCCGTGGTCTTTTGTCAATGGCAATTGCTGATCTTGATGCACGTGGCTCTCTATTCAATATCACCTTTAAGGCTGATCATCATCTTGACAGGTTTTATATTCTTTTGACCTTATAACCTAGTGTTTTAAATCATGTTGGAAGTTCTTCTATCTTTGGACATTATTTATAGACTACACAAATAGAATGTTAACCAGGGTTCTTCCACTTGTGTAATTTGTGTACTGCTCAACAGGAAATGCATTGTTTTTGGAAAACTTGTGCATGGCCATGAAGTCTTGAAGAAGATAGAAAATGCTGGTGATGAAGATGGTAGACCAGCTGTTACTGTGAAAATTTGTAATTGTGGTGAATTACATAAAGGTGAGGAACAGAGTGGTCCTGCTTTAGATATTGGCTTTGTTATATTTTGAGAAACCTTGGTTATGGAACAAAAATTTATGCATGTCTGCCTATTTATTTTCTCAGACATGCATGTTCTTATTGGAGTTTTTTATTGCTTTGTTTTTATATTTTTTCCTATTGACTTCTCGCTGATTACACATACAGACCAGAAAAAAGGAAATAAGTCGAAAACAGGAAAGGATGCTTCTCCCGAGGGGAATAGCCATGAGATGCGACGTAAAGGGAAGCACAAGAAATCTTCGAAAGAGGAGAGGAAGAGGAGAAGAAGATATTACTCATCTGAATCAGATAGTTCCTCTGACACTGATACAGAGTTTTCTGAGTCTGATAGTGATTCTGACTCATATGCAACTTCACCAACTGAAACTAGTTCATCAAGTGATGACAAACATAGGAAGAGAAAGAGATCTAGGAGAGATCGACATAGGCGTGGAAAAAGGAGGGAGAAAAGACGTCATAAAAGGCGGAAGAGACATGACAGGAAATCAAAGCGCAAATCAAAAAGGTTTGCGTTGATTGCAAATTGTACATATAATTGCTTTTGTAATTCTCTAGGTTTTGAATTTATAGTTTTCAGGTGCTCCATTGAAAGGGACATAAGTATATGTTCCCATACGTATGTGTGTGTGTGTGCGCGCTTATGTTGGTCTTTGCCCCATTTTCTTGTTTAAGTTTTTGACTTAGAAAGGCTTCTGTTTGGAAAATAATCATGTGTGAGCGCGCTTATGTTGGTCTGTGCGCGCTTATGTTGGTCTTTGCCCCATTTTCTTGTTTAAGTTTTTGACTTAGAAAGGCTTCTGTTTGGAAAATAATCATGTGTGAGCGCGCTTATGTTGGTCTTTGCCCATTTTCTTGTTTAGGTTTTTGACTTAGAAATACTTCTGTTTGGAAATAATCATGACCAGGTCGAATTTTATACAGTAATCATCTTTTTGTGCTTATTCTTCTATGCAATTGCATGCCTTTTTATCTCTAGAAGAAGTTTTGATATTGAATTGGTTTGAATCATTTAAAACCTAGTTTTTCCAAGTGTTGTGCATCTATAATCCTATAGGGACAACTCTTCTGCTAGGGAAGTAACCAAACTATATTGATTTTTCATGGAAATATCTCATGGTTAGATAACTCTTCTGCTAGATACTTATAAGAAAAAATAAACTTTTCTGCTAACTCAAGGATAGGTGGTCATAACATAATTGTTCTGTGGCTGTCTTCTGGCAGCCACTTTATATTTCTTTTTGTCATTTTAGTCTTCTCTCTAGGCTAAAACATGTCACTTTATTTGCAGGATTACACTTTTGGGTAGGTAAATTATTTTAGTTTATTACTTTTAATAGGTTTTAATGCTTCAGTTATGAAAGAAAATCCAATTCTTACTGTGAAATTCTGTGATTGCATGGAAAAGAAAGGAAGAAAGAAGATGGGTTGAAGAAGGGGCGGGGGCACCCCTGTTTATATGTGGTTCTAATGTATTTAGTTTCTTTTTTCAGGCCATCAGGTAGTCTCTCAGAGAGTGAAAGTGGGAGCAAGAGTGGAAGTATGTCTGAAGATAATGATGGCAAGGCTCAGGGCTTGAATGAGAATCATAAGAACTTGGGTGAGCTTAATATGCTTGATTTTGTTTTGTTTTGTATATCCCATGCTTGTTTGGTTGCCTATTTTAAATTATTGGGCATCTACTGTCTCCCAATTCTTATTTGTTTCACCAATTCAATTGCATTAGGCATTTGTTCACTCGTATATGTATTTGTGTAGGTGTGCATGTATGTGGTGTGTTTGTGCATGCTTAAAGTCCGTTGTGTTCTAGCCATGGGTGAGCACTAATGGAAGTTAAAACTAATGTTTATAGTACAAGGAGTCTTATTTTTAGAATTTGGCCGATCTTTTAATAAGATATTTTATATATCAATTAGCCAAAAGTAAGATATTTTGTACATAGTTCTGCTTTTCCCCATATAATTTTTCTTTAGATATTGCAGAAGGAAAGAAATCTCCGTTAGTTGAGGAGGGAGAAGCTGCTGCTGTTAATCATAAAAAGGGCGATGGCACTGATATCTTCGAGAGGGAAGAGGGTGAATTTCCCAAGGAAACTGGAGAACGCCAAATCAATGGTGTTGAAGTGGAAAATAGATCAGTGAAGAGTGCAGGATCTGATAAGAGTGCAGTGAGACAACCTGATGTTCTGGATGATCACCCTGGAAAATCTAGGTTTGCTTTTCCTTATTCTTGTAAAGTTTTTGCTTCTGCCTGCTGATTTTTCCATACCTGGTAATTAACTGAAAGTTAATTAGCAGGAGCCGAAGTGTGAGTCCCAAAAGAAGCATCAGTAGGAGCATGAGTATTAGTCCCAGACAGAGTTTGAGCAGGAGTAGAAGTGTTAGCCCCAGACGAAGCGTGAGTAGAAGCCCTCGATGTGTCGTTAACAGGGGTAGGAGTATGAGTCCAGTCAGAAGTGGAAGCAGCAGGAGTATCAGTAGAAGTCCAACAAGGGGCAAGAGAGGAGGAAGTATTAGACTGAGTCCCCTAGAGAGAGCACGATCTCGACGAAGTGGCAGGAGAAGTCCCACAGCATCTCCTCCCAAAAGGAGGCTTGCTCCTAGCCCAGCAAGAACTTCATCAAGAAAGTCTTCATATAGATCTCTAAGTCGAAGTCCTGTTAGATCTACCCAAAAAAGTTTAAGCAGAAGTCCTGCTAGACCTTCTAGAAGGAGTGTAAGCAGAAGCCCCGTCAGACCTTCACGAAGAAGTATAAGTAGGAGTTCTGGTAGAGCCCCTTTGAGGAGAAGTCCTAGTCGCAGTCCATTTAGAGCACCTAGTAGAAGCAACCGTTGTAGTCACTCGAGAAGTCCTGGAAGTGTTGGTCGTAGGTTAAGGTCACCTGCTTCTGATCGTGGTAGGAGCTTGTCAAGAAGCCGGTCAGTTGATAAATCACCTAGGCGCATCAGAAGGGGCCGAGGCTTTAGCGAGAAATACTCATATGCGCGTCAATATCGAAGTAGATCTCCAGAGAGATCTCCTATAAGGTCCTATCGTTATGGTGGTCGAAGTGATCGTGACAGGTACAGAGCAAGGCTTCATTTGATGGCAATGTTACTGTTATCATTCTCAATTTTTTCTAAAGTGTGACTGATATTTTATGGTTGCTCACGTTGTAGATATTCAAGTTACAGGAGATCCCCTAGGCGTTACTGGAGCCCACCAAGAGGAAGAACCCCTCGAAGGTCTCATACGCTCTTCTTTTTACTTTTCATTTCCCTTCTGGATTAGTGCTTGTTGGCATTGTCAATTACCAGTCCCCCATTCATTTCTGATAAATTTCTAAATGTTGGCATGCAAATCAAGTACTTGTTATTTCTCGGTGAGCCATAATTAGAGACTTGCCAGTTTGGTTCAAGTTGGTGACCAATTTCTTTTCTTTGTTTTGTTCTAGTAGTCATAAATGCACTTAGGGATGTACCTTCGAGGGCACAGAAAGGTGCAAGAAAAAATGGATAGAAGAGGTGTGCGTCTTTGAAGTTTTGCATCTTTCTCGGTTTAGTACTAGTTTTAGGCACGAGTTCGTCAAGATAAAAGGATCTGCTACTCAAATAAACAAATGCAAGAAATCCAGTAGAAGTTGAATCATTATCTTTTTCTGTTCTTTCTTCCCACCAAGCTCCTTTTTTTCCCTTGTTTCTGTTGCACGATCTGCTCCTTTTCTTTTTGTCTAAAACTTTTTCTTTTATACTTTGTTTTTGTCCTTCAGCCTTGGTAAATCCTTTCCAGCCCACTTATTGGGATAAGGTTTTGTTTATTTTAGTTAGTCTTGTTAAATCGTAGCATTGTCTCCACTAATGGTAACATATCTGTGGAGCCCCTATCTTTGACTGTAACTATTCTTCTTTTCCTTCTCTTTTTCTTGAAGATAATTAAGGGGTGTTGAAGTCGTGTTTTAACTGGATTTAGTCATATTGTCGATGAACTTTTGCTAAACTTTAAGGGTAAGTTTTGCTGAATATAAATGCAGAATTCATTTGAATTTACATGACTTGATTGATGAATCAACTAAATCGTGACTTTTGCTAAATTTTTTGAGCATATTAATATTGCATATTCTTGCACCTTGCTTCATTGTCAACAATTTCATCTGTGAACCGCAATTCGTTTTGACCAAGGATTATGGAAATTCCATTCAATACATTTAGTTGCACTTAATGGACCTACTTTTTGTTGAAAAATTGATTAATCATCCTATTCTGACTACGTGCTTGGGTTGCTTTGGCTATAGATACAGGGGCAAAAGGAGTAAGAGCCGCAGTCTAAGTGTATCTCGGAGTCCTGTACGCTACCGTTCTCGTCGTTATAGTCCCAGCCCTGTTCGCAGTCGTTCTCCAATCCAGAGATACCATGGATCACCACGTGCTGAGAGGCGAAGGTCACCTTCTCGTAGTAGGAGCTCATCGAAATCAAAGTCGTCACGTGGTTCACAATCTCCTGGAAGAGGTGGCAAAGAGATGTCAAGGTCATCATCTGGTAGTCCCCCGGGGAAGGCAGGCCTGGTCTCTTACGGTGATGGTTCTCCTGATTCAGGTCGGAATTGAGAAATTGTGTTTTGGTGACTTAGAACCAGTGTTGGTCGTGGTGTAAAAAATTCTTCTGTTGATCTTTGGTGGCTTGGCCTGATGTTAGTGCTATTTACTGTAGTGATTGTGTGAGTTTATATGAGAATTCTTGCTTTGTGCTAGAATCTAGATTGATGAGAGATCTCAGATGTATGTTGAATTATTGAATGCATTGTACTACAGTGCATGCAGCCATAATCAGTCTCAAACTGTGCAGGCATTTAAATCTAACAATTTTAGTTAATTTAGATGGCAACTTCCTTCCCCAGGAAAATCAGTGAGTCGCAACTGGCTTCTGAGCATTAGCCTTAACGAGCCCAAGGTTGCTTGGTAAACCTCAGCAAAGGCTAAAGCCATTTATATAGGGCTAAATGTGCTCGCCAGCCGGGCTTTTAGAGATGAGGCCTTTGCTTCCATAATTTTGAGCAGACGTATTGTACCAATGTGAAAAAAATTAGGGGGCGTTTGGTTACAAGATTTTTGAAATGTGAAATATGGAATATGATATTTTTATGTTTGGTTTGTGGAATAAAAAAATATTTATGAGAATATAACATTTTTGGAGATGTAATATTTTTATGATTTGATCAATTTTTATTTTTATGTGAAGATGTGGGAATTTTACATTCCCTAGTTATGGGAATATTTTTGAAAAAGTAAGATACAAATATTCATAAAAAAATATAAAATTAAAATAAAAAAAAAAAAAAAAAAAAAAAAAAGAAAATAAGAAAATAAAATAAAATAAAATAAAAATAAGATAAAATTAAATAAAAATAAAATAATAAAATAAATAAATAAAAATAATATAATATAAAATAAAATTAAAATAAACTAAAAATAAAATTAAAAAAATAAATGATAAAATAGAATAAGAAAAAAAATAAAAAAAATAAAATGAAATAAATAAAAAATTCTCAATTTTCTAAGCTACACTAGAATTTTATATTTAAAATTATTTTTAATGCTAAATTCTATATTTTAAAATTGAAAATTAAATAAATTTAAAAAATTTTAAAAAAATTAAATAATTTTTAAATTTTTAATTTTTTTTAAAAATTTTAAGTTCTAATTTTGAAGTGTCAAGTTAACATTTATAAATTTTAAAAATAAATTTATTTTCGTTGTATTAATACGTTAAACATTTTTTTTTACTGTTGTCTTAGCAAAAAGTATGCAAAATAAATCGTTATTTGTACACTTTGTTTGATATTCTTTTTTTACGAGTTAGGGGCATTGTTAGAAAATTAGTCAATATTCATAGGAATATTGAGTCTAAACCAAGTATAACAAAAAACATTCCTAAAAATTTAACAAACCAAATACTTTTAATCACATTCCCAGGAATGTCATTCCTGGGAGTGAAAAATCTATACGCGAACCAAACGGCTCCTTAATGGCATATATGAATATTGTTAAGGTATGATTTTAGTGAAAGGCTGAGGTGTGCTTTCCCAGTTTCTGTAATGCGTCTGACCTGATTACTGCAAAATAGAGGATCTTCGGGAGCTCTCAAGTTCTCACTCTGACGATTAAGTCAGTTGTGAGTTTGATAATATTAGGAGCAAGGATAAGCATAAGAGTGTTCAGGCTAGGATTGTGTATCTTTTACAATAGTATTCCGCATTATTTATACTTATGGCCTAGCAATTAAGGTTAGATCCCTAAAATCATGCTTAGTCCTTATCCTCAATTTGAGTTTTGATTCCTAGGATTATCCTTATCTAAGGCTTTATCTACGCTAAAGAAATATCCCACGAGGTTCTTACATGATGTCTTGTGGGTTAGGTCCGTATCCGACCTGTCTGATTGGGTTTGGACCTGCTGTTCCCCAAGCTCCTAGGCTCTGTGTATTCTGCCTTCATCACTTGCCCCCCAATCCTCTGATCTCTGGAAGAGGTCGAGGGATTGCCGCTTGTGTTGGGCCTATGACTGTTTTTCTAGCCATTTTATAGCCGTTACAACCGCCTACTTGGCTTTTAATGAGTTGTCGACCATGTCTTGTCCACATAACCCAAAAAAGTGTGCCCATGTCTATTCCACGTTGCCCGAGAAACTCGCCTATGTGGAATGTATGCCTCGACGTAGGTCCCTTATGAATTGGATTTTTACTGTTTTGTTTTTACCATCTTCTCAAGCTCCATACTTCCTCAACCCTCTTTGCTTTATCGCCTGCCCTTTCAAGCTTCTTGCAGGATCCTTTGTTCTCCTTTCCCTTCTTAGGTATGTTACCTTCGTCCCTTACCTTTTCATCATGTCGGGATCAAGGAATAACAAACAGTCTGAGCAACCTCGTAGGTCAAGGTCTGATGGCCAACCTTTAGAGAATTATGAGCCCATCGCTATTGTGCCTATTTTGCAGCGTCTTCCTGCCACTAAGAGTTCTGCTATTAAAGCTTCCTTAAGAACCCCTACAGAAGCTAAGTCAACCCAACGTCATCTCAAGTCGGCCACCTCAAAGGGGCCCGCCATGGTTGGTGGTATCCTTGTTTTCGGGGCCGATAAGAGGGACTGTTGGACTCACGATGACGATATAGAGTTTTTGAGGGAAAGTGGAGTGATTCCAGAGGCTTTTAAGGTTCGTCTTCCCACTTCCCATGGGCTTGCTTCTGGACCTGGGGCTGGGGAGATAACTTTTTCCCATGAGCCCCTTATTATTTATCACTTTCCTTTACCCTCATATGTTGTTGACATTCTGAAGCACTATTAGATTAGCCCAGGACAAATCATCCCTAACGGTTGGAGGCTCATGGTAGGCTTCTACATCGTGCTTAAGGACCTAGGTCACGTCCCAACCTCTAATATTTTTCTTCATTGCCATATTCTCAAAACTACCAACCTGGCCTCTGGGTGGCATTATTTTGCAGCTTGGCACCATTCTTTGGTTATATGTATACCAGACAAGAACAAGGGGTGACACCACAAATACTTTTATATAAGCTCAGAGGTTGCTTTGAAGATCCGCAGTGTCTAGGTTGTCCTCCCTGTGGTAGCTCGTGATCCACATAAGCTATTAAAGGTTGAAAGACAAGTAGTTAAGGCCTTGGAGAGGGCTACCCTTGTTAAGGAATCATAATTTCTTACTTCAAAAAAGTTGGCTAAGTGTGGGCTCTTCCCTAATATCAAGGGGCCTAAGGATCTTGCTACTGGGGCCTCGCCTTCATTTAGCTCTGGGGCTCCGTCCTAAGCTGTTGGTACTTTTGCATACTTTCCTTATATTTATATTTTTTTTCCTTGTTGGTCTATATGAAGGTTTTTGATCTGCTTGTTGTAGCCCAACGTGAGAGGCACGAGAAGAGATGCCAGGACAAAGCCTTGGGAGTGCCGGGAGCCCTTAGTCTCATCAGAAGAAGCCCAGGACCACTGGTGATGATGATAAGGACCAAATTTTAGAAGTCCACCATTCCTCTCCATCTAAGGATTCTATAGGAGCTCCTACACCCCTTGGAGGTCCTGTTACTGAGGAGTGCCCCATGCAAGGCGAGGTCTAGGCTAGTAAGCCGCTAACTGTCTCTGAGCTTTCCACTGTACCAGTGAGACCAAGCCTCTGCTCTTTGTGCCTCGCTTACCTGATGCGGGTATTCCCTCTCGCTACACTTCTACTATCGATGAGTAGGATGAAGAAGAGTGCCAACCCTTGTATCAACTTAGCCCTTCTCGTACTTGCCGTCTCAGGGCTCGGGGCAAGTCTGTCCCTCTTTTCCTTACCCTTTTGACAATAAGGTAGAGATTGCAGCCTCCGGTAGGGAATTTGTGGAGGCTCGAGCTCGGAATTTGATTGCGGCTCGAGCCAGTCAAGAAGTTTATGAGGCCATTTATGAGGGACCTTTCTTTTCAACCTTCTTCTCCTTTATTCGTTCTTATAGTTTTCTAACTGTTGTTCATGCCTTGTATAGGCACGGAGTAGTATAAACCATGCCACCAACCAACTCTATAAAGCTTTGGTCATTCAGGACTAGTTTGATTATCGCATCGCCTTAGCAGTAAGGAAGGCCAACAAGAGAGCTGATGAGTACAAATGTGTACTCCAGGAGCACATGCTAACCTGCGCTAAGGCTCTTGACGAGGATGTTGCCATCATCAATGATCTCAAAACTAAGCTGGACCAGAAGAGCGATGCTTTTAAGGAATTGCAAATCCAGCAAAGTCCTTTGAACGACGTCTTCAGCGTGGCTCTTAAGGTCCAGGTTGAAGAAAAGAGAGAGAAAGAGAGAACCACTGTCGAGCTCTTGCGAGTCAAGCTGAGTTGGAACAAACAAGTGAAAGTTTGATGAAGGGGTTGGCTGAGACTGACAAAAAGACTTGAGCTTACCAGGTCAAGAATGACTTGCTGTTAAAGGACGTAGGGAGAAGGAAGAATTTACTGTAGCTCCTTACAAGAAAAGCCCCAAGTTTTATCACTTCTTGGGCAAGGCTATGGCCTCCACTATTGCAAAGACTGAGTATGAAGCCTGTGTTGACCTCTTGAAGATGGTAATAGCTCGGCTCAAGGAGAAAAATGTAGAGATGGACCTTTCTGACCTCCTTGGTGAAACCCCTTCAAATGAAGAGTTGGATTTTGAGAAATTGAGCTTCGGGGTAGTAGTCCCTTTTTCAGCTTTTTGTAAAGACGCTTTCTTGATCAATAGTTTACTTCTTGCTTTAGTTTTACGAAGTTTTATGCTTTTCCTATTACGCTTCAATCTTAATGTCCTCTCAGGGTTGCTTTAAGACCTGTGGGGTCTTTTATATTAGTTTCACGGGGTTGTGTCCTCAACTTTTGCCTTGTCTTAGGATCGTTTTAGTAACCAGCCCTGTATGTCTGTTCTAGGCTAGGTCATGAGACCTCTTTGTGTTTTCCCTAGGTCAACACCTTTGAATGTTTAGGTACCAATGGCAATGAGTGTGTATCTTTATTAAATACATCTCATTATGAGTGACTGGATAATAATGAAGGAAAAAAGGAACTTTTATTGACTGTAAGGAGCTATTAGAAGCATCGTTATTTCCTAACTATTACACAAAACACTTTTTAAGAAGTTTTGCGTTCTATGCGTTCTTGAGCTCCTTGCCATCGGGCTCTGCAAACTTGTACACTTTTGGTTTGATTTCCCTTATGACCAAGTAAGGTCCTCCCTAGTTTGGTCCTAGCTTCCCTCATTTGGTTGAGGTCGGAAGAGGGCTTTCCAATACCTAATCTCTTTTTTGAATGTTCTTAGAGTGGACCTACTTAGCAAAGGCTTTGGCCATAGCTCTTTTTCTTTCAAGCATTTTAATTTGTGCTTTTTGTCTAAATTCTTCTACTAGGTCGAGGTCCTCACGAATACCTCGATCATTTATTTTTTTCTTCATAGAGTTGTACCTGACTACTTGATGAGCTGACCTCCACAAGGAACACCACTTCTGTTCTGAATGTCAGTGAGAACGGTGTCTCCCTAGTTGCTGTTCTCGAGGTTATCTTATGAGCCCATAGGATCTTTGGGAGTATGTCTTCCCACAACCCTTTTGCTTGACCGAGCTTGGTTTTTAGACCCTACAAAATGCTAGGTTAGTAACTTCTACTTGCCTATTAGTCTGTGGATGAGCTACTGAAGCAAACTTTAGTTTTATTCCCAACTTCTCGCATTTATTACGAAAGTAGCTAGAGTCGAATTATTTTCCGTGGTCGGTGATTATAGCCTTTGGTACACCAAACCGGTATATCACCGACCTCCACACAAAATTTCAGGCTGCCTTCTCAAAGAGTCTTAGTATTGATTCTGCCTCTACCCACTTTGTGAAGTAGTCCACGGCTGCAAAAATGAACCTCTTTTGGGCGACACTCAACGAAAGAGGTCCCAAGATATCCAGCCTCCATTGTGCAAAGGGCTAGGGGCTGATCATGTAGATTAGGTTGGTGGCAGGTTACCTTTGAATTTTTGCAAACCTCTAGCACACGTCACGCTTCCTTATCGGATCCCATGCATCTTTTTGTAGGGTTGGCCAAAAGTATCATTGCCTGAGTATTTTTTGGGCTAGGGCTTTAGCTCTCAAGTGATTACCACAGATTTCTTCATGTATTTCTCTAAGCGCATAGTTGCCCTTAGCTAAGTCTACATACTTCAACAACGACCATGTGTAGGATCTCTTATATAGTTTTCCCCAAGTATGAGGAACCTGGAGACTTGGTGCTCAATTCTACGGGTTTCATTTTTATCTTGAGGTTGCTTACCCTGTTCCAAGTATTCCTTAATTGGTTATATCCATTGGTTCTTACTGTTGTTAACCATGCAACACTCAGGGCTAATCAGGACAATGCGACCACTTTCTCATTTGCCGCCCGGGAACATGTTGATATAAAATTCTTCGAAGTTCGAGGTCAACTCCTTGGCCTTGCAGAGATATGCAGCCATGGCTGGGTCTTTAGCTTCATATTCTCTAGTTACCTGATCAATGACTAGTTACGAATCAGTGGTAACATTTGCAGCCTATGCTTCGAGGGCCATGGCTGTTTCGAGCCCAACTATCGAGGTCTCGTACTTTACTTTATTGTTAGAAGCCGGGGACTAGAACCTGAGTGAATATTGGGTCTCTTCCCCGTCTGGGCTGATGATCACTACTCCAGCTCCCCTGTCTTGTTTTCCTGAGGCTCCATTTACTTGTACCAACCACGAGGCTCCAGTTTCCATGACTGGGTCTCTTGTACATTCTACTACAAAATCTGCCAATGCTTGGGCATTGATTGCTGTTATGGGTTGATGGATAATATCATATTGACTAAGCTCAACTACCCATTTTAGCAAGCGCCCAGAGACATCAGGCTTGAGAAGTATTTATTTCAAGGGCATATATGTCATTACCCGGACAATATGCGTATCGAAGTAGTACCTCAATTTCCTCGATGTCGTTAGGAGGGCCAATGCCATCTGTTCAATAGTAGAGTACCTGAGCTCAGAACCCCTTAATAATTTGCTGATGCAGTAAATTGGCTTCTGGGCTCGACCTTTATCTTAAATCAGAGCTCTAACTATTGCTGCACTGGAACTTGCTAAGTACAACATCAGCACCTCCCCTTTTTCAGGTCAAGAAATGAGAGGAGAGATGTTGAGGTACCTTTTGATTCCCTTAAAAACCGCTTGGAATTCTTAGGAACACTGGAAATTCTTTAGGTTCCTTAAGACCCTAAAGATAGGAAAACATTTATCTGCCGACCTCGACATGAATCTACTCAGCGCCGCTATCTTTCCTACCAACTTCTGCACATCCTTAATATACCTTGGTGGATTCAGGTCCAGTATAGCTCGGATTTTCCCAGGGTTAGCCTTTATAACTTGGCTAGTGATTGTAAAATCAAAAACCTTACTTGCCTTGACTCTGAAGGCACATTTTTCTAGGTTGAGCTTGATACCAAATTGTTCCATGGTTGAGAAGACTTCAGCCAGGTCATCGATGTGCGATCGGGTTGCCTTGCTCTTAACCAACATATCGTCGACATAGATTTTCATAGTTCTCCTGATCTGACTATCAAACACTTCGTTTACCATACGTTGGTATGTAGCTCCCGTATTTTTTTTGGCCTGAAGGGTATTACCTTGTAACAGTACATCCCTATCTCTGTGATAAGGGATGTTTTCCTTTTATCCTTTAGGGCCATCATGATTTGATTATATCCCTTGAAGGCATCTATGAAGGTCAGGAGCTCACAACTTGAGGTCGTATCGACCATTTGGTTTATTCATGACAAAGGATAGCAGTCTTTAGGACAGTCTTTGTTGAGGCCCTTATAGTCAACACAAAGTTTCCATTTTCCTAGAGTTTTAGCTACAAAGACCACATTTGCTAGGCATTCGGGATAATCCACAATTTTGATGTGCCTGGTACTCAACAACTTCTTGACCTCTTCTCGAATGTTTTGGTTTTTTTCCTGGCCAAAACTCTTCTTTTTTGATGAACAGGTCAGAAGGTTGGGTCCATATTTAGCTTGTGAAGTATTATACTTGGGTTTACACCTGTCATGTTAATGGCGGATCAACCAAATACATGTTTATTTTCAGAAAGGAAATTGATTTTACCTTGACGGAGGTCAGGTGGGAGCTCATTGCCAATCTTCACTCTGGGCCCTTCTGAGAGTTCAACCTCTTCCAGCTTCTTTATCGGGGTTTCTTTGTTCTTATCTTTCTTTTCCTCAGCTACCTCTAGCTGTAAAGCTTCAGATCCCCTTATCTTTAGTGAGGCAACTTAGCAGCACCGTGCAACCAACTGATTTCCCTTTAGCATGGCCATCCCCCAAGGTATTGAGAACCTCATTACTTTATGAAAAAAAGATGCCACAACTCAGAGTTTCGTTAGGGAATATGTTGACTCACAATTTAACACAATGAGGTCAGCCATTATGGTGACTAATTGTTACTCAGTCGGTATATAAAACATGTGCAAAATTCAACCAAGTTTTAAAACCCGCAAGTGCACGGATCAATGTAGTGTAGTGTGCTTGAGTGCGAGGTCGAATCCTGAAGAAGGCTCCTAAGTGAGTTTGTGAATAAGTGTGTGAAAGTGTTCGAGTGAAAACGTGATAGTTTATGAGTGGATTGGAGTGTCATGCAAATAATGTAAACTAAACTAAGGTTCGATTTTGTCAAATTCAAAGGAAATGATCTAGGGGTTGGATATGCAAATGAGGCAACTAACCTAGGCTCGGGTTCAGGATTCTTTGATTCAATGCTCGAATTAAGCTACAAGCTTAACCTAGTTAATTTCCTAAGTGTAGTTACGTCCTGGTTACTATTTCAGTTATAGGTGCTATTATATCTTCGAGTCCTTTATCTAGCCAAAGTATAGATTTGTCATTGTAATCTAAAGTAACCAGGCAAATTAACTAAACTAAGCAATTAACAAATTCACAAATAGAAATTATGGTACAATCTATAATTTCATAGAATTTATGGTACAACCTTTAGATTCACTATTAAAGTTCGGATATATGGCATGAATGTAAAATAATCATAACATTAACTATAAGTATAATGTATATGAAGGACAATAATGAATTGAATAACTTAAGCCATATATTGCAATGAAATCAAATTATCCGAATCCGAGACCGTAAATTAAAAGACCATCATTTACAATATCCTCCCCTAGACAATAGTTCTACTCAGACATTGAAAATGAATATGAACTATACAAATAAAAGAGAGTAAAGAAAGGCTCCTCCGTTTAGATGAGCACATATTTCTGAACATTGGGTTTAAGCAAAGGTCCCCCGAGCGTAGCTATCGGGCTTTTCCTCCGGTTTGAAGTGGGCAATGGTTCCCCCACAAAGTAGCTACTCGGGCAAAATCTCCCTCGTGTTTGACAAAATCTAACTACAATAATTCTAACTAAACTAATAGAAACTAACAAAATTAACTTTAAAACTAATTTTTTTTGCTTAACACCACTGAGGTTGGGGGCTATTTATAGGCTAAATTTTGGGGGCGCGCTTGAGCGCCGTTGGTGAACGCGCCTCTGCTACGTTTTTGGTTGGTCCACTTGCATGCTGCAGTTTGGGCGGTGCACTTGAGCCTGCTTCTGGTAGTTCAATCACATGCTGCAGTGTGGGCGGTGCGAGTGGTGCGCTCGAGCGCGATTAAGGCGAGCTCGAGCTCCCGTCTGTTGAGAAAAATACATTTTTAGGTTTGACTTTGACTGAAGTGTTTGACCAAGGCTATTTTTATATTTTTTCGACGTTCTGAGTACGTTTTCGCACTTGGTTTGGCCAAATTCTTTCTCTACAAGCTCGTCTTTTTCTATCAATTATCGAATCTCTGCCATTCCTCAATTCTTTGACTTGTATTTTGCTTTGTTTATGCGTCCGATTTCTTTGACAGTTTGTGAGTGGATTGAAGTGTCATGAAAATAATGTAAACTAAACTAAGGTTCGGTTTTGTCAAATTCAAGGGAAAGGATCTAGGGGTCGGATATGCAAATTAAGCAACTGGCCTAGGCTCGGGTTCAGGATTCTTTGATTCAATGCTCGGATTAAACTACAATCGATAGATTCACTATTAAAGTTCGGATATATGGCATGAATATAAAGCAATCATAACATTAACTACAAGTATAATGTGCAAGAAGGACAATAATGAATTGAATAACATAAGCCATATATTGCATTGAAATCAAATTATCTGAATCCGAGACCATAAATTAAAAGACCATCATTTATAATATTCTCCTGTAGATAATAGATCTACTCAGGCATTGAAAATAAATACGAGCTACACAAATAAAAGAGAGTAAAGAAAGACTCCCCTATTTAGATGAACACGTATTTCTGAACACCAGGTTTAAGCAGAGGTTTTTCGAGCGTAGCTACTGGGCTTTTCCTCCGGTTTGAAGTTGTCGATAGTACCCCCGCAAAATAGCTACTCGGGCAAAATCTCCCTCGTGTTTGAAAAAATCTAACTACAATAATTCTAACTAAACTAACAGAAACTAACAAAATTAACTTTAAAACTAAATTTTTATGCTTAACACCACTGGGGTTGGGGGGTATTTATAGGTTGAATTTTTGGGGCACCTCGAGCGTCGTTGGTGGCGTGCTGGAGTGCTCCCTTGCTACGTTTCTAGTTGGTCCACTTGCGTGCTATGGTTTAGGCAGTTTGGGCAGTGCTCTCGACGCGCTTTTGGTGGTCCAATCACATGCTGCGGCGTGGGCGGTTTAGGTGCTGTGAGTGGTGCGCTCGAGCGCGGTTGAGGCACGCTTGAGTGCCCATCTGCTGAGAATTTTGACGTTTTAACTTTGACTTTGACCGAAGTGTTTGACCAAGGCCATTTTCATGTTTTTTCGACGTTCTGAGTCCATTTTCGCACTTGGTTTGGCCAAATTCTTTCTCTACAAGCTCGTATGTTTCCATTGATTCTCGAATCTCCGCCATTCCTCAATTCTTTGACTTGTTTTTTGCTTTGTATATGCATCCGGTTTCTTCACTTTTAAGATCACTTACATTGCAACAGAAGTGCATTAAGTGTTGTATTTATTTCTCAAGTTAAGATGGAAATGTAGGAAAAATACAGTGGTTTGCGTGCTCCGTTGTCCTCAAGCAAGACTGCTTCAAAACACATTGACTCAAAAATAAAACCTAAAAAATTTGCAAGTCAAATGTGAAAACAGATGAATGCTACCAATTCCAACCCGTGTGAAAATTTTTAAAAATGAATTTTGAGAAATATAATCCATCATTCTTAACAAGTTCACTAGTCTATGTCAAGAACAATAAGGGAAACTTTCATAGTTTGAAAATATCTACTCTTTCGAAAATGTTCTATCGATTTCTTCGGAGTATGTATTCAGAAGAAAATTAAGCAAATTAAGTTCAAATAAATTCCCAACTTTCGGGATATATAAACAGATTAGACTTTGATATTCTTGCCTATTTGTTACTCAAACCCTTGATCATGCCTTAATCCTTTTTACGTTTGCCAAAATAAAAGAACAATTCACACTATCTCATTTTAGTGCTTCGTTTTTTTTTGCTTTCTGAATATCCTATGTAGCAGGTCTTGAGACCAACAATCCCCAGCCAGTTGGCTGAGGTTGCCAGATTTTAAAGGACCCCTACATGCCTTAATCACCTGAGATATCCAGGCCCGAAACCTTACACCATAGCACATTTCCCGAATAATAATGATGAAGTGTTATGATAGTGGTGCTTTGAGATTTATAACAAATTTACAACCTAAATGCGTAAAAGTAAATATATATACATTTCTCCATTTTTTTTGAATAGAAAAGAGTAGCAGAACATTACATACTGATATGCCATCTGGGTTCAGGTTTCAATCACAAGAAGTTTTTCATAACACAGGGTAGTCCTGTGACGACCCGATCCCTCACGAAATCGAGTTTCTCTTCAACCGTCCGATCTAATTCCTAAGGCAATAAAGACTAGAGAAAATGGATGGAGTTTCCCCTGTATTATGGACAATTCAATACCCGTTCAATCAAACTCAACCACAAGCATGATAGGTTCAACGTCTCTATTGACAACAATAGGAATCAACAAAACATAACCTGTACAATCTATGTTTGTAAAAGTCCCCAAACACACTTGGTAAGCCCACTTTAAACATAACCATATAATTACACAAGTTCAGCTTATACTAGCAACATTCACTTGGCCAACCTACATGCCATTTACAACAAAATCCCCAAGCATCTACCATGCTTTAAAGTAAACATTATACCTTATACATTTACACAAATTCAAAAGTCTTCAATACAATTCAAATTACAAAGCTCCAAGTCAACAACCAACAAGCAAGACAAGTAAATCCATCACTTTAATCACTTCGAGACTCGGTCTCGGCTACACCTGCAATATGGTTAAGAAAGAGGGTGAGTTATGATGAACTCAATGAGGGAGGATAAAAGGAAGTTTTGAAACTCATTTTCTCTTTTGAAAACCTTTTCAAAAACACTTTTGAAAACCACTTTTGAACAACACATATAACACTAAGAACAATTACAACAAGTAATAGCAAAGCTCAATAACACTTAGTAAAAAGGATACGTTCACTTATTGATGCCGCTTCATTTCACTTCAACCGCCACTTTATCCCATCACTTTCATACACAACCAACTCAGTTATTCTACATTGAATACATCTGGAGTACCAAAATCTATCCCACACCCGATGGACCCACTCCGTCAATACGAGATAGGGGAATAAAACATGGTAGTTGCAATCGACCATGCCTTACGACACTTTACCCACACCCTATAAACATACTTCAAACTCCGTCCATAAGGGATAGAGGATAGAACATGGTGACGTTACCTTGCCTCACAACATTTGTATATAACATTTAACACTTAACATTTAATAATGGCAACACTTAATAAATCAGCACTTTCAAAAACTATTTAGAACACATTGATTGGATGACAAAGTAGGCCATCAAACCACAAACCTATACATTCATGCATTAACCATACTCCGACCCCATACAATCTTTATTCATTTAACAACATTTCCAACACAAACAATTAAAATAACACCACTTCTACTCTTAACAACATTTATGGCACCTTATTCCACACTTACTTCAATCAAACAACCAACCACATTCAATTACCTCACTCTTAACATCAATTAATTTTAGTACATTTTCCACACAAACCACTTAAACAACATCAATTTTACCTCCAATAACCTTTATGGAACCTATTCAACATCTACAACAATCAAGAATCCAAACAACTTTCAATTATCTCCAACTACCAAATACAAATAACCCTCAAATAACACCTAGCAAATAACCAATATAACATTCAATTAGAACAACACGTAGACAACCAAAAATGCTCCAAATCCGTGAGCAATCTAGACATCTTTCTAAAAATTCAGCCAACCAACACCTCACAAATTCCAACCATTCAAGCCACTAAACAATGCTACAACACTTCTATACTTCAATAGCTTGTTCTACAAAAATATTCCACTCATTTCTAGCCATTTCAACACTTTAACTATTCATTAATTTCATGTAGTCAAGCAATAATTCATCAAAATAAAAATAATTTCAAATGCACTTAAAAAATTATCTAGCATGTGCAATAAACATGTATAAACAATCATAAAGCATAAATAAGCAATTCTATAAGCAAAAACTCAACTTTTAAACCAATTTTTAGAAAAAACCCTGATGTGATTGTATTTGCAGCACTCAAACCATTGTATTTCCACTACATTTGCATCTTAACTTAGGAATACATGCAACACTAATATACTTTTGATTAAATGTAGGGTAATACCGAAAAGTGAAGAAATCGAGCCCTAAACACAATTCAAATTGCAAGTGAAAGAATTAAAGAATGGAGAAGATTATAGAATCAGTGGAAAATTGGAACCCGTAGAAGAAAGATTGAGCCAAACTGAACCCGAAATTGAGCCCAGGATGTCAAACTTTGCAAGAATTGCCTTTTTCAAAATTTTGCCTGGGCCGACATGGTCGGCACTGGGCCATTATAGACAAAATTGGGTCCATGTGGCCTGAGCCACGGTCCTAATTGGACCGTGGCTTGTGCTTGGCACAAGTTTGGGTGACCATTAACTTGTCATTGCCGTGACCTTTAATGGTCACGACAATAACCAATGTCTGGATTGCCATGGACCATGGCAATCCAACATTCTTATTGGACCCATTTTGCGGTCCAATAAGCATGTTTTTCACTTTGGTTTTCCATGGTCATTTGACCACGGCAAACAAGGATTTCCTTGGACCCCGTTTGGGGTCCAATGAAATCCTTTTAGTGGGGAGGGGGGGTATATAAATACATACCCCCCCTGAGACTAAGATATAAGTTAGGTTTTTTAGTTTTATTATTTATTTTTAATTATTAATTAGAAATAGTTTTTAGTTTAATTTAATTAGTTAATTAGTTTAATTTTAGTTTTAATTAATTAGTTAGTTTAATTTAGTAATAATTATAGAACATAGGGAAAGTTCTGTCCAAATAGCTTTTAATAGGAAAACTCTTATTTGGGAGAAGTTCAGCCCAAATAGCTCTTATTCGGGGGAAATTAATTTCGCCCAAATAGCTATTTTGTGTCGAACCTCTGCTCAAATTTTGAGAATCCGAAATACAGAGTCATCATATCGAGGGAGCCTTTCTTGACTCTCTTATTTGTACAATTTGTATTTAATATTATGTCTGAGTAGAGCTATTATCTAGAGGAGGATATTGTAAATAACAGTCATGTAATCTATGGTCTTGGATTCGGATAATTTAATTCAATTACAATATATGGCTTATTTTAATTTAGCATTGTATTTCATAATATTATACTTGTAGTTGATATTATGATTGCTTTACTTTCGTGCCATATATTTGTGCTTGAATGAACTATAGGTTGTACCATAGTTTATTCCTGAGAAGTTAATTCCGTAGTTTAGTTTGCCTTGTTGTACTAGGTTAATTGAACTAGGTAGATTAACTAGGTTAATACTTGTAGCTAAACCGGGTCAATGCTTGTAGTTTAACCCCAACATTGAATCAGAGAATCCTGGATACCAAGCCTAGATTAATTGCCTTATTTGTAAATTCGACTCCTAGATTCCTTTCTCTCGTATTCGAACAAATACTTAGTTAGTTTAGTTTAATTTAGTTTACATTTCCGCACGTTACTCCAAACTTTTTGCAAACTATCACTTAAATGCTTTAACACTTTCACACTACTTCACTAACTAACTAACGCGCTTCCCTATGGAAATCGACTCCGCACTCAGAGCACACTACACTACAAGATCCGTGCACTTGTGGGTTATTAAAACTTGGTTGTTTTACACCTATTTATCACACACAACCTGATAGCATCAAGTTTTTGGTGCCGTTGCCGGGGAGGCACGGTATAGTTTAGTTTTTGATAAAAGTAATTGCGAATTTGTTTGAAAGTTTTATAATTACTATCTATATTGTTATACTTGTTTTACACTATTGTATTCATATTACTGCTTGTAAAGTATATTAGTAGTATAAATCTTATAGTTTCATTTCGTATTTAAGTTTTTATGCACAGGTGTCATTCTTTGGATCCAGAACTCGCCCTGTTTGACTCCGAGCTCCAGAAAAATTTGTGTAGGAAGTTAAAATTCCCAATGGCGGATCAAGAAGCAAATATTCCGCCTCTTCCAATAGCCCAACCTGTTAATCAACTCGTGAATCAACCGATGACTCTGCGTCAATATTTTTCATCGGGCGATTTTGATCCTAAATTTGCCATAGCCCCACCGGCTCTTGGCAATATTAATTTCGAGCTTAAGACAGGGACAATATCAATGTTTCCTTCCTTTTACGGAAAGAGAAACGAAAGCCCTCACGCTCACATTGTTCAATTCATAGAAGCATGTACTATGTTTCACATTCCTAACGTGAGCCGTGTAAACATCCACCTACGTCTGTTTTCATTCTCATTAAAAGATAAAGCCAAACAATGGTTGAATCATTTAGACGGAGGAGTAATCACTTCTTGGGAAGAGCTTATTCAGAAATTTTTACATAGGTTCTTCCCAATGGCTAAAACTACCACTTTAAGAACAGATATCATGACATTTGCTTAGTCGGACTTAGAACCATTTCATGGAACTTGGGAGAAATTTAATGATCTTTGATGTGACTATATTTGCAGTACTAAAACCTTGGTATTTGTACTACATTTGCATCTTAACTTAGGGATAATTGCAACACTTTGATATTTTCAATGCAATGTAAGAGAATACTGAAAAGTCAAAATGCAGAACCAAAATAATCTAAAATGCAAGTCAAGAAGTGGACAATGGGGAAAACACGCGGAACGGTAGAAGAATGGAGTCCTTGGAGTCAGAATTTGTCTGAAACTAGTGCGTAATCAGACTCGAAAAGTCAAAAATAGCCCGAAAATGCCTTGGTCAACGCTCAGTCAAAGCCTGATCAAAAGTCAAAATTCCAGCCCAAGAAGTCAACAAATGGGCGCTCGAGCGCGCCCTCCTGGCGCTCAAGCACCCTGCCAAGCCTTCCACCATCTTCCAGAAGTGCTAAGTGGTGCAAAGCAATTTGACGAAGTAGAAGGGCGCTCGAGCGCGCCCATTTGCACCTTTTGGAGCATTCCAAAAGCCGCCCCATGGTGGCCTGTCCACGGTTGAAGACCAGGCGTGCTCGAGCGCGCCAAACTGGCGCTCGAGCGCGCCAAATTGGTGCTCGAGCGCGCATCTGATTTTTTGTCTATAAATAGCCCCCCTCTATCTGAAAATAGTAATTAATTTTGGAATAGTGCCAAGCTTTTTGGTATAATTTCGAGTTAATTCTAGTTAGTTTTAGTTGTAGTTGTAGTTAATTAATTAGTAGGATATGGGGGAAGTCCCACCTAAGTGGTTCTTATTTGGGAAAATTTTGCCCGAATAACCACTTTTAGGAAAAAATACGACCCAAGCAGTTATCATCCGGGGGAGGTTTTGCCCGATTAGCTTTTAATAAGAAAGCTTTTATTCGGGGGAAATTCATCCCTAATAGCTTTTATTCAGGGGAAATTAGTTCCGCTCGAATAGTTATTTGGCGTCGAATCTCTGCTCAAATTTCAGAAAACAGAAATACAAAGTCGTCATATCGGGAGAGCCTTTCTTGACTCTCTTATTTGTACTACTTGTATTTATTATTATGTTTGAGTAGAGTTATTTATCTAGGGGATGATATTGTAAATGACGGTCTTTTAATATATGGTCTCGGATTCAGTTTATTTAATTCGATTGCAATAAATGACTTGCTTAAAATTCAGTACTGTCTTTCATACATAATGCTTTTCAATAGATGTTATGATTGCTTGACTTATTGTCTTTCATACGTAATGCTTTTCAGTAGATGTTATGATAGCTTTACTTTCGTGTCATATATCCATGTTTTAATAGTGAATCAAATAGCTTGACAACCTTAGATTCCATGAACTATAGGTTGTACTGTAGTTCTAGTCCAAGTAAAGGAGAAGTTAATGACTTAGTTGAAATAGACCTTTTATACCAGGTTGCAAGGGCAGTTCCATACTATGGCTTCAATGCTCGTAGATGGCACATCACCTACATTAGAGTTAGTAATCAGGATTTTAATAGGCTAAGTAATTAACTAGGTTAACGCTTGTAGCTTAACCTCTTGCATAGGATTAGAGAACTTGAATGCCGAGCCTATATTAACTGCCTCTTTACATATCCATCCCTCTAGATTCCTTATCCTCCTATTCCACTAATACTTAGTTAGTTGAACTTAGTTGTAGTATAATCAAACACCTCATACAAACTGTCACTTATCGCTTTAACACTTTCGCACTTTACTTCACCAACTTGCTAACGCGCTTCCCTGTGGTACGATTCCGCACTCAGAGCACACTACACTACAAGATCTGTGCACTTGTGGGTATTTAAACTTGGTTGGTTTGACACCCGTTTCTACACACCCCAACTGATCACATCAAGTTTTTGGCACCGTTGCTGGGGAAACACAGTCTAGTTTAGTTTTTGAATTAAACTGTGAAATTGTTTTAAAGTGTTGTAATTATTGTCTATATTTGTTAAATTGTGTAAATTCTACTTGTTAAGTATTTTGCATATAGTTTATAAGAATTTGTATATTGTCTGTATAATACTTGCACATAAACTGTTTATATTATGCTTTGTTAGAATAGCTTGCACATATACTTAGCTTAATTTATGTCTTTAATTAAAGTACTTAGTTTAAATTTTGTATTTATTTCCAGTACTTAGTTTACTTTCTCTATTTAGTTAATATACTTAGTTTACTTTATGTATTTACTTATTGCACTTAGCTTTAGTTTATTTTGCATGCACGGGCGTCGTTCCTTAAATCCGAAACTCGCCCAGTTTGATCCCGAGCCCTAGAAAACTCCGTGAAGGAGAGTCCACGTCCCGATGGCGGAACAAGAAGGAAATATTCAAAACATACCGTCTCTTCCTATAGCTCAACCTGTTAATCGACCCGTTTACCTACAAATGACTATTCGTCAATATTTCTCTCTAGGTGATTACAATCCTGAATTTGCCATAGCCCAACCGGCTCTTGGCAATGTTAACTTTGAGCTTAAGACAGGGACCATTTCAAATCTTCCTTCCTTTTACGGGAAGAGCAATGAATGCCCTCACGCTCATATTATACTATTCTTGGAAATATGTTCTATGCTTCACATCCCTAATGTGAGTCGTGAGATTATTCAACTGCGTCTGTTTCCATTTTCCTTAAAAGTCAAAGCCAAACAATGGATGAATCATTTTGACGCTGGAGTTATTACATCTTGGGAAGAACTTGTTCAGAAATTCTTACATAGGTTCTTCCCAATGGCCAGAACTACTACTTTGCGAATAGACATCATGTCATTCGTTCAGTCAGACTTAGAACCTTTTCATGAAGCTTGGGAGAGATTTATTGATCCTAGGAATCCATGTCCCCACTATGGGTTTGCCCGTCACAAACTCTTGCATTATTTCTTTAAAGGACTTACACCTCAGCAGAAAATGATGGTAAATGCAATGAGTAATGGAGGTTTCTATAACCTCACAATGGATGAAGCTTGGAGTAGAATAAAGAATATAGCTGAAGATTCTCTTCAATTAGGACTTACACCTATCATCCTAGTTATAGGTCTCAAAGAATAAAGATCAAACCTAGCCAGGTATCTAGTTAAGTAAAAGAATATACAACAGATCAAATAATTAAATTTACAAAATCACGTTCTTCATAATAAGAAGTAAGTCTCCTCAGGCAAGCACGTAGATCATATAGGGCATGAATCTATCTCATCAATTCAACAAGCTTGAAATCACATGGGGGCTTGCTCGGGCTAATCCTCACCTGTAACTATTAGAAAGAGGCATGAGCTAATCTTGCATATAGCTTAGTGAGGATGGAATAGGAAGGTTTTCGCAATCGTTTTACCTTTTCACAAACAGTTCGAGAAAACATGCCATGCACATAGATTGCACAAGCAAGTAAACAATATGTAAATTCATGATTCAATAACAATTAAATAATCTATCTCTTCCAAGATATCATTGGATCCCGACCCGTAAGAGGATCAATGGGTCCTAGCAAGAGAAGGAATCAATAGTTTTGAGGGTCGAGATATACCAGAAAGCCGGAGGTCCCCTCACTTCCTCGTTAATATTGATCTTGACGGTCGCGATATACTGGTGTGCCCGGAGGTCCCATCACTTCCTTAATCATTAGATTGGTAGTCGAGATATACCAGTAAACCCAGAGGTACTGTCACTACCCCAATCAATTATCTTGGTAGTCGGGATATACCGGTAAACCCGGATGTCCCGTCACTACCCCAATCAATTATGGTTGCAACCTAACCGCGCATTACAATTCACATGCATGTGCATTTTACATAAGCATGCAAGTTCAATCAATCTTGTAGTACATTAAAGTGCCTCCCATATTTCACATCATCCAAACATGTCAAGCGAATGTCACATACTCATAATGACATGTAACACACACAACATTTAGCATGTAAATTCCTTTAATACTAACACATAATAACAAAAATCTACAATTTGGTCATCATACCTAAGTCAACATAAGAATGGCATAATGCATATCAAGAGTTAGAGAAGTTGTTATCCTAAATTGTCTACATTCATTAGTCTCTTACGCAACATATAAAAGTTAGCAATTACCTTGCCCAATCCAAGACACAAATTCCTCAATTAAATTCCATTACAATAAACTAGGGTTTGATATGGTTCTAATGCTTTTGACCGTGCCTCAATCCGACATCTGTAGCTCCCAGAATCATTAAAACAAGTTCGATGCACGAAGCTGTCATTTGGACATCCGATCATTACAGCCTCTATCCGGTCAACCGGATGGAGGCCTCAACGCCTGGCAGTGAGCATTGATCCAGGAGTCACACGCTTCATCCGGTCGATCGATGAAGAAGGTAATGCCCGGATCGCTGACGGGAAAAACACCACTTCTACCATAATCATCCACACAACAACCAACCTCCTACCAAAGATCAAGCATGCACAATGTGACTTCTAGGCATCATATAAGGGTTCAGACTCATCCAATCACCTCTCCTCAACAATCCACAACACCCAACATAAATCTTCAATTCCTAGATCTATAACACATAATTACACCCAACTTCACAATAAGGACATATATGAACTTCACAAGCAATATTACTTAACAATATACAACAGACAACCTTGGATGAGCTTTATCAATCAATTTTGAAAGAATCCCTCACCTTTGCAAGAGTTAGAAATGGAAGAAAATTGATTGAAAATGGTTGAAGAGCTTGAAAATGGCTTGGTTCTACTTTTCTCTTCCTTCATTTCTTCTTCTTCTTCTTTTTCTTTCTCCCTTCTCCTTGGCAAAATCGTGTAGTGTGTGTATGTATGAGCTGATTATGGGTGTGTGTAGAGATTTGGTGTGTGTTTTATGTGTATGTAGTGTATGTATTGTGTTGTAGATAATATCCAAGTTCCCAAAAGACCACCTTGCCCCTCTAACTTAAAGCTATTTATTCCATGCCATTCTAGTTGTATATTAACTAGTTAGTTGCTAGGCTTAGTCCAATAATATTTAATTAACTTCCTACGACATCTAAAATACTTAATGGCACATTAAACAATGAAATGCACGTAAATCGAGATAAACACATATTAATCCATATAAAAGCATATAAAACAAGGTAAATGCATATAAAATAATTTATTTATGCATGATATGATATATATGCACGTGAGGTCTCGTGCTGGGCTTTACAAAATTCCTATGCCAGGAATGCCCCTGGACCCACGCGTCCACCATGGTCTGCGAGCTAGGGTCCTGACTTAGCCAATGTGCTATAATCAATTAATATATTATTTATTTAATTAAATTATAGCCAATAATTAAAAATAGAAATCCCTTTCTATAAAATAGAAAGTCTATTTTTAATATCTAATTGCCAATGAATTAAATAACCTTTGATTAATTCCCAAAGTCCAAATTTAAACTACTATTTAAGAATAAACTATTTTTTCAATAGTGGAAAAAAATATCTTAAATATTCTAGTAGTCTTTAACTTTAATTAATTAATCACTTAATCATATAAATCCTATAATCCAATTTCTGCCAATAATCAAAATAGAAACTCTTTCTGAAAATATAAAGTCTACTTTGATTTCTAGTTGTCAATGGATTATATTATCTCTCAAAATAGTACATCTTTATTTAGCTTAGACACTTACAAGGTAAATGGCTGGAAGTGGGACCAAAGACATAACTACCCTTCCTTTGAAAATGAATAAATATTCTCACTAGTCCCCTAGCAATACTTTATCATTTTAATCAAGTCTATTCCACTAAAAGACTATGGCTGTACTCCAGGATAATTACTGATTAAATAGGAGTTAGTCAATCTATACATAACACTTTATCTTTTGACCAACTAAGTATTGTCTTGACCACTCCGCCCCTCTATGCTCACTCATATTCAAAGGCAGGTTCCCTAAGTGTACTATCACCTCTTTGACTATATCTTATCTCCTTAGAACCTCTAATCCATAATCCAACCATCCTCCGGAAGTTATCCACTTGATCATGGGAATGACCCACAAGTGTAACATCTAACACAATTAGTGTTGTTGTGCGCACAAATTCATGATGATCTAACTTGGATCATTCTAAGGGAGTGATTAATGTATAGACTCCTTATTGCATATGCATGTCCCTTCTAATCATGTCCTATATACCCAAACCATAGAGTAAATGACCTAAGCATTTAGACCACACCCATAATGGCTCAAAGTGCAAGTACTCGACTTCGTCGGTTCATCCACACATGCAAAAGATTAAGAACAATAGCCCACTTAGAAGCTTGTAGGTGTAAGTGAACTCTTTGTTTGATAGTATGTATTTAAAGTTCATACCTACGAGGTCCATCCAATGCATACTCATGCATAAACGTAATACATCTGGAACAAATCTATGATCAAGGCAAATTACCCCACTTCAAGGGGAACTTATTCCACTATAACTTCTACCATAGTAAAGTACCCAACTTTACTATTAAGTTGTGGACTAAATAATACTACTTATAAGTAACCATGACTTAGACTTTCTGTACATAACCACCACGTACCTAAGTCAACACTTAAAGTAAGGACTTTGTATTCACATATATACTTATGTCAATCCACATAATGAGAGAAATATGCTCATATAAATATGATGACACTAACTATCTTGTTGTTTACCATCCATATAATACTCATGCCAGAGGTGAGTCGGAATAAATTGATGATTATTAAGAAATGACTCGCTAATGTTTGAAAAGATATTGAATGGTGTGAAATGTGTCAAAAGTGATTTCGAAACATTTAAGATAGATATTTAGTTCAATTAAATAAGTTTTACTCGGAAGTTACGAGCCAATTTTGGGTCAATTTTGGAATTAAACCTGCACCAATTGGGGAAGATTTAGGTGGAAAATTATATATGGTTGAAAATCTCTATGAGTCTAGTTTCTAATGCTTCAAACCGTTCGTGAATTGGAGTTTTCTAGAAGAAGTTATGGTCATTTTTGTAAAATGTCATGGAGCTGTTTTGTTTAAGCGGGTTTGACCGAAGCTTTGACCATTTATTGACTTTCTACTTAAGCAATTTTTCCCAAAATAAGCTCAAAATCTGCTCCTTCTTCCCCAAATCAGCCACCAAACCCTTGCTTGCGTAAATAGTAAAAATCTTGCCATTTTAGCTCTTTGAAGGTGAAGGTGAAGGTGAAGGTTCCAAAGGCCGAACCAAATATTTTCTGACTCGTTTCATCGTGCTTTATCTTTTTACCGATCATTTTTAGATTTATTTTACAAAAAAAGGTGAGGGGATTTTCTACCAAATCTTTCAAAGTTCATTATTTATGTTGTATAATGCTAGAACTACACTTGCATCTTGCTAATTAGGTCATAGAGAAGACTTTTACCAATTATTTGCTTACATAGAACATATTTTTTGTAATTGGTTATTTTGAGTTGTTTAATGATTTATATGCCTAAATTTGTGTTTAATCTTCATTCTTAGCCTTTATATGATGTTCATAAATGTTAACATACTCACCTAGCATAGTATAATTGCTTGAAAATGCAAAATGGGAGAAAAAGTTGTTGACTAGATTTTTGAGAAAAAAATGGTATTTTGGAGCCTTGTGGGTTATTTTTGTGGTTTTTAGATGCTTGTTAGGTTACCTTAATGATAGGTAGTGGTTTGGGTAAATTTTGATAGCTTAATTGATTGAAATGTTGGAAAATTTATATTAGAATGTTGATATGTATTGAGTAGTTTGATAGTTTAGCTTTTTAGTAGTTAAACGTGTTGATAATGGTAGAATTATTGCTAATGTAATTGAATTAGATGAAGGGGAAATTTAGGTACTAATGGTGGTTTACGTGCTTGCATGCTTGGATATAGCTTGTAATGGATTATGAAATGTGAAAGTAGTTAAGAATCAACCTGCTTTGTTGATTGCCCTTATTTGTCGTGAATACGTGAATGTTGATGCATGAATGTGAATGCGATGCGTATGGTTGTAACCATTATCTAGACGTGGTATTTCGTGTTGCATTGGACAGTATAAGACTTGCTAGGCGATAACACGACTACCAATGTTCTAATCCCTTCCCGAATAAACAAAGTGTTTCCTAAGGATTTGGGTCATAGGTTGGTGTACATCCGGAGTACATCTGGTACCTGGGTAGGGTTCGTGATTGGTGCCCGGGGAAACAGCTTCAACAGAATAAGCATAAGTGTTACAAGCGTAAGTGTTTATCTACTTTACATGTCTCGCACTATTTATATGTGATGTTTAATTCTTATTTCAAGTGTTTACTTATCTTATATTATTATTCATGCTGTTTATACTTGTCTCATATTATCTTGACATGGCATAATTTCAAAAGGAGATTTCAAAGTAAAAATGTTTTTCAAAACCTCCCGTTCGTTGCCCCCCTCGCTGAGTTTGTGTAAACTCACCCCATTTCATAACAACATTTCAGGTGAAGCCAAGTTAGAGCCTCAAGGAGATTGAAAGTGAATTCTTTGTATTCTTGCTTTGGATGATGTTTTATCATTTGTGGATTATGTAGATTATGATGTATTTGGAGGATTATTGTCGAAATGTGTTCTTGGGTATTGAAGAGTTGTTGCGAGGACTTGTTGTTATATATTCTTGAATGTATTTGGGAAGTAGTTTTATGGCTTGAGCCTTTAATCTTGTGGTATATTGTCTATCTTGGGATGTTTGAAAGACATTATTGTCATGTCTTATGAAGTGGTATTGTTACATGTGGTCGAGTTCTTTTGCGTGCAGGTACATGGTTAGTCCACGGTACAGAGGAGACTCTATCCATTTGTCGGGTCCAGGCTAGTATTTGAGATGTTACAATGGTTGGATATATTATTTCATGGATATTAATCTGTGGGCTAATATAGCGTGCCTTAACGGACTTAGGAGGAGTGATCTTATTAAGCCCGTGGCATCATGATCCCAGGTTGTTTGTGGTTTACGTAAGTTTGAATTCTTTTCTTTTTTGTGGTATTAGAGACGGTATTAGCAAAAATTGGGGTCGAGACAATCCAGATATAATTATGACTAAGTGCTAGTAGTCTTTTGGGCATACCATTCCCAACAGTAAGATCCATGATGAGTCACACAATTCTACCCATATCGTTTTGGGGATATGCGTTAGAAACGACAACATACATCTTGAACCTAATGCATTCAAAATCAGTACCTAAGACACTTTATGAGTTGTAGACGGGTTGCAAGCCCAATTTAAGGCACATCCACATTCGGGGGTGTCCAACTTATGTACTAAATAGCTCCCCATCAAAGCTGGAGCCAAGGTCTAAGATGTGCCATTTCATAGGATATCCTAAGGGAACAAGAGGTGGAATTTCCTATAATCCTAAGGAGCAAAATATGCTAATAAGTACTTATGTTAGATACTTGGAGTATGATAGTGTAATCCATCGAGAGCTAAACTCAGAAACTACGCTAGAAGAAGTTTATGCTAAAACTTCTACGACATCTGCACCTATCACTGAAGCAGCAAATTCCCTTAAGTACCCTAGAGCCTCGTCATAGTGGGTGAGTATCGAGACAACTAGATTGATAATATACAAAGTTTTTTTATGGAATCTCCCATCAGGTTGATGACCCCACTAGACACGAGGAAGGGGTAACGGACATAGATGCTGATCATTGGCATAAGGCAATGGAATCTGAGTTGGAGTCCATGTATTCCAACAAAGTCTGGGATCTTGTAATTGCAAGGACTAAAACCCATAAGGTGCAAATGAGTCTACAAGAGAAAGAGAAGAGTGGACGGGATGGTGGAAACCTTCAAAACTAGGCTAGTGGCGAAGGGATACACTCAGAAAGAGGGTATCGACTATGAGGAGACTTTCTAAAAAATAAACATTTTAAAGTTCATAAGGATTCTCTTGGCCATTGCTTGTCACTATGACTACGAGATATGACAGATAGATATCAAGACTGCATTCCTTAATGGGAATCTTGACGAATGCATCGACATGATGCAACCAGACGAATTCATCGTTAAAGGCCAAGAATATATGTTTGTAAGCTTAAAATGTCCATTTATGGACTTAAGCAAGCATCTAGGGCATGGAACATTCAATTCAACGAAATGATCAAGGCCTTTGGTTTTGAGTAGAACGTTTATGAACTATATGTGTCCAAAAAAAGGGATAATCACGCTGTTGCATTTCTTGTCCTTTATGTGGATGACATCTTGCTAATTGGGGACGATGTAGGGATATTGACATCCATAAAGATTTTGTTCTCTTTTCAATTTCCAATGAAGGACTTCGAAGAAACTAGCTATGTTCTAGAAATTAAACTCCTACAAGATCGCAAGAATAAGGTACTAGCATTATCTCAAGTTGTATATATTGAGATGATACTGGTTAAGTTTAACATGCAAGACTCCAAGAAGGGCTTGTTACCCTCCAGACATGGAGTTCTTCTTTCTCGAGATAAATGTCCCAAAACTTTTGATGAGGAAGAGAGGATGAGATGGATTCCATATGCATCAGCTATAGGGAGTCTCATGTACGCCATGTTATGTAGTAGGCCAAATATCTACTTTGCGGTTGGCATGGTTAGCCAATATCAGTCAAACCCAGGACAAGCTCACTAGTAGCAGTCATACATATATTCAAGTATTTTTAGAGAACGAAAGATTATATGCTAGTCTACCGAGCTAAGGATCTGACTCTATTAGTATACACAGACTCAGACTTCCAGTCAGATAGGGATTCCAAGAGATCTACTTCTGTATACGTCTTTACCCTGTTGAGATGTGCCATTTCATGGAGAAGCATGAAACAATCTTGCATTGCAGATTCAACCATGGAGGCTGAGTAAGTCATGACATTAGAAGCTGCTAAATAAGCTGTGAAGCCCCGCACGAAACATCATATACATATCATATCATTGAATAAGTGTTTATATCGATTTATGTGCATTTATGTGGTTTTAGGTACATTTATGTTATTTTTCATACATTTATATTGTTTTACGTGCATTTGCATTGTATAACCCGCAATTGTGTGGTTTAGATATCGTAGGCAATAAATCAATTATACTCCACTACACTAGCTAACTAGATTAGTCAAAATACTACAAGGTGGCAAACTAGAAATATACACTTAGTTAAGGGGGCAATTTGGTCATTGAAGCCACCAAGATATTTCTACCTAACATAAAACTTACACAACACACCCGACACATACAAAAAATACTGCAACATACACACACACATCAGATCACACACAACACACACCAATCGATCAAGAAAAGAAAGAGGAGAAGAAGAAGAAATAAGCAACCCCGAGCCGATTTCCTTATATTTTTGTGCATTAGCTTGCGTTCCTAGCATGTATAAAGTAAGGGGAATTTTTTAAAAACTGATTTCAGAACTTATATTGCATATATATGTGTTGTTGAGTAAGAAATTGTTGTATTAGACAAGTTTATACATGTATATGTTTGCATGATTTTGTAGTAGCTGCTATAGTTTATGAATTGTTTGAACAATTAATTATTTTGGGAAAAATCTGGACAAATCACATATTAATCTAGACTTGGAGAAGTACAACTTTCATGTTGCACGAATTTTGAAGAACAATCATTTACTTGCCCGAACATGCCAAAATCAATGAAGTTTGTAGTTGAGCTAGTGCAGGACAGTTTTGCTTGCCTGAATTTCGTGGTGTTTTTGGCCTAGAAATACTATCTAGAAAAAAATTGAAAAATTAGGGTAAGTATTTTGAGCTATTAGGAACAAACTTTGTTTAGGCTAAAAAATTAAATAAAATCGTTTAGGGCTCCTAAAACACTAAACATCGAAGGCTAACAGAAATCGTGATCGATCTGGACAGTTTGCGCACCTATATTGCTTTAGTCATATCTTGATGAATTTAGCTCGGAATTAGGTGCCGCTTGATTCTAGAGTTATATAATTTTGAAGAGCTTTCCATACATCTCAAAATATATTTATTTGGGAGTTATTTGTTTAGGTAAATATGCAGCCAAATTTGAGCTCTTACTATGATGTTGAAACTGTTGAGCTTATTTGTTTTGTGCTCCTAATGTTTCTTAAGGTTAAATAATGTATTATAAGACATTGTTATTGCTTGTTATATAATTTAATCTATGTGAATATATATAATATGTTTAAAGTGTTGCTATGCACAAAATGATATGGTTCTCTATGCGTTATATAACCTATCATGTGATTTATGTGTAAACTAGCGAATACTTAGATGGGAAAGGTAAACCATATGAAAGAATAAGTTTAATACTCCTTGAACCTTATAGAACTTGAATTTTATTAACTTTAGATCCCTAAGAGGAATATTTCTAAGTTGATCTATAGATAGTTAAATGTAAGTGAAAGTGAACTAGCTTTATATGTTAATGGTAAAGGAGGAAATCTTGAACAATTAATGAACATGTGATAGTTGAATTATGTTAGGTATTTAAGTAAGGTTTAATGTTGAGTAATGACTTATAGTTGATTATCTAAGTGTTTAAATACAATTATATAGCATATGAATTGTACTTGTCAAGTTTCATGAATTTGAGTAGTTAGCTACTTTGATTGACCATGATTAATTCTTTGATATATTGCTTATATATTGTAATTATGTGCGAGGGTTAATTCAATAATTGTAAGGCTATTTCGATCCTTGTTGAGAATTAGTTGTTAATAGCTAAAGTTAACTCTTGCTAGTAGTTGTTAGCCTTACTCATCTCATATGTGCCACTGTTCACCTACAAATATTTAGTTATTTGTATGTGTACTTGAACTATTTAATAATATAGAATGAACAGGTGATTGTATAGCTTCTGTTGTTGTCTGGTGAGTCTTCATAACAGTTAAGTTAGAGTTGAGATAATCAATGTCAAGTGTTAGGATAGTTACTTGCATAGTTATTTGAATGGAATTCGTATAGTTAATTGATAAGTGTTATACTTGTGTGAAGAGACTAGGGTTGCACCTTTGAGTTAAGTCAAGGAAGGTTGGAAGTGAATATAGCTTTTCGCTAGCTTATGTAGTTTGATCTAAGGTGAGGGACTTCATCTTGTTATGCATTTAGTTTATTTACTTGCTCAATGATTTCATGATTTAACCAAGTTACTTGAGTCGTATTTTGATATCTTGTGAATTACCTGAAATAATTGCAGGAGTAATTGTTTATATTGTTATAATTTTTTTATTTGATTATCAAGTGTGATATATGTTATATTTGGGGTGAGGCTAGCCTACTTTGCTACCTCCCCACTTGATTCGGTCTTGGTATCTCATGATTCGTGATTCGTTACTCGGAGTTGCGTAACCTTCTTGGGCATGGTAGTGTCGAGTAACACGGGTGGCATTATGTTTGCCGTGCTCCCTCGACTACTATGGTTTTCCAGACTCTATCTCGCTGAGGCACTCCCCTCTCCCAGAGGCGTGGTTCACCTCGTTGGGGCATACGAACTTACCCCGGGAGATATGGGTCGTTGGATCGGGGTATATCCGGAGTATACCCATGAGAGTTATAAGGGGTTTTGTGCCGGCTTATTGATATAGTAAATATTTCTTGTGATTCGTGGTTCATGGTTCATGCTCGCGATCAGTGATATGTCCTTTTTAGAACCTTTCGCTGTTGCATAATCCACTACCCCAGAGGCTTTCACCGCGCCGTTAGGGCATACAGATCTACCATAAGAGAGTGAACTGTAATTATATTCCTTTATATGAGCTATTTAGTTATTAATGGCTAGTGTAACTCTCGGTTGGGCCCTTGTTCCTTGGAGAGTTACCTTGATTAAGCTCTTATTGTCATGTTGTATACTTATTTTATTGTAGTTATTTTCTCTCCTTGATATGTGACACTTAATAGTCAATTGTACATCAGTCTTGTCTTGTTGATTGTGTTAAATGGCCATTGTGTTCCATTGTATATTCTTTATTGCTCATCTTTTAGTTATAGTTTTCTAAATATGCTATTTGGTTTTATTTTCTCGATTAAATACTATCTTGTAAATTAATTTTATGCTTTATATGTATTGCACGAAAATCTTTTCGAAAACTCCCTCCATGGGCATACGTGTTGTAGTATGCTCATCCATCTTCTAACCATTTCAGGTTTGGAGCCTTTGAAGTTGAGGTAAAGAAAGCTCGGGATTCTACATGATCGAATATGCTAGTTGTGGATGTTTGGTTCTATGTATAATTGAGATAGTTAGGTTTCTTTTGAGGCATGCGTGCTTTGTATATATATTAGTTATAAGAAATATAACTTAAAGTTAAAGTCTTGATTGAGTTGATAGGTGTAGCTGGATTGTAATAACTTCAATGATTTATTTTGTGGTCTAATTTGCATGCATGCTTGTGTACTTTTGTTGAGTTAGTTGAGTTCCACGGCTTGGATGACCTTGAGGAGTTTGTTGTATGTGATGATAGAGGAACTTGGGAGTTATGAAGGAGATTGGACTTTGATTTCAAGATTATAATTCCTTGTACAGGTTTCAGATAGTCCTATAAACTGGGGAGACTCCGTCCGTTTCTCCTCGTTTTTCATGACTTATGATTGGGATCGGGTTATGTTTAGTGGATTTATAGAGCTCCTGTTTCCGTGAGGGAATGGGGTATTACAATTGGTATTAGAGCTTAGATGCTCTCAGTTGGGACAGGGTATTCGGTCTGTCGGGTAGCAAACCTCGAGTGCATGTATGAGAAGTGTATTTTGAATAAATATGTTCTTGCATGTTGTTTGTGTTTACTTGAGTATAATTATGTTCTTATGTATTATATTTGCGTGAAATAGGAAGATTTTGTGATGTGGACAACTATGTGATTACATGTGACTTAAATGAGAAATGTGTTCTGCGTGATTTGCTTATGTGAAATATAATGAATGTGTTAGATGAACAATTATTAGACTATATGTACTTTTGTGTGGCATATTGTTAAAATAAGTACCTTATATGCTCATCATTGCATGCATACATATATTACCCTTTTAAAGTGGTAAGAAATCTCTTCCCCTATAGAAAGATGGCCAGCAGTGGATTTTCTCGAGATAAGGACCAACAAGAAGAAGAGGCAGTTAGTCAAACAACGGCAGGAGAGCAGGCATTATTAAAGGTGGCAGATGTTGACTAGATTGGCACAAGTATTTGAGCAACAAGTTCAGCGAGAGACTTTGGTAATGCTACCTAGGGTTGAGAAGAGGAAAGTTGAGAGTGAGGTTGGACCGAGTCAAAGAGGTAAAAGACCCCGTCAACTTCAAAAATGCACTTATTGCTACCGTGAGGGTCATGATGTCATCAAATGTTGGAAGAGGACTGGCAGATGTACAGGATACGACAGTAGTCAGCATAGAGTCAGGGAATGCTTCAAATTTAAGAGTGTTAGGACATGGGTTTCTGGACAGGGTAGTTAACCTAGAGTTGCAGATAATGATCCAGCTTAGCAGCTTGACTAGCAATGAGAACTTCACAAAACAAGTAAGGTCAGGAATGAATTCTTTTATATCACTGCAAATAATATCCTTACATGATTATATTTGTATTTCTGAGATTAAGGCATCTAGCATCATCTATATATATGTATAACCTATGACCTATGGAGGAATATTAAATACGGATAAGATTGTTGAGGGGTATTCATTGTTGGCGTACTTGTCGGGAGCTACTTGTTGACAATGGTCTTTAGTGGCATTTCCATCAGTATTATCATCTGGGAACCTTGAATGCACCTTTTGGACTTTTATTTGGTATTCATACATGGAATTTTTGTCTGGTACTTATGGTTGGAAGAATTCACATTTATAGACGTTTTGTCAGCATTCTTAACATGGCTTCTTATTCGGAATTCCTATTCAGGATTTCACTTATGATATTTCTCTGGTGTTTCTGTTTAGCATTCCTCAGTGATATCCGTGTGCAGGGATTTCTGTTAGACCCTACTTGGCTTCGGTTATGGTATTCATATGTGGACTTCTTGGTGATATTCATACTCGGACTTCTTAGACATATTTCGTATTCTGTGGAATTCTTACTTCGATTTCCAAGTGGTACTTTTGCTGAGGACTTTTATTTAGTCTTCTTACTTGGAATTCATCGTGCAGCATCCTGTGGTATTCTATTGGGTTTCTTATTGGTATTCTAGTATGGAGTCTACTTGAATTTGGATTGTCAGGGCAGCACTTTTCTAGCTTGAAGATTGAGATGTTACAGCGTTAGAGTTACTCTTGAGAAGAAAAAATTGCGAGGATGCAATTGTTTTAAGGGGGGGGGGGGGAGGATGTGAAGCCCCGCACGAAACATCATATACATATCATATCATTTAATAGCTGTTTATATCGATTTATGTGCATTTATGTGGTTTTAGGTACATTTACGTTATTTTTCATACATTTATATTGTTTTACATGCATTTGCATTGTATAACACGCAATTGCGTGGTTTAGATATCGTAAGCAATAAATAAATTACACTACACTACACTAGCTAACTAGATTAGTCAAAATACTACAAGGTGGCAAACTAGAAATATACACTTACTTAAAGGGCAATTTGGTCATTGGAGCCACCTAGATATTTCTACCTAACATAAAACACACACAACACACACAAAAAATACTGTAACACACACACACATCAGAACACACACAACACACACCAATCGATCTAGAGAAGAAAGTGGAGAAGAAGAAGAAATAAGCAACCCCGAGCTGATTTTCTCGCATTTTCGTGCATTAGCTCGCATTCCTAGTGTGTATAAGGTGAGGGAAATCTTTTAAAAATTGATTTCAGAACATATATTGCATATATATGTGTTGTTGAGTAAGAAATTGTTGTATTAAACAAGTTTATACATGTATATGTTTGTAGGATTTTGTTGTAGCTTTTGTAGTTTATGAATTGTTTGAGCAATTAATTATTTTGGGAAAAATCTGGAAAAATCACATATTAATCTAGACTTGGAGAGTACAACTTTCATGTTGGATGAATTTTGAAGAACAATCATTTACTTGCCGGAACATGCCTAAATCAGTGAAGTTTATAGTTGAGCTGGTGCAGGACAGTTTTGCTTGCCTGAATTTCGTGGTGTTTTTTGGCCTAAAAATACTATCTAGAAAAAATTTGAAAAATTAGGATAAGTATTTTGATCAGTTAGGAACAAACTTTGTTTAGGCTAACAAATTAAATAAAATCGTTTAGGGCTCCTAAAACACTAAACATCGAAGGCTGACAGAAATTGTGATCGATCTGGACAGTTTGCGCACCTATATTGCTTTAGTCATTTGATGAATTTAGCTCGGAATTAGGTGCCGTTTGATTCTAGAGTTATCTAATTTCGAAGAGCTTTTTATACATCTCAAAATTCATTTATTTGGGAGTCTTTTGCTTAGGTAAAGATGCAGCCAAAGTTGAGCTCTTACTGTGATGTTGAAACTGTTGAGCTTATATGTTTTATGGTCCTAATGTTTCTTGACATTAAATAATGTATTATAAGACATTGTTATTGCTTATTATATAATTTAATCTATGTGAAGATATATAATATGTTGAAAGTGATGCTATGCACAATATGATATGATTCTCTATGTGTTATATAACCTCTCATGTGATTTATGTGCAAACCAGCGAACATTTAGATGGGAAAGGTAAACCATATGAAATAATAAGTTTAATACTCCTCGAACCTTATGGAACTTGAATTTTATTAACTTTGGATCCCTAAGAGGAATATTTCTAAGTTGATCTATAGTTAGTTAAATGTAAGTGAAAATGAACTAGCTTTATATGTAAATGGTAAAGGAGGAAATCTTGAACAATTAATGAACATGTGATAGTTGAATTATGTTAGGCATTTAAGTAAGGTTTAATGTTGAGTAATGACTTATAGTTGATTATCTAAGTGTTGAAATACGATTATATAGCATATGAATTGCACTTGTCAAGTTTCATGAATTGGATTAGTTAGCTACTTTGATTGAGCATGATTAATTCTATGATATATTGCTTATATATTGTAATTATGTGTGAGCGTTATAATTGTAAGGCTATTTCGATCCTTGTTGAGAATTAGTTGTTAATAGCTAAAGTTTACTCTTACTAGTAATTGCTAGCCTTACTCATCTCATATGTGCCACTGTTCATCTACCAATTATATTTATTTGTATAAGTACTTGAACTATGTAATAATGTGAAATGAACAAGTAATTTTATAGCTTCTGTTGTTGTTTGTTGAGATTTCATAATAGTTAAGTTAGAGTTGATATAATCAACTGTAAAGTGTTAGGATAGTTGCTCGCATAGTTATTTGAATGGAATTCATATAGTTAATTGATAAGTGTTATACTTGTGTGAAAAGACTAGGGTTGCACATTTGAGTTAAGTCAAGGAAGGTTGGAAGTGAATATAGTTTTTTGCTAGCTTATGTAGCCGGATCTAAGGTGAGGGACTTCATCTTGTTGTGCATTTAGTTTATTTACTTACTCAATGATTTCATGATTTAACCAAGTTACTTGAGTCATATTTTGATATCTTGTGAATTACTTGAATTAATTGCAGGAGTAATTGTTTATATTGTTATAATTGTTTTATTTGATTATCAAATGTGATATATGTTATATTTGGGGTGAGGCTAGCCTACTATACTACCTCCCCACTTGCTTCGGTCTTGGTATCTTATGATTCGTGATTCGTTACTCGGGGTTGCGCAACCTTCTCAGGCATGGTAGTGTCGAGTAACATGGGCGGCATCGGGCTTGCCGTGCTCCCTCGACTACTATGGTTTTCCAGACCCTATCTGGCTGAGGCACTCTCCTTCCCCAGATGCGTGGTTCACCTCGTTGGGGCATACGGGCCTACCCCGGGAGATATGGGTCGTTGGATCGGGGTACATCCAGAGTACACCCATGAGAGTTATAAGGGGTTTTGTGTCGGCTTATCGATATAGTAAATATTTCTTGTGATTCATGGTTCGTGTTCACGATCGGTGATATATCCTTTTTAGAACCTCTCGCTGTGGCATAATCCATTACCCCAGAGGCTTGAACCGCCTCGTTGGGGCATACAGGTCTACCACATGAGAGTTAACTGTAATTATATTCCTTTATATGAGCTATTTAGTTATTAATGGCTATTGTAACTCTCGCTTGGCCCCTTGTTCCTTAGAGAGTTACCTTGATTGAGTTCTTATTGTCATATTGTATACTTATTTTATTGTGGTTATTTCCTCTCCTTGATATGTGACACTTAATAGTCAATTGTACATTAGTCTTGTCTTGTTGATTGTGTTAAGTGGCCATTGTGTTCCATTGTATATTCTTTATTGTTCATCTTTTAGTTATAGTTTCCTAAATATGCTATTTGGATTTATTATCTCGATTGAATACTATCTTGTAAATTAATTTTATGCTTTATATGCATTGCACAAAAATCTTTTCAAAAACTCCCTCACTGGGCATACGTGTTGTAGTATGCTCATCCCTCTTCTAACTATTTTAGGTCGGAGCCTTTGAAGTTGAGGTAAAGAAAGCTCGGGATTCTGCATGATCGGATATGCTAGTTGTAGATGTTTAGTTCTATGTATAATTGAGATAGTTAGGTTTATTTTGAGGCTTGCGTGCTTTGTATATATATTAGTTATAAGAAATGTAACTTAAAGTTAAAGTCTTGATTGAGTTGATAGATGTGGCTGGATTGTAATAATTTCAATGATTTATTTTGTGGTCTAATTCGCATGCATGCTTGTGTACTTTTGTTGAGTTAGTTGAGTTCCAAGGCTCGGATGGCCTTGAGGAGTTTGTTGTATGTGATGATAAAAGAATTTAGGAGTTATGGAGGAGATTGGACTTTGATTTCGAGGTTATAATTCCTTGTACAGGTTTTAGATAGTCTATAAACAGGAGAGACTCCGCTCGTTTTTTCTCGTTTTTTGTGACTTGAGATTGGGATCGGGTTTTGTTTATTGGATTTATAAAGCTCCTATTTCCGTGAGGGAACGGGGTGTTACAGAAGTTGTTTGGCTTAGAGAGTTCTTGTTAGAGTTAGGGGTCGTGCCTGCCTTAGAGAAACTAATAGTTATATAATGCAATAACAGTAGTGCGATAATACAAAGTAAAGAGCCAAGGAATCATAGAAAAGGCAAACACATGGAAAAAAATATCACTTAATCCGGGAATTCATTCAAAGATGAGACATAGTAGTAGATAAAATTACCTCTGCAAATAACTTAGCAGATCCTTTTACTAAGACTCTTACGGATAAGGTTTTTTCGGTACATGTTGATGAATGTGCATGCTACAAAGATATACTATGGTGTTTAAAAATTTTAAAGCGAATAAACGCAGCAAAAACTTGATAGCATGCTTATCTAGGATCAAACCACAAGTTCTAAGATGAATAATTGCAAGAACACTAAGAACATGTGTAAGAACCATTTATAAAGAATAAATTCCAGCAATAGATATTTTTGTTACCTTGCCTCGTTAGCTTAAGAACCTTAACAAAAAACACAAACTTGATCACCTTCTTGCTCCTTGAAGATCTACGCGCCTGGGAGCTCTTCAAAACTTTTGATCTTCTCCTTTATGACCTTCTTCTTTCTCTTAGATGATGAAGAATGGTTGGATTCTTCTCTTGTATATTCCTAGTAAATCTCGCGTGAGAGGGAGAAAGATTTTTCCTTCTTCTTCTATCTCCTACTTGTGTAGGTAAGGTATAATGAGAAGGTGAAGAAGACCTCTATTTTTGGATATGGAAAAGGCTTAGTAGTCAATCCAAGCTAAACTAGGATTTGGATTCTTAGCTCATAAGCCAACCCTATGCACCTTTGGATTTGACTAGCCCAATAACATATTTAATAAAACTATTAACTCTCCCAATTCTCTTTGGATCTCACGTGTGGACTATGCCGAGTGGGCTAGGCATCTGGCTTGGTCCATTATGCTTAGTCCATATATTATTTTGCTAAATTAATTAATTACTAGTTTCTACATTATCTACAACTAATCCAAATAGGATATTCTCCTAAATAGGACACTAAGTTGTAATTGGATACTTTAATTTAGCAACTCTAAATACAATAAGCATCTAGGAAACCATAGCATACATCTAAAAGGAAATAGCCTAGAAGAGGGACCAAAAGACATAAACAACTTGGCAACTAAAAAGGCCAAAATGCCCTTGCTAAACCCTATAGCACATTTAGGCTTTTCAACCTGACTTATTCCACTAAAAAGTGATGGTTGCACTTTAGGATGTTTACTGCTGAATACAGAAGCTTGTTATACTAAGTATGGCCTTTGTCTACGACTTACTAAGTAGAATGACCAAAATACCCCTCCATTAACACTCACAAACAAGAAAGACTTTCTATGTACTATCTCGTTCTTGATTGCATCCCCTCATTGAGACATCTAAATCCTTTAAGTAACCATCCACTGGATAAGTAACACTTGATCTAGCGAGCAACCCTCAAGCAAAATATCTGACATACTCCTAGAGTATATCGCTAACCTCAGATTAGGACAATCTATTGGGTAATCACAAGGGAGCGATTGTTTCATCACACAACAACATGAATTCTCTATTGTATACGCATGTCCCAGCTAGTCAAACCTATATGCCCAACACACAAAGATATTAACCGACAACTGAGGTCTCACCCATAGTGCATCAAAGCACATGAACCTAATTTCGTCAGTTCATCCACATATGCTCAAGATTGAGAATATTGATCACTTAGTTGCATAAGGTATATATTGATCTCTATCTTTGATAGTATTTCTTGGACAAATCATACATAAGTGGTCCGTTCAATGTGTGATGCATACACTAGTGAGGCATAGTCCAAAAATCTACCAATGACCAAGGCAGGTCACCCTTCACAAGAGACTAACTCACTATAACCTAGACCTTGATAAAGTACCCAACTCCATCAATCGGTTATGAACTGATTCTTGAACCAAGTGTCTACGACTTAAATCTTTTATGCTCGGACATCATGCACCTAAGTCATTCACTATGGATCAAGGGCCTCTATATAATACAATTACACGTAAATGAGGTAGAGAGAATATATATGAGTGTAACCATTAATCATAAACAATCACAATATGTATTCATTCACTAAAATGTCATGTGCTAGTGGTCTTTTGGGCATACGATTACCAACAGACACCCATTTGCACTAAAGATCACTACTGCTACCTATCCTAAGACCCTTAGACTCTACATGAGCTGAGAAAGTTTTCTTTGTGAGTGTCTTGGTGAATGGATTTGCTAGGTTTCTAGTTGAGGCAGTTTGTTTTACCACTATATCCCCTTGTTGGATAAACTCTCAAATTAAATAGTACTTTCTCTCTATATGATTGCCTTTCCTGTGATTCCTTGGCTCTTTACATTGTGCAACAACACTATTATTATTGCAATATATGACAATAGGTCTAGAGACTGCTGGGATTACTTCTAATTCTTTTAGGTACTTTTTGAGCCATACTGCTTCTTTTGCAGCTTCAGACGCTGTTACATACTCTGCTTCCATGGTTGAATCAGCAATACAATTATGTTTGACACTTCTCCATGAGATTGCTCCACCTGACAGAGTAAAGACATATCCAGAAGTAGACTTTCTGGAATCTCTATTAGACTGGAAATTTGAGTCTGTATAAGCTAACGGTGTCAAATCATCTGCGCGGCACTCTAACACATACTTTTTCATTCTCTTAAGATACTTGAATATGTGTTTAACCGCGATCCAATGAGATAATCCTAGGTTTGATTGATATATGTTGATCATGCCTGTAACGCCCCGATCCCTCACGAGACTGGAGGCTCTAATAACCAAGCTATTCTCAACCTAATTCTAACCTAGTCTCCAAATTTTAGGAAAAAACTGACAGAGTTTCCCCTGTACTGTGGAGATTCTGAAAACCTGTAAACACTCAAGAAAGCCACAACACAATAAGGCAAGCTTTTATAACTAAAGTTCAAAGGTTCAAGGCCATCCGAGCCTTGAGGCATACAATAATTTAGTTTCACACAAGCATGCAACCAACTTGACTTTTTCATAAAACCACTTATCATGCCATTGTATGATAACTTTGAAACATACTTGGAAGTTGAACCAACATGTATCAAAACAATCACACCCAAGCATGCAAAACAACTAGAAATAGAAACATAAGTTATTACAAGCCATAGAATTACCACTGCTACTACAGTCATCTGACTTCCAGCTTACATATTACTCAAATACATACATGAGCCTTAAGGCCCCAAAATAGATTATAACATAGAACAACAAATTCTTCACATAGCAACCAGAAAGCACATCCACCTCAGACAACAATCACACAGCAACTAAGGCAACTCCTCCAACTGCGCCACCTGAAACATGTTAGCGAGGTATGAGCAACCACTGTTGCCCAGTGAGGGATAAAGTCTCCCGGAGCGTGCAATGCAACAAGTAATACAGTTAAACAACAATAACAATTAAACAATTCAAGAAATAACAATAGCTTAAATAACCACACATTAAAAAGGATACATTACACATCACCCCTATACTCCAATCTTCACTTTGTCTTCAATCACGATCCACGAACCACGAACCACGATCCACGACAAGCAGGCATAACCTCAAACATTCCAGTGGGTGTACTCCGGATGTACCCCGATAATCCTACGACCCAACATCCCCTGGCAATCTCCGGACCAGGGGAATGAGGGACTAGGGCACGAAGTTTGAATATCCACCAGCAAGCCCTCTGCCGTCCAGCCAATATTCAACACATCCGCCCTTGACACTATGGTTGCGCAACCACTATGCAATGCACTTAACGATGACAAGTCAATATAAAAAATGTAAGCAATAACACATAAGAGGATCAACAAAGTAGGTTGACCTCATAATAAATAGATTAGAAGCAGTTTATACAAGCAAATAAGCAACTTTACAAAGGGGCATATATAAGATACATTTAGAATTATACCAAAAGTTCCAAATCAACTTGAAACCACATTTAAACACCTAAGGAGCCATGCCATGGACTTAGAAGCGAGAAACAACTGAATTTGCACTTAAACCCCTTTGTTATTCAAGCTATTTTTCTTCCAAATCAAAGTTAAGGTTTCAAATTTGAGGGGAAGCTATACAAATCTTCTAAGTAACCCCTAAGGCACCCCTACAACACTCAAACTTGTGCAATTACCCGCTATTACCCCAAAAGCCCCAATTTTTCTCTTATGGCTTTAGACTACACCTACTTCAACTGGGCTTCAAATAAGGGTTGGCAAAGCTTCTAAAGCACCTAGGTAGCCTAAGAATTCTAAAAGTGAAGCCCGAATCCACCCGGATTCACATTAACCCCGAAATCTCTTTGTTAAAGTCGGCTAATTCACGTTCTATGCAAATTTAGAGCAATTCAATTGCACGGGGCTATTAGTCTACCTTCATTAGCACCTAAGGCATCTATTAGAAGCATTGAATCAAGCTAATATGCGCAATTACACAAAACCTTAGAAATCCCATCACTATTCACCTCATAAATTCAAATGACGATTCCAACCGTTTAAAATGCGAACTAATGGTTCAAATGTGTTCTCTAGCACTTATATACAAGGTATAATAGCATAGATAAGCTTTGCAATAGCATTTGATAACATTTTCAACAAATCAAGAAAAATATAACATTTTAGATATGCATAAAAAGTCATGAAAACCCTCACCAATTGCGCGTAGGAACTCTCGGGAGGCTAGCAAACTCCCTAAACTACTTGCTCCTAGCTTGGCTTGGCTTGGCTTGAAGATTTGATGAGCAAAATCCTCTCATTCTCCTCCTATGCTATTCTCGGATTTGCTACAATAAAATCTGCATCTTCCTTTTTTTTTTGTTGCTAAGTTATGACTTATGTTGTGTGTTATGTGAGTATATGTTTGGGTGGGACATGTTGGGTGCTTAAATGGTCTATTAAAATGAGCTTAGTTAGCTTTAAAACAAGTCCATTGCACATAAATTAAGTTAGCTAACTAAAACATTATGTTTCATATGTAACACTATTCACTAGTTCACTAAACTATTTTCTAAACAAAGGTTCCTATCGCTCCTAGCTTAAATGCATATTTTTCCCATTCCTAAAACAATTAATATGATTTAAGAAAAATGCTAATTCATAGTAATTATGTAGTTGAAAAATAGAATGAATAGTAACTAAAGAAGACAACAAGCAAAGCACAGAAGAAATGTGCAATTAGTGGATGCAACATTAAATGAATGTACGATAAAAATCTCGGGCGTCACAATGCCTACAGCAAAACAGATGTCCGGTTATATGCATAGCATTGCATGCATAAGACTACCAACAGTCAAAGCATATGGAACCTTCTTCATGCTTTCTATCTCATCAGGTGTCTTCGAACACTGATCCTTGGATAGAGGTACTCTATGTCTAGAAGGTAACAAACCTTTCTTAGAGTCTTGCATGCCAAACTTAACAAGAATCTTCTCAATGTATGAAGACTGGGATAAAACTAGTGTTTTATTTTTACGATCACACAGTAGCTTGATCCCAAGAATATAACTAGGTTCTCCTAGGTCCTTCATATGAAATTGAGTAGATAGCCAAACCATTATAGATGAAGACATTCCTATGTCATTTCCAAATAATAGGATGTCATCTACATAAAGGACTAAGAATGCGATAACATTACCATTACCTTTCTTGTACACATGTGGTTCATCAATGTTTTGATCAAAGCCAAAAGATTTGGCTGTTTGGTTAAACTTGACGTTCTATGCACGTAATGCTTGCTTCAGTCCATAAATAGACTTCTTAAGCTTACAAACCATATTCTCTTGGCCATTAGCTACAAACCAGTCTAGCTACATCATATAGATGCTTTCGTCGAGATTCTTATTAAGAAATGTTGTCTTGACTTTCGTTTGCCAAATGTCATAGTCATAATGACACGCTATGGCTAAGAGAATTCTTATGGACTTGAGCATAACTATTGGTGAAAAGGTTTTTTCATAACCGATCCATTCTTTCTTAGTATATCCTTTTGCAACCAGCCTTGCTTTGAAAGTTTCCACTTTCCCTTCCACATTTCTCTTTCTCTTGTACACCCATTTGCACCGTATGGGTTTTACTCATTCAGGTGCAACTACAAGTTCCTAGACTTTATTAGAGTACATTGATTCTAATTCTGATTGTATCGCTTTATGCAATTGGTTTGTATCCACGCCCGTTACTGCTTCGTCATAACTAGTAAGGTCAACAATCTGATCTACTAAGTCTGCCTGAAAAGATTCTCCGTAGTATCTATCAGGATGTCTGACATTTCTTCTACTACGATGAGGCTGTGGGGTACTTGTTATGGCTTATTGTCCATTCATTTCGTTATTTGGTGTAGGTGCGTTTGAAGATTCTAGAGGAATCTTCTCTAGAGCAATCTCAAAATCTAGTATTGTTTGGATCAATATATCATTCTCTAAGTATCTAGCATGGGTGGTAATTAGCACTTTCTACTCCTTAGGGTGATAAAAGATCCCACATTTGGTTCCTTTAGGATAGCCTATGAAATAGCACTTTTTTGATCTTGGTTCCAATTTTGTAGCGTTGCTACTAAGTATATAAGCTGAACAACCCCAAACATGGAGTTGCCCCAAACTAGGTTTGTAGCCTGTCCACATCTCCAGTGGTGTTCTAGGTAATGATTTGGAAGGTACTATGTTCATAATATATGCTGATGTTTCTAATGCGTATCTCCAGAATGATATAGGTAACGTGGCATGACTCGTCTAGATCTTACCATATCTAAGAGTGTCCGATTTATTCTTTCAACTACACCATTCTTCTGGGGTATCCTAGTGCGGTTAGCTGAGTCACTATCCTATGTTTTGTGAGGTACTACTGAAACTTACCCGAGAGGTACTCGCCATCACGATCAAACCGTATGGCTTTGATATATTTTCCTAATTGCTGCTCTGCTTCAAACTTAAATTATTTGAACTTGTCAAAGGAATTTGACTTGCGTCGTATCAGGAATTATATCCATATCTTGAATAATCATATGTAAAGGTGATGAAGTACTCATAACCTCCATGAGTAGGTGTACTTATAGGACCACACACATCAATGTGAACCAATTCTAATGTTTCACTGGCTCGTGTCCCTTAGAAAAAAAATGGCCTCTTGGTCATATTTCCTTTAAGACACGATTCACATTGAGGTAACTGATCTAGATCCAATGAGCTTAATGCCCATCCTTAACCAACCTTTGAATCCTGTTTGAGCTAATGTGTCCTAAACGTAAGTGTCATAGATATGTATCATTGGTTGATGACACATTTCTCTTATTATTATTATTATGCTTTACATTGTGCAGTGAAGATGTTTCAGGATATAAATAGAACAAGTTATTATGTAAGCTACCAGAATAAATTATGCTACCATCTCTACTGATGTCTATACCAAAATGGAAATAAACCGCATAATTGTTATTTAAAAGTTGCGAAACTGAAATTAAATTCTTTGAAAAATCAAAAATATAATAACAATTATTCAAAACTAATACCCTAGTGATACTAAAACTAAGATAAACATCTCCTACTGCAGCGGCCATACTTTTGCTCCGGTATCAACTCTTGGAGCAAAGTCCATTTTCTCAACCATTCACATTGTCCGAAACACCTGCAAAGAATTGCAGATATGATTAGTGGCTCTAGAGTCTACGATCCAAAAATCAATAGAATCAACGACTAAAACTATTATAATGTAAAAAGATGAGAATGTATCTCTCTTGCTATTAGCAAGGTACTTTGGACAGTCATTCTTCTAGTGCCCTTTTTGCTTGCAATTGAAGCACTTTCCTTTGGGCTTATCACCTGTACTCTTATTTTTACCAGTTTCCCCACTTTTTTGCCCCTTGCCCTTCTTTTTCTTGCCCTTCCACTTCTTAGCTTACGGCTTAGTGGAAGCCTGTGTAATATAGGCTTGTTCTTTGGGCTTCACGGTTGCTTATATCGCCTGAAGTTCCTTCATAAGCTCCAGAAGCGTCATGTTCAACTTACTCATATTATAATTGAGCTTGAACTAACTGAAGGATTCTGGCAGAGTTTCTAGAATCATGTCTACCTGACTTGCATTGTCAATCTGGGCCCCAAGGGTAATGGCAATACTGAAGTTATCCATCATCTTGAAAACATGATCTCTGACGGGTATACCTTTTACCATTCTTGTAGTCATGATTTCCCTAATTGCAGCTAACCTTGCTGGTCGACTCCTATCAATAAGCATTTCAGTCAATGAGGTCGTGATTTGGGTTGCGATCTATATTCCCTCATACAACGTCTAGGGTACGTTGGACATGGAGGCTAACATATAACATCTTCCTACATTTTTAGCCTAAAACTACTACATGCAACAGTGTCTCAATTTACCTACAAGTCCTCCAGCTTTAAGATGGCCAAACTTGTAGTAAATTTGAGTCAAGCCCATGCTTCATTTGGATTGTTATTTTGTGTGGATAGACACTATCCAAATAATAATCTAATCACTGTATTATTTGGCTTCTCTAGAATAGATTTACTTTGGCTAAAATACTATTTCTGCAAGAGTCGAGTGAATTATCATTCCTTAGTTGATACTCCCTAGAATGTCTTAAACTTAAGCCCGCCGTAGGGTAGTGACTTATGTCTACATCCTATAAAATGATCCTTAGTGAAGAACTCCATCTTTGGGATGGCCAAGTCCACTAATCATTTTGTCTTGTGGTTATCTACGTTTAGTTTGTCTACTAGTGTCTAAATTAAATATTACCCTCTGTAGAGAGCATACCGCATGGTAAGGCGAGACGATATTAATTTATTAGTACAAACCAGAACTGAAAAGCCTTGGGGTTTTCCATTCCCCTCTACCACTCGAATTTTTATTAAATAAAAGGGTTTTCATATATTTTTTCTTAATACTTAAAATCTAGGTTTTTGTCTAAATAATCTAAGGCTAATAATATATCTTCTAGAATATGGATTTGGGTTCCTACCCCACGTGTCCTTGGGACGCGTGAAAGGGGGGCGCCACATTATATTTTTTAATTTTTTTTCTTATTTGTTTCCTTGTTTCTTGTAATCCAAGTAAAACTCTTCTACTTTCCAAATCAAACTGGATTTTACTTTTTCCATAAATTCAATATATCTAATTAAATATCTAAGATGTCCTGTAATTTCGTGATAAAACGAAAACTACTCATCTATATTTAATTGTATTGAATCAAACATGCAAAAACATGTAATTATCTATCAATATAGCTAAAACTTTGTTTGCTCAAGAATTCTTTTTGTTTCTTAAAATGAATATGCACAATTCTATATGTTAAACGAAAACTCCAGCAAACATAAAATCTTAAAAACTTCCACCAAAAGTTCTTAAACTTCATAAACTACACATGTATAGATTGCAATATTCATACTACAATGTGGTGTGACTCTGATACCACCGAAGGTGCATGCTACGTAGATATACTATGGTGTTTAAAAATTTTAAAGCATATAAACGCAACAAAAACTTGATAGCATGCTTATCTAGGATCAAACCACAGGTTCTAAGATGAATAATTGCAAGAACACTAAGAACATGTGTAAGAACCATTTATAAAGTATAAATTTCAGCAAGAGATAGTTTTGTTATCTTGACTCGTTAGCTTAAGAACCTTAATGAAAAACATAAAACTTGATCATCTTCTTGTTCCTTGAAGATCTACAGGCCTACAAGCTCTTGAAAACTTTTGATCTTCTCCCCTATGACCTTTTTTCTTCTCTTAGATGATGAAGAATGGTGGGATTCTTCTATTGTATATTCCTAGTAAATCTCGTGTGAGAGGGAGATAGATTTTTCCTTCTTCTTCTAGTTCCTACTCATGTAGGTGAGGAGTAATAAGGAGGTAAAGAAGACCTCTATTTATAGATATGGAAAAGCCTTAGTAGTCAATCCAAGCTAAACTAGGATTTGGATTCTTAGCCCATAAGCCAATCCTATGTACCTATGGACTTGACTAGCAAATAATATATTTAATAAAACTATTAACTCTCCTAACTCTATTTGGATCTCCCGTATGGACCATGCCTAGTGGGCTAGGCATATGGCTTGGTCCATTATGCTTAGTCCATGTATTATTTTGCTAAATTAATTAATTACTAGTTTTTATATTATCCACAACTACTCCAAATATGATATTATCCTAAATAGGACATTAAGTTATAATTGGATACTTTAATTTAAGAACTCTAAATACAATAAGTATCTAGGAAACTATAACATGCATCTAAAAGGAAATAGGCTAGAAGATGGAACAAAAGACATAAACAACTTGGCAACTGAAAAGACCAAAATGCCCCTACTAAACCTTATAGCACATTTAGGCTTTTCAACCTAACTTATTCCACTAAAAAGTCATGGCTACACTCCAAGATGTTTATTGCTAAATTCAGAAGCTTGTCATACTAAGTATGGCCTTTGTTTACGACCTACTAAGAAGAATGACCAAAATACCCCTCTATATAACACTCACAAACAAGAAAGACTTTTCTACTAGCTTCTAGGCGTGGCCTCAAAACAAACACTATCTAAAAAAGGTCACCTATACCTACTAGCTTCTAAGTGGGTCAGTGCTCAATCTTGAGCATATGTGGATAAATTGACGAAGTCAGGTTCTTGCACGTTGAGTCACTATGGGTGAGATCTTTTATGGGTCAATAGCTTTATGATTTGGGTGTTTGGACTTGGTTAGAAAGGACATGAATATTCAATAAAGAATCTATACAATATTCACTTCATTAGAATGATCCCAGTTGATCATCTTGAATCTATGCATAGTAATACAGTTTGTGTGTTGTATTGGTTGTTACACTTATGGGTGGCTCCCATGTAAAAGTGGATAACTTCCGAAGGATGGTTGGATTGTGGGTTAGAGGTTCTAAAGGAGAAAGATGTAGTAAAAAAGGTAATAGTACTAATGGTAAACTTGTCTTGGCTATGAGTAAGTATAAATGGGCAATATAATCATTATCACTTCGTTGGTCTAAAGATTGAGTGTCATACTTTGTGTGGTATACTCCTGTACATACAGTTATTATCTTGTAATACAACCATAGTCTTTTAGTGGAATAGACTAAGGTTAAGATGACAAAATATTGCTAGAAGACTAGTAAGGGTATTTTGGTCATTTTCAGTGGAAGAATAATTATGTCTTTGGTCTATCTTCTAGCCATTTACCTTATAAGTGTCATTACTAAACTTGTGTGTTACTAAATTTGAGAGAAGATAAAATCCATTGGCAACTAGAAGTCATAAGTAGACTTTCCATTATTGGAAAGAGTTTCTATTTTGACAGTTAGCAGAAAATAGGACTAAATATTTAAATAATTAATTAGATAGAGCATAAAGGGCTAAGCCAGGACCATGGCTCGTGTCCCTAGGCTAAGAGACAAATCCTAGGCGAATCCTTACGGGCTTAGGCGTGTGATGTAGGGTGAACACAAGTGGAAGAGTTTTTTCCTTTATTATTTTTGGAATTAGGATAATTCAAAATCCTAGACTCTTTCTGACTTGGATTCTGATTTACACTGAGCTACATAACCTATTTTTATCTATATAAAGGCCCCTACCCCAAGCTCTTGCTCCATCTCCTATGAGATATCTCTCTTTATAAATGTAAGCCTCTTCTAGAGGAAAACGAAACACTCTTCTTGTAGTTTAGTTTTGCAAGATCAAGTTTCACAACTTGGTCAACACTTTAGCTAGGATTTGGCATAGGAAGGTAGATCAGAGTTCGAGGAGTGGAAGCTAGCAAGTAGGCGTGTGGAGTTAGAAGTAGAAAGGTAAAGTTTTTCAAGTTTTGTTTTAGCGATTAAAAGGTATTCCGAGAAACTTTGTTTGCTTTTAGATTAACTATGAACTGTTTGAATGTTCAATTTTGTATTTCATACTTTATTCGTTTTAAAGTTCGATGCATGAATTTTTCTACCTTATTCTTGCCTAAGATATAATTTGATTCATGAGGTATAACATTTTCCTTCACAAGGATAAGCGTAAGAGTGTTCAGGCTAGGATTGTGTACATTTTATGATAGTATTCTAGTTTGTATATACTTACTCATGGCCTAGAAATTATGATAAGGTTAGATCCCCAAAATCATGCTTAAGGGTCCTTATCCTCAATTCGAGTTTTGATTCCCATGTTTATCCTTATCCAAGGCCTTATCTATGCCCAAGAAAATATCCCACGAGGTTTTTACATGATGCTCTATAGGTCGAGTCCATATTCGACCTGCCTGATTGGGTCTGGGCCTGCTATTCCCCGAGTTACTAGGCTTCGCGTGTTCTGCCCTCATCAAAAAGGCATCCAAGAGACAACACGGTAGAGTTGTGAACTAGTTGCAAAGTTGCTGATGTACTACTGCATTTTTTCTTTTCTAAAGTGAAATGCTCTCTTACTAGCCATACAGTAACACCAACCATTGACCACCTTTTTACCTCCAACCCTAGCCTTGACTACTATTTTCACCACTATATTTAGCCACTAAAGCAACCCCTTTTCTTTTTAGCTTCATCCATTGTAATCCAAATACTATCAAACCCATCCCAAAGCTACTCCACCTTTGCTTCAATGGCTAACAGAAAGAGAAAATCACCCCTTCTTCTGCATCATTTAGATCAAGTACAAGACTCAATTCTAAGTCTAACTTATCTTTGTCATAATGCATTATCGAAGAGGTTAAAAATGCATCATTTCCTTCCCTTGAAGAAGATGATGCTTCCTCAACCCCTAGCCTAGAACTTGAAGACAAATACACATCCATTATAGCAAAAGAGAAGACTCTTGGAATAACTGATGTTCCTTAAGTTCAAATGGGTATTAGCTCTAGTGGCTCCATTCTTTGGTGTACAAAGGAAGAACTCTTCCCTCAAGGTAGCCTAAATGGCTTATCAAAGATATGCCCATCAAGACAATCATTCGTAGAAGAATGATAAAGGATATCATGTAATAGACAATCGTTTAACATTGTTTTAATCTAATAAAATACCAAGTGGCATTTCTTTTATCTTTTATATGATTATTTATTTAATTGTTGCAAGTTATGTATAATTGATAAAGCCCTTGGATATGTCGATATTAGGTCGAACCATAAGAGTTACAGTAGATGAGAATTGACACATGAGACATTCCAAAATCTCATCCTAGGTCATAGGATTCATCGAGACTCGGCATTGATAAGATGTCAAAACTAATAATTGGGTGCGTATGGAGATAGTTCTTAATCCTACCTAGTGTATATGTCTCCATACCCACCCATGTATTAGCTTTGACATCTCATGCCACTTGGTTGACTAGATCAACCATGCTAGGGCTAACTACATGTCAGCCTTGATGGATTCATTAATGCCCAGTCTTAATGAATCATATGACCTAGGATAGGTTTTAGAAATGTCTCAAGTGTCGATTTTCATCTACCATAAACTCTTATGGTTCGACGCCATACCGACATATCCAAGGACTTTATCAATTATACATAACATGCAATTATATAATAAGTAGGCACATAAAGGATAAAGAGAAAATCCATTTTGGTACACTTAACTGATTAAAACCTCATTCTTAGGACTATTATTTACAAAATATCCTTTATCATTCTAGACCAAACAATTGGCTTGAAAGACATATTCCCAAAAGGTACTCGAACCTATAGGATTGTACACAAGTATAAGGTCTAGAACTATGAGGCGTAGAATGAAAAAATCATGCTAGCATGAGAATTATCTCGTATTCTATATATCTTAGAGCAATTGATTGGCATATTAATTATGGTTAGAATTTATTTTGAAAATCATTCGAGTAAATAATTGAGACATAATGTTTGATAGTTGAACATCTAATTTAAGGTCAAAGTCAATTTTGAAAATTGACTTGTGTAGGTAAGTTAATTAATAAATAATCTATGACCCATTCTTTATGGGTTTAATTTCTAGTTGACTTAGAGTCAATTAAAAAAGGTTTTTAATAAGCATTCCATAAGTTTTGGGATAAATGCGTGAATACTAAAAAGTATTGAGCTGATATTAAGAATAGCATAAGGAAGAAAACCTAATAAATATAACAAAAACCCTAAGCTCTCTTCTCTCTCACATAAATGCACCCCATCATCTTCAGAATTTGTACGCTAGTCTTTGGAAACGTGCTAGCTTCCTTCCTATGCGTTTCTCTGTTTGTTCTTGTCTCAAGCTTGGTGTATGTGTAAGCATGGAGGATTCCTGTGTCGGAATCTAGATTAAACAAGTAGAAAATCTGAAATTTAGTACCAATTTTTTGTCATCATCTTTCTGCCGCCAAATAACGATAGGTTAAAGTGTCGTCGCTAGAGTCCATTGCCCGTGTCTATTTTTCTTGTACTCGATTATAGTTGCTAATTACAATGAACTGGACGACCATAGGTGGATAAACTGCTACCTAGTTGTGGCTTTAGATCAAGTTGTATTTCCCATAGTCGGTCCTAAGAGAAGTGTTGTCATTTCATTATTTTTTTTAGTGAGTGGGAAGAAAGGAGAAAGAAGAGAAAAGAAAAAGGAAAAAGGAAAGGAAATAACAAGAAAAGATTGGAGAAGTGAAACTAAAATTGTAAATTAAAAGGTGAAAAAGAAAATTAAGTTTATCTTAGTCTATCAATGGTAACTATTTATGTTCTAACCACTTTTTATATATATTAAGCTTTTTTCTATGATAATAGATTGAATAAAACTATTTTAAAAAACTAATGACACATAAAGAGCTAAAATTAGTTTATAGAACTTAGAAACATTTATCCTACATAATAATAATACTTATAGGAAACCATCAAAGAATTTTTCAAGCTTGTTCATTGTTGTTAATAGAAGTAAAAAGCTAATTGGCATATGTTTAAATGTTTCTATAACACCCCGATCTCTCGCGAGACCGGGAATTCTATTAACCAATCAATTTTCAACCCAACACCAAACCCGGACATAATTTTTAGGAAAAACGGACGGAGTCTCCCCTATCTCTAGGGCAAAACAAAACCTGCAAACAGAATATAAGTGGACCAGTACCTAGTCCAACCATTCACAACTCCTCAAGGCCATCCGAGCCTCGGTTTTCAACAACTAAACAAAACAGATATACATTCCCAAGTAAGAAGACCACCCTAACTCCTTTCTTTTAGACAATTACATACATGCATTGCATTTGAACTGTAATATCCTATTACACAAACTAGCTTATCATACCACTCCAATAAACTAGTTAAACTTAAACTACACATCTTTTAACACTAAATACATACAATACATGAAAACATACATCTTTGCATCTTTCTACAACTCAGCCACATAACACGCTAGACTACTCTTCAAGCAGGAGCTTTCCAGCTAACACGGCAATTCCTGAAATGTGGTGGCGAGTAGTGAGTATACACAACACGTATATTCAATGAGGGCAGAACAAATATCGAGGTGGAGAGAAAGAAAGTCGTGCAATGCAAATAGACAGTTAAGCAATATAACCAATAAGAAAAACAATCAATATAAACAACAATACAATAAACAATTAAAGAAAGCATTAACACAACCAATCAAAGCTATACCACACTTTGAAGGTTACGGTTCACTCATACGAGCAATGTATCAAACGATTCGATTCCACAAGCGATACATCAATCTTAAGCTTGATGTTAACAACGATGACAATAAGCGCGCAACCACCTTATAACTTCAACTGAGTGTACTTCGGATGTACCCCGATACATCTACGACCCAAATCACCCAGGGCGGCATCCCTAACGAGAATGGGAATAGGACACGAAGCTAGACCAAACCAACCCTAGCAACCCGAGACTGCCCAGAGAGGCCCATCACTCATGCGCCTAATACTATGCAATACAACATGAGAAATATGACGATAATCGAGCGAGGCACCAAAGTGCAGATTAGTTGCAATAATCAATATATCAAGCATTTACAATAATCAATTGCAACTAGAATAATAGCAAAACAAGCAATGCAAGTTCAATACATGAAACCTACAAGTAAAACTATTCAATCTCAACTTTCAAAGGCAATTACGAGCAAACGAGCTACAGGATTGGAAAACTGTCTTCACTACTCTCACTTGGGCATTACAAGGCACATTTTTATGGCACGAAACCTGACTTTTCCAACCGAAGCCCGAAAGTCCACCCAGTGCGTTTGAACTACAGCTATACTAACCGGTCACTCAATCAACGACACAACAACGCCAAAAGTGCTTCCATGGACTCACAAACCAAACCCCTAACTCAATTCGAGCATGCTTAACACTTGGTCAAACGACCCCTTTATGTTTCTTTGCCTAATTCTCAATTTTAACAAAGGCCAATCCGTTTTTATTGCATTTTCAATCTTTCTAACACTAATGACACCTAACCAAATCAAAAAATCGCAACTCGAATCGAAAATTCAAAAATCTAAGGTTTTACTATTTAAAAACACTATTCATGTTCTTCCCCAATTTAATTTTCCAATTCTAGCCGTAAAAATCGCTAAATAACTATCAAACATTGCTCTACGAACATTATAGAGGCATATTCAAGCAACAAAAGACATTTAAACGCAATAAAATATCAAATCTAAGAATTTTATAAAAAAATTGAACTTAATTAAAAATGCACAAATAGCATAAATCCCTCACAGAGATTGAAAAGGAAGCCTTGCAAGGACCCGAGCCACAATCCCCGAGCAATTTCACGCAAGATTATAGCTTAAAAATGCAAAACAAATCTTTTTCTTCTTTCCTTGAAACTCTCGGCCATGGGGGGGACAAAATGGATATTTTGGGTTTTGTTTTGATGATATTTTTGCCTTATTTTGTATTTAAAAAGATGACAAGGGCATTTTGGTCTTTTGGCAAAGTCAAATTCTAGTTAAAAATGGTCAAACAAGCTTATTTAATTAGCATTTAGTCTAATTCAAGTTAAAATAATGCAATTTTAAGGAAAATCAACTAAAAACTAACTAAATTAAGCTAGAGACACTATTCACTAAATTCGAGAAATATTTCTCTAACTCTTGTTTTCGATGCGCTATGATCAAACGGTCAATAAATGATCGCTATTAAAATGATAAGGAATAATATAAAATATAATTTTGAAAAGTAAAATAGTTTCAAAATTCACTTCGGGCTCGGAGCTATTTTTCATTTTAGTTGAAAACCAAGTAATTAAGTGCAAGAAAATAAAACAGAGCATTAAAAATAATCAAAATAATTAATATTCATTTAAAATAATTAATTTAACTATTATTAGAATATTTCAAATAATTTATGAAAATAATGCCAAGATACGAATGAATAAATTAATATAAACACGTAATCAAATGCAATTAAATGCTAACATTTAAGATGACACTTAATTAAATGTGAGAAAATAAATCCAATTACCATAAATAATAAAAATAGGTAATAATCCTTTTAATTAATCAATGTAATAATTATTTGAATACTTTTAGAAGAAATATGAATATAGTACTTAAAATAAATAGGTTAAGGAAAGTAAACACTTAATCAAATACAAGAAAATGAAACCAAATATTAAATATAATAACATAGTTAATACTTATTCAAAATAATTAATTCAAGTATTATTGAGTATTTTTAAAAGAAATATGAAAATAATACAAAAACAAATGACTTTAGATAAATTAATCACTTAAGTTTATACTATTATTCAAAATAAAACTCATTTAAATACAAATAGATATCACTAATTATATGCTGGGTTTGGGGTATCATAGTTTCCTTAAGTGAAATTCTTTCCACACAACTTAAAGTTTCTTATTAATAGTATCCTTCAACTCATAATTAATGGTTAGTAGATATATGATGGAATATGTACTGTTTGAATTTCTTCTAACCATTCTTCAAAGGAATCTAGCATTAAGTAACACAATTTTGTTTTCATAACCTTATGGATACTATATACGTAAAATCTGTTTAATATTCTGGACGCCTTAATTTCCAAGATTATATATGTCTCATTAGGATCTTATATATGAAATCATGTCAAGGAGTACATAAGTAATCTAATAATCAAAGTCACACTTTTGATTGACAAAGAAAAGTCCTTATCCATTAAATCTCAGCCAATATGGAAATTAATGAGAGTGATAAAGTATATATTTATGAGAAGGTGCAATATGTGGCATTAGCTTAAAATTGAAGAATTGGAATTGAAATTGGATTAAACACAATCAAGAGTTTAGTCCTAAAATCAAAAGTTTCTAAGATTACATCCATTACTTATTGTCATCAGTCAATATTATAAGATGAATTGATAAATTTTGGAACGTGTTCTCTAAAGAAGTATAGTAATAAGAGGAATGTTTTATGTCAGTTTTTCATCCTTTTATTTTTCATTTATATGGTAAAAATTCATATATTGAATAATAAATTTTTCACGTATATATAATAGTGATACGGGTAAGACCCCCAGGATTTGTATAAATTGCAGAATGACCCTTGGGTGGGGTTAATGACAGCAAGAGAGAAACATTGAGGACCTTGGACGACCACTCGAAGATTGCACCTAAGGCTCAGACAAGCCCTGATGAGTAACCCTAGGGGGTCGGACGTGGCATAGGAGTTCCCGAGGGTCTTGTTACGAGACCTCGGGTCGGTGGAGGTTGCAAACAGTGATGTTCCATGATAACTACACATGTTCAGCAGTTGTAGTCAGTTATTTCCCACTTGTGGACATGGATAGCAGTTGCAGGAGATTGTTCCTCCACTAGCTCCCCCACTACTCCATTACTCCCTACCAGACTCATCTATGACATCCATCTATAAATATCATAAGATTCAACAGGAAAAAGGTAATTGCATTTTAATTACTCATACTATATTTTATGTCTACAATTTCATCCATTAAAGCACCAGGCTAACTTAAGCATCGGAGTGCTAACGCGGGCGCGAATCGCCAAGCCCTCTCTGTTTTGCAAACATCCGGCAGCGCGTGAAGACCATTCGTAGTTCAGTACTTTTCTACCTTAACAGGTTGGCGCCCACCGTGGAGCAGATTCTTGGTACCCACTGAGTTTCACAAGATTACATCATGGTTACAACAAGGAGTCGAAGCGTAGCAAGTGTACATGAAGAAGAGGCTGTGGAACTGCCCAACATGCAGTTTTGTCTAGGGAAGACCTCAAACCCTAGGCAAGCTGATCCACCGCCACCAGGAGTAGAAGTACTAACAGGAAATCAACTGCCATACACCAATCCATACACAAATCTGAACCCAAATTATTTGCCAACTTACTCTCAAAGTTATCCACAAGGGCCTGCGTGGTATGCAGGGTGGCAATATCCAAATGCCCCAACACCAGTCTCGCAAACTAACCCACTAGCAGATTTAGGATATATTCTGCGAACCCTGGAGGAATTGAAAGAAGCCATTCACAACCCAGCACCTCAACCCGCACTGCACCACTCAAAAAATCAGCCACAGCAAGCACCTACACAAAATCCCTCACACCAAAAGACTCAATCAGCCAGAAATGTAACCAACCCAAAAGAATTTGGGCAGCGGACTAATGCTGGGGGGCAACATGTGGATACTGAGAACTCTACAAGGTCATCTCAGGGCTCAGACACGGCAGCACGAGGCCCATCGCAAAGCGTACAAAGGGGACGTACAACTTGCACTGCCTATGTTGTAGGAACTTTCATAGGTCCAAATCTATTTAACTGTGCCATCAACGAAGTTTCGAAACCTGCACAGTACAAATTGCCCTATTTTCCCACCTATGATGGGCATGGTGATCCTAAAGATCATTTGGCAGTTTTCAGGCATAAAATGGAGTTCATGGAGTTGCTGGAGGCTTGGGTGTGTAAGGCTTTTGCAGGAACTCTGGTGGAGGCGGCCAGGGTGTGGTATGATGAATTGAAGGAGGGGTCAGTTGGTTTTTATGCGTAATTGGCGAAATTGTTTGTTGGAAGATTTTCCTCAGCCATCAGGCCAACCCAGCACGCTACTTATTTGCTCGGACTAAAGCAGAGAAAAGGGGAGACTCTTCGCCAGTATGCAACTCATTTTAATAAGGCTACCCTCCAGTGTACGCAATTTGATTAGAGGTTCGCGATACAAGCATTCACAAAGGGAGTAACGAATGAATTGCTCCAGGCTTCTTTAGCCAAGAAGACCTCTCTGAACATGACAGAGTTGATGACTAGGGCGGAGAAGTACATTAAAATGGAGGAAGTACCAATGGCAGAGAAGGAGGAAGACCCAAAGAAGAGAGGGCAGAATAACCCAACTCATGTGGCATAAAGAAAGAGAAGGGCAGAAGAGGATAGGTAGGAGCAGAGAGGAAGGGAAATGAGAGAACCACCTAGACTGCAGAGGTTCTATAATTATACTACTTTGGTGAAGCCCAGATCTGAGATCCTGGCAGAAATTCAGACATGGTTGAACCTCTCAAATCCACCGAAAATAAAGACAGAGAAGAAGTGCTGCAAAGGCAAAGGGCAGTATTGCAGGTATCACAGAGACTTCGGGCATAATACTGAAGCCTGCAAGAACTTAAAAGATGAAATTGAAGCCCTAATCAGGCATGGGCATCTATAAGCCTATATCAGGAGAGACAACCAGAGGGGAATGTAGAGAGAGGAGTACGAGACCTGCGCAAATGGCGCACGCTCAGGTAGAGATAGATATGATAATTGGGGGTATGGCCTCAGGGGGAAAAAACCTACAGGCTAGGAAAGGTTACCGCAGAGCAGGTCGTAGGGACCCTCCGATGAAAAGACCGAGGGTGGAAGAAAGTATCACTTTTGGTGATAAAGATTTGGATAGTCTAGTGTTACCTCATGATGAACCATTGGTGATTGCAGTAGATATCAGTGGGGTTGTGGTACGCAAGATCATGGTTGATACAGGGAGCTCAATAGAGGTCCTGTTCTTGGGTACATTTGAGAAGATGGGTTTGAGAAGAGAGCATCTAAGGGCGATGAAGGGAACTTTGTCAGGGTTCAATGGCAGGGAGGTAAGACTCGGGTATGATAACACTGAAAGTGATCCTCGGGCGTGATGGGCTGAGTCGGGGCGAAATGCTAGATTTTATCGTAGTGGATTGTGAGTTACCCTACAATGGGATATTAGGAAGGGTGGCCTTGGGAAAGTTTAGAGTAGTGGTGTCCACCTATTATCTGGCGATGAAGTTCCCTTCAGAGACTGACATAGTAACAATAAGAGGGGACCAAAGGAGAGCCCAAGAATGCTATGCCGCTTGCCTAAGGTTGCAAAAAGAAGAAAAAGAACTAATTGAGATTCCTGAGAAGAACGCCAAGAAGGGGTGGGAGCCAAAAAAAGCTGAGCCAGCAGAGAAGCTACAGAAGGTTGAATTAGCAGCGGGGAAGGAGGTTCAAATTGGAACAGAGCTTCCTCAAAACCTAGCTGAAGGTATAATTCATTTTTTATCTTGTAATAGAGACGTATTTGCTTGGTCTATGCATGAAATGATAGGAATAGATCTGTGGATAGCTGTGCATCGGCTGAATGTAGATCCAGCGTTCAGGCCGGTGAAGCAGAAAATGCGGGTTTTTCATGCAGAAAAGAACAGAGCAATCAAGGAAGAAGTGAGCAAATTGTTGAGAGCTGGGCATATCCGTGAGGTGGAATACCCTACTTGGTTGGCGAATGTAGTAATGGTCCCTAAGCCTTCAAGGGCTTGGCGGATGTGTGTCGACTTTACGATTTGAATAGGGGCTGCCTAAAAGACTGTTACCTATTGCCTAGAATAGATCAAATTGTGGATGCCACCTCAGGTTTTGAGATGCTGTCATTCATGGATGCCTTCAAATGGTACAACCAGATTAAGATGGCACTAGAAGATGAGGAGAAGACGGCGTTTATAATAGACCGATGGGTGTTTTGTTATATGGTGATGCCATTTGGTTTGAAGAATGCAGGGGCTTGTTACCAGCACATGATGGACAGGGTATTTAAGGGGCAGTTAGGGCAGAATATGGGGGTTTATGTTGATGATATGTTGGTAAAAAGTAAGAGGGCAGAGACTCACCTCGAGGATCTATTTGAGGCATTCTCGATAATGAGGAGGGTCGGCATCAAGTTAAATCCTGAGAAATGTGCTTTTAGGGTTCAGGCAGGAAAGTTCCTAGGGTTCATGGTTACTCGGAGGGGGATCGAGGCAAATCCAGAAAAAGTGCAAGCCATTTTGGATCTCGAACCGCCCAGAAGTGTCAAAGATGTTCAGAAGCTGACAGGGAAGATAGTAGCTTTGAGCAGGTTCATGGCCAAGTCAGCAGACAAATGTGCTTCTCTAGTCAAGGCCCTGCAGAAACCGAAAGACTTTCAATGGACAGAAGAGTGCCAGGAGGCTTTTGAGAAGTTGAAGGAGTACTTGAGCTCGGCACCCTTGTTGTCTAGGCCAGAGTCCGGTGAGACCTTGTACGTATATTTAGCAGTATCCCCAATGGTCGTGGTAGCTGCACTGGTACGACAGGATGGAAAACAACAGATACCGATCTACTATATCAACCAAATACTTAAAGGGGTAGAGCTGAGGTATCCGCCCGTAGAGCGGATGACGTTGGCATTGCTTGTGGCCTCAAGGAAGCTCAGGTATTACTTTGAGGTGCATCCCATGTGTGTTATGACAGATATACACTTTAGGCAAGTATTACAGAAACCAGAGGCATCGGGAAGACTTCTAAAGTGGTCTGTGGAGTTGAGCCAATTTGACATCACATTCAGACCAAGGACTGTAATAAAGGCTCAGGCTATGGTAGATTTCATTATGGAGTTCACAAGGGAGCCGTCAAAGGGTAGTCCAAGGCCCTGGAAGATTTGGGTGGATAGAACCTCGGTAAGAGCGGCAGCGGAGCTGGGGTCATACTGTAGAGTCCAGAAGGTGATGAGTTGCAGTTTGCTCTGAAGTTTCATTTCTCAACCTCGAATAATAAGGCCAAGTATGAAGTGCTTATAGCGGGAATTAAAACAACTCAGACAATGGGGGTAGATTCGATAGAGGCTCACATAGACTCACAGTTGGTGGCAAGTCAGATAGGCGGAGAGTATGAAGCCAAAGACGAAACCATGGCTGTATACTTGGCCAAAGTAAAAGGCATAGTGGATGGTTTAAGCGGTTTCATAATCAACCGAATTCCGCAGGCAGAGAACGAGAAAGAAGATGTCCTATTGAAGCTTGCAGTGAAAGTGGTAGGCCAGTGACGATAGAGGTGGAAGAGGTGTCCGAACCAAGCATAGGTCAGGAGCACAAAGAGGTAGCCCAAGTAGAGCACAGTAAGTCTTGGATGCAACCTATGGTTGATTTCCTGGAAAAGGGAATCTTACCAGAAGACAGTGAAAAGGCGAGAAAGGTAAAAATCCAAGCCCCAAAGTATGTAGTGCTCGGAAAGCAGTTGTATCGGAAAGCATATACCTGGCCTATGCTAAGGTGTGTAGATAAAGGTGAAGGTGATTATATACTAAGAGAAATGCATGGGGGGATCTGTGGTAATCATATAGGCCATAGATCATTGGCCTAAAAGATACTGAGGTATGGATATTTCTGGCCGACCTTGAATGAAGATGTCCGGCACCTGGTGCAGAAGTGTGACACATGTCAGAGGTTCTCAAGAATCTTTCGGCAACTGGCAGTAGACTTAACTGTGATGATGAGCCCCTATCCTTTTGCTCAGTGGGGCCTGGATATATTGGGTCCTTTCCCAATGAGCACAGGTTAGAGGGTCAAATGCTTCATAGCAGTGGATTATTTTACTAAGTGGGTAGAGGCCAAGCCCGTAGCCAAGACTACAGACAAGAATGCTTGGAGTTTCGTATGGAAGTCTATTGTGTGAAAATTTGGGATTCCAAGGGTGATAGTGACAGACCACGGGACCTAGTTTGATTGCCACTATTTCAGGAAACAATGTTCGGAGCTAGGCATCACTCTTAGATTTTCTTTTGTGGCGCATTCACAGACTAATGGCCAAGTGGAAAATGCTAACAGATCTATTTTCTAGGGTCTGAGAAAAAAGCTGGTAGCAACCAAAGGCCTATGGGCCAAGGTGTTGCCCGAGGTGCTGTGGGGATGTAGACCAACACCAAACGAGTCAACGGGCGAAACCCTCTTCAGCCTGACGTTTGGGGTAGATGCTGTCCTACCTGTAGAAATTAGCTCGACAAGCCAAATAGTTGCTGAATATGAACAAGAAGTTAATAACTAGGCCCTACGGGAAGACCTGAATCTAGTAGAAGAATTCAGAGAGAATACCAGAATAAAGATGCTCGAGGGTAAGAAGACCATGGCACGACATTTCAAAAAGAAGGTGAGAAGCAGAAAAATCCTAGAGGGAGATCTGGTCCTCAGAAAGGAAATGTTCAGACCTGACCCGAGTCAGGGAAAACTAGAGCCAAATTGGGAAGGCCCATACAGGGTAGTCAAAGAGGTCAAGCCAGGAACCTACAGGCTCGAAGATCTCAGCGGCAAGGAATTGAGAAATACTTGGCACTTAGAGCATTTAAGGAAATATTACATGTAATCTTCTCTTTGAATTTTTTAGTTCTTGTTTATGTTTTCCTTTGAATGTCTAGTTGTTGTTGGAATTTTTCTTTGAATGTTATAATGTTGTACATATCGAGGGAAATTATGTCTCTAGGCTGTGTTTGTATCAAGGCAGATGATGCCTTCAGATGTTGTTAGTGACAAGGCAGATTATGTTTTTGTGATAAACTCGATGTCTTCATCCGAAAGTTTGTTGATAATTGAAATGTAAGAAAACCAAATCCCAGTAAGGGAGGTCAACTTCCAAAAGTAACAAAAATGGGTTATACCTCCTGCGGAAATGAGATTTTTCTGGGATAGCATGAAACTAGGGGCATGACCCCCAAGACATAAAGGCTGGGGGCACGACCCCCGAGGCTTGAGACTAGGGCACGACCTCCGAGGTTCAAGACTGGGGCACAATCCTCGAGGTTCGAGACTGGGGCACGACCCCTCGAGGTCCGAGACTGGGGCATGATCCCCGAGGTCTGAGATTGGGGTACGACCCCCGAGGTCCGGGACTGGAGCACGACCCCTGAGTGTAGGATTAAGCAAGAACATGGCTTGCCAAATGAACCAAACGCAATGAGAAAAATAACAAATTGAAAGAAGAAAGCGAGAAAAGAAGTTCTTTTCATTAAAGACAAAAGTTTTCATTACAAATAGGAAAGTAAAAAGTAAATACAATGCTTATCCCTCGGTCTTGCTATCCTTGGTCTCGTCCTTAGAGCTTGAAAAGTCACCAAAAAGCATGTTCTCCCTAATAACTAAGTTATGCCTCTGAGCATAGCGATCGAGCTTCGCGTGAAGCGTAGCAGTGACGTTGGCAGTAGTATCAATGGCAGATTGGGCATATAACTTCTTCAAATCATCCTTGTAGCCCTACCCACTGCGGAAGTCGTCCACTGCCTGGGCCTTCATATCCTCCAGGGAGGCCTTCAAATCCCTAAGCTGAGTTTTCATGGAACCTCGAGTTGTCTGGGATGCCTCTAACTCGGATTGAAGCTTCTCACGCTCAGCCTCGGCCTTTCTTGAGCCCTTAGAAAAGCCTCACAATCAGTTTAGAGTTGGTGACGCTCGAAGTTTGCAGCAGTGGCCTCTTCCCAAGCCATCCTGGTTGCCTCATGAGCGGCAGTGAGCTTAGCCTGGATCGCAGCTTCAGAACTTCTGGCACGTTCCTCAAACTCCCTAAGAGCAGTCTCTATCTCAGCGAGCTGCCGCTCATATTCTCCCACGAAGTGGTAGGCCATGCTGAAACCCATGGACATCTGCAGCAGTCAAACAAGGTCAGAAGAATACAACCAAAAAGAAATTAAGTAAATGAGCAGTTAAGGAAAGAAAGAAAATACCTTGGAGCGAGCCCTTTCAAAGTCCTTTTGTGCGATGGGGTGTAGTTGCTCCCTTGGAAGCTCGTGCAAAGAACTCGCTGTGTGAGTGAAACCCTTAGGAGCCAGGGGCACCTCGGATGAGACTAAGCAGAGGCACCCTTAGGAGCCGGAGAAGACCTCGGATGAGACAAGTTGAGGCCCCAGCGGCAAATAGCGGTGCTATCCTTCGCCAAACCGTTATCTTCGGGCAAAACACCAACTATCTCTTCATAAGGAGGAGCTTCGTGGCAGGCAGCAACCTCTTTGATGGCTTTCAATGTGCGAGCGATTCCCTCAGGGGTAAGCAAAGGGATATCCTATACGATAGGAGGTTCGGACCAGGTAGGCTCGGACCAGGTCTTTGACGGGACGCCCTCCTATGTTTCTTCCTAGGACCCCTTTTGACTTTTTTTTTTCGGCTCGTTTAGCAGCTCGGGCATATCGAGTCTCGGCTTGAGCTTAGCGTGCCTCAGCTCAAGCCTCCTCAGCAGTAACAACAATAGGATCAATTTCTTGAGCCTCGGTAGGAGGAGCAGGTGTGGGAGGAATATTATCAGCACTAACGGCACGAACCTCGGCAGCCTCGGAATGGCCGGGGGGTATCAGAGGCTTGACAACACCTAGAACAAGAGAGTAGAAGATCAGCTAGGCAGAAATGAAGGTTTAAAATGGCAATACATGTAAAGAAATTTTCATTACCTTCATCTTCACCGTGGAACGAAGCGTTGGCATAAATTTCGCCTATGGGTGAAGATGATACTTCGACGACAGAGGCTCACCTTGGTCAAGGACAATTAGTGTCCGAAGGTCTCGCTGCGGTATCGGTAGCCCTCGGCCGATCATGAAGGCCTGAGGCTAGTATAGCTTCAGGGCTCAAGAAGGAATCCTTACGTATGGGACGAGCACGAAGGAGAAGGAAAAAAGTCATGAGTCTCTCAGTTGGGGTCAAAAGGGGAGGCTCACGATAAGCATCAAGCTCGGCATTAGGCAAAAGCCTATAAAGCTTCCTGACAAGCCATTTGAAAGGGTAGGTGACAAACACGAACTTGTTGTGCCACCCACGATTGCTGGAAGGCCAGCGGGTAAATGGACGGTGATAGGATCTAGGAGAGAAGTAATACACACTGGAATTTTTGGAGTCATGGACCAACTATGGAACTGGCGGAAGAGATTGAGTGTCGGAGAAAGCTCGAGTGATTTGACCCATACATAAAAGGCCACTATTTCCTTCCAGCCATTGGGTGTGAGCTGGCAAGGAGCGATGTCGAGGAAGTTGAGGATACAGACAACAAAAGTAGGGAATGGAAGGCGGAAAAACCGAAGAACGATGTAGGGTAGGGCCAACTCCCCTACCTCGGGCCGGCAAGCCACTTCATGATGTCTAAGGATTTTGGGCTTGTAGCCTTCAGGAAAGACACCACTGTTATGAAGGTCGAGCATGTCACGGTTATCAAAGGTGCATTTGTAGTATAAGGCCGAGAAATCTGTATGAGCCCCAGGGTCGGGGTCGGGGTCGGGAGGGGGTCGGGAGTCGCGGCCCTAGGAGGAGGAGGAGAAGGTTCAGGCACTCTTGGAATCATCTTGAGGGTAATATGTAAGAGTTCCAGATGAGGATCACATCAGGGAATAGACTGGGAGGCTTCAGACCCGGTAGGATTCGAAGTGGTCGATCTCGAAGGTCCGGCCTTATCAGATCTGACTGACCTAAGTGGCTGTGTAGGAATAGGAACCTCGAGAGGAGGAAGTGTTGAAGACGTTGGAACAACGATGACCGAGGGCTCAGCGCATGCGTCACCCTTGGATCCGAGGCCCTGAGTTGCGGCAGGTAGTGCAACAGTGACTTCCATGATTTTTGAGGAAGAAGTGGAGGAAGAAGACGCCATTATATGATGATCGTAGAGGGCTGAGAGGAGAGCTTGAGGTGGTGGAGCAGAGTACCGAGATGTTGAAGTGAAGTACCGAGGTGGTGGAGCGGAGTACCGAGGTGTTGGAGTGAGGTGTCGAGATGGGGGAGTGAAGTATCGAGGTGGTAGAACGAAGAGCCTAGATGTTGGAGCAAATTGATGTGAGGGCTCAAGGTGCTGAGCCTCGGGCGAGGACAAAAGGGAAGAATAAACTAAGTTAATATTTTACTCAATATTATGACTCCACTTATAACAATTAATTGACATTTATCAACTAATTAAAAGACTTTTAATCCACGTAACTATAGCAGATTTGTCATAGTTTCATCGAAGAATTTTCCCCAACTTACACGTTCCTCTCATTTTCCACAAAAAGAAGGAAAAGGTCAAAACTGTAATTTGCTTCAACACTAAAACTATTTCACATCGTCACGCTTAAAGCCTTTTTTCCGCCATAGATTATCACACATACACACATAGTGATCAGAAGCCTGTCTATAACCGCCTTTTAAACAACCTCAAACACATACCAAAAAAAAAAAAAAAAAGAACTAGATACAGATACGCATACATATGAACACACAGTGAGTGTGTTTTGTTTGTGCGTAAATATTTTAAAAATGGAGAAAAAAAGTGGTGGTGGGGGGGGTGGAGAATATGGTCAATCTGCATTTTCATGGGTAGTTTACTCTGCTATTTCCTTAGCGTTAGTGACAATTGTTATTGCCTTTACGGGTTCTTTGGGCTTTTCGGGCTCATTAATGGGCTCAAAGGAGGCGGTATATACAGTAGTTCCCGTGGTGGAGTTGCAGAGTAAGGTGATTGCTCATGATTATCATGATGATCAGGCCCGACCTGCTTCTTCTCACCCTTCTTCGCCATCGTCATTTAATCCTCTGAATTTATCGGCCACTCATCACAAAGCTACCATCATTGTAAGTTGCTATGTAAATACACACACACACACAGATATATATATATATATATATATATATATATATATATATATATATATATATATATATATATATATATATATATATATATATATATATATAGGGTGAAATGCATCAGACCCTTTTATACTTTAGCGAAAGTGCACAACACCCCCTTATAGTTTAAAAATCCCCTGAGTTAGTCTTTGTATTTTTTTAAAAGTGCACAACACCCCCCTACCGTTAAAAAATCCGTTAAATTTAACGGAGAGTGTACTTCACACGCGTTAAGTAAGATTTTTATTTTTATTTTTAACGAATTTATTCATTAAATAATTATATGAATTGACCAAATTACCAATTTTTTTTTTTGGCCTAAACAAAAAAGGAAATGACAAAAGAGATAAATGAAAAAAAAATGAGGGTATTTACGTCTTTTTTATAAAATCCGTTAAATATGACGAATTTTATAACTATAGGGGGGTGTTGTATACTTTTAAAAAACATAGAGACTAGTTCAGGGAGTTTTTGAACTATAGGGGGATATTGCGACTTTCGCTGAAGTATAAAGGGTCTGATGCACTTCACCCATATATATATATAGTCGTGTAAGAAACGGTAGAAGTATATAATACGTAATTTAGTTTTACTACTTACAAGTGATGATCACCTGATAATGCAAATTTAAATTAAACTTGTACTTTATTATTGATTTAGTTTTAGTCATTATTGTTATTAATGCATATGGAATTTCAACTTATTACTCTACCTTCATGACGATTCAGCTACTCTCTCTTTTTTTTTTTTTTGGTTTTGTTTCTGTTCATTTCTCCTTGGTTGCTTGTACGCGTTTGTGTTTATAATTTTTTTTGTTTTTTGGTTAAGTTTGTGTTTATAATTTAGTCGAGTGAATTATGTTATGGTGATTTATATCAATTTTCATTGGATTGTAGAGAGAAGATAAGAAGTTGGAGCAAGGGCTAGCTGTAGCACGAGCAGCAATTAGAAAAGCAGCTGTTAATTCTATGATTAACAGATCAATAATCTCCAATAATAATGTTTATCGCAACCGAGACGCATTTTATCAGTAAGTTATTTTTCGGAAATACGTTTAGTTGATTTATTTAGCATTACTATATATTACCCTTGTCATGCTTTACCGCCGTTTACATGATAACAATTCATATCATATAAAAGTTCTACCATATGGAAGGGTGAATCGATTTCTATTCACATAAAATTTTACTTTTTTTCCATTAATAAGTGTTTAATAGTCCTTGTATTATTATTATTAGTTATTATTAGATTAAATGACTTAACACCATTTGTATTTTGGCAAAAGTGTACAATACTTCTCTATATTTTAAAACATAGTTGATTACGTCTGTGTTTTATAAAAGTAGCCGAATACCCCTTGTGTTTTAAAACGTAGCTGATTACCCCCTATATTTTATAAAAGTAGTTGAATACTCCCCTATGTTCTTAACACCCCTGCTTTCGTTAAAAAAATTATTTATTTTAACAGGGGATATTCAACTACGTTTCTAAAAATAAAGGAGGGTAATCAGTTATTTTTATAAAACACAGGAGGTAATCAGTTACGTTTTAAAATACTAGGGGGTATTCAGCTATTTTTATAAAATATAAAGAGGTAATCAATTACGTTTTAAAACACAGAAAATATTGTGTACTTTTAATAAAACACAGAGGTATTAAGTCGTTTACTCGTTATTATTATTAAGCGTGTTTTGGGGGTTGGAAGAGAAAGGGGTATTTTGAAAAGGAAAGGTATTGAAAACGTATAGAAAAGTTTTTTGTGGAACTGCTTTCCTTCCAAGTCATCCACTAGAACGAAAACAATGGCACATATGATCGATGAATGCGCTTCTGGACTTTTAAAAGGAAGTCTTGCAGTTGACGCATTGTATGTCTAGTTGCGGTTCATTCATTATTATTACCCTCAACATTTATGCCTAGTTTTGCAACATTTTTTTTTATTTTAATTATGCTTTGTCAAATAGCTAAAATTGAATAACAGATATATGATTCATGACAAGATATGAAAATTTTTAAGGTAAAATACTATTGCTTCCTTTGGAATTTGTTAAATGCTGAGAGATTTTCCAAGTTAATATCGACATAAAGGAAAATTATGATGTAAACAACCTCCTTGATTGTTACACAAATATTCAAGTTAAATTTTGTTCGAGTTGTTCAAAGCTGTAGCTGTCTTTCAATTCTGTGGGACATTTCTCGCACTATAGATACCACAATGTTTTTCGAATTTTTCCTTACTCACTCTAACATTGAAGATTTTCATTTGCTTTTTATCTTAAAACATATGAATGCCTATTAATTATTGTCACGCCCGAACCCAACTTTTAGACACTTAAAAATGTTTCATATGAGTTTAAAAATTGAAATTGATATATTTGGCCCATTTTTTAAAGAGTTTTTAGCTAAAAGTTGAAGTTGAAAATATGAGCTTTTCGAAATGCTTTTACGAAGTTGTTTTTATATAATATGCGAAACTATTTTTCTTTTGTTTCTCAAATATATCCCTTCATATTTTAAAAAGTCTAACATTGCCTTCAAAATTTTAAAAGCCCAACAATGTTTAACATAGCTCAAACAGTCAACGAATTTTAATTAACAACACTTTTAATCATAACTTTGCTACTAAAGTCTCTATAATTCAAAAATTAAATTTCACATTTAAGTCAAATAGAGCCTTAAAATAAGCAAACTTTCTTTGTCTTTGTTCAGAACATTCGAGGCCTCTTCGCCTTGTACTAGAAGCATAAGGGCATTGCATCAATGCAAGTATATTGTTGGAAATCATTACAGCTAATATATATATATATATAGAAATGTGTTTAATTAGAGACCACTTCCACTTGTCTATTTACTGGTCCTGCACAACAAGGTTGTAGAAATTATTACTGATTTTCATCATAATGCAATGGTCATATATAATTTTACTTTTTGCTGTTAATAAATAAAAAAATCGTCTTGAAAAACTAATAATAGGAGTTATGCTGAGATGGAGAAGCGATTAAAGGTGTACGTGTACAAAGAAGGGGAGCTACCTATAGTACATGGTGGACCATGTAAAGGCATATACACAAGTGAAGGAAGATTTATACATGAAATGGAGCATGGTGCTAATAGGTTCAGAACCGAAGATCCATATTCAGCTCACATTTACTTTATGCCCTTCAGTGTTGCATGGATGGTCAAGTATATGTACAAGCCATACACGTATGACGTCACGCCACTCGAAAAGTTTGTATCAGATTATGTGAGAGTCATTTCCACAAAACACCCTTTTTGGAATCGAACATCCGGAGCTGATCACTTTATGCTCTCTTGTCATGATTGGGTAAGTACCACTCAGATTCATTCTCGTAATTTGTAGCAAAGAGATCTATTTTGTACATTATTGATAAATTTATTTTATAAAGAAATTTTGTCTTTAACATTTATAAAAACTTTTTCAATAATTTGTTTCTCCGAATCTGTATCCTTATTTCTCCTAACGTATGTTGTAGGGCCCTCATGCCTCAAAGGGAAATGCATTCCTCTACAACACATCAATCCGTGTGCTATGCAATGCCAACTCTTCAGAAGGTTTCAATCCACAAAAGGATGTAAGCCTGCCTGAAATCAATCTTCATGATGGTAAAATATCCCCCAAGCTTCGCTTTATCCCGGCAGCCAATAGTTTAAGAACCTACCTTGCATTCTTTGCTGGTGGTGTCCACGGCCCAATAAGGCCAATCCTCCTCCATCACTGGAAAGGTCGTGACGCTGATGTTCGCGTCTATGAATACCTACCTAAAGGCCTTGACTATTATACATTGTTATTGAAATCCAAGTTTTGCTTATGCCCTAGTGGATATGAAGTGGCTAGCCCAAGAATTGTGGAGGCTATTTATGCTGAATGTGTTCCAGTAATATTATCACAACATTATGTGTTGCCATTCTGTGATGTTTTGAAATGGGAGGCATTCTCAGTAAAGGTTGAGATTTCTGATATCCCACGCCTAAAAGAGGTGTTGATGGGAGTTTCGGAGGAAAAGTACTTGAAGCTGAAGGAGGGGTTGAGAGCTGTGAGGAGACATTTCGTGCTGAACCAGCCTGCACAAAGGTTTGATGTGTTCCACATGATTTTACACTCTATATGGCTTAGAAGATTGAACTTTAAGGTTGCTTAAATCATGACAGACTCTGAATACTTGTCACAAAGAGAACACGATTTACAAACATGTAAACAATTTACTCGTTCGATTAGCTCAAATATACTAGCTAGGTTTGTTAAGTGACTTAAATTTCACCCAAAAACTTTCAAACTTGGAGTAATATATAGATTACTGTATATTGAATTCTTATCAACTTGCATGTTATATAATTAATTAACTGGAATTGTTACATATATTGTAGTTGAATAAAGGACTTAACACCCCCGTGTTTTGCCAAAAGTGTACAATACACCCTCGTATTTTATAAATAAGCTGATACCCCCGATGTTTTAAAAACGTAGTTGAATAACCCCCTTCTCTATGTTTTATAAATAAGCTAATAACTCTCATGCTTTTTAAAAATGTAGATGGATACCCCTTGTTAAAATAAACGATTTTTCTAACAGAAGTGGGTATTTAGTTACGTTTTTAACAATGTAAGGGGGTAATCAGCTTATATACCAACTCTTAATGGCTTGAAACGTGAGTGACCACAATGGGGACAAGAATCCAAGTGACATCTGTCATTGTAGCATAATGTACATCCAGTTATACATACATTTATCTTTTCATTTCCCAATCCTAAAGGCTTCATTAGTAGCATAAACACTACAAGAAATTTTACGTTTGGAGACGGCACATTTCCGTCTCCGTTCCATCTCCAATCTGAAAAATGAGACGGAAAGGAGACGAAAATTGGGCGTCACCTTTCGGCCTGTCTCTTTTTTTGAATTTCGTCTCCGTTTCGTCTCAAATGGAGACGAAAAGATATTTCGTCACCTTTCTGTCTCGCTCACATTTCGTCACATTTCTGTCTCCCTCACATTTCGTCACTTTTCCGTCTCCCTCACATTTCGTCTCCATTCCATCTCTCTTACATTTCGTCTTATTTCCGTCTCCCTATAATTCCATCTCATTTCCGTATCTATTCTTATTTCATCTCTGTTTCGTCTCCCTCACTTTTTGTCTCATTTCCGTCACATTTTTTAATTTTTTTTTTTTTAAAATTTTTTTTTTAAAAGTTATAAATTCGGATTTTTTCAAAATTACTATAAAAATTTGAAATTTTTTACCAAAAATTATACTAATTATATATATATAAATATGAAAGAAAAACAAAAATAAATCTGATTTTTTTTTTAAAACCCTAAACTCATGATAAAACTACAAAAAAAGCATATATTTTCCACAATCTCTCACACACACACACACACACCCACACACACATATATATATATATATGAAAGGAAAAAAAAACTAAATAAAGCTGAAATTTTTTAAAAAAGACCTTAAAATCATGAAAAAACCTACCAAAACCATATATATTTACGTAAATCTATTAGTTATACATACATATGTATGACATATATACATAATACATATGTAATCCAAACAAACATGGTAGTATAAAAATAAAATCTAAAATCATAATAAAACAGCACTATATACAAACATATATATAATGAATTAAACCAAAACAAATTCAAAAATTTAAATAAAAGTAAATAAATATATTACCTTAAAATAAATTAAACTAATAGTGAATTCACACTTGATATAATGAGTTAAGAGAAAAGGAAGGGGGGGGGGGGGGTGTGTATGCTCGATTTTTTTTTTATTTTGAATTTTCCCCCAAAATTCATTTGGGGGAAAATGAAAAAATGGTTCAAGTGGCTGGATTTTCCAGCCACTTGAACCGTGCCAAGTCCTTTTAAAGGACTTGGCAAATTTTTTTTTTTTTTTTTGTATTTCCCCCCAAAATATTTTGGGGGGAAATGAAATAATGGTTCAAGTGGCTGGAAATCCAGCCACTTGAACCGGTACAAGTCCTTTCAAAAGGACTTGTATGTACTTTTTTTTTTTTTAAATTTCCCCCCAAAATATTTTTGGGGGGATTTTTGAATTGGTTCAAGTGGCTGACAGCCACTTGAACCAATCTGTCCTTTTTTTTTTTTTAGAGACGGACCCATTGGTCCGTCTCCTTGTTTTTTTTTCGGAGACGGACCCATTGGTCCGTCTCCTTTTTTTGGCTCCTTTTTTTTTTTGGAGACGGACCATTGGGTGCATCTCCTTTTTTTGGAGACGGACCCAGTGGTCCGTCTCCTTTTTTTGGCTCCTTTTTTTTTTTTTTGGAGACGGACCATTGGGTCCATCTCCTTCCGTCTGCTTTTTTTGGCTCCTTTTTTTTTTTTGGAGATGGACAATTGGGTCCATCTCCTTTTTTTGGAAACGGACGGGGCCGTCTCCTTTTTTTGGCGACGGACCCATTGGTCCGTCTCCTTTTAGTTTTGGAATTTTTTATTTATTTAATTAGTATTAATTTATTTATTATTTAATTACAAGTTTAGAGAAAAATATTAATAATACTTTAATTATTAATTTAATTGAAATTTTAAATTAAAATAAAGTATTTAGCTTATGGAGATTTTTTTGAAAAATGAAATATTGAGCTACTTTAAAAAAATTTATGAAAAAATTAAATTAGTAAAGATAATTAGTAATTTATTATTATTAATTTATTTACAAGTTTATAGTAAATTTTACTCAAAATTTAATAATTATTTATTAATTATTTTTCATCTCCATTTCGTCTCTGCTAAGAGACAAATTGAAGACGACATTCATGTTCCGTCTTTATTGGGAGACAGTTTAGAGACGACATACCAAAGTCATCTTCAAATCGTCTCAAAATGGTCACTATTTATGTAACAAAAGTTCCGTCTCCTTTTCATCACTTTTTTGGTGACGAAAAGGAGACGGACCGTCACCTTTTACAGTTTTTCTTGTAGTGAAATCTGTAAAAAAAAAAAAGGTAAATTATGAGTTTTTGGCAAGGTTTCCTTCACTATCTCGATCATTCTGTTGAAACATTGTTTGTTAATATTTTCTTTAGATTTGATATTCATAAAACGAGGCACGACAAACAACTGAGTGAGGTTGTCACAACCATCCCACAATGACTCACAACAGCCTTCACCAAGTCAAAAAAATGTTGTGCTTCCAAATTAGGTGTTTCATATGTTCGTTATCATCCATAACCAATCCAGGCTAGCAACATCCAAAACCATTGTCCTATAACAATTTCATTCGTCAAACCCAACATTGTTCGTGAAGTTCAAAAGTAAGACCATAATTATGAATTTGCTCTCCATGTGAAGTCTATTCGTAATAATAAGACATAAAACCCTTTTTATAAAGATGGACTTTCACAGTGTCGGTATCAGAAAACCCTGCAATTTTTGCATTTGGCATATAGGCATATGATATTATCACCATCCATGTAATATCTTTGACTTATTGCAAACCAACAAATGAGTGTACACCTCTAATAAAGGTATCACTAAGTTGTCCGTTGGGCGCCAAACAATGATCCATCCGTTCAGAATAGACGCCATTTTGCTTGGTTCTATAGTAAGGCCATCACAGTTAAATTTCATTAAATATTTAACTCAATTTATATCACTTAGAATATTGTATAATTTGTACTTGTTTGTAAATGAGTAAAGTTTTGGATGAATTAAGATTTAAGTTGTAAATGATTAATTATTTAATCATTTTCAATTAAGGGATTTGGTCAATAGTAATTGGCCCAAAGTAGGCCAATATAGGCATAATATATACTTAGGCCTGGATTAGGCCCAAGATGTTCTAGATGATTAAATATCTCATCATTTCCAATTAAGGACTTTGGTTGTTAGTATTGGGCCCCTAATAGGTCCAATATAGGCATAATTTATACTTGGGCCCAAAGTAGGCCCAATATATGTTGTGCTTATCTATAAATCAGTTAGATTTTGGATCAATTAAGATTTATGTTCTAATAGAAGATGATTCTCAATAATAGACAATAATTCACAAAGTGTTTTCAACTACCAAAGGCCAATTCAACATCCTTTTTAAAATAACAATCTTATCACTTAGAAAAAAAAATACCTTTTCCAACAACATTTTCACCATCTTATAACAATACTTTCACAATCTTATCACAATGTTTACAATCTTATCACAATAATTTCACAATCTTATAACAATATTTTCATAATCTTATCACAATCTTTGTGAAACCCCACTTTTCATCTTAACCTCGACTTGCGTATTTTATCTCGTTTTGCGTGCTTTGACCTATTTATGTATTATATGAGTTAGAATGTGCTAAATATGTGATTTATATTCCTAATGTATGCTATGTGTGCATCCATAAAATTTTTATAAAAAATGGAATCAAAAATTTTATCGCCGGTTTTAGTAAATAGTGTTTTAAACACCTGTCCGCTAAAATTTTTACAGGGGTGTTTTAAGTGTTTCAAAACCTAGTCCTCGGGTATTAATAGACCCGTGTTTGATTAAAACGGATTTAGAATCGGCTTAGGAATTTAAAAGGATTTTTACACCGTCTTTTACGAAAATCGAGTTTTGAGCCGACTCAGCTGGAAATGTTTGAATGTAAAACTTCTTGTCACCTAAAATAAAACTACTTGAGATGGTTTAAGTGTCAATTTAATGTTTGAGCAAGAAATAGTCAATAAACTAAATTAAAAGACTAGAAATAATTAAAAGACTAAATAAAACTAACTTTGACCATTTTAAATTTGTTTGACCTTGGCATATATGCATCAACACACATTAGAATCAACACAAAACACCACAAGCACGCACACAAGGTGGCCGAAACTCCATAGCTTTCCGTGAGAGTTTTTTCAACATTTTTTCAAAGAGATTTTTCATTAAAAGTTGTAATTAAAGGCCAAACTTCATCAACTAAAGCTTGATTCCACTTCTTAAGCATCCATTGAGTATAATTAAATTTTAAACCATTAGAAAGTTGAATTGATATTATATTATTGCTCAGTGCATGCTAAGGATCGTTTATATGCGTTTATATAAGATTTGAACCGTTGTAGCATGAATTTTTATTTTTGGGTATTAAAAGTTGAGTTGTTGGCTATTTGTTGAATATTTTGAATTGTAGTGGTTGGAATCGATTGTCGTCGATTGTAAAAGTTTGTTAAATACGTGGTAGTACTATTGTAATGCCGAAATTTTGATTGCAATGTCGGTGCGAAAGTCCGAAAATTTCAGCCAAGATGCATTAGGGTTTTAGGGTTGTTGGGCATGATTTGGATGTGTTTTGGTTGGTTTCTGAGGGGGCTAATGTAGTTGATTGAGTGAGTGAGTGATAGAATCTGGTTTGGAGTTTTTTGGATTAGTAGAATGTAAGTTATGATAATTAGAAGGTTAGGTTGTCTTTCTTTAAAATGTTGTTATATGCTTTTAGTGGTTTGAGTGGTGTTTGAGTGATTGAATTGTGAGTTGTTAATGGTTAGATTATGGTTTGATTGTGTGGTTTAATGCATGTTAAGTTGGATGGCCTACTTTGTCGTCTAACTTAGTTATTTAGTTGTTAACTGATTAATTGATGTTATGTTGTTGAAATGTTATTAATTGATTGATGATTAATTGATTATTGATTATTGATGAACCGAGAGATAGTCAACAGAAAAAGTTGTCCTCCTGTGATTGAATGTTTATTATTATTGCTGAGTCTTGGTATGTGTGTGCCACCTCTCGGGCAGCATTGGGTTGTTGGGTTGAAACTGGCATGACTACCATAGGCTACCCCCAACTCGCATGACGGAGGTGTTGTGGAGGGCGGGGCTAGAGAGGTACCTCAGGTGCGTGAGTAATGGAGAGTTATAAGAAGAACGGTTGAGATCGTGATGGCGTTTGGAGCTACACCAACTAGAGTATCCTTTATTGAATGGTCATTATAATTTATGTGCTTATATTGTTATTGATATTCATTGTGTATTTACTGCTCAAAGGATGATTTCCAAGGAGTATAGTAAATACTGTTAGAGTTCTATCGAATCCTTACTGGGCTTGTTTTATATAAGCTCACTCTCAATTATTGCATGCATGCAGGTGTTACTGAGCCTGACTACGGGTACGTGCCTCTTGAAGAGGAAAATGTGCCATATATGGATGAGTCTTATGTGCAGGAGTCATTGCCATGAGATTATCTTAGTTGTCGTAACACAATGTATTGTATAACCTATCTTAATATAAAGACGTATGTATATTGATCTAGTAGTCTTTATTTTGATCATGACTAGATTACTAAGTTGGTTATAATCTATTTTGAATGTATGTATAGCCTATGTATTAAGTTGGAACGGAGGCGTATAACCATGAATGGGTTGTTGAAAGAATGATTATTGTATAATATGGCTATGTTGTATGTTAACTTAATTGAGGAGTTGATTTTTGAATGGTTTGTGGAGTTTGGTTGTATGATATTCTGAAGAGGTTGGTTTAGAGCCTCGGTGTCTTAATTACTGTCATTATACTGTCGAAATTCCGTTGCGTCCTGACTAATTGTAGGAGGGGTCGAGTTGGGGCGTGACAATCTTTGTTGAGTGGATTTTATATACATTATTTCGATGCCTTTTTCTTAATGTTTGTTGGTTCTCGAGAGCTTTTATGAATAATTCCGTGTGGTTTACAGTTGTTTTGGGACATAGGTCTATGTTGGTGAGCATAACTGACTTATGAGTAGAATTGGAGAGGAATATCAAAGCTCGGACGTATTTTAAAGTGTTGGTGAATAAGAGGCACTGAAGGAGCTGTGCTAATTGACGTTCTATCAGTCGTAGTGCCCTTGCGCCAGCGATGGCGCCGCATTGAAGAACTTATTGTTGAAGTATTCCTTTTGCTTCAGGAAGCCTATTGGTGGTATGAGTCTAAAGAAAGGAAACACCTAATGATAAAATGAGACTCTTGCGCAGCATAAGAGGGTCCTCTTTTGCAAAAGCTGGGAAGAAGAAAAGAAAACCTAAGGAATAGAGAATTGAAGTCGGAGAAGCAATCTGGAGATAGACTTCTACTACAATTCTTCATCAATTTCTAGTTTTTCTTCATTCTCTTATCATGATTTACACAATGTTCTGGATTTTATTTAATTTCATTAGGGTGAAGTGTACTAAACCTCCCTGTGGTTAGACATAAGTGCATCAGTGCCTCTTGTGTTTCAAAAACTAGCATAAGTAATCCATGTGTTTTGGTAAAAGTGCACACGTGCCCTCTCCGTCTCTTTTCCGTCCAAAGAGCTAACATAATTTTTAAAAAGACATAAATACCCTTAATTTTTTTACATTTCTCTCTTTTGTCATTTTCTCTTATGTTTAAACTAAAAAAATAAAAGAAAAAAAATATATATATATACACACATAAAAAAAAGAAGAAAAATACATACACATTGTTAAGCCGTCAGGCTCCATACTTATCGAAACGATATCTAGAGTCCTTGATATCTGGTTCTTAGCATTCTTATCGGATAGTTTGATATCTTTTGTATATCTTCAATTGTAATCTTATTGTTGTATGGTTTATCTTTGTAAAACACAGCTATATATATCAATGAAAAATCCCCAGGAAAACATACATATATGTACATACATATATAAATATAAATAAAACTCAAGATCCAGAAACTTTGGCCATGTGATCCTTTTACTTTCTTTCACAGCTCGAAATCGATATGAAATATGTTTAATACTTTTTTTTTTCATTGTCTTGTATATATGGATTTGTGGTTTGTGATTTGTGGTATGTGTTATGGGGTGTTGGGGATGGGGGATTTGGTTTTATGGGTATATATGTGTGTATATATACATATATTTTTATATCTATGTATATATATGTATGTATGAACATATGAATATGGGTCTGTGGTTTGGATGTTGGAAGTGGATAGTGGTGTTATTGCAAGTGGAAGATGCTGGATCTTGAGTGCCATGAATGTTGCAAAAGCTGTTTGTTATTGTTTTCTATTCCAAATGAACCCATGTGAGAGTTATTTTGTTTTTTGACCAAAAAAAAAAAAAAAAGCGTTCAGTTGGTGATTGCGTTTGGGGGGGAGGGGGGCTAGTTGCGGTGGTAGTGGTGGGTGTAGGGGGGAGCTGGTTATGTTGAGGGGGGAGGGGGAAAATGGGGGTGGGTGCGAGTGGGGCTGGTTGGGTGGGGAAGACAACCATTTTCCATTTCTTTTTTGTTTTTCTTTATTTTTTGTGTTTTTTTATTTATTTTTTGAAAAGGCATTTATGTCTAAAAATCTAATTATTTTGTTGACATGTACATTAAAACATCCGCCCATTTGCATCTGAAGCACGTGCGTGTCAATCTCTGTTAAAACTAACGATTTTTTGGACGGCAGGGGGGTCCTGTGTACTTTTACCAAAATACAAGAACTACTTATGCTAGTTTGTGAAACACAAGGGGCACCGAGTCACTTATGCCAAACACCATAGGGGGTCGGTGCACTTTACCCATTTCATTATGATGTTCTAAGCTTTTATTCTAGGGCTACGATGTAGCCGGATTAAGAATTCTTGAATCTTTCTAGTTTTAATTGATTGATGAACTATTCCAATTCTATGTTGAGTATTTTATTCTAAACCTAATGCTTGTAATTGCCTAATCAACAATTGCATGATTTGTGATTTGATTTGAGACTGAGAAGTGATAATTGAACTAGACCATGTTGAAAATACCACTTGATCATCATATGATAGAGATATTTATGAGATCCTATGCAGTATTATGAATTTTTCGGGCTTAATGAGTTCCATAGGTTCACAGTTATCACAGAGATGTAGTTATCTTGCTTATTGGAATATGTTATTGATACTTGAGAAAGATTGATAATCAATTTAGAGAAATTCAATGACAATATAAGGAATAAACATTAGTTAATTAAATCAGGAGATTCAAGTAAGACTAAACTTGGTGAATCGAAAACCCTAGAGTTTTTAATTATTGATTAATCTTCTTTTATTAATTTTGAAAGTGCTTTAGTTATTAATTTATGTCTACAATTTCTCAATTGGTTGATTCAAATAAAATTAGAGTTAGATTAATTTCGGTACTTAATAATCACGGTCCTTGAGTGAACAATCTTTACTTATCACTTTATTACTTGTTGACGACACATACACTTGCGTTAGATTTTGCACAACAAGTTTTTGGCGCTGTTGCCGGGGAACGATCCTAAACTTAACATTTTGCTTGTCCTCAAGCAAACGACACAACTAAATATAAAAGAAACCAAAGCCAAAAACACTTTAAAATAAATACCCAACAAAAGAAAACATAAGAGCAATGCTTCAGAATGATCAACCCATGGCCTCAGTAGTAATTTTCGGCCTCAAAGCTCAAGATATTTTTTCAGCAATCATGAGTATGGGAAATGTCACGCCCCAACCCGACCTCTCACGGAACCAAGTCTGGAGCGACGAAAAAGGGCATTACGAGGCCTGTAATATGCCACTAAGACAAGTAAACCTGTACAAACCACTCATATAACAACAATAGAAACTAAACATTACATAAACTGGACATTTCACATAGAAATTAAAGACTACAATGCCACTTGAATACCTACTTTAAACTTGGCCAACATAGGTACATGATTCAAAACGGACTAGTATAAGTCTAGAATATATATACATGACAAAAGTAGACTTAGAATATTACAATAAGAGACTTTCCAACTTCCAAAATAGACACTAGACAATATATTGCATGCTTCAAAGTAAGTCTCCATTACAACATAACTACGTAGACAACATAATCAAGATGTGCATTATCCAAGCAAGTCAAGCATCACAATTGAAGGTTCTTTTGCATGCAAAACACATTTAGCGCAGCGAAAACATAAAGAATAATGCTATAAAAACTCAGAGAACCATGAATCGGATCATCCAAACATGCACATAAACTCGAAAACATGATAACCAAGCTAAAGACGAATCTGAAATTTGTTTACCTCTTGAAGAAGAAGTCAGATTCGATTGCTTGGATTGGAGACCACAACTCAGCAGTCCTCTACAATCTCACACATACCACGTTAAGGCTAGAACGAGGCAAAGTGAGCTTTTGTACGGTCTTCAATGGAAACCTGAATCCCAAGGAAGAGAGAAGGAGAGGTGGCCAAATTTTAGAGAAAGAGAGAAGCTGATTTTTGTTCTGTACTTCTAGGTTTTCTCTTTAAGCAGTATTTATAAGGTGCTATGACTTTTCAATATTTGCATCTTAACCCCATATCTTATGGGGTTTTCTAAATTTAGCTTATAATCTTTTCTAATCAACTATAAGTTAATTAGACTGATCCCGCAATTAATTGACACTCAATTAATTATCAATTCAACTTATACAAAAGTCAATTTTCCAAATTGCCCTTGACTCTAAGTCAAATGTTTGACTATCAAACATTCCCTCTCACTTGCATACTCGAATGATTTCCCTAAACCCATTCTAATTATTTGCAATCCATTATGTAATCGCTTCTAGATAGAATACGAGAAGGTCCTTGTGCTAGAGTGACTTCTCTATTCTATCTCTCATAGTTCTAACCCTTCAGCTTCTATGTGATCCTGTAGGTTCGAGTGCCAAGCTGGTAGTAATTGGGACAAGTACCAATTAACCTATCTCCATTAGAACTCCTTTTAGTTGCTACTAATCGAGGTTGATATCTAGCAACACTTCCCGATGACCAGATGGCTCGAATGCTTAATCCAAGCTTTCTTATTCAAGAACCTTTTGGCGACTAACTTATGGTCCATTCCTTCCACTAGATGCCCCGAGTTTTCCTTAGGGTACGGTTAATGTCATGTTAATCAAACCCTAATAGCCTCACTTCTATGTTATGTTGATTTTTCTTGTATGATTCAATCATACCACCATGGCTATGGATTTTTGTCAACATCTATATGAGACGACGTAGGGCACACTCTCATTTATCCAGAGTAGTGGATCCTCGTAGTGACACTCACTAGTTTCGCAAGTACTTGACTGTACCCGAATCCCTATTCAAGCAGGTCTTATCTTCCTCCTTTTTGTCCAGGGCCAAAGTACAGTGAGTTGCTTGCAAGCTACTATGATGCCCTCGAGTCAGAGGAGTATTTTTCACAACTATCACTTGAGAACCTTCTCATTGACTTAGGCGGATGAAGCCCCCATTGAGTGTTCTTGATGGATCGTGTCTGGTGTACATATCTCTATACGAACCTATGCATTAGCCTTGACATCTCATGCCATTTGGTCAAAGAGATCAATCTTGATGGAGCTAACTACATGTCAGTCTTACTGGATTCATTAATGCCTAGTCCTAATTAATCGTACGACCTAGGATAGGTTTTATGTATGTCTTAGGTATCAATTCTTATCAACCATAAGCTCTTATGGTTCGATGCTATACCGACATATCCAAGGGCTTTATCAGTTATACATAATATGTAGCTAGACGACACTTGATGTATAATAGATAAAGGCAAAAGGCCATATGGTACTTTTACTTGATTAAAACTTCATAACAAATATTGTTTCGTTACACAAATATCCCTATCATCATACACCGAATGATTGGCTTGAAGGGCATATTCCCAACAATCTCCTACTTGCACTCACAACCAATCTTTTCAGTATCTAATACTCATCTTGGATCTATAGCAGTCAAACTCCTTTGACCCTAAGGCTTTAGTGAACGGGTCTGCCAAATTTTCTTTACCGTCTATTTTCTCTATCTGTACATCTCCCATTTCTATGATCTCTCAAATAAAGTGAAAGCAACGCAAAATGTGTTTAGTTTTTTGATGAGACCTTAGTTCTTAGGCCTGAGCGATCGATCCAGTGTTATCACAGAACAACGTCAATGGTACATCACTATCAAGAACTACACCTAGTTCAAAGATGAACTTTCGTCACCAAACAACCTCTTTTGCAGCATCACATGCCGTAATGTATTATGCCTCAATCACTGAATCAGCCACAACACTTTGTTTAGAACTCTTCCAACTCACTGTAGCACCTTCATAGTGAACACAAAACCTAACACCGATCTGCTATCATCTTGGTCTGATTCAAAGCTAGAATCAGTGTAACCCTCGAGCTTTAAGTCTGACGCTCCATATATGAGGAACTGCTCTCTAGTATTCCTCAAATATTTCAAGATGGTCTTTAAAACATTCCAGTGCTCTTCTCCTGGATCGACCTAATATCTGCTGGTCACTTCAAGTGCATAAGCAACATTTAGCCTCGTACATGTCATGGCATACATGATTGACTTGTCACGACCCCATTTTCGTTCACCAATATAATCTCTGATACCATAGTAAAACCACAAGCATTCTTGGGATTGTGATGCCATGGCTTAAGATGATCACTCATCCTAAGTCCGCTAAGGCACAATTACCAAAGCCAGAGCATTATTATCCACAATTCAGGACATCAAGGCTATTAAGTCAAAGTGTAACGAAAAAACGGACAGAGTCTCTCCTAAAACTTAGACATTCTAGTTCTTCAACTTGCACAGTAAAGACCGCAAAACTAATCCATCCAACACAACTACAATTTTTCAACAACCACTAATCAATCATTCAAACCAACAACACAAATCCTAGCACCTCAATCCACAATCTAATTCCACAAGCTATATGTACAGGACATACATCCAGGTCTAAAATATTATCTAGCAAAATACATGATGTAATTTAAGCTCTTGGATACCAAGTATCAATCTACCTTTGTACAAATTATACAAACTTTATCATTAGTTCATATTTACAGAACTTTAATATCTTAAAACATTCAGCACCAAAACCCAAGTATTTGTCATGTAGTAAGCAACAACGGCAGCATACCAGGCGGAAATCATTACTATCACGTAAAGGCACATTTTTAGCAACCTGCTGAGCATACCTGGGTTCATTTTCACCTGAAAAGGGGCACTTAAAAATGGGTGAGCTTACAACAATTTAAGCTCAGCGAGGGGGGAATATGGGAAAGGTTTTTGAAATCATTTTCTCTTCTAAAAACCTATTTGAAAACCTGTGAATGCCATGCACATAACAACAACAATTAGTAAACACATTGCATCAATATAAAGTAAACACGTCACATCATTATATAGTAAACAAATTGCATCATTATAGAATAAACATTTAACACATATTAGGGTAAGAATACGCTTACACTATTATAACACATCGTATCGCATCGCATCAGATTTAGTGGTCGGCCAAATGATTTATCTCATCCCTTATGTCACCCAACACGGGATATTCCAAATATGCCCAAATCTTACAACCCACTTTCCTAGGGTAGTAAAGTTCCCTAGCGGGAGGGGAATTGGTAACCATAGTAGCCGAGCTAGACCGGCAAGCCCGATACCGCTTGGAGTTTCTCGACACTAACATGCCAAAAGAAGGTTGCAACCTCTCCAATAACACATTAGTTTATGCAGTGCATATTATTCATGAAATATATTATGTAACACGTTGATAATTACATCGCATCACGCTTCACATAACACTTTTAGTCTCAACATATAACTTTACATAATTCTTGACATATATCACACATAAACAATAACTCATAGTTCATGATGCACATTAATCACATAACATGTTGTATATCACATAGGTACCACATTGCATAGTGCATCGCATCACTTTTAGACTTAACACATAGCTTCACATAGTTCATGACATATATCACCCATCAACAATGTCTTATAGTGCATAATTTATCCACAAGAATCAATAAGAGCACACAATAAGCAAGTTCAACAGTTTCAAAATTTCAGCAGTAACTCAACTTTGGCTGCATAATTACCTAAGTAAATGACCTCCTATTAAAGTAATTTTTTACATAAATGCGAATCTCTTCGAAAGTAGATAACTATAGAATCAAGTGGAACTCAATTCTGAGCTAAATTCATTAAGTTATGACTAAAACAATACAAGTGCGCAAAGCTGTCCAGATTGGTTACGAATTCTGTCAACCTTCATTTTTTATTTTCTTAGAGGCAATAGATGAATGAACTAGTATTTCTACCCTAAACAAGATTTTTTACAAACTGGCTAAGCTATGTCCTGTAAAAATTTCAAAATTTTCCAAGTAGTTTTACTTGGTCAAAAACTCCACGAAATTCAAGCAAACAAAACTGTTTAATATCAGTTCAACTATAGAACCTCACAGATTTTAGCAATTTCAAGCAAGTAAATGATTTTTTCCTCAAAAGCTATCCAACATAAGATTGTTCCTCTAAAATTCTAGATTAACATAGATTTTATCTAGATTTTTCCCACAGAGTTTGCTTACTCAAACAGATAACACAATACAACTGCTGTAACAAAATCCTGCAAACATGTATACATCTAAACTTGTATAATACATCAAATCCTTACTTAACAACATATATAGGTGCAATATAGACTTCTGAAAATCAGTTTTAAAAGGTCCCTTCACCTCAGATCCTTGAGAAAATATGATAGCCCTTGCAACAATTGCCAAAAAGATTGAATTCCTAACTAGTTGTTTGCTTGCCTTTGTATCTTCCTCCTTCTTCTTCTTCTAGCTCTTTTTATTTTTATAGAATTTCTTCCCTTTGTATGCCTTGTTCAGCCGTGGGTTTGGTGGGTTGGTAGATGTATATATGTTTTATTTTTATTGTAATTCTTGGAGGAAAAGATAACATTTTTTTGCTAATATTAGTTTCACCCCTAACTTTCTTTCTTGCTTGCAATTGAGCCTAGCTTGTTTTCTCCCTACTTCGTGGGGGTATAAGTGATATTAGATAAACTATAACTCTAATTCATAGCTTAACTTAGTGTATAACAAAATATTTTAAGTAATTACGCTTTAGCCCCTAAGGTTTCTAAAAACTACTAAGTCACCCGAAAGTCAATCTTTCTAATTTTTGAATCCTATCTTATTCTAACTTAGTTCCTAACTTATTTCGAAGGCATATAACATATAATTAAGACATATATAACACTAGAATATACATAGTTACACATAATTTAATATTAATGCACTTGAGTTCGTGCCCGGCTCTTACATGACTCGACCGCCGAGACATACAGAATCCCTCTCATGTGTTCTCATTCTTCATTTTTCTTGAGACAATTGTCCTTGTTGAGAATGATCCCAGTCCCAATTGGCAAGTGGCCTCTTTTGGAACTATCCATGTGAAACCTTTTAAGGATGTTATCAATGTATGTGGACTGGGACAAGCCTAGCATCCTTCTTGATCGATCTTTGTAGATCTTTATACCCAGTATGTAGGATGTATCCCCTAAGTCTTTCATGGAGAATTGCTTAGATAGCCAGATCTTTAGATTTTGCAGGCCCCTATGTCATTCCCAATTAACAGGATGTCATCGACATAGAGCACCAAAAAGATGACTTTACTCCCACTAACCTTCTTGTATACACAACGCTCTTCTTCATTTCGTATAAAGCCAAACTCCTTGACTTTCTTGTCAAAACAAATATTCCAACTACGTGATGCTTGCTTTAATCCATAAATGGATTTTTGCAACTTGCAAACCTTTGACTTTATATTCTCTGATATGAAACCTTAGGGTTGTACCATGTATACCTCTTCCTCAAGCTTCGTATTGAGGAAAACAATTTTTATATCCATTTGCCAAATCTCATAGTCATGGTAAGCAGCTATTACAAGTATGATCCGAATAGACTTGAGCATAGCCACTAGGGAAAACGTTTTGTCGTAGTCTATGCCTTACCTTTAGCGAAACCCCTTGGCAACTAGACGTGCCTTGTATGTTTCAACCTTTCCTTCTACTCTAGTCTTTCTTTTGAATACCCACTTACACCCAATAGGGTTTACCCCTTCAGGTGGATCAACCAATGTCCATACATTATTAACTTTCATGGAGTTCATTTTGGATTTCATGGCTTCTAGCCATTTCTCACAATCGGGGCCTTGTATAGCCTCTGAGAATGTTGTTGGACCATGACTAGCCTTTAAAACCTCGCCTTCCAGGATCAGGAACCCGTAGTACCTGTCTGGCTCGCGAGTGATTCTACCAGATCTTCTCAGTGGTTGTATAATAAGGTCAGTGCTGGTTATAGATTCCTTGACCTGACTGACTTGCGGGTTATATTCAATCTCGTCAAGATTAGCCTTTTTCCCACTATGCTTTTCGAGGAGGAACTCTTCTTCCAAGAACTGGGCATTTCTGGCCACGAACACTTTCTAGTCAGAAGGATGGAAAAAGTAATATCCCCTAGTCTCCTTGGGATATCCCACAAATCTGCACTTGTCAGATCTTGCATCCAACTTTTTAGCTTCTTGTTTCTTAACATAGGCGTAGCACCCCCAAATCTTGAAGTACTCAAGACTTGGTTTGCGACCCTTCCATATCTCATATGGTATTCTCGAGATTGATTTAGAAGGAACTCTATTTAAAATGTAGACATCAGTATCCAAAGCATAACCCCAGAACGAAAGAGGCAAATCGGTGAAACCCATCATGGACCTAACTATGTCTAATAGAGTCCTAGTTCTTTCTCTCAGACACACCATTATGTTGTGGTGTTCCAGAAGCGGTCCATTGTGAGAGAATTCATTCTCTTTGAGATAGTTAAGAAACTTATCGCTTTAGTATTCACTATCTCGATCTGATTGAAGTGTCTTAATACTCTTGCCTGTTTGTTTCTCTACTTCATTCCTGAAGCACTTGAATGCTTCGAAGGCTTCCGACTTGTGCTTCAACAAGAACACATATATATACCTTGATAAGTCATCTATAAAGGTGATGAAATAGGTGAAACCTCCTTTAGCCTGTACTTGAAGTACTCCACATACGTCCGTATGTACCAATTCTAACAGTTTTGTAGCTCGTGCACCTTTTCCTAAGAAAGGTGCCTTGGTCATTTTACCCTTGAGAAACGAATTACAGGTTCAATAGGACTCAGGACTATAGTCCTCAAGGAATTCCTCCTTGCCCAACCATTCGAGGTGTTTCTCGTTTATATGACCGAGTCTATAATGCCAGAGATAGGATTTATTCACTATAGTATCTCTTGGTCTCTTCCGATCAATCAATAACACAATTTCTATTTGCGGGAGAATATAAACACCATTTGTAAGTTCACCACGCATACAGAAATGACCATTAAGAAAGGCAGAACAACAATTGTCTATAATCTTAAAAACAAATCCATCATGCGCCAACCTTGATACCGGAATTATATTTCTAACAAGGCTGGGAACATAATAACAATGTTTCAAAACAATGTTCTATCAAATGGTAAACTAAGAAAAATAGAACCAATAGCTAATGAAGAAACTCCAGCCCCATTTGCTATGTGCAAGTTCTTCTCAATATCTCCAAACTATCTATTGATGTCCAGACCCTGTAGAGAATTACAAATATGGTGAGGACTTCCAGTATCCAATACCCAAGTAGATGTATCACAAATTGTCTTGTTCGGGTTTATCATAAATATACCTAAACCTGAAACATCACCATGCTTCTGTTGTGCTAAGGTGGTAAGGTATTCTCTGCAATTCCTTTTCCAATACCCCTCTTTCTTACAGTGGAAACACACTGCCTTGTCTTGGGCTTTTTGAATTGGAATCGTTTTCTTCACACTACCGCCCTGTTGCTTGAGCTGGTTCTTCTTTTTCTTGGCTTTTTCGGTTTTACCCTTCCCATTGCCCTTTCCCTTGGGCCTAGAAGATCCACCCATCAACATAACTGGGGCCTTGTCCTTCTTTTGTTGCTCGAATGTCCTTAGTATGTTAAGCATCTTTGTGAGCTCAACGTCTAGCTTATTCATGCGGAATTTCATGACAAAAGGACTGAAGGACTCTGGAAGAGACTGCAGGATTAGGTTTTGATACAACTCGCTATCCATGACCAGTCCAAGGGATAAAAGCTCGTCGATCTGACTAATCATTTTTACCACATGATCCTCAATCAATGTCCCTTCAGTCATTCTTCACCGGAATAAGGCCTTGGATATCTCATATTGCATTGCCCTAGAGTTGGTGCTGAACAAGTCTTTCAAACGGGTATCCATCTCCTGAGGTTTGAGGTTCTCATATTGCCTTTAAAACTCCGTACTCATCGCTGCACACATAAGGCACTTGACTTGAGTTGTATCATTCTGATACTTCTTGTACAACTCCCTATCTTCAGCTGATGACTTCTTTGTGGGAGGTGGAGGTGCAAACCATATGCTGTCTAGTATGTATGCCAACTTCTCTATTGACAAGACTAGCATGAGTTGGCTCCTTTAGTCAACTTGTTAGTATCCAAGATACTTCGCAGTGACAAAGTGCTTGCCATAGAAATGTACAAGATAAACAAAGTAAATTCAGCATCTTATTAGTTTTAATCTCCAAAAGGTCTGGACTTTGACCTATTGGTCCCTTACTATTTTTTGGCACTCACATCACCCTCATGGTATGTCCGTGAGCCTCTCTAGTTCTCAAGGTGGGGTTATGACCCATTCTCACTTACACATATCCCCTAGGAGGTAGGAACTAGACATGCATACCAGAATGGTAGGTCATCTTAGCCAGTTGCATCTCCATACAACTCCTAACTTGTTTAGCCACTCAACCAGTGTAGACCCCTAGGAGGTAGGGACCATCTATCATTTGAGTCTAAGTCAACCATTAACAGTGCATATGATTGGTGAGCGTGTGTCACATGCCATCCCCTGGGATGCAGGGTCAATAAACATGCATCCATACCTGTCACACGCTGACCTCGAACCCACGGAGCTTAAGGCTGGAATGTGACGTGTCGATTAACTTAATACTTGTAAGATCATGAGTTAATAACCTAACTTACATTTATAATCACAAGAAACTTCAAATGGTGGCCCAACTTTTGAGGCACTTCATGATTCCATTAACTTGTTCAATATACAAGACCTAGTACTTCAACTTCACATGATGCCAACTCATCAACGACCTCTAGATGTCAAAAGAATAAGGTACTAAGTTAATTACATGCCCATTTGTCCAAAAGGATAATTACAGTACACAAAGTTTTACAAGTACGTTCTAGGTGAATTGTGCATCTTGAATTATGGGCTTCTTCAAGTATCTTCTGTTTCAACCCCAGGTCATTTGGTACGCATATCCGGCTTCTAAATCTCCATAACCCATATTCATATAACTTGAAATCCGGACTACCATCCTTAATCTTCTGGAACTGGGGATCTTGCTATTGAGCTTCTCAAATTTGAGATAGTAATGTAGGTTGTACCATTAGATGAGCAGTAAAAAACACCCCATTCTTTATCAACCTAGGCCTCCATTGGCTTGCTTCCTCGAGCATTTCCTATTCTTTAACTTTTAGCCTTGCCAAACTTGTCTTTCAGCTCAAAGTATCCATTACAACATTTGTCTTCCCTGACACATAATTGATTGTGCAATTGTAGTCATCTAGGAGTTCCATCCATCTCATTTGTCGCATATTCAACTCCTTCTAAGAAAACAGATATCTCAAGCTCTTGTGATCAGTGAATATTTCAAATTGACTCCTCCACAAGTAATGCCTCAACTTCTTCAATGCAAAGACAATGGTTGTGAGTTCCAAGTCATGTGTAGGATAATTCATCTCATAAGGTTTCAACTTCCGTGATGCATAAGTAATGAATTGGTTGTTTTGCATCAAAAACATATCCTAACCCTTCCTTTGAGGCATCATTGTAGATAACAAACCCTTGGGTTCTCTCGGGCAATGCTAAAATAGGAGCAGTTGTCAATCTCCCCTTCAATTCTTGAAAACTTTTCTCATACTCATCATCTCGTAAGAAACTGATCTTCTTTTGTGTGAGTTTCATAAGTCGTCTTGCGATCTTTGAGAAGTCTTTCACAAATCTCCTGTAATAGCCCGCCAAGCTGAGGAAACTACATACCTCTGTGACATTCTCTGGCTTCTTCCTTGTTTGTACCACATCAATCTTCGAGGGATCCATCGTAATCCTCTCTTGAGAAAGTACATGCCCCAAGAATGCCACATGTTTGAGCTAGAACTCACATTTACTAAACTTGGTGTATAGTTGATACTCCCTCAATTTCTGCAACACCAAATGCAAATGCCGCTCATACTCTTCTTCAGTCTTTGAGTACACCGAAATATCATCTATAAAGATGACCACAAACTGGTCCAAATAAGGTCGGAACACCCTGTGCATCAAGTCCATAAAAGCGGCAGGAGCATTTGTTAGCCCAAACGACATCACAATGAACTCATAATGTCTGTACCTCATTCTAAAGGCTGACTTAGGCACATCTTCATTCTGATACGGAGTTGGTAGTATCATTGACTTAAGTCAAATTTGGAGTAGACTTTAGCTTCTTGAAGTTGGTCAAACAACTCATTGATCAAAGGTAACAGATACTTGTTTTTAATAGTTACCTGATTCAAACCCCGGTAGTCGATGCACATCCTCAATGTCCTATCCTTTTTTTCTTCACAAATAGAACCAGTGCACCCCAAGGGGATGAACTAGGTTGTATAAACCCCTTCTCTAGCAAACCTTGCAATTGAATCTTTAACTCTTGTAATTCGATCAGGGCCATACGGTGCGGAGCTTTAGAGACTGGCTGCTTACCGAGTAATACTTCAATCACAAACTCAATCTCTCTTTCGGGTGGTAATCCCGGCAATTCCTCCGGGAATACATCAACATACTCTTTAACCACTAGCATATCTACTAACTTGTTGTGATCTGTTGGCTTGTTGATTAGATAAGCCAGGTAACCTCTACAACCTTTTGTTATCATCTTCACAACCTTGATTGAGGATACCACCGCATTTTTTGGCAAACCACGTTTCCCTTTCACCTTAATCACGAGTTGTCCCAGTATCCGAAACTTTACCACCTTCGTACGACAATCCAACTGAGCATAATGTTTAGCCAACCAATTTATTCCTAAAATGACATCATAGTCTTGGAATGGTAGCACCACAAGATCAACCACAAATTCTTGATCTTTTATCTGAATCTTGCAAGCCTTACAACCAAACTTGGAAACATACTTAGTACCTATAGGTGTACTAACTTCTACATGACATGGAAAGTGCACAACTTGCAACTTAATGCGATGCACACATTGGGGAGAAATAAATGAATACGTGGCTCCAGAATCTATAAGTACCTTAACCAATTGAGTTATAATCAAGAAGGTACCTTCAATAATAGCAGCAGCCTCTAGGAGTTCTTCTTGATCAATAGCATAAACACAGGCCTGAACTCTCTGTGCCGGGATATTGTATGCGGGTTGATTTAATACACCTCTGTTATGCCGTTTCAGGCACTCTCTAGCCAAATGTTGATCACTCCCACAACCCAAGCACTTGCCCCTTTTTTCCAACACTGGGCCTCTGTGTGTCTTTTCCTGTTACAATAATTACACACTACACCCCAAGATGTAGCTGTACTACCTGATGAACCAATAATTGATTGGGTAACAGAAGCACTAAGTTGTGGTCTGGAGGTAGAGGTCTCACTTGGCTCTGAGCTTGACTCTAATCAGATAGGATCTCTGCATTGCCTGAGAACGTAGAGGCCTCTTGCTAATTTGACTCGGCCCACCTCGAGTATCCAACTTTCTCTTCTCAACCCTTGTTGTTGCATCAATCATGTCAGCATACGTGGTAAAGCGATGTGCAGCTAAGAAGTCTTGGATCTCGGGCCTCAACCCTCGGATAAATTGCTTGATCCTTCTGCCCTCAGTCTGGACTAACTCAGGAATATAATATGAGAGCTGATTGAATCGGGCTTCATATTGCACAATAGACATGCCATCCTATCTCAATGTAAGTAATTCCTCCTCATTTCTTTCTCGGGCCACTTTCGAGATGTAATTCCCTTGAAAGATCTTACAAAATTAGCCCATGTGGTTGGTGTATATTGTTGCTCCCACTGAAGCTTTTCTATGCGCCACCATTGTTCGGCATCTCCCTGTAATAGAAACACCACAAACATCACCTTTTTTTCCTCTGTGTAATCAAGGGCAGTATATCTTCCCTACTTGTGTAAGCCAAGATTCCGCTTTCTCATCATTGGACTCTCCTTGAAGCCTATGAGGGCTGTAGCTCAAAAAGTCTCTCAAGATTCCATCCCCATGTCCTCCATTGCCTCTTGTATTACTGCCCGATCCATTATTGTTGTTATTGTTACCAACACCACCTGTGGCTTGATGCTCCATCACGCGACTCATGCGGTCTATGACAGTTGCCATCATGTTAAACATTGCTACCCCCGGATTGGTTTGTTCTTCATTCTCGGTTGCTTGAGCTCCAGTGTTACTGTGGGTGTTAGGTCCTACCATCTATAGATATATATATACCACCCATGGTTATATGGCATACATGCATTAGATGAGACATGTATTCATGCACTATTAGTTCTCCTATCATGCATGTCATATGATTATATCTAACACATAAATTCACATAAGCAACAGTAATCATAGCATATAAGCATGTATGGTTCACACATAAGCACACAAGTCTCATAAACATACTCAATCAATTAGAATATCTCTAATTAGGGCATCTACCCACGTACCTTAGTTCAAAACCCGGACTACGCTAACACTAGCTAGCTCTATAGTCACAAAGGCTAGCTCTGATACCACTTAAAGATGTTACGCCCCGACCCCGACCCCGACCCCGAACCCGCGGAGGTTAAGGCCGGAACGTGACGTGTCGATTAACTTAATATCTGTAAGATCATGAGTTAATAACCTAACATACATTTATAATCACAAGAAACTTCAAGTAGTAGCCCAACTTTCGGGGTACTTCATGATTCCATTAACCTGCTCAATATATAAGACCTAGTACTTCAACTTCACATGATACCAACTCATCAACGACCTCTAGATCTCAAAAAAATAAGGTACTAAGTTAATTATATGCCCATTTGTCCAAAAGGATAATTACAGTACACAAAGTCATAAAATTATATGAACAAATCTAATAGAAAAGAAGAACATCTTCAAATACAGGCTTGAATCACAACAAGCAGAAATCTGCCTCATCACACAACTCGGCTTCGCCCTTGGCCTGTATAGTTGGCTCGGGCTCGGCCTCACCTGAAATTGATAAAAAGAAGGGTGAGCTACACCACTTAGCTCAGCGAGGGATAACAGGAAGGGCATTTTTGCAAGAGTTTTATCCTTTTGAAACCATTTGGAAAACCATGCCATGCATGCATAATCAATTAACAAGATAATAATAACATACAACCCAAACTCTCCAAGGGCTAGGGCCCCAGCAAGAGTGGCAACATAAGGTCAAAAGGATAAAGTTGTCTTGCAGTTGCTGGAGTCAGCCGGCCTTAAAACAGTCATCAATATCAACCCTTTACTCTATACCATAGGGTAATCCGGATAAACCCAAGTTCCTACGACCCACCTCTCCAAGGGTTAATATCCAAGCAAGAATGGGATTGGGTCCATGGTAGTCAAGACCTACTAGCAAGCCCGATACCATCCAATGTATATCGAATGCTACCATGACCATAGAGCGGTTGTAACCTAGTCACGCGCATACACTCCAACCATATTTGTATAATATAAGTAAACAACAAGAGGGAGGGCAACAAAGTAGGTCGCCTCCGTCATGCACCCAATATCAAGTAACAATGCACAAGAAATTCATGAGGAATTCAAGAGGTAACAGACGAACCTTGTCTACACGACCAATATACCAAGCAATAACTACTTTAACATGTCATAATGCCTTTAGACTAATAACAACAATTCCTCCAAACAAACAAACACTACATTAAACAAGGCAAAACCCATCTGGTCAAGTCATCTAGTCGAGTGACTCGAGCAGATCTACTCGTCCAGATGGTGACCAGCAGACACTGCCAGTCGAGTCATTCGATCTACCGGATACCTGATGACTCACCTAGCAGTGAGTCACATAAAAGAAAACATTTGGATCCGGGCAACCGGGCTTAGATCCGGTCGACTAGATCCTGCACCTAAAGCTACCAGTCTTTTTTCTAGCTTCTTTTTTGCTTTGCCACTTGATTCCAACCTTTTTAATCTCTTACTCAGCCAATTTACTTATCATGTTTCAACCACAACCTAAGTACAAATCCATCAAAGAGCTACTTGAAAGGTACAAGTGCAATAATTATCACATATACAATTTCACATTCAAGACTTAACACCCAAATTTGTATCCATCACTTTCCTACTCCAAGTTCATGTTCAAGACTCCTATCTGAACTTCATACTAGCTTTAAAGAGCAAGAACAATCACAATGTAGCAACACCACAAAGTCTTGAAGCTTTAGAAAACCAATTCAAACTCAAATCCACCATCTAGCATAAATACCACCTTAATCTTACTTAGTACGCATGTAGAAATCATAATCATGGATTACATGACTTTACAAAGCTTTTGAAAACATCCCTCACCTCAACAAGAGTTTGAAATGCAAGGAGTGATGTTGAGAATGCAAGATATGGCTTGGAATTGCAAGAAGTTAGCTTGAAAATGATTGAAATGCCTTGGTCCTCTTCTTCTTCTTCTTATTCTTTTCCTTAGCTTGATCGTGTAGTGTGTGTGTATGTGAGCAGATCGTGTGTGTGTGTGTAGTATAGTGTATGTATGTGTTTAGTTTTAGTTAGTGGAAAATGTTAGGTATGAAATATCTTAGGATGTCTTGAAATATCTTAGGATGTCTTTTGACTAGAGTGCCCCCCAACTAAATGCATTCCTACTAGTTTGTCATTTTGTTAGTTTATAACTAGTTTAGTTACCCAATGTTGTTCAATAGAGTTCGATTATTATCTATGTTACCTAAAATACTCAAATGCATGTTAACCAATGCAAATACACAAAAAATGATGTAAATGCACATAAAATGATATAAATGCATATGAAATGATTTATTTATATGTTATATGAACTAAATGCACATGAGGTCTCATGTCGGGCCTCACAACACCCCTCTGCACATACTACCTTGAGTAGGAATCACCAAGTAACCATAAAGTTAGAACCCCCTAGGAGGCAGGGTCAAGTCGTTCACCTCACAATTAAATAATTGCCTACCTACTATGATAGAAGGGTCACGATTACACACCTAGTGTTGATTAATCGCTTATTGACTGGAGGGAATTATTAATGTTGTTTAGTTTGGTCTCATTGTTTTAACATGCATACATCATACATGGATAGTGCATAGGCTATACGTATTGATTATCATGCTTTCAATGCAATAATATATCTCTATATATTATATATAATATATACTACACTACCAGATAGGTTATAGAGCTTTTATATTTCCTAAGTTTCACCAAGCCACTTAGTAAAACCTAGAGAAGATCGCTAGAATGAATATAAATGACAATTAAGGAAACAGTACAATTATCCACAATTGGGCAAGTACCTGTTGTAACACCCCAATCCCTCGCAAGACCGGAGCCCCGATCCAAATTCTGAGGTCACGAAAAAATGAGAAAAAACAGATGGAGTTTCCCTGTTTCTAGGCCTAACCACATACCTGCACGTAGAAGAAATAGCCACAAGGACAATACATAACATTCATCTCACAATGCAAGCATGCATTGTCAATGGCTATTGAAATATTATATCATAATTCCTCTTATCTTACCACTCTAATCTTATCTATTTAACTTTCTTAGATTTTAAATCAACCAACCATCATTTACTTAACCTACACAAGCATGCAAGCCACTAAGCCATAAAGAAAAGCACTAAAGTTATTACAAGCCCACTACTACCTATCAAGTCATACAAGTCTTTAATTTCATATTACATTCCTTATAACAATCAACATATATAAGGCACGCAGGCCTCAAGAGAAAACATAACTATACACATAATTTACATAGAGATCATCCAACTCAACTGACCGCACGTAAGACAATCAACTTTAGCTACGAACAATTAAAGTTGTTCTCAACCCGCTCTTCTATCTCTTGGAAACAAACTCTGCCTTGCACGTAAAATTGTTAGAAATGAGGGGTGAGTATACAAATACATGTATACTCAGTGAGGGAGGGAATAAACGGGAAGATTTTTTAAAAGGATTTTGTGCAATGCATATAAGTCATAGAATCAATTGACAATATTAAATACTCACTTTAAACCACAAAGCTAAGCAACATATTTTAGAAAACTATAGACTACATAGCAAGTTAAGAACTCAATGGCCACACAACACAATGTTCAAGACAATCAAATACATTTAATAACAAGGAGACAATTTAGTCATAGAGATACCACATCAATATAATGACTCAATCAATATTTAGAACTAATAAACACTCATATAAAGAAGAATACAATCAAATGTAGCTCTCCGATGACTTAGGGGCCAAGCGAGAGGTACACAAATAGTAAAAATGATATTAGGTAACTCTCCAAGGACTTAGGGCCCAAGCAAGAGTTACACAATAAAGATACCATGTTGTCCACGAGCACGAACCACGAACCACGAACCACGAATAGAAACCCGATATAATAACGATAATGATAATGATAACGTTAACGATAAGTCGGTATAACCCCAATTACTCTAATGGGTGGTAGCCGAGGTATACCGGGAAGCCCGATGTCGCCCGGCTTCCCTGACACTACCATGCCCAAATGGTTGCGCAACCATAATACAATTCGATACAATAGTATAATATTTCAATAACAATTATAAACATACAATTCGATAAGTACATAAACCGATAAGCATACAATGAGGACAACAAAAGAAGTTGTCCTCGTACATAAGCAATTATAATCAATATAACTTTAAACACGATATAACCCAACAAAATAATTCAAACACACATTAACTACACAATATCCCTTTTAATACAAAGTAATAAATCAATTAAAATGTCAAGTAAAATGAATTCCTCACCTTGGAATCTACTCTCAAGCACCTGGGATTGGTTCAATGAATCAAACCCTACCATGCAGTAGAACACATACTTATCACAAGTAATCTCATAGTTGTCATTCATAGCCAATGAAATAAAGTTCACATTATATAACAATTTAGTAATATAACAAGATACAAGCTTAATCTAAACAAGTAATCATGCAAGCCAATTCATGAAACTTCACCAAACAACTACACATGTTATACCAATGCATTTAAACACTTAGTCAATCAATTGAAGCCATTTACTAACAACCATTACAACTTTCTATAAACTAACCTCTTTAATCCAATTATAAGCTCATGCTACACGAAGGCTACGCAAACTACAATCCAACGATTCTGTTCTACCTAGGCTACTTTATGACCCCTTTATAAGCCAAGAAAACCCATTTTAACTCACGACTACCACTTAACCCCAAATGACCCCTTAGTCTGTTTACACGACAACTACCCAACCCGATCAAGATAACAATGTCATAAACATACCACAATCATTATTTAACATATTTTGGACCCTAGAACATATCAAATTACACTCGATTAACACTTTGCGTTTTAGGCCCCTTTAGTCAATTACAAGCACATACAAACAAAACCCAAACAAACCACAATCCAATCATTCTATTCCCCTAATGACACTTTATGACACCCCTATAAGCCTTGAAAACACACTTTTAACTACAAGTATCACAAATGCCCCAATTGCCCCATAGTCACTTTGAACTACAATTACCTAAACCATCCCTCCAATCAATGTCATAAATACATTTTAAGTACTTCCATACCCAATAAACACTAACTATGATGTTCAATTACACACGAGTCACACTTTTACGTAAAGCCCCTTTCGATTCCAAGTCAAATATGCAATTCTATTCAAGTTCCGATCAATCTCAACATATACAATCACTAATCTAGGCTCACTAGCATCAATATCATATTTAGATAACATTAAATCAAGCTCATATTACAAATTGAATCAAAACCCTAAGAAAATACTATTCATTGTCTTGTTAAAATTAACCCAATGCAAAAATCAATTAACCAAGCCATTTCACTCCACCAATCAAGTCTCTATAACATGTATATACTACTTTAAGCAAGATTCAAGCTTCAAATAACCATATAACAACAAATCTAAAAGTTAAAGTTTATGGCACAATATGAAAACATGTATTTATGCAAAAACCCTCACCAAAACTCCTTGTAGATGCTAGGATTAGGCCTAGGAGAACATGAAACCATTTCAACTAGCTTGGATGAGCTCAAGATGGCATGATTTGAAGAAGAAATCCTCCCCTTTTTTGCTTAACTAGGCCGACGGCCAAATGGGGACATGAAAGGAATTTTGGCTTTTGTTTGTTGGCTAATATGTTATGTATGTTATGTATATATGATATATATTATGTGTATTATGCAATTGGGCCATAATAATAAGGTATATTAAAGCTAAACTAGGCCAAAATTCAATTACAAACTAACTAATCCAAAACAATGTTTTTACTATTCATACGGTATAAAAATCATTTTCCTAATGCACTATCCTGATGTGCTATGCAATTAAAAATTATGAACGTATGCCCAAAGAAAAGTGTATAATAAGGGAAAAATACGAATTCGGTAAAACAAAATATTTTAATTTTTACTCCGGGCTCAGGGCTTGTTTTAAAATTATGAAAATAAGTCTACTAAGTATTATGATCAATCCTGTATAATTTAAATGTCAAAATAGTAGTTAAAATATTTTTATTTGAATTAGTAATGCTAGTGTCCCCCTTTCAAAGAAAATAAGGAAAGTAGAAAAAAATAAATCTATTATATAAATCTAAATGTTAAAACAAACACATATTCACATATAACACTTAAACTTGGCACAAATTTATGTTCAATTAAATATGATATACTACATATTGGGTCTGGATTGTTACACCTGTCCTGCTATTGGCAAGGTACTTTGGGCAATCTCTTCTGCAGTGTCCTCGGGCTTTACACTTGGAGCATTTGCCTCTAGGCCTGCTTTTCACATACTTCCTATGAGGTCTCGACCTCACTCTCATTTTTTCGTTCATCAGTGCTTCCAAGTTTTTTAGCGTAGTTACAAGCTGGTGTGGTTTCAGTTTCAAGTGTCCCATCCATGAATGAGCTTGATATGGTCGAAACTTCCTAGAAGAGCATCTAGGACTAGATCTATCTCTTCTTGAGGACTAATCCTTGCTCCCATGAGAGTAACTGGATAGATGAGCCCCGTCATGTTCTGGACATGCATCTTGACAAGTGTTCCTTCTTTTATCTTGGCTGCCATCACATCACAGACTACCTTCAAAGAAGTTAGCAAGTGCGACACCACTGTTATCTTATCATGCTAATGCTGTAAAGTATCTGATAGAGATCCTAGGACTATCTTAATGACCATGTCATTAGCCCTATCCTGTTTCCTCTCGGCTTCTTGACAATCAGAATTCTTATGAATGCCTGGTCGAGCTACTGTCAGGATAAACTCAACATTGTTCCCTTTTAATATTAGATCTAAAGTCCTGTACCAATCTATATAATTGGCACCATTCAACTTATTCCTACATAATAGTTCGGTCCACCAAATGGTGTTTTCTGACATTTCTGAATACATATACGTTGTAATTATTAAAATATTTATGTGTAATGTAAGTATATCATGTATAATATAAACATGAAAAAAACACATATTTATACATTAAACTTTTTGCTTAAGTAGTTGACCCTTAAACTACTACATGCAATAATGTCTCAATATAACTATAAGCCCTCCAGCTTTAAGATGACCGAACTTGTAATAAATTTGAGTCAAGCCTATGGTTCATTTGGATTGTTATTTTGTCTGGATAGACACTATCCAAATAATAATCCAATCACTGTATTATTTAGCTTCTCTACAATAGATTTACTTTGGCTAAAATACTATTTCTTCTAGAGTCGAGTGAATTACGATTCCTTAGTTGATACTCTCTAGAATGTCTTAGACTTAAGCTCCTCGTAGGGTAGTGACTTATGTTTACATCGTATAAAATGATTTTTAGTGAAGAATTTCATCTTTAGGATGGCCAAGCCCACTAATCATCTTCTCTTATAATTATCTATGTTTAGTTTGTCTACTAATGTCTAAATTAAATATTACCTTTCATAGGGAGTATACAGTATGGTAAGGCGAGACAATATTAATTTATTAGTATAAACCGGAATTGAAAAGCCTTGGGGTTTTCTATTCCCCTTTACCACTCAAATTTTTATTAAATAAAAGGGTTTTCATACATTTTTCCTTAATACTTAAAATCTAGGTTTTTATCTAAATAATCTAAGGCTAATAATATATCTTCTAGAATATAGATTTGAGTTTCTTATTTCCTAGAATATTATACGCCTTTATTTAAAACCTTTTAAGTATACTTTAAAATATATTACCAATATTGGGCTTTAGTCTCTAAAACCATAGGTAAGGCCTACTTAGGTATATAATTTAATAATTTGATTCAAAAAGATAAATCTTATCTTTAACCAACTTTAAATTATTCCTATAATTAATTAATCTTTAGATTAATATAAATTAATCTTATCCTAGATTAATTCTTAATTATCCATTACCCAAGTATATTAAGGTTTGCCATTCTTAAATCCTAATGGTGCTAGAATTCCATACATCCATAATATTCCGTATATTTAACTAACAAAATTAAATATAAATATTAAAGCATAGGAATAAATAATTAAATAATTACATTTAATTATCTTAGTTATAATTTCTAGATAGACATAAAAGTTTAGTCAAACTATGAATTTAACCACAACTAAACTTCAAATATCATAAAAATAAATAAAGCTGAAACAAAATAAAATACCATGGTCTTAAAGACCGTGGCCTACTCCCTCACCCCACACGTCCTTGGGACGCGTGAAAGGGGGGCCATCACATTATCTTTTTATTTTTATTTTTATTTTTATTTTATTTATTTGTTTCCTTATTTCTTGTAATCCAAGTAAAACTCTTCTAGTTTTCAAATCAAACTAGATTTTACTTTTTCCATAAATTCAATATATCTAATTAAATATATAAGATGTCCTGTAATTTCGCGATAAAACAAAAACTACTCATCTATCTTTAATTATATTGAATCAAACATGCAAAAGCATGTAATTATCTATCAATATTGCTAAAAATTTGTTTGCTCAAGAATTATTTTTGTTTCTTAACATGAATATGCACAATTCTATATGTTAAACAAAAACTCCAACAAACATGAAATCTTAAAAACTTCCACCAAAAGTTCTTAAACTTCATAAACTACACATGTATAGATTGTAATATTCATACTACAATGTGGTGTGGCTCTGATACCATTGAAGATGCATGCTACCTAGATATATTATGGTGTTTAAAAATTTAAAGCATATAAACTCAACGGAAACTTGATAGCATGCTTATCTAAGATCAAACCACAAGTTCTACGATGAATAATTGCAAGAACACTAAGAACATGTGTAAGAACAATTTATAAAGAATAAATTTCAGCAAGAGATAGTTTTGTTATCTTGAATAATTAGCTTAAGAACCTTAACGAAAAACACAAAACTTGATCACCTTCTTGCTCTTTGAAGATCTACGTGCCTAGGAACTCTTGAAAACTTCTTGCTCTTTGAAGATCTATGTGCCTAGGAACTCTTGAAAACTTTTGATCTTCTCCTTTATGACATTTTTCCTTCTCTTAGATGATGAAGAATGGTGGGATTCTTCTCTTGTATATTCCTAGTAAATCTCGCGTGAGAGGGAGAGAGGGATAGAGATTTTTCCTTTTTCTTCTAGTTCCTACTCGTGTAGGTGAGGTGTAATGAGGAGGTGAAGAAGAACTCTATTTATAAATATGAAAAAGCCTTAGTATTTAATCCAAGCTAAACTAGAAATTGGATTCTTACCCCATAAGCCAATCCTATATACCTTTGGACTTGACTAGGCCAATAACATATTTAATAAAACTACTAACTCTCCCAAATCTCTTTGGATCTCCTGTGTGGACCATGCCTAGTGGGCTAGACATGTGGCTTGGTCTATTATGCTTAGTTCATGTATTATTTTGCTAAATTAATTAATTACTAGTTTCCACATTATCCACAACTAATCCAAATAGGATATTATCCTAGATAGGACACTAAGTTGAAATTGGATACTTTAATTTAGCAACTTTAAATACAATAAGCATCTAGGAAACTATAACATACATCTAAAAGGAAATAGGCTAGAAGAGGGACCAAAAGACATAAAAAACTTGGCAATTGAAAAGACTAAAATGCCCCCCTACTAAACCCTATAGCACATTTGTTTATACTAAGTATGGCCTTTGTCTATGACCTACAAAGCAAAATGACCAAAATATCCCTCCATGTAACACTCACAAACAAGAAAGACTTTTCTACTAGCTTCTAGGTGTGGTCTCTAAACAAACATTATAAAAAAAAGGTCACCTATACTTACTAGCTTTTAAGTGGGCCAGTGCTCTCAATCTTGAGCATATGTGGATAAAATGACGAAGTTAGGTTCTTGCACTTTGAGTCCTATGGGTGAGATCTTGTATAGGTCAACAGCTCTGTGATTGGAATGTCTGGACTTGGTTAGAAACTACATACATATGTAATAAAGAATTTATACAATATTTACTTCCTTAGAATGATCCAAGTTGATCATCTTGAATCTATGCATAATAATACAGTTTGTGTGTTGTATTGGTTGTTAGACTTATGGGTAACTCCCATGTATAAATGGATAACTTTCGAAAGATGGTTGGATTGTGGGTTATAGGTTCTACAGGAGAAAGATGTAGTCAAAAAGGTGATAGTACTAGTGGTAAACTTGTCTTGGCTATGAGTGAGTATAGAGGAGCAATATGGTTATTATCACTTAGTTGGTCTAAAGATTGAGTGTCATACTTTGTGTGACATACTCCTATACATACAGTTCTTATCCTGTAATGCAACTATAGTCTTTTAGTGAAATAGACTAAGGTTAAGATGATAAAATATTGCTAGGAGACTAGCAATGGTATTTTGGTCATTTTCAGTGGAAGGATAATTATGTTTTTGGTCCCCCTTCTAGCCAATTACCTTATAAATGTCATTACTAAACTTGTGTATTGCTAAATTTGAGAGAAGATAAAATCCATTGACAACTAGAAGTTACAAGTAGACTTTCCATTCTTGGAAGGGGTTTCTATTTTGACAGTTAGCAGAAAATAGGATTAAATATTTAATTAATTAATTGGATAGAGCATAAAGGGCTAAGCCAGGACCATGGCTTGAGTCCCTAGGCTAGGACACAAATCCTAGGAAAATCCTTGTGGGCTTAAGCGTGTGATGTATGGTGAACAAAAATGGAAGAGTTTTTTCCTTTATTATTTTTGGAATTAGGATAATTCAAAATCCTAGACTCTTTCTGACTAAAATCTAATTTGTACTGAACTACCTAGCCTATTTTTATCTATATAAAAGCCCCTACCCCAAGCTCTTGCACTATCTCATTTGAGAGATCTCTCTCTCTCTCTACATGTGTAAGTCTCTCGTAGAGGAAAACAAAACACTCTTATTTTGGTTTAGTTTTGCAAGATCAAGTCACATAACTTGGTCAACACTTTAGCTAGGATTTGGCATAGGAGGGAAGATCAGAGTTCGAGGAATGGAAGCTAGCAAGTAGGTGTGTGGAGCTAGAAGTAGAAAGGTAAAGTTTTTCAAGTTCTGTTTTAGCGAGTAAAAGGTATTCTGAAAAACTTTGTTTGCTTTTAGATTGACTATAAACTGTTTGAATGTTCAATTTGCTAGTTCATGCTTTATTCATTTTAAAGTTCGATGCATGAATCTTTTCGCCTTATTCTTGTCTAAGATAGAATTTAATTCATGTTGTATTACAATTTCCTTCACAAGGATAAGCGTAAGAGTGTTCAGTCTAGGACTGTGTACATTTTACGATAATATTCTAGTTTATATATACTTAATCATGGCCTAGAAATTACGATAAGGTTAGATCCCCAAAATCATGCTTAGGCGTCCTTATCCTCAATTTGAGTTTTGATTCCATGTTTATCCTTATCCAAGGCCTTATCTATGCCCAAGAAAATATCCCACGAGGTTCTTACATGATGCTCTGTGGGTCGGGTCTGTATCTGACCTGCCTGATTGGGTCTGGGCCTTCTATTCCCCGAGTTACTAGGCTCTGCGTTTTCTGCCCTCATCAAATATCATGATGATCTTGAGAGTGTAATTTTGTTGGACTTACCATTTCTACTTTTTGGGTGTATTTCCATGTAATTGCTTTCATATTGTTCAGTTTATGAATGGTTAAACTTATTTATGCAGTGGAAAAGAGGAGTAAAATATGTGAAGTTTTACATGGATAATCAAATTGTGTGGGTAATATCCTTTGAAACTTCTGTAGGTACAGAGCGAAGTCACAATAGGATTTTTTAAACTTGTAGTATTAATAGAACTAATTGTTATCTAAACCAATCAAATTTTTATTGCTCTGATGAGGATCACAAGTCTCAAGAATATGGAAGATGTTTTAGATGGCCATGGTTTTGTTTTGCATTTCAAAGAAGGAGAATAAAAACAAATGACAATAGGCATACAAGAGACAACACGGTAGAGTTGTGAACTAGTTGTAAAGTTGTCGATGTGCTACTGTATTTTCTCTTTTCTAAAGTGAAAATGCTCTCTTATTAATCATACGATAACACCAACCATTGACCACCTTTTTACCTCCAAGCCTTAGCCTTGACTGCCATTTTGACCACTATATTCAGCCACTAAAGTGACCCATTCTCTTTCTAGCTTCATCCATTGTAACCCAAATACTATTCAACCCATCCTAAAGCCACTCCACCTTTGCTTCAATGGCTAATAGAAAGAGAAAATCACACCTTCTTCTACATCATTTAGATCAAGTGCAAGACTCAATTCTAAGTCTAACTTATATTTGTGAGAATGCATTATCGAAGAGGTTGAGAATGCATCATTTCCTTCCCTTGAAGGAGATGATTCTTCCTCAACCTCTAGCCTAGAACTTGAAGACAAATACACATCCATTATAGCAAAATGGAATACTTTTGGAGTAACTAATGTTCCTTAAGTTCAAATGGGTACTAGCTCTAGTGGCTCTATTCTTGGGTCTCCAAAGGAAGAACTCTTCTCTTAAGGTAGCCTAAATGGCTTATCAAAGATATGCCCATCAAGACAATCATTCGTAGAAGAATGATAGGGGATATCATGTAATAGACAATTGTTTAACATTGTTTTAATCTAATAAAATACCAAGTGGCATTTTTATCTTTTATATGCTTATTTATTTAATTGTTGCAAGTTATGTATAATTGATAAAACCCTTGGATATGTCGGTATTATGTTGAACCATAAGAGTTATGGTAGATGAGAATTGACACCTGAGACATTCCAAAATCTCATCCTAGGTTATAGGATTCGTTGAGATTCGGTATTGATAAGATGTCAAAACTAATACATGGGTGCGTATAGAGATAGTTCTTAATCGTGTCTAGTGTACATATTTCCATACTCACCCATGTATTAGCTTTGACATCTCATGCCACTTGGTTGACTAGATCAACCTTGCTAGGACTAACTACATGTCGGTCTTGATGGATTCATTAATACCTAGTCTTAATGAATCCAATGACCTAGGATAGGTTTTAGAAATGTCTCAAGTGTCGATTCTCATCTACCATAAACTCTTATGGTTCGACGCCATACCGACATATCCAAGAACTTTATGAATTATACATAACATGCAATTATATAGTAAGAAGGCACATAAAAGATAAAAAGAAAAGCCATTTTGGTACAATTAACTGATTAAAACTACATTCTTAGGACTATCATTTACATAATATCCTTTATCATTCTAGACTGAACAATTGACTTGAAAGGCATATTCCCAAAAGGTACTTGAAGCTATAGGATTGTACACGAGTGTAAGGTCTAGAACTATGAGGCGTAGAATGAAAAAATCATGCTAGCATGAGAATTGTCTCGTATTCTATCTTAGAGCAATTGATTGGCATATTACTTATGGTTAGAATTTATTTTGAAAATCATTCGAGTAAGTAATTGAGACAGAATGTTTGATAGTTGAACATCTAATTTAGGGTCAAGGTCAATTTTGAATGTGTAGGTAAGTTAATTAATAAATAATCGATGACCTATTCTTTATGAATTTAATGTCTAATTGACATACAGTCAATTGAAAAAGGTTTTTAATAAGCACTCCATAAGTTCAGGGCTAAATGCGTGAATACTAAAAAGTATTGACCTGATATTAATAATAGCATAAGGAAGAAAACCTAATAAATATAACAAAAACCCTAAGCTCTCTTCTCTCTCACATAGCTGCACCTCCTCCCCTTTAGAATTTGTATTCTAGTATTTGGAAACGTGCTAGTTTCTTTCCCATGCGTTTCTCTATTCGTTCTTGTCTCAAGCTTGGTGTATGTGTGAGCATGGAGGATTCTTGTGTTGGAATCTAGATTAAACAAGTAGACAATCTAAAATTTAGTACCAAATATTTGTCATCGTCTTTCTGCCACCAAATAGCGATAGGAAAAAGTGTCATCGCTAAAGTCCTTCGCCTGTGTCTATTTTTCTTGTACTTGATTATAGTTGCTAATTACAATGAACTGGATGACCATAGGTAGATAAACCGCTACCTAGTTGTGGCTTTAGATCAAGTAGCATTTCCCATAGTCGGTTCTAAGAGAAGTATTGCCATTTCATGATTTTTTTTACTGAGTGGGAAAAAAGGAGAAAGAAGAGAAAAGAAAAAGGGCAAGGAAATGAAATAACAAGAAAAGACAAGAGAAGTGAAACTAAAATTGTAAATTAAAAGGTGAAAAAGAAAAATAAGTTTATCTTAGTCTATCAATTGTAACTATTTATATATATTAAGCTTTTTTCTATGATAATAGATTGAATAAAACTATTTTAAAAAACTAACGACACTTAAAGAGCTAAAATTAGTTTATATAACTTAGAAAAATTTATCCTACATAAGAATAACAATACTTATAGGAAACCATCAAAGAATTTTTCAAGCTTGTTCATTGTTGTTAATAGATTTAAAAAGCTAATTGGCATATGTTTAAATGTTTCCTTAAGTGAAATTCCTTCCACACCACTAAAAGTTTCTTATTAATAGTATCCTTCAACTCATAATTAATGGTTCGTAGATATATGATGGAATAGGTGCTGTTTGAATTTCTTCTAACCATTCTTCAAGTGGAAAGCAATCTAGCATTAAGTAACACAATTTTGTTTTCTTAACCTTATGGATACTATATACGTAAAATCTGTTTAATATTCTGGTCGCCTTAATTTCCAAGATTATGTATGTCTCACTAGGATCTTATATATGAAATCATGTCAAGGAGTACACAAGTAATCTAACAATCAAAGTCACACTTTTGATTGACAAAGAAAAGTCCTTATTGTCCCATTAAATCTCAGCCAATATGGAAATTAAAGAGAGTGAGAAAGTATATATTTATGAGAAGGTGCAATATGTGGCATTAGCTTAAAATCGAAGAATTGGAATTGAAATTGGATTAAACACAATCAAGAGTTTAGTCCTAGAATCAAAAGTTTCTAAAATTACATCCATTACTTATTGTCATCAGTCAATATTATAAAACAATAGAAAAAAAAATATTATATGATGAATTGATAAATTTTGGAACATGTTCTCTAAAGAAGTATAGTAATAAGATGAATGTTTTATGTCAGTTTTTCATCCTTTTATTCTTTCTTTATATGGTAAAAATTTATATATTGAATAATAAAATCTTCACGTATAATAGCAAAAATTCTACTATATAAGAATGGGTGAAAGAGTAAAAGGGTGAAGACGTGATATATAGGCTTGCTCTAGTAATAAAGCTGGCCGACAATTACTTGTAATATTGAATATTGAAAGCCAGTTTCTAAAGTTATTCCTAATAACAACTTAGACACGATTTTCAATCAACCAAAACACAATCTAGCTACTACTTTATTACTAACTCACACGTTCCTCTCATTTCCCACAAAAGGATGGAAAAGGTCAAAACTGTAATTTGCTTCGACACTAAAACTACTTCACATCATCACGCTTAAAGCCTTTTTTCCGCCATAAATTATCACACATACACACATAGTGATCAGAAGCGTGTCTATAACCGCCTTTTAAACAACCTCAAACACACACCCAAAAAAGAAAAAGAACTATATACAGATACGCATACATATGAACACACAGTGAGTGTGTTTGTTTGTGCGTAAATATTTTAAGAATGGAGAAGAAAGGTGGTGGTGGAGAATATGGTCAATCTGCATTTTCATGGGTAGTTTACTCTGCTATTACCTTAGCGTTAATGACAATTGTTATTGCCTTTACGGGTTCTTTGGGCTTTTCGGGCTCGTTAATGGGCTCAAAGGAGGCGGTATATACAGTAGTTCCCGTGGTGGAGTTGCAGAGTAAGGTGATTGCTCATGATTATCATGATGATCAGGCCCGACCTGCTTCTTCTCACCCTTCTTCGCCATCGTCATTTAATCCTCTGAATTTATCGGCCACTCGTCACAAAGCTACCATCATTGTAAGTTGCTATGTATATATATATATATATATGTATAATGTACAATGCTTTAGTCGTGTAAGAAACGGTAGAAGTATATAATACGTGATTTAGTTTTACTACTTACAAGTGATGATCACCTGACAATGCAAATTTAAATTAAACTTATACTTTATTATTGATTTAGTTTTAGTCATTATAGTTACTAATGCATATGGAATTTCAACTTATTACTCTACCTTCATGACGATTCAGCTACTCTCTTTTTTTTTTTTTTTTTGGTTTTGTTTCTGTTCATTTCTCCTTGGTTGCTTGTACGCGTTTGTGAGTATAATTTAGTCGAGTGAATTATATATGTTATGGTGATTTATATCAATTTTCATTGGATTGTAGAGAGAAGATAAAAAGTTGGAGCAAGGACTAGCTGTAGCACGAGCAGCAATTAGAAAAGCAGCTGTTAATTCTATGATTAACAGATCAATAATCTCCAATAATAATGTTTATCGCAACCAAGTCGCATTTTATCAGTAAGTTATTTTTCGGAAATATGTTTAGTTGATTTATTCATCATTGCTGTATATTACCCTTCTCATATACTTCACCGTCGTTTACATGATAACAATTCATATCATATAAAAGTTCTATCATACGGAAGGGTGAATCGTTTTCTACATATTGATCACATATTACTCTTTTCCATTAATAAGTGTTTAATAGTCCTTGTATTATTATTATTATTATTATTATTATTATTATGCGTGTTTTGGGGGTTAGAAGAGAAAGGGGTGTTTTGAAAAGGAAAAGTATTGAAAACTTTTTTGTGGAACTGCTTTTCTTCTAAGTCATTCACTAGAATGAAAATGATGGCACATATGATCGATGAATGTGTCCATCAGGGATAGCTTAGCGGTAAGAGCGTCTCTCAAATACGGTATATTTTCGGGTTTGATTTACTCTCTTTACTCTAGATAGTCTTGATTGAACCGGTACATATATTAGGGACGTATCGCTACACCTGGAGGTTTACTAGGATGTAGTCGGATTCTACCAACTGAATTCTTACGTCATAAAAAAAAAAAAAAATGATCGATGAATGCGCTTCTGGACTTTTAAAAGGAAGTCTTGCAGTTGACGCATTGTATGTCTAGTTGCGGTTCATTCATTATTACCCTCAACACTTCATTGTCTTGTGTTGAAAAGCCCTTCTATCACTCATGATTTGAATCAGACAATGCTTATATATATATGCCTAGTTTTGCTACATTTTGTTTAATTATTTTTCCATATATTCAGAGTTTAATCTTCCTTATATATATATATGGTTGTTGATTTGTTCACATTCATGACTTGTAGGCATCATAGCAATAGAACAGGGTATGGGCTAGCATGCACCGTGTACATTACTTGACATAAAGGATCTTATAAGAAAATATTGTGCACCCGTAGTTTCCTACCTTCAAACAATATATGCTTGATCAAATTGCTAAAATTGAATGACATATATATATATATATATATATATATATGATTCATGACAAGGTATGAAAATTAAGGAAAAATACCATTGCTTCCTTTGGAATTTGTTAAATGCTGAGATATTTTCCAAGTTAATATCGGCATAAAGGAACCTATTAATTATTGTCATGCCCCTTTTAGACACTTAAAAATATTTCAAACTGAAACTGATATATTTGGCTCATTTTTTAAAGAGCTTTTAGCTAAAAGTTGAAGTTGAAAATATGAGTTTTTCGAAAAAAAAGTTTTTACGAAACTGTTTTTATATAATGCGCGAAACTATTTTTTTTTTTTTTTTCAAATATACCCTTCCATATTTTAAAAGTCCAACATTACCTTCAAAATTTTAAAAGCTCAATATTGTTTAATATAAGTCAAAAAGTCAACGGATTTAATTTAGTTAACAACACTTTTAACCATAACTTTACTGCTAAAATCTCTATAATTCAAAAATTAAATTTCACATTTAGGTCAAATAGAGCCTTAAAATAAGCAAACTTTCTTTGTCTTTGTTCAGAACATTCAAGGCCTCTTCGCCTTGTACTACAAGCATAAGGGCATGGCATCAATGCAAGCATATTGTTGGAAATCATTACAGCTAATATATATATATATATATATAGAAATGTGTTTAATTAGAGACCACTTCCACTTGTCTATTTACTGGTCCTGCACAACAAGGTTGCAGAAATTATTACTGATTTTCATCATAATGCAATGGTCATATATCAATTTTACTTTTTGTTGTTAATAAATAAAAAAAATCGTCTTGAAAAACTAATAATAGGAGTTATGCTGAGATGGAGAAGCGATTAAAGGTGTACGTGTACAAAGAAGGGGAGTTACCTATAGTACATGGTGGACCATGTAAAGACATATACACAAGTGAAGGAAGATTTATACATGAAATGGAGCATCGTGCTAATAGGTTCAGAACTGAAGATCCACATTCAGCTCACATTTACTTTATGCCCTTTAGTGTTACATGGATGGTCAAGTATATGTACAAGCCATACACGTATGACGTCACGCCACTCGAAAAGTTTGTATCAGATTATGTGAGAGTCATTTCCACAAAACACCCTTTTTGGAATCGAACATCCGGAGCTGACCATTTTATGCTCTCTTGTCATGATTGGGTAAGTACCACTCAGATTCATTCTCGTAATTTGTAGTAAAGAGATCTATTTTGTACATTATTGATAAATTTATTTCATAAAGAAATTTTATCTTTAACATTTATAAGAATTTTCTCAATAATTTGTTTCTCCGAATCTGTATCCTTATTTCTCCCAACATATGTTGTAGGGCCCTCATGCCTCAAAGGGAAATGCATTCCTCTACAACACATCAATCCGTGTGCTATGCAATGCCAACTCTTCAGAAGGTTTCAATCCACAAAAGGATGTAAGCCTGCCTGAAATCAATCTTTATGATGGTAAAATATCCCCCAAGCTTCGCTTTATCCCGGCAGCCAATAGTTTAAGAACCTACCTTGCATTCTTTGCTGGTGGTGTCCACGGCCCAATAAGGCCAATCCTCCTCCATCACTGGAAAGGTCGTGACGCTGATGTTCGTGTCTATGAATACCTACCTAAAGGCCTTGACTATTATACATTGTTATTGAAGTCCAAGTTTTGCTTATGCCCTAGTGGATATGAAGTGGCTAGCCCAAGAATTGTGGAGGCTATTTATGCTGAATGTGTTCCAGTAATATTATCACAACATTATGTGTTGCCATTCAGTGATGTTTTGAGATGGGAGGCATTCTCAATAAAGGTTGAGATTTCTGATATCCCACGCCTAAAGGAGGTGTTGATGGGAGTTTCGGAGGAAAAGTACTTGCGGCTGAAGGAGGGGTTGAGAGCTGTGAGGAGACATTTCGTACTGAACCAGCCTGCACAAAGGTTTGATGTGTTCCACATGATTTTACACTCTGTATGGCTTAGAAGATTGAACTTTAAGGTTGCTTAAATCATGACAGGCTCTGAATACTTGTCACAAAGAGAACACGATTTACAAACATGTAAACAATTTACTCGTTCGATTAGCTCAAATATACTAGCTAGGTTTGTTAAGTCACTTAAATTTCACCCAAAAACTTCCAAACTTGGAGTAATATATAGATTACTGTTGTAATCTCTCTCTCTCTCTCTCTCTCTCTCTCTATATATATATATATATATATATATATATATATATATTGAATTCTTATCAACTTGCATGTTATATAATTAATTAACTGGAATTGCTACGTATATTCACTACAAAAAAAATTAGATTTTGCAAGAGACGGTTCCTTTCACCGTGCGATCGTCAAGTTGGAATTTGCAACGACACGGTGAGGGAAAATGTCCGTCAGACACATGGTGGTCACCAAAATCGTACCCCTCACCAAGCCCTTACTAATTTGGTGACGGCTGCCAAACTATCTCCACTCCGTCTCCAAATCTTCTGTCACCAAATTTGTCTCTAAGCCCTCACCATCCTTTCTCATTTTTAGGCCGTCATCACAGTTTGTCGTCACCGAGCCCTCGCCAACTTAACCCGTCCCTAAACTGTCACAAAAATTGTCCTTGCCAAGCTCTCACCAACCTTTCCCGTCACCCGGCCATCAACAATGTTTGCCATCACCGAGAACTCGCAACTTAACCCCTCACCAAACCATCACCAAAATTATCATTGCCAAGCCCTCACCAACATTTCTCCTCGCCAATCCATCACTAACCTTTCCCGTCATTGAGCCCTTACTAACTTAACCTATCAATATAACTGAACTTGTCATAATAAATCGGAGAATTTTAAAGAATCATCCCAAACTGAACCTATTTGATATGTCAAATTCATTTCAAATATTGTCAAAAATACGATATGATTCATATAATTAAAATCAATTCGTTGTTTAAAACTGTTACAAATAGAAATATATCAACATGAAATTGTATTTAACTTTAAACTACACAGGTTCAAACATTATAACAAATTATTCTCCATTTTCATCACTAGGTGGAGAGGAAGAAAGGAAGAATGCTGCTCTTCAAGTTGAGTATAGAACTTTGAAGCGAGTACATCCAACAACTGGCTCTGCTTCTGCAATTGTTCTTGAAGTTGTTGGATCAACTAGTTCTGACTTTGCAACTGCTGGCCCTGACTTTGTATTTGATCTTGCATTGTGAATGTCGCTCTCATAACATATCATTAAGTTCTTGCTCTGTGATTATACGCCGATGGAAGGTGCTAGTGTTTGCAACAGACTCAACTGAAACTTGTGAACCTACCCCATATATGCGACCTTTGCGTGGTGGGCCGACAGCCTGTGAAAAGACTGTATTATGATCTACAGGCGTGGGGTTTGAGTCTGATTCGGATGCATGCATCGCCTGTTGGACCAATTCGTCGTAACGAGCCTATAAAATATTAGTACTAAATTAGTATTACCAAACCGATTTGTTGCACAAACATTATTTTATGGTGTACACAAACATAATTAGTAAAACACACAATATCCAAGTGTTGGTTAAGCATAAATGCAGAGATACAAAATCACTCTTTGATGCATTTACTCGTCAATCTAAAAATGGACAGCATCTGGTTTGTATTTCGGACTTTTCCCAATAACCTGTTACCAGAATAACGCCAACATAATACAATTTCCAACCTGATATAAACCACATTTAGCCTCAACATTGCAATCAACTACTACATCCCAAAGTAGATACATAAGTTACAATGGTACAAGTTATACACTTTTAACCTTTTACATATTAGACAAACTTTATCACTATTTGATAATTACATTACTTTCACATTTACAAAGTCTACAACACATACACTTCCAACAAGTAACCATGTTCCATAAGCACCCATGTTAGTTCACATCATAGGTACATTCGTGCTTACACATAATGAAGTATCTTTTCCCTCTGAAATATGAACTTTAACAATTATAAATACTTGTAACAAACTTATACCTTTTATACAAAACTGTGAATCCTAAATTATCTTCAACAAATACCCTATTCATTCCTGCATATACCAAAAATTCCATGAATATTATATACCATTATTTGTTCAACTTGAGAGTCTGTGTATGGTCCGTCACCCCCCTTGCGATAAGCATTTTGGAAAACCTCCGCATAAGTCACTGTCCTACCTAATTCTTCTTCCTACAATAGCAATTCACCAAAACCAACAACATATAAATGTATATTTTGGAAGAATTTGAGTCGTACACATAATATATAGTTAACCAAGTTTCTATTACTAAATCAATACCATTCTTCCAGCTACCTCATGGGTTAGGATTGAACCTAAATAGTGAGTAGACGGATTTGCCATTCGATTGTCTAAATTTCGCTTTGAGATAGTCTGCCATTGTGGCCTTTTCCATAGCTCGAGCATTTGGTTCCATATTTCTAGTAGTATGAAGTCTGGCTTCTTCGTCCTAGTCTATTATTTGTTTGTCAAATCTGTAATTTGGCATCTTACAGTAACTTCAAACTTGCACCAAATTTTAGTTTCATCCGTTAGAATCCACTTGTACTCCTTTTGAAAACATTAACATTAAGTAATAGTAATTCAACAATTATATTGATATTATAAAATATTTTTTAATATATATATTGCAATATATTTCATACCTTGAAATAATCGAACCATACTTTATTTACATCACTTGGGACCTCTCTGTACGTCAACCAAGGCTCTACATACCCGGCATGTAGTGCTCTTGAAACCTTTTTGGTTGCGTTATATGGATCCCATCTATACAATATAACATAATCAAAATATGTAAGTTAGGGACAAAAATGTAGAAGATTTTGAATTCATAATTTAAACAAATATATACCCGTTTCCTACAACCTTTAAACACCATCGTTTGTCATTTTGCCAAACCGTATATTCCACTAGAGACAGGAATCCATAAAATTGCCAGTCTTTGATGTTTGCAGCACTAAAAGACTCAGGTATATTAGAAAATTTCACGCAATCGGGCGTTGAAGAGCCATCACCAATTTGGTGACAGTCTATCTTGGCCGTTACCAAATTAGAGACAGCAAAGATTGCCATCACTATTGGTAATGGCCTGGTGATGGTTTTTTCCGTCTGAAACTATGCAGTCACCATCCCGTCACAAAACTGGCGTCAACCTTTCCCTTCACCAAGTCGTCGCCGTATTGGTGACGGGATTGTGACGGCCCATCGCAAAATCCATTTTTTTTAGTAGTGATTGTACTTGAATAAACGACTTAACACCCTCCCATGTTTTGCCAAAAGTGCATAATACACCCCTGTGTTTTATAAATAAGCTGATTACCCCCCTGTGTTTTAAAAACGTAGCTAAATATCCCATTGTATTTTATAAATAAGCTGATTAACCCCCTATATTATAAAATTGTAGATGAATACCCCTTATTTAAATGAACGAGTTTTCTAATAGAAGTGGGTATTTAGCTACGCTTTTTAAAAATATAAGGGGGTAATCAACTTATTTACCAACTCTTGATGCCTTGAAACATGAGTGACCACAATGGGGACCAGAATTCAGGTGACATCTAACATTGTAGAATAATGTACATCCAGTTATACATATATCTATCTTTTTATATCTCAATCCTAAAGGCTTCATTAATTGCTTAAATCAGTAAAATGTTTAGGTAAATTATGAGTTTATCATATTTGATATTCATAAAATGAGACACAACAAACAACTGAGTGAAGTTGTCACAACTATTCCACAATGGCTCACAACAGCCTTTAACAAGTCAAAAAAATGTCGTGCTTCCAAATAAGGTGTTTCACATGTTCGTTACCATCCATAACCAGCTCCAGACTAGCAACATCAAAAACCATTGTCCTATAATTATTTCTTTCATCAAACCTAGCATTGTTCGTGAAGTTTTGCTCAGAAGTAGTACCATAATTATGAATTTTCTCCCTATGTAAAGTCTATTCGTAACAATAAGACATAAAACCTTTTTTTTTATAAAGATGGACCTTCACAATGTCGGTATTAAGAAACTTGTGATTTTTTCATTTGGCATATGGGCATTTAATATTATCACTGGCGCCAAATGATAATCCATCCATTCAGAATAAATGCCATTTTGCTTGGTTCTATATTAAGGCCATTTGTGACGCCCGACTCCCAGTGCATGCATTTATCATTCATGGGCATTTATGTGTGCAACTATTTGCTTAAATGCCTATTTTTTTTATAAAATGCTATTAAGTGTTTATTTTCTCTCTATGTGCTAAAATTTGTTAAATTGCTTTTAAATATCAAAATTTTGAGTTTATTTACTTTAGTAAATAATAAATGAGCAATCAAATTATTTTCATCATAGACTTTTTAGTAAAACTTACATTTAAAGAGTTTTCTATTAAATTGAGCCCGGACTAAAAATTTTATTATTTTATTTCCCGGATTCATATTTTTCAATTATTAACTTATAATTAGCCTACGTTCACAAAAATTATATTCCTTGCATATGTGAAGAGTGATTTGCAAAAATATCTTGATATTGTATGAATAGTAAAACTATGTATTATTTTGGACTTAAAGAAGTTCTCTTGCATTTATTCTAATACACCTAAGCTTAAACCCATTTTAACCTACAACCCAAACCCAATATCCAACCCATCAACCCATATAATCATCCTACACATATATATACTAAACAAAACACAAAAAACATAAAAAAAAATGCTCAAATAAGCCAAAAAAGGCCAAAAATCAGCCAAAAAACCCTGTTACGGGAATACTGCTTTTCTTGCCAATTTTGCTCAATTTGATCTTCCAAGTTTGTTCCAAGGATTTCAAACCATCAAAACACTTCATCTTTGCTTGTTCTACACACTTGGGTGAGGGATTTCATGTTGTTTTGTGCTTTTAAATAATTGTTGCCTAAACTTTAATTTCTTGCAAATATTCATAAAATGTTATTTAATTCATTTTAATGCTTCAAATGCCTTCTATATTGATAGTAGAACATGTTTCTATAGTTTTTTTAGCAAAGTTTATGGTTAAAATTGAAGATTGCAATTTGTTGAAGATGATGAATAGTGAATTTTGAGGGTTTTGTGCAATGTTGCTTCTAAGCTTAATTTGATGCTATATTTAGGTACTTTAAGTGCTAATTAACGTAGATTAATGGTTGTGTGAGGTTAGTTTTCTCGGGACTTGAATAAAATGAAAAATTAGCTCACTTTATAAAGGGATTTCGGGTTAAACGTAAATCCGGGTGAATTTGATTGATACATTTGGTCTTTATAGGGTAAGGAGATGCTAAATGAATGATTATGGCACTTAATTGAACTCCGATTAATATACTTGTAGTGTAAATGCATAAAGGGAAAATCCGAGAATTCATGGTAAACAAGATTTAACGAGTAAACTCAAGCATTCTTAGGGTGCCATAAAGTGTAGTTAGAAGTATGAAATAGCTTGCTTGTGAATCTTGAACCTCAACCTTCGGTTTGGAGCTAATTAGTCTAAGTTAACAAAGGGGTTTTGCGTAAAAGGGTTAACCGTGTATAATTGAATGATAGAATTGGTCTACTAGGCATGGAAGCACTTTTGGTACTCATGTGGCATTGAATTGAGGGGCGGTTTGGGTAGCTATAGTTCAAAGTAACTCGGGCCTTCCCGAGCTTTTGTGTCAAAAATGGATTTTTAATGCTTGAACATGTGTCTTTTAGTGACCTTAGTGATGTAGGATAGTTGGGTTCTGGAAATGTACGTTATGTTTCTTGCGGGCGTGAAATTTGTGTTGGTGGTCAAAGGGGTTAAATGACTAAGGTTAGGATTCGTGTTGTAATTGTGTAAATGCTACTTTACATGTTTTGTAAAGCTTATGGAATGATTGGATCGTGGGTTGTGTAGCTTTGGTTTGGTATAAGATTGAATTGGACTAAAAGCGCTACTTGGAGTTTAATGTTAGACTTGGGTTAAAGTGTGAGATTGAGGGGTATCATAAGGAGTTTGGAAATGATTAGTGTGGTTGAGTTGTGAATTGAAATGCCTTAGGTGTTGATGTGTTGCTTGTATGAGATCTTTATATTAAAATCTAATGTTATATTACTACTTGTCATAAAGTGTTTAGTTGTATTGTGTTAACTAAATTGTAAATGTATTGTGGAATGCTAGTTTTGGCACGAGATGAGGTTTAGAAGAGTTCGTGATCTATCGAGGTAAGGGTTGCATTGTACTTGGCATCTTAATTGAGTTATTGTTTTTCATTATGGTGGTTATTGTATAGTTAATGAGTTACTGTTTATTTACTTTAATTGTATTGCTTTTGTGCTCGTTATATGCCATCTAGAAAGTATTATTTGTTATCTAGTTACAATTGTTTATAATTCATTGATTTATGAGGGAGATCTACTTTGTTGTCCCTCATTTATTATTTTGCTTCATATCACTTCCTATTATTGTCATATTGTCATTATCTTTAAATGCATTGCATAGTGGTTGCGCAATCATAGTGTCAGGGGCAGATGTATTGGATATCGGCTAGGCGGCAGCGGACTTGCCAGTGGATATTCGATCTCTGTGCTCGAGTCTCTCACTTGCCTGGTCCAGATATTGCCAAGAGGTATTGGGTCGTAGGATTTTTAGGGTATATTCAGAGTACACCTACTGGAGTGTTTGGGGTTTATGCTGGCACAGTGATCGAGATTCGTGGATCGTAGTTCGAGAATCAAAGAATTAGAGTGATAAGGGTTATCGATTGTATCCTTTTTAAATGTGGTAATTAATTGCTTTTTATTGTTTATTGCTTATCGTTATTAATGTTTGATGTTCAAATGTTGCATTGCACGAATCCTCTTATAAATATTTCTCGTAACTGTTCCCCTCCCTCACTGAGTATACATTATTTGTATACTCACTCTTCATCATGAATTTTTCAGGTTATAGCCAAAGAAAGTGAAGTTCGTGCTTCATGATAGTTCGTGCTTGTAAGGATGCATAACGTGTTATGTAGCGTAGATTGTAAAATGTTGAAAATATGTTCTTTTTATGAGGTGTATGTATTCAAAGTATAAGTAATGTATTTCAAGTTAATTAGATAATTAGCGTAGTTTGATTTCATAACTTATGTAATAGGATAACGTAGTTTATGTTCAATACATGTATGTAGTTATTTTAAGGAAGAGTAGGTTAATCTTTGTATTCAGAAATGTACATTTGATTGTGAACTTTTGTTGTGAACCAAAGCTCGGATGACCTTGAAGAGTTGTTGTATGTTTGGACACGGTACTAGTTCTTCTATATGTTGTGTGCAGGTAAACTGTTCGTCCTATAAACAGGGAAAACTCCGTCCGTTTTTCCTAAATTTTGTGACTGGGTTGGAATTGGGTTGAGAATAGCATAGTTAATAGAGTCTCCAGTCTCGTGAGGGATCGAGGCATTACACCATCACAGTTGAATTTCATTAAATATTTAACTCAATGTATGTCACTTAGAATATTGTATAAGTTGTACTTGTTTATAAGTGAGTAAGGTTTTGGATCAATTAAGATTTATGTTTCAAATGATTAATTATTTAATCGTTTTCAATTAAGGGATTTGTTCAATAGTAATGGGCCCAAAGTAGGCCCAATATAAGCATAATATATACTTAGGTCTGGATTAGGCCTAAGATGTTCTAGATGATTAAATATCTCATCATTTCAAATTAAGGACTTTGGTTGATGGTATTGAGCTCATAATAGGTCCAATATAGGCATAATCTATACTTGGGCCCAAAGTAGGCCCAATATATGTTGTGCTTATCTATAAATCAGTTAGGTTTTGGATCAATTAAGATTTATGTTCTAATAGAAGATAATTCACAATAATAGACAATAATTCACAAAGTGTTTCCAACTACCAAAGGCCAATTCAACATCCTTTTTAAACTAACAATGTTATCGCTTAGAATTTTTTTTTTTACCTTTTCCAACAACATTTTATCATAATCTTATCACAAATTTCACAATGTTCACAATCTTATCATAATAATTTCACAATCTTATAACAATATTTTCATAATCTTATCACAATCTTATCATAATTTTCACAATCTTCACAATCTTATAACAAGATTTTCACAATCTTCACAATTTTATAACAACATTTTCATAATCTTATCACAATCTTCCAACAATCTTATAATAATATTCACAATCTTATCGCAATTTTTACAATATTCAAAATATTATAACAAAATTTCACATTCTTATAACAACATTTTCACAATCTAAATAAGAACAAAAAATTAAATAAATGTAAAAGATACTTAATTAGAAGACTATCCTGAGCCATAATAGCTTATCCTATCGTAAAAAATAAATCTGAATCCTTCGAAAAATATTTAAAAAACCAAAAATAAAAAAAATAATTAATAAAAATACCTAATTATAAAAATAAACAAAAAACTGAATAGAAAAAATAAATATAAAAAACAAAAACAATAACAAAAAAATTATAAAAAAATAAAAATAAATAATAGAAAAAATTTGAAAAAAAACTAAAAATTTACTATATATATACAATACAAAAAAATTTAAATAAACATACACATACATACATATATATATATATATAAAAGATTGTTAATGTGTATATAAATATAGTAAATATATATATATATATATATATATATATATATATATATATATATATATATATTTACTATATTTATATACATACAAAAGTAAATATACATATATGTATACATATACATGTGTATATATACGTATATATATATATATATATATATACACACACACACACACACATATATATATATCTATATATATATATATATATATAACAATTAAATATAAAACTTACCTTGGATGAGAGAGAGTGTGTGTGGTGCTAATATTAGGTGAGAAAGAAAGGGGTTTGGGTGAGAGAGAGGGGTTTATGTTAGCAAGAAACAAAAAAAAACAAAGGAAAGGAACAAAAGGAAAAGCGTTGCCCTCTTTCATTAAATCGGGCTTTGCGACGAACCGACGATGATCCATTTCGTCATAAAACCCTAAATTTTTTTAAAATAAAACGTCACTAAATCATTGTTGTCTACCACGATTTAATGATGTAAAATAAAATAAACAAACATGAGACTTTTTAAAATTTATACTTGTCGTCGCCAAATCGTCGAAAATAGCGACATTAGTTTGAAAAGTATTTTTTTGCAAATGTATAGTAAAAGCCCAACTTTTTTTAAAATTCATCGTTTCTGTCGCCAAATTGTGGCAAATAGTGATGATTTATTGACGTGTAATAAGAAGATTTTTTTAAAAAAATTATAATAAAAAAGTAGTTTATTTTTAAAATTCACCTTGACCGTTGCAAAATTGTCACTAATTATTGATGATTTATAAAAAGTAATTTTTTTCCAAACTATAATGTGTCGTCACTAATTGGCCACTAATTAGCAATTAAATATTAAAAAATTACATATCGTTGTTAATTTGTCACATATTTAGAGTACCTATCGCTAATTCATCAATTACTGATGGCTTTGAAGGCCCGTCACAAAATGGTCACTATTTTTGTTACTATTTATAATGCTAAAATGTCAGGGGAACAAGACAATTCCATGAGATATCAAGAATATGGCAAGTAATACTCATGAAATGCTTTTTACAAAAATTTCGATATCAATCATCTCATGTGATACATGTAGGTTGTTAGTATCTAATACCACGTAGTAACAATGTATTTGCCATTTGATTAGTGATACCAAATGCACTAGATAAATATGGAAAAACTTAACGTCTTGTTAATTGAAATCTCAAAAGGTTTAGACTTTGACCTAATGGTCTACCACTTTTTTTCTGGTACTCAGACTACCCTCATGGTATGTCTATGAGCCTCTACTAGGTCTTAAGATGGGCTTAGGACCCATTCTCGCTTATACATACCCTATAAGATGTAGGAATTAGACATGCATCTTATACAACTCCTAACATGTTTAGCCCCTCAACCCACGTAGACCCCTATGAGATAGGGACCATCTATCGTTTGAGTATAAGTCAACCATCAACACTGATATGATTGGGTAGCATATGCCATATGGCTCCCCTGGGAGATAGGGTCAAGATACATAAAATCACATCTCCTGCACATACAAGCTTGAGTAAGATTTACCAAGTAACCACGAAGTTGAGACTCCTTAAGAGATAGGGACCAGCCTTGCACCCTATAGTTAAATAATCGCCTACCTACTATTATGGAAGGGCTACGATTGGACACCCAGTGTCATTAATCACTTAGTAACTTAATATTGTTTGAAGGAAATTTACTTTCTATTTAGTTTGCTCCCATCAATTTTTAATATGCATGCATCATAAATGAGTAGTGCATAAGCCATACGTATATATCAATATGCATCCAATACAATAATATATATAATATATCATATATATAATCTATACCATACTATCAGATTAGTTGTTGAGCCTTTATTTTTCCTAAGTTTTACCAAGCTACTAGTGAAACCTAGAGAAGTGTTGGTGATATGCCCTAATGCTATATAATTGAATGACCTATTTTGGGCATTTTGATGTAAATTTGTATATTATGGCAATGCTGTCTATTAATATAATAACATGTTTGTGACATTCATATTCTCCATATTTCTCTATAGGAATGAGTCCCTAATATTTTCATTAAAGGAATGTATTCTAATGTGTTTAGAATATCTTGACATATTTCTTTAGCATGACACATATTTAAAGTTGTTCGTAGCCCTTAGGTGATTTGATTGGGAATTCAATAATCTATTATGGACTATCACATGTGTGTTACCTTTGATTAACATGATACGTTAATGATAAAGGATGGTGAGTCACATACAAAATAGCAAGTGATGCTACTAACAAATATGTAGGTGATTATTAGCTAAATAGATCATTGAATGTGACATGAATAACAAATTACATAGCTTTAGATTAATAATTTGTTAGTCGTTGCGATTGTACATGTAACCCTTTGATTTAAGACATTATGGTTGTCATATGTATTGGAGTTTAATAATTGCTTTTGGACTATTCTTGTCTTCATTCATAATATGTCCTATGACCTCATGTAGTTTTATTCTTCCAATATAGTGAGTGACAGATAGTTGTTAAGATAGAATCCATTAACCTCCAGCGAGAGATGATATCCTATGCAATCTAAGTTTAGCTGTTGAATAAGGAAGTCCTTGGCCAAGACATGAATGATGGAGAATGAGTTTTTCATGTCTCATCCCTCATTCCACCATTTGGATCTATGCATAGTATCGAGTTTATGAACTTAATCGTTCCATGGTTCTTACAAGATCGGGACTTATTAATGGAAGGATTGAATTACATGGTAGTTCACGACTATAAATAGATTCACTTGAATTGGACTTCATTGCCTTATAAATGGTCTTTACATGTTGCTAGACGTTACTCAAGACCTTTGAGAGTGTTTTGAGAATGAGGGAGACATTCTCAAAACTAATCGAATAGTTCGGATGACATCAAAGGTGTTCGGTATTTTCTCATTGCTATATAGTGGTGAACCTAGAAGGTTACACATAATAAAGCATAGTGAGTAGGTTTCTATTAAGCTTGTGTCTTGATCCTCTTTGAATTGTTAAGGTGTTAACATTGACATTCTGAACCATTAAAAGTTAATGGAGCCAATGTATAATTATAATTAAGTATAGGGCTTATGTGCAAATATAGAAAAGTTGTTTCTATGATTTAATATAATGGTAATTAGATTAATTGTTAATCCTAATTAATTTGTTAATCTTGATTAAAGCATTATTTAGAAAATTAATGAATTTCATAATTCATTTAATATCCAACATAAGCATGACATGAGTCAATTTTGCATTGGATGTTTAATTGGACACTTGTACACCTCATTAACCAAGTCATATATATATGATAATAATGTGACTTAGCATTACATATACATACATATCAATGTGTAGTGTATATTGAAAGGGGCTAGAAAAGCTTGATAAGAAAGATATTAGATCAGAACTTTTTTCTCTTCTTTGATAGAGTAAGGTATCGATTGAGAGAAAAAAAAAAAAAAGAGAAAACGAATCTTTGCTCTTTTATCAAGTTCATGCTTTTCATGGATTAAGCTAGCACAACAATCCTAGAAGATAAAGAAGCTTGTTATTTTGCTTGTGTGGACTGACTAGGGCTCTTGCACTTGAGGGAGAAGTTGTCTTGCTATTTGTGAACCAAGCTTGATCTACCAACTGATCTTCAAGAGGTATGTAGTTTTTCTAGCTCTAGATTATATATTCTTGTCCATTGTCAGTCTCTATTATGTATATAGTATGATATCAAGCTTAGGGTTTTATTACAAATACTTGTAGTGTTTTAAAATTTTTGATTTCTATGCCTGCTTTCAATAAGATTATAAGCTAAACTGTGTATTAAACCCTATACTGATCCTTTCAAGTAGTATCAAGGTGGGTTCTCGATGTTCATGCATTACACAAATTGCCACATTTGTTTCTGAGTTTTGAATGCTAAAGGAACAAGGCAAAACTGTACACAACCGGATGATGAGTCATCTGAGTAACCTCAACTAGCTTCGATTTCCTGTATTGGACGAGGCAGACCAGATGATGAGTAATCCTGCTAGCCTCAACCCACTGAAGCTGGCTTTGCTGGAAGAGGCAAATCGGACGAAGAGTTGTCTAGCAAGCCTCGACCAACATTGACTGCCAGTGACCGGTGGAATAAATCGGATGACTCTTCGTCCGACTTTACTCTCTTGGTTAGGGCAGTAGTATACACCATGGTACAAATTTCTTACTTCATCCTCCATTTTTTCTTTATTGCCATACAATATGATTGTATTGCTCTAAAGTCAGACCCTTTTATTTGTTAACATAAGATGTTAAAAGTTCAAAAATTAGAAACATGTTGTGAATATTTTACATTGATGAATATGACTTATATTTTTTATATGATTATCTTGACATCATGAATGGATCATAGACTAGTAGATGGATTATAATATGTTTATATTTGATTCATGGTTTGTAATTGAGACATAAGTCTCATTTAATTTTACAAGAGTGTAATTTGTAGTGAAACATATAAATGATGTAATTGGTACGAAGAAGCTTGTAAAGGAAGTTGAAATGTTCAAGATGCCAAGACCTTTTGAAGACATTTGATGTGCTTTCTTAGAATAATGGTTGATTAAGTCCATGATCCACTATTTTTATGGTTGTTGCATATATGTTTGTTTATGTGCTTATATACCTGTGATGTTAGCTATTAAATGAACTTGTATGCAAAGTGTGAGATCTTATAAAGACTAAAATCTTTCTATGTGCTAATTAATATTAGATTGTAAGCAGTAAAATGTTTATCATTGCCTTCCACCATCCTAGGTTAGTATATGCTTAATTGGATATGTCTTGGCAAACCCAAAGGTACAAAAACATATTTCATGATAAGTTCTAACTATACCTAGTAAGCATGAGATGTTGTGTTGTTTCAATATACATGGCTAAGAATGCACAAAAGCTGAGGTCATGGGATTCAAATTGTCGCATACATTATGATGGTGGGTGTACTCTAACTAAATTACTGCGCCAATAATGCACTAAAGTTGAGGCTTCAGTGATTTAGGGGCAAAAGACCACAACCTATATAAGATATAGATAGTAATAGTTGCTAACTCTTAATATTGTATTCCAAGAATACACCAAAGCTGAAGGGTATTCATATACAGAGAAGTTGATCACCTACTAATGCGTCTTTTATTAGTTTCATGTTTTTCATTTAGAAAGTGTGAGATTTGATAAAACTAGTGGGATGTACTATTTAATTGAAGTCCAAATTAAATAGTTTTTACATGTTTACATCAACTGATGATATTACTTTCTTCATTATTATGTTTCCTGCAGTGTGTATTATGGCTTCTATATCGAACCCTGTATTTCGTACTCTTGATAATAATCGACTCACCAGAACTAATTACAATGATTGGCTCTGTCATTTGAGAATAGTTCTCAAGATGGAAAAAATTGAATATATTTTGGAAAAGTCCCCAATTGTTAGTCTTCCTGAAAATACTTTTGAAACAGAACGTGAAACTTATGATCAATGGGTTGAACATGATTTACGTGCTATAAGTTATATTCTTGCATCTATGACTAATGAGCTGCAGTGACAACATGAGAAAATGTCTAATGCAGTGAGTATGATTTTGAACTTGCAAGACTTGTATGATGAATAGAGTCGTGCAGTTAGATATGAAATATCTAAAGACTTGTTCAGGGCATGGATGGAAGAGGGTTCATATGTCAACAAACATGTCCTCAAGATGATTAATTTGATTACTCAGCTTGAGCCATTTGATTTTGTTATGGACTTTCAGCTTCAAACAGATTTGATCCTTCAGTCCTTGTCACTGTTGTTCAATCAATTTATCATAAACTTTCACATGAATAAGTTGGAGTGTTCTCTTCCTGAGTTGTTAAATATGTTGACTACTGCTCAAGGTCAAATGAAAGAAAAGGGAAAATAATATGTTCTTACTATTGCCTCTTCTTCTTTGGGCCAAAAGCCAAAGAAAAATAAAAAGAAGAAAAAGAAAGACTCTACTCCAAAGACTAGTGGAGGTGTTTCTAAAAAGAAAGATAAAGGTGCTCATCCAAAGGTAATTATTACCATTGTCAGCAGGATGGTCATTAGAAAAAGAAATGTCCTTTATATCTTCAGAGTTTAAAAGAGATAAGAGCTAAAGTAGCTTTTGATAAAGATAATTTTTATTTCATGTTTATGATTGAGACTAATCTTTCAGTTAGTCATCATATTACTTCTTCAATTTTAGATTTTGGTGTTATATATCATATTTGTGTTTTTGAACAGAATCTAAATAATAGAAGTGCACTTGAGAAGTGTGAGATTGTTTTGAAGGGTGGTAACGGGGCAAGTATTAATGTTGTGGCCAAAGGAAGTATGAATGTGCATATGCCTACTGGACATGTTTTGAATCTTAAAGATGTTTTACGTGTACCAAATGTAGTTTGGAATATACTGTTTATTCATAAACTGGCAGTAGAAAATTATGAATTTTCTTTTGTGGACAACCTTTGCTATATTTGTTAAGGTAATGAATATGTAGGCAGGGGCATTTTGGTAAACAGTCTTTATCATCTTGACATGAATGAAAGTTTGCATATTCTATCTTCTTCTACTTCAAAACAAAAGTGTTCTAGAGATAATCATGATAATCCTAAACAATTTTGCCATTTAAGACTTGGTCATATTAATGACAAAATATTAGCATGGTTGGCTCAAAATGCATGGACTTATCGGTTTATTGGGTTGTGAACCTAACCCAATTTGTGAATCTTGTCTGCTTGGTAAAATGACTAAATCACCTTTTGTAGGACAAGGGGTTAGGTCCACAGAACTGTTAGGATTAATACATAGTGATATAACCGGACCATTTAAGGAAATGGCTCGAGGTAGTTATTACTACTTCATAACCTTTATTGATGATTATTTGGAGCATGGTTATATATACTTGATGAAGTATAAATCTGAAGATTTTGAAAAGTTCAAAGAGTTTAAGGTTGAAGTAAAAAACCAATGGGAAAAAAGTATTGAAAACCTTCGATCAGATTGTGGATGTGAATACTTAAGTACTGAGTTTATTGACTATCTCAAGAATGCTGGTATACATCACAATTGGCAATACCTACTATACTACAATTAAATGGGATTTATTAGCACATAAATCGTACATTGTTGGACATGATACAATCAATGATCAGTTATATTGATCTTCCTATTTCAATGTGGAGATATGCATCTTTTACGGCTATTTATTTTTTGAACAGAGTTCCAACTAAAGTGTTCCAACTACAGTATATGAGATGTGGGTTGATAGGAAGCCAAGTCTTAAGCATGTTAAGATTTCGGTTGTCCATCTTTTGTCAAAAAACTTAAAAAGGACAAGTTGAAAACCAGAGCTGATAAAGGTAGGTTTGTGGGATATCCTAAGGAAACTAAAGGGTATTATTTTTATTTTCCTAGTGATCATAGGATTTTGGTCAGTCATGATGATGTCTTTCTTGAGAAAGAGTTTATTCAAGAAGGAGGTAGTGGGAGAAAAATAGAATTAGAGGAAAATTCCTCTATACCACAAAACAACCTAGATCAAGATTCTGAATCTGTTCGGCAGAGTCCGAATTTGTGGTTGGAGATAATGATCATGTTGATGATCCTACTACTTATGAGAAAATGATATGTGATATCAATTCTGAGAAGTGGAAACAAGCAATGCAAGTAGAAATGGATTCCATGTACTCCAATCAAGTTTAGACCTTGGTAGACCCACCTGAAGGTATCGTACCTATAGGGTATAAATGGGTCTTCAAAAGAAAACTTGGAGTTGATGGGAAAGTTGAGACTTTTAAAGCTAAACTCATTGTTGAAGAGCTATCGTCAAAAACAAGGTGTTGATTATGACAAAACCTTTTCCCCAGTCACTATGCTTAAATCCATTCATATTATACTTGCTATTACTACATACTATGACTATGATATTTGGCAAATGAATGTCAAAACTGCGTTCCTAAGTAGATTTCTTGATGAAGATATCTGTATGGAACAACCTCAAGGTTTTGAGTCCAAAGATCTTAAAGTATGCAAGCTTAAAAGATCAATTTATGGTCTTAAACAAGTTTCTTGATCTTGGAACATTAGATTCAATAATAAGATTAAAGAGTTTGGTTTCATTAAGAATAAAGATATACCCTATGTTTATAAAAAATGTTAATGGTAGTACGATCACTTTCCTAATCTTTTATGTTGATGACATCCTTAACATAGGTAATGATACAAGACAGATGATGTCAACAAAGTTCTGGTTGAGGAATACATTCTCCATGAAAGATTTGGGAGAAACCACTTATATCTTGGGAATTCGTGTCTATAGAGATAGAGCAAAAATGTTGATTGGCTTATCCCAAAGTACATATATAGAAAGAATATTAAAGAAGTTCAAGATGGATAATTCTAAGAAAGGTTTCCTACCTATGAGGCATATAATACATCTTTCTAAAGAAATATCTCCCAAAACCATTGAGGAACAGAAACGCATGGACAAGGTACCTTATGCTTCGGCCATAGGTAGTCTCATGTATGTCATTCTATGTACATGACCTAATATTGTACATGCTTTAAATATTAAGAGTAGATATCAGTTCGATCCTAGTGAGGGTCACTGGATATCTGTAAAATATATCCTCAAATACTTGAGAAAGACTAAGGATATTGTTTTAATTTATGAAGATGGTGAACTCCGTGTTAATGGTTACACCAATTCAGATTTTCAATCTGATATAGATGATAGAAAATCTATATTTGAATTCATATTTGTATGTAATAAAGGAGTCGTTAGTTGGAAGAGTTCCAAATAACCTGTGACTGTTGATTCCACTACAGAAGTCCAATACATTTTCGCATGTGATGTTACAAAATAAGTTGTTTGGATTAAAAAGTTTGTAAAAAAGCTAGGATTGATTCTATCCATTGAATTGTAGAAAACTTTGTATTGCGATAACAATGGGGCTATTGCACAAGCTAAGAAACCAATATCTTACCAAAAATCCAAACACATTGACAGGAGGTTTCATATTATTCGTGAGGTTGTGGCTCGAAAAGAAATAAGTTTACAAAAAGTTCTTACGTTTGATAATATAGTTGACCCACTTACCAAAGCTATGAGTCAGTCACAACTGGATCATCATCTTGAGAAGATGGGTATGAGATACCATAGTATGATGCACTAATACTATGTAATATAATATTAGTGTAAATGGGAGATTGTTGGTGATATGCCCTAATGCTATATAGTTGGATGACCTATTTTGGGCATTTGATATAAATTTGTATATTATGGCAATGTTTTAATTAATATAATAGCATGTTTGTGACATTCATATTCTCCATATTTCTCTATATGAATGAGTCCCTAATATTTTTATTAAAAGAATGTATTCTAAAGTGTTTAGAATATCTTGGCATATTTCTTTAGCATAATAAATATTTATAGTTGTTCATAGTCCTTAGGTTATTTGAGCGGGACTTCAATAATCTATTATGGACTATCCTATGTGTTGTTAGCTTTGATTAATATGAGATGTTAATGTTAAAGGATGTTGAGGCATGTATCATAATAGCATATGATACGGTTAATAAACATATGGGTGATTATTAGTTGAATAGATTATTGAATGTGACAGAAATAACAAATTACATGGCTTTGGATTAATAATTTGTTATTCATTGTGATTGTGCATATAATATCCCACATCGGTAGAATATGGTGTGATTGTGTGCTTTATAAGGGGGTGTTATAGGTATAAGGAATAACTTGTGTTAACCATTTTGGGCCAGTAGAAAAGAGGGTCCAAGTAGTTATTTCTTATGCCTAACAACACCAATCACACTGTGGGCTTGGGGTTCTGGGCTCGAGGCATGACAGAATGGTACCAGAGCAAGTCACTAGCTGGTACGAGAACTAAGTGTTATACGGGACAAAGTGTTACACCAAGGAGATGGTGGGAGCTACCTCTTGAACTCGTAGGAGCTACCTCTAGTATGGTTTACTGTTTGGGTGGTCCTCGTTATGTGGACCCCTAACGAGGATGTCAGGTCTTTAACGGAGAATGTGTGTAATATCCTACATAGACGAAATATAGTATGATTATGTGTTTTATAAAGTGGTGTTATGGGTGTAAGGAATAACTTGGATTAACCATTTTGGGCTAGTAGAAAAGTGGGCCCAAGTAGTTATTTCTTATGTCTAACAACACCACTCGCGATGCGGGCATAGGGTTCTAGGCTCGGGACGTGACAATGCATGTAATCTTTTGACTTGAGACATTACGGCTGCCGTATGTATTGGAGTTTAATACTTGCTTTTGGACTATCCTTGTATTCATTCATAAGATTAGTTATGATCACTTGCTAGTATTATTCTTCCAATGTAGCGAGTAACAGATAGTTGTCAAGATAAGATCCATTAACCTCCAGCGAGAGAGAATATTCTACGTGATCTAAGTTTTGTTGTTCAATGAGGAAGTCCTCAGCCAAGGCATGTGTCATCCCTCATTCCACTATTTGGATTTATGCATAGTATTGAGTTTATGAACTTAATCATTCAATGGTTTTTACTGGATCGGGACATATTAATGGAAGTATTGAATTGCATGGATCAAGACATATTAATGGAAGGATTGAATTGCATGGTAATTCACGACTATAAATAAGTTTACTTGAAATGGACTTCATTGCCTTACAAATTGTCTTGATATGTTGCTAGACGTCACTCATGACCTTTGAGGGTGTTTTGAGAATGAGGAAGACATTTTCAAAACTAATTGAATAGTTCGGATGACATCGAAGGTGTTCGGTGTTTTCTCATTGCTACATGGTGGTGAACCTTAAAGGTCACTCATAATAAAGCATAGTGAGTAGGTTTCTATTGAGCTTGTGTCTTGATCCTCTTTGAATTATTAAGGTGTTAACAATGATATTCTGAACCATTAAACGTTAATGGGGCCAATATGTAATTATGGTTAAGTATAGGGGCTTATGTGCAAATATAGAAAAGTTATTTCTATGATTTAATCTAACAGTGATTAGATTAAATGTTAATCCTGATTAGTTTGTCAATCTTGATTAAAACATTATTTGGAAAGTTAATGAATTTCATAATTCATTTAATATCCAACATAAGCATGATGTATGGCAATATTGCATCGGATGTTTAATTGGATACTTGTACACCTCATTAACCAGGTCATATATATATGATAATAATGTGACTTAGCATGGCATATACATATGATGAATATACATACACATAAACTTGTGGTGTATATTAAAAGGGGCCATAAGATATTTTTCTTAGATAGATTATTAGATAAGCTTGATAAGAAAAATGCTAGATCAGAAATTTTTCTCTTATCTGCTAGAGTAAGGCATTAGCTGAGAGAGAAAAAGAAGAGAGAAAAAGGAAGCTTTGCTCTTCTATACGATCAAGTGTATGTGTCGTCAACAAGTAATACAGTAATAAGTAGAGATCATTCCCACGAGAACTGTGATTACTAAGTACCGAAATTAATCTAGCTTTAACTTTATTTGGATAACCAAATTGATAGATTGCAAACAAAAACTAATAACTAAGAAACTTATGAAATTAACAACTAAGGCAATTATAAAATCGATAAAAGAGGATAAATCAATAATTAAAAGGCTCTAGGGTTTCCGACTTCACCAAGATTAATCCCACTTGAATCCCCTGAATTGAATTAATTAATGTCTATTCCTTATGTTGCCAGCAATTTCGCTAAGGTGGTTATTAATCTTTCTCAAGCATCAATAACATATCTCAATAAGTAAACTAACTACATCTCTGTGATAATTGTGAACTTATGGAACTTATTAAGCCCTAGAAATTCAAGTGTTATGAAAGATTTCATAAATATCTCTATCTTATGATAATCTAACAGTATCTCAAACGTGGTCTAATTTGATTATCATTTCTCAGTCTCAAACCAAACCACAAAACATACAACTGTTGGCCAGGCAATCACAAGTATTAAGTTAAGAATGAAATACTCAACATCTATTTGGAATAATGCATCAATCAATCAAAACAAATAGAATTCAAGTGTTCTTAATCTGGCTATATCGTAGCCTAGAAAAGTAACTTAGAACATAATCACGAAATTAAACAAAATTCAAAACTTAATGTAATTCATTGTGAAAGAAAAAGGAAAAACTAGGATTTTCAAGAAGAATCGGGGTAGAAGTCCGTCTCCGGATTGTTTTCTGTCTTCAACTCCCGAATCCTGAAGTTTATATCTCTCTGGAACATTTTTTTCCTCCCAAAGTCGGCTCCTTCTTTCTGTATCAGACCTTGCTTTTATATGCTAGGGTTTTTCTCTCTTTTGTCTTTTGCCTAAAATAGCCCTTTGATATGAAAAGAAATTTCTCATTTTAGTCCCTGTGATGCAATGCAGTTGCGCTATGGCTGGTCAGAAATTGGTGTGCAAGTTCTATGCATTCCACGATTTAATGCACGACCAGTCTTTGATATTTCTCCCCTATTTAGCTCATAAATCAATCTTGCTCCCAAATGTTACCTATGCCATGAAACAAGCAAAAAACCCATAAGGTTGCTTATAAATTAATCGACAACTAACAAAAATTAAGTAGAAAGGTGTTGAAATATTATGTAAATAATTCACCCAACAAACACCCCCAAACTTAAACTTTGTGACATCCTCAAGAAAAAAACACAACTAAAGCAAAACGACCCTGAAGATTAAAGATTCAACAAAATAACTCATAAAAGTAATGTTGTAGGATATTCAATTTTCCACGGCCTCAGTAGCATTTTTCAACACTCAACTTCAAGAGATATTTCCAAAAACTCATTCTAGGATTTTCAATGGAGCATATGCCAACTCTACTTCTCATACCCAAAAATTTATCAACACATCTCTTTTTTTTTTTCTTGTCACTTCCTCAACATTCATTCACAACATTTACAATTACACATAGAGCACACACTCCCCTAAACTTGCTTTTTTACATTAACTACAAAGGGTGTCGCTCTTTTTTCTTTCTTTTAAATTTTTTTTGCACAACAACAAGCCATTTCACTCGGTCATAACACCTTCCATCCTTCAACACAACCATAGCTCCAAATAATCCTCCTATAATAATCACATGTTGTGAGTAGAAAGGTTATTATTTGGGGAATTAAACTTGAAAAGCTAAGGAAGCTATCACGTGCTACACAAAGAAAGAAAAGGCTAATTAAGTCTCAAATGGATGGACTATGGATATTCAATTATTACGCAGGTTGGCTTGAAAGGCTCAAACTATCCAAAGATGGCCTAAATCATCTCTCTAAAGCTATGTAATCTAGGATTTCACCTCAATTGACAATCAAGCAAGTTCTAAAGTCCTATGATCATGTTTATGTTCACTTAAGCTCAGATAAACCTTCTCTAAGTAGCACACTAACTAGGTGAGGCTAAGTATGCAATGTGTGGAGTTTCTCCGTAAAACGAAGCTATGCTTCAATCAATCATCCTCACTACTATCATGTCATTCTTATGCTACTCATCATTGACCTAATTTCTCATCCTTTCAATATCACCTTCAACTGTTTTTGGTTTTTTTTTTAAACTGTAAAAAGAAATAACCAAACATCTAGAAAATAAAAGTAAACAGACTCTAAACAGAACAAGTTAACAAGGTAGACACCAAATAACTACCCTCAAACATTAAAGCGAGACATTGTCCTCAATGACTAAAAGTAAAGAAAAGAAAGTAGAGGACTTCCCTGAGTATCCATTGAAAGATCGAACAAGATTGACATGAATTACAAGCTTTGGCCGAACCATACATGGCGCATTTCAAAAAATTTACAAGCATTCTAGCAAGAATCAACATGTAATCTCCAATCTATGTCTATAAAACTAGCACACACACACACACACACACATATATATATATATATATATATATATGTATATATGTATACATATATACATATATACATATATATATATATAGATGATGTAGTTCTTGAACCCTTATAACTTGAAGGCTCTAGTTGGTCCACCAAGCATCCAAAGTCCTCCAATCCTTTTGAAAAACAAAAGGTGCTAGTATATCTTCAAGAGACTAAGCTTAAAGTGTGGTTTTTATTTTGCAAAGGAAAAACTTCTACTTCTTGCTAGGTATGGCCGAATGACTCAAGGTAGAAGATGAAGTTTTTCTCTTTCTTGCTCTTGGTGTGTGCCATGTGTGTGTAGGCATGTAAGAAAGAGAAGTTCACTTGCATTATTTAATAGTAATCTCTATTATATTATTCTAATGCAAGACAAATTACCCAATCAAAGAGATTAGAAGAGTGTAAGATTGGATAATCCTTTTGCATGTTATTGGATTGTAATCATTACAATCCAATGGCTAGCTAAATCTTCTCTTTCTTGCTCTTGTTGGCCGATTATATGCATGAAAGGGAGAGAATGTTGTCTTCTAAATAGATTAATATAATCACTATTATATTAACATATATTATGCAAAAAGAAACCAATCAAAAAAGGCTAGTTTAAATGGAAGACAAGATACCTTTTTTGCATGGCTTTGGATTGTAATTGATGTGACTGTATTTGCAATACTCAAACCTTGGTATTTTTACTATATTTGCATTTTAACTTTGGGATAACTGCAACACTTTGATACTTTCGATGCAATGTAGGAGAATACCGGAAAGTGAAAGTTCAGACCCAAAAAGATCCAAAATGCAAGTCATCAAGAGAAAATTAGGGAAAGCACACGGAACGGTAGAAGAATGAAGCCGATAGAGACGGAATTTGGCCAAAACCAGTACATAATCAAACTCGAAACGTTGAAAATAACCCAAAAATGCCTCAGTCAATGCTCGGTCAAAGCTCAGTCAAAAGTCAAAATTCTAGCCTAGAAAGTCAACAAAAGGGCCCTCGAACGCGCCCTTTTGGCGCTCGAGAGCCCTCCACGAATATTCCATAACATTCCGAAAGAAAACACATGACAAAGAGTCAGGCGTTGGAGCAGACGCGCGCTCAAACACACCTTAGTGGTGCTCGAGTGCGCTGAAGAAGCTTTTGGAAAGCTGACATGGCACGCGCTAATTAGAGAAAAGCCGAGCGCGTTTCTGAAAAAATTGCCTATAAACACCCCCTCTCCCCACCGAAAATGTTAATTAATTTGGGATTTTGGTTATTTTTAATCAATTTTCAAGTTAATTCTTGTTAGTTTTTAGTCGTAGTTTATTAATAGGGTACGAAGGAAATCCCATCTAAGTGGTTCTTATTCAGAGAAATTTTGCCCGAATAGCTACTATTAGGGGAAAGTCTGACCCAAGTAGTTATTATCCGAGGGAAGTTCTGTCCGAATAGCTTTTAATAGAAAAACTCTTATTCGGGAGAAACTCATCCCTAGTAGTTCTTATTTGGGGAAAATTAGCTCCACCTGAATAACTACTTTGTATTGGACCTCTGCTCAATTTTCGAGGATAAAAAATACGGGTTCATCAATATGGGAGAGCCTTTCTTGACTCTCTTTTATTTACATAACTCGTATTCATTTATATCTGAGTAGATTGATATCTAGGGGTAAATATTGTAAATGATAGTATTTTAATATATGGTCTCAGATTTAGCTTATTCAATTCATATTGCAATGTATGGCTTGTTTTAATTTAGTACTCATACGTAATGTTTTTAAAGTAGATGTTATGAATGCTTTACTTTTGTATCATAATATTACACTTGTAGTTCATATTATGATTATGTTACTTTAGTGCCATATAATTGTTTTAATCATGAGTCTATAGGTTGTATCATAGACTCCATGAAACTATAGGTTGTACCATAGTTTCTATCTGTAAGATTAATTCCTTGTTTAGTTTGTCTTGTTGTACTTGGTTAAAATAAGCTAAGTAGATTAACTAGGTCTATAGCGTTTAGCTTAACTGGGTGTATGCTTGTCGCTTAAGCCCTTGCAGAATTGAATAACCTAGATACCGAGCTTATATTAATTGCCTCATTTACATATTCTAACCCCTAGATCACTACCTCTCGTATCCATATTTAGTTAGTTTAACTTAGATAATTTAGTTAATCGTAGTTTAATTTACACTCCAATTGCGAACTTGTCACTTAAGCATTTTAAACACTTTCACACTACTTCACTAACTTAACTAATGAGCTTCCCTGTGGTACGATTTTGCACTTTAAGTACACTACACTATGAAGATCCATTCACTTGTGGGTATTTAAACTTGGTCTATTTTGTACATTTTTCACACGACCACCTTATCAGCATCAAGTTTTTGGTGCCGTTGTCGGGGAAGTACGGTTTAGTTTAACTTTTGAATTAAACTGTGAACTTGTTTTAAGTGTTGTAATTATTGTCTGTATTTGTTTTAAATTGTATAGATTCTACTTGTAAAGTATTTTGTTCATAGTTTATAAATTTGTATATTGTCTATATAATACCTGCACATAAACTGTTTATATTATGCTTTGTTAAAATAGCTTGCACATATACTTAGCTTAATTTATGTCTTTAATTAAAGTACTTAGTTTAAATTATGTATTTATTTCCAGTACTTAGTTTACTTTCTGTATTTAGTTTAGCGTACTTAGCTTATGTCATGTCGTTACTTATTGCACTTAGCTATAGTTTATTTTGCATGCACGGGCATCGTTCATTAAATTCGGAACTCGCCCAGTTTGATCCTGAGCCCCAAAAAACTCCACGAATGAGATTCCAAGTCCCGATGGCGGAACAAAGGAAATATTCAAAACATACCGCCTCTTCCTATAGCTCAATGTGAAACCCCACTTTTCTATCCTGTCTCGTTTTGCGTGCTTTATGTGCTATATGACTTAGAATGTGATAATTTTGATATTAATACTCCTAGAACATGCTAAATGTGCATTCATCAAATTTTCATAAAAAACGGAGTCAGAAATTTTATCGTCTACTTTTAGTGAATAGTATTTTTGAAACACGTCCGCTGAAATTTTGAAACTGGTCTTTTTAACCCTTTTAGACCTAGTCCTCGGACTTTAATAGACCTGTGTTTGATGAAATCGATTTTTAAATCGGCTTAGAAATTTATTAGGGTTTTTACACCGACTTTTGCGAAAATTGAGTTTTAAGCCGACTCGAGTTGAATTGTTTGGATATAAAACTTCTTGTCACCAAAAAATAACCTACTTGAGCTATCTTGGGTGTTGTATAATTGTTTTGAGTAATGGTGATCAAAAAAATGAATTTAAAGTCAAGAAAACACTAAAAATCAATTAGTTTCAACTTTGACTTTCATTTAAGTTGTTGACCTTTATGCATATATCACCAACACACACAAGCAAAGCACAAAAACACACCCATTTGCACACACATAGCCGTGAGGAAGGAGAGGAAAAAAGAGAAAGAAATTTCAAGGTTTTCAAAGCAAAATTTCAAGGAAAAGCTAGTTTTTGTCCGTAGATTTTCGTGCCGAGTTGGATTCTGCTTGTTGGGCACGCATTGCACGCATATCTAGGCTTATTTCGCATCTAAGGTAAGAGAAAAATTCTAGATCTCAAAACTCATCTTTTATATTTTTGCGTAGAATTGATTATTAAACCGTTAAAATGTTAATTTGATGTTAAATTATTGCTCCATGCATGCTAGGGATCATTTATATGTAATCTTACGAGATTTGAACCGTTGTAGCATAATTATTTATTTTTGGGTATTTAAAGTTGAGTTATTTGCCATTTCTTGATTATCTTGAGTTGTATTGGTTGAAATCGATTGCCGTCGATTTCTAAAAGTTTGATAATTACGTGGTAGTGCTGTTGTAATGCCGAATTTTCGATTGTAATGTCTGTGTGAAAGTTCGGAAATTTCAGGCATGACACACTAGGGTTTTAGGGTTGTTGGGCATGATTTGGATGTGTTTTGGTTGGTTTCCGAGGGGGCTAATGTAGTTGATTGATTGGGTGAGTGATAGAAACTGATTTGGAGTGGTTTGGACTAGTAGAATGTAGGTTATGAATATTTGAAGTTTAGGTTGTCTTTCTTTCAAATGTTAAATTATGCCTTTAGTTGATTGGGTGTGGTTTAAGTGATTGAATTGTGAGTTGATGATGGGTAAACTAGGGTTTGATTGTGTGTTTAACGCATGTTCAATTGGATGGCCTACTTTGTCATCTAACTTAGTTATTTGTTGTTAAATTGATTATTGATGTTATTATGATGATAATATGGTTATTGATTGATGATTGATGAACCGGGAGATAGTCAACGGAAAAGGTTGTCCTCCTGTGAATGATTGATGTTTATTATTATTGCTGAGTCTTTGGTATGTGTGTGCCACCTCTCGGGCAGCATCGGGCTGTCGGGTTGATAACGGGATGACTACCAGAGACTACCTCCAACTCGTATGACAGAGGTGTCATGGAGGGAGAGGTTATTGAGGTACCTCATGTGCGTGAGTTTATGGGAGTCACAAGAAGGCTGTTATGATCGTGATGGCGTTTGGAGCTACACCAACTAGTGTATCCTTTATTGAATGGTCATTATAGTTTATGTGATGATAGTATTATTGATTTTATTGTGTGTTTACTTGCTCAAAGGATCATTTCTAAAGAGTATAGTAAATACTGATCGTGATCTATCGGATCCTCACTGGCTTATTTTATATAAGCTCACTTTCTATTATTGCATGCTAACAGGTGTTGTAGAGCAGGACTACGGGTATGTGCCTCCTGAAGAGAAAAATGTGCCTTTCGTGGATGAGTCTTATATTCCAGAGTCTTATCCTTGATGTTGTATTGTTTTGCTATCTTGTATAATAACCTAGTTGACTTTTATATGCTTTGTAGTTTATAATGTATGAGATGTTGAAAAGTTAATGAATTAGTTGATGCTAACTTAGTAGCCTTCTTTTGTTTATGATTAGGTTGCTAGATTGGTTCAATATATTTTTGAAATGTATATTAAGGTTCATGTATTATGTTGTAACGGAGGCGTATAACAAAGAATGATTATGGTGTAATATGGTTATGTTGTATGTTGTTATTTTATTGAGGAGTTGTTTGTTGTATGGTTTATGGAGTTGATGTATGATGTTCTAGTGAGGTTGGATTAGAGCCTCGGTATCCTATTTACTATCATTATAATGCCAAAATTCCGTTGCGTCCTGACTGAATATATGAGGGGTCGAGTTGGGGCGTGACATTTAAGTGGTATCAGAGCGCTTGTTTAGATGTCAGCCGGGGTATTCTCTGAATGTGGGTAATGGTCTTAGCATGAAAGTATGTATGAAAAGAAAGAAAAGAGAACTATGTATTAATATGATTAAATGATTAAGTAATTAAGTTATTATGTGATTTAGTGCTTATATGATTATGTGATCAATTTGTTTATGTGTTTTATATGAGTTTATTGTTTATATGTGTTAATAATTGTTTATAACCTGTTTACGTGCTATAACCTGTGCTAACTCTTTGATTAGTAGAATGGCCAGTAGACCAAGGACCAGAGGTAGGCCCGAGGTAGTAGATGAGACTCCTGGTAATGCGGCACCGGGCCGTGATAGGGGTGATGATCGTTTGGGGGCAGCTATGGATAGGATTGCTAAGTTAGTGGCCGGACAGGCATAGTTGTTAGCAGGGCAGGCTACCCAGACTCAGGCTTTGCAGGCTCAGCTATTGAATGTACAGGGTGGAAACCACGGGCGTGGTACCCTGAAAGAGTTCTTCGGGTATCATCCACCTAGATTTCAGGGGGAACCCGATGATCGGAAGGCTGAAGCGTGGATTAATAAGGTGGAGAAGATTTATGATCCTCTTGATTACACCAATGAGCGAAAGGTTTCCTTTGTTGTATATTTGTTCGATGATGAGGCAGAGGAATGGTGCCGCACAGTGAGAGCTAGCTGGGAGACTCGGGGTGTTCTTTATGCCTGGGATACCTTCTTGAGAGCATTTCAGGAGAAGTATGTCCCGAGGATTGCACGGGAGAGGAGAGATGCTGAGTTTCTGTCTCTGATTCAGGGGGATGCCTCAGTCGCTCAGTATAAGGCCACCTTTACTCGATTGTCGCGGTATGCACCGAAGTATGTGGCTGATGAGGAGTGGAGGACTCATAGATTTATGTTGGGGTTGAGGCCCGAGATTCAGGATGCGATGGCTCTGAATCGATATGATATATTCACTGAGGCCTTTGATGCAGCTTCTAGGTTAGAAAAGAAAAAAGGGGATCAGCTTGTGTCTAGTCAGCCTAGTAAGAGGCCGTATCAGCCGCAGTTTCAGCAAAGCATGTATAGGCCTCCCGTACAGCAGGTTGTGTACAGGCCACCATCTCAGCAGGGTTCTTTTAGGCCACATGGACAGCAGAGTTATTATCGGCCTCAGTTTCAGCAGGGGTCATATCAGGTTCAGTCCCAGTTTAGGCCAGCCCAGTCTCAAGGTCAGTACAGGCCTAGTTTGGTAAGGCCTCAGCAGCAGGCTGGTTCAGCTGTTTCTTCAGCTTCTGGTTCTTCCAGGGGCAGTGTTAGTGCATTATCACCACAGTGTACACACTGCAAACGCACGGGGCATGTAGAGGCCGATTGCAGAGTGAAGGCAGGGACGTGTTTAGGATGCGGTAGCAATCAGCATAGGGCGAGGGATTGCCCTAGATATTTGAGGACTGAGGGTCGGACAGCGACTCAGGGTTATCAGGGCCGACCTACGGCCAGTGCACCTCAACAGCAACGGGTTCAGGCTCGGGCCTACGTAGTTGATTTGGAGGAGATGCCTGAGGATACTACAGTGGTAGAAGGTAACTTCCTTATACTTGATCAACTTGTTAAAGTGTTGATTGATTCTGGTGCTACGCATTCTTTCATTACTCTTGCTTGTGTGCAACGTGTTAATATGCAACCTGAAAGATTGCCTTATGTGGTTGAGATTAGAACCTCTTTGACTGATAAGTATGTGACTAGCTTAGTTTGTAAGGATTGTAAAATACATGTTAGGGGCATAGTTTTCCTTCGGACCTTATCTTATTTCCTATACGGGGGTATGATGTTATCTTGGGTAGGGATTGGCTTTCTAAGTATGATGCCTAGTTAAATTGTAGAACCAAGGTAGTACGGTTTCGATTGCCAGATCAGCCAGTAGTAGAGGTAGCAGGGAACCGGAATGCTAAAACGAGCTTTGTTATCTCAGCAACTAAAGCTGTTAAGTTGGTGAGTAATGGGCGTTCGAGTTATTTAGCTTATTTGATCAATAAGCCATCTGATAAGTTACAGTTGGAGGAAGTTCCTATTATTCGGGAATATCCAAATGTATTTCCCGAGGAGTTGCCAGGGTTACCACTAAAGAGAGATGTGGAGTTTGTGATCAATCTTATTCCCAGTACTCAACCTATTTCTAAATCAGCGTACCGAATGACACCAGCTGAGTTGAAGGAGTTGAAAACTCAGTTGCAGGAGTTGTTGGAGAAGGGGTTCATTCAGCAGAGTTCTTCACCTTGGGGAGCTCCTATTTTATTTGTGAAGAAGAAGGATGGTACATTGAGATTGTGTATTGATTACCGTGGTTTGAATCAGGTGACCATCAAGAATAAATATCCTTTGCCACTGATTGACGAGCTGTTTGATCAACTTCAGGGAGCCAAAGTCTACTCTAAGTTTGACTTGAGGTAGGCACATTATCAGCTTCGGATTCATACAGAGGATGTTCCGAAGTCTGCCTTCAAGACTCGGTACGGGCATTATGAGTTTGTTGTTATGCCCTTTGGATTAACTAATGCACCGGCAGCATTCATGGATCTTACACATCGGGTTTTTCACCCGTATTTAGACCAGTTCGTGGTAATCTTTATTGATGATATCTTGGTCTATTCTAAATCTGAATCGGAGCACGAGCAACATCTACGACTTGTCTTATAGAAACTACAGGAACATCAATTGTTTGCAAAATTCCGCAAATGTGAATTTTGGCTGCAACGCATATCTTTTCTTGGCCACGTGATTACACAGAGCGGTATATCTGTAGATCCCACTGTGAAACCCTACTTTTCTATCTTATCTCGTTTTGCGTGCTTTATCTCGTTTTGCGTGAATTAACCTGTCTATGTGCTATGTGACTTAGAATGTGGTAATTTTGATATCAATACTCCTAGAACATGCTAAATGTGCATTCATGAAATTTTCATCAAAAACGGAGTCAGAAATTTTATCGTCGACTTTTAGTGAATAGTATTTTCAAAACACGTCCGCTAAAATTTTGAAATTGGTCTTTTTAACCCTTCTAGACCTAGTCCACGGACTTTAATAGACCTGTGTTTGATTAAAACGGTTTTAAAATCGGCTTAGGAATTTATTAGGGTTTTACATTGACTTTTGCAAAAATCGAGTTTTAAACCGACATGGGTGAAATTGTTTGATTGTAAAACTTCTTGTCACCTAAAAATAACCTACTTGAGCTATCTTGGGTGTTGAATAATTGTTTTGAACTTTGGTGATCAAGAAAATGCATTTAAAGTCAAGAAAACACAAAAATACTAAGTTAATTCAACTTTGACTTTATTTAAAATGTTGACCTTTAAGCTTATATCACCAAAACACACTAAACACAACACAAAACACACTCCTCAACACACACAAAGGGCCGAGAGCTCCATAGGAGAAAACCAAGCTTTTTCTTCAACTTTTTCAAAGACATTTTTCATTAAAAGTTGCAATCCAAGGCCAATTTCCATCAACCAAAGCTTGATTCCACCTTTTGAGTATCCATTGAGCGCATTTCTAGGCTTATATCGCATCAAAGGTGAGAGAAAAATTCTAGATCTCAAAACTCATCTTTTGTATTTTTGCGTAGAATTGAATATCGAACCGTTAGAATGTTAATCTGATATTATATTATTGTTCCATGCATGCTAGGGATCATTTATATGTAATCCTACGAGATTTGAACAATTGTAGCATAATTATTATTTTTCGGGTATTTAAAGTTGATTAATTTGCTAAATGTTGATTATTTTTAGTTGTGTTGATCGGAATCGATTGCCGTCGATTTCTAAAAGTTTGATAATTATGTGGTAGAGCCGTTGTAATGCTGAATTTTCGATTGTGATGTCCGTGCTAAAATTCGGAAATTTCAGCCATGACACACTAGCGTTTTACGGTTATTGGGCATGATTTGGATGTGTTTTTGGTTTCTGAGGGGGCTAATGTAGTTGGATGATTGGGTGAGTGATAGAAACTGATTTGGAGCTGTGTGGATTAGTAGAATGTAAGATATGATTATTTGAAGTCTAGGTTGTGTTTCTTTAAAATGTTAGATTGAGCCTTAGTTGATTGGGTAGAGTTTGAGTGAGTGAATTGTGAGTTGTTGATGGGTAAACTAGGGTTTGATTGTGTGTTTAATGCATGTTCGGTTGGATGGCCTACTTTGTCATCTAACTTAGTTATTTGTTGTTAAATTGGTTATTGATGTTATTATGATGATAATATGATTATTGATGATTATTGATTGATGATTGATGCCAGGAGGTAGGCAGTTCTGCTAGACTGTCCTCCTGTGAATGATTGATGTTTATTATTATTGCTGAGTCTTTGGTATGTGTGTGCCACCTCTCGGGCAGCATCGGGCTGTCGGGTTGATAACGGCATGACTACCAGAGACTACCTCCAGCTCGCATGACGGAGGTGTCATGGAGGGCGAGGCTTGTGAGGTGCCTCGGGTGTGTGAGTTTATGGGAGTCACAAGAAGGCTGTTATGATCGTGATGGCATTTGGAGCTACACCAACTACTGTATCCTTTATTGAATGGTCATTATAGTTATGTGATGATAGTATTATTCATGTTATTGTGTGTTTACTTGCTCAAAGGATTATTTCCAAGGAGCTTAGTAAACCTTGCTTGAGATCTATCGGATCTTCACTGGGCTTATTTTATATAAGCTCACTCTCTATTATTGCATGCCTACAGGTGTACTTTCGTAGGATTACGGGTACGTGCCTCCTGAAGAGGAAAATGTGCCTTACGTGGATGAGTCTTATGTTCCGGAGTCTTATCCTTGATGTTGTACTATTTTATTATCTTGTAAATTATCTTAGTAGACTTTTATATGCTTTGTAGTTCATAGAGTAAAAGATGTTGAAAAGTTAATGAATTAGTTGATACTGTCTTAGTAGCCTTTCTTTTGTTTATGATTAGGTTGCTAGATTGGCTCAATATGTTTTTGTAATGTATATTAAGGGTTCATGTATTATGTTGGAACGGAGGTATATAATGAGGAATGTTTATTGTATAATATGGTTATGATGTATGTTGTTATGTTATTGAGAAGTTGTTTGTTGTATGGTTTATGGAGTTGATGTATGATGTCTTATTAAGGTTGGTTTAGAGCCTCGGTATCCTATTCACTGCGTTATACTGCCGAAATTCCGTTGCGTCCTGACTGATTATAGGAGGGGTCGAGTTGGGGCGTGACATTTAAGTGGTATCAAAGCGCATGTTAGTTGTCAGCCGGGGTATTCTCGGAATGTGGGTAATGGTCTTAGCATGAAAGTATGTATGAAAAGAAAGAAAAGTGATCTATGTATTAATATGATTAAATGGTTAAGTGATTATGTGATTATGTGACTTAGTGATTATATGATTATGTGATCAATTTGTTTATGTGTTTTATATGACTTTGTTGTTTATGTGCTAATAGTTGTTCATAACCTGTTTACGTGCTATAACCTGTGCTAACTCTTTGATTAGTAGAATGACGGGCAGACCGAGAACCAAAGGTAGGCCTGAGATGACTGATGAGACTCCTGGTAATAAGCACCGGGCCGTGATAGGGGTGATGACCGTTTGGGGGCAGCTATGGAGAGGATTGCTGAGTTAGTGGCCGGACAGGCCCAGTTGATAGAAGGGCAGGCTGCCCAGACTCAGGCTTGGCAGGCTCAGTTGTTGAATGTACAGGGTGGAAACCACGGGCGTGGTACCCTGAAAGAGTTCTTAGGGTATCATCCACCTAGATTTCAGGGGGGACCCGATGATCGGAAGGGTGAGGCGTGGATTAGCAAGGTGGAGAAAATTTATGATCCTCTTGACTATACCGATAAGCAAAAAGTCTCCTTTGTCGTGTACTTGTTAGATGATGAGGCAGAAGAGTGGTAGCGCACGGTAAGGACTAGCTGGGCGACTCAGGGTATACCGTATGTTTGGGGTGCCTTTCTGTTGGCATTCCGGGCAAAGTATGTCCCGAGAATCGCGAGGGAATGGAGAGAGGCAGAGTTTCTAGCCTTAGTGCAGGGAGTTGCTTCAGTGGCTCTATATGAGGCCACCTTTACTCGATTGTCCCGTTATGCACCGGAGTATGTGGCTAATGAGGAGCGGAGGACTCGTAGATTCATGTTGGGGTTGAGGCCCGAGATTCAGGATGTGATGGCTCTGAATCAGTATGATATATTCACGGAGGCCTTTGAGGCAGCTTCTAGACTAGAGAAGAGAAAGCGGGATCAGCTTGTGTCTAGTCAGCCCAGTAAGAGGCCGTATCAGCCGCAGTATTAGCAGAGTATGTATAGGCCTCCTGTTTAGCAGGTTGTGTACAGGCCACCAGTTCAGCAGGGTTCTTTTAGGCCATAGGGGCAGCAGAGTTATTATCGGCCTCAGTTTCAACAGGGGTCATATCAGGTTCAGTCCCAGTTCAGGCCAGCCCAGTCTCAGGGTCAGTACAGGCCTAGTTTGGTAAGACCTCAGCAGTAGCAGGCTAGATCAGCTGTTTCTTCAGCTCCTGGTTCTTCTAGGGGCAGTGTTAGTGCATCATCACCGCAGTGTACTCACTGCAACCGCACGGGGCATGTGGAGGCCGATTGCAGAGTGAAAGCAGGGACGTGTTTAGGTTGCGGCAGCAATCAGCACAGGGCGAGGGATTGCCCTAGGTATGCGAGGACTGAGGGTCGGACAGCGACTCAGGGTTATCAGGGCCGACCTGCGGCCAGTGCACCACAGCAGCAGCGGGTTCAGGCTCGGGCCTATGCAGTTGACTTAGAGGAGATACCTGAGGAGACTGCAGTTGTGGAAGGTAACTTCCTTATACTTGATCAACTTGTTAAAGTGTTGATTGATTCTGGTGCTACACATTCTTTCATTACCCCTGCTTGTGTGCAACGTGTTAATATGCAACCTGAAAGATTGCCTTATGTGGTTGAGATTAGTAGTTCTGTCACGCCCCAACTCGACCCCACCTATAATCAGTCGGGACGCAACGGAATTTCGGCGGCATAACGACAGTAAACAGATTTCCGAGGTTCTAAACCAACCTCATTAAACCTCATACATCCAGTAATTCCTCAATATAAACAACAACATACAACACAACCATATTATACAATAAAACATCCTCGTTATACGCCTCCGTTCCAACATGACATACAATACCTCAACTTTATCATACATTTCAAAAGTAAGTTGAGACACAACTACAATTTAAACATAGACAAAAGAAAGCCACTAAATTAACATCGTTTGGATCATCATCTTATGAACAACTATTACACTAAGAACCGTAAAGCATATAAAAGTCCATTAAGCTAATATACATGACATTTAACAACATAGAATCATGGATAAGACTCAGGAACATATGACTCATCCACGAAAGGCACGTTTTCCACATTCTCCTCTTCAGGAGGCACGTACCCGTAATCTTGTGAAAGTACACCTGAAACATGCATTAATAGAGAGTGAGCTTATATACATAAGCCCAGTGAGGATCCGATAGATCTCGACAGTATTCACTACGCTCCTTGGATTTAGTCCTTTGAGCAAGTAAACACACAACAACAATAATAACATAAATAAAGCTATCATCACATAACTATATAACCAATCAATAAGGATACTCTATTTGGTGTAGCTCCAAACGCCATCACGATCTCAACCGTTCTTCTTATAACTCCCCATTACTCACGCACCCGAGGTACCTCACTAACCCCTTCCCTCCATGACATCTCCGTCATGCGAGCTGGGGGTATCCTATGGCAGTCATGCCGTTATCAACCCAACAGCCCGACGCTGCCCGAGAGGTGGCACACACATACCAAGACTCCATATTCATCAATCATCATGCAAGCATAAATCAATCAATCAATTGGGAGATCAACAACAAGAGTGCCCGATTCCCGCATTCAATAATAATCAATCAATAACATCAATATAACATCAATATTAAATTAAACAACAAACAACGTAGTTAGATGACAAAGTAGGCAATCTAACCGGACATGCATAATATACATAATTAAACCCTAAATTTCTCAACAACGACTCACCATTGATCACTCGAACACTACCCAACCATCTAAGGACTCGTTCAAGAAATTAAAGAATGACAACCTAAACTTCTAAAATTCATAACTTACAATCTACTAATCCAAACATTGCCAAATCAGTTCCTATCACTCACCCATTCAACCTACTACATTAGCCCTCTCGGAAATCCACCATAACATCTCCAAAACATGCCCGATAACCCTAAAATCCTAAGATGTCATGGCTGGATTTTCCGGATTTACATACAAACAATGTAATAGAAAATTCGGCATTACAACAGCGCTAACACGTAATTATCAAGTATTTAGAAATCGACGGCAATCGATTTCGAGCAACGCAACTCAATTAAATCAACTTTGAACATTTTAATCAAAATTAAATACCCGGAAAATAAAAATTATGCTATATCCGACAGAAACTCGTAGTATTAGTATATAATGATCCCTAGCATGCAAGGAGCAATAATCTAACATCAGATTTCAATTCTAACGGTTCAATCTTCATTTATACGCAAAAACACAAAAATGACATTTTGAGATCTAGAATTTTTCTCTCACCTTAGATGCGATATAAGCCTAGGAATGCGTGCAATGCGTGCCCAACAAGCAGAATCCAAGTCGGTGCGAAGTTTCACGGACAAAAACTAGGTTTTTCTTTGAAAAATTGGATTGAAAGCTTGAGTTTTCTCTTCTCTTTTTCTCTCCTCAACCTCACGGCAATGTGTGTGTGTGTGATGGTGTTTTTGTGTTGTGTGAGTGTGTGTTGAGGACATTTGCTTATAAGGTCAATTATTTAATTAAAGTCAAAGTTATTTTAATAGGTATTTTTGTGTTTTGAATGACTTTAATTGCATTTTAGTGCTCACCAAGTTAAAATTAATTATGCAACCCCCAAGATATCTCAAGTGAGTTATTTTTAGGTGACAAGAAGTTTTACATTCGAAGAATTCCACCCGAGTCGGCTTAAAACTCGATTTTCGCAAAAGTCGGTGTAAAAACCCTAATAAATTCCTAAGCCGATTTTAAAACCGTTTTCATCAAACACAGGTCTATTAAAGTCCGTGGACTAGGTCTAGAAGGGTTAAAAAGACCAGTTTCAAAATTATAGCGGACGTGTTTCGAAAACACTATTCACTGAAAATCGACGATAAAATTTCTGACTCCGTTTTTGATGAAAATTTCATGAATGCACATTTAGCACGTATTAGAAGTATTGAAATCAAAATTATAACTTTCTAGGTCCTATAGCACATAAACAGATCATATGCACGCAAAACGAGGTAAAACACGTAAAACGAGATAAGCAAGAAAGTGGGGTTTCACAAGACTTCTTTGACTGATAAGTATGTGACTGGCCTAGTTTGTAAAGATTGTATAATACATGTTAAGGGGCATAATTTTCCTTCGGACCTTATCTTATTTCATATCCGGGGGTATGATGTTATCTCGGGTATGGATTGGCTTTCTAAGTATGATGCCCAGTTGAACTGTAGAACCAAGGTAGTACAGTTTTGTTTGCCAGATCAGCCAGTAGTTGAGGTAGTAGGGAACCGGGGTGCAAAGACGAGTTTTGTTATCTCAGCAACTAAAGCCGTTAAGTTGGTGAGTAAAGGGTGTTCGGGTTATCTAACTTATTTGATCAACAAGCCATCTGACAAGCTACAGCTGGAGGAAGTCCCTATTATTCGGGAATATCCCAATGTATTTCCCGAGGAGTTACCAGGGTTACCGCCAGAGAGAGATATGGAGTTTGTGATCACTCTTATTCCCGGTACTCAACCTATTTCTAAATCAGCATACCGGATGGCACCAGCTGAGTTGAAGGAGTTGAAGACTCAGTTGCAGGAGTTATTGGAGAAGGGATTTATTCAGCAGAGTTCTTCACCTTGGAGAGCTCCTGTTTTATTTGTGAAGAAGAATGATGGTACCTTAAGATTGTGTATTGATTATCGTGGTTTGAATCAGGTGACCATCAAGAACAAATATCCTTTGTCACTGATTGACGAGTTGTTTGATCAACATCAGGGAGCTAAAGTCTATTCTAAATTTGATTTGAGGCAGGGGTATTATCAGCTTCGGATTCGTACGGAGGATGTTCCGAAGTCTACCTTCAGGACTCGGTACGGGCATTACGAGTTTGTTGTTATGCCCTTTAGATTAACTAATGCACCGGCAGCATTCATAGATCTTATGCATCGGGTTTTTCAGCCGTATTTAGACCAGTTCATGATAATCTTTATTGATGATATCTTGGTCTATTCTAAATCTGAATCGGAGTACGGGCAACATCTACGGCTTGTCTTACAGAACCTGCAGAAGCATCAGTTGTTTGCCAAGTTCAGCAAATGTGAATTTTGGCTGCAATGCATATCTTTTCTTGGCCATGTTATTACACAGAGTGGTATTTCTGTAGATCCCACTAAGATTGAGGTAGTGATGTCTTGGAAACATCCGGAGAATGTTTCGGAGGTTCGTAGCTTTCTTGGCTTGGCGGGTTATTACCGTAGGTTTGTCAAGGACTTCTCAAAGATTGCTGGGCCACTTTCTAAGTTGACTCAGAAACGAACTATCTTTGCTTGGGATGAAAAGTGTGAGAGTGGGTTTCAGGAGTTGAAAAAGAGGTTGACTACTGCTCCAGTACTTGCTCTACCAGAGGGGACCGATAATATGGTTATTTACAGCGATGCATCCAAGGAGGGCTTGGGATGTGTTCTTATGCAGGATGGCCGAGTTATTGCCTATGCTTCCCGGAAGTTGAAGCCTTATGAGGTGAATTATCCGACTCATGATCTTGAGTTGGCAGCAGTTGTCTTCGCACTGAAGAAGTGGCGTCATTATCTGTGGGGCAGTAAGTTCGAGATTTTCACTGATCATAAGAGTCTGAAGTACTTGTTCTCACAGAAGGAGTTGAATATGCGCCAACGGAGGTGGATGAAGCTTCTTGGAGATTATAATTGTTCTATCAATTATCTGCCTGGCAAGGCAAATGTTGTAGCAGATGCTCTCAGCCGGAAGGCGAGTGTTGCTTGTTTGGCTGTCAAGAAATGGGAGATTCTTGAGGAATTCACTTATTGGAGACCGGAGTTGACTCAGGTTGGGGTGATGTGTTCACATCTCCGTATTCAACCTTTATTATTGTCTCAGATCAGGGAAGCTTAGCAGCTTGATGTTAAACTTCAAAAGATCAAGGATCAAATCACTGATGATCAGTCTGACTTTAAACTGCATGAGGACGGTATTCTTCAGGTTCGGAACAGGGTTTGCATTCCCGATGAACTGGGCTTGAGGCAAGGTATTCTGGAGGAAGCTCATAATTCTAAGTACACTATTCATCCCGATGGAACCAAGATGTATAGGGATTTGAAGCAACACTATTGGTAGAATAATATGAAGAGAGAGGTTGCTCAGTTTGTATCTAGATGTTTGACTTGTCAGAGGGTGAAAGCCGAGCATCAACGACATGCAGGTTTGCTTCAGCCGTTGGCTATACCAGAGTAGAAGCAGGAGCATATTACGATGGATTTCGTCACGGTTTGCCTAGAACACCGAGAGGTAATGATGCAGTTTGGGTTGTCGTGGATCGTTTGACGAAGACAGCTCATTTTATTTTGATGAGGATGGGAGATGAGGTTACAAAGTTGACGGATCTCTATTTGGATCAGATTGTTAGACTTCACGGGATTCCATCTAGTATTGTCTCAGATCGAGATCCTCGATTTACTTCTCGTTTGTGGGAAAAACTTCAGGAGACCTTGGGTACTCAGTTGAACTTCAGTACTGCGTATCATCCACAGACCGACGGTCAGTCTGAGCGGACTATTCAGATTTTGGAAGATATGCTTAGGGCTTGTGTTTTGGATTTCGGGAAGAACTGAGAGAAACATCTACCACTTGCCGAGTTTTCCTGTAACAATAGTTATCAAGCTACTATTGGGATGGCACCTTTCGCAGCTCTTTACGGTCGTAAGTGCCGTTCACCTTTATATTGGGACGAGGTAGGGGAGATGAAGACTATTGATCCGACTATCATGCCAGAGCTTCTTGAGAAGATTGAGAATGTTCAGTTGATCAGGCAGAGAATGCTTACGGCGCAGAGTAGATTCAAGAGTTATGTTGATAAGCGTCGTCGGGACTTGGAGTTTGCAGTCGGAGATCGGGTTTTCTTGAGATTGTCTCCTCGTAAGGGGTTTGCTCGTTATGGTAAAGGTGGAAAGCTGAGTCCGAGATTACCAGCAGGGTTGGTAAGTTGGCATATCGATTGGCTTTACCGGAGAACTTCTCTAATGTCCACGATATATTTCACGTGTCTAATTTGCGAAAATATAATCTGGATCCTTCTCATATTCTTGAGCCAGAGCCGTTACAACTTCATGAGAATCTGACTTATGACGAGCGTCCGATTCGTATTCTTGATCAAATGGAACGAGAGCTGAGGTCGAAAAGATTCCGATGGTTAAGGTGTTGTGGAAACATCACGACATTGAGGAAGCGACTTGGGAGAGACGAGATCAAATGCAGCAACAGTACGCAGATCTATTCAGTACATCAAGTAAGAATTTCGAGGGCGAAATTTCTTTAAGGGGGAGGGGGGAAATGTGAAATCCCACTTTTCTATCTTATCTCGTTTTGCGTACTTTATCTCGTTTTGCGTGAATTAACCTGTCTATGTGCTATGTGACTTAGAATGTGGTAATTTTGATATCAATACTCCTAGAACATGCTAAATGTGCATTCATGAAATTTTCATCAAAAACGGAGTCGGAAATTTTATCGTCGACTTTTAGTGAATAGTGTTTTCAAAACACGTCCGCTAAAATTTTGAAACTGGTCTTTTTAACCCTTCTAGACCTAGTCCACGGACTTTAATAGAACTGTGTTTGATTAAAATGATTTTAAAATCGGCTTAAAAATTTATTAGGATTTTTACACCGATTTTTACAAAAATCGAGTTTTAAGTCGACTCGGGTGAAATTGTTTGATTGTAAAACTTCTTGTCACCTAAAAATAACCTACTTGAGCTATCTTGGGTGTTGAATAATTGTTTTGAACTTTGGTGATCAAGAAAATGAATTTACAGTCAAGAAAACATAAAAATACTAAGTTAATTCAACTTTGACTTTATTTAAAATGTTGACCTTTAAGCTTATATCACCAACACACACTAAACACAACACAAAACACACTCCTCAACACACACAAAGGGCCGAGAGCTCCATAGGAGAAAACCAAACTTTTTCTTCAACTTTTTCAAAGGCATTTTACATTAAAAGTTGCAATCCAAGGCCAATTTCCATCAACCAAAGCTTGATTCCACCTTTTGAGCATCCATTGAGCACATTTCTAGGCTTATATCGCATCAAAGGTGAGAGAAAAATTCTAGATCTCAAAACCCATCTTTTGTGTTTTTGCGTAGAATTGAATATCGAATCGTTAGAATGTTAATCGGATGTTAGATTATTTTTCCATGCATGCTAGGGATCATTTATATGTAATCCTACCAGATTTGAACGGTTGTAGCATAATTATTATTTTTCGGGTATTTAAAGTTGATTAATTTGCTAAATGTTGATTATTTTGAGTTGTGTTGATCGGAATCGATTGCCGTCGATTTCTAAAAGTTTGATAATTACGTGGTAGCGCCGTTGTAATGCCGAATTTTCGATTGTGATGTCCGTGCTAAAATCCGGAAATTTCAGCCATGACACACTAGGGTTTTAGGGTTATTGGGCATGATTTGGATGTGTTTTGGTTGGTTTCCGAGGGGGCTAATGTAGTTGCTTGATTGGGTGAGTGATAGAAACTGATTTGGAGTTGTTTGGATTAGTAGAATGTAAGATATGATTATTTGAAGTTTAGGTTGTCTTTCTTTAAAATGTTAGATTGAGCCTTAGTTGATTGGGTGTGGTTCGAGTGATTGAATTGTGAGTTGTTGATGGGTAAACTAGGGTTTGATTGTGTGTTTAATGCATGTTCGGTTGGATGGCCTACTTTGTCATCTAACTTAGTTATTTGTTGTTAAATTGGTTATTGATGTTATTATGATGATAATATGATTATTGATGATTATTGATTGATGATTGATGCCAGGAGGTAGGCAGTTCTGCTAGACTGTCCTCCTGTGAATGATTGATGTTTATTATTATTGCTGAGTCTTTGGTATGTGTGTGCCACCTCTCGGGCAGCATCGGGCTGTCGGGTTGATAACGGCATGACTACCAGAGACTACCTCCAGCTCGCATGACGGAGGTGTCATGGAGGGCGAGGCTAGTGGGGTACCTCGGGTGCGTGAGTTTATGGGAGTCACAAGAAGGCTGTTATGATCGTGATGGCGTTTGGAGCTACACCAACTAATGTATCCTTTATTGAATGGTCATTATAATTATGTGATGATAGTATTATTGATGTTATTATGTGTTTACTTGCTCAAAGGATAATTTCCAAGGAGCTTAGAAAACCTTGCTCGAGATCTATTTTATATAAGCTCACTCTCTATTATTGCATGCCTACAGGTGTACTTTCGCAGGATTACGGGTACGTGCCTCCTGAAGAAGAAAATGTGCCTTACGTGGATGAGTCTTATGTTCCGGAGTCTTATCCTTGATGTTGTACTGTTTTATTATCTTGTAAATTAACTTAGTAGACTTTTATATGCTTTGTAGTTCATAGTGTAAAATATGTTGAAAAGTTAATGAGTTAGTTGATGCTGTCTTAGTAGCCTTTCTTTTGTTTATGATTAGGTTGCTAGATTGGCTCAATATGTTTTTGTAATGTATATTAAAGGTTCATGTATTATGTTGGAACGGAGGCATATTACGAGGAATGTTTATTCTATAATATGGTTATGATGTATGTTGTTATGTTATTGAGAAGTTGTTTGTTGTATGGTTTATAGAGTTGATGTATGATGTCCTATTGAGGTTGGTTTAGATGCTCGATATCCTATTTATTGTCGTTATACTGCCGAAATTCCGTTACGTCCTGACTGATTATAGGAGGGGTCAAGTTGGGGCGTGACATTTAAGTGGTATCAGAGCGCATGTTAGTTGCCAGCCGGGGTATTCTCGGAATGTGGGTAATGGTCTTAGCATGAAAGTATGTATGGAAAGAAAGAAAGAAAAGTGATCTATGTATTAATATGATTAAATGATTAAGTGATTATGTGACTTAGTGCTTATGTGATTATGTGATCAATTTGTTTATGTGTTTTATATGACTTTGTTGTTTATGTGCTAATAGTTGTTCATAACCTGTTTACGTGCTATAACCTGTGCTAACTCTTTGATTAGTAGAATGACGGGCAGACCGAGAACCAGAGGTTGGCCTGAGATGACTGATAAGACTCCTAGTAATGCGGCACCGGGCCGTGATAGGGGTGATGACCGTTTTGGGGCAACTATGGAGAGGATTACTGAGTTAGTGGCCGGACAGGCTCAGTTGATAGCAGGGCAGGCTGCCCATACTCAAGCTTGGTAAGCTCAGTTGTTGAATGTGTAGGGTGGAAACCACGGGCGTGGTACCCTGAAAGAGTTCTTAGGGTATCATCCACCTAGATTTCAGGGGGAACCCGATGATCGAAAGGCTGAGGCGTGGATTAGCAAGGTGGAGACGATTTATGATCCTTTTGACTATACCGATGAGCAAAAAGTCTCATTTGCCGTGTACTTGTTAGATGATGAGGCAGAAGAACGGTGGCGCACAGTGAGAACTAACTGGGCGACTCAAGTTATTCCGTATGTTTAGGGTACCTTTCTGATGGCTTTCCGGGCAAAGTATGTCCCGAGGATCGCAAGGGAACGGAGAGATGCAGAGTTTTTAGCCTTAGTGCAGGGAGATGCTTCAGTGGCTCAGTATGAGGCCATCTTTACTCGATTGTCCTGTTATGCACTGGAGTATGTGGCTGATGAGGAGCGGAGGACTCGTAAATTCATGTTGGGGTTGAGGCCCGAGATTCAGGATGTGATGGCTCTGAATCGGTATGATGTATTCACTGAGGCATTTGAGGTAGCTTCTAGACTAGAGGAGAGAAAGGGGGATCAGCTTATGTCTAGTTAGCCTAGTAAGAGGCCGTATCAGCCGCAGTATCAGCAGAGTATGTATAGGCCTCCCGTATAGCAGGTTGTGTACATGCTACCAGTTCAGCAGGGTTCTTTTAGGCCATAAGGGCAGCAGAGTTATTATCGGCCTCAGTTTCAGCAGGGGTCATATCAGGTTCAGTCCCAGTTCAGGCCAGCCTAGTCTCAGGGTTAGTATAGGCCCAGTTTGGTAAGGCCTCAGCAGCAGCAGGCTAGATCAGCTGTTTCTTCAGCTCCTGGTTCTTCTAGGGGCAGTGTTAGTGCATCATCACCGCATTATACTCACTGCAACCGCACGGGGCATGTGGAGGCCGATTACAGAGTGAAAGCAGGGACGTGTTTAGGTTGCCGCAGCAATCAGCACAGGGCGAGGGATTGCCCTAGGTATGCGAGGACTGAGGGTCGGACAGCGACTCAGGGTTATCAAGGCCGACCTGCAGCCAGTGCACCTTAGCAGCAGCGGGTTCAGGCTCGGGCCTATGCAATTGACTTAGAGGAGATGCCTTAGGAGACTGTAGTTGTGGAAGGTAACTTCCTTATACTTGATCAACTTGTTAAAGTGATGATTGATTCTGGTGCTACGCATTCTTTCATTACTCATGCTCGTGTGCAACGTGTTAATTTGCAACCCAAAAGATTGCCTTATGTGGTTGAGATTAGTATTTCTTTGACTGATAAGTATGTGACTGGCCTAGTTTGTAAAGCTTGTATAATACATGTTAAGAGGCATAATTTTCCTTCGGACCTTATCTTATTTCCTATCCGGGGGTATGATATTATCTTGGGTATGGATTGGCTTTCTACGTGGATGAGTCTTATGTTCCGGAGTCTTATCTTTGATGTTGTTTTGTTTTATTATCTTGTAAATTAACTTAGTAGACTTTTATATGCTTTGTAGTTCATAGTGTAAAAGATATTGAAAAGTTAATGAATTAGTTGATGCTGTCTTAGTAGCCTTTCTTTTGTTTATGATTAGGTTGCTAGATTGGCTCAATATGTTTTTGTAATGTATATTAAGGGTTCATGTATTATGTTGGAACGGAGGCATATAACGAGGAATGTTTATTGTATAATATGGTTATGATGTATGTTATTGAGAAGTTGTTTGTTGTATGGTTTATGGAGTTGATATATGATGTCCTATTAAGGTTGGTTTAGAGCTTCGATATCCTATTCACTGTCGTTATACTGCCGAAATTCCGTTGCATCCTGACTGATTATAGAAGGGGTCGAGTTGGGGCGTGACACCCACTAAGATTGAAGTGGTGATGTCTTGAAAACGGCCAGTGAATGTTTCTGAGGTCCGTAGCTTTCTTGGCTTGGCGGGTTATTACCGTAGGTTTGTAAAGGACTTCTCGAAGATTGATGGGTCACTTTCTAAGTTAACTCAGAAACGAACTATCTTTAATTGGGATGAGAAGTGTGAGAGTGGGTTTCAGGAGTTGAAAAAGAGGTTGACTACCGTTCCAGTACTTGCTCTACCAAAGGTAACCGATAATACGATTATTTACAGCGATGCATCCAAGGAGGGCTTGGGATGTGTTCTTATGCAGGATGGCCGAGTTATTGCCTATACTTCCAGGAAGTTGAAGCCTTATGAGGTGGATTATCCGACTCATGATCTTGAGTTGGCAGTAGTTGTCTTCACACTGAAGAAGTGGCATAATTATCTGTGGGGCAGTAAGTTTGAGATTTTCACTGATCATAAGAGTCTGAAGTACTTGTTCTCATAGAAGGAGTTGAATATGCGCCAACGGAGGTGGATGGAGCTTCTTGCAGATTATAATTGTTCTATCAATTATCTGCCTGGCAAGGCAAATGTTGTAGCAGATGCTCTTATTTGTAAGGCGAGTATCTCTTGTTTAGTTGTCAAGAAATGGGAGATTCTTGAGGAATTCACTTATTGGAGACCGGAGTTGACTCAGGTTGGGGTGATGTGTTCACATCTCCGTATTCAGCCTTTATTGCTATCTCAGATCAGAGAAGCTCAGCAACTGGATGTTAAACTTCAGAAGATCAATGATCAGATCACAGATGATCAGTCTGACTTTAAACTGCATGAGGACGATATTCTTTAGTTTCGGAACAGGGTTTGTGTTCCCGATGAACCGGGCTTGAGGCGAGGTATTCTGGAATAAGCTCATAATTCTAAGTACACTATTCATCCCGGTGGAACCAAGATGTATCGGGATTTGAAGCAACACTATTGGTAGAATAATATGAAGAGAGAGGTTGCTCAGTTTGTATCTAGATGTTTGACTTGTCAGAGGGTGAAAGCCGAGCATCAACGACCTGCAGGTTTGCTTCAGCCGTTGGCTAAACCAGAGTAAAAATAGGAGCATATTACGATGGATTTCGTCACGGGTTTGCCTAGAACATCGAGGGGTAATGATGCAGTTTGGATTGTCGTGGATCGTTTGATGAAGACAGCTCATTTTATTTCGATGAGGATGGGAGATGAGGTTACAAAGTTGACGGATCTTTATTTGGATCAGATTGTTAGACTTCACGGGATTCCATCTAGTAATGTCTCAGATCGAGATCCTTGATTTACTTCTCGTTTGTGGGAGAAACTTCAGGAGACTTTGGGTACTCAGCTTAACTTCAGTACAACGTATCATCCACATACCGACGGTCAGTCTAAGCGGACTATTCAAATTTTGGAAGATATGCTTAGGGCTTGTGTTTTGGACTTCGGGAAGAACTGAGAGAAACATCTACCACTTGCCGTGTTTGCCTATAACAATAGTTATCAAGCTACTATTGGGATGGCACCTGTCGTAGCTCTTTACGGTCGTAAGTGTCGTTCACCTTTATATTGGGACGAGGTAGGGGAGATGAAGACTATTGATCCGATTATCATGCTAGAGCTTCTTAAGAAGATTGAGAATGTTTAGTTGATCAGGCAGAGAATGCTTACGGCGCAGAGTAGATTCAAGAGTTATGCTGATAAGCATCGTCGGGACTTGGAGTTTACAATCGGAGATCGAGTTTTCTTGAGATTGTCTCCTCGTAAAGGGTTTGCTCGTTATGGTAAAGGTGGTAAGCTGAGTCCGAGATTTGTTGGGCCGTTTGAGATTGCCGACAGGTTAGTAAGTTGGCATATCGGTTGGCTTTACCAGAGAACTTCTCTAATGTCCATGATGTATTTCATGTGTCTAATTTGCGGAAATATAATCCGGATCCTTCTCATATTCTTGAGCCAGAGCCGTTACAGCTTCGTGAGAATCTGACTTATGACGAGCGTCCGATTTATAGTCTTGATCAGATGGAATGAGAGTTGAGGTCGAAGAAGATTCCGATGGTTAAGGTGTTGTGGAAGCATCACGGTATCGAGGAAGCTATTTGGGAGAGACAAGATCAAAAACATCAGCCATACCCAGATCTGTTCAGTACATCAAGTAAGAATTTCGAGGACGAAATTTCTTTAAGGGAGGGAGAATATGAAACCCCACTTTTCTATCTTATCTCGTTTTGCGTGTCTTATCTCATTTTGCGTGAATTGACCTGTTTATGTGCTATATGACTTAGAATGTGATAATTTTGTGATTAATACTCCTAGAACATGCTAAACGTACATACATGAAATTTTCATAAAAAACGGAGTCATAAATTTTATCGTCGATTTTGAGTGAATAGTGTTTTTGAAACACATCTGCTAAAATTTTGAAACTGGTCTTTTTAACCCTTCTAGACCTAGTACTCGGACTTTAATAGACATGTGTTTGATGAAAATGATTTTTAAATCGGCTTAGGAATTTATTAGGGTTTTTACACCGACTTTTGCGAAAATCGAGTTTTAAGCCAACTCGGGTAGAATTGTTTGGATGTAAACCTTCTTGTCACCTAAAAATAACCTACTTGAGTTATCTTGGGTGTTGTATAATTGTTTTGAGCAATGGTGATAAAAAAAAATGAATTTAAAGTCAAGAAAACACTAAAAATCAATTAATTTTAACTTTGACTTTCATTTAAGTTGTTGACCTTTATGCATATATCACCAACACACACAAGCAAAGCACAAAAACATACCCATTTGCACACACATTGCCGTGAGGAAGGAGAGGAAAAAAAGAGAGAAATTTCAAGGTTTTCAAAGCAAATTTTCAAAGACAAAGTTAGTTTTTGTCCGTGGATTTTCGTGCTGAGTTGGATTTCGCTTGTTGGGCACTCATTGCACGTAGATCTAGGCTTATTTCGCATCAAAGTGAGAGAAAAATTCTGGATCTCAAAACTCATCTTTTATGTTTTTGCGTAGAATTGATTATTGAACCGTTAAAATGTTAATTTGATGTTAGATTATTGCTCAGTGCATGCTAGGGATCATTTATATGTAATCTTACGAGATTTGAACTGTTGTAGCATAATTATTTATTTTCGGGTATTTAAAGTTGAGTTATTTGCCATTTCTTGATTATCTTGAGTTGTATTGGTTGAAATCGATTGCTGTCGATTTCTAAAAGTTTGATAATTACGTGGTAGCGCCGTTGTAATGCCGAATTTTCTATTGTGATGTCCATGGGAAAGTCCAGAAATTTCAGCCATGACGAATTAGGGTTTTAGGGTTGTTGGGAATGATTTGGATGTGTTTTGGTTGGTTTCCGAGAGGGCTAATGTAGTTGATTGATTGGGTGAGTGATAGAAACTGATTTGGAGTGGTTTGGACTAGTAGAATGTAGGTTATGATTATTTGAAGTTTAAGTTGTCATTCATTAAAATGTTAAATTATGCCTTTAGTTGATTGGGAGTAGTTTGAGTGATTGAATTGTGAGTTGATGATAGGTAAACTAGGGTTTGATTGTGTGTTTAATGCATGTTCGGTTGGATGGCCTACTTTGTCATCTAACTTAGTTATTAGTTGTTAAATTGATTATTGATGTTATTATGATGATAATATGATTATTGATTGATGATTGATGAACCGGGAGATAGTCAACGGAAAAGGTTATCCTCCTGTGAATGATTGATGTTTATTATTATTGTTGAGTCTTTGGTATGTGTGTGCCACCTCTCAGGCAACATCGGGCTGTCGGGTTGATAACGGCATGACTACCAAAAACTACCTCCAACTCGCATGACGAAGGTGTCATGGAGGGAGAGGTTATTGAGGTACCTCGGGTGCGTGAGTTTATGGGAGTCACAAGAAGGCTGTTATGATCGTGATGGCGTTTGGAGCTATACCAACTAGTGTATCATTTATTGAATGGTCTTTATAGTTTATGTGATGATAGTATTATTGATGTTATTGTGTGTTTACTTGCTCAAATGATCATTTCCAAGGAGTATAGTAAATACTGTTCGAGATCTATCGGATCCTTACTGGGCTTATTTTATATAAGCTCACTCTCTATTATTGCATGCTTACAGGTGTTGTAGAGCAGGACTACGGTACATGTCTCCTAAAGAGGAAAATCTGCCTTTCGTGGATGAGTCTTATGTTCCGGAGTCTTATCCTTGATGTTGTATTGTTTTGCTATCTTGTATAATAACCTAGTTGACTTTTATATGCTTTGTAGTTTATAATATATGAGATGTTGAAAAGTTAATGAATTAGTTGATGCTAACTTAATAGCCTTCTTTTTTTTTATGATTAGGTTGCTAGGTTGGTTCAATATATATTTGAAATGTATATTAAGGTTCATGTATTATGTTGGAACGGAGGCGTATAACAAAGAATGATTATGGTGTAATATGGTTATGTTGTATGTTGTTATTTTATTGAGGAGTTGTTTGTTGTATGGTTTATGGAGTTGATATATAATGTTCTAGTGAGGTTGGATTAGAGCCTCGGTATCCTATTTACTGTCATTATACTGCCGAAATTCCGTTGCGTCCTGACTGATTATAGGAGGGATCGAGTTGGGGCGTGACAACCTATTAACCGACTCGTTAATCGACTCGTTGACCCACAATTGACTTTTCGTCAAAATATCTCTCCGGGTGATTACAATCCTGAATTTTCCATAACCCCACCGGCTCTTGGCGATGTTAACTTTGAGCTTAAGACAGGGACCATTTCAAATCTGCCTTCCTTTGACAAGAAGAGCATGAAAGCCTTCACGCTCATATCATACAATTCTTGGAAGCATGTTCTATGCTTCACATCCCTAATATGAGCTGTGAGATTATTCAACTGCGTCTGTTTCCATTTTCCTTGAAAGACAAAGCCAAACAATAGCTAAATCATTTGGACGCAAGAGTTATTACATCTTAGGAAGAACTTGTTCGGAAATTCTTACATAGGTTTTTCCCAATGGCCAGAACCTCTACTCTGCGAACAGACATCACGTCATTCGTTTAGTCGGACTTAGAGCCTTTCCATGAAGCTTGGGAAAGATTTATTGATCTTAGGAATCAGTGTCCTCACCATGGGTTTGCCCGTCACGAATTCTTGCATTATTTCTTTAAAGGTCTTACACCTCAGCAGAAAATGATGGTAAATGCAATAAGCAATGGAGGTTTCTATAACCTCACAGCAGACGAAGCTTGGAGGAGAATTGAGAATATAGCTGAAGATTCTCGTCAGAACATAGCTATAAATAAAGATAACTCCAACACCTAATTGACTAACAAAGTAGATGCCCTAGCACTTCAATTAGAAAAATTCATGTCACTAGGGTCCATTTCTTCACAAGCTCCTCAAATCACGAAAATTTGTGCTGTATGTTCTGTAGTAGATCACTCTACTCTAGACTGTCCAATCAGTTCACAATTTCCTGAATTCATGCAAGAACAAGTCTATGCCACTCAATGATATACGAGAAATTATGATCCTTATTCTAACACGTATAATCTTGGCTGGTGAGACAATCCCGCATTTTCATGGCGACAAAGGAATCAAGAGCCTCAGTTTCCTCAACAACAATATCAAAAACAACAAGGAAACTTTGAGCCTCATTTCCTTCAATAGCCATATCAGAGGCCACAAAACTCTAACCCTCCCGGTTTGTACCAAGTTCAGAAAGAACCGTTCTGAACACAACGGAACAATTTTCCCGCCCTTCTTCCTACACAGTCATCATCTGATGACAAGTTTGATAAACTAGTGTAAATGTTCCAAGTTCAGCAACAGTCGATTGCTAAACTTGTAGGACAATTCGGGCAGATGGCCTAAACTTTAAGTAAGAGAGACGAGGGTGAGCTTCCATCTCAGGCTGTGGTGAATCCATGAGGACAATGTAGTAATGTCCAAACTGAGACCGCTCACGAATAGGCTAAAGCCGTAACTACCCTTAGGAGTGGGAAAGTGATAGACAAGGATGATAGAAAGAAAAATAGGGATGTTCCTGAGAAGATAGAGGAACCTGAGATTGAGGTTTTAAGCAACAATATCGATGATTCCCGTAGGAATAAAAACCCAACGGTAGAGCCTTTAGTTAAACCTTCATCTAAAGCACCTTTCCTAACAGCTTTGTCCCATTCGAAGCCGAGTGTTGATCCAAAACAACTCAAGGTCTTACAGCATCTAAATGATATTAAGATCAATCTGCCTTTAGTAGAGGTAATCCAACAAATCCTTGCCTATGCCAAATTTCTGAAGGATTTGTGTGTCAGAAAGAGACGGACCAATAATATTCCAAAGAAGGTCCGCCTCACCAAGAAGGTTAGTAGCATCTGCACTAGAGGGATACCTCAGAAGTGCAGTGACCCAGGAGCTTTCATGATTCTATGTTTAATCAATGACCAACAGGTAGAAAGCGCCTTGTTAGATTTCGGGTCTAGTGTTAACCTAATCCCTTACACAGTTTAACAAAGGCTAAGTCTTGGAGTGTTAACACCGACTAATGTGACCCTTCAATTGGCAGATAGATCCAAGCGAAGATCTCGAGGTATTGTAGAGGATGTCCTAGTTCGAGTAGGAGAATTTTTGTTCCCAGTAGATTTCATTGTGTTAGATATGGACTTAGTCCCTGATTACAAAAAAACCACCCCTGTCTTATTAGGCATACCATTCTTAGCAGCAGCTGATGCTGTTATTTACTGTAGGACGGGAATGATAGAGCTAACATTTAGGAACATAAGAACGAAGTTCAGGGTTGCTGATGCAACCAACAAGTTGAACCAAGATGAGGAAGAAGAGTGTTTCCATGTTGATACCATTGACTCATGCATAGATGAGTTTGCCCAATCATTCTTGTCTCTTAATGAGAAGATAGGCGAACTTGAACGGCTATTATATGAATGCGACATTTCTCCTGAAATGGTCGCCTCCACTTCCGTTTTTATTGATCTAGAAAAAGACGATCAAGTAACAACTTATTTCCCTGAAGTTTCAGATTGCCCCACAATTGAGTTTCCACCAGCACTGGAACTCAAAACCTTGCCTGAACATCTTAAGTATGCCTACTTAGGACTCGATGAGACCCTTCCAGTCATTATTGCCTCGGATTTGACTCCCGAGCTTGAAGACACCCTTTTAGGTTGGACAATTTATGACTTGAAATGATTGATCCCTCTGTGTGTATGCACATAATTCATCTCGAGGAAGAAGTTACTCCTTCTCCAGAATTTTAAAGAAGACTAAACCCAAAGATTGGTGATGTCGTCCACAAGGAGATCATCAAGTTACTTGATGCGGGTATTATATACCCAATTTTTGATAGTCCATAGGTAAGTTCGGTACAAGGGGTACCGAAGAAATCTGGGATTATAGTGGTCCCAAATGACAAGGTTGAGCTAATCTCTACACGAACCACTACTAGGTGGCGTGTATGCATTGATTATAGGAAGCTCAACTCCAAGACAAGGAAATACCATTTTCCTTTACCTTTCCTTGACCAAGTCCTAGATAGAGTAGCCGGACAAGGCTATTACTGCTTTTTGGATGGGTATTCGGGATATAACCAAATCCTAGTCTATCCTGAAGATCAGGAAAAGACTACATTCACTTGTCCTTATGGGACCTTTGTATGCAGGCGCATGCCTTTCGGTCTTTGCAACACCCATGCGATGTTTCAAAGATGTATGATGGCCCTCTTCTCGGACATGATAGAAAAGTTCCTGGAAGTCTTCATGGATGACTTCTCAGTATTCGGAGCTACCTTCGACGAGTGCCTTATACACCTTTCACAAGTGCTTGACCGATGTGTTGAAATGAACCTAGTTTTAAGTTGGGAAAAAAGCCATTTTATGGTTAAGCAAGGTATAGTTCTGGGTCATGTTGTTATACAGGATGGAATCCATGTGGACCTAGCCAAAGTCCAGCTAATAGAAAAGCTGACCGCACCCAAGACGGTACATGATATCCGATCATTCCTTGGTCACGATGGTTTCTATTGGCGTTTCATCAAGGACTTCAGCCATATAGCCCGACCTCTCTCTAGCCTTCTAGCACACGATACCAAATTCAACTTTGATGATAAGTGCTCAAAAGCTTTTGAGAAGCTCAAATCCTTGCTATCTTCTGCTTCTATCATCCAACCTCCTGACTACAGTCTCCCCTTTGAGATAATGTGCGATGCATCGGACTATACAGTGGGAGTTGTATTAGGACAACAAAAGGACAAATTGCCTACTGTGATATATTATGCTACCAAAACTTTAGATAAAGCTCAAAAGAACTACACAACCACTAAAAAGGAATTGCTAGCTGTAGTCTTCTCCCTGGATAAGTTCAGATCTTACATCCTAGGATCCAAAGCAATAGTCTACACAGATCACGCGACTTTGTGGTATTTACTGACTAAAAAGGATATAAATCCCCGTTTAATCCGTTGGCTATTACTCCTACAAGAGTTCGACCTTGAGATCAAGGACAAGAAAGGAAGCGAGAACTCTGTTGTCGATCATCTATCACGTTTGGTACGTGATTCTCCTATTGATACTCTGCCCTTCAAAGATACATTTCCTGACGAGCAACTTTTTGCTGTCTCACATAAGATCCCGTGGTATGCCCACTTTGTAAACTATTTAGCTGCCCAAGAGATTCCAACTCACTGGGGTAAACGAGAACGGGAACGATTCATGGCACAAGTCAAGTACTTTATCTGGGAAGATCCCTATATTTTCAAGATTTGTGCCGATCAAGTCATTAGGAGATGAATTCCTGAGGATGAAATTGATAGCATTCTCCGATTCTGCCACTGTCACGCCTCGACCCGACCCTGCAAAAGGCCAAGTCTGGACTCAACGCACAGACGGAGTCTCCTCTGTATCGTGGACAATCCGAAAACCCTACATTCAACGGAATATATGCGGAAACTACAATATTCATTTGAAAAAAGACAACTTCCCTTGAAAACATATATTCTTTCATTAACCAACTTGATAAAAGCCTAAAATGTCATGCATACTACACAGGTACTTATGCCACTAAACAGTTAAACCATTAGCATGCAATTCTTTACTAGTTATTCAAGTACAACTTACAGTTTTACAAACTTTCAACTTTTACATTACAAGACCATAGTGGCCTCAAAATAGAACCTACATACAAGACTAGAAAGTCTCAAAATAAGCGACAACCAAGCAACATATACATCAAGCATGGCCCACCACAAAAACCTGGTAACCAACCACCAGCTAAGCAAAGAAAGTGCAATCAAGGAAACACTTCCACCTGGTCCTCCTCTTCCTCGAGCACCTTAATAGGAACAACCTCAACTACTCTTGTAAAATATGGTATAGAAATGGATCAACAAAAATTATTGCTCAGCGAGGGTTAACGATCTCACAGGACGGAGGCGAGAGAAGAATGCAATGCAAATAGCCAAGTAGGACAATCAATCAAAACATTCAAGATCAACAAGGCTAAGCCAACTAACCAAGTCAAGACAAGCATTATAAGCAACAAGGCTATAACCACACAATTAAAGGATACAATTCACTTTTCACGAGCAACTTCAACTCATGAATTTGATGACGACGCGCCGGCACAACTACCTTATAACTTCAGTTTGGAATAGCCCGGAAGTACCCAATCAATACTATGACCTAAATCTCCCTGGAAGGCAACCCAAGCAAGAAAGGGAATAGGACACGGAGCTAGAGCAACCAACCCTAACAACCCGAGGCCACCTAGCGAGACTCATTACACCCGTGCTTGACTCTATGAATGCAATACAATAAACAATGCAACAATCGAGCGATAGAGCCACGCGTGGGAGAATAAAAAAATAGGTTACCTTCGCATGCAATAGCAACAGTTGGTATACATTTCAATCACAACCAACTAAAACAAGCATAATAAGCAACAATAAGCATTCTAAAAGCCAAAGCATTATAAAAACCAACAAAACACATAACGACCCCAACTTTCAAAATGCTACTATTTCCAAACGAGCCACGAGTTTTGGAAACCGACTTCACCACTCATTCTAGAACACTATAAGGCACGACTAAAAGCCACGAAACCCTACTTTAACCTAGAATTCTCGCAAAGCCCCGATTTCTCCCTTTGCTCGTTTGAACTACAACTACCCTAACCAAACACCCAACCAACGCCATAACCACACCAAAAGTGTTTCCATGGCCTCCCAACACAACGCCATCATGCAAAACAAGAAACCGATAAACTTGACCAAAATGACCCCAAAATGAACCAAGGCATGTTTCTCCGTTTTTCCATTACATAACCCAAATAAACCACACATTTAAGCATTCTAGCATTCCTAGCATCTTTTTACATCAACAGAACGCGGAACGGAACAAAATTTAAAAATGAGGGTTTTACTATTCATATTTTACTATTCCATTAACAATTAAAATTGCAATAGCCAAATTCAACCGTAGAAAATGCTAAAAACTTATAAATACATGTTCTACCATCACCAAGGAACATTCTCCAAGCAACAAAACAGTTAAAGTAACGATCTACGCATAAATCTCAAAAATTAAAGTTTAGACACAATATATTCAAATGCACAAATAACGATGTATCCCTCACCTTAGTTGCTAGTAGACGCTAGGAAAACAACGTTGAAAGCCTCGGAAATGATCCCGTGCAATCCCACGCAAAGATTTGAAGATTTGAATGAAAATCTTTTTTTTTTCTTTTCTTCCTTGGACCTCTCAGCTTTCCTCCCTTTTTTCAGCTTTTATGTGTTTTATTCTTCTATTTTATTCTAACAAAAGATGACACAAAGTCAATTGGTCAAGGCCCTTGGTCAATGCTAACTAAAGTTGGTCAAAGTAGTTTGTTTTGTGCATTTTAAGCCTAAAACAAAGCACAAAACTATAATTCTAGTCAACAACAACTAAAATACTAAAATTAAAACACTAAATACTAGTTTTCACTATTTGTTGAGGACTATAAATCATTTTCTAGCTACCACTCTCGATATGCAACGCACTTTGCGACGATGAACAAATAACATTTAAATATGAAGGAATATAGGAAAAATATAATTTTCAGAAAAAGAAATAAAAAAATTTCATGTTTCGGGCTCGGGTATTACACACTCTCCCCCTTAAAACAATTGCATCCACGCAATTCTTACCTGATCAACAAACAACTCCGGATACTGACCTTGAACCTGGTCATCTCTCTCCCAAGTTGCTTTCTCAAACCCATGATGACTCCACAGAACCTTTACCATCGGAATACTCTTTCTGCGAAGCTCCTGAACTTTCCGATCCACAATTCGAATCGGTCTTTCCTCATAAGTTAACTTATCCTCAATCTACAAAGGCTCTGGTTCAAGTACATGTGAAGGATCTAGATGATATTTCCTTAATATTGACACATGGAAGACATCGTGCAGTCTCGACAAGCTCAGAGGTAAAGCTAATCGATAAGGTAAGGAACCCACATTTTCTGTGATCTCAAATGGACCCACAAACCTGGGACTTAGTTTCCCACTCTTACCATGCTGAATCAACCCCTTTTGAGGAGAAATCTTAAGAAATACCCGATCACCCAAAGCAAATTCGAGATCCCAACGGTGCCTATCAGCATAACTCTTCTAACGACTCTAAGCTGTAAGTATACACTGGCGAATAAGGTGAACATTATCTATAATCTTAATCATCTCAGGTAACACAGTTGGATCAACTGTTCTTATCTCTCCTACTTCTTCCCAGTATAATGGGGATCTGTATTTACGACCATACAATGCCTCATAGGGAGCCATACCTATAGTAGATTGATAACTATTATTGTAGGCGAACTCTACTAAAGGCAAGAATTTTTCCCAGTTCTTCCCAAAGTCCAACACACATGCCCGAAGCATGTCTTCCAAGATCCTAATAGTTCTCTCAGACTGGCAATCAGTTTGTGGGTATGTAGTACTGAAGCTCAATTTTGTTCCCATGGCCTTTTGCAACTTCTGCCAAAAACGAGATCTAAATCTGGGATCTCTATCCAACACTATACTATTCGGTACACCATGGAGTCTCATAATGTTAGCAATGTAAAGCTCAGCTAGTTTATCAAGGCTATCCTGTTTGTTCAAGGAAATAAAATGTGAAACCTTAGTCAATCGGTTCACAACAACCCAAACAGAATCACACCCTCTTGGAGATCTTGAAAAATCAATTACAAGATCCATTGTTATATGTACCCATTTCCATTGCGGAATCAACAACGGTTGCAGAAGCCCAATTGGCCTTTGATGCTCCGCTTTAACCCTCTGGCAAGTTAAACACTTGGATACATACCCAACAATATCCATCTTCATATTGTTCTACCAAAAGTGTTGTTTCAAATCTCTATACATTTTAGTACTGCCCAGGTGAATCGTATATCTTGAATTATGTGCCTCAAACAGAATCTCATTCTTCAAAGTCGGATCACCAAGAATACACACCCTGTCCCTGAATCTGAAGATACCATCTGCATGTAATTTAAACTCCGACTCTCCCCCTTTTGTTTTTTCTTGGATTTTCAAGATTTGAGGATCAGTCTTCTGAGCCTCTCTGATTTGTGTTAACAATCCAGATTGAATTTGCAAACTAGTAAATCGAATCCTTGTTGTAGTAGCTTCTGGCTTCCACAAGCAAATTTCTTCCAAATTCTCCCAATCCTTGATAATTAAATTGCAACAGTAGCCTTTCGGCTCCAAACATCTGCAACAACATTGGCCTTACCTGGCACGTAGTTTATAGAACAATTATAGCCACTTAATAGCTCAAGCCATCTCCGCTGCCTCATGTTCGAATCTTTTTGTGAAAACAAGTACTTGAGGCTCTTGTGGTCAGTAAAAATTTTAAATCTGTTGCCCCACAAGTAATGACGCCACTTCTTTAAAGCAAACACAACTGCAGCTAACTCAAGATCATGTGTAAGGTAATTGACTTCATATGGTTTTAACTTCCTAGAAGCATAGGCAATCACCTTACCATTCTGCATTAAAACACAACCTAATCCTTCTTTAGACGCATCATTGTAGACAACAAAGTTTTATGTACCTTTTGGTAAAGCTAAGATAGAAGCCGTAGTTAGTCTCCTTTTTAATTCTTGGAAACTAGATTCACATTTAGCATCCCAATTGTAGCCTACTTTCTTTCGAGTCAACTGAGTCAAAGGCCCATAAATTTTGGAAAAGTCTTTGACAAATCTCCGATAGTAACCTGTCAATCCCAGAAAGCTGCGGATCTCTGACACGGTTTCAGGTATCTTCCAGGATGAAACAACTTCAATCTTAGCTGGGTCTACAAAAACTCCTTGATGTGAAATGATATGGCCTAGAAAAGAATTTTGATTCAACTAAAATTTGCACTTGCTGAATTTAGCAAAAAACTTGTTTTCTTGCAAAGTCTGTAGTTCAATTTTCGAATGTTGTTCATGTTTAGCCTCATCTTTAGAGTATACCAGAATGTCGTCAATGAAGATTACGACAAATTGATCAAGATAAGGTCGAAATATCCTCTCTATTAAATCCATGAATGCGGCTGATGCATTCGTCAACCCAAATGGTAGCACAACAAATTCGTAGTGACCATATCTAGCCCTGAATGCTGTTTTAGGTACATCGTCACTCTAAATCCTGAGTAGATAGTAACCTTGCCTCAAGTCAAATTTTGAGTACACTTTCACACCCTGCAGTTGGTTAAAAAATTGTTCAATCAACGCCAAGGGGTATTTATTCTTAATCGTAACTTGATTAAGTCCCCAATAGTCAATGCATAATTGTAGCATTCTTGTATATATATATATATAATCTGTGGTGGCTTCCTTTATTAACGTCGATATAATTGAAAGACTTTTGAACCTTTATGGAGTATGTGGGAATGTACAGGTTATTAAGTTATTGATTTTACAGATTTTGGGTTATGAAAGTCACGTACCAGCCTTAGCCTTCGCAGGTGTCTGGGTCGGGGGCGTGACACCTTTAGGTGGTATTAGAGCTTAGCTATTTAGCTCGGCGTAAGCTGGATTTAGAACCCCTGGTTAGTGGGTAGAAAGACTTGGGAGGAGAACATGTTGTAGCATTTATTTTAGAAACTAATTGTTTATGTGAACTTATGTTCATAACATGCTATACTTGCTTCTTGCTTACGTGTAACCTATGTGTTAGGAGCATGTTAGTGCACATATTCACACTCATATCATGCATACATAACCTATAACCATGAGTAGTTCCTGTTCTATATCTATAGATGGCAGGACATAATACCCGTAACAACCCTGAACCTCAAGGAATCGAAAATGCGAATCAAGGCAACCCAAGAGTAGTGATGTTAAATTGGATGGCAACTGCCATCGATCGGATGAGTAGGGCTATGGAACAACAAGCAGAAACCGCAGTAGCCATAGCAGCAGCAGCAGCTAATTATAATAACAATAACAACCATGGTGCTGGTAGTAGTGGCGGGAGCGAAGAACGTAGATGAGGTGATAACCTCAAGGATTTCCTGTTCTAAAGCCCTCTGAAGTTCAAGGGCCAGCCGAATAGTGAAGAGGCAGAATATTGGTTGTCTCAGATGGAGAAGATCTTTGCTGCACAGGATTATGCAGAGGAAAAGAAAGTCACCTACACAGTCTTTCAATTAGAAGGTGATGCTGAAACATGGTGGGATACAATGAGAGATCAATGGGAGACTCAGCACACTCCCGTTACATGGAAGAACTTTGTCAGAATACTCAAAAGCAAATACATATATGAGTTTAGGTACTTCAAGCAGGGAAGCATGACGGTAGCTGAGTGTGAGGCAAAGTTTGATAGGCTCTCTCAGTATGTGACACATATGGTCCAAACCCCAGCCACCAAGGTATGAAAATTTAACCAAGGGCTGAGATTCGAGATTCAGGATGGGCTAGCAGTAGTGGAGTTCGACACTTATAATGCTATCTTCGCGGCTGCCTCGAGGGTTGAAGAGATGAAATTAGCAGTGAATGTTGGTCTATCTCAGTAGAACAAGAGGCCCTTTCAAACTCAAGGCCAGTCTAGAGCATTCCAGTCCCAGAACCTCTAGGTTTAGGCCAGGCTAGCAGTTGTTAGACCCCAGCCCAATGCCCCAGCAGTTTAACCAGCTCGTGGTATAGCAGGTACTGCTACTACAACACAGAATGTTGTATGTAGGTATTAGGATAAGATGGGGCAAATGGAAGCCCAGTGTTGGAGAAAATCAGGCAAGTGTGTTAGATATGGAAGTGATCAACACCAGATTAAGAACTGTCTGAAGATGCCGAATAGGGCTATACCAAATCAGCCAGGCATAAATATTCCAGGCTAAAGAGTTCAAGCTCGAGCCTGTGCAATGGATCAAGAGGAAATTCCAGATGATGCAGCTGTAGTTGAAGGTACTTTCTTGATTCAAAATCAATGTGTTAAGGTGCTTATTGATACTGGAGCCACGCATTTATTCATAACCCTCAAATGTGCATTTCGCACTAAGTTGCCAGTGGAAAACTTACCATATCATGTAGAGGTTAGTACCCTAATGGGATCCAAATGTGCTACTAGATTGGCGTGTAAGGCATGTAAGCTACGAGTTGGGAATCGAAAGTTTTTAGCCAATCTCATAGTGCTTATTTTTTGAGACTATGAGATTATTTTGGGAATAGACTGTTTGTCACGACATCATGCACAACTAGATTGTTGGTCAAAGGTTATAGAGTTCCTAGTACCGGGTCAACCTATGCTTAAGGTAAAAGGAAAACATGATTTGTTAGGAAAAGCCGTGATATCCTCAATCAAAGCTATGAAGTACATGAGGAAAGGTTGCAATGGATACTTGGCCTATTTAATTAACAAGTCGACAGATCAAGTCAAGTTAGCGGAGGTGCCAGTGGTTAAAAAGTATGTTGATATGTTCCCAGAAGAGTTACCGGGGTTACCATCCGCAAGAAAGATTGAGTTTGTGATTGATACACTACCGGGTACACAACCAATCTCTAAGGCTGCGTATCGCATGGCTTCGACCGAATTGCAGGAATTGAAGTTTCAATTACAAGGCTTGTTGGAGAAGGGATTTATACAACCTAATTCGTCTCCATGGGGTTCACCCATCCTATTTGTGAATAAGAAGGATGGAACGTTAAGGTTGTGTATTGACTACAGGGGGTTAAACTAAGTGACTATTAAGAATAAGTACCCGTTGCCATTGATTGATGAGTTGTCTGATCAACTTCAAGGAGCCAAGATGTATTCAAAATTTGACTTGAGCCAGGGCTATTACCAACTCTGCATCAAGCAGAAGGATGTGCCTAAGTCAGCTTTCAGAACGAGGCATGGGTATTATGAGTTTGTTATGATGTCATTTGGACTAAACAATTCCCCTGCCGCTTTTATAGACTTGATGCACAGGGTGTTCCAACCGTACTTGGACCAGTTCGTGGTGATTTTTATAGATGATATCCAGCTGTATTCAAAGACCGAGGAAGAGCATAAAAGGCATTTGCGTTTAGTATTGCAGAAGCTGAAAGAACATCAATTGTATGTCAAGTTTAGTAAGTACGAATTCTGGCTCAAGCAAGTGGCGTTCTTCGGACATGTGATTTCTCAAGAAGGGATTGCAGTGGATCTGACCAAAATTGATGTTGTGCAATCATGGAAGAAATCGGAGAATATCACCGAGGTACGTAGTTTTCTCGAGTTGGCAGGTTATTACCGGAGGTTTGTGAAGGATTTTTCAAAGCTTGCGGGGCCATTTACGAAGCTCACGCATAAGAAGATTAAATTTGAGTGGAATGATAAATGTGAAGATAGCTTCCGGGAGTTGAATAGGAGATTGATGACTGCCCCTGTGTTGGCATTACCCGAAGGGAGTCAAGGGTTTGTTATCTATAGTCATGGAAGTTGAAGCCTTATGAGGTGAATTACCCTACACATGATTTGGAGCTAGCAGCCATTGTCTTTGCATTGAAGAAATGGAGGTATTATTTGCGGGGAAGTAGGTTTGAGATATTCACCGATCACAAGAGTTTGAAATATCTATTTTCTCAAAAAGAGTTGAATATGTGACAAAAGAGATGGATGGAGTTCTTAGATGACTACAATTGTACCATTAATTATGTGCCCTGGAAGGCAAACGTGGTGGCAGATACATTGAGCCGTAAGACAAGTTTGGCAAGGTTGGAGATCAAGGAACCTACCATGTTGTCTCAGATCCGGAAGTATCAATAGCAAGATCCTCAACTTCAAAAGATAAAGGACGATGTTCCAGATTTCAAGCTGCATGAGGAAGGGTTGTGGAAGTTCAGGAATTGAATTTGTGTGCCAAATAATCCAGAGTTGAAAAAGAAGGTGCTTGAAGAAGCTCATCATTCTAAGTATACCATTCACCCAGGAGGTACAAAGATGTATTGAGACCTAAGGCAACACTATTGGTGGAACAATATGAAGCGGGAGATTACGGTGTTTGTGTCTCGATGCTTAACATGTCAACGGGTGAAGGCAGAACATCAAAGACCTACAGGGCTTCTCCAACCTTTGGAGATTCCACAGTGGAAATGGGAGCATGTGACCACGGACTTTGTTATGGAGTTTCCGAGATCTCCTCGGGAAAATGATGCAGTATGGGTCATTGTGGATAGATTGACGAAGACCGCTCATTTTATTGCGATGAACAAGACAGATAGCCTTAGGAAATTAGCCGAGTTGTATATGGCTAATATTGTGAAATTACATGGTGTGCCAGCTAGCATTGTGTCTGATAGAGATCCAAGGTTTACATCTCAGTTCTGGCAGAAGTTTCAAGAAGCCTTGGGGACAAAATTGAAGCTCAGTATAACGTACCACCCTCAGACGAATGGCCAGTCCGAAAGGACTATTCTGATTTTAGAGGACATGTTGAGGGCATGTGTGATGGATTTTAGAGGTACGTGGGAGAAGCATTTACCTTTGGCAGAATTTGCTTATAATAATAGTTATCAGGCAATAATTGGCATGGCTCTCTACGAGGCTCTGTATGGACAGAAGTGTAGGTTACCATTATATTGGAACGAAGTTGGAGAGATGAAAGTCATTGACCCTACATTGATATCGGAGTTGATAGAGAAGATGGAGAATGTCCAGTTGATTCGGAAGAGAATGTTCACAGCTCAAAGTAGACAAAAGAGTTATACCGATAAACGAATAAGGGACTTAGAGTTTGCAGTTGGTGATCGGGTGTTCTTGAAGTTGTCACCCCAGAGAGGGTTGATTAGACATGGAAAATGTAGGAAATTAAGCCCGAGGTATGTTGGGCCATTTATAATTGTGGAAAGAATTGACAAACTTGCATATCGTTTAGACTTACCCTCGAATCTCTCCAACATTCACAATGTGTTCCATGTTCAATGTTGTGAAAGTATCATCCCAATCCCTCTCACATTCTAGAGCTGGAACCGCTAGAGCTTCAAGAGAACTTGTCTTATGAGGAGAGACCCGTGCGGATTCTGGATGAGTAAGACCAAGAGTTGCGCAACAAGAATATTCCCATGGTAAAGGTACTTTGGAATAACCATGGAGTTGAGAATGCAACTTGGGAAAGGCGTGACCAAATGGAGCAACAATACCCGTTCTTGTTTGCGAGGTAATCAGGGAATTACGAGGGCACAATTCTTTTAAGGAGTGGAGGTTGTAAGACTCGGACCGAGACCACGTATGCATATAGGTCATATCATACATAATTAAATTATTTTGTATGCTTTTATATTGATTCATGTGCATTTATATTGTTTTAAGATCATTTATCTTGATTTATGTGCATTTCATCGTTTAACGTGTATTTGAGTCATTTATATTGTGTAGCTAGTAATGGGAACCAACTAAGTTCAATAGCTAACTAGAATAATTGAATTAGAACCAAGACAATTAGAATTAACACTAGAATGACAAACTAGTAATACACAAGTCAGTTGAAGGGCACTCTCGTAATTAAGCAACTTAGATATTATTTATCAACACAAATTACATACACATTACACACACACACAAATCTGAAAACACACACATACCCACTCAACACACATTACACACACCACCCACTGATTTTCGTCCATAGGAAAGAGAGGAAGAAGAAAGGAAAGAGAAGAAGAAAGAAGGAGAAGAGGAAAGAGAAGATTTTCAGCCACTACCCAACATTTTTCCTTGTATTTTCTCTAGCTTTCATCAAGTTTTCTTGCTCCATTCACATCCAGAACTCAAAGCAAAGGTGAGGGACTTTTCAAAACTTCTTTTAAAAGCTCATCCAAGGTTATTTAATGTTAGTCTTGCTTATGGTATGCTTATATGAGTTTTGAATGAAGTTGGTTATATTGTGTGTTGTAGATCTAGGAATTGAAATTTCATGTTCGGTCTTTGTGGATTGTTGAGGAGGGGTGATTGGGTGAAGTTTGAACTCTTGTATGAAGATGCCTAATAGTCACCTTGAACATGCTTGGTTTGTGGTAGGAAGTTGTGTGGTTGCAAGATTAATTGTGGTAGAAGTTGTGTTTTTTCCGTTAGCAATCCGGTCGTTATCTTCTCCATCCGGTTGACAGGATAGAGTATGTATTGTCATGCCCCAACCCGACCTATAGAGGCTAGACTAGGGTATGACCTAAATTATTATTGTTATTTTACGACCTTAACCATTTGGCTATGATTAATGCTTATTTGTTGGCCTAGAACTCCAAAAGTTTTTTGAAAAACCGGCAGCATAACGACTGTATTAGGACATTCGGTTTGACCTATTTTCTAGAACACCTCAAACATTCTGAATCATTAATTTTCTTACCACTAAAATTTTCGTTCTACTATCGATTGATATGCCTACTAGTTTATCTTGAAGGTTCCGTCTAAATTAACAAGCCTATCATGACAACCACATCCCATTTATTTGTCAAACTCCCATTTATGCAAGTACCTATTATCTTTAGCTTATAAATGAGTACCTAAGTGAGCGTAGGTAGGGCTAGTTTAGTTAATTCTTCACCTATTGGTTTAACACCTAATAATAACTACTATCCATAACAATGAAAGCAAACGACTGAAAATAAAGGAGTTCGTCCAGTTATAGTTAGTACAAACCAAAATTAGACCCCAAATTACAACGGGGGTAATTTACAACAACAAAATAAACAATCTTCAAATAACGCAACATCCCTAACAACATCCATGTTCACAAAAAACACGTATTGCACATAGTCATTCCAAAAATTCATCAACTAGCCTCTTCGGGCATTTGTTCCAAATCTGCTTCACCTGTAATGACAAAAGAGGGTGAGTCCTTATAAACTTAGTGAAGGGGGAACAAATGACAAAACTTTTGAAATTATTTTCCGGTTAATTTGTGAAAACTCCTTTGGAAAACGTGTCATGTAATACAATCAAGAATGTAGGCATAATATAAGAATCAAATTGAACAATAGATACATTTACCAATCATTTCAAGAATACGGTGAGCTTTCACTCTCAAGATCAATCGGTAAGCATTTGCTCTCAAGATCATTTCCAACAACCATTGTTGTAGCCGGCATCAATCATCCACTTATCACTTCCGATGGGTATACTATGGATTGTACACCAAACCTACGACCCAACTCTCCGAGGGTGGAATGCCAAGCGAGAGAGGGAATTGGACCATGGTAGTCACGAGAGCACTGGCAAGCCCTATGACGCCCAGCATTCGTGAAATGCTACCATGCCACAATGAAAAGTTGCAACCTTGTATGCAATGCACATTTATGCCATTTAACATTTCACATTAGGAGGTCAACAAAGTAGGTTACCTCCGAGCAAGTATATGATCACATTTTGACATATTGGCAAATAAGGCATTGTAAGAACATATATTCATCTCATATATCAATTTTAAAGCAATTAAACTTTCACGGGCAGCCAAATAATCATGTTCAAAATAAACTATAGAATATATTTTAACAATTCAATAAATGCATAAAAAGTATACAAAAGTGTGGTAATATCATATGCAAGATCGGGTACACGAATAGTTAACGTCTGACATCGTAATCAATATAATTTATGCATGAGGCTATAATAACTTTTTTGGGCAGTCCACAACTTCAATTAAAACTTCAATTATAAGTTATGTAAAGCATGATTTAACACTTAGAAGACCTAGTTGCAATTAGGGTTTTAGGTTCATGCTCGGGTGCAAGATTCATCAACTATTAGCTACAAGGAACACTTAGATCATCATCGTACATATCTAACAATTATTATACAGCCTTGAAACATTACAAATATCATCATTAAAACCACATGCAAGCCATGAAATCCACCGATACGAACACGAAATCATCAAAAGACATCATATATGTGTTTACCACTATGATTCAACCACATTCAACCCTAAAATCAACATGGAACATTGTCCTAAGTGTTTAAACATTTCTGGGCAGCCTACTACGCAACTCATACGAATCAATTAAAGCCATGCAATACATAGTGGTCACCTCAAACAAGCATTTCAACCGACTAAGGGCTTCAAATACATAACTACATGCAATAATAACCACCAATCGTCCAAGATATCATCAAGAATCGAACAATAACATGCTAAACATTTTGTGGCCAGCCTATAACAACTCAAATATATCCATTTTAACCATAGGGTAATCACTTATGAAGCATGCATGTGTAGTAGGGCCTCAATTTCATGCTTACACATACAATTAGACAAGAATCCGTCATATAACGAACCTAAGTCATGCATCAAGTCATTTGAGGAATCTCAACCAACCAAAACAGTCCATGCAACTCCTAATTTCCACAAAATCCAAGCATACAATACTTCAAGGTACAAAACATTATGATTTGAAATAGATTTCCAAACAAAACCCTCCTGCAATAGCCTACTTTTCCTTATTTGGTTGACTAAGCAAATAATCTCCAAATTCAGTGAATCAAATATCAAATCAAAGCTTAACACTGTCCAGATTTAGACACATTACAATTTTTTCCATTTTTGGGGGTCTTAAAGTCAAAATTAGTCTTAGCCTATTTCTGCAAGATTTGTTCAAAACTGAAAAATATAGTGACTCACCACGTTTCATACATTTTTAACATCATTTGCTAGGTTAAAATGATTTCATTCTAACGGACAGAAAGGCTGCTAGAAACTTAACTTCATATTTCAAGATTTCTATCAAGTTTCAAGGCATGCAAGGGTAGATATACTCATATAAACACATACACATGGACTTCAAGAGTGAATACAGTCATATAAGTGCATGCATGTGATTTTTTTGAAGCATTTAAAAAGATTTAAACCCTCACCTTAGTGAAACCAAGAGAGATAGTACACAAACGCTTGCGAAAATGGCTTGGTGTGCCCTAAGTGCTTGGTTCTTGCTTTGACCGTGCCTTTCCTCATTCAGTTACCCTAGAAAATGATCTTGTAATTTAGTGAATCATATATCAAATTGAAGATCTATGAATTCTTTAACTCTGGTCGCAAATCTCGTTCGATTTCGATTTAAGATCTAAAAGTTATGAGTAATTCTGTAAGATTGCACAAAACTGTCCAGATTTAGACACATTACAATGTTTACCCATTTTGGAGTTCTTAAAGTCAAAATTAGCCTTAGCTTGTCTCTTCAAGATTTGTTCAAAACTGAAAAATATAGTTATCCTCAAAGTTTCATCAAATTTTGAGATCTTTTGCTACCTTAAAAGTGTCCCAAACAGAAGGGTCAGTAGCTACCTGAGATTTTCCAGAAATGTTCAAACATGTGTTCTTGGCTTTTAAGCATGCAAGACTTTAGCATACACATATACATACATACTCATGAGCTTAAAAAAATTTAGAAAATAGTTTAAACCCTGACCTTGATGAAGATTAAGCAAGAATTGAAGCAAGCAAATGCAAAGATTGAAACTAGCTAGCCAAAGTCTTTCTTTTCTTCTCCTTCTTTCTTTCTTTCTCCTTCTCTCCCTTTTCTTCTTTCTCTTCCTCTCTTGAACGACCCTTACCCTCTCTCAATCTGATTTTGCTTGTTTTGAATGAGTGTATGTGTGGTAAGCCGAACCTGGCATGCATTTAATAGCACTTGACTGCATTTGATTAGATGTTTAATTAGTTAAATCATCTAATTTTCACTATTTTGTTATTTCTTTTAGAAGAATTCGAAAAGGATTTATATTAATTGATTAAAAGATTATTACCTATTTCTAATAATTGTAATAATTGAATTTATTCTCTTGTGATTAATTAAGTATCATCTTAAATGTTAATATTTAATTTCACTTGATTACATGTTTATATTTATTTGTTCATTTGTAACTTTACATTAACTTCATAAATTCTTTAAAATGATCTAGAAATAGTTAAATTAATTATTTTAAATGAATATTAATTACCTTAATTGTTTTGATTATTTTAATAATTGGTTTTGGTTGTTTTGCATTAAAATCACTCGATTTTCGAATAAATAAGGAAAGAAACTCCGAGCTGGAGTGAATTTTAAACTATTCTACTATTCTACTTTTCAAAGAAATAGAGTTTTATATTATTGTTCATCACTTTATTAGCGATCGATTGGTGACCGTTCGATCGTAGAATTACAAAAATAGGAGTTAGAGAAATATTCTTCGGACTTAGTGAAAAATGTTTTTAGCTTAAATTAACTAGTTTTAGTTGTTTTTCATTTAATTGCATTGTTTTAACTTGAATTAGATTTAATGGCATCAAAATAAGCTTATTTGATTATTTTTAACTAAAGTTTTATTTTGCAAAAGACCAAAATGCCCTTGTCATCTTTTAAATAATAAAACAAGGCAAAAATCAATAAAAATAAATTGCAAAATGCCACCCAAGTCCCCCCACCATGGCCGAACCATTTCAAGAGGAAAAGAAAATATTTTTCTTGCATTTTTCTTCTACAATCGTGCGTGGAACTGCTCGGGGGTCGTGGCTTGGGTCCTTGCGGGTCTTGGTCTTCAATCTCTGTGAGGGTTTTCACACTTTTGTGCATTTTAATCTGAATTTGATTTTTGAGTCAATTTTTCAGATTTGATATTTATCGCGTTATAATGCCTGTTATTGCTTGAAATAGCTTGCTTAGGGTTCGTAGAGCATTGCTTGTTAGTTATTTAGCAATTTTTAAGGTTGAAACTGCGTAATTGAAATTGGGGAAGAACATGAATACTGAATTATGAATAGTAAACCCTAGAATTTCGGATGTCGATCCGAATTGCGATTGCTTGATTTGGATAGGTGCCATTAGTGATAGAAAGCTAAAATGTGAAATAAAAACGGATCGTCCTTTGTTAAAATTGGAAATTAGACAAAGAAACGTAAAGGGGCCGTTTGACCAAAAGTTGACCGTGCTAGAATTGAGTTGGGGGTTTCGTAATTGAGGGCATGAAAGCACTTTTGGCGCTGTTGTGGTGTTGATTGAATGACCGGTTAGTATAGCTGTAGTTCAAACGCAGTAGGTGGACTTTCGGGTCTCGGGTGAGAAAGTGAAGTTTAGTGACATAGAAACATGCCTTGTAGTGCCTGAGTGAATGTAGTGAAATCGGTTTCCTAATTCTGTAGCTCGTTTGCTCGCAATTGTCCTTGGAAGTTGGGGTTGAATAGTATTATTTGTTGTTTTCGTGTTTGAACTGCCGTTACTTGTTTAATTGTTGTTATTGTTGCTTATTATTGCTTGTTATGCTTGAAAAGTTAATTGAATGCTAGTATTGATTGTGATAGCTTGTTATCTCGTTTGTTGTCACTAGTTTGTATTGTTGTGCTATCGCTCATTTATTGCCTTGTATCGAGTCTTGCATTGCATAGTGTCTCGCGCGTGAGTGATGGGCCTCTCTGGGTAGCCTCGGGTTGCCAGTGTTGGTTGCTCTAGCTCTGCTGCTATTCCCTCATCTTGCTTGGGTTGCCTCCCAAGGAGATTTGGGTCGTAGATTGATGGATACTTCCGGAGTATTTCAAACTGGTGTTATAAGGTGGTTGCGCGCTTATTGTCATTATTGTCATTGTTGTCATTGTTGTCAACATCAAGCTCGAGATTGATATATCGCTCGTGAAATGGTACATTGCTCGTATGAGTGAACCATAGCCTTCAGAGTGTGGTATAGCTTTGAATGGTTGTGTTAATGCTTTCAGTAATTGCTTATTGTATTGATTGTTTGTCTTGATTGCTTATTTATCAGTTATATTGCTTAACTGTCTTATTTGCATTGCACGACTTTCTTTCTCTCCAACTCGATATCTGTCTCGCCCTCACTGAGTATACGTGTTGTGTATACTCACTCCTCACCACCACATTTCAGGAAATGTCATGTTAGCTGGAAAGTTCGTGATTTCGTGAAAGTCCGTGCTTGAAGAGTTGTCTTGCGTGCCTATGTGACTCGAGTTGTCAAGGTTGTAAAGATGTATGCTTTTATGTATTATATGTATTTAATGTTAAAGGGGATGTAATTTAAGTTTCATTAGATTATGAATTTAGTTAATGTAGCTTAACTTCAATGTATATTTGTAATGACAAAGGAAAAGAGCTAGAAAGATATGATAGTCTAGCTTAAGAAATAGGTTGGTGTAGTTTAATTGCTAAGCTTGAATGTATATTTACTTGTGATTTGCTTGTTGTGAACCAAGGCTCGGATGGCCTTGAGGTGGTTGAATGTTTGGACATGGTATTGGTCCACTTATATGCTGTCGCAGGTTTTACATTTCGCCTAGAAACAGGGGAGACTCCGTCCGTTTTCCCTGAAAATTTATGCTCGGGTTTGGTTTGGGTCGTGTTTAGATCGATTGATAGAACTCCCGGTCTCGAGAGGGATCAGGGTGTTACAGTATGGGTGATAAGAACTAAGCAATGGAATATAATAAGCTTTTGTTGAACTCTAGGCATGAAAATGTGCATAAAACTCTTACAAAGTGTATTTTCATGAGTCTTGTGTTTAGTGTTTGTGTAAGAAAATGTTGGCTTAGGTGTTTGTGTAGTGTTAGAATAGAATATAGGGTATGTTTAGAGGTTTGTGAGATTTTGTCTTGTAGTGGGTTTAAAATATAATATTTAGGTGTTGGTGGATTTTATAGGATTGAATTAGGAATATAATAATGGTTAATGGATTGTGTAGGATTATTATATTGCCTAGTGCTTTGTGGAAGGAATCTTTCAAGATTAGCGTGCAGGCACACATTCCTAGGTATAAGGCACGAATTACGAGGTAGACACGAAATACAAGGTACGACACGTACTGTAAGACTAAGGCTTGTATACCTATGTGAATGCACGTAAACCAATGTAAGACATGTAATTCAATGCAATGTACCTAAATCACTGTAATGCGCGTATTTTAATGTAAGGCACTTGGATTTAAGTCAAGGCACATAAGTTAGGGTTAATGCACATTTATCGAGGTCAAGGCACGTATATCTAGGTATCACACGTAAGTCAAGGATTAGGGCACACAATTTTAGGTCAAGGTACGTATGACGAGGCATGCACAAAAATCAAGGAACGTATCTAAGGTATTGCACATAACCCAATACTAATGCACTTAATCCTAGGTTAAGACTCGTGCTTCGAGACAAAAGCATACTCTCTAATATAAGTACACGTAAACCAAGACAGGGTACGTAATCCAAGGTCGGTCGTATAATTATGGGTCTAAGGCATGTAAATTGAGGTAAGACACATTATTCGGGGTCGGGCCTCACATGTATCACCCGGATCAATACTTTCTACCAAGCGTTATGGCCTCTATCCGGTCAACCAGATAGAAGCTGTATCGCCCGGATGTCCCAAATTGCTGAAAAGATCAAGAACTTGTTTTGGAGATTCCGGAAGCTACCAGTGTCGTATTAAGGCACGGTCGGAAATGTTAGAACTGTATCGAACCCTAGTTTATCATAGTATAATTAAATTGTGGATTTGTGCCATATGTCTCGTGTTACATTGTTGCCATTCCATATATAAGGCGTAGGAGACTATGGAACGTAGGCGTTAATGATGTCTTTTGCTAGTTTTATAGTATGGAACCAATGTCCTTCGTCGAACAAGTTTCTTCAACATTACATGACATTATGTAAGGCCTATATGCATGTAAGCTATGTACTTGCTTGTGTACATTATTTAGTGTTTCTATAAATACATGTGAAGCATGCATGCCTACGTGCTACAATGTTGATATTACTGTTGTAACGGAAACAACCTACTTTGTTGCTATCCTAGTCCCTATCTCTCTTGGTGACGTCCCTTGGAGAGTTGGGTATTATATATGTATATATATTATCAAGGTTGCAAACTTTTAAAGGCTTTGGTGTGATCGATGGCCCCAGGCAGCATCGGGCTTGCCGGTTGTACCCACGAACACCTTGGACCTATTCTTTACCTTTGAGGGGTGCTATCCGAAACTCTCGGTTGTTGATGAAGTTTGGTGTGGGGATTTCTTTGAGGACTTGATCCTCGGTTGTGGTGTCAGGTTATTATCATTAATTGAATCAAGACAAACTGTCAATATTAGCAGTCATCGTATTCTTTTGCAATAAGTATCTATGTTCCTTATCTTATTGCATATTTGAGTTACTTCTTGTTTACTTATATGTGCATTCTTATGTGCATGGCATGATTTCTCGAATTGTTTGCAAAAAGAGAAAACCATTACGAAAACCTATTCCTATTCCATCCTCACTGAGCTATATGTAGGATTAGCTCACCCTCTTTCAATATTTTAGGTGAGGTTGAGCACGAGCAGGCCGCTCAAAATATTGGAGAAACTCATTGGTGTGACATCGAGGATTTATGCTTTATGTGATTATTCCTTGTTGACGTAACTTGAAAATACTTGTTGTATAACTTATTATTTTTGACAACCATTATGTAACTATATACTTCTATTCTTTTGAGACCTAGATACCTGAATGTTGGCTAGATTTTATGTATGGACAGGTGGTTCGAGTTCTTGTATATATATATATATAATCAGTGGTGGCTTCCTTTATTAAGGATGATATAATTGAAAGACTTTTGAACCTTTATGGAGTATGTGGGAATGTACAGGTTATTAAATTATTGATTTTACAGATTTTGGGTTACGAAAGTCACGTACCAGCCTTAGCCTTCGCAGGTGTCCGGGTTGGGGTGTGATGGAAGTAAAACAACGAAGTACACTAGATTCCTTTTTAGAATATTTTTCTTCTCTGATAAACACTAGGGACACATTCATAGCGAAGCGGAGAATATGAATATCCAAAAAGATCATTGTGTGTATAAAACATATATATTCTTATTAAACCCTAATTAGGTCAACCAAGCAATAGAATTAGGGCATATCCATAACATCTATGTCATTCATCATCCGAAGGGAGATTGATCACCCCCACCGATCTGGCTAACTGCGCCATGTAGTTAAAGTTAGCCTATTTCCGAGCTACTAGTTGATGCTGCATGCGATGGATAAGGTTTAAGTGCTGAATAATGCATTCTTCCCTGTAGTACTACTATTGCCGACAACATCTCATCTCCTCTAATTCCTGAAGCAATTCACTGATCTCTATAGCAGAGGCATTGTCATTATTCCTTGGTGCACCTTCTTAGCGATCCACTCGAGATCCCAAATTTTCAATTGTTGTATATGTTAATAGGGCTTGTAGATGCATAATCTCCTCAATTTTAGACAGTGGCACATCAACTACGAGACACAAGCCAGTGATCAATACTGGATGTGGGAGTCCCCCAATTGTGTTCCTTTTCAAATAGTGAAGAATGCACATTTCATTGACTTTTCCAACATTGATGTTCAGATGATTGCCAATCGCATAATTGAGTACCACTCACTCTTTTGATACCTCATATGTGTTTCTAGTTGGCATTAGTGTGGCACAAATGAAATGGTGCCAAGCTTTGATCTCATTTTTCATACCCAAGGATTGGAAGCTAACCACCTTACCCCTTTTCTTTTTCTATGTCACTTTGTTGTCAGTCAAGAATGTGATGATGGCATCAATATCAATGTTCTCATTGTGAGTGCTAAAGAAGTCATTATCCATAATTTGTAGCTGATAGAACTAGTTGATGGTAGTTCGATCATAAGAGATATCATTTCCACAAAATTTGCCCATTTTGTATGTGTGTTGATGTGTATTAGCATAAAACTCTTGTACCAGTAGAATATAAATTGGCCTTGGAGACTTGATAAAGTTGCTCCAATTACATGAAGCATCTTGTTCTTTAATAGTCGGGCAAAGGTTATCGAAGCCTCGCTCCACCACTAAAGACTTGTTTACTATCTGCTTTTTATATTGCTCATTAGCTTCATCGCTCACGAACTTAGGTGCATTCAGATTTTTAGACTTTGAATAAGAAACATCCGATTTAGACTTTGAAGAAGAGGCACCCGAAGTCACACCCCTTTTTTGTTTAGATGTCATTGGCACTTTGATATGTTAAACAATTTCTTCTGTCGACAACACCCAACAAACAAAGTCTCAACCACAACAACTTTGTACTCAATCAATAACACAGCCCACGCATTCAAACTACAACGCAATATACAACCCCTAAGCCGTAATATGCATACCAAAACTCAATATTAAAGTCACAGCTTAATTGAAAATTGACCAATCACCAATTATTTCACAGTTCAAGAGCCCCTTGTTTGGTTTTTTGTTTTTTTTTTCACAGTAGTCTTCTTTTGCTCTTTTAAGCTTTTTTTTTATGGGAACAAGTGGTGTGCAATCAAACTCCTCAAACTACCCACATCACATCCTTGGTGTCTCGGATCCCCACAACATCAAAATCACAATTATAACACAACCATAACCATAACAAGTACGAATTACCACACGGCCTTGCCCCAATTACAAAATCCTCACACTTCAAATTTCGGGTACCACTCCAAATCTCAACTCGCCCAAGTTCTTTTGGTAAATCAGTACATGAAAGCACCTGAAACTTATCTCGATGACTCCGATTGACAACAAAATTTGTCAAATTAGTTGCTGATGTAGCCAAATCCTTGTCCTCAAATTTATGGCCGAAACCCTAGCTTTTTGCAACTACACGCTGTGGACAACTTAGGTGTCGTACATCTAGATGAGAGATCTTGCCGAAGTGATTGTTGATGTTGTTTCGCAATGGAGAGAAATGATTTTGTGTTTAGGGTTATGTTTTGGGGGTGTATGTTTTAGGAGGATTTTTGTGTGTGTTTTGTGTTTGACGTTGCAAGAAAGAAGAGAAAGGGTTTATGATTTTGTGTTTTTGAACCCATGCTAGAACGCTGCCATCTATTTTATTTTTATTTTTATTTTTTGAATAGGCACGTTTAAATGTCAAAAACATCACCGTCAGCGCTATGTGTTACGCTATATCTTTTTCGACAATGTTCAAAACAAACGTAAAAATAAGACTGTCAGCACAACTGCGCTATGCCTATGTTATTTGCTTGTCTAGCAACGCTCACAAAAAATGTCAAATTTAAGTATCAACAACGCAACTACGCTACAACATAGCTCTTTTTCTTGCACCCCTGCTGCCTAACGTGTACACTCAACACGAACCAAACATAACTTTTGAGTAATTTCTCTTTTGAATCACTTGGTGCAGCCTCTCTTCCTACTTCTCAACCCCCCAAACTTGTTATGAACCTATAGCAGTCATAAGAATTAAACATTAGTAACATGACTAAAGGAGATTCATAACAAAACAAAGAAGACAATTAACTAAAAGTACTAAAGAAAGAAAAATAAGAAAAACTCGGGTTGTCTCTAATGCAAACCAGTGGGCGTGTGAAAATTGTGTACAATAAACCAAGTTTAAATACCCACAAGTGCACGGATCTTGGTAGTGTAGTGTGCTTAGAGTGCGGAATCGTACCACAAGGAAGCTCATTAGTTAATTAGTGAAGTAGTGTGTGAAAGTGTTAAAGCGGTAAATGATAGTTTAACAAGGCATTTTTGAGAATATAACTAAATTACAACTAAATTAAACTAACTAAGTATTAGTGGAATACGAGGGAAAAGGAATCCAAGGGGGTGGATATGCAAAGAGGCAATCAATATAGGCTCGGCATTCAAGTTCTCTAATCCTATGCAAGGGTTAAGCTACAAGCATTAACCTAGTCATTCAACTTAGCCTATTAAAATCCTGATTACTAACTCTGATGTAGGTGTTATTCCATCTACGATCTTTGGAGCCATAGAATATAACTATCATTACAACCTGGTATAAAAGGTCTGTTTCAACTAACTCATTAACTTCTCCTTACTGGACTAGAACTACGGTACAACCTATAGTTCATGAATCTAAGGCTGTCAAGCTATTTGATTCACAATTAAAGTATGGATATATGACACGAAAGTAAAGCTTCATAACGTCTAATGAAAAATATTACGTATGAAAGACAATAAGTAAAGCAATTATAACATCTACTGAAAAGCATTATATATGAAAGACAGTACTAAATTTAAAGCAAGTCACATATTGCAATCGAATTAAATCAATTGAATCTGAGACCATATATTAAAAGACCATCATTTACAATATCCTCCCCTAGATAAATAACTCTGCTCAGACATAATAATAAATACAAGTAGTACAAATAAGAGAGTCAAGAAAGGCTCTCCTGATATGACGACTTTGTATTTTTTATTTTTGAAATTTGAGTAGAGGTCCGACGCCGAATAACTAGTCGGGTGGAACTAATTTCTCCCAAATAAGAGCTACTAAGGATGAATTTTCCCTGAATAAGAGCTTTCCTATTAAAAGCTATTCGGGCAGAACCTTCCCCGAATGATAACTACTTAGGTCGAATTTTTCCCTAAAAGTGGCTATTCAGGCAAAATTTCCCCAAATAAGAACCCCTTAGGTGGGATTTCCCCCGTATCCTACTAATTAATTAAATACAACTAAAACTAAAACTAACTAGAATTAACTCAAAATTATACCAAAAATATTGGCACTATTCCAAAATTAATTAACATTTTCGGAGGAAGGGGGGTCTATTTATAGACAAAAAATCAAAGCCGTGCTCGAGTACGCGTCTGCTGCACCGAATTATCGCATGCCACGTGGCGACTTTCAGAAAGTTCCTGAGGTGCGCTCGAGTGCCAGTGAGAAGCGCTCGAGCACCCTTCTACTCCATCGTTGAATTTTCACCACGTGTTTTCTTCTAGAAGTTGGTGTCATTTTCCGTGTAGGGCGCTCGAGCGCCAGGAGGGCGCGCTCGAGCACCCTTTTGCTAACTTTTTGGGCTTAGATTTTGACTTTTGACCGGGCTTTGAATGAGCGTTGACCGAGGCATTTCCGGGCTATTTTCAGTGTTCTGAGTCTGATTCCCCGCTAGTTTTGGCCAAATTCCGTCTCTATCTGCTTCATTCTTCCACCGTTCCGCGTGTTTCCCCATTTTTCACTTCTTTGACTTGTATTTTTGATCATTTTGGGTTTGAATTATCACTTTTCAGTATTTTTCTACATTGCATCAAAAGTATCAAAGTGTTACAATTATTCCTAAGTTTAAGATGCAAATATAGTACAAATACTAAGATTTTATTGCTACAAATATAGTCACATCAACATCCCCAAACCTAAACCTTGTTTGCCCTCAAGCAAGACTGTCTTAAAAACAGATGTGAAAGTGAAATTAGCAAAAAAAAAGTACAAGTCAAAAAAGAATGAAATAATCTATCCTATCTTTTTGTCAAACATTTTCTAGATATGAATTATGATAAATGCAATCTACTATCTTAAACCGATTTAGCAGCTAGTGATAAACATGATAAGAGAACCTTTACATCTTTTTCACAAATAGGTACTTTATTGAAAATAGATTATTGATTGCTTTGGAGTACATATTTAAGAGTAAACTAAGCAGATTAAGTTCATCAATTCCCATCTTTCAAGACATGCAAACAGATTAGACTTTGATATTCTTGTCTTATTTGTAATCAAATCCTTGATCATGCCTTAACCCCTTTAACATTTGCCAAAAAATAGAAGTACAACTTACAATATCTCTATATAGTGTTCAGTTTCCTTTGTTTTCTGGATATCCCATGTAGCAGGCTTTAAGGCCAACAATCCCCCACCAATATGACTGAGGCTGCTAGGTTTCAAAGGGACCCCTACGTGCCATAATCACCCAAGATATCCAGGCTCAAAACCTTACACTATAGCACGTATCCCAAATTACAATGTCTAGGATAGTGGTGCTTAGAGATTTACAACAAATTTACACCAAAAAATTTATTCTACAGTAAAGGTATACACAATTTTTTTTTCTTTTTCTATTTTTTTCTCTTTTTTTTTTCAGAGTGTACATACAAATAGAGTAACATAACATACTGTACAGACATGGTTTAATCATATCTCAGTCCTTTCATAATCACATAGCTATCAATTGAAGAAAATAATAACAACTAGGTTTACTTATGAATATAGTACCCCAAATTTTTTCTTACAGAGTTTCCTCAGAATTTTTCACAATACATTGCTAATAAAACAGGTTCTCAAATCATCTAAATCATCTTCTATTAAACAAGTAAGATAGCAAACTATTCTTCTAATGAACAAAAATGGTTTTTTTCTTGCATATTTTAAAAAATATTATCATGACATATATGTACCCCCACACCGAAACTTTGCTTGCCCTCAAACAAATAGTAATGTAAAACAGTGAGAGTGTAATATGCAAGAAAGAACATAATGACAGATGCTACATCCCCAAACCTATGGTTTGCTTACTCTACAGTGTAGGTTGATCAGGTATAAAGGGAAATATAGTAAGGAAAGATATCACCTAATGTGAAGCATCTCTATGTTGATGTCAAAGCTTTTCTACTAACTTTTGCCTAAAGATATATCATTTTGCAATTAAAGATTAGTAGACAAAATATTTTACAGATTATCACCAACACAGCAAAAATAAAAGTTAATCTATACAAAATAGTATAAGGGATGAGGTCAAAAAGAATTATGGTCAAGGAAATTAACTAATACATAAAGCATATAAGTAAACTACCCAGACCATATAGACTATTTTCTGGGGTTCTAGAGTTGATACTCCTACAAAGACTAGCTCTTCCAGAGGTTTCTGTGCTCACGACATCTAATGTTCTCCTTCGGCCACTTAAGGCCAAAGTAGTTCCACAGGGTCAAGTTTTATTACAGTGGGCATTTATGTTACAGACGTTACGTCAAGTGTATACTCACACTCCTAACTACCTTATCAAGTAATATCCAACAGACCCAAACCACATTAAGCTGGTGAAGTAGCTCACACTATAAGACAGAGTTGCACAATTAAGCCAACTGCACATAGAAACGTACAGTGACCACTAGCATAATGACACTAGTACCTCTATGAATGTTCCTCAGGGTTAAAACCCAAACTACCTAAAGCTGGAGAAATATTCACAGAGTACATATAACAACAAAATTTAAGTAAATATTAACACAAAAGAGTACTAGGTTGCCTTCTAATAGCACTAAGTTTAACGTATTTAGCTAGACGGTTGTGCTAAGTTGTGAAGCCTTTAGCTTGGAAAATTCCCTTTTATGGAATGCAGGCAAGGTCCTGAAGTTCAACATATTCAACTTCATGAGGGACCGCAATAGGATTGAATGCACGTTTCAGTCTTTGTCCATTAACTGTGAGGATACGCCCATCTGCGGGATGTTTAATCAAGATAACTCCAGAAGGATATGCCTTAAGCACTTGATAAGGACCATCCCACTTTGTTCTTAATTTTCTTGGGAAGAACTTCAGTCTAGAGTTAAACAACCAAACTTTATCAGAAGGAGAAAAGGTTTTTCTTAGAATAGATCTATCATGAATCCTCTTCATTCTCTCTTTGTAGAGTTTTGCATTCTCATAGTCTTCGAAATGAAGCTCTTCCAGTTCACTCAATGCCAATTTTCTACCTTCACCTGCCTGTTATAAGTCAAAGTTTAGGGCCTTAATAGCCCAAAAGGCTTTATGCTCTAGTTCAACAGGAAGGTAGCAAGCTTTACCATATACCAATCTATATGGGGACATACCAATGTGAGTTTTGAAAGTAGTAGAGTAGGCCCACAACGTATCATGAAGACGACTTGACCAATCTTTTCAATCGGGCCTAACCGTTTTTTAAAGAATTGACTTAATTTCCTTATTCGATACCTCTACTTGTCCACTTGTTTGTGGGTGGTAAGGCGTTGCTATCTTGTAGTGGACTGAATATTTTCTTAATAAGTCTTCGAGTGTCCTTTGATGAAAATACTGTCCTTTGTCACTTAGAAGTACACGTGGCACATCAAATTGAGAAAATATGTTCTCTTTATTGAACTTGAACACAACATTATGTTCATTGGTTTGGGTTGCCACTGCTTCTACCCACTTGGACACGTAGTCCACACCAACAAGTATATAAGTATAACTTGAGGAAGGAGAAAAGGGACCCATGAAGTCAATAACCCACACATCAAATATTTCACATATAAGAATGGGTATGAAGGGCATCATGTCCCTTCTTAAAATAGAGCCAACTTGTTAACATTGTGGGCAATTTTTACACACTAACTGGGCATCCTTGAAAAGAGTGGGCCAGAAGAACCCACATTGAAGAATTTTGGTAGCTGTCATTTTTTCTCCGAAATGTCTACCATATGTTTCAGAGTGGCAGAATTGAAGAATGCTATCAGTTTCGTCCTCAGGAATACATCTCCTAATGACTTGATCGGCATAAATCTTGAAAAGATAGGGATCTTCCCAGATAAAGTGCTTGACTTGTGCCAAAAATCGTTCATTCTCACATTTATCCCAGTGAGTTGGAAACTCTTGGGTAGCTAGATAGTTTACAAAGTGGGCATACCAAGGGGTCTTATCTGAGAGTTTAAAAATTTACTCATCAGGGAACGTGTCTATGAAAGGCAAAGAGTCAATATGAGAATCACGTACTAAACGTGATAGATGATCGGAAACAGAGTTCTCGCTTCCTTTCTTGTCCTTGATCTCAAGGTCGAACTCTTGAATAAGTAATAGCCAACGGATTAGACGGGGCTTTGTATCCTTTTTGGTTAATAAATACCACAAAGTCGCGTGGTCCGTGTACACTATTACTTTGGATCCTAGGATGTAAGATCTGAACTTATCCAAGGAGAAAACTACAACTAGCAATTCTTTTTCAGTGGTTGTGTAGTTCTTTTGTGCATCGTCTAAGGTTTTGTTGGCATAATAAATCACAGTAGGCAACTTGTCCTTTCGCTGTCCTAATACAACTCCTACTACATAGTCTGATGCATCGCACATTATCTCAAAAGGGATACTGTAGTCAGGAGGTTAAATGATTGGAGCAGAGGAAAGCAAGATTTGAGCTTCTCAAAAGCTTTTGAACACTTGTCATCAAAGTTGAATTCGGTATCGTGTGCTAGAATACTAGAGAGAGGTCAAGCTATATGGCTGAAGTCCTTGATGAAACGCAGATAGAAACCAACGTGACTGAATAAGGTCTGATATCACGCACCGTCTTGGGTATGGGCAGCTTTTCTATTAGCTCAACTTTGGATAGGTCCACATGGATTTCATCCTGTGTAACAACATGACCCAGAATTGTACCTTGTCTAACCATGAAGTGGCTCTTTTCCAAACTTAAAACCAAGTTTGTTTCTATACATCGGTCTAGCACTTGTGAAAGATGTGTAAGGAACTTGTTGAAGGTAGCTCCAAACACTGAGAAGTCATCCATGAAGACTTCCAGGAACTTTTCTATCATATCCGAGAAAAGGGCCATTATATACCTTTGAAATGTTGCAGGTACGTTGCACAGACTTAAAGGCATACGTCGAAAGGCAAAGCTCCCATAGGGACACGTGAAAGTAGTATTTTCCTAATCTTCAGGAAAGGCTGAGATTTGATTGTAACCTAAATACCCATCCAGAAAGCAGTAGTAGCCTTGTTTGGCTACTCTATCTAAGACTTGGTCGAGGAAGGGTAAAGGGAAGTGGTCTTTCCTTGTTTTGGAATTGAGCTTTCTATAATCAATGCATATATGCCACCCAGTAGTGGTCCGTGTAGAGATTAGCTCACCTTTGTCATTTGGGACCACAGTAATCCCAGATTTCTTCGGTACCACTTTTACCAGACTTACCCATGGACTGTCATAAATCGGGTATATTATACCCGTATCAAGCAACTTGATGATCTCTTTGTGGACAACATCACCAATCTTTGGGTTTAGTCTTCTCTGACATTCTCGAGAAGGAGTAACTCCTTCTTCAAGATGAATCTTGTGCATACACATAGAGGGATCGATTCATTTCAAGTCAGAAATTGTCCAACCTATTGCTTGTTTATGCGTACTTAGGACCTTTAAAAGTTTGTCTTCATGCTTGGGAGTCAAATCCGAGGCAATAATGACTGGCAGGGTCTCATCGGGTCCTAAGTAGGCATACTTAAGATGTTGAGGCAAGGTTTTGAGTTCTAATACTGGTAGAGACTCAATTGTGGGGCAATCAGCGACTTCAGGGAAATAAGTTGTTACTTGATCTTTCTTTCCTTGATCAACAACAATGGAAGTAGAGGCGACCATTTTAGAAGAAATATTGCATTCAAACAATAGTCATTCAAGTTCGGCTATCTCCTCATTAGGAGTTAAGAGTGATTGGGCAAACTCACCTATGCATGAGTCAATGGTATCTAGATGGAAACATTCTTATTCCTCATCTTGGTTCAACTTGTTGGCTGCATCAGCAACCCTCAGTTTTGTTCTCATGTTCCCAAATGTTAGTTCTATCATTCCCGTCCTACAGTAAATAACAGCATCAACTGTTACTAAGAATGATTTGCCTAGTAAAACGGGAGTGGTATTTTTGTTATCAGGGCCTAAGTCCATATCTAATGCAATGAAATCCATTGGGAACATAAATTCTCCTACTCTAACGAGGACATCCTCAACAATACCTTGAGGTCTCCGCTCAGATCTATTTGCCAATTGGAGGGTAACATTTGTCGCCATTAACACTCCAAGACCTAGCTTTTAGTAAACTGTGTGAGGGATTAGGTTAACACTAGATCCTAAGTCTAGCAAGGTGCTTTCTACCCATTGGTCATTAATCAAACATGGAATGGTAAAATCTCCTGGGTCACTGCACTTTTGAGGAAGTCCTCTAGTTCAGATGTTACTAACCTTTTCAGTAAGACGGGCCTTCTTAGGAATGTTATTGGTCCGTCTCTTTTTCACACACAAATCCTTCAGAAATTTGCCATAGGTAGGGATTTGTTGGATTACCTCGAATAAAGGCAGATTGATCTTAATATCTTTCAGATACTCAAAGACCTTGAGCTGGTTAGGATTAACACTCGGCTTCAGAAGGGACAGAGTTGTTGGGAAATGTGCTTTTGATGAAGGTTTAACTAAAGGCTCTACCATTGGGTTTTCATTCCTACAGGAGTAATTGACATTGTTGCTCAAAACCATGATCTCATGTTCCTCTATCTCCTCAGGAACATCCCTATTCTTCTTTCTAACCTCCTTGTCTATAGTCTTCCCACTCCTAAGGGTAGTTACGACCTTAGCCTGTTCGTGGGTGGTCTCAATTTGGACATTATTACATTGTCCCCGTGGGTTTTCCACGGTCTAAGATGGGAGTTTACCTTCATCTCTTCTGCTTATATTTTGGGCCAGCTGCCTAATTTTCCTTTCAAGTTTAGCAATAGACTGTTGCTGAACTTGGACCAATTGTAAAAGTTTATCAAACTTATCATCATATGATGGTTGTGCAGGAGGAAGAGCGGGGAAGTTGTTCCGTTGTGTTCGGAATGGTTCTTTCTAAACTTGGTAAAAACCAGGAGGGTTAGAGTTTTGTGGCCTTTGATATGGCTGTTGAGGGAAACGAGGCTCAAAGTTTCCTTGTTGTTTCTGATATTGTTGTTGAAGAAACTGAGGCTCTTGATTCCTTTGTCACCATGAAAATGCGGGATTGTCTCGCCAGCCAAGATTATACGTGTTAGAATAAGGATCATAATTTCTTGTATATCCTTGAGTAGCATAGACTTGTTCTTGCATGAACTCAGGAAATTGTGAACCAATTGGATAGTCCAGAGTAGAGTGATCTACTGCAAAACATATGGCACATACTTTCGTGATTTGAGGAGTTTGTGAAGAAGTAGACCCTAGAGAGATGAATTTTTCTACTTGCTGGGCTAGGGCATCTACTTTATCAATCAAATAGGAATTAGAGTTAACCTCGAACAATGCCCTCTTTTGGGGGTTATGGGTGCTTCTAGTTTCTCTATCTATAGCTATGTTCTGAAGAGAATCTTCAGCTATATTCTCAATTCTACTCCAAGTGGCATCCGCTGTAAGGTTATAGAAACCTCCATTGCTCATTGCATTTACCATCATTTTCTGCTGAGGTGTAAGACCTTTAAATAAATAATGCAAGAGTTCGTGATGGGCAAACCCATGGTGAGGACACTGATTCCTAAGATCAATAAATCTTTCCCAAGCTTCATGAAAAAGGCTCTAAGTTCGACTGAACGAATGACATGATATCTATTTGCAGAGTAGTGGTTCTGACCATTGGGAAGAACCTATGTAAGAATTTTTGAACAAGTTCTTCCCAATATGTAATAACCCCTGCGTCCAAATGATTTAGCCATTGTTTGGCTTTGTCTTTTAAGGAAAATGAAAATAGACGCAGTTGAATAATCTAACGGCTCACATTAGGGATATAAAGCATAGAACATGCCTCTAAGAATTGAATGATGTGAGCGTGAGGGCTTTCGTTGCTCTTCCCGTAAAAGGAAGGCAAATTCGAAATGGTCCCTGACTTAAGCTCAAAGTTAACATTGCCAAGAGTCGGTGAGTCAATGGCAAATTCAGGGTTGTAATCGCCCGGAGAGAAATATTGACGAAGAGTCATTTGTGGGTCAACGGTTCGATTAACGGGTTGGTTAAAGAGCTACTAGGGATGAATTTCCCCCGAATAAGAATTTTCCTATTAAAAGTTATTCGGACAGAACCTCCCCCGGATGATAAGTACTTGGCTCGGATTTCCCCATAAAAGTGGGATTTCCCTCGTATCCTACTAATTAATTAAATACAACTAAAACTAAAACTAAAACTAACTAGAATTAACTCGAAATTATACCAAAAAAATTGGCACTATTCTAAAATTAATTAACATTTTCGGAGGGAGAGATGTCTATTTATAGATAGAAAATCAAAGGTGCGCTCGAGCTCCAGTTTGGCGCGCTGAATCGTGCTTCTGCTACGCCGAATCATCGCATGCCATCTGCTCCATCGCTGAATTTTTGCCATTTGTTTTCTTCTAGAAGTTGGTGGAATTTTCCATGTAGGGCGCTCGAGCGCCCTTTTGCTGGCTTTTTGGACTTGAATTTTGACTTTTGACTGAGTGTTGACCGAGGCTTTTCCGAGCTATTTTCAGTGTTTTGAGTATGATTACGTGCTAGTTTTGGCCAAATTCCGTCTCTATCAGCTTCATTCTTCCATTGTTCCAAGTGTTTTCCCATTCTTCACTTCTTTGACTTGTATTTTGGATCGTTTTGGGTCTGAATGATCATTTTCGGTATTTTCCTACATTGTATCGAAAGTATCAAAGTGTTACAATTATTCCTAAATTTAAGATGCAAATATAGTACAAATACCAAGGTTTGAGTGCTGCAAATACAGTCACATCAGTCTCCCAAAAAATGCTTGTTTTAACGTCAATGGCCCGACGCTGCATGCTTCTATGATAAGTCAAGGTGGACAATGGTCTTTTTCTTGTAAAAGCTATCATCCTAATACATCTTCAACCGTTGTATGTTGACTTTGAATGTCCATTTCTCTAGATGAGTGACTTCTATAACACCATAGGGAAATACCTTAGTCACAACAAAAGGCCCTGACCATCTTGACTTGCGTTTTCCAGGAATCCGTGGGTTATAAAGAAGTACTTGTTGCCCAGGAGAGAAATCTTTTTTCAAAATGGGTTTATCATGCCACTCTTTTTTCATCTATGTGTAACTTCTTGTATTCTCGTCTGCTCCATTACATAATTCTTCTAGCTTATTCCCTTGCAAGACTCTTTTCTCACCCGTTGATTGCACATCTATGTTTAGTTGTTTAATAGCTTAGTATTCCTTGTGCTCCAATCCCACTAGAACAATATCAATGCGAAAAGAACTATTACTTCATTTTGGGTACTTGAAAGCCTGGAAAACATTAAAGGTTACCTCTTCGTCTTGCACCCTTAGCCGTAACTCACCTTTTTGGACATCAATAAGTGCTCTCCCAATTGTGAGGAACGGTCTTCCAAGCATGATAGGGATGTCCTTGTCTTCCTCCATATCAAGTACTATGAAATCTACATGAAAGATGAATTTATCGACCTTGATAAGCACATCTTCAATGACTCCTCTGGGGTGCTTTAGCAAACGATCAGCTAACTATAGTGTTACAGTAGTGGGTCTTGTCTCTCCCAATCCAAGTTTAATGAAAATAGACAAAGGCATCAAATTAATACTACCACCCAAATCACATAAAGCTCGCTCAAAAATAACATTCCCAATTGCACATAGAATAGTGAAACTCCCTGGATCCTTGAGCTTTTATGGCAACTTCTTTTGCAAAATAGCATTGTATTCCTCAATAACTATAACTGTCTTATAATCTCCAAGTTTTCTTTTGTTTGAAAGAATGTCCTTCATAAACTTCACGTAGCTTGACATTTGTTCAAGAGCATTTACGAATGGTATGTTGATGTGAAGTTTTTTGAAGACTTCAAGAAACTTAGAGAACTGCTTATCAAGCTTATTCTTCTTCAGTCGTTGTGGGTACGACACTACCAAAGATGGCTCTTGAGGAGGTTATGGCTGATCTTCCACTTTCTCTTCATTTTTCTCCTCATTCTTCTCTTTACCTTTTTCGTTCTTCTTAGCCCTCACTGGTTCTCCTAACTCTTTACCACTTCTCAAGGTGATAGCTTTATATTGATCCTTACCATTTCTCTTAGGATTCACCTCCGAAATACTAGGTAAATTTTCTTGCTACCTTTTAGAGAACATATTAGCCATTTGGCTTATTTGTACCTCCAAATTCCTGATTTGCACAGATTGGTTCCGGAAATTTGGCCTAGCATTATTCATGAACTGAGTTTGAGAGTTAGCCAGCTGAGTCTGTGAGGTTGCCAATTGAGCTATCACTTCTTCCAAGTTCACATTTTTCTCTTCTGGCGGGTTGTTCTATTTAGGTTGCAGCACATTCTGGGTATTTTTGTATGACAAATTTGGGTGATTACACAATGCTGGATTGTATCTGTTGGAGTAGGTATTGTGTTGACGTCCATTAAAATTTCCCATATACTATGCTTACACCAATGTGGCCTACACAAATGGATTACTAACCTGGCATTCCGAACTATAATGAACACTACAGCAAAATTGGTACACTACTTCCGCCGCCTAAATAGTATTAGTTGTCACTTGATTGTTTTATAGCTGTTTAGCTAAATTGTCAATTTTTGCTGTCAAAGTGGTTCTCTCACTCGACCACTGAAGATTATTCATGACAATATCTTCAAGCAACTCATAAGCTTCATATGTTGTCTTATTCATTAGAGCTCATCTAGTTGATGCATCAATCAAAGTCCTCGTTACACTTATGAACCCGTTGTAAAAATTCATCTACTTGGGCACTCCATGATTAGGGCACTTTCTCAATAAAGCCTTATACTTTTCTCATGCTTCACAAATAGTTCCCCTTTCATTCTGAGTAAAGTTATTGATCACAATATGCAGCTTCACAATCTTTCCAGGTGGGAAAAATCTCGATAGTAATTTGTCCGCCAAGTCGTCCCATGTGGTGATTGAATCTGAAGGTAGTGAATTCAACCACTCCTTAGCTTGATCCCTCAAGGAGAAAAGAAACAGACAAAGGCGCAAAGCTTCATCCGTGACTCCATTGTATTTAACAGTAGCACAGACTTCCAAAAAGATAGTGACATGTTGATTTGGATCCTCAGTAGTTAACCCACTAAATTGAATGGTTTGGATCAACTGCAGAGTTCTAACTTCAACTCAAAATTATTTGTCTGAATCTCTGGCCTCTTAATCATGGGCTAAACACGACTGGGTAACAGCACATAATCTTGCAAGGCTCTAGGTGAATTGTTCTAGTTGTTCTCATCTCCTCCTTCCACGATTTTGGTCATAGTTTATTACAAATTGTGGGTTGTAGCTCTTTTCTCCTTCCTATTCTTTCGACAGGTACGTTCTATCTCAGGATCGAAAGGTAACAATTTTCTACTTCCTAACTTTCACATACACCTAAAAAGATTATGTTCCTAAAACGCAAGTAACGACAATAAGAAAACAAATAACAAATAAAATAGAATCCAAAGTAAAATTAAAGCTATTTGGTATCAATATTAATAATTGACATAGTCCCCGGTGATGGCGCCAAAAATTACAATGATATACATGTACTTTCTCATTGTCTTACCTCTTCATAATATTCTAAAAAATTTAATAGGCCCAACTTACATCCTTAGGATGAGTTGATGAATAGGGCTCAATATCATCCTTAATCCATTAATTCATGGTCCATTTTGGGCTCCTAGGCTTATTCTATTTTTCTCTAAGAAAAAATCTATACAATATAATTAGACTCAGTCCCCCAAGCGAGAGAGGGAATTGGACCATGGCAGTCACGCCAATACACCGGTAAGCCCGATGCCGCCCAGAGTGACATGAATGCTACCATGCCAAAATGAAAGGTCACAGCCTTGTATGCAATGCACATTTATGCCATTTAACAACTCACATTAGGAGGTCAAAAAAGTAGGTTGCCTCCGAATAAGTATATGATCACATTTTGACATATTGGCACATAAGGCATTGTAAGAACATATAATCATTTCATATATCCATTTGAAAGCAATTAAACTTTCACTGGCAGCCAAGTAATCATGTTCAAAATAAGCCATATAATATTTTTTAACAATTCTCATTAGGAGGTCAACAAAGTAGGTTGCCTCCAGATACACGTATGATTACATATCGACAAGTAAACATGCGAGGCATGCTTTGATGTGTAAATCCACTTTTTATAACACTCAGAAGCATGTGAACATTTATCGGGCAGCCAAGTTGCTCCTTTCAAACAAGTCATATAACTTCTTTTAGTTCATATTCCAAGTGTTAAGATCATATAAGCATGCTACGACATTTTATCTAAGACCAGGTACAAGAATAGTTAACTTATCAACATGCAATCATCAAGAATCATGCTTAGAATTATAAAGACAATTCCGGGGGGTCCATTAACATTCCTCAACATCAATTATAAGACACACAAGAGTGGTTTGTGACTTGGGAACCTACGTAGCCATTAGGGTATACAAGAACTGTGCTCGGGTGTAGGTTTTGTTTGCTAAGAACCACAAGAATCACTTAGACCATTTCATGCATACTTAGAGATTATTGGACAGCCTATTGACTACTCAAATAAGTTCATTTAGCCATAGGATAATCACCTAGCAAGCATTCATAAGCAATAGGGCCTCAATTTCGTGCTTACACATACGATTAAACAAGAATCTACCATAAAATGAGCCTAAGTCATGCATCAACCAATTTAAGCAATCTCAACCAACCAAAATAGCCTATGCAACTTCTAATTTCCACAAGTCTAAGCATTCAATTCCTCAAAGCACAATTACAACATGATTTAAAACAAGTTTCCAAGCAAAACCCCACTGCATTAGCCTATTTTTTCCTTATTCGATTAACCAACCAAATAACCTCCAAATTCAGTGAATCAAACTTCAAATTTAATTTTAACAAGTGCTTTAAATCTAGGAACAAACCTCGCTGCATTTAGAGTTCGAACTTAGGAGTTATGACCAAAACCGTGAGACTACGCAAAATTGTCCAGTTTCATACATATTTCGATATTTTTAACATCTTTGGATAGGCCAAAAATGTTTCGTTCTACATGGTTTGAAAGCTGCCAAAAAACGTGACTGCATATATCAAAGTTTCCAGCAATTTTCAAGTCATGCAAGAGTAGATAGGCTCATATAAACACATATACATGAACTTCAAGAGTAAATACAGCCATATGAGAGCATGCATGTGAGTTTTGAAAGTTTTTGAAAAGATTTAACCCTCACATCTTGAAGATTTAGCTAAGACGCACAAAATACTCTTGAAAACGCACAAAATGTCCTCTTTCCTTGCTTTGGCCTAGTGGTAGCTTGATTTTCCTTAAATCCTAGCTTAGTTAGCATGTGTAAAGGGTGTGCATGTGTGTAAAACCAAAAGACAAAGAAGGAATCCCTTAAAACTTACCTATGGCCGAAAATGAGAGGTTTTTGTGAGCTTGTGTGTGACTTGAGCTATCTAGCTTGAATAACTTGCTATGGCCGAAGCTTGGAGTAGTCTTGAGAGCATGCTTGAGGTCTTAGAAGCTCAAGAGAAAGCCTTAGCCAAAATGGAGAGAGAATGAGAGAGTTTGAGAGGAAATGAAGTTAAAGATGCTCTTTGAATGTTTGTATGTGTGTGTGTGTTGGCCTTGGGCATTGCTAGGCTGAATTTTTGTGTCATCTAGGATATAATTTAAATTGTTTGGTGCATGAGGTGAGTAGGCCGAGAAAGGGAGCTTAGGTGTTAGCAAAAGGGTGTATAGATGCAAGGAAAAGCATAACATGTTGTTAGACTTTGTCTAGGATATAATATTTTGTGCAAAGCTTGTCTAATTGGCTTGACATGGTCGGCCAAACCATGCTCAAAATCTGAATTTTGAGTTTTGTTTTAAGCTTAGGTTATTGTAGGTTAAGCATATTTTATTGTCTAGTAGTTTGTGTTGTAAGAGAATGTTGAGAATTTAGGGAATCTATATAGATTAAAATATAGGAATATGGAGATAGTTTAATATTATTTTAGTGTTAGTGGAGTTTGTCGGATTATTTTATGGTCTAGTATTTTGTGTAGGATTCTTTATTGATTAGCGTGCAGGCACGCTTTCCTAGGTCTAGGGCACGCACTTCAAGGCAAATGCACGAATTTCATGGTAAATGCACACAACCCTAGGTAATGCACGTAAACCAATGCAAGACACGTAATTCAATGTAATGCACATAAATCAAGGTATGACTCTTATATCTAGGTTAAGGCACGCAGTTCAAGGTTAGTGCACACAAATCGAAGCATCACACGTAAATCGAAGTCAGGGCACACAATTCTAGGTCAAGGCACGTATGATGAGGCATGTACGAAAATCAAAATAGGACACGTAATCCAAGGTCGATCATATAATTCTGGGTTTAAGGCATGCAAATCAAGGTAAGACATGTTATTTGGGGTCGGGCCTCACAACCTAAGAGCTCCCAAGTAATAAGGACAAATAAAGGCTACAATGAACAGGCAATCAGAAATCTTAATAAGAATCCTAGCATGTACACCGATATATTTACATATCATTACAGTCCCTAAGCAAAATACCCAATAGAAGAACCAAATAAATCCCGAATACTGCTATCGAATGCTAAGAGCAATGCCAAAGGGAATATCAAAGAAAATACCGTGCATCCAATAAGATACTCAAGTTGAATATTGAATATAGATCCCCGGTTGGACTAGAAAATTGAGTGAGAATATAGTATGAATTTACCATTAAGGGAACCTGTAACGCCCCAACTCGACCTCTCCTACAATCAGTCAGGACGCAACGGAATTTCGGCAGTATAACAATGGTAATTAGGGCACCGAGGCTCTAAACTAACCTCTGCGCAACTCATACAACCAACTCCACTAACAATTCAACAATTATACAACACAACCACAATATACATTAAACATTCTTTTACCATTGCATCCATAGGTTATATGCCTCCATTCCAACATCATACGTTTACTATATAGCATACATTTCCAAAATAGATTATAACCAATCTAGCAACCTAATCATGTTCCAAAACAAGACTACTAAGCTAGCAACATTTAATCCATTATATTTACAACATCTTATACATCATAAACTTCTAAGTAAATACGAACCAACTAGTTTTAATATACAAGATAACAAAAGAGTACAACATCTCAGATATCAAGGACAAGACTCTGGCACATAGGACTCGTCCACATATGGCATATTCTCAGTTTCCTGAGACACGTACCCGTAATCTTGTTCAATATCAGCTGTATGCATGCAATAATTAAGAGTGAGCTTATATAAAACAAGCCCAGTGAGGATTCGGCAGATCTCTTAATAGTATTTACTATGCTCCTTGAAAATCATCCTTTGAGCAGTAAACACATAATAATCATCAATAATAATATAAGCACATTAGTAATAATAACCAAACAATAAAGGATACTCTAGTTGGTGTAGCTCCAAACGTCATCATGATCTCAACCATTCTTCTTATAACTCCCCATTACTCACGCACCCGAGGTACCTCACTAGCCCCTCCCTCCATGGCACCTCCGCCATGTGAACTGGGGGTAGCCTATGATATTCATGTCGTTATCAACCCGACAGCCCGACGCTGCCCGAGAGGTGGCACACACATACCAAGACTCGTGACAATAATAATCATTTATATGTCAGGAGACAACAAAGTAGGTTGCCTATCTTCCGGCTTCATCAATAATCAATAATCAATTAATAACATTTCAATACCATATCATCAATTAAACAATTAACAACTCAGCAACTAAGTTATATGATAAAGTAGGCCATCCAACTTAACATGCATTAATCAACTCAACCAAACTTGATTCTAACCAACAACAACCTATAATTCAACCACTCAAACACTACCCAAACAACTAAAGACATTATTTCAAGATTTATAGAAAGACAACCCAAACTTCTAAAAGTCATAACTTACAATCTACTAATCCAATGACTTCCAAACCAGTTTCTATCACTCACCCACTCAAGCAACTACATTAGCCCCCTCGGAAACCAACCACAATCCATCCAAATTAAGCCCAACAGCCCTAAAACCTCAATGCACCATGGCTGAAATTTCCTGACTTTCACCTCGACATCACAATCAAAATTTCGGCATTACAACATTACTACCACGTATTTAACAAACTTTTACAAGCTAACAGCAATCGATTCCAACCACTACAACTCCAATTATTCAACAAATAGCCAACAACTCAATTTTAATACCCAAAAAATAAAAATTCATGCTACAACAGTTCAAAACTTATATAAACACATATAATCAATCCTTAGCATTTATTGAGCAATACTATAACATCAATTTAACGTTTCAACGACTAAAAATTTGATTATATGAATTAACATAAAAATGACATTAAGAGATCTAGAATTTTTCTCTCACCTTTGATGTTATTTGATGCAAGAAATGTGTAGAATGGATGCCCAACAAGTGCAATCAAGCTTTGGTTCAAGATTATTGGCTTTGTATTGCAATTTCTATTGAAAATTTTGATCAAAAATAAAGCTAAAATGGCCTTGAGAGTTTCGGCCATGTGTGTGAGTTTTGAGTGTGTTTGAGCTTTTGTTTTATGAGTTATTTTAGTTATTATGCATATATAAGCTAAGTCAACAAAAATAATTATTAACAATTAGAACTATAAAGCATATTCAATTCACACAACACATAAGAGTACACAAGTGTACTTAAACTAGTCAAATAGACCCAAAAAAACCACTAAAATCTTAATTAAGCAATTAAGTAGTTATCGTTAAATTACACAATTATGCACAAAGCTTACTAAAGGTCAAAAACCATTAAAAGACTTCCGAACACTAACTTTATAACAACTTAACTTTGATTTAATTAAACTATGTCAATCATTAACTATCCAACTATCTCATCCACAAAGCATTAGGATACTCTTTAACTAGCACATTTCTTAACTAAGTAACTAAAATTTCACTAACTCTGCATTTCATGTAATTATGGCATTAATTCTTTTAGAACTCTGCTTAACTTAGATATCATATAGTTTAACTATTAGATCATACTAAACCATACAAAGCTCAAGCAAACATGAAGTAAAAGACTAGTACCAAAAGAATGCCACTTTGCCGAAAATGCACTTATATATACAACACTTGAAATTTATCTTGCATTCTTGTTCATAAGTTACATAAAGCATATTAAAAGCATAATTGCACATTCTATACCTCATACAAGCTTTTCACAAACACTTGATATACAACTTGAACTTAAAGTTAGCTTAACATCATATCTTCTTTAAATTTACCATTGAACTTGCACTGTAGAGTAAGCAAACCATAGGTTTGGGGATGTAGCATTTGTCATTATGTTATTACTTGCATATTACACTCTCATTGTCTTACATTGTTATTTGCTTGAGGACAAGCAAAGTTTCAGTGTGGGGATATATGTGTGCATTTCATGAAAATATTTTTTCAAAATATGCAAGAAATACACCATTTTATTCATGAGAAATAGTAGTTTGCTACCTTACTTGTTTAAAGGAAGACGGTTTAGATGATTTGAGAACCTATTTTGTTAGCTATGTATTGTGAAAAACTCTGAGGAAACTCTGTAAGAGAAACTTTATGAGACTGTATTCATGAGTAAACCTAGTTGTTCTTCTTTTCTTCAATTGATAGTTATGTGATTATGAAAGAACTGAGATAGGATTATCGTTTGTTATGAGAACTCCTTGTGATTGAAACCTGAACCCTTATGCCATGTCTGTACAAGTATGTTATGTTACTCTGTCTGTATGTACACTTAAAAAAAAAAGTTGTACTTACTTTTACTGTTGAATAAATTTTTTGTGTAAATATATTATAAATCTTTAAGCACTATTATCCTAGATAATGTAATTTGGGATATGTGCTATAGTGTAAGGTTTTGAGCTTGGATATCTGGGGTGATTAAGGCATATAGGGGTCCCTTTAAAACCTGGCAACCTCAGTCAGAATGGTGGGGGATTGTTGGCCTTAAAGCCAGCTACATGGGACATCCAGAAAGTAAAGGAAACTAAACACTATATAGAGATATTGCTTGTTGTACTTTTATGTTTATGACAAATGTTAAAGGATTAAGGCATGATCAAGAGTTTGATTGCAAATAAAGGTGAAAATGTCAAAGTCTAATCTATTTCCAAAGTCTTGAAAGTTGGGAATTGTTTGAACTTAATTTGCTTAATTTACTTATAAATATGTACTCCAAAGCTATCAATAGTCCATTTTCAATAAGAGAACCTATTTGAGAAAACTAGGTAAAGGTTCTCTTATCATGTTTATCATTAACTGCTGAATATGTTTAAGATAGTAGGTTGTAATTCTCATGTTTCATATTTGAAAAATGTTTGACAAAAAGATAGGATAGATTATTTCATCTATTTTTGACTTGTAAAAATTTCTACAAATTTCACAATCATATCTGTTTTAAAGACAGTCTTGATTGAGGATAAACAAGGTTTAGGTTTGGGGATATTGATGTGACTGTATTTGCAGTACTCAAACCTTTGTATTTGAACTGCATTTGTATTTTAATTCTGGAATAAATGCAACACTTTGATACTTTCGATGCAATGTAGAAAAATAAAAGTGAAGAATCAAAACCAAAACGATCCAAATTGCAAGTCAAGAAGTGAACAGTAGGAAAAACATGAGAACCGGTGGAAGAATAAAGCCGATAGAGACGGAATTTTTCCAAAACTAGAGTGTAATCAGACTCGAAATGCAGAAAATGGCCCAAAAATGCCTCAGTCAAAGCCCGATCAAAAGTCAAAATTTCAACCTAAAACGTCAACAAAAGGGCGCTCGAGTGCGCCCTAGATTAGAATATTCTACCATGTTCCAGAAGAAAACACGTGTCACAAATTCAACGTTAGAGTAGAAGCGCGCTCGAGCGTACCTCAGAATCTTCCGGAAGCAGCGACGTGGCACGCGGTGATTGGACGATGACACGGCGAGCTCAAGCGCGCCAAACTGGCACTTGATCTCGCCTCTGATTTTCTGTCTATAAATAGACCCCCCTCCCTCTGAATTTTGTAATTAATTTTGGAATAGTGCCAATATTTTTGGTATAATTTTGAGTTAATTCTAGTTAGTTTTAGTTCTAATTGTAGTTTATTAGTAGGATAAAGGGGAAATCCCATCTAAGTGGTTCTTATTCAGGGAAATTTTTCCTGAATAGCTACTTTTAGGAGGAAGTCCGACCCAAGTCGTTATTATCCGAGAGAGGTTCTGCCCGAATAGTTTTTAATAGGAAAGCTCTTATTTGGGGGAAACTCATCCCTAGTAGTTCTTATTCGGGAGAAATTAGCTCCACTCGAATAGCTACTTTACGTCAGACCTCTGCTTAATTTTTGAAAATCAGAAATACGCATTCATCAATATGGGGGAGCCTTTGTTGACTCTTCTTTTTTACATAACTCGTATTCATTTATGTCTAAGTAGATTGATATCTAGGGGTGAATATTGTAAATTATAGTATTTTAATATATGGTCTCGAATTTAGCTTATTCAATTCATATTGCAATATATGGCTTGTTTTAATTCAGTATTCATACGTAATGCTTTTAAAGTAGATGTTATGAATGCTTTACTTTCGTATCATAATATTACACTTGTAGTTGATATTATGATTACGTTACTTTAGTGCCATATAATTGTTTTAATCATGAGTCTATAGGTTGTACCATAGACTCCATAAGACTATAGGTTGTACCATAGTTTCTACCTGAAGGTTAATTCCTTAGTTTAGTTTGTCTTGTTGTACTTGGTTAAAATAAGCTAAGTAGATTAACTAAGTCTATAGCTTTTAGCTTAACCAAGCGTATGCTTGTAGCTTAAGCCCTTGCAGAATTAGATAACCTAGATACCGAGCCTATATTAATTGCCTCATTTACATATTCCAACCCCTAGATCACTACCCCTCGTATCCATATTTAGTTAGTTTAACTTAGATAATTTAGTTAGTTCAATTTACATTTTCGTACGTTACTCAAACTCCAATTGCGAACCTGTCACTTAAGCATTTTAAACACTTTCACACTAGTTCACTAACTTAACTAACGAGCTTCCCTGTGGATACGATTCCGCACTCAGAGCACACTACACTACAAAGATCCGTGCACTTTTAGGTATTTTAACTTGGTTTATTGTACACTTTTTGTGATACCCCGAACCTGGCATGTATTCAATAGCATTTAAAGTTCATTTAAATTGCATTTTATTGACCTTTCACCTTCTTTGACAAAACTAGTTGACTTTTCATCTACATTGACCAACTAGGACAAGGTGAAAATTTTTTAAATGTTTAATAAAAGGCAAACTTGGGATTAGAAATAAAAAAATGCAATGTTAAGTTAGTCAAATTTTGGGTCAACTTTGGAATTAAATCTGAACCAATTGGGGAAGAGTTAGGTACCCAATTATATATGGTTGGAAAGCTCTATGAGTCTAGTTTCCGAGTCTTCAAACCGTTCATCAATTGGAATTTTCTAGAAGAAGTTATGGCCGTTTTCGTAAGGTCGCGCATAGCTATTTTGGTTTAGTGGGTTGACCGAAGCTTTGACCATTTGACTTCAACTTGTCATCTTATATATGCATAATACATTACAAAAACAAGCAAAAGTCTGGGAAAAAAAAAGAAAGGGCCAAAACCATAGGAGAAAAAGAAAAAAAATATATTTCAACTTCAAATCTTCGCGAGAGCTTGCACGGGGTTGTTTCTGAGGCTTCCAACGTGGTTTTCCTAGCATCTAGTAGCGTCTAAGGTGAGGGTTTCATCGTTATTTGCGCATTTGAAATAATTGTGTTTAAACTTTAATTTTTGGGTTTTAGCCGTAGATTGTTATTTTAACTGTTTTGATGCTTAAAGAATGTTCCTTGACAATTGTAGAACATATATTTGTAGACTTTTAGTATTTTCTGCGGTTGAAAATAGCAATTGAAATTTTAAATGCAAATGGAATAGTAAAATATGAATAGTAAACCCTCGTTACGTTAAAGTTGCTTCGTTTTGCGTTCTGTTGATGTAGGAAGGTGCTAGATATGCTAGAATGCCTAAATGTATGGTTTAATTGGATTGTGTAATGGAAAAACGGAGAAAAATGGCTTGGTACATGTTGGGGTCATTTCGGTCGAGTTTGAAAATTTCTCGATTTGCGTGAAAGCATTGTCAAGGTACGTCATCGAAGCACTTTTGGTGTAGTTGTGACATTGGTTGGGTGATCGATTGAGGTAGCTGTAGTTCAAATGAGCAGAGGGAAAAATCGGGGCTTTGCGGGAATTCTAGGGTAAAGTAGGGTTTCGTGGTCTTTAGACGTGCCTTATGGTGACCTAGGAGGATTGGTGAAGTCGGCTTCCAAAACTCGTGGCTCGTTTGAAAGTAGTAGCGTTTTGAAAGTTGGGGTCGTTTTGTGTTTTTGTTGGTTTTCATAGTGTTATGCTTGTAGAATACTTATTATTGCTTGTTATGCTTGTTAAAGTTGGTTATGATTGAATTGTATATTAATTGTTGATAATGCTTGTTAGTGTTGTTCTTGTTACTTTATTGATTGTAAATGCTTATTGTATCGCATGTTGTTACTAACTTGCACTTCAGTGCCTTGCTTGATTATCGTTATATCCCTCGTATTGCATTGCATTGTGTCAGGCGCGTGAGTGACGGGCCTCTCTGGGTAGTCTCGGGCTGCCAGGGTTGGTTGCTCTAGCTCCGTGTCCTATTCCCGTTCTCGCTTGGGTTGCCGCCCAGGGAGTTTTGGGTCGTAGAATTGACAGAGTATGTCCGGAGTACTCTAACGGAAGTTATAAGGTGGGTGAGCCGGCGCGTCATCGTTAAAGTCATCGAAATCATGATTGGTACATTACTCGTTCGAGTGAACCGTAGCCTTCAAAGTGTGGTATAGCTTTGAATGGTTGTGTTAATGCTTTCTTTAATTGTACATTGTATTGTCGTTTATATTGAAAGCTTTCTTATTGATTAAATTGCTTAACTGTACCTATTTGCATTGCACGATCTTCTTTCTCTCCACCTCGATATCTGTCTCGCCCTCACTGAGTATACGTGTTGTGTATACTCACTCCTCACCACCACATTTCAGGAAATGCCTTGTTAGCTGGAAAGTTCGTGGTTACGTGAAAGATCATGCTTGAAGAGTTGTCTTGCGTGTTATGTGGCTTGAGTTGTCAAAGATGCAAAGATGTATATTTTCATGTAATGTATGTGTTTAATGTTAAAAGGAATGTAATTTAAGTTTTACTAGATTATTGAAGTGGTTTGATAAGCTAGTTTATGTATACAGTTAGTATAGTTTAACTTCAATGCATGTTTGTAATGTCCAAAGGAAAAGAGTTAGAATGGTATGATAGTCTATTTTATGCAATAAGTTAGTTTAGTTTAGTTGCCAAGCATGAATGTACTTGTCAAAGATAAGAAGAGATAGGTTAGCATTTAAACTAGAAATGTATATTTACTTGTGTTCGCTTGTTGAGAACCAAGGCTCGGATGGCCTTGAGGTGTTTATATGGTTGGACACGGTGCTGGTCCACTTATATGCTATTACAGGTTTTACATTTTTCCTAGAAACAAGGGAGACTCCGTTCATCTTTCCCTAAAAATTATGTCCGGGTTTGGAATTGGGTTGTGATTAGATTGATTGATAGAACTCCCAGTCTCTAGAGGGATCGGGGTGTTACACTTTTCATATGCCCACTAGGTTGCATCACACATTATACTCAACTTCTTCCTCAAGCTTATGTAAGTATACCAAAAGCAAAACTAACAACAAGTAAGCATCAAATAACCTTGAATTAGTTTCTAAAAGAGTTTTGAAGAATCCCTCACATTTGCTTTGAGTTCTAGATGTGAATGGAGCAAGAAAACTTGATGGAAGCTAGAGAAAATGCAAGGAAAAATGCTGGGTAGTGGCTGAAACTCTTCTCATAACTCTTCTCCTTCCTTTTCACCTTCTTTCTTCTTCTCTTTCCTCTCTTCTTCCTCTCTTTTCTATGGATGAAAATCAGTGGGTAGTGTGTGTAGTATGTGTCGAGTGGGTGTGTGTATGTTTTCAAATTTGTGTGTGTGTGTGTGTGTATGTATTGTGTATGCAATTTGTGTTGATAGATAATATCTAACTTGCCTAACGATGAGAGTGCCCTTGAACTAAAACTCATTTTCCTTACTTGCTATGTAGTCCTAGTTTAATTATTTTAGTTCTAAGTTAATTATTCTAGTTTGCTATTACATGTAATAAAATCTAACCATCGTATACTTTGTTTAAAATGCTCAAATGCACGATAATCTATGCAAGGCTCGTATTCTGAGATAACACACCTAAATCAATATAAATGCATATAATTCAAGGTAAATGCATATAAAATAATTTAACTACATATGATATGATCTAATATACATGTCGTCTCGGGCCAGGTCTTATATTCGTTCCAGGAGATATGTCATCCTTATCACAATAGGTTGATTTGCCAACCCTGGTGCAATTGTTCTATGGCTTAAGGGGAGCCTTTAATCAGTTCTTCCAAACTCGAGGGTTGGCACGACCAGAGACCGTTCCCCTCCGGCAGGAAGATCCGGTGGCAGGGAATCCACCCCAGGCTCCGACGCTCTCGGTGGATACAACAACCTCGGTAGGACGGTCGGAGAGGCCGGGGTAGGATAGACAAAGGAGACCGCTATGGCAAGAAGGGCAGAAGGTTAACTGCAGCCATGGAGGTTTGCACCACGTCCTGGTAGGATAGGGGAAGCATCATCCATTTGCCAGAGAAGTCATATGGGAGCCGATGCCATATGGGTACAAACTTCCCAGTCTACAGACCAATGACGGAACTGGGGATTCGGAGGATCACCTTATGATCTTCGAGCACCATATGACATTCTAAGATGTCCCAGACGCCATCCAATACCGGGCCTTTCCGGTGACATTGGTGGGCTCAGCATGGAAGTGGTTCACTGGCCTAGCAGAGGCCTCAATCTATAGTTTCGACCAGCTTGTCGGATTATTCCTTGTCCGATTTGCTAGCAGCAAGAAGCCCCCGAGACTCACCGAATCTGTGCTCTATATAAAACAGCAGAGGGGGGAGACTCTGCGGGACTATACTCAGCGGTTCAATCAAGCAGCCTTGGAGGTACCAGATCTCGGCCAGTCAGTGGCTATGGTCGCATACATGCAGGGCCTGCATTTCAGGCCCCTACAAGCGTCATTGGGAAAAAGAATGCCCCGTTATCTGGAGGAACTTATGACACGGGCTTCCAAGTACATTAGTTTTGAGGAAGTCATGATAGCCATGAAAGAGGAAGATAAGGGAACTGCGATGAAATGTAAAACTTAGGAAGTAAGCAAGCAAAGGAGAGCCCCGAAAGGTCAATTAGAAGGACAGGGCAACAATAATCGGGGAAGGTTCGAGCGGAGCTATACCACCTTGAATACTCCTAGGGCAGATATCCTGCATGAAATCCAGACCCACCACGAGTTTCGTTGGCCGGCTAGGATGACAAGTAACCTAGATAAAAGGACTAAAGATAAATATTGCAGGTACCACCGAGATCACGGCCATGATACAAAAGAATGCAAGCAGCTCAGAGCGGAGATAGAGGTCCTGATAAGGAAGAGACTGTTGAACAGATTTGTTGTGAGAAATCAAGAACCTCGGAGGGAGAGAGAAAGAAGCCCTAGGCGAGATAAGGAGCGCAACCCCCGACACGAAAGGGAATGCAGCCCCCGATGCCGAAGAGATCAGGAGAATCAGTACCTAGTGGTGGTGGATACCATCGCTGGGGAATTCGCATTTGGTGGAGCTAGTAGAAAAGCGAAAAGATCCTATGCTAGGACTGTGACAAATGAGCCTCGGTATAAGGGCTGGGGGCTGAAGAGCAATTGACATTCACTGCAAATGATCTCAATGGTGTAATTTACCCACATGATGACCCACTACTGGTAGAGGCCTGGATCTCTTACTACATAGTCAAATGTCTGATGGTGGATACCGGCAGCTCCGTGGAGGTACTATTTCTGAAGGCCTTTGACAAGCTGGGGATAGGAAGCGAAAGGCTTCACCCCTTGAATGGCTCACTGTCTGGATTCACAAGAGAGGTTTTTCATCCGGAAGGGGTTATAAACTTACCCATGACCTTGGAGGAAGGGCAAAAGAAAGTGACGATCATGGCATACCTCATTGTTCTTGACTGCGAGTCAGCTTATAACGGAATCTTGGTACGAGTGGCCCTAATGAAATTATGGGTAGTTGTGTCACCGCTACACCAGGCCCTAAAGTTCGCAACCCCAGGAGGTATGGCCACCATCAGGGGAGATCAGTTGGTTGTTTGATGCTGCTATGTTGCTTCTCTCAAGATGAGAGGCCCAGAGCCTGGGCATCCAGACGAGTCCGAGGATAAGAAGAAGAAAGCGCTTTCCCCTGCCGAGAAGCTGGATGAGTTAGAATTCTCAAAAGGTCTGACGGGTCGAGATAAGCCACGATCTTTCTCCAGATTTGTGACAAGGTATAATTGACTTCCTTTCTCATAATCTGCATATATTTTCTTGGAGTACAACTGACCTGACAAGGGTAGATCCGTCAGTGATAGTTCACAAACTGAATGTGAAACCTATGTTCCGACCTGTCTGACAAAAGAAGTGGAATTTTAGGGAAGAAATGAATAGAAACATTAGGGAGGAGGTCCGAAAGTTGCTGGAAGTAGGCCATATAAGGGCTGTACAATACCCATAATGGGTGGCCACTGCAGTATTGATGGCCAAGAGCCCTGGGAAGTGGCGATTGTGTGTCGATTGTAAGGACCTCAACGAGGCGTACCCTAAGGATTGTTATCCACTGCCCCGAATAGACAAGTTCGTAGATGCCACCTCCGGCTGTGAGCTACTCACATTCATGGATGCATTTAAAGGCTATAATCAGATCATGATGGCCTTAGAAGACGAGGAGAAAACAGCCTTTATCATAGACATGGGGACCTACTGCTATAGAGTGATGCCCTTTGGGCTGAAAAACGCTGGGGCTACATATCAGCGCATGGTGAACAAGGTATTTGACAGTCAAATTGAGAGGAACATAGAAGTTTATGTCGACAATATGTTGACTAAAAGTAAAAGTGTTCACTCTCATGTGGCAGACCTGATAGAAACCTTCGCTACCCTGGAGCAGTACGGGATCGAGCTCAACCCGGAGACGTGCGTGTTCGGTGTCTAGGCAGACAAGTTCCTGGGCTTCATGGTTACTAGTCGAGGCATAGAAGCGAATCCAGACAAGGTCCAGGCTATACTAAACTTGAACCCCCCGAGGGGTGTTAAAGATGTGCAGAAGTTAGCTGGAAAAATCGCAGCCCTGAGCAGGTTTATGTCCAGGTCTGCGGACAAATGTGCCACTTTTTTCAGGGTGTTAAGCGGTCCAAAAAACTTCCAATGGATTGAGCAATGCCAGGAGGCTTTCGAGGAGATGAAGAAGTACTTAGCCTCACCCCCACTCTTGTCAAGACCAGAAAATGGGGAGGTCATGACTTTATACCTCGCTAGTTTGAGCAAGGCGGTGGTAGCGGCTTTGATAAGAGAGGAGGACCGGAGCTTAGGTACACAACATTGGAGAGAATGGCATTGTCTCTTTTAACTGCGGCATGTAAACTCATACATTACTTTGATGCTCACACGATTCGGGTTTTAATGGACATGCCCCTAAGACAAGTGCTGCAAAGGTCGGAGGTTTCCAAGCATTTGCTAAAATGGGCCATGGAGCTCAGTCAGTATGATATTATCTACCAGCCTCGCATGACCATCAAGGCGTAAGCTCTGGCAGACTTTGTGGTAGAGTGTATGGGGGATCAAGTGGAAGAAAATGACACTCCATGAAAGGTACAGGTTGATAGAGCTTTTGGAAAGTAGGGGAATGGAGCTGGAATTTTAATCACCAGCCCTGATGGAGTAGAAAGCCAGTACTCACTCAAGTTTTTTTTTCCTGGCTTCCAACAACGAGGCCGAGTATGAAGCGGTGATAGTGGGTCTTAAGACGGTTATTTCACTCGAAGCAAGGAGGGTAGACATGGTTACAAACTCGTAATTGGTGTCCTCGGAGAATTGGGTCGTAGGATTTGGTGTACATCCAGAGTACACCCATTTGGGAGTGATAAGTGGATGATGGATATCGACTACAACATTGGTTATCAGAAATGATCTTGAGAGCAAATGCTCACTAATTGATTTTGAGAGCGAAAGCTCACCGTATCCTTTTACTATGTGTTTAAGTACTCTCGCTTGGTTCCTAGAAGACCTCGGGGAGGAAAGATGGGTAAATGTGTTCATTTATATTTATATTATGTTATGAACTTACTTATTTTATATGACATGTTTCCAAAGGCGTTTTCATAAGATTAACTGAAAAGGGATTTCAAAACCTTGTCACTTGTTCCCCTCTCGCTGAGTTCATAAGGACTCACCCTCTTTTTTGTCACAGGTGAAACAGATTTGGAATAGGTACCCGAGGATAATGTGATTGTTGATGAATCCTTGGAGTGACTACGTGCCTTATGTGCTTTGCCTGAATATGGTTGTTTTATGGACATTGTGTTTGATTTGAAGACTACTTATGTTGTTATTATAAATGACCCCCGTTGTAATTTAGAGTCTAATTTTGGCTTGTACTAACTATAACCCGATGAACTCTTTATTTGGTTATTTGCTTTCATTATCTTGAATAGTAATTATCATAAGCGTTTAAACCACTAGGTGAAAAATCAACTAAGTTAACTCTATCTAATTTCACTTAGGTGCTCACCCGTTAGCTAAAGGATAATAGGTACTTGCATAATAAGAAATTGACAAATAAATGGAACATAGTTATCATGCTAGGCTTATTGACCAAATGGGACTTTCAAGATAAATTAGTAGGCATATCGGTTGATGACAAAATTGGAATTTTAGTTGGAATCAAATTATGATTGGAAATATTGAGGTGTTCTAGAAATTAGGTCAAGTCAAAGGTCCTAAATACAGTCGTTATGCTGCCGGTTTTTTGAAAAACTTTTGGAGTTCTAGGCTAACAGATAAGCATTAACCTTCGTCAATCGGTTATAGTCATAAAATAACAGTAATGACTAGGTCACACCTTAGTCTAGCTTCTAAAGGTCGGGTTGGGGCGTGACATAGGCAGTACTATTGAGATTTCTTCTTGGGTCTTCCTATGGGCATTCTTATTCAGTGTTTTACTGCAACAATCGATGAAGAGTAACCAGAGTTGTATATCAGTTGATGTCGAGTTCTATTGGAAAAAGAATTGCGATGACACAATTGTTTTAAGGGGGGAAGGATGTGATACCCCGAACCCGACACATATTTAATAGTATTTAATAGTATTTGACTTTCTATTTAAGTTATTTTCATCCAACCAAAGCCAAAAACATTTTTCTCTTCTTCTCCACCAGCCAAGAGCCATTTCCTCACATGAATAGTAAACCCTTTCACATTTTAGGTAATATCTTAAGTTTGGAGTGGAACCAAGGCACAATTCCAACATTTTTGAGTTCGTGGCAACTTCTAGCATCTTTCTATCAGAGATTTTAGCTTTATTTTTGTAGAAAAATGTAAAGGTATTTTCTAACCCATTTTTCAAAAGTCATTATTTATGTTAGATATTGCTAAATCTATGCTTAATACTAGTTATTTAGATGCTAGAGAACATATTTCTTGTTTTGTAGCTTGTGTAGAGTTGATTTTAGTTGTAGTTGATGCTTTGCTAGATATGAATATAAATGTAGACAAGGAGTTTGTTTAATGTTCTAAGTGAAATATAGGGATGTGTTACATGCTAGATTAATGCCCATAGATAACTCAAATGCAAGAAAACATCAAGAGAATTCAAGTATGCAAAATGTGAATTTCAGATAGTGCACAGCCCCTATTTTTCGGAGGCTTTTTCACATAGTAACCGAGCTCATAAATTAACAACACCTGTACAACAGGTAGATTATGCAGTTTAGAGCAAATTTTGATTTCTAGGACTAAGGCTAATTCTAACGTTTTAGGCCTCTGATCACATCATTCCCGAAATGTAGCTAAAAAATCGTTGGTTCTGCCCATCTATGCGTAATTGCGCGGTAAGGGTTATAACTTTTGTAATTTAACTCAGAATTGAGCAATGTTTGATTCTAAAATCATCTACACTCGAAGGGCTACGTTTAAACGTAAAAACCAAAAATTTTAGAGGTCAATAGAATAGGTAATAAATTTGATAAATTTAGGGTTCTATTTGAAGATTTATAAGTGGGCATGTTTTCGTGAAGTTCTACTTGCTATATGTTGTAATGTTGCTAGCTAACGTTTTAGAGTTATTAATGGTAGAATAGCTTTCTTTTATAATGATTTGCAAGTTCAATGGTAGATTTAAAGAAGATATGATGTTAAGCTAACTTTAAGTTCAAGTTGTATATCAAGTGTTTGTGAAAAGCTTGTATGAAGTATAAAATGTGCAATTATGCTTTTAATATACTTTATGTAACTTATGAACAAGAATGCAAGAGAAATTTCAAGTGTTGTATGTGTAAGTGCATTTTCGGCAAAGTGGTCTTCTTTTGGTACTAGTCTTTTACTTCATGTTTGCTTGAGCTTTGTATGGTTTAGTATGATCTAATAGTTAAACTATATGATATCTTAGTTAAGCAGAGCTCTAGAAGAATTAATGTCATGATTACATGAAATGTAAAGTTAGTGAAATTTTAGTTACTTAGTTAAGAAATGTGGTAGTTAAAAAGTATTCTAATGCTTTGTGCATGAGATAGTTGGATAGTTAATGATTGACGTAGTTTAATTAAATCGAAGTTAAGTTGTTATAAAGTTAGTGTTTGGAAGTCTTTTAATGGTTTTTGACCTTTAGTAAGCTTTGTGCATAATTGAGTAATTTAACGTCAACTATTTAATTGTTTAATTAAGATTTTAGTGGTTATTTTAGGTCTATTTGACTAGTTTAAGTACACTTGTGTACTCTTATGTGTTGTGTGAATTGAATATGCTTTATAGTTCTAATTGTTAATAATTATATACCTATCGAATTGTGGGTTTAATCAGAGAATGTTTAACGTGTTGCTTAAAGTAGTGGATGTAATGCGTGCTAAATAAAGAAATGTATTTGATAGTTATGATAGTTCAATGGGATCAAATGGAAATGAATAAGTTAATGGAATTATAAACTAGCTTTAGTTGAGAATGAATGTATAACTTCTTATATAGATAGTTGATTGTATTATGTAGTGGAATAGAAAGAGTTGGTGCATTCGGAGAATATGGAAGGGGTTCTTAACTAAATTCTTACAGGTTTGGCTTTCCAAGGTGAGGGAGTTTCATGTTTTATGCATTTTAAGGTCTAGGGTTCTACTTTAAATTTTATAAATGTTATGTATTGCTTTATAATTGCCTATTAATGCTTCTAATACATTCTAATATGATTAGAGAACAATCTTTTGGAAGCTTTTAGTAAAGTTTTGTGAGAAATATGTCATTGACCCCTTTATGCTCATATAGTTAATTTCATGCTAACGCTTATATCTTAATTATTTTCAAGGGCAACCTACTTTATTGTCTCTCCTATGTGTCATTGTTTTATATTATTGTTATATTGACATTGAATTTAAGTGCATTGCATAGTGGTTGCGCAACTATAGTGTCATGGGCGGATGTATTGGATATCGACTGGGCGGCTACTAGTGGATATTCGATCTTCGTGCTCGAGTCCCTTACTTGCTTGGTCTAGAGATTTCCAGGGGGTGTTGGGTCATAGGATTTTCGGGGTACATCCAAAGTACACCCATTGGAGTGTTTGGGGTTTATGACGGCACATTGATCGAGGTTTGTGGATCGAGGTTCATGGTTCGTGATTGAAGATCAAGTGAATTGTGGAGTATTTGGGGTTAAAGTGAATCGTATCCTTTTCAATGTGTGGTATCTTATTGCTTATTTGTCATGTTAATTGTTTAATGGTTTTACTTGTACATAGTTGTTTCATTGCACGAATCCCATATTAAATGTTTCCCGTATAATGTTTTCTCTCCCTCACTAGGTATATATGATTGTATACTCACTCCTTATTAACCACATTTCAGGTATTGTTGTGTTAGAAGAAATGTTCGTGCTTGTGGTGCTTGATCTTTGCTTGGGAGTCGATGTGTTATGTGGCGTAGGTTGTAAAGGATGTTACTTTTGAGTTGTATGTATTCTATAAATAAAGCAATGTAATTTAAGTTTAATTAGATCATTATAGTGGTATGATAACCTAGTTTATGTAATAGGTTAGTATTATTTCAATTCAAGCATAAGTATACTTGTCTAAAGGAAAAGAGTTAGGATAGCCTTTGAATTTGAAAATGTATAACTTCTTGTGTTTGTTTGTGGAGAACCAAGGCTCGGATGGCCTTGATGAGTTGTTGATTGTGTTGGATACGGTTCTGGTCCATTTATATTTTGTTTGTAGGTTTTGGTTTGTCTTATAAACAGGGGAGGCTCCGTCCGTTTTCCCTAAATTTTGGTGCCCAGGTTTAGATTTGGGTTAAGTATAACATATTTAATAGAATTCTCGATATTGTGAGGGGTCGGGGCGTTATAGGTACACCATTGACCCGGAAGGTACAAAGATGTATCGAGACATAAAGCAACACTATTGGTAGAACAACATGAAACGGGAGATTGCGGAGTTTGTGTCTCGATGCTTAACAAGTCAACGGGTGAAGGCAGAACATCAGAGACCTGCAGGGCTTCTACAGCCTTTGGAGATTCTGCAATGGAAGTGGAAGCATGTAACCATGGACTTTGTTATGGAATTGCCGAGGTCTCCTCGGGGAAATGATGCAGTATGGGTCATTGTGGATAAGTTGATGAAGACAACTCATTTCATTGCAATGAAAAAGACGGATAGCCTCAAGAAATTAGCCGAGTTGTAGGGTGTTCTTGAAGTTGTCACCCCAGAGAGGGTTGATTAGACATAGAAAATGTGAGAAATTAAGCCCGAGGTATGTTGGGCCATTTACTATTGTGGAAAGAATTGACAAACTCGCATATCGGTTAGACCTACCCTCGAATCTCTCCAACATTCACAATGTGTTCTATGTTTCAATGTTGCGGAAGTATCATCCCAATCTCTCTCGCATTCTAGAGCCGGAACAGCTAGAGCTTCGGGAGAACTTGTCTTATGAGGAGAAACCCGTGCAGATTCTGGATGAGCAAGACCGGGAGTTGCGCAACAAGAGTATTCCCATGGTAAAGATACTTTGGAATAACCATGGGGTTGAGGATGCAACTTGGGAAAGGCGTGACCAGATGGAGCAACAATACCTGTTCTTGTTTGTGAGGTAATCAGGGAATTGTGAGGGCGCAATTCTTTTAAGGATGGGAGGTTGTAACACCCAGCCCAAGACTACATGTATATTAGATCATATCATATTTAGTTAAATTATTTTATATGTATTTACATTGAATTATATGCATTTATGTTGATTTACGTGCGTTATCTCGAAATACGTGTCTTGCATAGATTATGGTGCATTTGAGCATTTTAAACAAAGTATACGATAGTTAGAATTTATTACATGTAATAGCTAACTAGAATAATTAACTTAGAACTAAAACAATTAAACTAGGACTACATGGCAAGCAAGGAAAATGAGTTTTAGTTCAAGGGAACTCTCGTCATCAGATAACTTAGATGTTATCTATTAACACAAATTACATACACATTACACACACAAAAATCTGAAAACATTCACACGCCCACTCGACACACATTACACATACCACCCACTGATTTTTGTCCATAGGAAAGAGAGGAGGAAGAGATGAAAGAGAAGAAGAAAGAAGAAGAATAAGAAGGAGAAGAGTTTCAGCCACTACCCAGTATTTTTCCTTGTATTTTCTCTAGCTTCCATCAAGTTTTCTTGCTTTATTCACATCTAGAACTCAAAGCAAATGTGAAGGATTCTTCAAAACTCTTTTAGAAACTCATTCAAGTTTATTTGATGCTCATTTGTTGTTAGTTTTTCTTTTGGTATGCTTACGTAAGCTTGAGGAAGAAGTTGAATATAATGTGTGTTGTAGATCTAGGAATGGCAAATTTGTGTTAGGTATTCTTGGGGAGTTGTGAGATGAGTTTGTGTTACTCTTGTATGTGTATGGATTATATGTATAGCTTGTATGCAAGAATTGGGAGTATGAGGTTAACATTTTTGCATTTAGAATGTAGATCTTGGTGTTATGAACTATGATGGATTCTAAGTGGGTTTGATGTTAATTGTTGATATGGGGTGTGTTGGTTGGTGTTTGAACCCCTATATGATGCCCATTAACTACATTGAATATGCTTGATTTTTGGTAGGCAGTTGTGTGGTTGCAAGATTGATTGTTGTAGAAGTTGTATTTTTCCCGCTGAGCCATCCGGTCGTTACCTTCTTCATCCAGTCGACCAGATGGAGCATGTATTTCCTGGATCAATGTTCTCTGCTAGGCGTTGTGGCTTCTATCCGGTCGACCGGATAGAGGCTATATCGCCCGGATGTCCAAAATGCTGAAAAGAGTAAAGAACTTGTTTTAGTGATTCCAGGAGTAATAGATGTCGGATTGAGGAACGGTCAGTTGCGTTAGAACCATATCGAACCCTAGTTTATTGTAGTAGAATATAATTGAGTATTTGTGCCATAGTTTTGGGGCTAGGTAGTTGCTAACTTCTATATGTTGCTTAGGAGGCTATGAAACGTAGGCAAAATTGATGGCTTTTACCAAGCATGATTCATAAATATTACATGGCATTATTTGAAGCTCTATAGGTGGGTATATACCTGAAATTTATGTACTTGCTTGTATACATTATTAAGTATTTATATTTGAACAAATGAAACTTACATACTACATTGTTGATATCATTGTTGTGACGGAGGCAACCTACTTTGTTGTCCTCCAAATATGTTATTACATGATTAGTGCCCTCTCTCTCTTGGTATAACCCTTGGAGAGTTGGAACGTATTTGTACAATCGCCAAGTAATTTATGCAGCTTAGTGAACCCCACAATAGAAGTTTCAATTCCCCTGGGCGGCATTGGGTCGTCAGGTACAAGTTTCGGCTACCATGGTTTTAGGTTGCCTACGGAGTGCCCACTCTTAATTGGTGTGATGAAGATGATTAGACAAGAAAGCCCGAGACTGGCCAACTCCAGCAAAGTTCTTGATATTGTATCCTTTGACCTACTCTCGCTTGGTATAACCCTCGGAAAGTAGAATTGGTTTTCTTGTAACTAGTTGAACATAATCTCGTTGTACTTGTTGTCCTTGCTATTTATGTTGTCCTTCTTGTATATGCATAGCATGACTTTGAAGAGGTTTGCGAAAGATAAAACCTTTGTGAAAGCTCTTCCTTATGCTTCATCTTCACTGAGCTATATGTAGGATTAACTCACCCCTCTTTCAACCATTTCATGTGAGGCCAACGCTAATCTGACTGTACAAGTAGAGGGCGATGAGGCTCTATGTGACAAGACTGATTTCTATCTCTATTGATACTCATGCTTGTGTTGGGGACAGGCTTGCTAATAGAAACTGATGATGTACATTTGTACAACCTATATCATGTAATATTCTTTTGGATTCTTAACTACATATTAAGTTTGATTACTATTCTTTTGAGGCCTAGGTGTCTGTATTTGGCACATGTGAAGTATAAACAATGATGCTAGGTCTTGTAAATATGGCTCAGGTTGATGTGGCCTCTTAATGCCAGATGCCATTAGCATTCTTTTGAAGTTACTAGTGGAAGTTAATGAATGTTAGGTTATTAATTGATGATTTTATAGGTGCTAAGCGTTTGACACGTCACGTCCCGGCTTTAACCTCCGTGGATCTTCGTCTTGGGGTGTGACAACGAATACTAGCGGAACTGAGGTGGCGCCCCCCCCCCTCCCCCCCCCCCCCCCTCCCTCGGGGCTACCGTGTTAAGTGGGACTATTGTCACTGGGGGATCCGCACCGTCATGAACCTGATGCTCTTCTGGAGGGTTCTGGTTTCCCCCGGCATTAGCTTGACTACATGTATGAATCATTGTGGTATCTCAATGGGATAGCTGGAACGTTTCCCATAGACGGTGCTAAACTGTTAAAGTAAAAACTTTGACTGTCCTAAGCTGCCTCCTGGGCTGGACCTGAACCTGCAAAACAAAGGAACCTATGGGGGTACCCACGGTGCTCACTCCGACACTCAAGTCAGTTAATGGTGGGAAAAAACTCGTGGATAGCAAGTGATGGATGTTTTGTGCATACCTTTTGCTGCGGAACTGCTTCACATTTATACGCGCGGCCAGGTGGTTCCCTAAATGACGGAGAACTCTTAAAGATCTGGTTTCTCGAGAGTCTCCCTCTGTCAAGTAATCCGTCATGATCATGCTTCCTACAAGTCCTTCCTTATCCAGTCTTCCCAAGCTTATCCTTATATTTACGACGTCTCTGTGCACGTACCTGCCCTGTTGTCTCGGCGGGTTCGGAGCTCTGGGAAGGACAGGGCTACTCATTACTGTCGGGGCTAAGTTTTCAGGGTTGGAGCCCCACCCCTATCAATAGTATTTATACTTAATCTTTCATCTGAAAGAGTATTTATTCGATCTGATTCTTAACATGAGCTAGCAGCCCTAATTAATGAGTATTAATCCTAATATTATCTAATATACTTACTAGATTCAATCTCTTAGCTAACTTATTAACTTTTCCTTCTTTTTATTTTTAGAAGTTAAGATTGCTTTATAATTCTATTACCTAGTCATTGTGTTCTCACGGTTACTATTTAACTAAGACACTTAGTCAATTAAATCATACTTCAATTCTTGACAAAATAATATTGACTTAGTTCTTAACATTCCTAACTAATTTATTTAGTAACAACCCTTAGTATATTCCTAAGTGTTACTATTAGAGTAAATTACTTGATATATTATTTTATAAGCTAGGATTGCCATATATATTTTTGATCGTGCAACAATATTCCCTTATAATCCTAACATACTTATATTGGTTTCACCTAGTTCTATTTTATATGTACTTTCAAACTTACTATAAGTTATATCATTTCCTAGTAAATCCTATAATTAATCAATAGGGTTATAAGTTATTTAATCCAAATGACAAGTAAAGTACTAACTTTAATATTTCTAACACTCAAACTATCAAATTGTACCTACCAAGTTAAACTTTCCTTTTAATTGAAACGAATACTTAGTTTGATATGCTAGACGTTATATATTTTCTAAGTTTAAATTAATTCTTAACATGAGAAATACGAATACATAAGGAAATACCATTAACCGTAACGCAATTCAATCATAAATAATACCTAATTAATATGTTAATGCTCGAAAATGAAGTATAGGGCCTCACAGTTGACTTAGGGAGGACAACCCAGATGCTCCAGACCTTCCACCTTGTGGGTGATTTCACGAAGAAGAATTTGTTGATCCATTTCTTGGAATTGTCAAGAATCTCGGCAACCAAAGGATTATGGCGGGCAAAGAAATAGTGCCAGCCTGAGGCCTTGTCGGTAGTTTTAAGTTAATGATAAAAAAGAAAGAGATTGGAGGTGGGTGTATAACCAAACTCCTTCAAAAAAAAGTAGAAGCCTACCATCAGTCTCCAGCTGTTGGGGGTGACCGGAGCAGGTCTGATTTGGTGATGGTTGAAAATCTCCACTAAGTAAGAAGGGAAAGGTAAGCGGCCTATAAGGAGTTGGTCGTAATAGAAGGTAACCTCCTATTTGCCGAGTCCGGGAACAAATGCTGACGTGCCATTGTTAGGGATACGGACCTCGAAATTGTAGGGGATGGCCCCGATATCCCTAAGGTGGGTGATAGACCTCTCACGGGTTGTATAGACCTTACATTCAACACCAAAGACCAAAAGATCGCCGATTCTGGTGGGGCTTGCTACAGTAACAGGGCGATGAGGGGTGGACCTAGACCTAGTGACGGGTTTCTTAGAACTCTTTCTGGGACCTCTAGTAGGAGAAGGACTATGGGAAATCGGTGTGGCAACGATGGGCTCAGAATTTTTCTTGCAACATAATATATGCCTTTAGGTTCGCCACTAGACTTTCTGATGACCCCTAACCTAGTGGACTTAACCATGATGGAAAAAGGGAAAGAGAAGCGTACCTAAGTAGTGGATTGGGACTCACAAAAGGCGCAATGTACAGCAGAAGATAGAGAAAGCAAGGATCGTGGGAGCAGAACGTAGGGGTGGAACTGAGCTTAGGGCTCTATTTATAGAGGACCCCGTAGGGCCCTACAAACCACGAAGATAACCCACGTAATGTCGTGGGAAGTTGAAGCACGAATTACGAGGAACAAGTTTGCAAAAAAGTAGCAAAGTTATGATAGCGCAGGCAGGCGGTTGTAACGGCTAGTAATCACTGAAGAAGATGAAGAGCCCCACCATTACGGCAATCCCCCGACCTTCGATGTAGGCTGAAAGATTAGGGGGCAACTAATAAGGGGTGGGGCTCCAGCCCTAGAAAATTAGCCCAGACAATTGGCAACAGCCCCTTTTTTCTCTAGGCCCCGAACTTGTCGGGAGCAGCAGGGTAGGCATACGCGCGGGAAACATCATCCTAATAAGAATAAGCATAACTTAAGGAACCCAGATAAGGATGGACTCTCGGAAGAGATGATGCTTAAAGAACTTGCTTGGTAAGGATGGACTCTTGGGAGTGTAAACCCTTAGGAGTTCTCCCTCATCTAGGAAACTAGCAATCCTTAGATATAAATATGGGACGATTCTATGGTAAAAGGTATGCAACACATTCCTTACAATTCTGCCTATGAGCAACTTCCTACAGATAACTGACTTAAGCGTTGGAGTTGGAACCACAGGAGCCTCTCCTTGATTCTTTTGTTTTGCAGGATTTTGTCCAGCCCAAGAAACCGTTCGGGCAGCCAGATTTTGCCTTAACACCCATCGATTAAATTTCACTAACGAAGGAACTTGAGAGGAAAAAAAAATTCGGACTTATTTGGTCTAAAACACAAAAAATTTCATGTCTTGTTCCCCTTAAACAATTCTGGTCAAAGCTAATCTATCTATATATTTTTGCAGGGCATTTATATATATAGATTTCATATTAAAGTTTGCAAACTGTCCAGTTACAAACAAGAAAAATAATAATAAAAAAAAGACTGCAGCTAGGCGGAGTCTGAGACCATTATCATTACGTACAGTGTAGCTTCATGGTTGGTTCTTATTTGAAAGTATCTCCACTGGTGAATAGTCAAACTAATGGAAAGAACTTGTTGAAATAAAAGACATCGTTTTTCCTTTACTAAGCTTCATTAATGTGATTCACCCCGCGTTAACCATTGAGCATGATTGACGAATCTCTCCTTGATCATCTGTCTTGACCCCAATGCTAGTAAGCCTCAAGAACGACTGGCCCCAGCTCTCGAAGAAACTACCTTGGTTGTTTGCAAAAACTTGTACTCTATTTAATGTTGTTTCATCATTGAGTAGCGCAGAATCTGATTGGAAGAGCCCCTTGTGGGCCAACACATCTTTGTAGTACTGGTTGTCAAACAGGAAAGGTGTCTCAGGATCATTATTGACAGTAAGAGATGCACTAGCTCCTGCTGGACATTTTTTGGTTAATTTGTCTGCATATTCTCTATCCAGGGATGCATCGACGAATGTAAGATTTCCCTTCGAGTCAACTTGAAATCGATCAGTTAACACACTGCAATGAGCTGCTCCGATTGTGTGAGCTCCTGCAAAACCCGAAAACATGCAGCGTTTTCACTCTTCCAAATGAACCCAGGGTTTTTGTTTGGAAAATTAAGAATATAGCCTTTTTACAGCATATTGATTGAAATTTAATTAACGAGTATTGTTATATACCATCTTATTTATAATCACCTATTTATCTCAATACTTAGTTGGTATATATGCTAAACGAAAAAAGAGAAATAAAAAGGCTTATTAATTAGTTAGAATGCCAACTAATACTTTACATAGAAAGTGATAAATAAGTGATAATTAAAAGGGATGAAGTCTACTATCTCTCTTAATTAACCTACAACCTACTCTAATGACGAATTATCTGTCTTAAATTCCTTGTTCGTCTAAATTGACAAAGTCTCGACTTAAATTGGTATCTTAAACAAATATGATATCTTAAAAGAATAGGAATATTGATTAGATTAATAATAGAGTAAATGCTCCCATTAATTCTTAATGTTTCGTCGTTGGGATACTTTCGTCATTTATTTTTAAAAATAAATCTTTTAATTCTTAAAATTGATTTAGTAGGACAACATTAATCCCGATAACAAAATTTACCTATTTTTTGACCGTTTTATCACGTAACTGAAACGGGTATGATCTTGTATGATATCAATTTTACCCTTAATTATGATGAATTATAATAATCACGTGCTAGTCACGTGATAAAGTCGTAAAAAAATAGATAGATTTTACTATCGGGATTAACGTTGTCTCACTAAATTAACTTTAAAAACTAAAAAATTCACTTTTAAAAATCAAAGACCAAAATGTCCCAATGATAAAATATTAAAGACTAATAAGGTGATTTACTCTTAATAATAATACGATTCACATAGTAATAGTCCGATATTAAAGGGCAAGTACCTGATAGGGTAACAAGATCATCCAAAGACAACCCCTTAGCTGAAAAGATGTTAGCCATTTGATCCAATGTGAAACTAGTGTCAACTATATTTGGTCTTACACTTGCAGCCGAAGAAACCCTCCCATCTCTCCTCCCGGTCGGCAGCTGAACCCTAGGTCCACCAGTCTGTGCTAGGAAAATCGTACGTTAATTAATCAGTACCCAAATCAAGTTCTAAACAAGTAATAGTATACCTACTAATGAAATTAATTTGCTGGTATAACTAAAAAAGCTAAGTCATTAATGTAATGAAAAACCAAAATAAAGAAATTTTGGACTTACAAACTCAACAGCATCTCTAGCAGCCAAAGCAAGAATATCAGCGCAAGATACTGTTCCTGGACAAAAGATTTCAAGCACTGTTTTTGCTGAATCTATTACAGAAAATCCATCCAGAGATGTGTTTGCTGGATCACTTCGCTCTGTTTCATTTCCTTGTAGCAAAATAGATGCATCACAGCCCTATTACCATGAAATTTAACAAACTATTCAAGTTTCCGAATTGTAGAAAAGAGCACAATCTTAGCTTGCAGTCATGGAAAAGCAATTGGGACTTTTCTGCCCCAAAAGGCTAGGGAAGTACATGTTTTTCTGACCTCTACAAAGCAGTCGTGGAAAAGCAAGCGAAGAAGCTTTCCAGGGAGTGTTGGGTCCGAAGAGGAAGCTGATATCACTGTATTTCTGACTATCATTTCAGCAGATGGGCAAGAAACTGCATAGAAGCCAAATGAGAGGTCCGAAGATGAATAAGGAAAAGAAGCTAATGAGAAGGTAACGAAAATGAGAATTTTGTTAATACGAAGTGTTGGATACAACAATACTTGAGCCTGCTCCATGTGTGCTAAAGGAAAATTTTTCAATGCAATGTCTATGTGCAAAATTATGCTTCAGCTGGTCTTTTTACCATATTGAAGAAACCTAGAGGGAGATGGAGGGGTACGCCATATTTGCTTTTGTAATTACACTTCATTAATTTGGCATATTGGGTAGGTGGTCTTTTAAATAATGAACACTTGTACTGACATTAGATGAGTCACTTGAATTTTTTGTCAGAAACATTCAACCAAGCTTATCAATAATTGGCAACTTGTATGCTGGGTCAACGAGCACAACCAGAAACATCTGATTAATTTGTGAATGTCACATGTCGTGCAGTTCAAGGAGAGGAGTTGATTTCAGGGGATGGGAGGAGAGGTCTAGTAACCGTATCACCTCATAAAACATTTATGAGCGGGTAAATCGATTTATTGTAGGTATCGTGAAACACTGTATCAAAAATTAAATGAAGTCTTCTCTTCTTTAAGAAGAGCCACCCTGTCTTCCTCCCTTCTTTCTCTCAACAAGAGAACTGAGAAAAAGAACGTTACTGGTCAGGGGGGAAGAAGAAAGAGAAGATGAGAGTGACCCTCAAAGAATGCTTGTGTCCATCTCACCATTAATTATCTTGGCCCAAGTCATAATTGTCCAAACTCCCAAAATGATTAAAATGACTTGACTAATTTTTGTCCCTCTAGTAAAATTCAATGTCCGTCGCCAATTTTAAAAATTAATAAATATTTATTTTTTCTGGTGTTTGTAGCTAATTTGTCGTTAAATTAAATAATAATTTTTAATTATCTTATTATTGGTCGTAGCCAGTTCGTGATCCAATTTTTTTATTTTATTAATTTTTGTTGTCAATACGTAGCCAAAAAATATTTTTATTCTTAGTCTGACAATAGAGATCAACTCCAATGAGCAAGTATTTTCCAAGATGCGTAGTGTGAACTAAGGTCCTTGGAATTCATTTACCTGGAAAAGACCTGCTCATTGGATTTGATCGCTATTGTTAGGCTAAGAAGCTACAGATATAACCTACCGAACTCAAGTATAAGAAAAACTTTCTGCCTTATATTATAGTCCAGAATATTTATGCTTTTATTACAGTTCTATGCGGATACGAAGAGATAGTACAACAACTCCAAAAGCTTTGTGCAAAATCTCACGCAAAATTTGTTCATCCTTCTCGTCTTTGGAAGAACCCTGACTTCTATATCCAGCTACCTTTTAAGCTAAATGGAGATGTCAATCCCACAAAGGCTACACATCCTGGCATGACTCCTGAAGATCTCACTCTTGCCAAATAAGAATGTCAACAGCTATTACAGCTTAGTCTCATTGAACCTACAAAATCAAGCTAGGCATGCCAGGCGTTTTATGTCAACAAACGATCAGAACAAGTTCGAGGGAAAAAGAGGTTTGTAATTGATTATAAGCCTTTAAATAATTTCCTTCAAGATGACAAATTTCCACTACCAAAACACAAATCTTATTCGCGTCTCTTGCCCATGCAAAAATTTTCTCCAAATTTGACCTTAAAGCATGTTTTTGGCAATTGGGAATTGACTCTTCTGATCGTTACAAGACAGCCTTTTGCATACCAACTGCCCAATACCAATGGACTGTCTTGCCATTTGAGCTCAAAGTCGCCCCATCACTTTTCCAAAAATTCGACAATGGCCAGTACCAGTCTGACCTTCATATAGCAGAGGAACTCTTGAAATTTCCGGATGAGCATCTCTCCGTCAAAGAAATTCAACAATTACTTGGAATTGTCAACTATCTCAGAGACTTTGTAATACTCCAATCTCTCACGAGACCAGAGTCCTGATCCAATACCCGAGGTCATAAAAAATAAGGGAAGACAGACGGAGTCTCCCATGTTTATAGGCAATCCAAAACCTGTACACGCAGTTATAACTTATAACCTCAAAACCAAAGTCCAACCTTCTTCGTAAACCCCAACAATCATTAACATCACATACAACCAACTCCTCAAGGTCATCTGAGCCTTGCAACCCAACATTGAAGACATACAAGCATGCAAGGTCAAACTTATTGAATTTATGTGTTTTAGAACCGCTTATCATATCACTCTAATATTATCAATTTAACATACTTATAATTTAAGTCCAACCAATCAACTAACCTTCACTGACCACACAAGCATGCAACGTTGACAATAAAACAAAGTTAAAGTTATTACATGCCGCTACAATCCAAACCATGCATCAACACATTAACTATTACAATCTTCCAAGCTAATAAATAAATACAAACAAGACCAAAACGTCTCAAAATTGAACATATACATGACAACATCACATTCTTCACACAAGCTATCTAATCTCGCTAAGCAACAAGTTAAGGCATTTGACCAAATTGAACCTCTTCTTCTTAATCTCTGAGGGGCCCGAACCTGAGATAATTAGAAAGAGGGGTGAGCATACAATGTATACTCAGTGAGGGAGGGAAACAATTAACCAAGGAGATTTTTGAAAGTATTTTCGTGCAATGTAACAAAGATAATCATACAAGTAATACAATATAGCAAGTCAATCGAATAAACATTAAACACATATTTAAAGGATACAGTTCATCTTCTTTGTCTTCAATCTCGAACCACGAACCATGATCTTCGATAACAAATGCCTGCAAACCCCTTATACCACCAATGGGGTACTCCGAATATACCCCGATCCTACGACCCATTCTCCTGGGGTAGGTCTGTATGGTCCAACGAGGTGAACCACGCCTCTTGGGTATTGGAGTATACCTAGAGAGAAAGGGAATATGTACCATAGTAGTCAAGCTAGACCCTTTTACAACGTTTAGTATTTAAGCCATATATTCCACACAAGTGAAAGAATAACTCAATAATAGTCAAACAAAGCCATTAAGTAATCCAAATAACCAACTAGGCAACAAGCTTATCTAATTCACAAAAAGTCCAACAAAACCCCTTTAAGCTCAACAAGCCAAAACTAGCTTTCATCAAGGTTTAGTTAATCAAAACATCTAGTTATTTTCTACTACATTTATGGCACCTAAACCAAGCATTAAACTAGTTCTAAAGGCTCTATTAGCATCAATTCTAACGTGCACATACAAAGGGCCATTAAAATCAACATTCTCATAACTCGATAAATTTTAACGTGGGGCCGTTTTAGCAACCCAATAACATATATCTAACGTTAGATTAAGGTTTGGAGCAATATTTCATGGGTTTGCGTGAATAGTGCAAATTCAAGACTTTGCAAAAATGATTTTATACATACACTTCATAAACACATGAAACAACTATATAAGTGTCTTCTCCTAGTCCTAGAGGCATGATACAAAGTTTCAAAATGAATAATAGCAAGCATACTTAACAATATCAATTTTGAATATAAACTACAATAGCAAATAAAATACATTTTTTTGTAAAATCTCTCACCAAAACCAAGTAGAGCAAGCAAGGATGAAGCTTTGTGATGGATTAGCACACCCTAAACAAGCTTGAAGAGATCCAAAAAGCAAAATTTGCAAGAAAAGCACTATTTCTGTAATAAGGGTTTTTGGCTGATTTTAGGCATTTTTTGGCTTATTTTGAACATTTTTTTAGTGCATATTGTGTTTTGTTTGATATATATATGTGTAGGATGATTATATGGGTTGATGGATTGGATATTGGATTTGGGTTGTGGGTTTAAATGGATTTGTTGGGCTTGGTTTTAGTTAAGAAAACGAAAGACAACTATTTCTAGCCCAAAGATCATACATAGTTTTTGTATTCATGTGATATCAAAACATTTTTGTAAATCACCCCATAAATATGTAATGAATATAATTTTTGTGAATGTAGGCTAATTATACAATGTTAATGCAAGATAAGCTCACTTAATTGTCTAAATGTGCAATTAAACTAGTTAGCTAATTAATCAAAAGGATTATTATTTCTGTGAGACTATTTACGGACCACTAAAACATTTTTTAAAACGCGCGTTGCCAAGGCCTAATGTCTAAGTTCTCATTTTTTCCATTCCTCCTAAGAGTTATACTACCTAGGAAAAATTTAAATTCGAACAAATTTAATAGTCAAATTCCACTGTGAACAGTAACCAATTCTACTATTCAAAAAACATCATATAAATGCTCATAAATTGACACAAAAGTAGTAAATGCACATGCATGCGGGTCTGGGGTCTCATATCATCCCCTCCTTACAAAAATTGTGTTCTCGCAATTTCTTATGCTCAAGAGAACCCTCAACAATTGTAGCAGTTCCAACCAGACTTGAAGCCAAAGAAGTGCAACATCAAAGAATACTGGCAAGAATACTCTCCATAGGATCACCAAGAAGTCCAGAAAGAATACTAGAGAACTCCGCCAATGAAATCTCAAGCAAGGTAGCCAAATAAAGGCCCCTATGAAAATACCAGATAAAAGCCCAAATATGAATACCTTACGAGAAGACCATTTAGTGGTATTGAGAAAATATCATAAGGAATTCCATATATAAATACCGAAGACGAAGTTGAATAGAAAACCAATAATAATTCCTGTATATAGATAATATCGAGAAATATCCCGTAAGAATACCAAGGAGATGCCATATGTAAAGTCCCGAAGAAGAAACCCAAGTAAGAAACCGTGTCATGAACACGGCTGACCATCTTTGAATATGAATTCCTCCAATTATAAGTACTAGACAAGAACTCCGTTTATGATGCCAAGTAGAAGATTTATCCGAGACTCCTAGGTGAGATTACTGATAAGAATGCAACAATAGACTATTATCAACAAATAGTTTCCAACATGAATGCTAAGTAAGTATCCCTTAGAAAGCCTATTTGTATATAATATCTCCCATTGATGCCTGACTAACTACCCCTTCTTCCGATTGGTTTACATCTATGGTAGATTTGCTGCCGGCCATCATACTATAGAGGGAAGAAATCACTTACCAATTCAAAGAGTAGCATGTATGAATGTAGTCGAAATTATATAAAATATACATGCATCAACACTTGCACAACTTATTGAATGTAATACCTGTGTAACAGGTATCTATCATATAGGCACGGTTAATATCGGAAACTATCATGCAACCATTAGCTAGATGTGGATGTACTATCACCTACTTTTACTTGATAGGTTACCTTAACATAAATATCAATTTACTGCAAAAAGTTAAGTTATATATATCACTATTAATAAGATAAAGAATTCTTCAAAACCAACTAAATACATACTCAATCACACATTAGCACTTAGCACATATTCTATCACGTATTTTTCACAGTTAGGTCACATAGATGTACACATAGGCGCATAATAGCACATACCATACATCTTTCACAATCTCACACAAATAAAACACATAAATATATTTTTTCACACAAGAATATACAAGGCTCACATACATACACACATATTCAGGATTACTTTATCTATCTTATTCTAATTCTAATGTCATACTCACATAAACTAACATTCACTCAAATGTTCATTTATGCATCTTATTAAGCACTTTAAATACTTACATGCAACATCAAGGGACAAACTAAGGTCAATCTAGTCATTCAAGCAAGATTAAGCTAAAGATTACTTATATAGCCTAGACAATTACGTAAATATGCATATAAGTTCAAATATCAATTAGCAACATGCGAGCAACATTCATTCTAACTCTAAGTATCCACAAAATGAACAAAAGACGATTGATGATCATATATAAATTAATTAGAGCAAGCTTATTCTCTCTAACCTAGACAATGTATAACATGCATGCAACTAATTGTTTATCACGGTAGACAGGTATGTCCTATTCCTTGCTACCCCAGCCTTCTGCCTTGGAACCTCGTCTGACTGCCTCTTGGATCTTCTTCTTCTCACCTCCGTACACGAAGAAGTAGTGACATAATAGGTAATCATATAACACATGAAGGCAAAATATTTACATTCCATACACCTTGTTCACATAACCACATACAATGCACTTAGCTTTCAAGACAATCTAGACATGTTGTTAACACACATATTCATACAATAGACTCTTCACATTTTACTTTTATGCTAGCATGTTATTCACTTAGACAAGCAAACTATCATATAATCATATAATCACACAAGGTCACTTATTCTATAAGCTAGACACAAGTACATAAACTAATCATTAGTACACGACTTCTCACATTCCAAGCATGCAAGACATTTACATATTTAGCACACAAATCATGTATTTCATTCTAACCACGTAATACACTCTACAAGGACACAATCAAGGTCACTACCCAGTAGGTTGAAGATCATTTCCCAGCTATGAGCTATCTAAGCTCTGATATCACCTGTAATAGCCCGATCCTTCACGAGACGGAAGCCCCGATCCAAAACCCGAGGTCACGAAAAATAAACGAAGACGGACGGAGTCTCCTCTGTTTATAGGACAATCCAAAACCTGTACACGCAGTTATTACCTTAAAACCAAAGTCCAACCTTCTCCGTAAACCCAACAACCATTAACATCACATACAACCAACTGCTCAAGGCCATTCGTGCCTTGGAACCCGACATTGAAGACATACAAGCATGCAAGGTCAAACCTATTGAATTTCTGTGTTTTAGAACCGTTTATCATATCACTCTAATATTATCAATTTAACCTACTTATAATTTAAGTCCAACCAATTAACTAACCTTCACTGACCACACAAGCATGCAACGTTGACAATAAAGCAAAGTTAAAGCTATTACATGACACTACAATCCAAACTATGCATCAACACATTAACTATTACAATCTTCCAAGCTAGTAAATAAATACAAACAAGACCAAACGTCTCAAAATTGAACATATACATGACAATATCACATTCTTCACACAATCCATCTAATCTCAGAAAGCAACAAGTCAAGGCATTAGACCAAATTGAACCTCTTATTCTTAATCTCTAAAGGGCCCAAACCTGAGATTATTAGAAAGAGGGGTGAGCATACAACACATGTATACTCAGTGAGGGAGGGAAACAATTAACCAAGGAGGTTTTCGAAAGTATTTTCGTGCAATGCAACAAAGATAATCATACAAGTAATATAATATAGCAAGTCAATCGAATAAACATTAAACACATATTTAAAGGATACAGTTCATCTTCTTTGTCTTTAATCTCGAACCACGAACCATGATCTTCGATAACAAATGCCGACAAACCCCTTATACCACCAATAGGGTACTCCATATGTACCCCAATCCTATGACCCATTCTCTTGGGGTAGGTCCGTATGCCCCAACGAGGTGAACCACGCATCTGGGGAATTGGAGTATACCCAACGAGAAAGGGAATAGGCACATATATTCCACACAAGTGAAAGAATAACTCAAGTAATTGTCAAACATAATCATACCAAATAACAAACTAGGCAACAAGCTTATCTAATTCACATAAAGTCCAACAAAACCCCTTTAAGCTCAACAAGCCAAAACTAGTTTTCATCAAGGTTTAGTTAATCAAAACATCCAGCTATTTTCTACTACATTTATGGCACCTAAACCAAGCATTAAACTAGTTCTAAAGACTCTATTTGTATCAATTCTAACGTGCACATACAAAGGGCCATGAAAATCAACATTCTCATAATTCGATAAATTTTAACGTGGGGCCATTTTAGTAACCCAACAACATATATCTAGCGTTACATTAAGGTTTGGAGCAATATTTCATGGGTTTGCGTGAATAGTGCCAATTCAAGACTTTGCAAAAATGATTTTATACATACACTTCATAAACACATGAAACAACTATATATGTGTCTTCTCCTAGTCTTAGAGACATGATATAAAGCTTCAAAATGAATAATAGCAAACATATATACCAATATCAATTTTGAACATAAACTACAATAGCAAATAAAATGCAATTTTTTTGTAAATCTCTCACCAAAACCAAGTAGAGCAAGCAAGGATGAAGCTTTGTGATGGATTAGCACACCTTAAACAAGCTTGAAGAGATCCAAAGAGCAAAATTTACAAGAAAAATAATATTCCCATAATAAGGGTTTTTGGCTGATTTTAGGCATTTTTTGGCTTATTTTGAACATTTTTTTAGTGTTTATTGTGTTTTGTTTGATATATATATATGTGCAGGATGATTATATGGGTTGATGAGTTGGATATTGGATTTGGGTTGTGGGTTTAAATGGATTTTTTTGGGCTTGGTTTTAGTTAATAAAATGCAAGACAACTATTTCTAGCCCAAAGATAATACATAGTTTTTTTATTCATGTGATATCAAAACATTTTTGTAAATCACCCAACAAATATGCAATGAATATAATTTTTATGAACGTAGGCTAATTATACAATGTTAATGCAAGATAAGCTCACTTAATTGTCTAATTGTGCAATTAAACTAGTTAGCTAATTAATCAAAATGATTATTATTTATGTGACACTATTCACGGACCATTAAAACATTTTTTAAAACGCGCATTGCAAAGGCCTAATGTCTAAGTTCTCATTTTTTCCTTTCCTCTTAAGAGTCACACTACCTAGGAAAAATATAAATTCGAGCAAATTTAACAGCCAAATTCCATAGTGAATAGTAACCAATTATACTATTCAAGAAACATCATATGAATGCGCATAAATTGACACTAAAGTAGTAAATGCACATGCATGTGAGTCCAGGGTCTGATAGACTGTCTCCCACAGGTCTCCAAACACACTTGCCAACTGTCAAGAATGTTGAAGAAGAAGGCCCCTTCTTGGGGACCAGATCAAACCGAGGTCGTTCGGCAACTCAAGAAGATCTATTAGAATGCCCCTCCATTAAAGATTCCTAGTACAGGCTGCTGGATCCTACAGATAGATGCCAGTGATGAGTTCTGGGGTGCCATTCTCATAAAAGAAGTAGATAACACAGTGCACTTCTGTGGACATGCAAGTGGACAATTCAAAGAATCAGAGAAACATTACCATACTATCATCAAAGAAATCTTAGCAGTAAAGTATGGTATCAAGAAGTTTGAATTCCATTTAATTGGTCATCAGTTCCAGTTCACATGGACAATTCATCTTTTCCAAAGATCCTTGAGTTCAAAAACAAAGGAATTCCAAAGCCGCAACTGCTTCGGTTAAAAGATTGGTTCTCAAAATACCAATTTGAAGTTAAGCACATAAAGGGAGATACCAATTTGATACCAGATCTCTTGTCTAGGCCAAAACCTAAACACATTCATCTTATCACCTCCATACAACAAGGGATGTTGTGCTCGCATAAAGACCATCAAGTTAGTCTCGTATAATTCTCGCATCTCTCCTCGATCTCAAGTATAGAACCCCCACTGTCAAATGAATGTGTTCTTCCTATGGCCATTTCCAGGCCTTTTTAGGCCAGTTAACAAGAGCATTTCGGGGGCTAAGCGGTTCATTTGCTTTTAAGCTTAAGAGAATGCCCTTGAACACGTAATGGATCTTGAAGTACTATTTCTGCATCTCCCTGACCAAATCCGCCCACATTAGGATTACTTGTTAATGGTTGATCAAATTTGATAGATTCGCCCTTATACCTATCTTCATGGCTTCTTCCTTAACCCCTCCACCTATGAGTAATAAAAATATCCCACCTCCAGCACAAAAATTAAATGACCCAGAAGAACTCAAGAGCTTTGCTGAACATACTCTGTCATTCTACCAGTCTAAGTTCATGATCAAATAAATGAATTGATCTCTCCTCAGCCTATTTCTCCATTGATAATTCTTATCAGAATATCCTCAACCTTTCACCAAAATGATCCATGATTGAATAGGAACTTTGGTATCTTTGGTGCTTAGCAGTTCTCTACCATTTTCCTGTTGAATTCAAGTTAAAGTCCATGGTCTCATTTCTCTCTTGTCATGAGAATCATAACTCTTTCATTTGAACATTCATGAGTTGGTTTAGACCTATCTCCGAATGGGTTAAAATTTTTGAAAAAATAATTTCTAGAAACCAGCCTCCACATAATTACAATATTTTTATATTTCATAAGACTTTTGAAAAAACTCAAAGTCGTTACTCTGTGAATCTCAATTGGGAATAGAAATCTCACCCATAGACATTTACCAACAAGACACCAAATAGTCAAGGAGTTGCAAGACATGCTTTGAGGGAATATCTCTATACCCTCAATAATACATTCCTTGATATGGTTGAATACCCAACAATCCCTAACTCCAAATCAAGATAACAATCCAGGACTGTTCCAAGATTCCCAGGACCCATGGGACATTGAACCAATGAATATGGATGACTTTGAAGATGAAAAAAATCATCCACAATGGGGACATAGCTTTGGATACATCAACTCAGACTCATCAAAATATTTCAACTTTAATCACTCTCCGAGTCAAAACTCTCCTCAAATAGCCACGTGAAGAATCTTTGCTTTTGATTTTTGATTTTTGCTTTTTAAAAAGATGGTTGTAATAATGTCCTTTGTTTTTTTAAAGTTGTATATACGCATGGATTTTGCTTTTCAAAAGTAGTTTGGTTGTATTTGCCAGAGTAACATGGAAGTCACATGTATCTCTAAACTCTGTGTATCCTGGTTTTGCCACTTCCCCTTATAAATAGGGATCTTGTGTAAATGAAAGGCATAACCAACTTGAATAAGAATCTATTCTCATTTATATCCATGGCCTTCTAAATTTCTCCTTCCTTGAAAGCTTGAATCTCTTAAGTTGTTATTTATCTTATCCTTTCCAATGACATGAGTATGCTCTACACTTGCCTCTATGAGGATCCCGTGTATCAAAAAATGTTAGATCAATATGGCTATGAGAACCCTCATTACGGTTCTCTCAATTGTAATATGTTTATACTGCTTAAATTTATGATAAGTAATCCAACAAAGGGTTTATGTCATAAATTTGTGTCCTCATAACATTACGGTCCTCTCAAGGGTGTTTTATGTCCAATTGTGAGACTGGTTGGCTGAAACTGAGGTGTGAGGGTTATGTCATAAATTTGTGTCCTTATATTCATATTATGATTTGTGAGGATCCCGAACCCCTGTGGTATCAGAGCCATATCATTTCATCAAGGAGAAGATAGATAAAGATTTAAGGAGTAAGGTGAATAGAGGAAACTTACTTGACATGGAACCTCCACAAAATTCCACTTCTTCTATATCCTCCTTAGAACAGCTTATAAATGTTTCATCGTCCTTAGCCTTCCCTAAACACACTACCAATAAAATAGAAAACCTCATAGAGTATATTACTATTCTTGACGATGCCGTTATTGAAAATACAGTACCACTTCTCATTAGTCCTTACAATGTCTATCGCTATAAGAAGTCCTTATCTCAAGGCATTCGCTCTCTTATTTCTATAAAGCATCCCCCAGCTAAAGAATGGATCATTGCGATCTACCTTCTACAAAAGCATAATAGTATGTCACACTTGCCATACCTTCTGAGCTCATTGCACTTTGGAAATCTGAAGGATATACCCAACTTTATTTTGGTGTTGTCCGTCTTGTTCTCTCTTATCATGGAAGAAAAGGTCTTCCAGTTACTGCTAGAATTGTTCTTCTTGATACTAGGTTCCTTGAGTACCAACATGCAGTAATCGGAACAGTTCTTACTACTCTCAATTCCGAAAGCGTTGTATTCTTATTTTTTTCCAAATTTCTCAATTTCAATAGGAAGTCCTTCTATTCCAAAGGAATTTAAGGTTCAAATACAGATCATAGAAGCCACCCAGGTATCCATAACCAAAATGGCCACACTTCATCATCAACTGGTCTACAAGCTTCAAGATCATGCATTAGACCTCCAGTCACAAGGAACTACGGATACCCTTATGGTTTTGGTTGACTCAGGACAGAAGATTCCTACAATTGTTCAGATTTCAAGACAATTGAAAAGAGACGATCTGGTCAAAATCATGCCTACAGAGTGGATCACCAACTATGAATCCCTCAAACAGCAACATGAGCTAGTCCAAGCTACACAATTACAATTTCAAAGGCTTCAAGATGGTACGGTTAAAACCACTTTTACAATGGATGAACAAGAAAGACCCTCAAAACCATTTTCCCACAAATGATAATCAGCCCAGTTTCTGTAACACCCCGATCCCTCACAAGACTGGAGCCCCAATCCAAAACCCAAGGTCACGAAAAATGGGGGGAAACGGACGGAGTCTCCCCTGTATTTATGCCTTTCCAAATCCTGCACTCATAAGAAATGAACCACATATAACCATATAACATTTATAAACATATTCCACCTTCATTAAATATGACCTTTCGAGTCTCTAAGGTCATCCGAGCCTTTCTACTTAGCAAAAGTATAACATACAAGCATCATTTTCATTAATTTCTAGGATACTAAAACCATAACCTCGATTATCATACCACTCTAATATTCTCTACTTACCTAATTTAGATGTTAATTCATATTACAAGCCATACAATCAACAAACTTAACTTTAACTTGATTACAAACTATTAAACACCAAATAAATACAAGGCAACTAAGGCCACTAAAATAGAATACATGTACAATGCCACAACTTCACATAATTTACATAAGCTAACATCCAACTTCAGGCTACAAATAATCAAGGGGACACTTGGTCATCTTCTTTTACCTCTTGAAGACTATCTCCACCTCGTTTGTAAAATGTTAGTAAGAGGGTGAACAAAACACTATTGCTCAATCAGGGAGGGAAAACAGTTATCTGGGGAGTTTTTGAAAATATTTCCGTACAATGCATAGAAACAAGCTATAAGATAGTTAACAAGTCAATAACAAGTGCAATATAATCTCAAAGGTACCATAACAATACAAGAGAATCAAACAAGGGTACATGTAAAAAGAATACAATCACATGTAACTCTCCAAGGAACTAGGGCCCAAGCGAGAGTTATGCTAGATAATCACATAGCAACAATAGAAATAAAGACAATTAACTCAGGTAAAATAAGGTCAAGCTTAATATCGCTTACAATCCACATACGAACTCGTGGTAGTCATGTCAATATACCAACGACTTCAGCTGTCTGGAGTGACACGACGTTACCAATTAGATCTGATACCAAGGTAGTCATACCAATACACCAATGATATCGGCCATCCGGAGTGTCATAACGCTACCATTTTCCACTGAGTATAAGTATGCTATAACATTCGATTAATAAATAATTTCTCATGTAAACAAGATAGCACGAGGCGATACACTCAAGATAGCAACTAAGTCAACCATAGTTTACGAGTACATTAAAGTTCTAGCTTAACACGTGCAATACCCACAAAAGCCTACTCTACGAGCCATTAGAACGACAATTTTTGCAAGATTAAACTTTATAAACAACATTTGTAACATAATCAATAATCTACATAAACAAGATATAGCATAATATACATATATTTAGCAAGACAATCAAACACTTAAAGCTTCAATACTTTATATTAGCTAATACAACGATTTGTTCATAGATAGCATGTTTTCAACACATAGCAAGTAAGAATTTATAGAAGTAAGCTTATATTTCCAATCCTCTAGCTGATCTCTAGATTAATCAATTCAGTTACCTATGCTAATGACCACCAAAGTTTCTGATTTTTATGTACCAACGTAGCTCTTTGAGTGTAGATAATTTTAGGTTCAAACGGTGCTTAATTTCGAGCTAAATTCCCTAAGTTATGACTATTTTCGTGCAACTACACCTAGCAGCCCCTATGCAGCGATTTTCCATACACATTTCTAAAATGGATAAATCATAGGGTCAAAACGTTAAAACTATCCTTAGCTCCAGAAATTAACATTTGCTTTAAACTGCCTAAACTAGCTGCTATACATATTTCGTTAAGTTTCAAGCACGTTTACTATGTCAAAAATGCTCTAGAAAACAGGGGCAGTGCACTGTCCAGGATTTCACCTTTTACACCTTTGTTGTTTCCTTGCATTATAGCTAACTTTGCACTTAGTTTTAGCATAAACAACACTTATACACTTCATTGAGGCCATTTATCAAACATCTAGTCTTCATCTATGATCATCAATTAGCAAGGCAACCATACAACTAAATCTATCACCAACACTTAGCAAACATACAAAAGAGATCGTCCATAACACCAAACAAGCTAGAGATCATACTATTATGCATTTATAAGTTCATAGATCTCATATCTACATCGAAACCATCATCAAAGAAACAATAATAAGCAAAAGAAATGCAATCAAGTATGAATCCCTCACTTATTCTTGGCTAGAACAAGCTCAAACTCCTTCTTCTTCTCTTTTTTCTTCTCTTTTTTCTCTCTTTCTTTCTTCTTTTGTGTGTGTGTGTTTCAGCCGTGTGTTAGTGTGTGTGTGTGTGTGTGTAGAGATCTGATTGTGTGTGTGCGTTTGTGTAGTTTTTGTCTTGTTTTATTTAGTAGGTAAGATATTAATTAAAGCCTAATGTCCAAATTGCCCTTCTAACTATGTGATATTAACTAGTTTATCATTTGATTTTTATCTAGCTAATTTAGTTTCATTTGCTAATCATTTTCACATAATTAACATCTACAACACTTAAACACGTAAATGCATGTGAATGCACGTTAAACGAGATAAATGCATATTTTTCAAGAAATATGAAAGTATGCTAATAATAATAAATAAATGCAAATAATTAAAATAAGTACATAAATATATGCAAATAAATAAAATAAGCATGCTCTCGGGCTCGAGCGTCACAATTTCTATCCGAGATCCTCAAATACCAATCCTTGAATTCAACATAGATGGATCTGTCTGTTTTACAAACAAAGTTGATGGCTACTTTATTTGGGATCTTGGTCCTCGTGAATGCGATCCAGGATGCTTTCGTGGAGATTGCACTGATGATGAGCTCCCTAAAAAGACAAAGTAGAAAAAGAACAAAAAGAAAAAGTCTTATTCCCATCCATGGAAGACAGACCCCAAGCCAAAAGAAACAGTCTGGATTGAAAGTGGAAATTGTCCCAACAGAAACCTTCTCAACCTTGCATAATGTTTCAACATTACGAGCAAGATTTTCCTCCTCTGGAAAGAAAGGATGATATTAATAAGACCTCTTCCTCGCTGTATGTCCAAATTACTACTGTCAACCATGAAGGAAAGTCTAAGGCCCTCTCACAAAGAGAAGAAGTGTTGAATTGGCAAACAACCAATACTAGGGCCCAAAACACAACCTTGAAGAAGATTGAGTCCAAGGTAGATCAAATTGCATACAACACACAAAGTACTAATACCAAGGTTGATGCCCTTGCTAAAAAAATGCAACAATTCTGTGACATCATGCAGGAACGAGTTAAAACTCTTGATCAGGATCTTAGACTCCTTGATCAACAAAACTTTGTTAGGGAATTCTACCAAAAGGAAGCAAAGATAAACAGGCTAAAATCTCAAATAGCTCAAATTGAAGCTGATAAGAAAAGGTCACAACTATCACCAATTTTCCCACCTTACCAACCATACCAGCCTTCCATCTATCCCAGTTATTTCCACTAGCCTTTATTACCAACACTCGATTTGCCACCAGATTATTCTAACACCTTTTTCATGGCCTCCAACCTATTGAAAAACCCATCTTAACATCAAAATTCATCTAAATCCATAAATTCACAACCCAAGAAAAAGCCAAACAAAAAGTTGAAACCTCTTCTCCTAAACCTCCCTTTGATGCATAAATGGTTATCCCTGCAACAACATCCTCTATTAAGGATAATCTATTAGCCATGGCTGACTCTGATAGCACAGTCTCTAATTCTTTTTTAGATCTAAACTCTGAGAAAGATTTTGCAGATGTCACTACTGCTCTCATGACTACTCATGGAGAAACCAGTCAACCAACAGAGACCACAACTCCAGCTTCAGAATCTGAACCTGAATCCGAATATATTCAGTCTGAGCCAATAGTCTATCAACCAGAGGAACAAAAGTTGTCAAAACCCTCAAATGGGCCTTGGTTCACTTTTGATGATGTATCCATCCATCAACTCAGAGAAAAGTTACACACATTTATAGCTTGGATTGATCTATAGTTGACAAAAGAATATGTTCAATTGATTGAGGTACTCAAAGAATTTTCCTCACGATTTACCGAAACTCTCAGAGATTGGTTTCAAAGCCTTGGAGAATATCGACAAATTCAGTTTTGTCAATAAGCTACTCCCAGAATGGTACTAGGACAATTGCAATAGGAATTCATAGGGGATTTCTCCCTATTTGGTAAAGCTACACAACAAGAAAATTTCTCTATGAAGTGTTGTTCTCTAAAAAAGAAGGATCTTGACTTCCATTACAAACGCATGTCTCAATTGTATTACATGTTGTATGGACCAAATGATCCTAACATGAGACACACTTATGTGGCTTCTTTGCCACAAGAGTTGCAGCCAAAGCTTCAAAGGATGATCATTGTTACTAGAAAAGATATGGCTCAAATTACCCTGGGTGAACTCCATCAAATGACATTAACTACTCTTGACATACTATGTGAACAGCAAGAGAGGTTTACAAAGATCATTACTCGAAGAACTACTCTTAAGAAGGCTTGCAACAAATATTACTTGGAGATTGAGTGTAAAAATCCTCGAAGCTGTTCATGTCCTACCAAGAAGAAATTTCACAAGAAAAAGAACAAAATAGGACAATCAAGAAAGAAGAAATCTCTCCAATTTCTTTCGAAGGAAAAGGTTTCATAATAAGAATTCTAATCGATGCTTTCTGTGTGGAAAAAATGACATTTTGCAAAAAATTGCCCACAAAAGAAGGCTAAGTCCACCAAGCTTGTCTTCCAAATCATGATGAGCTCAGATCCATCCATCTCAAAAGTAGATGTTGAATCACTTTATTCTAAACAAGAGGACAAACAGAAGAAACAATTTTTACAATTTATGACTTCTCTTTAGAAACTACGTCAGATAATTCAGATGATGGTAGTTTTGATGAATCTCTACCTGTTTATATGCTTAAGGAAACTACTTTGTCACAAGAAGAAACACTTTCTCCTCATGTGAAGATCCATATCCTTCCTATAAAGTATGAAAGGCTTATTGAAGTCATCAGGTTTATGGATACTAGAGCCATGAAAATGATGCTCAACCCAAATATCCTTCCTACTGATTCTTGGACCACCCACTATGAATATTTTCAGGCTGCAGATGAGAAAAAGTTCAAAACATCTCTTATCTCCAAAAAACCCATTGGAATTCAGTTCTTTCCAGGATGCGTTGTATGGATTAAGGTCATTAATTTATTCACGGTTATCGTTATTTCATAGCCTAACCTCCGTAGCTAATTCGTCGCCTAACTTTCTATAGCTATCCCGTCGCCAAATAATAACACAAACATTTCAACACGAGACCAAAAGCTACATGGTAACTTTTGATTTTCCCATGATTTGAGCTAAATTAGCCCATGACTTTATTATTTCAACTTTAAATTAGCACATAACTCTATTATTTCACATATTCAATGCTAAAAAGAAATAAAACTATAGTATGGAAAACCACAAAACAACATATTCAATTCTTGCAATATGCATATTCAATTCTTGCAATATGCATATTCAATTCTCGCAATATAACAAAAGAATAGCACTACCAACCAAATAGCATTTTGTATTCAATACATCAACGTTAACATATAGATATTATCGACATATATACATATTGAACTATAAGTATGGTGCATACTTAAAAATATAAATTAGCATACGACTCTATTATTTCAATTCTAAATTAGTACATGACTCCATTATTTCAATTCTAAATTAGCATTACTCCATAATTTCAATAGTCAATGTTCAAAAGAAATGAAACTAAAGATTGGGAAGCCACATAACAACATATATATTCAATCTCGTAATATGCATATTCAATTCTCGCAATATAACAAAAAAATAGCACTACCAACCAAATAGGATTTCATATTCATTACATCGGTATTAACATATACATTATCAACATTAACATATATAATTTGAACATGACTCCATTATTTCAATTCTAAATTAGCACATGACTTCACTATTTCAATATTCAATGCTAAAAAGAAATGAAACTATGGATTGGGAAGCCATAAAACAACATATATATTCAATCTTGTAATATGCATATTCAACTCTCACAATATAACAAAAGAATAGCACTAGTAACTAAATAGCATTTCATATTCAATATATTGACATTAACGTATACATTATCCGCACTAGCATATATACATATTGACAAATAAACATGGTGTATACTTAAAAAATATAAATTAGCATACGACTCCATTATTTCAATTCTAAATTAGCACATGATTCTATTATTTCACCAAATAAAATTATGAAAAAACCATAAAATTAAATAATGATAAAACATAAAATTAAATACAAAAATTAAAAATTGAATAAATAAAATATAATATATATATATATATATATATATATATATAGATAGATAGATAGATACATAGATAGATAGATCGATAGATAGATAGATAGATACATATACACATACACACATATATATACATATATATATACACATATGTGTAAATTATAGAAACAAAAGAGAGAGATAAATAAATAAATAAATAAATATATATATATATATATATATATATATATATATATATATATATATATATATGTAAACCCTAAACTATTTACATGTAGAAAGAGATAAGAAGATGGTGGTGGTGCTCTTGGTGGTGTTGGTAGTGGTGGTGTTACTCTTGGTAATGGTGGTGGTAGTAATTGTGCTTTTGTTGGTGGTGATGTTGCCCTTAGTAATATTAGTGGTAGTGGTGGTGCTCTTGGTAGTAGTAATGGTGCCCTTGGTAATGGTAATAGTGCCCTTAATAGTGGTAGTACTCTTGGTGGTACCCTTGGTAGTATTAGTAGTGCCCTTAATAGTGGTGGTCGTTGAGATTGTACTCTTTGTGGTAGTGGTACTGCCCTAGAGAGAGAGATAAGAGAAAAAATTTTGTAGAAAGAGGGAAAAGAGTAGAGGAAAATGAAAAATTTTCAAAAACTTTTCATAGTTGTAGTTGAGAAGAAACGCGGGCGACCAAATGGTGATCGAATTTCGTAGCCTGTCCCTGCCGGATGAGGCAACGCCCTCATCCGGCAGGGACAGAGAGGTGACATTTTTTTCATGAAGTCTAATAGCGACAGAAAGGCTACGAAAATGTCTAATGGCTACGAATTGGCTACAAACACGTATAGTCTATAGCCTTTCTGTAGTTAATTACCACCGCATGACTACGGACCAATATAATCTGTAGCCTTTTGTGGCTACCAGTATGGATGACATTTTTTTTCCATAAAAGCCAATGGCGACAAAAAGGTTATGGAAGAGAAGAAAGGGAAAAAAGTATAAGGAAACGAAATATTTTCAAAAAAGTTTTGTAGTTGTATTTGAGAAGAAACCCAGGAAATAGAATGGGGACCAAATTTCGTAGCCCGTGTCCCCATCAGATGCCGATACTCTCATCCGACGAGGATAAAAAGGTAACATTTTTTTTCATAAAGCCCAATAGCGACGAAAAGGCTATGAAAATGTCCAATGGCTATGGATTGGCTATAGACACGTATAGTTCGTAGTCTTTCTGTGGCAAATTGCCACCATGTGACTGTAGACCAATATAATTTGTTGCCTTTCCGTAGCCAATAATATGGATGACAGTTTTTTTCATAAATGCCAATGGCAACGGAAAGGCTACAAAAAAGTTTGTGGTCAATAGCTACGGATTGGCTACGAACATGTAATAATCCATAACAATTATGTGACCAATATCCGTAGCCTTTCCATGGCCAATGATGACAGAATGACTATAAATATTTAATTGTGTCTATCTTTAACTTATTAATAAATAGAAAAAATATAATAACATGTTAATATTATCATATTTTGATTGGTTTTGTAGTTTAAACCAAATGTGAGAGTTTTTAAACATTAATGCAATGTTTAATAAAAATATGTTAAGTTTGATTGAAACAATTATTGAATGCCTATTAGATTTTTCTATAAAAATACGCATGGTAATGAAATACGAACCAAGTTTGTTATTATTTGGAAACCTTGCAAGTCACATGAATTTTCCTCTATCGTAGGTCAAATTACACTTCTATAATTCAAATTAGAAGCGATATACTTTGTTATTATTTAACAGTCACGATCGGCTACGGATTGGCTACGGACACATACATGTATGTAACTATTTTGTGGCTAATGGCCACCGCATGGCTATGGATATGTTAAATAGGTGTTATTTTTTTGTCAATATTTTATATTAGTATATTCTTATTGGAATTAAATATTTTATTTTATTTATTACTATTCAAAAATAACCATGAAAATGCGACTAATATTTTATTAAGTCAACAAAAAAATAATACGTGATAGTTCATAGCCACTATGTCACTAATGGGTGACGGCGAGGCTACAAAAATTCATTATTTATTTATTTATTAATATTAATATTTTAATACCTATCAATAAAAAATATAAATATAAATAAAAGATATATTTCGTAGCTAATCCGTGGCTAAATTACGATGACATGCCACGGACTTTGTTATTTTATTTTTTTCGATTTAATTAAAAATTTCATCACCGTTCTGTAAGTACAAATTAGCCACGACAAGGCTACAAAAATTTGTAGTTTAATTTTTTTAATAATAAATATAATTTGTGTCTAATTTGTAGCTATATGGCCACCGAATGACTACAAAATATTATTTTTTATTTATTTTTTATAATTTAATTTTTTATGTTGCCAAGTTTTGGTACCACTTCACTGCGCCTAATTTGGGCACAGAAAGGCTACGGACTACATTTTTCCGTTGCCATTCCATCATCAATTGGCTACGAAAAAAATTTGTCACTCGAGAGCTATTTTCTTGTAGTGACATACAATTAGGACATGGTCTTTTACCATGCTCTATCAACCTTCTTAATTGTATCTTCACCTTGGACCTCTAATCTAAAATCTAACCATTCTCCGAACATAGTACCTTTATCTGAGGAGCGAGCGACAAGTCCAAACTCTCATCGTGTAATGAGTAATCACTCTTTTGTGATAATCCGGAGGATTATCTAAATCTAAGCTTAGTGGCATACTCCATTTAGGGGTATATCGAATATTTAGATGTCTCAGGGAGAAGATGTAATCAAGAAAGAGATAGTACAAGGTAAAAGATCTTTCTTGATTATGAGTGTTACATGGAGAAGTATTTTGGTCATTTTACTTAGGTGGTCGAAGACAAAGGTCATACATAGTATGAAACGTTTCTGTGGATTACAGTATTCATCCGAAGTGCAACCATAACTTTTTAGTGAAATAAGTTAAGGTTGAAAGGTCAAAATGTTGTTAGAGTTAACTAGGGCATTTTGGTCATTTCAGAAGCCAAGGTGTTTATGCCTTTTGGTCCCTCCTCGAGCCTATTTCCTGTTTAGTGCTATTTGTTGTACTTTGGTACTTTCTCATGTGTCTTGGAGTTTTCAAATAGAGAATCCTAATTGTTAGAAATCTGCCCTTCAAATCAATCATTTGGTATAGAGTGATAAGGGATGTTATGTAAATGACAATATTTCTAACATAGTTTCAATCCATTAAAAGTACCAAATGGTTTTTCTCTTTATCTTTATATATTTTGTATGATTGTATGGTTACATATTATGTATAATTGATAAAGTCCTTGGATATGTTGGTATGGGGTCGAACCATAAGAGTTTGAGGTAGATGATAATCGACACTCGAGACATTCATAAAACTCATCCTAGGTCATATGATTCATCGAGACTGGGCATTGATCAATCCATCAAGACCGACATATAGTTAATCTTACTGAGATTGATCTCATCACCTAGAGGCATAAGATGTCAAGGTTGATACATGGGTATGTATGGAAATGCGTACACTAGACACGATCCGCTGAGAATACTCAATAAGGGCTTTATCTACCTAAGTCAATGAGTAGATTCTCAAGTGATAGTTGTGCAAAGTACTCCTTTAACTTGAGGACACCATAGTAGCTTGTAAGCAACTCACAGTACTTTGGCCATGGACAGAAGGGAGGATATAAGACCTAATTGAATAGGGATTGAGTGCAGTCAAGTACTTGCAAAGATAGTGATTGTCATTGCGAGAATCTACTACCCTGAATAAAAATGGAGGATTTCCCATGTCGTCTCATAGAGATATTGATATAAAATCTATGGCCATGGTACTATGATTGGATCATATAAGAAAAATCAACATAATGTTTATGAAAGCATAGGGGCGGGCCTATTAGGGTTTGATTGACGTTGACTATATCCTAGGGTTAGTCCGAGACATCTAGTGGAAGGAATGGACTGCACGTAAACTATTCATCAAAAGATTCTTGGATAAGAAAGCTTGATTTGAGCAATCGAGCCATCTGATCGTCGGGGAGTGTTACTAGATGCCAACCCCGATTAGTCACAACTATTAGCTGTTCTAGTGGTGATGAGTTAACTGTTACTTGTCCCAACTGCTATCGGCTTGGCACTTGAACCTACAGGACCTCACAGAAGCATAAGGTCTAGAACTATGAAGGGTAGAATAAGAAAATCATGCTAGCACGAGAATTATCCCGTATTCTATCTACAACAAAGCTTTGACACGTTGCTTATAGTTATAATAGATTTTGGAAACTATTCGAGTAAGAAATAGTGAGAGAATGTTTGATAGTCAAACGCTTGACTTACAGTCAGAGTCAATTTTAGAAGTTGACTTGTGTAGTAAGTTATTTGATCAATAATTGATTGTCAATTATTTATTGGAGTCAATTAGAAAAGGTTTAGTGCTGATTTATAAGGACTCCATAAGTTCTGGGATCAAGGTGCAAATATCTTCAAAGGTTAAGAGTATATAAATACAACATTATAGAAAACCTAAAATACATAAGAGACAAAACCCTTTTTTTTTCCTCTTAGCCTTCACACACACTGTCTCTCTTGAACTTTGTGTTTTGCATCAAAGTTAGTACAAGGCCAAGCCAACCTTGTTCTAGGGTCAAGCACAATGTATGGTGATCGTAAACGGCTGTTACATTGTGGTCTTCATCAAGCAATCAAAATCCAAAATCAAAGCTTCATTAGGTAATTTTTTAGATTCATGTGATTGCTTATACTTTATGATTTCACTTGTATGCAATGATTGGTCGACTCTGTTGAGGTTCTTTGAAATTTTATTTGTTAATACTTAGTTTTCCACTGCATTTTGCCATATTATTTGCATGAGAACCTCCACTAATGCAACTAAAAGTCTAAGACTTTCCATTTTGGTAGTAGAGTTTCCTAAATAGATAGTTGAGCTTATTATGGAATCTTGCCGGAACGAATTAAGCAAACTGACACAAGAAAAGGAGTTCAGTGCGTGGCGCATAGGGTGAGGTATGTGGAGGGGAGTTTAAAGCTTCTAGGAGATCAAGAGAAGGGATAAGGAAGGACTGCTAAAGTCCTAGATCTATAAAAGTGTCTAGGTGCATTCCTAACAGGATTATGACACTTATCATTATCCTATTTGGTTTGCTTCTAGCTTTTTCCTAATCTATAGAAGAAGCTTTTCCCATCAGCTCTCTGTCACGCCCCGGTCCCGACCCATCGCTAGATAAAGGCGGAAACACGACGACATGTATAACAATACCTGTAAGATCATCAATCAATAACCTAACATACATATGTTAACCATAAGTAACTTCCAAAAGGGTGCCTAAGCATTTGGCACGATAAGATTACTACTACTTGTTTATATGTACAAGATCTAGGTTCTCAACTAATTCAAGTTATAACCTAACAACATCTCCTAGATCTCAAAAGAATAAGCATTAAATTAGATTACAACTAATGATCCACAAGTCTTATATTACAGTACAAGTCCAAAAAAATGTTACATAAAGTTGTTAAGCACAAATAAAATCTTAACATCAAGGAACATATCATCATCATCATCATCATCATCATCATGTTCAGCAAGCAGGGTCACATCAAACAGAAATCCGACTTGTCACATAAATGAGCCTCGTCTTTAGCTTGAGTTACTAGCTCAGGCTAGGCCTTACCTAAAATTTTCATAAAGAAGGGTTGCCACGCCCCGACCCGACCCCGCAAAAGGCCAAGCCCGGACCCGACACACGGACGGAGTCTCCTCTGTACCGCGGACGATCCGAAAACCCTAAAATCAATATAACACTTGCGAAAGCCATATAATAATCAAAACAAGCCAACTTTCTTTAAAATATACATTTCTTATTATCCAACTTTCCAAGCCAAAAATGATAAGCATACTACACAAGTATTTATGCCACTAATCAATTCCAATAGCATGCATTTTCTTACTAGTCACAAGAGTGTAAGTTACAACTTTACATTCTTTCAACTTATACAACATAAGACCATAGAGGCCTCAAAATAGAAAATATATACAAGGCTACAAGCCTCAAAATTAAGCGACCTCCACGCAATATACATAACAAGCAAAGTTCGCACAAAAACTGGTAACCAACCACCAGCAAAGCAGAGAAGTGCTATCACGGAAACACCTCCACCTGCTCCTCCTCCTCTATTACCTCGAGAGGGTCTGCTTCAACTACTCCTGTAAAACATAGTATAGAGAGGAATGAGCAAAAACTATTGCTCAGCGAGGGCAATTGGTCTCAAGGACGGAGATGAGAGGAGTATGCAATGCAATTAGCCAAGCAATACATACAAATCATATAAAGATACAACCAAAGCCAACAATAAAGCAAGGCAAGTATTTAAAGCTGCAAACACTCATTCAAAGGATACGATACTCTTTTCACGAGCAACTTTCAAACACGAATTCGATGACGACGCGCCGGCCCAAACCACCTTATAACACCAGTTTGGAATACTCCGGAAGTATCCATCAACCTACGACCCAAATCTCCCTGGGAGGCAACCCAAGCGAGAAAGGGAATACCAGCGGAGCTAGAGCAACCAACACTGGCAACCTGAGGCTACCCAGAGAGGCCCATCACTCACGTGCGAGACACTATGCAATGCAAGACTCGATACAAGGCGATAAACAAGCGATAAAGCCACACGTGAGAGAATAACAAAGTAGGTTACTCTCGCACGCAATAGCAGCAATTGATAAGAATTTCAATCCAAAACAACTCAAACAAGTATTTCAAGTAATTCTAAGCATTCTATAGGCATAAAGTCAAGAAAACAAGCAAAAACACAAACTCGGCCCCAACTATCAAAACGCTACCATTTCCAAACGAGCCACGAGTTTTGGAAACCGACTTCACCAAACCTCCTAGGTCACCATAAGGCACGTCTAAAGACCCCGAAACCTTACTTTACCCTAGAACTCGCGCAAAGCCCCGATTTTCCCCTTTCTCGTTTGAACTACAACTATAACAACCAAACACCAACCAACGCCATAATCGCACCAAAAGTGCTTCCATGGCTTCCCGAAGCAATGCCAACACACAAAATGAGAAAACGCTAAAGTCGACCTAAACGACCCCGACTTTCCCAAAGGCATAATTCTCGTTTTTTCCACTACGCAACCCAAACAAACCACACATTTTAGCATTCTAGCAAACCTAGCACATTTCTACATCAACAGAAAACATAACAGCGCAACTTCAACGTTTCAAGGTTTTACTATTCACAAAACACTAATCAATTAACAATTTAATTTGCAATCACAACATTTAACCGCAGAAAATGTTACAAAGCTATAAATACATGTTCTACAAATGCCAAGGAACATTCTAGAAGCATCAAATCGCTTTAAATAACGATCTACGGATAAATCTCAAAATTGACAAAGTTAACATACATAACGTTTACATGCGCAAATAACATGCTTCCCTCACCTCAGGTACTCCTAGTCGCTAGGAAAACAACGCTAGTTGCCTCGAAAATCACCCCGCACGAGCTCTCGCGAAGATTGATCGATTGGAAGTTGAAAGTTTTTTTTTTCCTCTTGGAAACTCACGGCCAGAGCTGCTGTTTTGCTGCTATTTTTTTTTTTTTTTTGCTTAGGTAATTGCTTATTTAAGAGTTAAATGGTCAAAGGTCAAAGTTCCAAGGTCAAACTACTTAAGACTTGGTCAAAGGGCCCTATTTTATGCGTTTTAAAGCCATTTTAGCTAAGGTAAGATCAATTAAAGCTAGCAACATTTAAAATATAAAATTTAAGTCATCTAAATACTAGTTTCACTATTTGCTGAGGACTGGAAATCGTTATCTAGCTATCGCTCCTTAAATGCAATGCACGTTGCATCGGCGAGAATGTAACAATTAATTCACAAAGAATTTAAGGAAATATAATTGTCAAAATAATAAACAAGGAATTTTCACATTCCGAGCTCGGGTATTATACCTTCTCCCCCTTAAAACAATAACGCCCACACAATTCTTACCTAGTCAACAAACAACTCCGAATAATGGTCCCGAACTTGGTCCTCTCTTTCCCAAGTCGCTTCCTCAAACCCATGATGATTCCACAGAACCTTTACTAACGGAATACTCTTTCTGCGAAGCTCCTGAACTTTCCGATCCACAATTCGAATCGGTTTCTCTTCATAAGACAACTTCTCTTCAATCTGCAAAGGCTCTGGTTCAAGTACATGTGAAGGGTCTGGATGATACTTCTTCAACATAGACACATGGAACACATCGTGCAGTCTCGACAAGCTCGGAGGCAAAGCTAACCGATAAGCCAAAGGACCTACCTTTTCGGTGATCTCATACGGACCCACGTACCTGGGACTAAGCTTCCCGCTCTTACCATGCCGAATCAATCCCTTCCGTGGAGAAATCTTAAGAAACACCCAATCTCCCAAATCAAACTCAAGATCCCGACGGTGCTTATCCGCATAACTCTTCTGACGACTCTGAGCTGTAAGCATACGCTGGCGAATAAGGTGAACATTATCTACCATCTTAATCATCTCAGGTAACACAGTCGGATCAACTGTTCTCATCTCTCCAACCTCTTCCCAATATAATGGGGATCTGCATTTTCGACCATACAACGCCTCGTAGGGAGCCATACCTATAGTAGATTGATAACTATTATTGTAGGCGAACTCCGCTAAAGGCAGAAACTTCTCCCAGTTCTTCCCAAAGTCTAGCACACATGCCCGAAGCATGTCTTCCAAGATCCTGATGGTTCTCTTAGACTGGCCATCAGTTTGCGGATGATAAGCAGTACTGAAGCTCAACTTAGTTCCCATGGCCTCTTGCAACTTCTGCCAAAAACGAGATTTGAATATGGGATCCCTATCTGACACTATACTCTGTGGCACACTATGCAATCTCACAATATTAGCAACATAAAGCTCAGCTAACTTATCAAGGCTATCCTGTTTGTTCACGGGAATAAAATGTGTAACTTTAGTCAAGCGGTCCACAACAACCCAAACAGAATCATATCCTCTCGGAGATCTAGGAAGGTCGATCACAAGGTCCATTGTAATATGTACCCACTTCCGTTGCGGAATCGACAACGGCTGTAGAAGTCCGGCTGGCCTCTGATGCTTAACTTTAACCCTCTGACAAGTCAAACATCTAGATACATACCCAGCAATCTCCCTCTTCATATTGTTCCACCAGAAGTGTTGCTTCAAATCTCTTTACATCTTTGTACTGCCCAGGTGATCGTGTACCTCGAATTATGTGCCTCGGACAGGATCTCATTCTTCAAAGTCGGATCATCAGGAACCCATACTCTGTCCCTGAATCTGAATATGCCATCTGCATGTAATTTAAACTCCGACTCTCCCCCTTTTGATTTTTCTTGGATTTTCAAGATGTGAGGATCAGTCTTCTGAGCCTCTCTGATTTGTGCTAGCAACCCTGACTGAATCTGCAAACTACCAAATCGAATCCCTACCTCAGTAGCTTCTGGTTTCCATGAACAAATTTCATCCAAAGTCTCCCAGTCCTTGATAATCAAGCTTGCAACAGTAGCCTTTCGGCTCAAAGCATCAGCAACAACATTTGCCTTACCTGGCACATAGTTCATAGAACAGTTATAACCACCTAATAGCTCTAGCCATCTCCGCTGCCTCATATTCAAATCCTTCTGTAAAAACAAATACTTGAGACTCTTGTGGTCAGTAAAAATTTCAAATCTGCAAGCCCACAACTAATGACGCCACTTCTTCAATGCAAACACAACTGCAGCTAACTCAAGATCATGTGTAGGGTAATTGACTTCATAAGGTTTCAATTTCCTAGAAGCATAGGCAATCACCTTACCATTCTGCATTAAAACACAGCCCAAACCTTCCTTAGATGCATCACTATAGACAACAAAGTTCTCTGTTCCCTCAGGTAAAGCTAGTATAGGAGCTGTAGTTAGTCTCTTCTTCAATTCTTGGAAACTGGATTCACATTTGGCATCCCAGTTGTAAGCAACTTTCTTCCAAGTCAACTGGCTCAAAGGTCCAGAAATTTTAGAAAAGTCTTTAACAAATCTCTGGTAGTAACCTGCCAATCCAAGAAAACTCCGAATCTCTGACACCGTCTCAGGTCTCTTCCAAGATGAAACAACTTCAATCTTAGCTGGTTCCACTGAAATTCCTCGATCTGAAATGATATGGCCCAGAAAAGATATCTGATTCAACCAGAACTCACACTTGCTGAATTTAGCAAAAAGCTTGTTTTCCTGCAAAGTCTGAAGCACAATCCTCAAGTGTTGCTCATGTTCAGCCTCGTTCTTCGAATACACTAAAATGTCGTCAATAAAGATCACGACAAACTGATCAAGGTAAGGCCGAAAGACCCTCTGCATCAAGTCCATGAATGCGGCTGGTGCATTCGTCAATCCAAACGGCAACACAACAAACTCATAGTGGCCATATCTAGTCCTGAATGCCGTCTTTGGTATATCGTCACTCCAAATTCTAAGTTGATAGTAACCCTGCCTCAAGTCAAATTTGGAGTAAACACTCGCACCCTGCAACTGGTCAAACAATTCTTCAATCAACGGCAAGGGGTATTTATTCTTAATCGTGACTTGATTAAGTCCCTTGTAATCAATGCATAACCGTAGCGTGCCGTCTTTCTTTCTCACAAACAACACAGGTGCACCCCACGGCGAAGAACTAGGTTGTATAAACCCTTTCTCAAGCAAGTTCTGTAGCTGAATTTTTAACTCCTGAAGTTCAGCCGATGCCATTCTATAAGGACTCCTAGAAATTGGCGCAGTGCCTGGCACAAGATCAATCACGAACTCGATCTCCCTATCCGGTGGTAAACCCGGTAATTCCTCAGGAAATACACCAGGGAAGTCTCTAACAATCGGAACCTCATTCAAACCCAACTTATCAGTAGGCTGATTGATCAAATAGGCTAAGTAAGCTTCACAACCCCTATTCAACAACTTAGAAGTCTTGATCGCTGATAAAAGTGGAATGCGGGCAGCCCTGCAGTTCCCAACAATCTCTAGTACCGGTAGGTCAGGAACCTTAAGATAAACGACCTTTGTTCTACAATCCAACTGAGCATAATACTTTCCCAACCAGTCCATTCCCAAAATAATTTCAAAGTCACGGAATGGTAATATAATTAAATCAGCAGGAAATTTACGGTTCTCAATGCATATATCACAGGATTTGCAAATAGACTCAGTAACAAATTTTGCACCCAAATGAGTACTAACTTCAACTTCATGAGGCAATTTATCAATGCAAACATTCACAGATCGTGCACATGCAGGAGTTATAAACGAATGTGTAGCTCCGGGATCAATCAAAACTTTAACTGGCTGAGTATTGAGAAGAAAGGTACCTTCCACTATAGTTGTAGTATCGGGTAGCTCCTCTGCATCCAGTGCAAAGACCCTAGCCTGAACTCTCTGTGCTGGACGTGCACCTGCAGCCCTATTCTGAACACCTTGGCCTCCACCACGGCCCTGAACATTATTATATTTAGGGCAATCCCTCACCCTATGGTCATCACTGCCACAACCCGTACATTTACCACTCTTCCTCCAGCAGTTAGCCTCAATATGCCCTGACCGATTACAATAATTACACTGCTGATTTTGCCTAACCGCAGTGTTTCCTGTAGGTGCTGGGGCTCTGGCAGGGGTAGGAACTGTACCTCCCTGCTGGGGTCTAGTCACAGCTGGCCTAGCCTGAATCTGCTGCTGTGGCTGATACGGACGCTGCTGAGGAACCTGTGCAGAAGCCTAATACTGCCTCGGCTGACTCTGGCTGCTCTGGCCCAAATACTGCTTCTTACTCGGCTGACTGCTCTCAGCTAACATCTCAGCCTTCCGTTTCTCAAACTTCGAGGCTGCCTGAAATGCCTCGGGAAAAGTAGTGTAGGTCTGCCCAGTCAAATGCAACTGAATGTCCATTCTCAGCCCACGGACAAACCTATGTATCATCCTCCTAGCCGGCCGTACCAACTCGGGCATATACCTCGACAGGCTAACAAACCTAGCCTCATACTGTGCAACAGTCATATTTCCCTGCTTCAGGGCCACAAACTCATCCTCCCGCCTTTCCATAGCCATCTCGGGAATATACTTATCCCGAAACTCACTTACAAAATCATCCCACAAATGTGGTACATCCTCACAATCCCACCTCAATCTGACAGTATTCCACCACTGCTCTGCATCACCCTCAAATAAAAATGATGCATAATCTATTCTTGCCTCATCAGTGTACCTCAAAGCGGTGAAAATCTTCTCAACTCGATTAATCCATCTCTCGGCCGCCTCATCATCCGGCTCTCCGAAGAACTTTCCCGGCTCGTGCCTCAGAAATTTCTCTAACTGATTATTCTCAACTCTGTACCCCTGTCCACCAGGATTAGCTTGATTACCCTGGGGATTATTCCGGTCCTGCCTCTGCTCATGTAGTACCTGTGTGATCCGGTCTACTGCAGTAGTCATAGTAGCCATAAACTGCTCAGGCAACGGCTGCTGACCCTGTTCTGCTGCCTCTTCATCTGATCCTATACCTTGAGTACCACGACGTGGCGGCATAGTTAGCAACTCACAATAGCTGGCAACATTTAAAACCAGTTTATAGCAAGATATGTAGCACATAAGATTAGATAACTCTCAAGTCAATAACAATCCAATATTCTATCACACAATTCACATAAGACAAGTTTAACTTGCCAAACTATTCCACTTAAACACACAAACATTCCAAGTTCACAAAGTCATGTTATAACATTTTCTTTTCACTTAGCAATCATACATAAACACTTGAGCAATTTAGACCTTTACCCCACAGACCGAGAATTATATCCCGGCTCATGCAAGACTATCATGCTCTGATACCACCTAAAGATGTCAAGCCCCGACCCGACCCCGCAAAAGGCCAAGCCCGGACCCGACACACGGACGGAATCTCCTCTGTACCGCGGACATTCCGAAAACCCTAAAATCAATATAACACTTGCGAAAGCCATATAATAATCAAAACAAGCCAACTTCCTTCAAAACATACATTTCTTATTATTCAACTTTCCAAGCCAAAAATGATATGCATACTACACAAGTATTTATGCCACTAATCAATTCCAATAGCATGCATTTTCTTACTAGTCACAAGAGTGTAAGTTACAACTTTACATTCTTTCAACTTATACAACATAAGACCATAGAGGCCTCAAACTAGAAAATATATACAAGGCTACAAGCCTCAAAATTAAGCGACCTCCACGCAATATACATAACAAGCAAGGTTCGCACAAAAACTGGTAACCAACCACCAGCAAAGCAGAGAAGTGCTATCACGGAAACACCTCCACCTGCTCCTCCTCCTCTATTACCTCGAGAGGGTCTGCTTCAACTACTCCTGTAAAACATAGTATAGAGAGGAATGAGCAAAAACTATTGCTCAGCGAGGGCAATTGGTCTCAAGGACGGAGATGAGAGGAGTATGCAATGCAATTAGCCAAGCAATACATACAAATCATATAAAGATACAACCAAAGCCAACAATAAAGCAAGGCAAGTATTTAAAGCTGCAAACACTCATTCAAAGGATACGATACTCTTTTCACGAGCAACTTTCAAACACGAATTCGATGACGACGCGCCGGCCCAAACCACCTTATAACACCAGTTTGGAATACCCCGGAAGTATCCATCAACCTACGACCCAAATCTCCCTGGGAGGCAACCCAAGCGAGAAAGGGAATAGCAGCGGAGCTAGAGCAACCAACACTGGCAACCCAAGGCTACCCAGAGAGGCCCATCACTCACGCGCAAGACACTATGCAATGCAAGACTCGATACAAGGCGATAAACAAGCGATAAAGCCACACGTAGGAGAATAACAAAGTAGGTTACTCTCGCACGCAATAGTAGCAATTGATAAGCAATTCAATCCAAAACAACTCAAACAAGTATTTCAAGTAATTCTAAGCATTCTATAGGCATAAAGACAAGAAAACACACAAAAACACAAATCGGCCCCAACTATCAAAACGCTACCATTTCCAAACGAGCCACGAGTTCCGGAAACCGACTTCGCCAACCCTCCTAGGTCACCATAAGGCACGTCTAAAGACCCCGAAACCTTACTTTAGCCTAGAACTCGCGCAAATCCCCGATTTTCCCCTTTCTCGTTCGAACTACAACTATAACAACCAAACACCCAACCAACGCCATAATCGTACCAAAAGTGCTTCCATGGCTTCCCAAAGCAATGCCAACACGCAAAATGAGAAAACGCTAAAGTCGACCTAAACGACCCCGACTTTCCCAAAGGCATAATTCTCATTTTTTCCACTACGCAACCCAAACAAACACCACATTTTAGCATTCTAGCGTACCTAGCACATTTCTACATCAACAGTAAACATAACAGCGCAACTTCAACGTTTCAAGATTTTACTATTCACAAAACGCTATTCAATTAACAATTTAATTTGCAATCACAACATTTAACCGCAAAAAATGTTACAAAGCTATAAATACATGTTCTACAAATGCCAAGGAACATTCTAGAAGCATCAAATCGCTTTAAATAACAATCTACGGATAAATCTCAAAATTTACAAAGTTAACATACATAACGTTTAAATGCGTAAATAACATGTTTCCCTCACCTCAGGTACTCCTAGTCGCTAGGAAAACAACGCTAGTTGCCTCGGAAATCACCCCGCACGAGCTCTCGCGAAGATTGATCGATTGGAAGTTGAAAGGTTTTTTTTTTTTTTCTTCTTGGAAACTCACGGCCAGAGCTGCTGTTTTGCTGCTGTTTTTTTTTATTTTGCTTAGTTAATTGCTTATTTAAGAGTTAAATGGTCCAAGGTCAAACTACTTAAGACTTGGTCAAAGGGCCCTATTTTGTGAGTTTTAAAGCCATTTTAGCTAAGGTAAGATCAATTAAAGTTAGCAACATTTAAAATATAAAATTTAAGTCATCTAAATACTAGTTTCACTATTTGCTGAGGACTAGAAATCGTTATCTAGCTATCGCTCCTTAAATGCAATGCACATTGCGACGGCGAGAAAGTAACAATTAATTCACAAAGAATTTAAGGAAATATAATTTTTAAAATAATAAACAAAGAATTTTTACATTCCGGGCTCGGTTATTACAAGGGTGAGCTAAACAACTCATAGCTCAGTGAGGGCTATAGGGAAAGGGAATTTTCGCAAAGTTTTAGCATTTGAAACCCGTTTATGAAAGCAATGTCATGCACATAATCATAATAAATATCAAAGAGTAATGACATAATAACTCTCCTCTCCAAGAACCTCTAGGGACCAAGCGAGAGTAAGATAACATATATCAAAGGATACAAGAGCTCGAACTGTTGTTGGAGATGGCCAGTCTCGAATCAGCTTCCAATATAAACCTAACATACCAATAGACAAGGGCACTCCGGAGGCAACCCAAACCACAGTAGCTGAGTCCATCCTGACAAGCCCAACGCCTCCCAGGCAGCCCATAACTTCCACCATGGTGTTTATTTACTTAACTGTATACCTTATTTACATCCCACCTCTCCAAGGAGATACCAAGCGAGAGAAGGTTTTAAACATAGTAACAAGCTATGAGGCAACAAAGTAGGTTGCCACCGATTAGAAATAGCAATGAAACATGTAGTAATGGAATCAAGATCTCAATGGAGTTCATATAGCATATAGCATGAGAAGATAAACCAAGTAGGTTTCCACCGTTAATTATGCAATAATCAGGATGCAACGAGAAGTCCATGCCAATTCTATACTCATAGCTAGGTTCTAGTTCGATGTATTTATATAAATGAATCAAAAGCTAACATATATGTTCAATGCTAACCAAACAAGAGTTCTAAAGTGTTCATGGAATAAGCTAGAAGCAATGGAGCAAAGTGTACCAAGAAAAGGGACAAAAGGGCTAAGTATGCAAAGGGAGACAGGGTAAGTTGGTCGAGTAGCCGGTTGAGTTATTCTACCAGCTTGGTCAATGAAGGTCGGTCGAGTAGTCGGGCAAGTTTAGTCGACCGGCTTTGACAGCTCCAAATGCGAATTGTGCGAATTTGCTCTTCAACTTATTATCTTCTTTCTTCTAACTTCTTCCTAGCTTCAAATTCACCACTTCCAAGCCTCAAGCCTCTTCACTAACATCTATTATAGCAACATTTAGCTACATTACAACACATTTGAGCTCAACAACCACACAATTCAACAAAGCTAGCAACAATCAACTACAACCCAAACTTGAGCTTATTGCAAGATTTATGTTCTAAAGTTACCACTTCAATAATTCTAGCCCTAAACCAAGTATATTACTCAAACTCAAGCTTCATAGGTGTTCAAACTAACATAAGTAAACAAGAATAGCAAGATCTAAGGCTAGGTGACAACAAACAATCCATACAAGCTCAAAACCTCCACTAAGCACAAATGTAGGTTATAGACTTATATACTGACCAAATCAAGCTCAACAACCACATATATAACCACCAATCATACTTAATATAGCTTTGAAAACATTTAAGAAAACAACCCTGTGACGCCCGGGTTTTAGCCATGCATTTAATTACTGTTGCATCCCTTGTTTGCGCATTTACTTCTGTGCCTTACTAACTGACTTTTGTGACTACTATTCACGCCGTTTTTAAACTTCTTTCTATTAGTTAATTAGCATTTTTATTAAATCATATTAATTGTAAAAGTAGTGGGAAAATTGTGCATTTGAACTAAAGGCGTTAGGAGGGCTCGTTTAGAAAATGATTTTTGTAGTTGAGTGAATAGTGTTACGTAACTAACTTAGGTAATTAATTAGCTAGCATATATTTTACTATCTAAGCTCGTTTTAAAGCTTACTACGCGCATTATATTAGATCACTTAAGCACCTAAATGACCCCACCTCAACTTAGCCCCTTTTATATATCACTTAAGCTCACAAAATGCAAAAGAAAACAAAAATTAAAAGCTGAAAACAGAGGGCAGAACCCGACAGCTCCAAGGGAGAAAAAGGAAGAGATTTTGCTCACCAAGCCTCCAATCCAAGCCTCTCCAAGCCTTGAGCAACTAGTGTAGGGTGTGTGCAAGGTTCCTAGGTGCTCCTACACGCTTTGGTGAGGGATTTCACGGCTTGTTTTTGCATTTCTAAATAGTTGTCAATTTCTTGATTTGTTGAAAATGTGATCAAATGCCATTGTATTTGTTATCTATGCTATTATACCATGTATATGAATGCTAGAGAACATATTTGAGTCATCGTTTCGCAATTTAAACTGTTAGAATCGTTAGTGTGATTTTTAGGTTGAATAGTGACGTTTTTCTAGGGTTTTGCGTAATTGCTCGAATTTGCTTGATGTAATGCTTCTAATAGACGCCTTAGGTGCTAGTGAAGGTAACCTAATAGCCCCGTGCACTTGCATTGTCCTTAAATCGCTTAAAATGGAAAATAGCCGACTTTAATTTGGGGCTTTCGGGGTTAATGCGAATCCGGGTGGATTCGAGCTTCAATTATAGTATCCTTAGGCTACCTAGGTGCTATAGATGCCTTGATATCCCTTGTTTGAAGCCCAGACAATGTATGTGTAGTTTAAAGCCATAAGAGGGAATTTGGGGCTTTCGGGGTAATCGCGGGCATTTGAATGAGTTAGAGGGTTAAGAGGGTACCTTGAGGGTTAGTTAGAAGGTTGGGAGAGTTTCCTTTGAAAATGGAATCATTAACCTTGGTTTGGAAGAGAAATAGTTCGAAAAACAAAGGGGTTTAGGTGCAATTTAGGTTGTCTCACACTTCTAAACCCATGTCATGACTTCTTGAGTGTTTATAAGTGATTTTAAGTTGATTTGGAGCTTTTGGTATGATTCTAAACTTATCTTGCTAATGTCTCTTTGTAAAACTGCATATTTGCTTATATAATTGTTCTATTCTAATTGCATCGAGGTCAACCTACTTTGTTGATCCTCCTATGTGTTAACGCTTATATTATTGCTATTAAATTGCCATTGTTAAGTGCATTGCATCGTGGTTGTGCAACCATAGTGTCAGGGGCGGATGTGTTGAATATCGGCTGGGCGGCAGAGGGCTTGCCGGTGGATATTCAAACTCCGTGCCCTATTCCCTCATTCGCCTGGTCCGGAGATTGCCAGGGGATGTTGGGTCGTAGGATTATCGGGGTACATCCGGAGTACACCCACTGGAGTGATTGGGGTTATGCCGGCTTATCGTGATCGTGCTCGTGGTTCGTGGATCGTGATTGAAGACCTGTGAAGATTGGTGTATAGGGGATTGTATGAAATGTATCCTTTTAAATGTGTGGTTACCTTAGTTATCATTGTTTCTTAAATTGTCTAAGTGATATTGTTGTATAACTGCATTATCTGTTGCATTGCACGCCCCGGGACTATATCCCTCACTGGGCAACAGGGGTTGCTCATACCTCGATATATGTTTCAGGAGACGCTGAGGGTGATCCCCCGCTTGTTGAGTTAGTTAAGGAAGAAGAAGTTCAGACTGATCTTCTACCTTAGTTGCCGTGCTTGATAGCTTGAGGTGGTTAATGAATTTGCTGCTATGTGGAAAGTTCAACTAATTGCTTTATGTACTATTTTGTGGCCTAAGGGCTATGTATATGCTTGTTGTATAAGTTGAAGACTAGTTGGTTGTGGTGTAGTTTTGAAAGCCTACGTACTGTAATAACTTATGAACTACTTCTATTCGCTTTGCATGCTTGGGAGTGAATGGCATAAAGTAGAAATGTTTGATCTTTCAATTATGTTTAATTGATTTCCTAGAATGTCATGATTATAAAACTATGTTGACAACTAGTTCTCGCATGCTTGTGTGTTTTGGAACTATAGTGTACTATAAGGCTCGGATGGCCTTAGAACTTTGTTGTTTAATTATGAAAAGCTTGTATTGTATTGTTGGGACTTTGTTTGAGTGATTCCAGGTTTTTAGAATGTCCACGGTACAGGGGAGAATTTGTCCGTGTGTCGGGTCCGGACTTAACCTTTAGCTTGGGGGTTGGGTCGGGGCATGACATTTAAGTGGTATCAAAGCTATAGATTACATGAAGCCGGGTTAAATTTCTCGGTCTGTGGGTAGAGATTTGTTATGTGACTTTGTGAATGCATGAGTCCTTGATTTTGATTGACCTAAGTGAAATTTGAATTAGGAATGAACATGCTAGCATGGAAATAGAATATCAAGAGTCTAGAATGTCAAGTATGATCTAGTGATCTACGTGTACTTCAAGAATGTGGAATATTTATTTGAACTTCTATGTACTTGACTTTATGTGAATCTAATTGGACTTTTCTTTATGTGTTTACTTATAAATTGCATATATACATATATATACCTGTCATAACACTTTGCATTCTAGCTATTCGAGATAGGGCCTCGCCGTCGTGCTGATAATCCGAATATTGGTGGAGAACCCGAGGGGGTTCATGGGCAAGAAGCTGAGGTGGCCGAAAATGCACCGCAGGTTCAAGAACCGAGCACTGCACAGATCTTGGCCACGATGGCCACTGCTATGAACACTATCGCCCAATTTGTTACACAACAGGGTCAGCCAGGGGTCGTTGGAGGTAATCAGGCTGCGAGAGCCGGAGGTAGTGGTCCTACCGGAGGGAATCTGTATGATCGGTTTATACATCATGGGGCCTATACTTTCTTTGGGGAGCCGGACGATATGAAAGCTGAGATGTGGCTAAGGAAGTTCGAGAGAGTGGCAGCAATACTGGAGTGCCATGATGACAGGAAGATTACTTATGCTACTTTCCTTCTCGAGGGTGATGCTGAAGATTGGTGGAATACCATCAGTGAGAAATGGGGAGCTGAGGGAGTTCATCATTCGTGGGCCGACTTTGTCCGAGAATTTCGAGACAAGTATATATCGGTAGTTGCCCGCGAGAGGCGACAAACAGAGTTCATAAACTTGAAGCAGGGAAGTATGACGGTAGATCAATACGAGGCTACTTTTACCCGGCTTTCCCGTTATGCACCAGCTTTGATTCAGCCGGAGGACATGAAGATCCAGAGGTTCATCCTGGGTTTGAGGAGGGATATTATGCTGAACTTGTCTTCAAATGATTTTCCCAACTATGCTGCAGTAGTCCGAGCCGCCTCGAGGTATGAGAAACGGAAGGCCGATGTGTTAGCCGAGACCAGTCAATCGAGTAAACGGTTTCAGTCTCAGAGTCAAGGGTACCAGGGGCAGGCTGTATCAGTTGGGCAGAGTTCACAGCTGAGGCAGACTCAGAGTTATACAGGGCCTACTCAGACTCAGGCACGACCAGTTCAGAGTCAGACTCAGAGTCAGTTTCGTCCAGCAGTTTCCCGTTCGCAGCAGGGTAGTTCAGTTACCTCTACTTACAGAGCTCCTTCGGGAGGCACTGTTGCAAGACGTCACCAGCAGTGCAGCTTCTGTCAGCGCCAGGGCCACACTGAGGATGTTTGTTGGAAGAAACATAACAAGTGTACAGGTTGCGGCAGTGATCAGCACAGGGTTAAAGACTGTCAGAAATTTAAGAACCCTAGGGGTCAGACATCAGCTCAGAACTCTCAGACCAGGGCACCAGCTACAGCACCACCACCACGAGGTCAGGCCCGTGTATTTGCTTTGGATGCTGAGGAGCTTCCGGATACTACCGCTGTGGTAGAAGGTATTTTTCTTCTTAATGATCAATCAGTTAAGGTTTTAATTGATTCCGGGGCTTCGCATTCTTTTATTACTCCTACTTGTGCACAAAATGCTAAATTGAAACATGATAAACTGTTGCATGAGATTGTGGTTTATACTCCTATGGGTCCGAAGTTTGTTACTAGATCTATTTGCAGAGCATGTAGTATATTTATTGAGGGTCGTGTTTTTCCTGCTGATTTGATTATCCTACCCTTCAATGACTTTGAAATTATATTGGGGATGGACTGGTTAAGTAAATATTATGCCCAGCTTGATTGTAGAAAGAAGATTGTGTATCTAGAAATGCCTGACCAGCCTGTACTTAAAATAGTTGGTAGTAGAAAATCTACCGGAACTTCTATTATTTCTTCTATTAGGGCATCTAAATTATTGAGCAAGGGTTGTGAGGCTTATCTTGCATATTTGATTAATCAACCTGGGGATCAATTGAAATTGAATGATGTACCTATCGTGAGAGAGTTTCCGGGGGTCTTTCCTGAGGAATTACCTGGGTTACCGCCTGATAGAGAGATAGAGTTCATGATTGATTTATTGCCGGGGACTTCACCTATCTCTAGGACTCCTTACAGAATGGCTCCACCTGAGTTGCAGGAATTGAAAGTTCAATTACAGGGCTTGCTTGAGAAGGGATTCATTCAGCCGAGTTCTTCGCCTTGGGGTGCGCCAGTCCTATTTGTTAAAAAGAAAGACGGATCTCTTCGCCTATGCATTGATTATCGAGGTCTTAATCAGGTAACCATAAAAAATAAATATCCTTTGCCTTTAATCGAAGAGTTATTTGATCAGTTGCAAGGCGCCAGGGTATTCTCTAAATTTGATCTGAGGCAGGGCTATTATCAACTGAGGATTAAGAAAGATGATGTTCCTAAAACTGCTTTCAGAACTCGATATGGCCATTATGAGTTTGTTGTCTTGCCGTTTGGTCTTACTAATGCTCCCGCCGCATTCATGGACTTAATGCAGAGGGTATTCCGTCCTTATCTGGACCAATTTGTGGTCATATTTATTGATGATATCCTTGTCTATTCTAAATCTGAGGCGGAACATGAACAGCATCTCAGAATTGTGTTGTAGACTCTTCAGGAGCATTAGTTATTTGCAAAGTTTAGCAAATGTGAATTCTGGCTTAAGCAAGTTGCTTTTCTTGGCCATATTATCTCGCAGGATGGTATTTATGTTGATCCAGCAAAGATTGAAGTTGTGTTATCTTGGAAACGACCTGAAACTGTCACGGAGATTCGTAGCTTCCTTGGTTTAGCTGGGTATTATCGGAGGTTTGTCAAGGATTTCTCTAAGATTGCAGGGCCTTTAACTCAACTTACTCAGAAGAAAACAGTTTTTGACTGGAGTGATAAATGTGAGGCCAGCTTCCAGGAATTGAAGAAGAGATTGACTACAGCTCCTATTCTTGCTTTACCTGAGGGTTATGATAATCTGGTGATCTATAGTGATGCTTCGAAGGAAGGTCTGGGTTGTGTATTGATGCAGAATGGCAGGGTTATTGCTTATGCTTCCAGGAAACTGAAGCCTTATGAACTCAACTATCCGACTCATGATCTTGAGCTTGCAGCTATCATTCTTGCATTAAAGAAATGGCGTCATTATCTCTGGGGCAACAAGTTTGAAATCTTTACAGATCATAAGAGCTTGAAATATCTGTTTTCACAGAAAGAGTTGAACATGAGGCAGAGGCGTTGGCTGGAATTACTTGAGGACTATAACTGCACTATTAACTATCTTCCAGGTAAGGCCAATATTGTTGCTGATGCTTTGAGCCGAAAGGCTACTGTTGCTAGCTTGATTATCAAGAATTGGGAATTCATGGAAGAATTGTGCTTATGGAAGCCTAGTACTTCAAATTCTGGTATTCAATTTGCAAGTTTGCAGATTCAATCTTTGTTATTATCCAGGATTCGAGAAGCTCAATAGGCTGATCTTCAATTATTGAAAGTCTTAGAGAATTCTAAAGGGGGAGAGTCGGATTTCAAACTGCACGACGATGGTATTCTCAAATTCAAGGGTAGATTCTGTATTCCGAATGATCCAACTCTAAAGAAGGATATTCTTGCTGAGGCACACAGTTCTAGATATACTATCCATCCGGTAGTACGAAAATGTATAAAGATTTAAAGCAGAATTTCTGGTGGAATAATATGAAGAGAGAAATTGCTGACTATGTTGCCCGATGCCTTACTTGTCAGAAAGTTAAAGCAGAACATCAGAGACCTGCAGGGTTGTTGCAACCTTTGGCTATTCCTGTTTGGAAATGGGATCATATTACTATGGATTTCGTATCAGATTTACCGAGGTCTTCGAGGGGTAATGACTCAGTTTGGGTTATTGTAGATAGACTGACCAAGACTTCTCATTTTATTGCTAAAAATAAGTCTGATTCTCTTGATAAACTAGTAGAGTTGTATATTGAGAATGTTGTCCGACTTCATGGAATTCCAAAGAGTATCGTGTCAGATAGAGATCCCAGATTCACATCTCAGTTCTGGCAGAAGATTCAGAAAGCTTTGGGCACGAATTTGAATTTCAGTACAGCTTACCATCCCCAGACAGATGGTCAATCCGAGAGAACTATCTTAATCCTTGAGGATATGTTACGGGCTTGCATTCTGGACTTCGGTAAGAGTTGGGAGAAGTATTTGCCACTTGCAGAGTTCGCCTATAACAATAGTTATCAAGCTACTATTGGTATGGCACCTTATGAGGCACTATATGGGCGTAAATGTCGGTCTCCTCTCTACTGGGATGATGTTGGTGAAATGAAGACTATCGACCCTACTCTCTTACCTGAAATGAACAAAATGATTGATCATGTGCAGCTTATCAGAAAAAGAATGCTTACAGCACAGAGCCGGCAAAAGAGTTATGCAGATAGACGACGTCGTGATCTGAAATTTGCTGTGGGGGATCGAGTATTTCTGAAAATTTCTCCTCGCAAGGGTTTGATTCGGCATGGTAAAGGAGGTAAACTCAGTCCTCGATATGTGGGACCATTTGAGATAACTGAAACTGTTGGTGATTTGGCTTACCGTCTAGCTTTACCTCCCAGTCTGGGCAGAATTCATGACGTATTCCATGTTTTCATGCTTTGGAAGTATTAGCCAGATCCCTCTCACATACTTGAGCCGGAACCGCTAGAGATCAGTGAAACTTTGACCTACACAGAGAAACCTCTTCGAATTGTTGATCAGAAAGTTGAGGAGCTGAGGACTAAAACCATTCCGGTGGTTAAAGTTATGTGGGATCATCACGGAGTAGAGGATGCGACGTGGGAGAGAGAGGATCAGATGCGGGAGCGATATCCAGAGTTATTTGCAGAATCATGTAAGAATTGCGTGGACGCAATTAGTTTAAGGGGGAGAGGATGTGACGCCCGGGTTTTAGCCATGCATTTAATTACTGTTGCATCCCTTGTTTGCGCATTTACTTCTGTGCCTTACTAACTGACTTTTGTGACTACTATTCACTCCATTTTTAAACTGCCTTCTATTAGTTAATTAGCATTTTTATTAAATCATATTAATTGTAAAAGTAGTGGGAAAAATGTGCATTTGAACTAAAGGCGTTAGGAGGGCTCGTTTAGAAAATAATTTTTGTAGTTGAGTGAATAGTATTACGTAACTAACTTAGGTAATTAATTAGCTAGCATATATTTTACTATCTAAGCTCGTTTTAAAGCTTACTACGCGCATTATATTAGATCACTTAAGCACCCAAATGACCCCACCTCAACTTAGCCCCTTTTATATATCACTTAAGCTCATAAAATGCAAAAGAAAAAAAAAATTAAAAGCTGAAAACAGAGGGCAGAACCCGACAGCTCCAAGGGAGAAAAAGGAAGAGATTTTGCTCACCAAGCCTCCAATCCAAGCCTCTCCAAGCCTTGAGCAACTAGTGTAGGGTGTGTGCAAGGTTCCTAGGTGCTCCTACACGCTTTGGTGAGGGATTTCACGGCTTGTTTTTGCATTTCTAAATAGTTGTCAATTTCTTGATTTGTTGAAAATGTGATCAAATGCCATTGTATTTGTTATCTATGCTATTATACCATGTATATGAATGCTAGAGAACATATTTGAGCCATCGTTTCGCAATTTAAACGGTTAGAATCGTTAGTTTGATTTTTAGGGTGAATAGTGACGTTTTTCTAGGGTTTTGCGTAATTGCTCGAATTAGCTTGATGTAATGCTTCTAATAGACGCCTTAGGTGCTAGTGAAGGTAACCTAATAGCCCCGTGCACTTGCATTGTCCTTAAATCGCTTAAAATGGAAAATAGCCGACTTTAATTTGGGGCTTTCGGGGTTAATGCGAATCCGGGTGGATTCGGGCTTCAATTCTAGTATCCTTAGGCTACCTAGGTGCTATAGATGCCTTGATATCCCTTGTTTGAAGCCCGGACAATGTATGTGTAGTTTAAAGCCATAAGAGGGAATTTGGGGCTTTCGGGGTAATCGCGGGCATTTGAATGAGTTAAAGGGTTAAGAGGGTACCTTGAGGGTTAGTTAGAAGGTTGGGAGAGTTTCCTTTGAAAATGGAATCATTAACCTTGGTTTGGAAGAGAAATAGTTCGAAAAACAAAGGGGTTTAGGTGCAATTTAGGTTGTCTCACACTTCTAAACCCATGTCATGACTTCTTGAGTGTTTATAAGTGATTTTAAGTTGATTTGGAGCTTTTGGTATGATTCTAAACTTATCTTGCTAATGTCTCTTTGTAAAACTGCATATTTGCTTATATAATTGTTCTATTCTAATTGCATCGAGGTCAACCTACTTTGTTGATCCTCCTATGTGTTAACGCTTATATTATTGCTATTAAATTGCCATTGTTAAGTGCATTGCATCGTGGTTGCGCAACCATAGTGTCAGGGGCGGATGTGTTGAATATCGGCTGGGCGGCAGAGGGCTTGCCGGTGGATATTCAAACTCCGTGCCCTATTCCCTCATTCACCTGGTCCAGAGATTGCCAGGGGATGTTGGGTCGTAGGATTCGGGGTACATCCGGAGTACACCCACTGGAGTGATTGGGGTTATGCCGGCTTATCGTGATCGCGCTCGTGGTTCGTGGATCGTGATTGAAGACCAGTGAAGATTGGTGTATAGGGGATTGTGTGAAATGTATCCTTTTAAATGTGTGGTTACCTTAGTTATCATTGTTTCTTAAATTGTCTAAGTGATATTGTTGTATAACTGTATTATCTGTTGCATTGCACGCCCCGGGACTATATCCCTCACTGGGCAACAGTGGTTGCTCATACCTCGATATCTGTTTCAGGAGACGCTGAGGGTGATCCCCAGCTTGTTGAGTTAGTTGAGGAAGAAGAAGTTCAGACTGATCCTCTACCTTAGTTGCCGTGCTTGATAGCTTGAGGTGGTTAATGAATTTGCTGCTATGTGGAAAGTTCAACTAATTGTTTTATGTACTATTTTGTGGCCTAAGGGCTATATATATGCTTGTTGTATAAGTTGAAGACTAGTTGGTTGTGGTGTAGTTTTGAAAGTCTACGTACTATAATAACTTATGAACTACTTCTATTCGCTTTGCTTGCTTGGGAGTGAATGGCTTAAAGTAGAAATGTTTGATCTTTCAATTATGTTTAATTGATTTCCTAGAATGCCATGATTATAAAACTATGTTGACAACTAGTTCTCGCATGCTTGTGTGTTTTGGAACTATAGTGTACTATAAGGCTCAGATGGCCTTAGAACTTTGTTGTTTAATTAAGAAAAGCTTGTATTGTATTGTTGGGACTTTGTTTGAGTGATTCCAGGTTTTTAGAATGTCCACGGTACAGGGGAGACTCTGTCCGTGTGTCGGGTCCGGACTTAACCTTTAGCTTGGGGATTGGGTCGGGGCGTGACAACCCTCACCTCAAATGTTGTAAAATTGCAAGTCAAGGTAGTAGGATGCAAGGAAAAGCTCAAAAATGGCTAGAAATGGCTTGACAAAACTTCCCCTCCTCCTTCTTCTTCTTCTTTCTTCTTCTTCTCTTCCTCTCTTCTCCCTCTTTGATCGTGTATGTAGTGTGTGTTTGAGTATGTATTGTGTGTTTTGAGTGGGCAAGAATAGTATAATGGTAGATAGACAAATATCAAAAGGGGCAAATGATGAGAGTGCCCTCCAACTAGATGATGTATTGCTAGTTTGCCCTTTTAGTTGAATTGTAACTAAATAGTTCCTAATCTTGACTTATTTAAGCATAATAAATGCCTACAACACGTAAAACACCCTAATGCACATAATTGAACACATTTGCATGTAAAACGAGAAAAATGCACGTTGAATGATTTTAATGCTAATTAATTGATACTAATGTATATAAAATTATATGAATGCATTATGAATAATATAATTACGCATAAACTCTCGTGTCAGGCTTTACACTCTCTCTCTTTCTCTCTTACTCCACATGCAGGAAAGAAAAAAAAATCAACAAGATTGAATCCCACAATCAATCTAGCACTAGTCAGCAAGGAAAAATGTTATAGGGGAGAAGACAGAAGACCACTAAAAGACCCTCTGTCTAGGCGTGTAGAATAGCGTGTGAAGCTTCTTCAAAGAGTTGTTCAATTCTTATTCATTAAGTTCTAAGCTAACAAATTGAGGTAAAATTCAACTATTGCTAAATTTTTTATCTTTACATGATTATGATAGTATACAAGTTTTTGTTTATACAATTCATGAAAATTATGTGGTTTGATCTTTAATCTGCATGCTATTAGTTTCCACTGTATTAAAATAAGTTTTTGAACTTAGTACCATCTAGGTAGCATGCACCTTTATTGCCGGCACTCCTTGTTGGGGATGGGATATGCCCAAAAGACCACTAGCACTTTGCCATCAATGTATTTCAATATTTGCAATGAATAATTAAATGTCATCTTACTTTATGAGCATGTTTTTCTCTTCTGTGATTAACTTATATATATGTATGTAAGCTCTTTTTTTCAAGTGTTAACCTAGGTACGTGGTGGTTACGCACATAAGCTCTAAGTCATGGTTACTTGTCAAGCAGAATTGTTTAGTCCATAGCTAAGTAGTAAAGCTGGGCACTCTACTATGGTAGAAGTTATTGTGAATAAGTTCCCTTTATAATAGGGTGGTCGGCCTTGATCATGGATGGGGTTCCAAACTTATTGCACTTATGCATGTGTATGCATTGGGCGGGCCACCGTAAGTGTGATACTCTAAATAAGTCCTCTTGAAGAAAAAGGTCACTTATACCTATTAGCTTCTAACTAGGCCAGTGCTCTTAATCTTGAGCATATGAGGATGAACTGACGAAGTCAAGTTCTTGCACTTTGAGTCACTATGGGTGAGATCTTATATATGGGTCAACAACTCTATGATTTAGGTGTCTACACTTGGTTAGAACGGACATGCATATGCAATAAGGAATCTATACAATAATCACTCTATTAGAATGATCCAAGTTGATTATCCTAAATCTATGCATAGTAGTACAATTTGTTGTACAGGTTGTTACACTTTTGGGTAGCTCTTATGTATAAGTGGATAATTTTTTGAGGATGGTTAGTTGGTCTAAAGACTGAACGTCATATATTATTGACTAACTCTTATTTATACAGTCATTGTCTTGGAGTGCAGCCATAGTCTTTTAGTGAAATAGACTAAGATAAAATGTAAAATATTGCTAGGAAACTAGCCAGAATATTTTATTCATTTTCAATGGAAGGATAATTATGTTTTTGATCCCCCTCTCTTGCCATTTTCCTTATAAGTGTATTTACTAAAATAAAGAATTACTAAATTGGGAGAAGATTTAATCTGTTGATAATTAGAAATCATAAATAGACTTTCCTATTTGTGGAAGAAGTTTTCTATTTTGATTATTGGCTGAATTTTGGATTAAATAATTATTAAATAATTAAATAGAGTTGTATGGCTAAGCCAGGACCCGTGGCATGTGTCCCTAGGCTAGGTGCAAGGTCCTAGGTACCTAATCCTATGGTGGGGCGGCTAGGTGGTGTGAACGCAAGGTGTAAAAAGATTTCTATTATATTATGGAATTAAAGGATAATTCAAAGTCCTAATCTTTTGCCTCTTTGGATTCTAATTAAGACAGAACTACCTTGCATATTTTTACCTATATAAAGACCTCTACCCCAAACTCTACAATTGTACCATCTCTTTTGAGATCTCTCTATCTTACGAGTATGCTTCAACTCTTTGAAGAAACTCGAATAGTTTTTCTTTTAGTTTATTTAGCAAAATCAAGTCCCACAACTTGATCAACACTTAAGCGAGGATTTAGGATAGAGGGAAAGATCAAAGTTGAGGAGAAGAAGCCTTCCAGGCATGTGGAGCTCTCCAGCAAGAGGTAAAGTTTTTTTTTTCATCGTTCTTTGCGATAAAGGTATTCCTGAAAACTTTATTTGCTTTTAGAATTAAACTATGAACTATTTAGATGTTCAAGTAGCTATTTCATACTTTATTCGTTTTAAAGATCCATGCATGAATGTTTTCGCCCTATTCTTGTAATTATAGAATTTGTTTCATGCGATATAACGTTTCCCTTCACTCTTTAGGTCAAGTGTAATATCTAGTGGATGATTAGATTGTGGATTAAAAACTCAAGGAGAAGATATAATCAAGACGATCGATAGTATTAGGTAAATACCTTATTGATTGTGGATGTTATATAGAGGGACATTTTGGTCGTTTACTTAGTAGGTGAAAGATAAGGGTCACACTTATTGTGGCAAGGCTCTAAAGCATTTAATATTTATTCTAGAGTACAACCATAACTCCATAGTGGTGAGAGTTAAAGTAAAATGGTCATAATACAACTAAGAATTAGCGAGGGCATTTTGGCCATTTTGAACTTAAGGTAAATATGTCTTTTGGTCCCTCATATAACCTTTTACTTGTCTAGCTTATGGCTTAAGCCTTTAGGTCAACCTAGGTGGACTACACATGCAGATTGGATAAGGAGAGGAGGAGCTTGTACACATGGGCTTAGTAAAGGACCCATTACCTTATGCAATAGGGTTAAAAAAAGGAATGGATAAAAGCTTCGCTTAGAAGCCAAGCCAGAAGTCTTTTCCTGTGCCCTATCCCATGGCACAACCACTTTCTCCTTCACCCTAGCACCATATGGCCAAGACAATTGAAAAACGTAGAGAGCCCACACTCTCTTCAAGGTAGGAGGAAATAAAAAGGTCACAGGGGAGAAAAGCAATCATAAAAACACAAAGAGGAACGAATCAAGCTTTCTCATGTGCGTGTGATTCAACTAGAGCATCTGCCTTAAGCCAACTCACGGAATTTTTCTTGGTAAAATTGAGATTTATTTATTGAGTTCTTAAACCAACAAATCAAGGTAAACAAGAATTACCTTCCAAGGACATGGTCGAGTGGTAGTGGGAGTAAAATCGCTCCTACGAGGTCACAAGTTCGATACTCCTCACTGCTTTGGATTAGAATTTTGCCTTTAATTGACCTTAGGTATGTGTGGGGTGCACCGTTGTACCCGAGGGTTTATTAGTTGGAGGTCAGACTGTGCTGGATAATTTGGTGGTCAGGTTTTGTCAGTTCGATTCTCACATCATCTAAAAAAAAGTAAAACAAGAATTAAAACTATATACTATTCTTGTTTTGTTATATGCTACATTTCTTGATTGTTTTTAGAAGTTTATTGGCTGTGTGGGTTATTTTTCCATTGCATTTTAGTCCTTAAAGACCTTATGATTGATTTAGTTTCCATGTTCCCCTTTATATACAAAATTGTGTGTGCGCATATATATGTATTATTGTGCGTGTGTATATTGAATATGGGTTTGTGTTGTGGGATTGTGCAATAGTGTGTGATATGGAGATGAAAAAGAGGAAGTGGAAGAAGAATAAGAAGGGAAAAACAAAAACAAAAAAGGGGGAAGGGGATGGACTAGGGGAAAAAGAAAAAGAGAAAAATTTGGGAATTAATTTGAATTATCTTTGAAATGTTGAGGTCTAATTTGAAATTTTTTTCTTAAACATTAAGGACTAGTGTGATATTTTCTAAAACATTGAGTACCAATTTGATTATCATTTACTTTTTTTTTCACTTTTTCCTTGCACATTAGCACTATTCTGTTAAAACTAACTCGACTTTTAATGGACAATTAAACATTAAGAACAAATTTTACGTTTTTAAACCAATAAGGATTAAATTGTGATTGAGTGAAAACACTAAAAATAAATGGCACAATTAACTCTATAACTAGTATTCTCACTTCAGGTTTGAATTAAAAAGATGGGGACAATCGTTTTATAGCTTTAGCTTCATACTACACAAGTCCATCACTTTGGCTGTTTAGAGTGACAAGAATTTCAATGCATTTCCAACAGTCTTCCTCTTTTTTCCTTATAATAAGTGAAATAGATGCCCATTTTTCTTATTTTCACTCCAATAGTACTTTCTATTTTAGAGGCTCTTTATTGCATTTTCACTTTTTATTTTACTTAATAAATTATTTTAATATTTTTTAATTATTAAGGATTATGTTCCAACAATGATTGATAACATTAATCAAAATTTTCATTTATTCTTTTTAATTTTTCTATTTTTCAATAATTATGCCATTTATCTAAACCTTTTAAATATTAATTTAACTTATTTTATCCTTTAATTATAATTTTGTTTTAAAATTTAAGATATCCAATATGAATACGATTTTTGTGTGGACGTAATTAGACAGCTGAAAGAACAAGCAACCAACCTTCACGTTACCATCTGCCCCACCGTCTCTGCATTTTCCCCCTCTACTAAAATGCCTTCATTTCATCCCTTTTACAACCCACAACTCTCCCATCCCATCCCATCCCACCATCGACCCTTCTCCTTAAAGACGACAATAATGGCTTTCTTGTATCCTTCTCCCACTGAGACCATGCTGCCGAGAACTCTCAACTTGTTGCATCCACACCCTTGTCCAAAAAAACCAGATATTTTAACAAGAAGAAAAACAGCAGTTGCATTTTCACTACAGTCACAGAAAACGTACCCTTTTCAGCATCTCCATAAGTGGAGAAAGTGCCACGCAGTGACGAAGAACTACGACGGTGGAGGGGTGCCATTATCATCATCATCATCAGCAGCAGCAGTAGATGATAAAGCTGATGATGAGAGTGTGCTTTTGGGTGCACCTACACTAGAAGAACTGAGGGGTCAGATACAAGTAGTGGGCTATGACTGGACTGATGAATGGTACCCTCTTTATCTGACCAAGGATATTCCAGATGATGCTCCGTTGGGTCTTACTGTCTTTCACAAGCAGATCGTGTTGTATCGTGATGGGAATGGAGAGCTTAGGTGTTTCGAGGACCGCTGCCCCCATAGGTAAATTCACTACTCCCCACTTTCTTTTCTTGGTTAATTCTTCCATGTATATATTTAATGGGAAGCCTTTAATCCGTTCGAACTAATATTAAATTTTTTATATAAATTGAGTTCTATATATACATAAATTTTATTCTTTTTAATTGATGTTAATCCGGGCTAACTTCACACCGCTCTTGATTGGCTTATTGTTATTATTATTATTCTGTCCTTATGTTGGTACGTGTGAGTGGATCCATTGTTGAAACAATGGTTAAATGCAGCTCGTATTTCTAATTTGGGTAAATAGCACCCTACCTCTGTGAGATAGGCTTATAACCCTATGATTTTTAAAGTTAAAGCACATTATCTTTTCCGTGAGTTTCATTAAGAGTGTATGACACGCTCCATTTAAGCAGCTAAGTAATTTTTTATTTTTTTTTCATTTGCTTACTTCCCTATTAACTAAAATACCCTTAACAGATTAACACACGACTACACACAAACACACCGTGACACATATAGTTACACACACAAACACACCGTGACACATATAGTTACACACACAAACACAAGACCCCTTGACGGAGAAGAGGAACCTTCGCCGCTTCGGGTCTATAGAGTTTTGACCAAAAACTGACTTGGTTATCGGGGGCGGAGTTAAAAGTTTAAATTTGAAGTCAACATTTAAATAAAAAAATTTATGACAAAAAAAAAAAATAGGAGAAGTAAATAATTTTTTATTAATAAAATTATATTAATTTTTTTAATGATAGTAATTTTTTTAAATAATATTATATAAATTTAAAAAAAAAAATAAAAATAAGGGGGGGACTGGGCTCTCGCCTGCCCCTTTCTAACTCCGTCACTGTTGGTTATCTATCCAAAAAATAGGATGCATAAGTCAATTTAAAAACCAATCTAGCAATCATTTTACTACTAGATTAACCTAGTTATTTAGAAACTACAATTGATTTAGATTACACGCGTCATCTCAAAATATTTTCCCAAAGACGTTGATTGAGCACATAAATCGGCCTGCCAAAGCCTCAAGAGTTCAACCGCGGTGGTCACGCAGCTCGAGGAAGCCGAAAAGTCACTGGAAAAGATGTTTTAAACGTGAAACATCGAATAACTCTTGTCTGTGTTAATGTGATGTTGTTAACTGTTTGTTGGACTATATGTTTTAAACGTGAAACTATATTACTCTAGACCATATAATTTATAATGTGGGGCAATCAGAATTGACGCTGGCGAAGAAAATTCAAGCTCAAGTCTATTCAGTAAAACTTCAATGCGGATGAAGTACAAAATACATTTTATGTAACCACCTCTTTTAAAAGTTTAATCTATTAAAGAAGGATTTATCATATTATTTAATATATTCAAAATATTTTCGCAAGTGCAAGTAGAGTTAGTTTTTAAAGTTTGCACTTGACCAATTTTAATATTTTTTTTAAATGGGTGTCAGTGAGTTTTGAACCGAGATACTTTTGGTACCTAAGTTATGATACCATGTTAAGTAACTGTTTTATTTAAAACTTTAAGCTCTTAGAGAGGATTTATCATATTATTTAATATATTCAACAATACAAGCCCCTTTTGTAAAAATAAAAATTTCCGTACAAACAATCATATTTAAACTGCTGAAATATTATTCACAAATCGAATAACATAAGATCCTGGATTGATTTATGAAGAAACATGAAGAAGTTGTGTATCCCGGGTTTGAGTTAGAGATACCCAAACTAGTAGCTGGACATGATGGTTACTGGTAAAATCTAGATGAGTAGGGTTCTTAGATTATTAAATGGAAGATAAAATGGAGATAATCAGTATTTAAATAGTTGTAGGACTAAATTACTTTGGTGTAAGCTTAATGATTCAGCTGTTTGCTCCATGAATCGTTTAGATGTTACAAACTATATATGGTTAAAACTAGAGAAAGGAAATGAAATCATGTCAGATAGTTTAGTAGAATAAAATTTGGACCATTTGCTGCCAGAAAAATTTGTACTCAGATTTATCTGGCTTTGCTGGAAGCCGGTTAACATAATTGACTTGAGGCCTAAAGTTCTCTTGAAAATTTCCAGTGTCACTAGGTAACTGTTCGTTTACTGGATCTGATGAAGAGCCAACCTAGTCAGCATTAGTATAGTTTTGGATCAAGGTATGACCGTGATTGTTATACTACACCCCGACGGAGAACACCCTTGAGATACCTCTAGATCCATATCACTACCTCCTAATTTTCAGTACGGGAGAGTTCAGGAACTGGCCTGCAATGATACTACTAGAGAAAGAGATGTTTGGATAGGTAACCGTAAAATAATTCAGCTTTCCTGTCAGTCTTCTATATTGTCCTCGATCATCTAAGGTTTTCCTCCATTCACATCCAGTTTGGCAATAGGATCAACAAGTTTATCAATAGGCTTGGACCCTAACAGCCCCGATCTATTTCTGAAGATCATGAACATAATTTTTTGAGAGAGGCATATTCCATATATGAGGGGCCAAAATCCATTCTTCAAAGAAAGAGTTTCAACTCTCTTGAATGCCTAGATCATTTTCATGTGTAATCACAATATGATCCACATACACAATCCATAGGATCTTATCAGCATCAAAATGGATATAAAGCAGAAAGTTCCACTCCATTATCCGTTAAGGCCAAACTCTTCGACTACTTTGCTGAATTTCATAACCTAGGCTCTTGGAGGTTGTCCCATATAGATAGCTTCCTCTAGGTCAGCACGAAGAAAGGTGTTGATGCCAAGTTGATGTAGAGGCCTATACGATAAGTAATTGCTCAAGAATAAGAAATCGAACTGAAATTAATTTTGCTACCTATGAAAATGTGTTTGAAAAATCTATCCCATCCCCCTCCGTGTATACCCTTCTGCCACTTGTTTCGCTTTTAGTTTGTCAAGAAATCTGTTAATCCTCAATTTAGAAGTGTATACCCGAGGACAAACAATAGAGATTTGTTTGGATTGAGTTTAACATGCTTCCATGCATCATATGCCTTAATGCACACATCTTTTTCCCATTGCCTTCATCAACCAGGATGAAGAAGAGTCACTAACATAGACTTGGAAAATAGAGATGATAAACAAAGAAGACACGATAAGGGTGATTTGACTTCAAGATAGAACAAGATACGTTATTACTAAAACTAAGAAACATATGGCAGGATACTTACATCTCTTGCTCTTTCTATGAATTCATCGATATGATGTTATTTTAATTTGTTTAGTGATAGGTTGGTTAGCCCCTTCTTTTAATAGTTTCTCATTATTCCTCTTATTTAATTTGTTATTGTTATTCTGAATTTCTTCAAACTAGGCTATTTCTCTAATTTTTTGCATAGCCAATCCCTAAGCCGAAATAAGAGACAAAGGTCGCAATAGGCTGCTGACATTAATATAAAACTTTATCGGAATCTATCAATTTTCAAATTTAAGATATCATTATATACTGAATGGCCTTAACTTATCCATATAAATAACCCCATTAAGTGATAATGCTTAATTTCGTTTTGGGTTGCTTTGGTTTTATTCTTGCTTCATAAAGAAGGCCTCCTCTGTGTGTTTAACTTAGACGAAGTATGTAAAAGGGGAAACTTTAGGCTTTGTCTTTGAAATTGTAGCGTAAATGACAAGAATAAAGAGTTGTGGCTATTTCCTTTTTAGTAAGAGTGGAATTTCGAACAGAATTCTGCATAATGTAACATATTTTAGGACTCAAGGAGCCTTCATTACTATTAAGGAAGAAACTCGCTTGCCCAAATCTCTTACTGAATCTGCTAAAGACCAGCCATAATGGATGTTGTGCAATCTCTCAAGTTATGCCAATATTCTCAGCCATGTTTACTCCTTTCACATTGCTTTTATTATGGCTGCATGTTTGTACTTTCCATACTCTCCATAATTTAACTTGTATTTATATTCAGCCCTGTAAAGGAATAGCATGTATCAAAGCTTACTCAAATTATTCTTCATATGATGTCAAGCTCAAACACTCTAACGAGTTCTTCGATCCTTCCTTTTTTTCCCCTTCGGCTCTGACGTTTAGTCATTGCACTTTTATTTCCTTAAGGCTACAGATTATTTGTATCCATCTTTCCCATCCAACGCACTGTCCAACAATCTTCATCAACACTCTCCAATCTCATCTCCATCAATATGGCAAATCAACTGCCCTTAAAACTCATTCCCACAGATTATTACTCGTGGAAGTCTTAGTTCGACGTACTCTTGTATGGTTACGACTTACTCAGACAAACCTATGTCTATCCACCACACTCACAATTGATGGCAAAACATCCCCTAATGTAGCCTATGTCTTCTGGATGTGTCAGGACAAGTCACTTCTCCTTGGCATTATCGGCTCTTTAAGCCACAATGTTTCCCCAGTTGTTCGATCTTGTCAAACTGCTGCTGCTGCCTGGAACAAAGAGGCCAAGCACTATTCAGATCCTTCATCCTCTTGTATCATGGGCCTTGTTGAGAAACTCACCTTAATCTCTCATGGAAATTATCCCGTCTCCGAATATCTTGCTCAAATACGAGAAATTGCAGATGAGCTTGCAATATTGGGCACGGGTATCCCTCCCTCCCCAAAATACCTCATCACACACTTTTTAAATGGTGTTAGTCCAGCATTTAAGGAGCTTGCAGCTGTTGTCCATGCTTGAGACCAAGTTATCAACTTTGATGAACTTCACAATAATCTGATTGAACATGATGCATTTTTAAAACAAGAAGAATTTCCCGCGTCGGGTTCTCTTAGCTTTATCATGGTGAATTACACGCAATACCAATTTTTTAATTCATCAATGGGAAAAAAAAGCTTTAATTCGAATAAAATAATAATTGTGGCATTGCTTTTGGCTCAAATAAGAGACGCACTCCAATAGGGATCTTGTCGGGCTTCGCCAATGTACAACTAGAGCCTCATATATTCTACCAATTCTGTGAGAAAAAAAATCCATACAGTCCATCAATGCTCGCTGATCTTTCCTAATTCCAATTCAACAGCTAACAATGTTGCTGTAACACCAACTTCCACTTGACTCCTTGACTCTAACACGTGACTCCACGTGACTTTTGATCTCAACAATTTGACCTTAAACCAACCTTATGATGAACGGATGATGTTGTGATCGGTGATGGCATTAGTTTGAGAATTTCCCACAGAGGGCATTCCTCTTTATCCTCTTCCTGTGCCCCTTACTTTTATTTAATGTTCTTTGTGATCTATCCATTAGCTTTGTTGAAAACATGCCAAGGAAATCTGTCAAAAATCATATCAAAGTCAAATACAGAAATTAGGTGAAATAATTGTGGAAACTATACCCAAGTAGGGAATTTATCAGAGCAAGGCCCCTAAAAACATCAAAGGACACTACTCAGCTGAAGAAAGTGTCTAAACGGATCCAGAGACCATGGTTGCTCACCGAGGACTTCAATTGGGCCTTTGATGTTTCTATTGAATTTTCTTCTACACATTTTTGCGTGTAGGATCTCTTTATGGGGGCACCTTTTGCAATGTGATAGAGCAAGAATAGCGCGTATGAATGGTGTGTAGATGGCGCAACGTCTTTTTCCAAGCAAACCTATGTGGAAAAACATCTAAATGGTAGTAGCTATATTCAAGCAAGCATACACGTCAGACTTGGCCACCTTTCACATAAAGTGCTTCTACAACTTAGTGTTTCTAGCCGTGTTCCATATCTTAGCATTTCAACTTCGACTAGTGGTGACTCTTAACATTGTAATAAATCCACAGAGTCATTTGCTATTTCTAGTATTCATAGTACTCGACCTCTAGAACCTTTCTTCACGGACATTTGAGGTCCATCTTCAATCTGTTCTATTGATGGATTTTCTTATTATGTAATCTTTGTAGACCACTTCACGAAATTTACATAGTGGTTCTCGTTGGCTATTAAATTTGATGCACTCACTATATTTCCTATGTTTAAAGCAATGGTAAGAAAATAATTCCTAACAACTATCAGAACTGTATAATTTGATGGGGAAAGGAATACCAGGGTCTTTGAACCATATTTTCTCACCACGACATTCAACAACTCATATCACCACCTTATACCCCTAAACCTATCTCTTCTACTAAAAGGCGTCATTGCCATGTCGTTGAAACAGGCCTTGCCCTCTTGCATCGTGCATCTCTTCCACTTTTCTTATGGTCCTTTGCCTTCCAAAATGCCATGTACTTGTCCATTACCTACATCAATCTTTGACAATAAATCTCCATAAGAAATCATCTTCCACACCGTCCTCAACTACTCCAAACTACGGGTATTTAGTTGCCTTTACTATTCTTGGCTCCGCCCATATAACATTCACAAGCTAGAATTCAATCACATGCAATGCCTACACTTGTTTCCAACTGTCATCTCATAAGTTGTATGTATCCCAACACGTCCATTGTGTTGAAACTAAATTTCGTCCTTACCAAGAATAAGCAATGGGGACAAAATTAACAGTTATCCTTTCTCACATTGGCTACCATATAAAGCTAACTCAAACATTTATAGATCATTCATCATCTACTACTAGTAAACATGTATCACACCTGTCGCTAGTCACGTTTATTCTCTCTAGTCTTTTTCCCATAATACCATAATCACGTCCGTCTACTTCTTTACCAGCCTGACTTTTGTCTTTCATTCCCGATCTAGCATCCCTTCCATATCATGCTTAGGAAATACAAACTAACGTGCCCATAACTAATGTTGTGCCATCACATTTTGGCCTGCCTGTCATTGCACCATCCTACAAAATGGTGTCCTCTCCTTTTCCCCATATTATATCTTCATTGCAGTTTGGTCTTAAGCCACATAAATCAAGTTCCTCAACCCGACTTTCTCTACCTATCCCTTTTATCTCACACAATTTGACCTACCCGCTGAAAGCTAGATCTAAAACCTACATCACCCGCGGTTACCACAACCTTTAAATTCCCCTGATAGAATTGCCTTTTGCTCGCCAAGCTCCTAAATTCACTAAATGGCAAACAACCATGCTAGTTGAGTTGGAAGCTTTTTGTAGAAATTCCACCTAGACATTGGTTCCGCATGCACCACATCACAATTTAGCGGCTTGCAAATAGGTATTCCAAGTTAAGAGGCATCTTGATGGCAATATTGATCGTTACAAGGCTCGCTTGGTAGCCAAGGGCTTTCATGAGTGATGGACCTTGATTTTCAAGAGACATTTAGCTTGATTGTGAAGTCATCCATAATCTGCATTAATGCGATCTCTTGTAAGTGGCTCATTCATCAATTGGATGTTATCAATGCATCCTTGTATGAGTAACTCATAGAAGATGTATTCATGATGGAAACGCCGGGGTTCATTGATGAGTGTTAATCAAAACATGTATGTCATCTCCACAATTTACTTTATGGCCTAAAGCTCGAGATCTTGGTTCATGAAACTTAAGAAATTCATTTTATTGCTTGGGCTTTGAACACTCGTTGGGACTCATTTGTTTACTCTATGATGTTATACTATATATTCTTGTGTATGTAGATGATATTTTAGTATCAGAATCTGTTTGCCATTAATCCAGAAAATAATTGGAGCTCTCTCTCATGCCAATTCTTGATCACAAATCTTGGCTACATATCATATTTTATCGGTAGAAAGGTGAGTCAAAGTCCTTATATCTTGTTGCTATTTCGATACAAGTATGTGCATGATCTTTTTGCTCGCTTCCTTATGGATGGAGCCAAGGATGTAAATACACTAATGAGTTCTGCAACTCATCTTGCATTGGACAATTACGCCTCCTTCACGAACACTTCACTATGTCACATCCTAATTAGGGATCTATACTTAGCCTATCACAAGGCTTGATGTTGCATATGCCACCAACAAGCTAACACACTGCATGCATTGTCCTAAGGTGACACACTAGACCATGACAAAAAGTGCCTTTGCTATCTAAAACACATATCTCACACAACCTATTTCTCCAAAACTTTTCTTTGCATCTGCTCACCACCTATTTACATGTGAATTGGACTAGAAATAGGGATGATTATACCTCCATTTTTGCTTATATTACATTTTTTGTGGGAAACTCGGTCTTGTGGTATTCTAAAAAGTATCATAGTATAGCTCGTTCAAAAGTGGAATATAGATTAGTGGCTTCTACTGTGGTTGAAATTTTATGGTTAACAAATTTTATTCATGAGCTTCGCATACCAATGCCATCCCCCCTTCAGCTACCATGCAACAATATTGGGGTCACTTACCTTTGTGCCAACCTAGTGTTGTCTTCAAGAATAAAATACCTAAACCTGGATTTTTACTTTGTGCGTGACAAGGTCATGGGTCATTGTAGATTGCTCATGTCTTTACCGAACACCAACTCGTGCACATGCTCACCAGACCTCTACCGAAGCTTCGGGGTCCAAGATGGGTGTCGCAAATGGCTCCGCCCTCTTGCAGAGCATATTAAGGAAGAATCTTGCTTGCCCAAATCTCTATCCTAATCTCGTGAAGACTAGCCATAACAGATGCTATGCAATCTGTCAAGTCATGCCAATAATCTTGGTTGTGTTTACTCGTTTCACATTGCTTGAATTATGGCTACATGCTTGATACATACTATTGCTTTACAAAGATGAGTATAAATACAAGTTACATTCTGGTGAGTATATACTCATCTTTGTAAAGAAATAGTGTGTATCAAAGCTTGCTCAAATTTTTCTCTATAATCACCTTTCTACAACTCAAAATTTGAGTGGGGTTATTTCCTTACTTACAGATAGTAGTTTCTAGCACTTGATACTGGTCAATCATGTCGAATAAACAAAATGATTAGTATGTAGTAAGCAAACAAGCTAACAAGGAGCTAGAAAGCTAATCCGAAAGCAAGGGGCAGGTGAAATTCAGGTTTGAGAGCTGGTGCTACAAATGGTAAGTCCCCAACGATTGGGATAGACTAAGCTTTTAGGGCAATTCCCTTGTGAGAATACTGACGGTACACTAACCCTAGTGAGTAAGGTTCTAGTAATCTATCCCCTGCGCCAGTAGTTAGTTACGCTCTATCAAGTAAGTAATCCCCCCATATAAACCTCTCTCAAGTAGAGCTATCAGTAATTCCATCTTTCTATGCTATCAGTCTTTCCTTATATTCTTCTCTCTCCTTTGTGAAAAAAGAAAAGAAAGTAAACTAAGAGGAACCTAAGTGCATTGTCCTAGGCTTTAAATAAGCCTTCAATTTTTGGCCAGCAGTTTGTAACCACATGCCTCAAGGATATTTATTTAAGAGAATCTTTTATGGTTATTAGATAGTGGTACTGATTTGTAATCCTTGACAAGCCATCATCCTAGAGGATACAATCCTGGAATCTACTACAAAAGTGTACGATTAATTGGTGATCATTATCAAGACAATGATAATATGCTCTATAATAGGAAGTACTCATATAAAATTTCATCATTGGAGCCATTTAAGGTAACAAATTGTCTATTTTGTAGCTGAAGTGACGATAAAGTATATCAAATGCAGGTTAGCAAAGCTCTCTGAAGGCCAACTGATTGATGGTAGACTGGAATGTTTGTATCATGGTTGGCAATTTGAAGGTGATGGTAACTGTGTAAAAATACCGCAGGTGCTTTATCATCCAATCCCTTGCTTAACTTTTGGACTTTGCTTTAGATTAGAGTCTCTAACACTTTTCATTCTAATTTATGTTTAGGACAGCTTCCTACAAATGCAAGAATTCCACGATCTGCTTGTGTCAAAACATACGAGGTTAGAGACTCCCAAGGAGTTGTATGGGCATGGATGTCGCACCGGACACCGCCCAATCCTGCAAAAATTCCTTGGTTTGAAAACTTTGAAAGAGAAGGATTTCGAGATATTTCGACAATCCATGAGCTTCCATATGACCACTCTATTCTCTTAGAAAACCTCATGGATCCAGCTCATGTACCTATCTCGCACGATAAGACAGATTTTACAGCCAAAAGAGAAGATGCAGGGCCACTATTTTTCGAGGTAACAGAGAGGACAAATCGAGGCTTTGCAGGGTGGTGGGGTAGGGAAAAGGACAAATCCATGCCAAACTACATACCAAACTTCTTACGGTTTGAAGCGCCTTGTGTGCTTCAGAATAATAGAGAAATCATTGACGAGAATGGAGAGAAGCACTACTTTACCGGTCTCTTCCTTTGTAGACCATCTGGTCAAGGGAAATCAATGCTTATTGTGAGATTTGGAAACACAAGAAAAGCACCTGGACTACTGAAATTTATCCCAGAATGGTATTGGCATCAGAATGCTAGTAAGGTTTTTGAGCAAGATATGGGGTTTCTCTCATCCCAAAATGAAATTCTAATGAAAGAAAAGGTTCCCACAAAAGAATTGTACATCAATCTGAGATCCTCAGACACGTGGGTACTTGAGTATAGAAAGTGGATGGACAAAGTTGGGCATGGGATGCCTTATCATGTTGGTCATAACACCATTGCATTACCTCAAGAGCCTGCTGTCATTGAGCATGCTCCAGCTGGTTTCTTCGCCAACCTTTCAGCTTCTCAACCAGCAAAGGGCGGAATTGGGACATTACATGCACCAAATTTTGCCAACCGTTACTTCCGGCACGTGATCCATTGCAAGAAATGCAGAAGTACTGTTACAACCTCTCAGGCATGGAAAAATGCTCTCTCTATTGTTGCTCTTGTATCAACCTCATTGGCAATTCTAGTATCTGCACGACAATGGAAGGCTCTTCTTCTGTTTTCGACATCACTCTGTTTGGCTGGAGTCTATCTGTGCTCTACTATTATTGCAATGAACACAAATAACTTTATTAGAACACACAGAAGATCTTGAACCTAAAATTCTCTTGATATAGTGGGTACTTCTTCAACCCAAGGATAAAATCCTTAAGAAATCAAATGCAGTTTATGGCTATTTTTACTTCTGTCAAAACACATTCAGAGGTGTTAGAATTGTTTTTAAACATTACCTTATTTAAGGCAAAAACAAAAAGAGCATCATCCTTTGTTGTAAAAAGAAAAAGTTTGCCTAGTGTGTTGAGTTGAAAGCTCTCGAGCTTTAACTTGAATATCCAGCTGTAACGTAAACCTTGTGTATATTAGTTGTCGATATTACTTTTATAAAAAACGAAAGGAAACAGGTGGCTAAAGCTAATGTGAGTGATGCGCATGTGACTTTCGTTTGTTGTGTTGTTGATGATTTAGTCGCATATAAGGAGCCACAGGATCAACCTTAGCCAAATCTTCAGCTATTCACATGCATTGCAAATAGTTTATTTCTAGCATACAATCAAGGGCATAAAAAAATCTAGACGCAGCAAAGCGACAATCCGGGAGCGGATTCCCCACTGGAAGCCATTAACCTTTAGTAAGCAAAACATAATTTTTTTTTAATTATTATTTTCTGATCTCACTTACAGAATGGCCTCCTCCACATCATGATCCTCCTTCACATCTGCTTCTGCATCGTTTTGCATTGATCCCGCATATCCAACTCTCATCTCCATTAACCCAGCAACCCAATTACCACTAAAGTCAAATGGTGCAAACCATCCCACATCGCGCGTGTAGTTGTAGGCCCTACTATTCAGCTACGATCATATATGGGATACATTGGCGGCACACGGTCATGCCCACCGGCAGGGGCGGATTGACCTTATGGTGAGGATGTGCACCTTCGAAAAAAAATATATATATTTTTATTTTTGATATTTTTTTTAAAAAAATTATTATATTTAACACTTTGTACACATACTGAGCTCTTTTATTGTACAAGTGCACATCTTGAATATGGGTGTCTGGGTTCGCCACTGCCCACCGGCCACCATCAACACTAATGGAACTTCCTTCACCATGCCATTCTCGCCTCTGTTGAACCCAAACATTTCTCCAAATGTCACAGTGGCCGCTATGACATAAGCTGTATGTGATAAGCTAAGCACCATGTGCGCCAACATGTTGAATATCAGAATCTATGGGGTCTCGCAATAGTCTAGTCAAGACAACCAAAGATGGCTAAACTGTTGTCGAGTATATGGCAACCATAAATACAATTAATTGCTGATGACTAGCGCTTGCGTGCTCCTTTCTTGTTGATGATAAACTTTTAATCACAGTTCTCTCAAGCGTCATTGATGATTCCAAGAAAGATTGAAAATTCACCAAATCTAATGATCATTGATGTAAAATGTCACGCCCTAAAAGCTGCTCGAGTAAATCTAGGAGCAATAACCCGCCACGTGCGTGAGAAGACAAGCCTCTGAAACCTGCAAGGCTTTGTATGTTAAACTAAGAGCTAACTTCCGACAAAAAAACAAAACTAACGAGTTAACCAACTTAATGTCAATTATGAATGATAATCAATCTTCATGAAACAAAAGTGAATAGATTCTTGACTGAATTCAAAGATCTTGAAAAACGCAATAGGAACTCTATCTAGAGGACCATTCAAATCCAGAATCATAATTTCACTTGAAAATACAGACTGTCATAAAAATAGCCACAAAATGAACTTCTGCATATCATACAAAAGATACTCAATTCGAGTGAGTTTCTTAGGGGCAACCATCATATCTCATACCTCAGTCTGTTACGAATGGGTATTATTGACCCCCCACCTACCCTGTTTGAGTAATATCGCACCATTATCCCTTTGGATAATTCGTAAACAAAAAACTTTTTAGGTACTCGTCATGTCATATTTATTGGTCAATCAAATAGTACTATACCATAGGGTGTTTCATATGTACGTCATATCACATTTGCCAATCAGTCATGTAGTATTATCCCCTTAGTATATTATGTACACCTAATATCACACTTATTCATCAATCAAATAGTATTATCGTTTAAGATATTTTATATATACTTTATATCACACTTGTTGATTAATTAAATAGTATCATCCCTTAGGATATTTCATATACACTTCATATTACACTTTTCCGTAAATCATGTAGTACTCGATCCAAGCACGATATAATACGCTATTAAAAATCAACACATCTAACCTTCAAAAGCTCGACCAGATGAATTGAATCATTGTCTAATAAGTCAGAAAGAACACCATGCATCAGGTCCAATTGATCGGACCATTGTCTGATCGAGCAGACTTCATACAACCTTGCTCGAATTCTTAATGACATATGCTTATCAACATTTTTATTGATCATAATTCATCATGTTCATTAATTTAACTTCTTCTTTTCCAAAATGCATTTTTTTTTTCACTAGACAATAATCTCATACCAGGGAAATGTCAAATCTTACTCAAGAAATCATTTTTTTTTTTTTAAATGTAACAAGATGGAAATCTTAAGAGACCCCTCTACTACAAGACTTAAAGAACAGAATCTTTTCAAAAAACAAGCGAAATTATGAACTTGACACTACAATAGGAATCCTCACTTCACGAATCATCTTATGCGATAGGAATCCTCACAAAAAGAAATCAAAACTCTTTTAAGAATTAGACAACGTCATGACAAAATTTCAATCAACTTCTCATACAATGATTTTTAGTTCCGTAAGTCTTCAAACTATCAAACTCTTGTATCCATTTCCTTTGCGCTTCCAAACATGGTTAAAGAAATTAAATTTGAAATCACATTCTCAACCATCAAAGTAGTTTTATGCAAGAAACAATGTATATTTCAAGTTTAAAGTATATTTTTAATTACTCAAGTTTTCGTCGCTTCATAGGACCAATTCTTATTTTTAATAATTCTGCTTGACATGGGAAAAATTAATGATGAATGTGGACCAGAGGATGAACAACACATGTCATGTTTATCCACTATAATTTGACCCCGAGAAATGACCTCCGGGAGGTTGGTCAATCCCGACCCGGCCTGGATCCATCAACTTCACTGCCAGCAGGTAATCATCAGTAAAAATGATGAACTACTCATAACCTCCACAAGATTGCTTATTCATAGGACCAAACATCTGTGTATACCAATTCAATTACCTCACTTGCTCTTTGCCCTTTAGTAGAGAATGACCTTTTGGTCATTTTCCTTTCAAGGCATGATTCACACTAAGGCTACGGTTCAAGATCTAATGATCTTAAGGCCCATCCTCGACGAAGCTCTAAGACCTATTTAGGTTGATATTGTTGGGATTAGTATAACCACTAACACATGACATTTGAGAATAAATAGATACATATTGTAATATATTAGTATTAATGATAGCATTCATCATCATTTTCTTTGTTATATTTATGTGTATATGCTTGTATAGAAGTCCTTGATTCAAGTAAATGACTTAGGTGTACGATGACTGCGAATAAAAGGTCCAAGTCATAGATACTTGTTTCTAGATCATGTTCATAATCGTATGATGAAGCTGGGCACTTGATCATAATAAGGTTATAGTGAAAAAGTCTCCTATATATAGTGACCTACCTTGGTCATTGGAAGGTTTCTAGATTTGTCTTACTAGTATGTGTGTCACACATTGAACCAGACCACTTAAGTATGATCTCTCAATAGGTACTATCAAAGATAGGGATCAAATATAATTTATGCTACTAAATGGCCAGTGCTTTTAATCTTGAGCGTATGTGGATGAACTGACGAAATAAGGTCTATTTACTTTGATGCAATGGGTGAGACCTCAGTTATGGGTTAACAGATCTGTGTTGTTAGGCATATGAGTATGACTAGTTGGAATGTATGTATACAATTTAGTGTTGGGAATGGTATGCCCAAAAGACCACTAACACTTAGTCATAATTATATATGGATGGTTTGCAATAAGATAATTAGTGTCATCATATTTAGATGAACATATTTCTCTCATTATATGGATTGACAAGGTATATATGTGAATACAAGGTCCTTGTTTTAAGTGTTGACTCAGGTACGTAAAGGTTACGTACAGAAGGTCTAAATTATGGTTACTTGTAAGCATAATTTTTTAGTCCATAACTTAGTAGTAAAATTGGGCACTTTACTATGGTAGAAGATATAGTGCAGTAAGTTTCCCTTGCAGTGGGATAGTTTACCTTGATCATCGATTTGTTCCAAACTTATTACATTTATGCATGAGTATGCATTGGACAGACCCCGTAGGTGTGAACTCTAAATACGTACTATCAAAGAAAAAAGTCAACTTATACCTACAAACATCTAAGTGGGCCATTGCTCTTAATCTCAAGTATGTGTGAATGAACCGACGAAGTCGAGTGCTTGCACTTTGAGCCATTATGGGTGTAGTCTAAATGCTTAGTTCACTTATTCTGTGGTTTGGGTGTATAGGACTTGATTAAAAGGGACATACATATGCAATAAGGAGTCTATACATTAATCACTCTCTTAGAATGATCCAAGTTAGATGATCTTGAATTTGTGTGCACAGTAACACTAATTTTGTTAGATTTTACACTTGTGGGTCGCTCTCATTATCAAGTGGATAACTTTCGGAGGATGGTTGAATTGTGTATTAGAGGTTCTAAGGAGATAAGATGTAGTCAAAGAGGTGATAGTACACTTCAGGAACCTGCCTTTGACTATGAGTGAGTATAGAGGGACAGAGTGGTCAAGACAACACTTAGTTGGTCAAAAGACAAAGCGTCATGTATAGATTGACTAACTCATATTTAATCAGTAATTATCCTGGAGTGCAAGCATATTCTTTTAGTAGAATAGACTTGGTTAAAATAATAAAGTATTGCTAGGGGACTAGCGAAAATATTTTATTCATTTTCAAAGGAAGGATAATTATGTCTTTGGTCCTTCTTCTAGCCATTTACCTTGTAAGTGTCTAAGCTAAATAAAGATGTACTATTTTGAAAGAGAATATAATCCATTGACAATTAGAAATCAAAGTAGACTTTCTATTTTGGAAAATAGTTTTTATTTTGATTATTGACAGAAATTGGATTATAGGATTTATATGATTAATTGATTGATTGATTGAAGTCTAAAGACTGCTAGAATCTTTAAGATATATATTTTTCTGCTATTTAAAAAATAGTTTATTCTTAAATAGTAGTTTAAATTTGGACTTTAGGAATTAATCAAAGGTTATTTAATTCATTGACAATTAGATATTAAAAATAGACTTTCTATTTTATAGAAAGGGATTTCTATTTTTAATTATTGGTTATAATTGAATTAAATAAATAATAAATCAATTAATTAGAGCACACTAGCTAAGCTAGGACCCTATCTTGCAAACCATAGTGGATGTATGGTTCCAGGGGCATTCCTGCCATAGGAATTTTGGCCATAGGGAGGAAAAATAGGAGGAATGAGAAAAAAAAAGAAAAAATGGATTTTTCCTATTCTACATTGATTTTCCAAGATTTTTTCTCAAGATTCTTTTCCTATGAATAGGCTTCTACCCCAAGCTCTTCAATTGCACCATCTCCTCTTGAGATTTCTCTCTTCTCTCTTTCTCTCTTTGAATAAGTTTCATCTTTTGAAGAAACTCAAAATAATTTTCTTTTGATTTTAGTTTAGTACAATCTAGTCCTACAACTAGATTACACTTAGGCAAATGATTTGGTCATAGAAGAGAAGATCAAAGTAGAGGAGTGGAAGCTCTTTGTTCCAGGTGTGTGGTTCATCTAAACAAAAGGCGGAATTGTTCTTGCTTCGTTATTTGCAAGAGTTATGCCTATCTTCGTCGCCTTCAACTTTAGCCCGAGATTAGGGGCAATTTGCATAATCTTAATTGTTTTTATTTTTGGCAACACAAATCTTGGTTTGGTAAAAGATTGTGCAGGATTTAGCTTATATAGAAAGAGATCAATTTGCTGTAACTGTAATTATGTTGAGACGTTTTTGATAAAGTTAAGAAGATTCTGATTGAGCAAATCCTTGATTGAGCAAATCTGTGGAGATTGACTTGGGTAAAGACTCCTACAAAGGGCAATAATGCTCATGAATTCTTGGAGCCCAAGATTACACCACTCAGACCTATATATACTAATGATCTCACAAGAATGAAGGTGTGACATATGACGGATAGCAAAGTCTAGATCTTACAAGGGCTATAATGTGTTTATCGAGTTTGTCTGTGTAAACACTGTGGTGAGAGTTTGCTTTAGAATTGTGAGCGCACTGAGCATATTTTGTTTGTGAACACTCTATTCATTTGTCTCATTAATCATCCTTCAGGAGAAGGAGGTGGGTATTCGGGAGAATATGCTAAGTCAAGGGGATCTCGCTAGGTTGTAAATCCTTAGGTGAGTTAGATAGTCTAGGTAGTAAGGGTTACAAAGGATTTGTCAATCACATAAGTCCATTGACTATTGTAACTGTGAAAACATCTAGTGGATTGCCTATTTTTTACCAGAGATTGGTCATGTGATTTTTTCCCAGTTGAGTTTTCCACGTTAAAATACTGTGTGTACTTTACTTACTGTCTTTTCATTTGGTTCATTGTATGAATAAGGCGTATCACTGTAGTTGATCCGCTGATTACTGAGTTCTATCTACAAACGTGTTTAATTGTTTAAACGCACAATCGAACATGAAACTGAAAACTGGTTTTCAAGTGGTATCAGAGCTAGAAACTGAATCATTGACTTAGTAAGATATGAGAGGTTTCTGGTTGTTTTGCAGGAATGGACAATATGCGTGACGGAGGTTCAATTAACATGCCGCCATTACTTGATGGTTCCAACTACAGTTATTGGAAAGCTACGATGCGTGCTTATATCAAAGCGATTGATGAAGGTGCCTAGAGATCCGTGGTTAATGGGTAGACTGCGTCGACTGTCGAGACTACACTACCACAAAATTGAGGCACTAGCACACATGAAGCATTATCTGAAGGGACTGGTAATAGTTCTACTACTGTGATCAGGACCATTACAATTCCCAAATCTGAGGACTAATGGACTAATACTAAAGAGTGCTTGGCGAATTGTAATTCCAAAGCATTAAATGCAATATTTAATGCAGTAGACATCAACCAGTTCAAACTAATTTCGAACTGTGAAATGGCGAAGGAAGCATAGGATATGTTGCAAACATCATTTGAAGGTACAAAAGCTGTGAAAAGATTCAAATTACAGTATTTGACCACGAAGTTTGAAGATCTAAAAATGCATGAGGATGAGACAGTGTCAGAGTTTTATGCACGACTATATGACATAACCAATGAAGCTTTTGCTATTGGAGAACGGTACTCTGAAGCAAAATTAGTAAGAAAGATCCTACGGTCTCTGCCATCAAGATTTGCATCGAAGGTAGATGCGATTGAAGAATCAAAGGATTTTAACACTATGCAGGTTGATGCGTTTTTCAGTTCTTTGAAGATACATGAACTAAAATTTAAACAGTAAAAGAAGGATAAAACACTTGCATTTTAGGCCGAACTATCTGATGAGTTGGATGGCAGCGATGACGGTTTGGAAGCACTGGCACTGTTGACAAATTTTTGCTAGAGCTGTTGGAAAGTGGCCAAAAATAGAAGTTCTCTAGACAAGGGAATAACAATAGACAGAATTTTAGCACGCACAACAGTGGCGACCCTGGCAGAAGGATTAGTGGTAAAACACCCAGAGAAATTGATAATAGGCCAAACACAGATATTTCTGGAGAAAAGAAAAAGAAAGGTATACAGTGCAAATAGTGTGAGGACTTCGGGCACATTCAAGCAGAATGTGCAAACACACTAAAAAGGAACAAGAAGGCGTTTAATACCACATGGAGTGATGATGAACTAGAAGAAGACGATACACCAAGTGATGATGGTACATGAAACTATATCGTACTCACTGCTATTCAAAATGGTCATACTGTGTCCAAACCAGAGGTCACTGTGACTGGTGAGGAGAACACCGACTATGACGACTCAAACACAGAAGAACCCATGAGTAATGAACAACTCCTAAAAACTTATGAACTGATGTTTGAAAAATAGGTTGTGGTTTGTAAGAAGAATGAAGAATTGGTGATTTTTAATCTAGAACAAAGTACAAAAATTGATGATCTTGAAGCACAAAATGAGATCATCCTCCAATGATTAGAAGAAAAAACTCAAAAACTATTGGATCTACAAGGTGAATTACAACAGTTACAACGAAGTGTTCGTATGATGAATTCAGGGAAGCAAAAACTTGATCATACTCTTTCAATCCGAAAACCAAGTGGTGATCGCACTGGTCTTGGGTATCAAGGATCAAGTTCCACTTATACCACAGTGTTTGTCAAAGCCTCAGAAAAATCGAAACTTCCACAACCAGCACCCTTACAAGCACCCACAGTAATATCCAAGAAGAAAACTGAAAGAAGGTTTGTACCAATCTGTTACTACTGTGGCTATGCTGGTCATATTCGACCCCACTGTGTTCGTCTCTTGCAAGAAACGGGTATGTCTATTTATCCTTTTCCATATCAGTGTAGTACCCTAAAAATAAAAGCACAACAAAAGGTGAGAAAAATATGGGTATCTAAGAACAATAAAAAAATGTCTTGTTATTTATATTTCCTTAAAAGCCGGTGCTACTAACTCATGGTATTTGGATAGTGGCTGTTCGAGACACATGACAGGTGATCGCAGTATCTTCACAGACTACCATGAATACTATGGAGGACAAGTTACTTTAGGGGATGATATCTCTAGAAAGGTAATTGGTCGCGGTATAGTGGTTGTTGAAGGATTTCAAAAACTGTAGGATGCACTCCACGTTGATGGTCGTAGGGCAAACTTGATCAGCATTAGTCAACTTTGTGACCAAAATTTGTATGTACATTTTATTAAGGAAGGGTGCAGAGTGATTGACAGTGATAATAACTGTGTTCTTGAAGGGAAACACTCATCTAATAACTGTTACACTTTACCAGTTCCGTCCAATTAGGTCATGGTGTGCCTTAATAGTTCGCTTCAAACCACTGAACTGTGGCATTAGAAATTAGGTCATCTAAATTTTGAAATGCTAACCAAGATTGTCAATGCATGAATTGTTAAAGGAATGCCTGGATTATCAGGGAAGAAGGTAGGAGTTTGTGGTCCATGCCAATTGGGAAAACAGATTCGAGCACCACATAAGAAATCATAACAATTGGCCATGAACAAAGTTTTAAAGTTGTTGCACATGGATCTTATGTGTCCAGTTCAAACAGAGAACTTGCGAGGTAAGAAATATATCTTTGTATGTGTTGACGATTTTTCCAGGTATGCATGGGTGGATTTTCTATGGGAAAAATCTGAAACCTTTCGCAAACTGTGTTTGCGGATCACCACTGGAAAAGGTAATGAGAAGGTCATTCGAATAAGAAGTGATCACGGTACGGAATTCAAGAATCAATATTTTTCTGATTACTGTGTCGATCATGGCATCTCTCACGAGTTTTCTGCTCCCAAAACACCACAACAAAATGGTGTTGTAGAAAGACGTAACAGGATGTTGCAAGAGATGGCGCGAGTTTTCTCTCATGACTTTGACGAAATGTGTGCACCTGTAGCTAGGATGGAGTCAATAAGACTATTACTTGTCATTGCTTGTGTTTTGCACTTCAAACTGTTTCAGGTGGATGTGAAAAGTGTTTTTCTCAACGACATCTTACAGGAAGAAGCGTATGTAAAGCAACCCAAAGGGTTTGTTGATCCTCATTATCCTACATACGCGTATAAACTGAAGAAAAAATTATATGGCCTCAAACAAGCACCTCGTGCTTGGTATGAGAGACTCACAAAGTTTCTGCTGGAAAAGGGCTATGCATGAGGGGGAGTAGACAAAACACTGATCGTGAAACACTTCAACACAGGATTGTTGATTGCTTAGATCTACATGGATGATATTGTGTTTGGCTCTACGTCCAAAAACAAAGTCGAAGATTTTGTCGAACAAATGGAACTTGAATTTGAAATGAGTATGGTAGGAGAACTAACATACTTTCTTGGTTTGTAGGTCAAGCAGTGTCAAAGTGGAATATTTATTTCACAAGAAAAGTATGCCCGCAACTTGGTCAAGAGGTTTGGCATGGCCAATACCAAAATAATTCGGACATCTATCAGTACTACCACCAAGCTAGCTAAGTGGGAGAATGAAAAAGCTATCGATCCAACACTATATCGCAGCATAATTGGAAACCTCTTGTATTTAACTACTAGCCATCCTAATATCTGCTTCAGTGTTGGTGTGTGTGCACGATACCAGTCGGATCCGAGGGAATCTCATCTCAAAGTAGTAAAACGCATCGTTAAATATGTGTCTGGCACTGCTAGTTTAGGTATTTGGTATACTGTGGATACTAACACTAATTTGGCTGGCTACAGTGATTTTAACTGGGTAGGGAATGTCGATGATCGGAAAAACACTACTGGGGGTTGTTTTTACGGTGGCAACAATCTCGTATCAAGGTACAGTAAGAAACAGACTTCCATATCCTTAAGCACCATTGAGGCAGAATACATAGCAGTTGGAAGTTACTATGCGCAACTACTATGGATGAAGCAGATGCTTGCAGACTATGGTATTGGTAATCAATCACTCACTGTTTACTGTGATAATATGAGTGCTATCAATATTTCAAAGAACCCTATTTAACACTCTTGTACTAAACATATTGATATTAGGTACCATTTCATACGAAATTAGTGGAAACAAAACAAGTTGTACTTGAACATGTTGTGACTAAGAATCAACTGGTAGACATTTTCACTAAGGCTCTCGATGCAGTGAGATTCGAAGCAATGCGCAAAGCCTTAGGCATTTGCACACTCTGACTGTGACACTCACAGGGTAACACAGTGAGATTACACTGATATAATGTTACTTACACTGTGTTCTAACTATATGGTATAGGTACCTCTCTTGCACCACTTGAGCAAGCTTGCTGCTACTTTACATACAACGAAGTCCGAGTACTGATAAGATGTATTAAGCTTGTGACTCTGGAATATTTCCAATCTTGGACATTAATCAATATGCAAAGTTTTGAAAAAAAAATACAAAAAAGGGAAGGACCTTGCACTTAGATTTGAACTGATTCGGACAATTACTGTATTGTGCAAATTTCAAGGTCAACACTACTGAGACAACCTAGAAAAAGCGACATTGTGCTACATAGAAATGCACAAGAGTGAAAGCTATAAGGACGAACAAGGTGTATAGTAAGCTGATTAGTCGAGCGGGTAGTTTGAACAACTGTTACAGCTGATCTATCACTTGATTTCGTTGTCCACTATATGGCACAACCCAATCACAATTCACACACACACCCTGTTCATACTTGTTAACACTCATGGGTAATGAATGTTATGTCTTTGAATCAGATATTCTTATAGGGCCCCATGGGTTGTTCACACTTTGTGTGCATGAACCTAGGCATTATATGTGTCTCACGATTGAGTACTGTGACAGGTCTGTTTAGTTTTCTCTCACCAAGGCATAATCACAGGTAGTACATTGCTTACAACCAAAAATTTGGGCACCAAAATTATCTTATCTTAAAAAGCGGGATTTTTTTTTAATTTTCTTGGCAGTTGCAGAGACAGGCGGTGCGTGATTCACTTTCCTACGTTCCAACCATTTTGCATTTAATGACGACACCACTATCTTTCTCTCTCTTTCCTACGATTCTTTTGTCTGATCGTGTGCCCTAAAATCTTGTTTCCACTAATCTTCTCTCTATTGAGTCCTCTCTATATAGGTCGATGGTTCGCCGATCAGCTCGAATCAGTGGAAATCAAAACCCATCAAAGCAAACGAGCCAGGAATTAATCAAACACCCATAACAATACACGATTTTTTTTCATCCTCAAAATCCATGGCGACTTGTTCGCAGTCCTCTGAAGAGAGCTCCAGTGACCCATTGGTCCTTCAGCGCCGATCACGAGTATCTTCCCTGCCCTCAAGGGAGTCTTCTCCGAAACCCTCTCTAGTGGCCTATAGTGGGTCCGACAGCGAACATAGCTTACCTATCCAAACTCCACTGGCGCCATCACCGTCCATCAAAGAGATGCCCAAAGCAATCGAGACTGACACGATTTTTAACTTTTCACAAACATCTACACCAGCCAAACCTTCTCCAACTACCACAGTAGATCCATCTACCTCCATACACTTCCACAGTCCCTAGCGGCAATACCCATGACATCATCCATCAAAGACGAGTCTTTCCTGCAAACTGATGAAAAAACAAATGCTTAAGATCCCGCTGTTCTACACTCCAAGCAGACAGGTCCATGGATTAAACATGGGATCAGGTGCAGCAAGTGTCTCAGAAGATTGTCTCCATCAGGATCAAAATGAGGCAACGTTGCCGAAGCTAGCGACGATTCTCTATAGCTAGATCTCACTGAAGCCCACTCTGACAAATTTTTCCTATCGATCAACAAAGAGTGATTTGCGCGATTGGCTATCAAAGGTTTCTTGACCGAGAAGATGGTCATGTCAGCCGACCAAGCCAGTTACCAAGGGTAAGATTTCTCTCGACAAAGTGGCGTCGGAATTGATTGGGTATAAAACTAAGTAGCCAGGAGACAGTTTGGATGCCTCGTTTCTCACTACCAAATACGCTGCTCTCCACAAAATTGTGATTCAGAATGTCTATCCTACTTCCCATAATACTACTGTTAATGCTCACACAACCACTGTAATATATCACCTTGACACTGGTGATGGCTTTGATCTAGAAGAAATTATCTTCAACAGAGTAGCCCGAGAAGCAGGACTCAAGACAAATAACAAGCTATTGTCATATCCTTCTCTACTCTATGCATTTTTATCTGCTAATCGGACATTTGAGTCAAATGTAAATTTTTTTTACAGGTTTCTGAATCTCTCACCTTTAGTGCTAAATATGTACAGGGTACGCGATTGGTTGAAGTGGATTTACCCAAAGACTCCAGAGTTCAAGGAGAACTCAATGTCAAATCCAAGTCCACCATAGTGAAGACCTCTACTAAGCCAGTTAAAAGCAAAGTCCAACCAGCCTAATCACCACAGGTTGACGATCCTGCCTCACACATAAGTGGTGAGGCTTGACTCCCTGCCACTGTGAAGACTCTACGCCAAGCTTTGGCTGCTCAAGAAAAGCTGATTCAGGATATGCTTGATGGCCAAAGAGACATTACTGAAATGTTTCACGAAGTTCTGACTTATCTGCCTCCTTCTCATGATAATTGATGACATTGTCTTTATGGCCTTTGTGCCAATGATACATTTTTTTTTCTCTTCTCATTGTCTTAATAGGTTTGTGGCCCTAATACTCATTTTCTTGTTATTTTTCCTATTGATTGCCTCTAATAATCTTTGCTTAGAAAGTCATTATCCTAACCCTCATAGTGTAGGGTCTATTTGCTGTTGCTATCTGCTTATTATTTTTTGCAGGTTTGGATTGTGGCTGAAAGCTCACTAGTGTTGGGCCTTCGAGCCCCTTTGTCCTTGGTTTGTGGAAAAAAAAGGGAGAAAATTCAATTGGTTGATTTGTTTACGAAATTATTGTTTACTAGTTCTCTATTGTGGTTTGTTCAAATGAATCATGAATTTCTTCGTTTGCAGCTTCATTCTTACAGTTGCAGGTATTGCAGGTACTTAGAATGGTTTTGCCAAAAACAAAGCCAAAAGGGGAGCTTGTTAGCCGCTTCCAACTTTAGCCCGAGTTTAAGGGCAATTTGCACTATTTTAATTGTCTTTATTTTTGGCAACACAAATCTTGGTTTGGTAAAAGATTGTGCAGGATTTATCTTATATGGAAAAAGATCAATTTGTTGCAACTGTAATTATGCTGAGACATTTTTGATAAAGCCAATAAGATTCTGATTGAGCAAATCCTTGATTTAGCAAATATGTGGAGATTGACTTGGGTAAAGACTCCTACAAAGGTCAATAATGCTCACGGATGCTTGGAGCCCAGGATTACACACTTACACCTATATATACCGATGATCTCACAAGAATGAAGGTGTGACAAATGACGGAGAGCAAAGTCTAGATCTTGCAAGGGATGTACTGTGTTTATCGAGTCTGTTTGTGTAAACATTGTCGTAAGAGTTTGCTTTAGAACTGTGAGCGCACTGAGCATATTTTGTTTATGAACACTCTATTCATTTGTCTCGTTAATCATCCTTCGGGAGAAGGAGGTGAGTATTCAGGAGAATACGCTAAGTCGAGGGGATCTCGCTAGGTTGTAAATCCTTAAGTGGATTAGATGGTCAAGACGGTGAGGGTTACAAGGGAGTTGTCAATCACATAAGTCCATTGACTATTGTAACAGTGAAAACATCTAGTGGATTGCCTATTTTTGACTAGGGATTCGTCACGTGGTTTTTTCCCAGTTGAGTTTTCCACGTTAAAATACTGTGTGTACATTACTTATTGTCTTTTCATTTGGTTCACTGTATGAATAAAGTGTATCAATGTAATTGATCCACTGGTTACTGAGTTCTATTTGCAAACGTGTTTAATTGTTTAAATGCACAATCGAACACGAAGTTGGAAACTGGTTTTCAGCCTAGATCTTTATTTGTTTTGGAATTAAACTATAAATTGTGAATGTTTTACTATTTCACATTTAATCGCATAAGATCCTGAATGTTAGGTTCCGCCATGTTCGAAGAAATTTTTGAATATGTTTCATGCTAGCCTATATCATTTTCTTTCAATAGTATCAGAGGCACTGTGAATTAAACATGGGATAATTAGAATAGTTTAGTTCTAGATGGATAGAAACAAAGATATATATTATGAACACTAAAAAAATTCAGATTTGTTTTATGCTTTTGATGCATGAATTTTTGTGTTCTTATTAGTTTTTACGTTAAGAAGAGTTAATTGCTTATAATTAATTCTTGTGTGATTTTAAATTAGAATTGTACTTGAAATAAATTACTTGTTTAGTAAGTAGTTTATAAGGATACAATTGAAACCATTTTAAAACTCCCTATAAAATAGAAATTTTATGAAAAACAAGTTTTCTTGATATTTTGCTTTAAAGTTTTTGCATACCATAAAGATAATATTAAATCTGAATTAGGTTATGGAATTGGAATGAACAACTTACCATAATCCAATATAACCTAGAACTATAACAAATGAAAACGTGGGCCTCATGGACATGCACGGACACGTGAGTTCATAGAAGAGAATATCAAAGTAGAGGATGAAAGCTCTTTGTTTCAGGCATGTGGTTCATCTAAACAAAAGGTTAAATTGTTCTTGTTTCGTTCTTTGTAAGATGTATGTCTAGATCTTTGTTTGTTTTAGAATTAAACGATAAACTGTTAATGTTTTAATATTTCATGTTTAATCTCATAAGATCGTGCATGATAGGTTTTGCCATGTTCATAGAAATTTTTGAATATGTATCATCCTAACCGATATCGTTCCTTCATATAGAATCCATGTCATTGTGTGATGGAGTAATCACTCCCTTGGGATAATCCGGAAGGTCATCTAAGTCTAAGCTTAGTGGTATATTAAATATTTGGCTTGAGGGTCTCTCCCTAAATCAAGTGTTCCACATTAAGAATATAACCAATTTCCCAGAAACTTCTTAACAACAATCAAGTAGAAAGACAACACTACTCGTTATAACAATTCAATATAACACTTACAAGATAATTGTCCCACCGTGCGCTCTCAAGATTAGAGCTTCAATGGCTTCTGGACTTACAAGAAGAATACAAGAAAGAAAGACTAACTTAGGATTGTGTTTGGAGTTGTATTGTGGATGAAAATGATGAACTAATGCATGCCTATTTATAGAATTCAGCTAGCCCGCCATAAGAGACTTTCCTATCAAACATTTCAATCTTGGTTGGCTTTACCAACCATGTTCAAAGTATTAGCCACCCATATTTATCACATGGGTGGCTACAATTAACCACATGGGTGGCTAGCATCCAAGTCAACTTCTAGGAAGTTTCCTTTGGTCAAATTGGCTAACTTTAGCATTGCATCATCCCGACGTCATCTTAGGTAATTCCAAATTCCCGAACTTCTTTCTTGTAGCCATCGCGATCTCTTTTGACCTCATCGACGTTTAAGTCGCAATCATTAATTTATGCTATCATATAATTAACGATACTTATTATGAAGAGGTGGATATTGACATATATCAACACCCCCCTCAATGTTCACCTCATGTTGACTAAGCTATTGGGCCAATACCCAATGTTTGAAGATGCTTGCTCAATTGGATGCTCCCTAACGCTTTAGTGAAGATATCTGCACAATTATCTTCTGTAGGGCACTACTCCATGTAGATTTCACCTTCCTCGATCAGTTCCCTCACATAGTGATACTGAATCTCTATGTGTTTTGTTCTAGCATGAAATACCGGATTCTTTGACATGGCTATACAACTCTGACTGTCACATTTCAACATTGTTGCTTCCTCTATTGGAATGCCAATATCAGTCATGATGCGTCGTAGCCAAACAGCTTCACAGGATGCTACACAAGCAGCCTTGTATTCTGCCTCCGTTGATGAAAGTGCAACGGTGGGTTGCTTCTTACTAGCCCATGAGATGACTCCACCACCGAATGTGAATACGTAACCTGTAACAGATTTTCTTGAGTCAATATCACCAGCCCAGTCTGAGTCACAGTACCCAGATAAAGTATCTCCAGACGTGTATGATATCCCATACTCCAGCGTGCCTTCTGAGATATTTGAGGATCCGCATCCCTGCTTGCCAGTGACTTTGTTTCGGTTTATTTGAAAACCGACTAAGAACTCCTACAGTATAACTAATATCAGGTCTTGTGTTACAAAGGAAGATTAAACTTCCCACCAACCTTCTGTAGAGCTTGTTATCAACTTGTTCTGAAGGATCGTCAATTGATAACTTTGTATTCACTTCCATCGGGGTGACAACTGGTTTGCACTCGGACATACCAAATGCAGTCAGAAGCTCATGAGCATATCGTTGCTGCGAGATGAAGATAGTATGAGGTTTTTGCCACACCTCGATTCCCAAGCAATAATGAAGAAGACCAAGATTTGTCATTTCAAATTCTTGGCTCAACCATTCTTGCGTCTTCCGAATATTATCTTCATGGTCACCAGTGATTACAAGATCATCCACATATAGGACTACAATTACCTTCTTTCCTTGTTCACTTAGAACATACAAGTTGGCCTCTAATTTGCTTCTACAGAAACCATGTTGCAAGAAGAAAGAGTCTATACGTTTGTACCAAGCTCGTGGTGCTTGCTTTAACCCATATAAAGCCTTTTTCAATTTGCAGACTTTTTCTTCTTCACCTGGTATTTGGAAGCCAGGGGGTTGTGCAACGTAGACTTCTTCTTCTAGTTGCCCATTAAGAAAAGCTGACTTGACATCCATTTGATGTACAATCCATTCATAATGCGCGGCAGCTGCAACAACTAGCCTGATTGTTGACATTTTTGTTGTTGGAGCAAAGGTTTCATATACATCGAAACCTTCGACTTGCGAAAATCCTTGTGCTACAAGGCGTGCCTTGTATTTTTCAAGACTTCCATCTGCCTTGTACTTCACTTTCCAGATCCATTTGGTGCCGATAATTTTTCTGTTCGGTGGCTTTTCAACGATCACCCAAGTATCATTTTTCATGATACTATCATACTCGGCTTGCATAGCTGCTCTCCAATTTGGATCTGACATGGCTTCTTCCACAATTACCGGTTCTTTTACCGTCTTGATGATTTGGGTCATCAAAGCCATGTTTACTAGTTGTTGTCCTGATCTGTTCTGCTCCTCTATTCTCTTTGATCGTCTTAGTCCATCAAGACGTGGACTATTATCAGTAATTCCTGGATTTCTTCCATCAAAGAGCTGTTGGAACCACTTCGGTTGTGGCTTCCTTATGGGTACAACAGGTTGGTCTTCAGTCTCCTCATCATTAGAGACTTCTTCATTGTTCAACGGTCGTTGTTCAGGCACTTGGTAGATTACTTCATCGGTTGATGACGAAATGGCAGGACCGCTATCCTCCATCGAGTGTGATCTTTCATTAAACACCACATCTCGACTTATGATCACCTTCTTGGCCTCTACATCATAGAGTTTGTATGATTTAGACTCTTCACTATATCCCAAGAAAATGCCCTTCTTGCTCTTGTCATCCAATTTCTTTCGATTTTCATTTGGAATGTGTACAAAACACTCACACCCAAATTTTCTTAAATGAAACACAGAAGGTTTCGTACCATAATAAGCTTCATTAGGAGTCTTATCGTTGAGTGCCCTAGTTGAGCACCGATTGAGGATATATACCGCTGTGTTGACTGCTTCAGCCCAGAATGTGTCAGGTAGGCCAGCACATTTCAACATGCATCGAGCCATTTCTACAATTGTTCGATTTCTTCGTTCCACAACTCCATTTTGTTGTGGTGTGTATGGAGCAGTCAATTGGCGCTTAATCCCAAGCTTGTTGTAGTAGTTGGTGAACTCTGTAGAACATAATTCCCCCCCACGATCGGTACGAAGTTTTTTCAACTGAGTTGTGTTCTCATTTGTCATAAGTTTGTGCCACACTTTAAACTTTTCAAGAGCATCAGCCTTGTCCCGAAGGAAGTACACCCACATCTTCCTACTATAATCGTCGACTAACAGCATAAAGTAGGAAGATCCTCCCAACGTCGTGGTAGTCATTTTTCCGCAGAGGTCAGCATGTACCAACTCTAGAGGAGCCTTTGATCGGTTATGACTCTCTTTGGGAAATGACTGTCTATGTTGCTTGCCCAGCATACAAGCTTCACATGGTCCTTCAACTTCTTCAATTGAAGGCAAATCGGCCACCATCTTCTTCTTTTGCATTTCCTTTAACACAGGATAGGAAATGTGCCCGAATCTTTCATGCCAAAGTTGACTTGTTTTGGCATCCACGACGGCAGAAAGAGAGCTGATTTCGTAAAGGTTATTTTTGCGAATACCTTTACTTACTATATTTTGACCCTTGTCAAGAATCAAAACTTCCGTCTTCTTGAACCGCACTTCTAGATCATTATCTGTAATAGTAGCTACAGATAGCAAATTTCTGGTGATTTGGGGTACAAAGAGTACGTTGGATAGCTTCTTGCTTCCTCCATCTTTAGACACGAGCGAGATGATTACAGTGCCCTCAACGGGACACCTAGCATTATTCCCGATGATAATATTCATTGGTTCTTGTAGAGGTTTTATGGAGTCATATAACTCCTTCTTGCTGGTCATGTGTCGGGAAGCTCCACTATCTAACACCCATGTACTTGTTTGATGTACATGTGCGCTAGTACACGTTTCTTCCGATACATCTGTTACAGTAAACAGATGCACTTCTGTTTCAGCCGTATTGGCAGATTCTTTATTTCTCCAATTTGGCTTTAAAGTTCCGTTCTTCTCGTCATGGATTCGTTTCCTACAATCTTTGACAACATGACCTTTCTTATTGCAGTAGTAGCACGATCTAGAGAACGTATTCTTCTTTGCTTTCTTCTTTTCTTCTTGGTTACTCCTCGCCTTGGCTGTAAAGGCAGAGTCGAGTTGATTTTCTCTGCTTCTCAGCCTCATCTCCTCCTCCATCAACATGACAGTGAATTCTTCAAATGTCAAAGGAGGAATGCGAACTTGTGTATTGAGTGCTGTCACAAGGCCGTCAAATTTTGGAGGCAACACTCTAATGCACCTTCGAGCTAGTTCCTCGGTTGATTTGGCAATACCAACTGCAGTCATTTGATCACGTAGGTTTTTCATCCTACTGATAAATGACTCAGCTGCTTCATCTTCACTTAATCTCTCAGCAGCTAACTGATTCTCCAAGTTCTGAATTCGAGTCTGGTTCCTTGTTTCATACTGATTTCTCAGTATGTTCCAAGCTTCAGTTGCCTTGGTTGTGTGTTGAATTAGAGTAAGGACGGAATCTTGAACACTTGTTACAATTGCACAAAGTGCATCAGCATTTCGTCTCCTCCATTCTTTGACAAGCTGAGGATCTGGAGGTGTGACCTTTTTTGTGTCATCTTCAGCACGGACTGCAACTAGTTCTGCATCTGTGCCTCACACTGTATCAAGGAGTTCGTAGGAGTCCAGAACTTTAGTGATTTTGAACTTCCACAAAAGATAGTCCGTGCCATCAAGCTTTCCTTCTGTGAAGGTAGGGGGACGGATACGAATTGTCGGTACTAAACCGGAACTAGAACTGGTAGAAGAAGAACTAGCACCTTGAGTAGTCATAGTTGTTGAGCTTTACTAGACAAGATTGTTGTTAAGAGCCCTTTAAGCTCTTGATACCATGTAAGAATATAACCAATTTCTCAGAAACGTCTTAACAACAATTAAGTAGAAAGACAACACTACTCGTTATAACAATTCAATATAACACTTACAAGATAATTGTCCTACCGTGCGCTCTCAAGATTAGAGCTTCAATGGCTTCTGGACTTACAAGAAGAATACAAGAAAGAAAGACTAACTTAGGATTGTGTTTGGAGTTGTGTTGTGGATGAAAATGATGAACTAATGCATGCCTATTTATAGAATTCAGCTAGCCCGCCATAGGAGACTTTCCTATCAAACATTTCAATCTTGGTTGGCTTTACCAACCATGTTCAAAGTATTAGCCACTCATATTTATCACATGGGTGGCTACAATTAACCACATGGGTGGCTAGCATCCAAGTCAACTTCTAGGAAGTTTCCTTTGGTCAAATTGGCTAACTTTAGCATTGCATCATCCCGACGTCATCTTAGGTAATTCCAAATTCCCGAACTTCTTTCTTGTAGCCATCGCGATCTCTTTTGACCTCATTGACGTTTAAGTCGGAATCATTAATTTATGCTATCATATAATTAACGATACTTATTATGAAGAGGTGGATATTGACATATATCAACAAATAGATGGTTATTTTACTGATTAGATGTCTCAAGGCAAGGATTCAATCAAGAGAGAAATAGTACAAGGTAAATAATCTTTCTTGATTGTGAGTGTTACATGGAGGGACATTTTGGTCATTTTACCTAGTAGGTCAATGACAAAGGTCATACATAGTATGATAGGCTTATGTGGATAACAGTATTCATCCTAGAGTACAATCGTAACATTTTAGTAAAATAAGTTAAGGTTGAATGGTTGAAATATTTCTAGGGGCTCGCAATGGGCATTTTTGTCATTTCAGGAGGCAGGGTGTTTACGTATTTTGGTCCCTTATCTAGCCTATTTCTTGTTTAGTGCTATTATTTTTTTTGATAGTTTTCCATGAGTCCTGGAGTTTCCAAATATAGAATCCTAATACAACTAGAAGTCTAAGTTAGAAAGGACTTTCCATTTTGGTAGTAGAGTTTCCTAATTAGACTATTGAGCTCATTATGGAAGCTTGCTAGAACAGATTTGGCATCTTGGCACAAAGAGAAGAACTAGGCATATGGAGAGAGATTAAAGGGGTTTATGAGACCAAGAGAAGGGATAAGAAAGGACAACTAAAGTCCTAGGAACATAGAAGTGTCCAAGTAAAATCCTAACAAGATTATGACAATTATTCTTCCCTTTTTTGATTTTTGATTATGCTTTTATCATATCTATATAAGGACCTCTCTCCTACCATTCTAGGTGCCTCACACACGTCCCATAAGACAAGAGAAAAATAAGCTCTCTCTTCCACTCTTATTCCACAAGCAGGAAGAAGGAAAAACAGGAAGATTGAATCCCACAATTCAATCTAGTTTTAGTAAGCAAGGAATAAGGTTATAGGGAAAAAGGCCATTGGGATATCCTCTCTCTAGGCGTGTAGAACAATATTTTTTTTAATTTTTATTTGGTAAGTTCTAAGCTAATGAACTGAGCTAAAATTCAACTAGTGCTTAATTTTTTATCTTTGCATGATTATGATAGTATACAAGTTTTTGTTTATGCATCTGTGTAAATTATGTGGTTTGATCCATACTTTGCATGCTATTAGTTTTTGCTACGTTTAAATCAGTTTTTGAACTTAGTACTATCTAGGTAGTATGCACCTTCAGTGGTATAAGAGCCACACCATAGTAATACATGAGAATTACGATATATGTATATGATAATCATGTAGTGAAAACTCGATGGTGGTGAGTTTTAAGGTTTAACTGCTTGCTGAAATTTTTTGCTTAATATGTTATAATGTGTGGATGATCATATTATTTGCACAGTTAATTCTCTTGCAGCATGTATTAGCCCCTTTGGATGGTTCACATGCATGTTGTGTATGTATTTATTAAATCTAGTTAAAATTTGATGTGAAATTACTGGTTTATATAATAATAGGCATCTTGTAATTATTTTAAATGTTAGATTGGATGATGTAACTTCCTTAAGAAGCATAGGAGAATGGATGTAACTGTTTTAGACTAGGATTATATTTTTTTCCTAGACATTGTAAAAATTTTCAACCCAGCATGAGCTTCTATTCGTGCACACTTTCCTAAGCGCGTGAGGAATGGTCAACGTGTGGTTAAAGTGGTCATTCAACAGGAGTTGACTTTGTGGTGTGATTTTGCAAGCCCGTGAAGATTAGGGGTCAAATTTGAAATTTGACAAATCTATATGGAGCCATCAAAGAAAGGAGAAAATTAATTATATTTAATTTTTTATTTTTATACATATTTACATTTAATTCCTTTTATCAAATGTATGGATAATTGTATGTCACATAGAAACATGTCCACCAATAGGATTTAAAATTGACAAATACTGATTGACTTAGGCTATGGATAGTTAAGAATTAATGAATCACAACTTAGATTAATTATAATCTAAGGATTAATTAATTCTTAAATTATTAACTTAAGTAGGCCTTACCTATCGATTTTATAAGTCGATATTATGTAATATGATTTTAAAGTATACTCAAAAGGTTTTAAACAAAGGTTACCATATTCAATTGTGTTTAGGCCAAGCCCATATACTAGAGAATATTATTAGCCCAGATTTGTTCAGGCGAAAACTTAGAATTTAAGTATTAAAGAAAATCATATATAAAAAACCTTTTTGATTAAATAATCAAGTGAGATAGGTGACTAGAAAGCCCCAAGACTTTTCAATTTTGGTTTGTACTAATAAATGGTATCACCTCGCTTTATCATGCGGTTTGCTCCCTATAGAGGGTGATATTTCATTTAGATATTAGTGGACGAACTCAACGTGGACGTTCATAAAGAAATTGTTAGTGAGTTCAGTCTTCCTAACAATGGAGTTCTTCACTAAAGATCACTTTATAGGATGTAGACAAGAGTCATTACCCCACGGAGGGATTAAGTCAAAGACATTCTAGGGAATACCATAAAAGAATAGTAATTTACTCGACTCTAGAAGAAATAGTGTTTTGTTGAATAATTGTATTCTAGAAAAAGCCAAATTACTCAGTGATTGGGTCATCATTTGAATAGTGTCTATCTAGACAAAAATGACAACCCAAACATTGTGGAGGCTTGACTCAATGTTACTACAATCTTGGCCATTCTAACAATGGAATGATTGTGAGGAGATTGCGACTTTAATACATTAAAGTAGTCTAAAGGCTCAACTATTAAGGCAAAAAGTTCTATGTACAAGTGTCTTTCCATTTTTCACATTTTACATGATAAACTTGCATTACACATGAATGTTCTAATTATTACTATATATGTTTCCAAAAAATACTAGTTTTTTTCAGCCTATTGGACAATATTCTCAAGGAAAATAAGTTGATTAGCCCAAATTTTGTGGACTGAAAAAAGAAATTGGATATAGTACTCAAAGCCAAAGGGTATAAATATATCTTAGCCCAACCTCGTCCTTTAATGCTAACCCATTCTGATTTTCATCAGTAAGAAGAAGGCAAACGATGGAGGAGAGCCAATAATATGGCCATAGGCTGTATCTTGACTTCTGTGTTTAATACTCTACAGTCTCAGCATATGAAAATAAACATAGTGTCATATATACTAACCTCATTAGATGTTTAATGTGAGGTAATGACATCTAGGATGACAGGGGATATTGTCAGACTTTATGTTCTCAAGATGATGGACCTTCTTTCAATAGCCACAATCCTAGGAGCTGATATCAATCCTGCTAGCCAAGTAGATCTAATTCTTGACACTCTATTAGAGAGCCTCCATTAAATCAAACTCATTCACAAAATGGGCAGATTGAACCTCTCACCCACGCAACTTATGGTGGGGCTCCAGGAAGTAGAGAAGTTGATGAAAATTCAAAAGAAGGTTAGAATAGTAACCAATAAGAAGGGTACATGTAATAAGCCCACAGGAAAGTGCTTTAAGTGTATATTAAAAGGGCACTAGGGGAAGAATTGTCCTAAGTACCTTGTTGCAAGCAAAACAAGAATATCATTTTCCTTTTATACTTAAACATGTTTGGTGGTTGATTCTACGAACTCTTGGATAGTAGACATAGGAACCACTAACCATATTCACAATTCATTACAGGTTTTCAAATAATGCGAATGTTTGAGATATTAGAGTTTTCTCTGAGAGTTGGTGTAAGAGCAAAAGTATGAGCTGCTACTGTTGAGATGTTTTACTCTTTTTAAAAGTGATAGGATATTAGTTTGGAACAATTGTTATTATGTTTTGGATTTTTTCAATAATTTAATTTCCGTTTCTCAACTTTTAAACAATGATTATGCAGTTTTTTTCCATTGTGGTGTCGACATCAGTAGAAATGGTAGCACATTTTTTTTTGGTAGATTACTTAATAGCTTGTTTTACATATACGTCGTAACATCTTCATTGCGCAACATATAGCATGAAAGCTCGTCTTCCAGTAATAAGAAAAATGTTACTTCAACCAATGATACTTAATTATGACACTTATGTTTAGGACATATTAGCCTGAACTGGAGTAAGAGATTGATCAAGGATGGGAATCTAAGCTCATTAGATCTTGAACAACTGCCTCAGTATGAATCATGTCTTAAAGGAATATTGACCAAAAGACCATTTTTTCTAAGGGACAGATAGCCAGTGAAGTATTCAAATTGGTACACAAATGTTTGTGGTTCACTAAGCATACCAACTCGAGGATTTTATGAGTATTTCATCACTTTCATAGATGACTAAATCAAAATTCATCCCACATACCCACTACAAATGAATTAGGACTTATATTAGCAGTACTATTACATGCAATAACAGTGCTTTTGTTTGTGCATGAGTTATAGCTGTCTGCTTTGACAGTTCTAATTAGCATTAAGAACTCTTTAAGATAGTTGATTGTTTAGAAGTAGGTTGGTAATTTATTCAATAAATCAGAGGGTTGATGTCTTTATACCCAATTGAAAATTTTAATGCTAACCAATTATTGTTCAATCTTGTTTCATTTGTCTTCCTTACTTGGCTCTCCATATACATTAGTTGCAGTTAGATAATTTTGGTTGAGAATGTGTTTGCAAAAAGGATAATTTTGCTTGATAATTTTACTTGTCTTTCCATATACATTAGTTGTAATTACACCTTTTACTTTATTGGTTTTGTTATTATAGATATAACAATGGATAAACGTTTGATGACAAAGCCACAATATAGCAGTCAATACCTTATTGGCTTGGAGAAATTTTTAGATTTTGCATTCAATCATAGTGGTACACCTAGTGGGAATATTTTGTGCCCTTCTGTTAGGTACACCAATCGTTTATGGTAAAATCGTGATGATGTGAGGGATCAAGTAGTTTGCAAAGGGATGATGTCGTGGAGAAAATTTTGTAAATGATGATGATGATGATGATCTAGACCCACCACACGATAGTCCACTTGAAGAGCATTGTGATATGCACGACTTAGTGAGGGATGCATTCAGGATTCATGACATATTAAATGCAATGAACGAAAATGTAGAAGGTGAAGAAAGTAACGAGGTTGAGGGTAATGGTGATCTTGATGTTGAGCCTCACATTCAAACTGAAGATTGTCCTCATGAAAAAACTACGAGATTCTTTAAATTCTTCCAAGAAGGTAATCGTGAACTTTATCCTGGATCCAAATCAACGATATTGTCATTTATAATCTAACTCAAGCACTTAAAATCCTACTACAAATGGAGTGGAAAATAATTAGCATGTTTCTTAAATTCTTGAAACAATAATTTCCAGAATCAAATATTCCTAAGACTTTATATGAAGCAAAACAAATGCTTTGGGTTTGGGGTATGAAAATATTAATGTATGCCCAAATAATTGTATGTTGTATCGGGGTCATAGAGCAGCGTAACAATCCTGTCATGTTTGTAATTGTTCTTGTTGGCCACAGGACCATGATGTTAATGGCGGAAGACACATAAAGAAGAAGACTGCTTGTAAAGTTATGAGATACTTTTTGCTAATCCCGAGGTTACAAAGATTGTATTTGTCATCAAAGACATCTTCTTCAATGATATAGCATGACACAAATGACATAATTTTAAGGCATCCTGCCTATTCATATGCGTGGAAGGCATTTGATCAAAAATATCTTGATTTTGCTAGTAATCCTCGTAATGTTAGACTTGCATTAGCTAGTGATGGTTTTAATCCATTCAGATTGATGAGCAATGCATACAACATGTCACGCCCCAGCTCGACCCCACCTACAATCAGTCAGGACGCAACGTAATTTCGGCAGTATAACGACAGTAATTAAGACACCAAAGCTCTAAACCAACCTCTCAGAACATCATACAATCAAACTCCTCAACCAAACAACAATCAATTCCTCAATACCATTAACAACATACAACATAACCATATTATACAACAATTATTCTTAGACGATCCATTCATAGATATACGCCTTCGTTCCAACATAATACCTTAACTTTAACATACATATCAAAGTAGATTATAAACCAATTTAGTAATTGAAACAAGGTCAAAAGAAGACTACTAAACCATTATACATCAGTCTTTATACTAAGGTAGGTTTTACAATACATCATATTACAATAACTATAAACAATCTCATGGCAAAGACTCTTACACATAAGACTCGTCCACGTAAGGCACATTTTCCCCTTCTGGAGGCACGTACCTGAAATCTTGCGAAAAGACACCTGTATGCATACAATAATAGAGAGTGAGCTTATATAAAACAAGCTCAGCGAGGATTCGATAGATCTCTAACAGTATTTACTATATTCCTTGGAAATGATCCTTTGAGCAAGTAAACACACAAATAAACATCAATACAATATAAACACATAACTATAATGACCAATCAATAAAGGATACTCAATTTGGTGTAGCTCCAAACGCCATCACGATCTCAACCATTCTTCTTGTAACTCCCCATTACTCACGCACCCGAGGTACCTCACTAGCCCCTCCCTCCATGACACCTCCGTCATACGAGCTGGGGGTAGTCTCTGGTAGTCATGCCGTTATCAACCCGACAGCCCGATGCTGCCCGAGAGGTGGCACACACATACCAAGACTCAACAATAATAATAAACATCATTCACAGGAAGACAATCTAGCAGAATTGCTTATCTCCCGGTTCATCAATCATCAATCAATAATCATCCATTTCCATCAATGTAACATCAATATAATTATCAATATAACATCAATATTTAATTAAACAACTTAACATGCATGAAACACATAATCTAACCCTAGTCTAACCATTAACAACTCACAATTCAATCACTCAAATACCACCCAATCAACTAAAGGCTCAATTCAACAATTTAAAGAAAGACAACCTAAACTTCAACTAATCATATCTTACATTCTACTAATCCAAACAACTCCAAATCAGTTTCAAACACTCACTCATTCAATAAACTACATTATCCCTCTCGGAAACCAACCAAGACACATCAAAATCAAGCCCAACAACCCTAAAACCTCAATGCACCTAGGCTGAAATTTTTGAATTTTCACCCAAACATCGCAATCAAAAATTCGGCATTATAATGGCGTTACCACGTAATTAACAAACTTTTAGAAATCGACGGCAATCGATTCCAACCTCAAAAACTCAAGATAATCATCAAATGGCTAATTAATCAATTTTTAATACCCGAAAATAAATAATTTCGCTACAGTGGTTCAAATCTCGTAGTAATACACATAAACAATCCCTAGCATGTGCTGACCAATAATATAACTTTAAATTAACATCTAACAGTTCAAAATGCAGTTATGAGCAAAAACATAAAATATGACTTTTGAGATCTAGAGTTTTTCTCTCACCTTTGATGCGATATAAGCCTAGATATGCATGCAATGCGTGCCCAACAAGCGGAATCCAACTCGGCATGAAGTTCTACGGACAAAACCTAAATTTTTCTATGAAAATTTGCTTTGAAAACCTTTGAAATTTCTTTCTCTTTTCTCCCTTGAAGCTCTCAGCTATGTGTGTTTTTTTTGAGTGTGTTTTGTGTTGTGTTTTGTGTGTGTTGATGATATTATGCATATAAAGGCTTGGTCAAATAAAAAAATGCAAAGTCAAAGTAGTTTATTTAGTCCTTTAATTGTTTTTCTAGTCTTTTAATTCATTTCTTGAGTATTTCTTGCTCAACTATTAATTTAACACTTAAACTAATTCTAGACATTATATTTTAGGTGACAAAGAATGTTACATTAAAATTGTTTCACCCGAATCGACTTAAAACTCATTTTCTTGCAAAAGAAAGTGTAAATATCTTTAAAATTCCAAAACCGATTCCAAATCCATTTTAATAAAACATGGGTCTATTAATACTCGAGGACTAGGTTTTAAGATGTTTAAAACACCCCTATAAAAATTTTAGCGGACAGGTGTTCAAAAATACTATTCACCAAAACCGACGATAAAATTTCTGATTCCGTTTTTTATGAAAATTTCATGAATGCACACTTAGCATGTACTAGGAGTATTAATCACAGAATTATCACATTCTAAGTCATATAGCATATAAACAGGTCAATTCACGCAAAATGAGGTAAATCACGCAAATCGAGATAAAGCAGAATATGGGGTCTCACATTCTCCCCCCCTTAAAGAAATTTTGTCCCTGAAATTCTTACTTGCTGATCGAAAAAGATATGGGTACTGTTGCTGCATCTGATCTCGCCTCTCCCAAGTAACTTCCTTGATACGGTGATGCTTCCACAACACCTTGACCATTGGAATCTTCTTCGAACTCAACTCTTGTTCCATCTGATCAAGAATACGAATTGGCCGCTCGTCATATGTCAGATTCTCACGAAGCTGTAGCGGCTCTGGCTCAAGAATATGAGAAGGATCCGGATTATATTTTCGCAAATTAGACACGTGAAATACATCGTGGACATTAGAGAAATTCTCCAGTAAAGCCAACTGATATGCCAACTTACCCACTCTGCTAGTAATCTCAAACGGCCCCACAAACCTCGGACTCAGCTTACCACATTTACCATAACGAGCAAACCCCTTACGAGGAGACAATCTCAAGAAAACCCGATCTCCGACTGCAAACTCCAAGTCTCGACGACGCTTATCAGCATAACTCTTGAATCTACTCTGCGCCGTAAGCATTCTCTGCCTGATCAACTGAACATTCTCGATCTTCTCTAGAAGCTCTGGCATAATAGTCGGATCAATAGTCTTCATCTCCCCTACCTCGTCCCAATACAAAGATGAACGACACTAACGACCGTAAAGAGCTGCAAAATGTGCCATCCCAATAGTAGCTTGATAACTATTGTTATAGGTAAACTCGGCAAGTGGTAGATGTTTCTCCCAGTTCTTCCCGAAGTCCAGAACACAAGCCCTGAACATATCTTCCAGAATCTGAATAGTCCTCTCAGACTGACCGTCGGTCTGTGGATGATACGTTGTACTGAAGTTAAGCTGAGTACCCAAAGTCTCCTGAAGTTTCTCCCATAAACGAGAAGTAAATCGAGGATCTCGATCCGAGACAATACTAGATGGAATCCCGTGAAGTCTAACAATTTGATCCAAATAAAGATCCGTCAACTTTGCAACTTCATCTCCCATCCGCATCGAAATAAAGTGAGCTGTCTTCGTCAAACAATCCACGACAACCCAAACTGCATCGTTGCCCCTCGGTGTTCTAGGCAAACTAGTGACGAAGTCCATCGTAATATGCTCCCATTTCCACTGTGGTATAGCCAACGGCTGAAGCAAACCTGCTGGTCGTTGATGCTCGGCTTTCACTCGTTGACAAGTCAAACATCTAGACACGAACTGAGTAACTTCTCTCTTCATATTATTCCACTAGTAATGTTGCTTCAAGTCCCGATACATCTTGGTTCTACCAAGATGAATAGTATACTTAGAATTATGTGCCTTCTCCAGAATACCTCGCCTCAAGCCCGGTTCATCGGGAACACAAACCCTGTTCCAAAACCGAAGAATACCATCCTCGTGTAATTTGAAATCAGACTGATCATCCGTGATCTGATCCTTGATCTTCTAAAGTTTAACATCAAGTTGCTGAGCTTCTCTGATTTGAGACATCAATAAAGGCTGAATACGGAGATGTGAACACATCACCCCAACCTGAGTCAACTCCGGTCTCAAATAAGTGAATTCCTCAAGAACCTCTCACTTCTTGATAGGCAAACAAGAAACACTCCCCTTACGGCTAAGAGCGTCTGCCACAACATTTGTCTTTCCAAGCAGATAGCTGATAGAACAATTATAATCTCCAAGAAGTTCTATCCACCTCCGCTGACGCATATTCAACTCCTTCTATGAGAATAAATACTTAAGACTCTTATGATCAGTAAAAATCTCGAACTTACTGCCCCACAGATAATTATGCCACTTTTTCAGTGCGAAAACAACAACTGCCAACTCAAGATCATGAGTCGGATAATTCACCTCATAAGGTTTCAACTTTCTAGAAGCATAGGCAATAACCCGACCATTCTGCATAAGAACACATCCCAAGCCCTCCGTGGATGCATCGCTGTAAATGACCATATTATCGGTCCCCTATAATAGAGCAAGTACTAGAGCAGTAGTCAACCTCTTTTCCAACTCCTGAAACCCACTCTCACATTTCTCATCCCAAACAAAACTAGTCTGTTTCTGAGTTAACTTAGAAAGTGGCCCGGCAATCTTCGAAAAGTCCTTGACAAACCTACGGTAATAACCCGCCAAGCCAAGAAAGTTATGAACTTCCGAAACATTCTCCGGATGTTTCCAAGACATCACCGATTCAATCTTAGTCAGATCTATAGAAATACCGCTCTGTGTGATAACATGACCAAGAAAAGATATACGTTGTAGCCAAAATTCACATTTGCTGAACTTGCCAAACAACTGATGCTCCTGCAGCTTTTGTAAGACAAGCCGTAGATGTTGCTTGTGCTCCTATTCAGTCTTAGAATAAACCAAGATATCATCAATAAAGATAACCACGAACTGGTCCAAGTACGGCTGAAAAACCCGATGCATAAGGTCTATAAATGCTGTCGGTGCATTAGTTAATCCAAAGGGCATAACTACAAACTCATAATGCCCGTACCGAGTCCTGAAGGCAGACTTCGGAACATCCTCCGTACGAATCCGAAGCTGATAATACCCCTGTCTCAAGTCAAACTTAGAGTAGACTTTGGCTCCCTGAAATTGATCAAACAACTCGACAATCAGTGGCAAAGGATACTTGTTCTTGATGGTCACTTGATTCAAACCACGATAATCAATACACAATCTCAAGGTACCATCCTTCTTCTTCACAAATAAAATAGGAGCTCCCCAAGGTAAAGAACTCTGCTAAATGAAACCCTTCTCTATTAACTCCTGCAACTGAGTTTTCAGCTCCTTCAACTCAGTTGGTACCATCCGATACGTTGATTTAGAAACAGGTTGAGTACCGAGAACAAGATTGATCACAAATTCCACATCTCTCTCTGGTGGTAACCCTGGCAACTCCTCAAGAAATACATTGGGATATTCCCAAATAATAGGAACTTCCTCCAGTTGTAGCTTATCTGATGGCTTGTTAATCAAATAAGCTAGATAACCCGAACACCCTTTACTCACCAACTTAACGGCTTTAGTTGCTGAGATAACAAAACCCGTCTTAGCACATCGATTCCCTACTACCTCAACTACTGGCTGATCTAGCAAACGAAACTGTACTACCTTTGTTCTACAGTTCAACTGGGCATCATACTTAGATAGCCAATCCATACCCAAGATAACATTATACCCCCGGATAGGAAATAAGATAAAGTCCGAAGGAAAATTATACCCCTTAACATGTATTATACAATCCTTACAAACTAGGCCAGTCACATACTTATCAGTCAAAGAGGTACTAATCTCAACCACATAAGGCAGTCTTCCAAGTTGCACATTAACACGTTGCACACAAGCAGGAGTAATGAAAGAATGCGTAGCACTAGAATCAATCAACACTTTAACAAGTTGATCAAGTATAAGAAAGTTACCTTCCACAACTGCAGTCTCCTCAGGCATCTCTTCCAAGTCAATTGTGTAGGCCCAAGCCTGAACCCGCTGATGCTGAGGTGCATTGCCCGCAGGTCTACCCTGATAACCTTGAGTTGCTGCCCGACTCTCAGTCCTCTGATATCTAGGGCAATCCCTCACCATATGCTGATTGCTACTGCAACCCAAACAAGCCCCTGACTTCACCCTGCAGTCGGCCTTCACATGGCCCTGGCGTTTGTAGTAAGTACACTGCGGTGATGATGCACTGACACTGCCCCTAGAATAATCAGAAGCTGAAAAAGCAGTTGTACCAGCCTGCTGCTGAGGTCTAACAAAACTAGGCCTGTATTGACCCTGAGGCTGGGCCGGCCTAAACTGAGACTGAGCCTGATAAGACCCATGCTGAAATGGTGGCCGATAATAACTCTGTTGACCTTGCGGTCTATAAGAACCCTACTGAGCTGGCGGCCTATACACACCCTGCTGTACGGGAGGCCTATACACTCCCTGCTGACCTTGAGGCTGAAATGGCCTCTTGCTAGGCTGGCTAGATACAATATGTTCCCCTTTTCTCTTCTCCAGTCTAGAAACTGCATCAAAGGCCTCCGTAAGTATATCATATAGATTCAGGGCCATCGCATCCTGAATCTCGGGCCTCAACCCCAACATGAATCTACGAGTCTTACGTTCCTCGTCAGCCACATACTCTGGTGCATACCGGGACAACCTATTGAAAGTGGCCTCACACTGTGCCACTGAAGCATCTCCCTGCACTAAGGCTAGAAAATCTACCTCTCTCCCTCGGGACATACTTTGCCCGGAAAGCTAACAGAAAGATATCCCAAACATACAGAATACCCTGAGTCTCCCAACTAGTTTTCACCGTGCGCCACCATTCTTCTGCCTCATCATCCAGCAAGTACACGGCAAAAGTGACCTTCCGCTCATCGGTATAATCAAGAGGGTCAAAAATCTTCTCCACCTTACTAACCCACGCCTCAGCTTTCCTATCGTCCGGCTCCCCCTGAAACTGCCGTGGATAATACCCTAAAAACTCTTTCAGTGTACCACGACCGTGGTACCCACCTTGTACATTCAGTAACTGATTCTGCAATGCCTGAGTTTGGGTAGCCTGCCCTGCCAATAACTGTGCCTGCCCGGCCATGATCTCGGTTAACCTATCAAAAGCTGCTCTGAAGCGATCATCATCCCTAACTTGGCCTGGTGCCACATTTCTCGGAACCTCATCAGTCACCTCAGGCCTACCTCTGGTCCTCGGTCTACTCGTCATTCTACTAATTAAAGAGTTAGCACAGGTTATAGCCCATTAACAAACTATGAAAAACTATTAACACATAAACAACAAACTCATATAAAGCACATAAATCACTTAAGTATCAATCACATAAACAAATTAGTCACATAATCACATAAGCACTAAATTACATAATCACTTAACCATATTAACACATAGTTCACTTTTCTTTCACTTCATACATACTTTCATGCTAAGACCATTACCCACAATCCGAGAATACTCCGGCTGATAGCTAACATACGCTCTGATACTACTTAAATGTCACGCCCCAACTCAACCCCACCTACAATCAGCCAGGACGTAACGGAATTTCGGTAGTATAACGACAGTAATTAAGACACTGAGGCTCTAAACCAACCTCTCAGAACATCATACAATCAAGCTCCTCAACCAAACAACAATCAATTCCTCAATACCATTAACAACATACAACATAACCATATTATACAACAATCATTCTTAGATGATCCATTCATAGTTATACGCCTCCGTTCCAACATAATACCTTAACTTTAACATACATATCAAAATAGATTATAAACCAATTTAGTAATCTAAACAAGGTCAAAAGAAGACTACTAAACCATTATACATCAATCTTTATACTAAGGTAGGTTTTACAATACTTCATATTACAATAACTATAAATAATCTCATGTCAAATACTCTTGCACATAAGACTCATCCACGTAAGGCAAATTTTCCCCTTCTGGAGGCACGTACCCGAAATCTTGCGAAAAGACACCTGTATGCATGCAATAATAGAGAGTGAGCTTATATAAAACAAGCTCAGCGAGGATCCGATAGATCTCTAACAGTATTAACTATACTCCTTAGAAATGATCCTCTGAGCAAGTAAACACACAAATAATCATCAATACAATATAAACACATAACTATAATGACCAATCAATAAAGGATACTCAATTTGGTGTAGCTCCAAACGCCATCACGATCTCAACCATTCTTCTTGTAACTCCCCATTACTCACGTACCCGAGGTACCTCACTAGCCCCTCCCTCCATGACACCTTCGTCATGCGAGCTGGGGGCAGTCTCTGGTAGTCATGCCGTTATCAACCCGACAGCCCGATGCTGCCCGAGAGGTGGCACACACATACCAAGACTCAACAATAATAATAAACATTATTCACAGGAGGACAATCTAGTAGACTTGCCTATCTCCCGGTTCATCAATCATCAATCAATAATCATCAATAATCATCCATTTCCATCAATGTAACATCAATATAATCATCAATATAACATCAATATTTAATTAAACAACAAACAACTAAGTTAGATGACAAAGTAGGCCATCCAACTTAACATGCATGAAACACGTAATCTAACCCTAGTCTAACCATTAACAACTCACAATTCAATCACTTAAATACCACCCAATCAACTAAAGGCTCAATTCAACAATTTAAAGAAAGACAACCTAAACTTCAAATAATCATATCTTACATTCTACTAATCTAAACAACTCCAAATCAGTTTCAAACACTCACCCATTCAATCAACTACATTAGCCCTCTCGGAAACCAACCAAGACACATCAAAATCAAGCCCAACAACCCTAAAACCTCAATGCACCTAGGCTGAAATTTTTGGATTTTCACCCAAACATCGCAATCGAAAATTTGGCATTATAACGGCATTACCACGTAATTAACAAACTTTTAGAAATCGACGGCAATCGATTCCAATCTCAACAACTCAAGATAATCATCAAATGGCTAATTAATCAATTTTTAATACCCGAAAATAAATAATTTCGCTACAGTGGTTCAAATCTCGTAGTAATACACATAAACGATCCCTAGCATGTGTTGAGCAATAATATAACTTTAAATTAACATTCTAACGGTTCAAAATGCAGTTATGAGCAAAAACATAAAATATGACTTTTGAGATCTAGAATTTTTCTCTCACCTTTGATGCAATATAAGCCTAGATATGCGTGCAATGCGTGCCCAACAAGCGGAATCCAACTCGGCATGAAGTTCTACGGACAAAAACTAAGTTTTTCTATGAAAAATTGCTTTGAAAACCTTTGAAATTTCTTTCTCTTTTCTCCCTTGAAGCTCTCAGCTACGTGTGTTTTTTTTAAGTGTGTTTTGTGTTGTGTTTTGTGTGTGTTGATGATATTATGCATATAAAGGCTTGGTCAAATAAAAAAATGCAAAGTCAAAGTAGTTTATTTAGTCCTTTAATTGTCTTTCTAGTCTTTTAATTCATTTCTTGAGTATTTCTTGCTCAACTATTAATTTAACACTTAAACTAATTCTAGACATTATATTTTAGGTGACAAAGAATTTTACATTAAAATAGTTTCACCCGAATCGACTTAAAACTCGTTTTCTTGCAAAAGAAAGTGTAAAAATCTTTAAAATTTCAAAACCGATTCCAAATCTATTTTAATCAAACACGGGTCTATTAATACTCGAGGACTAGGTTTTAAGACGTTTAAAACACCCCTGTAAAAATTTTAGCCGACAGGTGTTTAAAAATACTATTCACCAAAACCGACGACAAAATTTCTGATTTCGTTTTTTATGAAAATTTCATGAATGCACACTTAACATGTACTAGGAGTATTAATCACAGAATTATCACATTCTAAGTCATATAGCACATAAACATGTCAATTTACGCAAAACGAGATAAAACACGCAAATCGAGATAGTGCAGAATATGGGGTCTCACACAACATATGGCCAGTTGTTTTGATGGTGTACAATTTATCCCCGTTGATCTATATGAAACAATCTTCATTACTTATGTCGATGATCATATCGGGAAAAGAGGCTCTAGGGTATAAAATAGATATTTTTCTTTAACCACTTATAGATGAGTTGCTACAATAGTGGGAAGACGTCCAAACATATGATACAACAAGTAAACAATATTTTACGATGCGGGCAAACTTAACGTGGACTATTAATGATTTTCCTGCATATACCTATTTATCAGGTTGGAACACCAGAGGAAATGAGGCGTGTCCATATTTTGCGAATATGACAGAATCAAAGTGGTTACATAATGGGCACAAGTATTGTTATTTAGGGCACTATCGTTGGTTGAGTAAATCACGCAAGTTTCGAGCACAAAAGAATTAGTTTGGCAGGGTTAAGGAATGGAGGATAGCACTAAAGACATTATCAAGTGTAGATGCATTAAGACAATTGCAAGGAGTTAGTTCCATTGACGACTCTATAGTGAATACGAGGAATGTGGCACACTTTTAAAAGGAAGAGAACAAAAGTTACAAGTCTCATAGATGACTCTTTTGAAGAGGCAAAAATTGAGGGTGATGAGGTTGCTAGTAAGTCAATTTCATGGAAAAAAGTGCATTTTGTTTAAATTTCCTTATTGGAAGTTCAATATAATGCGTCATAATCTTGACGTCATGCATATCGAGAAAATCGTATATGAAAATATGCTTGGAACATTGTTGAACATCAAAAGAAATAACAAAGATGATGCAAAGGCACGGTAGGACTTTGAACGTATGAAAATATGACATAAACTTCATCCTGTACAACTACCCAATGGAATAGTATTTTTTCTTCCTGCTTCTTACTCAATGACTAGAAAAGAGAAAGAAGTGTTTCTCAATGTGTTGAAAAATGTCAAAGTACCTGATGGTTATGCATCACATATATCAAAGGGTATCAATGTTAAGGGTAGAAAACTACAATCCCTTAAGACCCATGATTATCACATACTAATGCAAGATCTATTTCCTGTTGCACTGCGCTCTTCTATAAACAAACAAGTTACAAAGCTCATAATTGAATTAAGTAGCATTTTTAAGGCTATATGTTGTAAGACACTCAATGTTGATGAGTTGAATATGTTGAAGTCTCGTGCATCATTAACATTATGTCACATGGAGAGATACCTTTCTCCTTCTTTTTTTCACTATAATGGTACATTTGGTCATTCACCTTGCAGATGAGGCAAAAGTTGCGGTTCCAGTTCAATACAGATGGATGTATCCAATTCAGAGGTACTATTATAATTATATATGTTTATTCACAATTATACTATTATTTGATTGTTTCTAATCTTGTATGATTTGGCTTAATCTTACTATTAGGTGTTTGAAAGTATTCAAAAAGTATGTCGGTAATAGAGCTCATCCAAAAGGTTTGATTGCTGAAGGTTATATTGAAGAAGAGTATCATACTTTTTGCTCCAGATATTTTGATGGATTTGAGACAAGGTTTAATGAACCACACCGGAATAATGACATTAATCCAAAAAGAGATAAGTATTTTTTTTCCAATGGTAGTATATTTAAGGGAACAAGTGAGGTTAAAGTGTTGGATGATTTATCAATAACACAAGCACATAGATATGTCTTGTTACATCTTGATGAAATAAAGCCATATGTTGAGTAAGTTGTTTAATCTACATTTATTCCTTCTTTTACATAATGAAATATTCATGATGATCATTTTTATGTGACATCTTTTACCAAAATTTATTGATGAATTAACTATAGAGAATTTAAGAGGTACAAGATTCAAAATTTTTGCAATAGAAGAAATGGCAATAATCCAAGCACATTGCAACAGTCTGTGGTGGAGGAATTTCATGCATGGCTTAGAGCCCATGTAAGTATGATGAATATTTTTTTTCTTTTTTCAATCATGATTTTATGTATTGCAACCAAAATCTTCTTAGCTGAAAAGTCTTACTCTTCATAATATAGGTATCAAATATGGGTAATGAGAATGTGCCAGAGAGAGTAAGATGGCTTTCGAAGGGTCCTTCAATAATTGTAAAAACTTTTAAAGGCTTTGTTTTCAATAGGATTCACTTTCGTACTAAGGAAATAAATAGGGGAAACAATCCCAAAATTATGGAGTGGTTGTAACATCGACAACTCCAAGTGTCCCTTTATCTCGAGATCCGAATCTTGTAGATGGAGAAATTGAGTACTTTGGTGAGCTTACAGAGATAATTGAATTAAACTATAGTGGAAAATATAAGGTGGTGTTATTTCATTGTGATTGGGCTGATACAACAAAGGAGAGAGAAGTTAAAAAAGATGAATATGGGTTTACACTTGTAAATTTCACACGGTTGTCACATACTAGTGAACGCATTGTTCATGAGCCATTTGTTATACTATCTCAAGTCCAACAAGCTTTTTATGTACAAGATCATTTGTGTCCTCCATGACATGTTGTGATAAAAACAACCCCTAGGGATGTGTTTGATCTTGACATGGAGGGTGAACTAACCATTGATGATAATGCTATTGAAGATAATGGTACTAGTTTTGCAAGGAGAGTTCCTTACGAATGTCAAGAGTAAAAAAAATGATTGGGTTCAGGATGACGTTGAAGACGATTTGTTGTATGATGTCATGCAACAATCAGAGGTTATTTTCAAACAAATCTTGGTAAATGAGGCCATTGACTATTTTTATAAAACATCACTTTTCTTACAAAGATCAATTTTGTGCTTGCATATTACTTAAAGAAGAACAACATTTTTCTTGTGAAACTATTAACTGATTTTCTAGGTGAAACTGTACCATTTTCTTGTGAGCTCATTCAATGATTTCTATTTAGTTGCCTATTTTCTAGTTGTCATCTTCTAAAATAATGGAAGGAAAAAAATTGAAAAGAGCGAAATACAATAAAAAAGAAATCAACTTGTCAAAAGCAGGAAGACGTGTCAATAATCAGAGTTCATCTGGCCGGGGGGATTTAGAGCGATCCCCGTAGATTAGAGAAAAAAGGGAAAAAAGTTAATAGTTGTTCTGAGTGTGACTGTCATGTTCTAAATTTGGATACTTTTGATTGCCTATATTGAGATTAATAGTTGTTGGGTGTGGGTAATTTTCTTTCACATTCTTTCTAGTAACTTACGGCTACTCTTCTTTGTTTTTATGCAGCTCTCTGCTAGTGGAATTTTTTATGAACAGAGGAAGGCACCATCTTGTTGCTCTGTCTTATTTTTTACTTGCTAATTCAAATGTCTGATTCATTTGTTGTGTTACTTTTAGTTGTAATTGGATTCTTCCCAGTGGATTCTTGGATTCTTGGATTCTTGGATTCTTGTTTTGGCCAAACATTTGAAAAGATACTCTTTCAACTTTTGCCTAACAATTCTTTATAGATACAAATTATAAATAATTAGCATTTGCAGCAGGATTTTTTCATTATTACAATGAGCGAGTGGTATGGTTCACATTCAAAATAATTACTTTTTCATTTTTCAACATTCAAGAAAAAGAAAGATGACAACGGATGAAAAATAATATTTTGGAAAAATTCTTTTAAACTTTGAATAGTTGAGTATGCAATGGTAGATTATCATAATTGTGTATTCGAATTGCTGGAACTCTTCTATTTCATGCCTAAATTTATATGCTTGTTATATAGGTCTTTGCTCATAGAGAAATGAAGCAAATGACATGTTATTGTGAAATGTATTTTGTTGAAAGTATCTAACTACTGGTTCTATTGGGGCAACCATGTAATGTTATCAATTTTTGGTATTGGAACATATTCCTACCAAATAAACTCCATTTATTTATAGGTTTGATCTCAAGCCAAATAATATATTCTTCCTTTTAACTCTTTTCCATTTATATGTGTAAGATCGATGTGATACCGTGTTGGCATTAAAAAAGCCACAAATAAAGCTCTTGGAAATGATGGCCAAAACGTAGATGAAATTGAGTTACAAAATATGGTTTTTTGTGAGGTCCATGGCGCTGAACATCTTAGGTGCGTCAGACTGGGAAGGATGGGACTTACCCCTTCGATATTCTTTGGCCATAAGAGGCAAGGCACATCATATGTAAGATGTTTGGAAGTAGAGTTAGCTGCCGAGCGTTGTGAGTGAGATGCCTTTTTAACTTCTGAGCGTGCTAAGCGGGATGCCTTGTTAGTAGCTGAGTGGGCTGAGTGTCCAGGACAGTCTGCGACGCCCGAGAATTCTATCATAAATCCTTTATAACTGTTGCATATTTATTTGCGCATTCTTACGTGCATCATCTTTCTTGTTTAATTACCTTAATTTGAGGTTACTATTCATAACATTTTCGACCGTCTCGAATGTTAGATTTTATATTTTTCCTAGGTCATATGACATTTAGAAGGAACTGAGAACTTGTCATTTTAGGCTATTGAGCTCGGGAGCATACAAATAGAAAATGTTTTTTTTTCGCGCCATTTGAATAGTGTTACGTACATAGACACTAGTTTTGAGTTAGCTAGCAATTAGTTAGAATTCTAAGTCCATTTGACCATAATTAGAGGCATTTGACTTAGACTAAATGCATATATACATACCTATACTTCACATACAACACATACATGTCATCTATTCAACAAAAACAAAAGCAAAAATACCCATCTTGTCCCCCCCATACTTGACGGCAATAAGAAAGAAAAAGGAGAAGAAAAATTGTTCCACCATTGCATCTTGAGCTCATAGCAGGACTTTGGGAGGTTTTTGAGCACCTAGGAGCTTCTACTTCACACATACATCTTCATACATGTGAGGGAGTTTCATTTTTGTGAAGTTTAAAGTTGTTGCATCTTTGTTGAATTTCTTGATTTGTTGATTATAGCTCTAATACTTGTTATGAATGCTTATTATGTGTTTAATAGATGCTATAGAGTTAACTTTTGAAGCTTGTTATCAAAGTTTATGGTTGAAAGTTGAGATTGAATGAAAGAGATGATGAATAGTGCTCATTTTAGGGTTTTGAATAAAATTTGCTAATTAGCTTGAATTGAGACTTCAATTAGATGCTCTAGGCCCTAGTGAAGCTAGTTGAAAGGCCACGTGAAGTTGAATCACCCAAAACCGATCTAAATTGCGAAATTAGTTGACTTTAAAAAGGGGACTTTTCCCGTTGTGCAATCCGAGCAAGTTTGGGCTATGGTTTGGATATCCTTGGGGGTAAGGAAGCACTTTTGGTGCTTTCGTTACGCGAAATTAGGGCTCGGTTAGTATAGTTGTAGTTAAAACCCACTCGGTGCCTTCCCGAGCTTTATCTTCTAAAATGAGTTTTTATGATCTTAATAGGTGTCTTTTAGTTTAATTAGGACTATAGTATGATTAGTAGGTAGTTTGGAAACTTTGAGATGTGCATAGGAGAAGGAAAGCTTGGTTAAAGAAAGGGGAAAAAGTAGTTTTGGCTATTTTTTATGCATTTGGAACTTGTTGTTAAGCTATCATATATTGTATTGAACATCTAAAGTTTAATAAAGCTATTTGATTTGATTGTGAGGAAAAGTTATATTGTTGCTACTTTTGATACTATAAAACTATTTCGTGTTATTGTGAGCTTATATTGTGATTATATGTGAGGGCGGCCTACTTTGTTGACCCTCATACATGTTATGTGATATTTTAATGTCTGTGGACTTGTCTCGGGATTGAGCAACCTTTTTGGACATAGTAGCATCAAGAAACACGGGCGGCGTCGGGCTTGCCGTGCTCCCTCGACTACCATGATGCCTATTCCTTTTCTCGCTGAGCATAATCCACTCCCTAGAAGCGTGGTTCACCTGCTGGGCATGGACCTACCTCAGGAGAAAGGGTCGTAGGATCGGGATACATTCGGAGTATCCCAACTTGTTGGTGTTTGGGTTTGCCGGCACTTGCGTGAAGTTCGTGGCTCGTGGCTTGTGATTGAAGACTTGAAGTGAAACCGTATCCTTTTTAATGTGGTTAATTACTTGGCTATTTAACCTTGTTGGATTATGTTGTATATATATGATTTCTTGTGTTTGCATATCATATTGCACGCCCAGTATGTTTCATTACCTCCCTCGCTGGGCAACATTGTTGCTCACTCCTCATTTGACATGTTTCAGGAGAAGCTGAGGTAGACCCCCATCTAGTAGCAGTAGTTGAAGAAGAAGAAGTGCAAGTTGAACAGCTTCCGTGACTTTGTGTGATAAGGTGGATCATATGTGCAGTTTGCTTGGAGTTCATGTTATATGTTGTGTTTTGAGACCTTAGGATCTTGTATATATGTTGGCAAATGAAATCTTGTATGGTAGCGAGAGTTGATGGATTGTAATAATGAATTTTAGTTTTCTTCTTCTAGTGCATGCTTGGGTGTTTTATCTTTCATTAGAACTTGATTATAGTTGTATCTAGATACTTTTAGTTAAAGTTAACTTGTCTCGCATGCTTGCGTGCTTAGGTAGATTGATGTTGCTTCAAGGCTCGGATGGCCTTGTGAACTTGACTTGGCTTTGGAAATATTGAAAGATAGGTTGTATAAGTTGTTGCTTGTAGTTCAAATGCTATATATGACTATTCGCAGGTAACAGTTTAGTTCACGGTATAGAGGAGACTCTGTTCGAGTGACGGGTCCGGGCTTGACCTTTAGCGTGGGGTTGGGTTCGGGGCGTTACACTTTAGGTGGTATCAGAGCTACCTGAATGCATGAAGTCGGGTTAACTTCCTCGGTATGTGGGTAGAAGTCTATATGTATGAAAGTTGAATTACGTGAATGTGTGATTGATTAATTGTTTAAGTACTTGGATAAAAGACATGCTAGTATGAAAAAGGAATTATAAAGCATGACATGATAAGAATATGAAAAGTTTAGTGTTTAATGTTGTTAAATGTTTTATATGTTTCTTATGTGAGTAAAATGTTTAAAAAATTTTCTTTGCATTGTCTATTTGCCTATTATAATATTATGCTTTTCTAGCATTGAGATGAGGAGACGGGGTAGACCAAAGAGAAAGCCGGAGGAAGCTCCTAGACAGGATGTACCTGGGCAAGGTGCAGGGGTAGCATGAAATGTACAGCCGGGTTAGGAACCGAGTAATGCTCAGATTATGGCCACAATGGCCACTGCAATGAATACCATAGCTCAGTTGTGGTTCAGCAGGGTATAGCAGGTGTTGGCAGAGGTAATCAGGATGCCAGAGCAGAGGGTAATGGTACTGCAGGGGGTCACTTGTATGATAAATTCCTGCACCACGGGGCATACAATTTTTACGGCGAGCCAGATGACATGAAAGTAGAGATGTGGTTGAGCAAGTTCGAAAGTCGCTGCGATACTTGAGTGCAACGATGAAAGAAAGATTACCTATGCTGCTTTCTTAATGAAGGGTGACGCCGAGGAGTGGTGGCGCACTATTAGAGAGAAATGGGATGCTGAGAGGGTCCAGCATGTGTGGGCTGACTTTGTTCATGAGTTCCGGGATAAATATGTATCGGTTGTAGATCGCGAGAGACATCAGGATGAATTCATAGCTTTGAGACAGGGAAACATGGCTGTAGACCAGTAGAGGGTACCTTTACTAGATTTTCTCGATATGTGCCAGCTTTAGTTCAGCCGGAGGATATGAAGATTCAGAGATTTATCACAAGGTTGAGGAGTGATATTATGCTTAATCTGTCTTCGCAGGATTATCCGAGCTATGCTGCAGTAATCAGGGCCGTATGGAGATACGAGAAACGCAAGGCAGATGTGTTAGCTCAGTTTAGTCAGTCAAGTAAACGTCAGTTTTAGTCCCAGAGTCAGGGCTACCAAAGGCAGTATAAGCAGCCTGTTCAGACTCAACAGCCTACGCAGACCCAGAGCTATCCAGGACCAGTTCAGGCACAATCACAGCCAAGACCAGCTCAGAGCCAGCCACAGGGACAATTACAGACCCGACCAGTGACTGCTAGATCTCAGCAGGGTAGTTTTGCTACATCTACTTATAGGGCCCCTACAAGAGGTGCTGCTGCTAAGAAGAACCTACAGTGTACTCATTGCAACCGCAAAGGCCACACGAAGGCAGAGTGTTGGAAGAAATTGGGCCGCTGCATGGGTTGTGGCAGTGATCAGCATAGAGTTAGAGATTGCCCCAGATTTAAACAGGGTCAGGGATAGACTTCAGGCCAGGGTGCTCAGACTAGAGCTTCAGGAGCAGCTACTGTACCGCGAGGCCAGGCACGGGTATTTGCACTCGACCAGGAGGAGCTTCTAGACACGACGGTGGTGGTGGAAGGTACTTTTCTTATTAATAGTCAGCCGGTAGTAGTTTTGATTGACACCGGGGCTACACATTCATTCATTACTCCTGCATGTGCACAATCTGCTACATTAAAAGTTAATAAACTGTCGTATGTGATTGAAGTAGGTAATCCTATGGGTACTAAATTTGTTAGGGAGTCTGTGTGTAAAGATTATAATATTTGCATTGAGGTGTATCCTATTGATTTGATTATCATGCCATTTCGGGACTTTGAAGTTATTTTGGGGATGGATTGGTTGGGGCGATATTATGCATGTTTGGACTGTAAAAAGAAAGTTTTAACTTTAGAAGTGCCTGACCAACCTGTTATTAAAGTTACTGGAAGTCGAAAATCTACTGGGACTCGTATCATATCTTCCATTAAAGCTACTAAGATGTTGAGTAAAGGTTATGATGCCTATTTAGCTTATTTGATTAATTAGCCCAGAGATAAATTGAAATTAAAGGAAGTACCTGTTATAAAAGAGTTTTCGGGGGTATTTCCTGAGAAGTTGCCTGGTTTACCGCCTGATCAGGAGATTGAGTTTGTGATTGACTTGTTGCTGGGAACTAATCCTATTTCTAGAACCCCATATAGAATGGCTCCCCCTGAGTTGCAAGAATTGAAAATTCAGCTACAAGGTCTACTTGAGAAGGGTTTTATTCAGCCTAGTTCGTCACCTTGGGATACTCTTGTGTTATTTGTGAAGAAGAAAGATGGGAATCTGCGTTTGTGCATTGATTATCGGGGCCTTAATCAGGTGATGGTGAAAAATAAATATTATTTACCTTTGATTGAGGAATTGTTTGATCAACTGCAGGGTGCTGTTGTATTCTCTAAATTTGATTTGAGACAGGGTTATTATCAGTTGAGAATCCGGAAAGAGGATGTACCCAAAACTGCTATTAGAACCAGGTACGGCCACTATGAGTTTTTTGTTTTACCATTTGGTTTGACAAATGCTCCAGCCGCCTTTATGGATTTGATGCAGAGAATATTTCAACCTTATCTTGATCAGTTTGTTGTGATTTTCATTGATGATATACTAGTATATTCTAAATCTGAGGCAGAACATGAAGAACACTTGAGGATTGTGCTACGAACATTACAAGAACATAAACTGTTAGCTAAATTTAGTAAATGCGAATTCTGGTTGAAACAAGTAGTCTTTTTAGGCCATATCATTTCACATGAGGGAATATCTGTTGATCCTACGAAAATTGAGGTAGTTATGTCGTGGAAAAGACCCGAGACTGTCATGAAAGTCCGTAGTTTCTTGGGATTAGCGGGCTATTATAGGCGATTTGTTAAGGATTTTTCAAAGATTGTAGGGCCATTGACTTCATTAACCCAGAAGAAAACTGTGTTTAATTGGGATGATAGATGTGAAGCCAGTTTCCAGGAGTTGAAAAAGAGACTTACCACTGCACCTATCCTTGCATTGCCTGAGGGGACAGAAAACTTGGTGATTTACAGTGATGCTTCGAAAGAAGGCTTGGGCTGTGTTCTTATGCAAAATGGTAAGGTGATAGCTTATACCTCTAAGAAATTGAAACCATATGAACTCAATTATCCTACACATGATCTTGAGCTTGCTGTTGTTGTCTTTGCTTTGAAGAAATGACGTCATTATTTATGGGGTAATAAATTGGAGATATTTACTGATCATAAAAGTTTAAAATATCTGTTTTCTCAAAAAGATCTGAATATGAGGCAAAGGCGTTGGCTAGAACTGTTAAATGATTATAATTGTACTATTAGCTACTTGCCTGGTAAAGCTAATACTGTTGCAGATGCATTGAGCCAAAAAACTTATGTGGCTAGTTTGATAATCAAGGACTGGGAGATTGTGGAAGAACTATGTTTGTGAAAACCGAAGGCTTCTAGATCAGGTATTCAATTTGCTAGCCTACAAATCCAATCTCTATTGCTATCTAGAATCAGAGAAGCGCAACAGTCGGATCCTTAGTTAATGAAGCTTCTAGAGAAGTTCAAAGGGGGAGAGTCTGACTTCAAGTTGTATGATGATGGATTACTCAAGTACAGGAATATAATTTGCATTCCTAGTGATTCAATTGTGAAAGATGAGATTCTTGTTGAGGCTCATAGTTCTAAATATACAATTCATCCCGGTAACACTAAGATGTACAGAGATTTAAAGTAGAGTTTCTGGTGGAACAACATGAAGAGGGAGATAGCTAATTATGTGGCTAAATGTTTAACTTGTCAGAAAATTAAGGCAGAACATCAGAGGCCGGCAGGATTGTTGCAACCATTGGAGATTCCAGTGTGGAAATGGGACTAAGTTACTATAGATCTTGTATCTGATTTGCCGAGATCACCGCGAGGCAATGATTCTGTATGGGTTATAGTTGATAGGTTGACAAAGAGTTCACATTTTATTGCTACGAAGAAGTCAGATTCTCTTGATAAATTAGCTGAGCTATATGTTGAAAATATAGTGAGATTGCATGGAGTTCCATCTCAGATAGTGTCGGATAGGGATCCCAGGTTTACATCACAGTTCTGGCAGAAACTACAGAAAGCCTTGGGGACTAATCTGAGTTTTAGCACTGCATATCACCCACAGACAAATGGCCAATCAGAAAGGACTATCAGGATACTGGAAGACATGTTGCGAGCTTGCGTTCTAGATTTCGGCAAAAGTTGGGAGAAGTACCTACCTCTAGCGGAGTTTGCTTATAATAACAGTTATCAGGCTACTATTGGTATGGCACCTTACGAGGCAATTTACGGGTGAAAATGTAGGTCTCCGTTGTATTGGGATGAGGTAGGTGAAATAAAAACGGTTGATCCAGCTATTTTACCTGAGATGATCAAAATGGTAGATAATGTGAAGCTTATAAAGAAAAGAATACGTACAGCGCAAAGTCGACAGAAGAATTATGTTGATAGACGCCGACAGGATTTGATATTTTCAAAGGGTGATCATGTATTCTTGAAAGTCTCTCCGCGCAAGGGTTTGATTCGACACGGAAAATGAGGTAAACTTAGCCCTAGATACGTTGGACCATTTGAAATCATTGAAAAGGTTGGGGATTTGGCTTACAGATTGGCATTACCTTCGAGTTTGGGCAGGATTCATGATGTTTTCCATGTGTCATTATTGAGGAAGTACAATCCTGATCCATCGTACATTATTGAGCCAGAACCGTTGGAAATTGATGAGTCTTTGGTATATGTGGAGAAACCTCTTCGAGTGGTTGACTGAAAGATTCAGGAACTTCGAACTAAAAGTATTCCTATGGTAAAAGTTCTTTGGAATTATTACGGAGTTGAGGATGCCACTTGGGAGAGACAAGATCAGATCAGAGAGAAGTATCCGGAGTTGTTTACTGAATCATGTAAGAATTGTGAGGACGCAATTAGTTTAAAGGGGAGAGGGTGTGACGCCCGAGAATTCTATCATAAATCCTTTATAACTGTTGCATATTTATTTGCGCATTCTTACGTGCATCATCTTTCTTGTTTAATTACCTTAATTTGAGGTTACTATTCATAATATTTTCGACCGTCTCAAATGTTAGATTTTATATTTTTCCTAGGTCATATGACATTTAGAAAGAACTGAGAACTTGTCATTTTAGGCTATTGAGCTCGGGAGCATACAAATAGAAAATGTTTTTTTTCACGCCATTTGAATAGTGTTACGTACATAGACACTAGTTTTTAGTTAGCTAGCAATTAATTAGAATTCTCAGTCCATTTGACCATAATTAGAGACATTTGACTTAGACTAAATGCATATATACATACCTATACTTCACATACAACACATACATGTCATCTATTCAACAAAAACAAAAGCAAAAATACCCATCTTGCCCTCCCATACCCGACGGCAATAAGGAAGAAAAAGGAGAAGAAAAATTGTTCCACCATTGCATCTTGAGCTCATAGTAGGACTTTGGGAGGTTTTTGAGCACCTAGGAGCTTCTACTTCACACCTACATCTTCATACATGTGAGGGAGTTTCATTTTTGTGAAGTTTAAAGTTGTTGCATCTTTGTTGAATTTCTTGATTTGTTGATTATAGCTCTAATACTTGTTATGAATGCTTATTATGTGTTTAATAGATGCTATAGAGTTAACTTTTGAAGCTTGTTATCAAAGTTTATGGTTGAAAGTTGAGATTGAATGAAAGAGATGATGAATAGTGCTCATTTTAGGGTTTTGAATAAAATTTGCTAATTAGATTGAATTGAGACTTCAATTAGATGCTCTAAGCCCTAGTGAAGCTAGTTGAAAGGCCACGTGAAGTTGAATCACCCAAAACCGAGCTAAATTGTGAAATTAGTTGACTTAAAAAATGGGACTTTTCCCGTTGTGCAATCCGGGCAAGTTTGGGCTATGGTTTGGATATCCTTGGGGTAAGGAAGCACTTTTGGTGCTTTCGTTACGTGAAATTGGGGCTCGGTTAGTATAGTTGTAGTTAAAACCTACTCAGAGCCTTCCCGAGCTTTATCTTCTAAAATGAGTTTTTATGATCTTAATAGGTGTCTTTTAGTTTAATTAGGACTATAGTATGACTAGTAGGTAGTTTGAAAACCTTGAGATGTGCATAGGAGAAGGAAAGCTTGGTTAAAGAAAGGGAAAAAGTAGTTTTGGCTATTTTTGATGCATTTGGAACTTGTTGTTAAGCTATCATGTATTGTATTGAACATCTAAAGTTTAATAAAGCTATTTGATTTGATTGTGAGGAAAAGTTATGTTGATTGCTACTTTTGATACTATAAAGCTATTTCATGTTATTGTGAGCTTATATTGTGATTATATGTGAGAGCGGCCTACTTTGTCGACCCTCGTACGTGTTATGTGATATTTTAATGTTTGTGGACTTGTCTCGGAGTTGCGCAACCTTTTCGGACATGGTAGAGTCGAGAAACACGGGCAACGTCGGGCTTGCCATGCTCCCTCAACTACCATGGTGCCTATTCCCTTTCTCGCTGAGCATACTCCACTACCCCAGAGGCGTGGTTCACCTGCTGGGCATGGACTTACCTCAAGAGAAAGGGTCGTAGGATCAGGATACATCTGAAGTATCCCAACTTGTTGGTGTTTGGGTTTGCCGGCACTTGCGTGAAGTTCGTGGCTCGTGGCTCATGATTGAAGACTTGAAGTGGAACTGTATCCTTTTTAATGTGGTTAATTACTTGGCTATTTAACCTTGTTGGATTATGTTGTATATATATGATTTCTTGTGTTTGGATATCATATTGCACGCTCGGTATGTTGCATCACCTCCCTCACTGGGCAACATTGTTGCTCACTCCTCATTTGACATATTTTTGGAGAAACTGAGGTAGACCCCCAGCTAGTAGCAGTAGTTGAAGAAGAGGAAGTGCAAGTTGAACAACTTCCGTGACTTTGTGTGATAAGGTGGATCATATGTGCAGTTTGCTTGGAATTCATGTTATATGTTGTGTTTTGAGACCTTAGGATCTTGTATATATGTTGGCAAATGAAATCTTGTATGGTAGCGACAGTTGATGGATTGTAATAATGAATTTTAGATTTCTTCTTCTAATGCATGCTTGGGTGTTTTATCTTTCATTAGAACTTGATTATAGTTGTATCTAGATACTTTTAGTTAAAGTTAACTTGTCTCGCATGCTTGCGTGCTTAGGTAGATTGATGTTGCTCCAAGGCTCGGATGGCCTTGTGAACTTGACTTGGCTTTGGAAATATTGAAAGATAGGTTGTATAAGTTGTTGCTTGTAGTTCAAATGCTGTATATGACTATTCTCAAGTAACAGTTTATTCCACGGTACAGAGGAGACTCTGTCCGCGTGACGGGTCCGGGCTTGGCCTTTAGCGTGGGGTTGGGTTCGGGGCGTTACACAGTCTATTAGCAGTCGAGCGTGCTAAGCGAGATAACCTAATAGCAGCTGAGCGGGCAGAGAAGGCCAAGTTAGAGGCTCAATCAAAGAACTAAAAGAAATTCTACAATTAGATAGGTGCAGGTAAATTATTATTTTCTACCTATCCTTTTAATTTGCTTCAGTTATGTTGGACAGCTTTGTGCCCATGATTGATTAACTAAATTAAACTTTATATATGCATAATACCACATTCCTTGAAAGTTACTGTGTTATGGATTGGAATTGAAGACTTTATAAGTTGTGTTTGATAAAGAATATCTTATTTGATGCACTTTATATAAAATAAAATAAAAATATTTAGGTCCCTTATATATTGTGGTTTTGCTGTCAATTCAATATAAAGTTGTATTTTTGAAGCCTAAAGTGCAACAGTTTATAAATTTTTGTTGTTGGTTATGACATGTTATTTGTCTCTGGTTTAGGTGAGTGTCATCTTGCTGAGAAAATGCCATATTGTTTAGGCTAAGGTATGGTCAATTCTTTTACTCATTAATAATAATTGGTTTTGGGACTCTTCAGGGAATATGAATTGAGGGGGTGGAGGTAGATTGTATATGTATTTAAACCTAGCAAAGGGTAGAGGTTGTTGGCAGAATTTCCTTTATGATCCAAATTTTTTCTAATTTAACCTACCCCTCCCTTATACTCCAATTAGTCAGATTACTTGATTTACTAGGAGGCTTCATTGCCTTATGCTTTTTGTTTATTTATTTCTTTCACTGGACAATTCAATATCAATTGGTTAGCCATTATTGTCTTGCTCTCTTTAACTATCAATTTCTTCCAGTGGAGAATCTGCCATCAACCGATTATTAATGCAAATTATATAAAGGTATATCTTGTCCACTTCCAATCAAAACTTGTGTCACATATTATTGAGCCACAAAAATCTTAAATATGGTATAAGTTCGCTGATAAACAGAACAATGTATTCCCTTGAAGTCTAGAACTAATCCGGGTTTGGCTGTGAAGATATATTGTATCTTATTTATTTTTGTTTTACAAACACATAAGATAATTGAGTATGAAAAACTGAAAACATATGGTTATAGCTTTTGGTTTGCGTTATATTATTGGCTTAAATAGAACAAAGAAGTATCTTATTTACTTTTGTACAATGTATTATTAGTCTTTGTTGCAATTTGGAACATGCCATAAAAGTGCTAATGCTAATGTCCTCTCTGTTTTATTTTCTTAAAGGATTTGGAATCTTTTAGCATGTTGATAACAGGATTTTGTTGCTAAGGAAGTAAAGTCCAGTTTGCAGCAAGAGCAAGTTATTAACAGGATTTTGCTACTAGGAGTTGTTCAGTTTGGAAGAATAACTTAAATTTGTAATTTTTCTCAGTTGAAGTGATGTGTCAGACACCTCTTTTGCAATATTGTTTATATTTCTTTTGCTTGATTTTGCTAGATATTAGTTTACTGTAACCCGAATGCTTATGAATGGTGCTCCAACATTGATATAGCTATTAATATATATTTTTTGATATATATTTCTTCGTCTTTCAGTTATCATGTCATTAGTTAACATTGGTGCTACGACATTGGTGTAACATTATAATTTTATGGTATAGATCTTGTCCTAGGAAAAAAAAAAAAAAAAAACCCTTGCGGCAGTTTCACAACTGTCGTAAAATATGAAAAGTTCATATTATTGATACACGACGATTAATTCTTCTAAAAATATGGCTAATGAGGACATAGGCTGTGAGACTCAATCGTGAATTTTATGTGTATTTAATTGATTTACTTATTATTTGATGATAATATGTGAATTTAGATTGCATGTGTTTGGAATTTAAGTGGCATTTCATTTAATTTAGCAAACTAGGACATACATGTCATTATCCTAAATGTTAATGTTCTTGAATTAGTAGTCATTTAACCTTTAAGATATTTTGCCACCTACCAAATTAGCTTCTAGAAGGATTAATTAGCCATTTATTAAAACAATCCAAAAAGAGATGCAAAAGAAGAGAGGGAGGTCACGACCAAGAGGGAAAAATGAGAAAAAATGAGAAAAGCTGGGTTTGGAGATTTTGAAGAAGAAGAAGGAAAATTTGCTCAAAGTTTGCTCAATCCTTGTCATTTCTTGCATCTTTCTTCTATCCAGGTGAGGGGATTTTAAATGTTTTCAAAGTTTTTAAGCTTGATTTGAGTATGAAGTCATATATTTTTGTTGGCTTTGTTGATGGAACAAGAATAACATGAATAGAAGTGATTTGAAGTAGTAAATGTGTTTAACTTGAATGAACTTTAAATTTCAAGTGTTGTGTGTTGAATTTATGGCTAGATGAAGACTAATCTTTGTTATTTTAGCTTAAATGTGAAGTTGTATGTTATATTTATATGTTGGACACATGATTACATGGCTTAGGTGTAAAAATGGTAGTGCTTTGGTGTAAAAATGGTGGCTGTCCAGATTTTCCAACTTTGGCTAAAGTGTGATGTAGGTTGAATTTGTGGCTACATGTAAGGTTATTCTTGTTCTTAACTTGAATATGAAGTCATATGCTATATTTATACATGTTAGATACATAATTTTTTGGCTTAGAAGCAAGATTTGGGGACGTTTTGTGGTGTTTTTGGTGGTTGGTCAGAAATTCCAGCAAAGGCGCCAAATCTGCCTCCGTTGGTTAATCGGTATAGTGGTTAGCTTTTGCCCCTTTCCCCTGGTGTTTTACTTGCTAAACTTGCTCCTTGCTTAGCTATGATCATATTGTACACTTGTATGGCTTTATGAGTTGGTTAATTGTTGGTTAAATAGTAGTTGTTAAATGTTGTTGAGTTTTTGTGTTATTGAATTCTATTGAAGTTAATTCTTAGAAATGCATATGTGCAAGGCTAAGTGCTATTGAAAATGGCTAAATGTTAAAGGTGGTTGCAAATGGTTTGCTGACCTACTTTATCACCTATTAAATATGTTATCAAAAGGAATGGAATTGTTAAATGCTGGTTAATGTGCTGAGGGGCAACCTATTTTGGTGTCCTCTCAAAGTGAAGTGGTATGCGTGATTAAGTAGTTGAATGCGTATGTGTAAGGGTTGTAACTTTTTATCGAGCCATGGTAGCATCGTGTCACTCCGAGCGGCATCAGGCTTGCCGGTGTATTGGCATGACTACCATGGTCCTATTCCCTAACTCACATGGACGGTGAAGTCCATGGGAGTATGGGTCGTAGGTTTTGGTGTACATTCGTAGTACACCCAATGAGAGTGATAAGTAGTATAATTCGTGATGGTGGTATAAGTGACGACATCAACAATTATTAGTGTATCCTTCTTGAATGGGCATATAGCTAATGTGTTATCGAGTTAATTGTTTTTAAATGCCTAATGTTTGCATATGGTTTTAAATCCATGTTTTCAAATGAATTTTCATGTTAAATGTTTTCTAAACCCTCCCATGCACCCCCTCACTAAGCTAGTTTAGATCACCCTATTTTATGAACATTTCAAATGAGGCCGAGTTCGAGACACATAAAGAGTGAAAGTGAATGCTTTGTTTGTCTTGCTTTGAAAGTTGCACATGTTGTTTATGTAATTTGTGTAGTTCTTGTTGTAGTGAAAGACTATTTTGAATCTTGTAATATATTGTAGGCCTAAGTTATCTATTCTGAAGTCTAGATGTTCATTTTGGAAGCAATGTATCTATTTTGCTCATGTATAATAACAAGTCTTCCAGGTTGTTTTATGGTGAAATCTCTATTATTTGTTAAGTGTAACTTTTGTACAGGTGTTATATTGAGTGAGTGCAGTCGCGTCCTAAGTTGGTTCTAGGCAGGGTTGGGTCGGGGTGTGACAATTAGTGGTATCAAAGCTTAGCTAGCTAAATGTAAGCCAGGATACGACCCTCAGTTTGTGGGGTAGAGGTCTTAATGCAAAATGTCTTTGCATAAATGTGTGCATATATAACGTGTTAATTGTACATTACGTGTTAATTGTACAATATGTGATAATTGTGCATTATGTGATAATGTTGTATTATAAGATAATTGTGCACTATGTGATACTTATTCCTGTGTGATAAAACTTGCACATATGTTATAACTTATGAGTGACCCTTTTCGTGATAAAGATGGCTGCAAGGGCTCCTAGAACCAGAAATAGACTTCGTAGAAATGAATTCATGTCCTTTAAGCAAGGTAATTTGACTGTTGCACAATTTGAGGCCCGATTTAATAAGCTATCACATTATGCTCCTGAAATGGTACAATCCATTGGAAAGAGAATCTGGAGATTCATTAGAGGTTTGAGACCAAAAATCCAAGATAGTTTGACTCACTTTCAGTTTTCTACTTACGGTAAAGCCCTTAATGCTGCAACTAGATTTGAGAAAAGAAAGAGTGAGGTAAGGGCAAAACCGAGTCAACCAAGCAAGAGATCTTTCCAGTCTCAGAGTTAGCAAAAACAGAGTCAGAGTCAGAGTCAGAGTCAAAATTGGCCAATTGTTGTGAGATCTCAGTAGGGTAGTTCAGTTACTTCCTCAGCTCAAGCCTCTTCTGGCACTAGTGCTACTAACAAGCTCAATATTGTGTCTTCTGTAATCGTAAGGGCCATTGTGAGGCTAATTATTGGAAGAAGTCTGGGAGGTATAAAGGTTGTGATAGTGATCGGCACAAGGTAAAGGACTATCCGAAATGGCAAAATATTAAGGACAGACTGCAAGCAGAGGCACCCAGAGTATATCTACTGGTAGTGCTCCCACACAACATGTATAGGCCAAATTCTATGCCATTGATCAACATGAATTGTTTTGAGGAGCAAGTAAGAATTTTGAGGATGAAATTATCCTAAGGAGGGGAGGATGTGAGACCCTATCTTGAATTTTATGTGCATTTAATTGTTTTACTTATTATGTGATGATAATATGTGAATTTTGATTGCATATGTTTAGAATTTAAGTGGCATTTCATTTAATTTAGCAAACTAGGACATACATGTCATTGTCTTAAATATTCTTGCATTAGTAGTCATTTGACCTTTAAGATATTTTGCCACCTACCAAATTAGCTTCTAGAATGATTAATTAGTCATTTATTAAAACAAAATAAAAGAGGTAGCAAGAGAAGAGAGGGAGGTCACGGCCAAGAGGGAAAGAAGAGAAAAAGAAAAGAGAAAAGCTAGGGTTTGGAGATTTTGAAGAAGAAGAAGGAAAATTTGCTCAAAGTTTGCTCAATTCTTGCCATTTTTTGCATCTTTCTTCTATCTAGGTGAGGGGATTTTAAATGTTTTCAAAGCTTTTAAAGTTTTTAAGCTTGATTTGAGTATGAAGTCATATATTTGTGCTAGCTTTGTTGATGGAGCAAGAATAACATGAATAGAAGTGATTTGAAGTAGTAAATGTATTTAACTTGAATGAACTTTAAATTTCAAGTGTTGTGTGTTGAATTTATGGCTAGATGAAGACTAATCTTTGTTCTTTTATCTTAAATGTGAATTTATATGTTATATTCATATGTTGGACACATGATTATATGGCTTAGGTGTAAAAATTGTGGTGTTTTGGTGTAAAAATGGTGGTTGTCCAGATTTTCCAGCTTTAGCTAGAGTGTGATGTAGGTTGAATTTGTGGCTAAATGTAAAGTTATTCTTGTTCTTAACTTGAATATGAAGTCATATGCTATCTATATATGTTAAATACATAATTTCATCGCTTAGAAGCAAGATTTGGGGACGTTTTGTGGTGTTCTTGGTGGCTGGTTGGAAATTCCAGCAAAGGCGAAATCTGGCTCCATCAATTAACCGGTGTAGTGGTCAGCCTTTGCCCCTTTCCCCTGGTGTTTTACTTGCTAAACTTGTTCCTTGCTTAGCTATGATCATATTGTACACTTGTATATATGGCTTTATGAGTTGGTTAAATAGTGGTTGTTAAATGTTATTGAGTTTATGTGTTATTGAATTATATTGAAGTTAATTTGTAGAAATGCTTATGTGCAAGGCTAAGTGTTATTGGAAATGGCTAAATGTTTAAAGGTGGTTGCAAATGGTTTTGGTGACCTACTTTATCACCTATTAAATGTGTTATCGAAAGGAATGGAATTGTTAAATGCTGGTTAATGTGCTAAGGGGCAACCTACTTTGTTGTCCTCTCAAAGTGAAGTGAATACGTGATTGAATGCATATGCATAAGGGTTGCAACCTTGTATTGAGACATGGTAGCGTCGTGTTACTCCGGGCGGCATCGGGCTTGTCGGTGTATTGATATGATTACCATGGTCCTATTCCCTAACTCGCATGTAACGCCCCATTCCCTCACGGAAACAGGAGCTTTATAAATCCACTAAACATAACTCGATCCCAATCCCAAGTCACGAAAAATGAGAAAAACGGACAGAGTCTCCCCTATTTATAGGACAATCCAAAACCTATAAACAATATTTATAACCACAAAACTATGATCTAACTCAACTATCCCTTCCACCAAAACTATCTCATACAACAAACTCCTCAAGGTCATCCGAGCCTTGGATCCAACATTGAAGACACTCAAGCATGAATTCATTAACTGTTGAACGTCTATGATTATAATTTCACTTATCATACTACTCTAATATTATCTAGTTTTCTTTCTTATAATTTAAGGTCGTCAACCAGTCAAAACATGTAAGCATGCAGCTACCAGACAATAAAGTAAAGATTACAAGTTTTTACAACATTACAAGACATTCATAACTATCAATACATTCTAAACTTAACTTTACAAGTACAAAACTGAATTCAATGGCAATCCACATAAGCCAGCATAATCAATCACAAAACTCTCGAGCCTTCTTTTCTACCCCTGATAGCACTGATCTTGAAAGGTGTTAGAAACGAGGGTAAGTATATAACATGTATACTCAGTGAGGGAGGTGATGCAGCATACCGAGGAATGCTTTTATGAGATGCAACAAGGATAATAACATATACAATACAAAATAACAAAGATAATTAGTCAAGTATTTAACCACATATAAAAAGGATACGGTTTCACGTTTGTCTTCAATCACGAGCCACAAGCCAAGATCTTCAAGCAAGTGTCGGCAAATCCCTTATTTCTCCAAATGGGATACTCCGGATGTACCCCGATCCTACGACCCTTTCTCCTGAGGTAAGTTCATATGCCCTAACGAGGTGAACCACGCCTCTAGGGTAGTGGAGTGTACTTAGCGAGAGAAAGAGAATAGGCACCATGGTAGTCGAGGGAGCACAGCAAGCCCGATGTCGCCCGTGTTTCTCAATGCTACTACATCCAAAAAGGTTGCACCACCCCGAGTCAAGATCACAAGAGCCAAGTATATCAAATCATGTAAGAGGAACAACAAAGTAGGCCGCCCTCGCAATTAATTACAAATAACACGAAAAGACACAAGATAGCAAGTAAATACTATATATAGACTTTATCAATTACTAAATAATACAATCTAGAAATAATAGTATAAGTTAAGATGCACAAAAGAGATGAAGACTCTCTCACCTTTACCAAGCCTATAAGGGTATAGCTTAGGCTTACTCCAAACCTCTTTGAATCCGCTCAAATGTGCAAACCCCTAGTTATTCATATAAGTGTAACACTTTTAACAATTGATTATAGCAATTCTAACTTTAACTAATATGCAATCTCAACCCACAACAATAGAAGCTATACAATCACTTGTTTATTCCACATTATTATATAGCTCAGGTAGTCATACAAAAAACTAACATTGGTAGGTGAACAGTGGCACATATGAAATGAGTAAGGCTATTAATTATTGGCAAAAGTTAACTTTACAAGTCAAGAAAAAGTTGTTTGGCTATTACACCGAAATTGGTCCTTCAAATTAAAGACTAGTTAGTACTACCAATACAGGTTCATAAGTTGCTCAAGGTTCATTTACTTTACATTATTTAATAATTTGTATATGAAACTAGTTCAATTCCACTTATTCCTTAATCAGTTATTAACTTAATCTAACGGTAATTCTCTTAAGGTTTTAAAGTTAATCAAAGCTAGGTTCTAATAAGGTTCCAATACTACATTCATTAGCAACAACTTCCAAACATTTACTACCTTAAAAGTCTTCTAACCATATGTTCTCTTCATTCCACTAATTAACAATACAATCAAGGCTACAACTATAACACTCCTCATTAAAATTACTCTTAACTATAAATTATAAACTATAAGCACAAGGAAAAGGGGAAGGGAAAAAAGTTACGGTGGCTGCAGCTGGGGAAAACTGTTCAGCTCACGCCTAATCACATGCCTCTCGGAAACCATCCAAAAACGAGTACTTAGAGCTAGAATTTGGCCAAGCCTTAAAATACATTTTTGTTCTACTATGAATCTACTACTATATATCTAAAATTTAGCTAATTTCGTCAACATTTGCTAGGTCAAATTGGTCCTACAACGCAGACATACAAATCTGTTCAATTTTTTCAAATTTCGTAACTCATGTTTTTTTTTTCCAATTATTTTACTATAAAACTAATTTCAAAGCTCTACTAACATGAATCATCATATATATCATATACAACATAATAACAAGACACTTCAACACATATAATTCAATAACCAAGCTAAAACTAAGCATTAAGGCTCTGACTTCATTTTTCCCCTTTTGAATTCAAAAAGGCAATACTAGTTTTAGCCAAGTTTTATTTAACCTAAGCATCTAGATAACCCCAACTACAATTATGGGATCTAATTCAAGCACTAAACTAGTGTTTAAGATTCTAAATAATTCTAAAGTGCGCACGCAAAAGGTCGTTAAAATCAATAGTCTCAAAATTCGATAAATTTTAACGTGGGGCCATTTTAACTACCCAACAACTCATATCTAGGGTTAGAATTAAATTTGGAGCATTATTTCTCAGGTCTGCATGAATAGTGCCCGTTTGAAACTTTTGAAAAATGATTTCATACATAGGCTATCTAAACACATGAAACAACCTCAAAAGCTTGTTCTACTACATCTATAGGCACCATATATAGAAATTATAAGAGTAATATGAAGCATATATAACATATTCAAAATTTGACATAATAAAAATTTAAACTAAAAATGCAAATTTTCCAAAAACCCTCACCAAACTTTAGATGTAGATGCAAAGGGGAATGTTTTTTGATGGATTGGAATCAATTTGAGCAAAACCCTTGATTTTTTTCTTCTTCCTCCCTATTTTCCCTCTTTGGTCGATGGATTCCCTGGCTTTTCTTTCTTTTTCTCGATTTTCTCCCCACGAATTTGATTCTCTTTTGTTTTTTTTTTGATGTTGTGTTTGCTTTGCCTTGGTTACATATAATATATAATAATAAGTTAAGTCATAAACCGCCAAACTAGCACCACTGAAAATGCTTCTGATTTGCTTTATTCTTTTGTTTACCAATTAGTTTACTTTATATATAATGCCAACTATGTAAATCCAATAATAACTAATATAATATGCTAAGACTAAGATGGCTAATAAATGTAATTGGGCTTGGGCTTGGACTTAATAATTAATCTAGGCCTAAATGAAATTAAATTAAATGCTAGGCCCAAAAGAAAATAAACTAAATCCGATCAAAATAAAACTAGGCCCGAATAAAATAATACCTAAGTCCGAACAGATCAAAATCATTTAATTCTATCATCCAGGGCATGCAACGCACAAAAGGAACACTGAACGAATTCACAAAATAACTTAAATAAAATAAATATGAAAGTAGATAATAAAAAATAAAAATAAAATCAACTCCGGGCTCGGGAAAATACTAGTCAATTAATTAAATGTAATAAATAATAAATATAAGATAATATTTTCAGATAACCCTTTTAAATTCAATTTAAATAAATATAATTAATATTGAAAATAATCTAACTCGTTCGGGTTCGGACCCGGGCTTCCTATTTGAACAATAAATTAAATTAATTTTAAAACTTATAAAATAATTTTAAATAATTAAAACAATAAAAGAAATGACTTGAAAAGTTGGTTAATTATAAAATAAAAGTAAATAAATATCAATGCACGTAAAATTTATGAACGTAAACCCAAAAATAAATGTATATTAAAGTTAAAATACAAATTTCAAAAAATAACATACTTTAATTTTTACCCCGAGCTCAGGGTTCACTTTTAAATAATGATAATAAATCTACTAAATGCAGGAAACAATTTCATGTAATTTATATGTCAAAATAATAGTTTATGTATATTATTTACATTAATTAAACATAAGTTACTTAGTTTTCAAAAAGAATGTAAAACTAGTCTACTAAATAAATGTCATTTATTAAATAAATAAGAATCACATATAAACACTTAATCAAACACATAAATATATGTAAGTAAATATGCGAATAAATATGATATGCATGCACTAGGTTTCGGGTGTCACATCGCATGGACAGTAAAGTCTATGGAGTATGGGTCGTAGGTTTTGGTATACACCTGGAGTACACCCAATGGGAGTGATAAGTGCTAGCGTTCGTGATGGTGGCATAAGTGACGGCATCAACAATAATTAGCGTATCTTTCTTGAATGGTCATATAGCTTATGTGTTATTGAGTTAATTGCTTTTAAATGCCTAATGTTTGCATATGGTTTTCAATGCATGTTTTCAAATGAATTTCTAAGTTAAATGTTTTCCAAAACCTCCTGTGCACCCCCCACTATGCTAGTTTAGCTCACCCCATTTAATGAACATTTCAAGTGAGGCCGAGATCGAGCCACATGCAGAGTGAAAGTGAATGCTTAACTTGTCTTGCTTTGAAAGTTGTACATGTTGTTTATGTAATTTGTGTAGTTCTTGTTGTAATGAAAGACTCTTTTGAATCATGTAATATATTATAGGCCTAAGTTATCTATTCTGAATTCTAGATGTTCATTTTGGAAGCAATGTATCTATTTTGCTTATGTATTATAATAACAGGTCATCCAGGTTGCTTTATGGTGAAATCTCTATTATTTGTTAAGTGTAACTTTTGTACAGGTGTTATATTGAATGAGTGCAGTCGTGTCCTAACTTGGTTCTAGGTGGGGTTGGGTCAGGGCGTGACATAGGCAGCTGTTACAAAAAATCGCCGCCTATTAAGTAGATACACTACGCAGTGGCGGAGCCAAGCACCGGGTATTAGGGTGTGCACTACAATATCAAAGTTAGTAACCGAGATTACAGGACAATTATTTATGCATAAATTTTTATATAAACTATAAAAAAATTGATGATTTTATGTCTATAATCATATTTTTATACTATAACTAAACCAATACTTAATTTAAACACTTTATAACACAAATATAAAGGTGTTTCACTGTAAAAAATGTTGTGTTCATGGCATTGAGCCATAATTTCAGGGTGTTCCACTGCAAAAATATTGTTTTCATGAAAAGAGAAAAAAAAAAGACCACACACCCAAAATTTTAGGGTGTTCCATTGCACACCCAATGCCAAAGGTGGCTCCGCCCCTGACACTACGGTTTATAAACTGCCGCCTATGACTGTGAAGAAAACGCGGCAATTACCACTCTCGCCATCTATTGCTTCCGCAACATTATCTACCACGACACCTAATGCGGCATTTTTTAAAGCACCGCGGATATATATACGACGTTTTTTATCCTCCAAAATGCTTAAAATGTTTTAGGTACTCTAACTTGCCAAACTTTCTTTCAACTACAAAATATGTCAGTGTCCGAAGATTATTTAATTTCTCAAAAGAATTTAGATATTCTCGCAACTATACATTTTCGGTAACAAGGTGTCTCAAATTTCTCAAATTGAGGAAGTCTTGATAGATACCTATAATTGGCAATGTTCAAAGTTTGCAAATGACACAATTCACACACTGATTCCGATAACTCTTCTAGATCTGCATTGCCACTCAAGTTGAGGTACCTTAAGTGAACCAAACTTCCTACCTTCTTTGGAAGCTTTTCCAAGTGTGCTAAGATTATGAGAGTAAGCATGACTATTTTTTCATCTTTTGCCAACTGAGGTTCATACAGATATAATATTTTCTTCCTTGTTTTTGGGGGTGTTCTGTTTTGTTGTGTTTGGCCAATTGGTCCTACATCATGTTTATATGGAGCCTAGTATTCTTGACAAAAATAATGGAGGGTCTATTGTTGACATATTTTGGACTTTTTGTGGCTTGCAAGTAGGGACAAATTTAAAATTTTTACTCACTGAGAGCTAAAAATATATAATTAAACATTTATATATAAAAAAAAAAGTTTCAATAAGGGCTAAATTAATTTTTTAATCTAAAAATACTTTAAAAATATACGTATTTTTTAAAATACATGTCTAATTCACTCGTTAATAATTTTATTTTTAGAGTCAGTAAAAACTATAACTCTCGTTGGTTCTCCTATAAATCCGCCCCTACTTACAAGTGTTTAGACTATAACTATACAATGGGAGAATCTTATTAGAAATAAATTGATCAATAAGTATGAATGATAAAAAAGCAAGGGAAAAACCGTAACCGTGAACAAGCCAAAAGCCATGTGCAGCACGCTGTAATGCCATGTGTTCTATCCTCATTGGGTCTTGTGGCTATGGACCACACTGCCTTGAGGAGAAAGGCTTTCGGTGCTTCAAGTGTGCACGCGACTTCATACAAGAGTTGATATATATATATAGTATTATGCCTGTTCCCTAGATTCTTGATAGAATGCTCTAGTAATGTACAAAAGTAAAAGGGTGTGAACTACTGAAAATGATGTTCTTTCCCAAAAAGGCCAAATGATACACCTAAAGTTCCATAAATACAAGTCACAGTCGTTTATGCTAATCATTGCTTATTCGCACTCCTTTAAGAAATTAAATATACGTGTTTATATTTGGGCCCCACGTTTGTAATGTACTTATAACCTTGAGTCTCATTGTTTAATCTCACTCTCAAAATTAGTAAATTTACATGGTTGTGTAGGCTACAATTTCTATTAGTCTCGTAATTATTTGAAATATTTTGATAATTTTGGCTTATAAAACTATTCAACTGCTATAAAATTTATTAGTTAAAAATAATAATTAATCTTATCCGTTGATCGCCTCCTCTCACCAAAGTAATCTCATATTCATATAAGCGTGTTAAACTCAGAAAGAATTCCTTCTTTTTTTTCTCTGTTACAAGGGAGGCAAAACTTAGATTATGATCCTAAAAAATGTTCCCCTTTTGTCTATTTCTAAAGGTGAGCACGAGGCAGATGTAGAAATGACAACATTTTTTTTTTTTTTTTTTGAGAGGTAAGCAAAAATTCATTGATCATCAAAAGTCAACCAAATAGTACAAGAAGTAAAAACCCCTGTAACGGGCCAAGAGAAGAAAACAAAAAGTGCCAGCTCAACAAATAGATTAACATCCATGTTCCAAGCTGCACAAAATGTCCTCCTACTCAAGAGAGTATTTCTATTCCTTTTCCTTGTGTAAATTTTGTACCATGGTCCCAGGCAAGCATTATAAGTAAAAGATGATTGAGTGAGTCAGGCCCACCAAGTTGCTCAAACATATTACTTTAGCTTTCTTGCTGGCCTTCGGTTGTTCAGCACCCAGTGTAGAGGGTCGTCAATGGTTTGGACTCAGTCTAGACTTGTCAACATTTAGATACATGTCTGATTAGATATATGAAGGTTCCATGGATCCTCATCCAAGTCCAACCAGATTTCAGAATATACTAGCCGAATTCGAGTGTGATGGATGTTTCAAATTCATATTCAAAACAAAAGAAAAAGATTAGTATGATATCTAATATTGATTTTTATACAATGAAAACATATTAGTCTAGTCAGTGATTAATTTATTTCCTTTATATGTACGATATTTGATTAAGTTGTGGGGACCTAAAAGATTCTATAAACATTTACCTTATTTTGCGAGATATATATATATAAAACTCTAGCACTCTGACAACTAACATATTTTTTCTCTCCTTAAATTATGTACTGATTAATTATAATTTTGTATTTCAGCGAAAGAAAAATTATAATTTTGTGATCAAGATTGACTGGGAGGAGGGGGATTAAAGAGGGGAAGGGATTTTGTCTTACATTGCGCAGTAGCTAGGGGAACTTTTGATATCATAATTAGATATTAATCCTTTGATTATCTGACCAAACATTTATCTAATTTAACTCTAGTTGAATTCGGATGGAACCCATATAAAAACTCGACCTATTGACAAGCTTAATTGTACAATCGTGATGTTCTTCTCTATACCAATAAAGCTCATCTCAAAAAACCTAAAAATAGTTATAAAAGTTATACAAGGTAGTTACATAATTTTGGTTGCTAAAACTAGCTTAATCTCTAAGGTGGTGTTTGGTATCCTACTGGAATGGAATGGAATGAGTGAAAAAAATGTAAGAGATGGAAATGGAACGAACTTAATAAAGAGTATGTCATGTTTGATATGTTATAGAAATGTATACGGGAATAGATGTATACATTCCAAACTCATATTTGGTAGTAAATATACTCGAATAGTATTCAGAGTGACTTTTATAAACTTTTTTCTTATTATATACATGTTATTATTTTAAAAATAATAATTCACTTTGTTATTAAAAGCTTTATGTTTGAAAGGACAATTTGGTCATTTGGTAAGTAATAATAATATTAACAAGGAAGAATAATAGTAATGTTAATAAATAATATTGATATTAATATTATAAATAATAATAACAATAACAATAACAATAATATAATAATAAATAGTCGTTTGAAATATATAGAGCCTCTTTCAAATGGCTAGTTAACGACTCTATTTTTTAATGTCAAACGAGCAGTCGGACGAGCCCATTCATCCGACTTGTCCTTTGCACTCACTGGACAAGTTAGCTGAGTCAAGTCGTCCGAGCCATTCGTCCAACTTGCCTTATGCATTCCTTAGGAATGCCAGTTGAATGAAGTCGGATGAATCATTTATCCAACTTGATTCATCCGACTTTGCCCTGTCTTTTCTCATTGCAATAGGAAAAGTGGAAGACCAAGTCTAAAACATATTTTCAAGATCAATTCAAACTCATTGCACACAATTTAAAAATGATTTTGAAGGTATTTTCATAAAGAGGTTTCAAGAAAACTTTTTGAGCTTTACCAAGCAAATCAAAGTCCCTCGACATTTAATTACCATGTACCCCTTATGTCACCACGTCTCCTCTTATGACTCCCTCTTCATTTTTCAAGATCTTCTTGACAATGTAGTCTTAAGATTGATCGTGTTGAGCTCTTCATTTGATGTTCATAATTGAATTTCTTGAGCTCGATCAATATTCATTCTTCATGTGCTTGCTTTTGAGCATCCTTCAATCTTTGACTAATCTCATAAATTGAGAACTTATACAATGCAATATTAGTCACAAGATAAGTGTATAATCAAGATTTAGTTATCATCAAAATAAGTACTTAAAGCCTTTAGGCTAACATATATGCATGTCCCTTCTAACCAAGTTGAGACACCCAAATCACAAAGCTATTGACCCATATATAAGATCTCACCCATAGTGACTTAAAGAAAAAGAACTTGACTTTGTCAGTTCATCCATATATGTTCAAGATTAAGAGCACTGACCCATTTAGAAGCTTGTAGGTATAGGTGACCTCTTTCTTTGATAGTTCGTATTTAGAGTATCATACCTACGGTGGCCCGTCCAATGCCTACACATGCATAAGTAAAGTAAGTCTAAAACCCTATCCATGATCAAGGCAGATCACGCTACTGTAAAGGGAACTTATTCACAATAACTTCTACTATAGTAGAGTGCCCAACTCTATTACTTAGTTATGGACTAAATAGTTTTGTTTAACAAGTAACCATGACTTAGACCTTTTGTACGTAACCACCATGTACCTAAGTCAACACTTGAAGCAAGGACCTTACATACATACATACATACATACATACATATACATATAATATATATATATATATAAGTCAATCACATAAGAGAGAAAACATGCTCATGAAACTAGCTCCACTACGTTGTTGCCCCTTGCCCATTTTCTGTTCCCTTTTTTTCTTAGACTTCTTCCATTGAAGTTTTAAGCCTAAAGTGGAAGCCTGAGATATATAGGCTTGACCTTTGGGCTTTAGGATAGTCTATGTCACGTAAAGTTCCTTCGTTATCTCTAGGAGCATCATGTTCAACTTGCTTATGTTGGGCTTGAATTGACTAAAGGATTCTAGCAGAGTGTACAAGATCATGTCTATTTGCCTAGCAAGAATGATCTTAGCTCCAAAGATTCTGGCTGTGTAAGAGAGGTCCATTGTTCTAAGCACATGATGCTTGATGGATATCCCTTATGCCATTATTGCTTGTTGGTATCTAATTTACAATAGTTAATAAGGTCAATATCTTAGTAGCAATATGAAGATGCATGCCACTTAGATACACTATGGTATGTTATAATTTAACGCAGCGAAAATATGATGGCATGCTAATCTATGATCTAACCACATGTTCTAAGTAGAATTATTGCAAGAACTTTATTCACATGTGCATAATACACATAAGAAGATCAAAATTCAGCAACTAATAATTTTGTTACCTGGATTCGTTAGCTTAAAAATCTTAACGAAAAACACAAATCTTAAAGTTCAACTTGCACCTTGAAGATCTACACGCTTAGGATGATTGAGTAAGCTTTTGATCTTCTTCTCTATGACCTTCTTCTTTCTTGAAGATGATGAAGAATTGTGGGACTCTTCTTCTTGTTTCTACCTTGCTCTTAACATGTGGAGAAATAGATTTTTCTCTCTTCGCTCTCTCAATTTCACGTGTGGATATGTGTCTGTGAGAATGTGGATATGAACTCTATTTATAGAGAAAATAGCTAGTGTAGTTGATCCTAGTTGAAATAGGATTTACTTGTTTTAGAATCCAAGCAGGAGACTCTTAAAATAATACTATGCAGCTTGAACTAAGAGTACACCACTACATATCAACTACACAACTCCAAAACACATCCATTACCATCATTGTGTGTTCCCACACTTTCCAAGGAGCCCAATCGGCCCTTGCCTTATTTTCTGAGTATTATTTTGCTAAATTAATTATTCTTGGTTTCTAAATTAAGCTCAACTATTCCAAATTGGAAATCCTCCTAAATAGAAAACTTAGTTGAAATTGGACACCAAATTTAGCAACTGCCAAATACATAAGAAGTACCTAGATAACTTTTAACAAAACATCTTCATGGAAGTAGGCTAGAAGAGAGACCAAAAGACATAACCAACTTGGCTACTGAAAAGACCAAATGCCCATGTTAACCCCATAACACATTAAAGCTTTTCAACCTTGACTTATTTCACTAAAAAGTGATGGTTGCACTCCAAGATGATTACCGCTATATGTAGAAGTTTATCATGTTGTGTACGATCGTTGTTTTCGACCTACTAAGTAGAATGACTAAAATACCCTTCCATATAATATTCGCAAAGAAGAAATACATTATTGTACTATTTTTTCCTTGAATGCATCTTCTCCTTAAGACATCTAAATCTTTTAAGTATCTATCCTCCGGATATAGAACACTTGATCTGGAGAGCGACCCTCAAGCTAGATATAGATGATCTACTGGATAATTACAAGGAAGCGATCATTTCGTTACGAGATGACATGGATTCTATATTACATACGCACGTCTTAACTAGTCATACCTGTGACACCCCGATCCCTCTCGAGACCGCGAGTTCTATCAATCAATCTAATCACAACCCAAACCAAACCTGGCCATAAATTTTCAGGGAAAACGGATGGAGTCTCCCATGTTTCTAGGTAAATTGCAGAACCTGTAATAGCATATAAATGGACCAATACCATGTCCAAACATTCAACCACCTCAAGGCCATTCGAGCCTTGGTTCTCAACAACTAAACACAACATATAAATATACATTTCCAGTTTAAAGTTAACCTATCTCTTTACATCTTTTACAAGAACATTCAAGCTTGACATTTAATCCATGCTAATCTACTGCACAAAATATACTATCATACCATTCTCACTCTTTTCTTTTAGACAATTACAAACATGCATCGGGTTAACTATACTACTGAATACATAACTAACTTATCAATCTACCTCAACTACTTAGCTAGATTAAATTACATTTCTTTTAACAATAAATACATACATCATATGAACATACATCTTTACATCTTTGACAGCTCAAGCCACAAAGCACTCAAGACAACCCTTCAGGCACGAACTAACACATATCGACGAACTTTTCAGCTAACAAGGCATTTCTTGAAATGTGGTGGTGAGGAGTGAGTATACACAACACGTATACTCAGTGAAGGCGAGACAGATATCGAGTTGGAGAGAAAGAAGATCGTGCAATGCAAATAATCACAGTTAAGCAATAAAGACAATAAGAAAACATTCAATACAAACAACAATACTATAAGCAATCAAGAAAGCATTAACACAGCCCTTTAAAGCTATACCACACTCTGAAGGCTGTGGTTCACTCATACGAGCAATATACCATTTCACGAGCGATACATCAATCTCGAGCTTGATGTTTGACAACGATGACAATAAGCGCGCAACCACCTTATAACACCAGTTTGGAATACCCCGGAAGTATCCATCAATCTACGACCCAAATCTCCCTGGGAGGCAACCCAAGCGAGAAAGGGAATAGCAGCGGAGCTAGAGCAACCAACACTGGCAACCCGAGGCTACCCAGAGAGGCCCATCACTCACGCGCGAGACACTATGCAATGCAAGACTCGATACAAGGCAATAAACGAGCGATAGCACAACAATACAAACTAGTGACAACAAACGAGATAACAAGCAATCACAATCAACTATAGCATTAAACTAACCTTTCAAGCACAACAAGCAATAATAACATCAATTAAACAAGTAACGGCAGTTCAAACACGAAAACAACAAATATCACTATTCAACCCCAACTTCCAAGGACAATTACGAGCAAACGAGTTACGGGATTAGGAAACCGATTTCACTACATTCACTCAGGCACTACAAGGCACGTTTTTATGTCACTAAACTTCACTTTCTCACCAGAGACCCGAAAGTCCACCTACTGCCTTTGAACTACAACTATGTTAACCGGTCACTCAATCAACGCCACAACAGCGCCAAAAGTGCTTCCATGCCCTCAATTGCAAAACCCCCAACTCAATTCGAGCACGGTCAACTTTTGGTCAAACGGCCCCTTTACGTTTCTTTGTCTAATTTCCAATTTTAATAAAGGCCGATCCGTTTTTATTTCACATTTTAGCTTTCTATCACTAATGGCACCTATCCAAATCAAACAATCGCAATTCGGATCGAAATTCGAAATTCTAGGGTTTACTATTCATAATATACTATTCATGTTCTTCCCCAATTTTAATTACGCAGTTTCAACCGTAAAAATTGCTAAATAACTAACAAGCAATGCTCTACGAACCCTAAGCAAGCTATTTCAAGCAATAACAGGCATTATAACGCGATAAATATCAAATCTGAAAAATTGACTCAAAAATCAAATTCAGATTAAAATGCACAAAAGCGTGAAAACCCTCACAGAGATTGAAGACCAAGACCCGCAAGGACCCGAGACACGATCCTCGTCCTATCCCAAGCAAGATTTTGGGTTAAAAATGCAAAATCAATTTTTTTTTCTTTTCTCCTTAACCTTCGGCCAAGGGAGGACAAGATGGCCATTTTTTGTTTTGTTTTTTGTTGTTGTCAATTTTGCTTAATTTTGGCTATTTAAAAGATGACAAAGCCTCAAAGGCAAATTGGCCATTTAGCAAAGTCAAAATCCTAATTTAACATAGTCAAATAAGCTATTTTGATGCCATTTAATTTATTCCAAGTTAGAGCAATGCAATTTTAATGAAAACCAACTAAAACTAGTTAATTTAAACTAGAAACATTATTTATGAAATTTGAGAAATATTTCTCTAACTCTTATTTTTGAAATTCTACGATCGAACGGTCACTAATCGATCGCTAATAAAGTGATGAACAATAATATAAAACTTTAATTCTTTGAAAAGTAGAATAGCATAATAGTTTAAAATTAACTCCGGCTCGGAGTTACTTTTCTCATTTAATTGAAAACCGAGTAATTTAATGCAAGAAAATTAAAACCGATTTTTAAAATAATCAAAATAGTCAAAGTAATCAATATTCATTTAAAATCAATTAATTTAACTATTCATAGAATATTTTAAAGAATTATGAAGTTCATGTTAAGTTAGAAATGAACAAATAAATATAAACATGTAATCAAGTGCAATTAAATATTAACATTTAAGATGACACTTAATTGATCACAAGAGAATAAATTCAATTACTACAATTATTTGAAAATGATAATAATATTTTAATCAATTATTATAAATCATTTTCGAATTCTTCTAAAAGAAATAGCAAAACAGTGAAAATTAGATGATTTAACTAATTAAACATTTAATCAAATGCAGTCAAGTGCTATTAAATGCATGCTGTGTTTGGGTTATCACATCCTTCCCCCCTTAAAACAATTGCGTCCTCGCAATTCTTCTTCCAATAGGACTTTGCATCATCTAAAATCCAACTATGATAAATCTTCATCGGTTGCTGAGCAAGACAATATATAAGAATGCTCGTAGGAAATCCCAAATAGAAATTCCAATCAAGAATGCCGAGGAAATACCAACTAAAGACTGAAGCAAAGATACTGTAGATATTATCAATACCACATACTAATGGCAGGAAGAGTACCGAAGGAATACCCTATTTAAGAATCTTCAATAGAAGTCTAACAAGTACCCAATAAGAAAGTTAAGAGATAGCCAGAGTAGATGCACCTCACGCAGTGCTGATTACTGTAAATAGACCCAGCTGAAAGTTCTATAAAGGAATATAGAGAAGAATACCAAAGCCCAACCTCTAAATGAAATCTTCCAATCACTGAGTTCCTACCGCAACATCTTAGTCAAACAGCAAGTATAGGTTCCCCTGAGTAGAAAGGCCGATGGGGAAGTCGTAAACAATACAAGATAATAAGTCCAAGCAAAATTCCAAGTGTAGGATCTTCCAATAATGCCAATAAGGAAAATACTAGTAGAATGCCCAATAAGAATTCCAAAGAATACCGTAAGTAATATGAGATAATGAGTCTAATAGGGATTCCAGTTACCAAACCAACTGAGGGATGCCAAAGAAAATACCCGAACAATGCTCCAATAAGAAAGTACCAAGAATTGCCCAATAAGTAATACTAAATAAATGACCACTAAGAATCCTAGAGAATGCCATTGAAGAATTTCCAATAAGGAATACCAGTAACACTCCAATAAAGACCGAGACACATATGCCATAGATAATACCATGCAGTAAGTCCAACTGAAAACCCAATAGCCAAGTCTACCAAGAAGTGCCAATAGAAGTCTCCAAAGAATACCTATTAAGAAAACCAAAGAATACTCCAAAGAATAACCAAATAAAACCCCAAGAGAAAACTATTCTTTTATGATTGCCATTCACAAATAAGAGTCTTAGAAGTGTGCCAACAACTGAGCTCCATAAGCAAACACCAACTCCCAAGTAAGGCTAGTCAAATGCCATTCATTTCCTGCCAATCCATACACCTTGAAAAGCCAGCTGTGAACCACTTCTTCAGGGGAGGAGAAAGTCTCTCTTACCATTTCAATAGGACATGTATGAATGCCAATATATCACAGTTATACATATGCCTTAAGCTATTATGCCAACAAGTTTACAAAAGAGTTTATTCAACAAAGTCACTCAAGCATAACAATCAAGTCAAGCACAACATAATCAATTCAAAACATTTTAAAACACACATTACAAGCAATACTTCAAGCAAATAACAATTCAAGAGGTTGATTCGATTCACGAGGTCAATTCAATAAGTCAATTCAATAGACAACTAGACATTTCACCTTTCTTGAGAAACATTTAACACATAACACATAACTATATCACATAAGTGCATACATTCAAGTCAAGACACACAATCTCACATACAAGCATACACTTCCAAGACACGCTTAACAAGCACACATTCAAGGGTCACTACCCACCAGACCGAGGACCCTGTCCCGGCTTATGAGCTAGACAAGCTCTGATACCACCTGTAACACCCCGATCCCTCTCGAGACCGGGAGTTCTATCAATCAATCTAATCACAACCCAAACCAAACCCGGGCATAAATTTTCAGGGAAAACAGACGGAGTCTCCCCTGTTTCTAGGTCAATTGCAGAACCTGTAATAGCATATAAATGGACCAATACCATGTCCAAACATTCAACCACCTCAAGGCCATTCGAGCCTTGGTTCTCAACAACTAAACACAACATATAAATATACATTTCCAGTTTAAAGTTAACCTATCTCTTTACATCTTTTACAAGAACATTCAAGCTTGACATTTAATCCATACTAATCTACTGCACAAAATATACTATCATACCATTCTCACTCTTTTCTTTTAGACAATTACAAACATGCATCGGGTTAACTATACTACTGAATACATAACTAACTTATCAATCTACCTCAACTACTTAGCTAGATTAAATTACATTTCTTTTAACAATAAATACATACATCATATGAACATACATCTTTACATCTTTGACAGCTCAAGCCACAAACCACTCAACACAACCCTTCAGGCACGAACTAACACATATCCACGAACTTTTCAGCTAACAAGGCATTTCCTGAAATGTGGTGGTGAGGAGTGAGTATACACAACACGTATACTCAGTGAGGGCGAGACAGATATCGAGTTGGAGAGAAAGAAGATCGTGCAATGCAAATAATCACAGTTAAGCAATAAAGACAATAAGGAAACATTCAATACAAACAACAATACTATAAGCAATCAAGAAAGCATTAACACAGCCCTTTAAAGTTATACCACACTCTGAAGGCTGTGGTTCACTCATACGAGCAATATACCATTTCACGAGCGATACATCAATCTCGAGCTTGATGTTTGACAACGATGACAATAAGCGCGCAACCACCTTATAACACCAGTTTGGAATACCCCGGAAGTATCCATCAATCTACGACCCAAATCTCCCTGGGAGGCAACCCAAGCGAGAAAGGGAATAGCAGCGGAGCTAGAGCAACCAACACTGGCAACCCGAGGCTACCCAGAGAGGCCCATCACTCACGCGCGAGACACTATGCAATGCAAGACTCGATACAAGGCGATAAACGAGCGATAGCACAACAATACAAACTAGTGACAACAAACGAGATAACAAGCAATCACAATCAATTCTAGCATTAAACTAACTTTTCAAGCATAACAAGCAATAATAAGCAACAATAACATCAATTAAACAAGTAACGGCAGTTCAAACACGAAAACAACAAATATCACTATTCAACCCCAACTTCCAAGGACAATTACGAGCAAACGAGTTACGGGATTAGGAAACCGATTTCACTACATTCACTCAGGCACTACAAGGCACGTTTTATGTCACTAAACTTCACTTTCTCACTTGAGACCCGAAAGTCCACCTACTGTGTTTGAACTACAAGTATGTTAACCGGTCACTCAATCAATGCCACAACAGCGCCAAAAGTGCTTCCATGCCCTCAATTGCAAAACCCCCAACTCATTTCAAGCACGATCAACTTTTGGTCAAACGGCCCCTTTACGTTTCATTGTCTAATTTCCAATTTTGACAAAGGTCGATCCGTTTTTATTTCACATTTTAGCTTTCTATCACTAATGGCACCTATCCAAATCAAACAATCACAATTCGGATCGAAATTCGAAATTCTAGGGTTTACTATTCATAATTCACTATTCATGTTCTTCCCCAATTTCAATTACGCAGTTTCAACCGTAAAAATTGCTAAATAACTAACAAGCAATGCTCTACGAACCCTAAGCAAGCTATTTCAAGCAATAACAGGCATTATAACGCGATAAATATCAAATCTGAAAAATTGACTCAAAAATCAAATTCAGATTAAAATGCACAAAAGCGTGAAAACCCTCACTGAGATTGAAGACCAAGACCTGCAAGGACCCGAGCCACGATCCTCGTTCGATCCCATGCAATATTTTGGCTTAAAAATGCAAAATCAATTTTTTTTTTCTTTTCTCCTTAACCTTCGGCCAAGGGAGGACAAGATGGCCATTTTTTGTTTTGTTTTTTTGTCAATTTTGCTTAATTTTGGCTATTTAAAAGATGACAAAGCCTCAAGGGCAAAATGGTCATTTAGCAAAGTCAAAATCCTAATTTAACATGGTCAAATAAGCTATTTTGATGCCATTTAGTTTACTCCAAGTTAGAGCAATGCAATTTTAATGAAAACCGACTAAAATTGGTTAATTTAAACTAGAAACATTATTTACGAAATTTGAGAAATATTTCTCTAACTCGTATTTTTGAAATACTACGATCGAACGGTCACTAATCGATCGCTAATAAAGTGATGAACAATAATATAAAACTTTAATTCTTTGAAAAGTAGAATATTATAATAGTTTAAAATTAACTCCGGCTCGGAGTTACTTTTCTCATTTAATTGAAAACCTAGTAATTTAATGCAAGAAAATTAAAACCGATTTTTAAAATAATCAAAATAGTCAAAGTAATCAATATTCATTTAAAATCAATTAATTTAACTATTCCTAGAATATTTTAAAGAATTATGAAGTTCCTGTTAAGTTACAAATGAACAAATAAATATAAACATGTAATAAAGTGCAATTAAATATTAACATTTAAGATGACATTTAATTGATCACAAGAGAATAAATTCAATTACTACAATTATTAGAAATAGGTAATAATCTTTTAATCAATTAATATAAATCCTTTTCGAATTCTTCTAAAAGAAATAGCAAAACAGTGAAAATTAGATGATTTAACTAATTAAACATTTAATCAAATGCAGTCAAGTGCTATTAAATGCATGCCGGGTTCGGGTTATTATAATACCCATATGCCCAACACACAAAGCTATTGACCCACAATTGAGGTCTCACACATAGTGCATCAAAGCATATGAATCTGATTTCATCAGTTCATTCATATTTACTCAAGATTAAAAGTATTGATCACTTAGTAGCATGAGGTATATTTTGATCTCTATCTTTGATGGTACTTATTGAAAGATCATAACTTTGGATCCATTCAATGTGTGACATACACACTAGTGAGGCTTAGTTCGGAAACCTACCAATGACCAAGGCAAGTCACCCTTCACAGAAGACTATCTTACTATAACCTAGACCTTGATGAAGTGCCAAATTACATCAATCGGTTATGAATTGAATCTAAAATCAAGTGTCTATGACTTAAACCTTCTGTGCTCGGACATCGTGCACCTAAGCCATACACTTATGGTTCAAGGACCTCTATACTAACAATTACACATAAATATGATAGAGAGAATACAAATGAATACTTTCATTAATACTAACAATCACAAAAATGTATCCAAGGTAACTGAAATGTCACGTACCAGTGAGTTTTTGTGCATACTAATCCCAATAATTACTTCATACAAAGCATGAAAATTCGAATATAGAGTTGGAAATATCCATTCCCAACCTATTCCAACATACCAATAGCCACCTAAGGTGTCAATTGATATATTAGAATAAATTTGGACATGAGGACTATATATTAGAATTGTTGTATTGATTCCGAATTCATATTTAGTAGTTAGTATACCAAAGTAGTATTAAGAATAACTTGTATAAAGTGACATGATTCTCTTTTGTTGTTATAAACATGAGGGTTTGATCTAGCATTTTTATCCAATGGTTGCTCAAAATGCACAATTTAATACTCATATACGAATAAGTTTTTTCAATAGGGCCTAAATTAATTTTTCAGTCTAAAAATACCTTAAAAATATACATATTTTCATAAAAATATTTCAAGGGAGTAGGGGTTGCAACATAGCTCTACTTATGTATATATATACAGTAGAACTTTTTTAAATTAATACTCGATAAATTAATAATCTCTTTTAAATAATAAAAATATCCAGTCCCGACTTCGGACCAGTGTAAAAAATTAAAAATTTCAATAAAATTATAAGATAATACAATTAAAATATTTTGTTTGTATTTTATCTACCTAAATATTTCATAAATTAATAATTAGTTAAAAAGTACATAATATATTGACTACAAAATATAGATCAAGAGTACATTATCTTTTGTTGAACTTCAAATCTAATTGAATTTCATCTTTAATTGTGCACAATGTGCTTAAAAATTCTGGGGTTGCTTTCGAAAAATATGTGTCACTTTTTAAAAAAGATACCATGAATATAATATTTAATATTAGGCAAAAAAAACTAAAATATCTCGAGGAATTAATAATTATTAATTTATCGATAAACTAATATCTCATTTAACTAATATATTTTACTGATCTCAATCCTATTATTTTAACGAAGTTATCCTGAATTATGGTTTTAATTCCTCTCAAATTTAAATCCCTGAATCAGTCACCCCCATTCTTAACCCAGTTCAACACTTCTCACACTCTCATCCTCTCTATTTCAACATCAAACCTATGCATACACCATATATATCAATAAAAGTACAAACATTGTTGATATTTCCAGAGAGAGAAAATTCACAACAAAAAGGAGAATAGTTAAATCTTAGAGGGAGAAACTTATACATACATACATATATATATATATATATATATATACATACATACATATATATATATATATATACATACATACATATATATATATATATATATATATATATATATATATATATATATATATATGTTTATATTATTATATATATAATAAAGAGATTAATTTTTTAATGAAAGAGAAACTTTTTAGTTTTTAGAAAGAGAAATCTGCATTCCCCACTTTCACCACGATCAGATCTTTTTCGAGCCATCAATGATTTCTTAGCTGAAAAACTGAGGAAGGTTTTTCCCCAAATTTCCTTTCATCCCCACTCTCATCTCCATAGATTGGAGGGTTTACAATCAGATTTTTATCTAATTATTTATTTCCATTTGGATTTGTTTGGACTTTAGCATGAGCACCAACGTTGTATTTTGTGAAATTGGGTTTCCTTTGTATTGGTCCACGATCCTACCTTTATTTATTTTTATTTTATTAATGAAACCTTTTGTACGTTAATTTAGCCAAAAAAAAACAAAAAACAAATATATTATAATATGCTGAAGAGAGAGAAATCTTGCATAGATATGCATACGTATAATTTACAGCTAGCAAAGAAAATTTCTTTATTGAGGAAGAAAAAATCTACGACAATACATAGTGTATGTGACATGTATGCGAAACTGGGAGAGAATTGAGGTGAATTGTAGAGTAAATGGCAGCACGAGGAAGGAACAGGAGTGGTATAGTCTTGTACCGGGAAGGATTGTATATAAAGGCTTAGTTTTGTTAGGCTGTTCTTATTAGAATTTTTAAAATAGAGACTTTGATATCGTATAATTATTATGTAATATAATTCATTTGGTAAAATAAAAATTTATAAAGTTGAGATTAAAATCACCAAAAGTGGACTCAGGTCTCTAAAAAGTACAAAGTCTCTAAAAATATTATAAAAAGTATAAAGTCTTTAAAAATGTTATTAAATTTAGTAACATTTTTAGAGACTTTGTACTTTTTAGAGACCCAGACTCACTTTTGGTGATTTTGATCTCTACTTCATGAATTTTTGTTTCACCAAATGAACTATATTACGTAATAATTGTACAATACCAGAGTCTGGAGACTCTAGTAAGGACAGCCTTATATGATATATTTTGAAATGTCAATTTTTGTCATTTAACCAATGAATTCATTTTCAAGAACATGAAAATGAATTAGTATCATGTGTTTTGTCCAACTTTGTGGAGTCAGATTATCTGTATGAGAATCAGAATAGAATGTGGAATGTCATACTATTTCAACTCATTCTAATATATTAATTGTCACTTAAGAGCTATAAGCTAACAAAAGAAAAAAAAAAAAAAAAAAGGTTGAGGTACTTTTAAACAATTTCTTCCTAAAGTTATAAGCTCTAATTTATGAGCTCTTTGACCATAAAATAAATTTAGCAAAACAACCTCAAAGGTCACAACAATCCCAGTGGGCACAGAATGGGATCTACCTTCCATCCCCTTATTGTTACAAAATAACAAGAAGACCTTAGATGAGCACCCTTGGCCAATGTAATCATTACAATTAATCAATCTCGACTCCACTTCTATGAAATTCCGGTAGAATACAACTCTCTAGGAAAAACTATGCTCAATAAAGACCAAAAGGGTTATACATTTCAACTCCTCTACCCTTATTCCTTGTAAATCAAAAAACCAAAAAAAACAAAAAAGTGCCATTAGATCTCAATGTTTAGATGTGAGTGTAAAAGTGGAAAAAAGATGAAATACAAGTTGGGACCAGATAGGTTGTTGAAACATAGGATCCTTGAGACTATTATTCCAATTTTTTAAAGTTGTTAAGAAAATAATGCGAGAATAGAGAGAATTTTCTTCTACGTTTATAATGAGAGCCTATATATACATATTTGGTGACTTGATGACCAAATAATTTATAAGGAAGTTAAATCAAACTAAATTAACTTATTGCCCAAACTAATTTTATAATGTATGTATTCACACTATATACACAAGAATATTAGTCATTTAGTAGTTTATGGTAAAACTGATGCTCGTGGGATCAATTGCCAAAAATTTATAGCATTGGCCGGTTTAGTGGCGATTCTTATCCTATAGAGTTATCCACTTGTGGTTCTTGCGTGGACTCCTCTACCCATCCAAAAGCAAAGTGAAAAGATTGTAGAAGCATGTTATGAAAACGAAGAAATTAGCCAAAGATTCTTTGGTTTAATAGTATGACCGTTTACAGTGTTTGCAAAACGTTGCGAGTTCGGATTTCGCTGATTATATATATATATATATATATATATATATATATATATATATTCTTAGACCTTCCTCTGAACTTATTGAATATTCAATTCTTCCACAAATTCCCTATTCTGCATCCACCTATTAAGGTTGGAAAATCTTAGTTACCTCCTGTCCATACTTGAATTACATCTATGATATTTAAGGCGTATCATCAATGACCAAACAAGTCGTCCACTGACTTGCTAGTCCTTAGACTGGTGGATCGAACAATTTTGCTCCGTGATTACTCAAGTCAACTTCAAATTCATGAAAGTAATTTCTCCGTGATTACCCAAGTCAACTTGAAGTTGACTTGAGTAATCACGGAGCAAAATTGAATGAAGATTACTTAAGTCAACTTCAAATTCGTGAAAGGGTCTAAAAACCGTGTGTAAGATTGAATGCAAATAGCAAGAAAGTATTTTACTTTTCTATTCACTGGCACCACAATGTTCCCTCTTAATTAGGTGCTTCACTTTAACTTTTCCCCCTCTAGTATTGGGTGAAATACTTTTGTATTTCACTCAAAGGTGAAGCGAATAATTTGATATTGGGAAGCTAAGATTTAATTAAGAAAATTAACGATATTAATAAATATAAATAAGTGTAAAGGATATATTTAGCAAAAATACCATAGGATTATGAAAAGTAAAGTTTACTGATTTAGTCAGATATAGAAGATTGTTCACTAGGTTCTAAGTGAACATTCATTTCTTTTCTTTTCTTTTAAAGATGAATAAATTATTTTACACTTGTGTCAGTCTAAAAATAATTTCAATATCAATTAGAATTATTAAACGTGTGAATGTAGTCAATCTAAATTTAATTAATCATGTGTGTATATATATCCAAAAAATTATCATGTATAAAGAATTAAGTATAATACAAACTTTTTCTCATGATCTATTACTTTAACTTTGTGTGAATGTATTTTGCAAGTTGAAAGGGAATAGAAAAGTAATTTACTCAATTAAGGGGCTATAGAGTTTTTTTTTTTTCTTCAAAAATAGTACATAAGTTTAAAAAAAAAAAAAATTTGGTCCGCCCCTGATTTCACTTCTTATTTAATGAAATATCTATCTGACCCTAAAGAAAAGAACAAAAGGACTAATGGAGCTATTGATAAATTAAGTTATTGCGTACATTTAACTAATACTCTATGATGATACATGTCTCGTATATTGTAAGGCCACTAGCGTTTCCCTCATAATGATGCAATAAAACCAGTCACCAATGATTTTTAAATGCTTGCAAGAAGAAGCAAAACATTTTTATAAACTTAAGATGATGAGTTCGATACACAAAACCTTTATTATGTATAGAATCTGAAAAAAGGTGAGGAAAAAATATTTTTATTATTTCAAATATCATGATCAATAAATGAAAGGATAATGATAAGTGTTGCAAATCCATCACTCTCGACCCGAGCTGAAATCTGCAAAACAAATAGAGAAATAACGGGTGTTATCTCTCGTGAATCCTCTTCGGTGTGAGAGTTAATAATTTGCTCATAAAATAATTTAATGAATACGTGACAAATTTAATAATAAAATTTTAATTACCTTTGAGTCATCTTTCATATACTATTTATAAGATTGGATAAGAATCTTTTTGGATATCAAAGTGGGCTCCAACAGCCCTTAACGAAATATGGCAATGCTATGTGATAAGTAAATGATATTCTTTTAGTCCACAATCTATTAAGGATATTCAGGTATTTTTACCATTAAAAGAGAATATGATCCCTTATATTTTATTAGCAAGGCCTCCCATTATTTGGTGCTTTATGAACCAAGAAGCTTCGCTATACTTGTCTCTTTAGTGGGTTGGTATATATGAACCGAAAACAAAGTCTTAGTCTCCCACAATCGAACACGCCAATAAAGCAGTGGAATAATATATTTTAATTTTCTTTAGGCTTGGGGACCTTAACTTGACTTGGAAATTATTGGGAATGTTTCTTTTGCTAATATGGCCCTTCCTTCCACCTTCTATAGCCGCCCAAGTTGACTCCTAATGCAGACAGGACAGCCAAACAATATTTGGATCTACATAAGAATATATAATTAATTATTGATTACAATAATAACCATGAAGTATTAAGAATTTTTATTTCCAGTAGTTAACGACAGTACAAAAGATAGTGGAGGATACGGGAGATTTCACAGCTTAATTAACATCATATACTATATATGGTACAACTTCAAGTCCAATCTGTCTATTGGAGAAGATAATTATATGTAAATAAATTTTTCTCTAACAAAAAAAAAAAATCAAATGAAATAGACTTAAATATGATATTAGAAACGAGTATCAAAAAGGTCTTAAATTTCAGTCTCAGCATCTATTATGTTAAAAGAAAAAAAACAACAAAAAAAATTCTCAAGCTAGGCTCAAGGGGGGAAAAAATCTCGCATGAGGGGCATGCATATTGGAGTAATAAATTAATTCATTAATGAATTTTTAATAATTTAAATTTTTAGATGTGGTGGTTATTTTAATATTGTCTAAAGTGTGGTTCTAAATCCTAATAATAAAATATGAGTCCAGATTTTAAAACAATCCACATAATTATGTATTTATTTATTTATTTATTTTGCTAAGTCAGCAAAGAGATTCATTGATTGAAAAAGAAAAATACAAGAGTAGATACAATCAGAACATGAATGTTCTAACTAAGAATACTTCCATCAACCATTCATGATTTGCAAATAGTTTTATTCAAAATGATATTTCTCACTTTTTTTATCATGTACAATTTAGTTTTGACATCAAAACAAATTGAATCGAAAAGTTGTTCCTCAATCAGTGCCTCATTAGCAATAACATGGATGTTCTAATTATGCACATATATATATATATATATATATATTTTAATGCATATTTGTCCTCTTCTTAGTTCGTTTGGTCATAAGGTGTGAACCAATGACAGAAAGGGTATCATAAATACAAATTCCTAGTCGAATGACAACAAAAGAAATCTTTACAAAACGAAATATGTGTCATCTAAGCAGATTTAGTTCATAATAATGATTTTATAAAAGATGTGTTTAGTTCATAATTATGATTTAGTTTCTTTATGACTGTTACTCAGACATTAGTATTTTAGATTAGTTGATTATTCTTAATGTATTAATAAATTAATAATTGGATCTAAGTTATTACAGGTTAAGTTAAATGTTTGTGCTTGTAAAGGTATTACAATATATTTTATTAATACAGGTTGGTGACATTTAATTTAGAAATCGTTAATGATGGATGGTTCTTCATAATTTAGACAACAATAGAGAAAATGTATCATCGTATAAGGGGCAGTATTAGGGGAGGCCGGCGGGGCCGAGTTTTTAAGTTTTTAAAAAATATTTATGTAATATTGTTAAAAAAAATTATTAATTTTTTTTTAAAATTTTTTATAGTATTATTAAAAAATATTTTAGCTCTTCAATATTAAAATTTTAGCTCTACGCTGAGAATGGAAATACGAAAGGACTGGCAAGCAATAATTAATGCTGAGGTGTGCTTGTGTATATGGGTGACATTTGATAATCGAGGATCCATTATTGAGTGCTTTACCGTATATATTCTTATGCGTGAGGATAATTATTTTTTCCACGAGAAGCGAAAATCATCTAATTTAGTGGAGAATAGCGCGACGCCACCAAATAATGATTTCAACCCAAATAGTTAGTTATACAAGCAAAAAAATTATCAGGAAGCAAATCCTAAATTATGGGATAGGTCAGTTCATTGGGAAAAATCATATGAATCATGCTTCACTAGCCTTGCGCTCTCTGCTTGAGAAATATAAAAAAAAAAAGACATCCTCTCGTATCATTATTGAACAATAATATTAATTGACCTTCCTTTAAACAAATAATAATAATAAATAATTAAAATTCTAGAAACACTTTGATTGGTTAAGTGGGTGGCCATGGAAGTATGTCAATTTCTCCATCTAGGTGGACCATATTGTTACTCATTATTCCAAAAACAAACTCATTGGAATTGAGTTGTTTAGTGGGTTGAAGTACAAGCTTCAAAAATCTATTATATATACATATATGTTGTTGGTTGATATAAGGCTTACTACAAGCTTAACAATATATAGTTGTCGTTAGAGCTAGAACATATTAATGGCCACTATAATTAGACTGCTCTCAGCTTATCTTGTTCTTCTTTGTTTGGTGGTATCATGCTGGTTGAACAATGTTCATGCTCTTGATACAAGGGAGGCGACGGAGAATCAGTACTACCACACTCTACAAATCAGCTCTCTGCTTCCAGACGCTCATGTTTGCAATCCCTCAACCAAAGGTTACTTGCTCCACTCCATTTATTGTTTCTATATATACATGGTTTGACATCGTTATAATTTGTTAAGTATTCGTCTTATTGATCTCTGTCATAAAGATTTAATTTCATGGTGTAAACATCTATATATTTAGCATTTGCATACCCAATCCTCTAATTTCCTATACTCAAACATAATTTAGGTGATCAAAAATATTGCTTTGGTTTGGAAAAAAAAATTGATTTTCAAGGTAACTATGCATGGATGGGAAAACTATTTTATTAATCGAGATTAATGTTCGTCCACTTATATGGGTGTTAACCCCACACACTTACCTTTCTCACTAACTAAAATTTGTCTATATGGATATAATAATTTTTCATTAATTGTTTCAAACTTTACCAGTTTTTACTCAAACTCAATGCTTTCAATAAAAGAGCTATTTTCTTGACCAAAAATAAAAAAATAAATACAAGAGCCATTTTTTCTGTTAGGCACTATGTCAATTGTAACAGTTGGTCCAATTATTAACAATTTTCTTATACCATGTGAGACAGCCAACATAGCGTTTTTCTTTTTTTTACAATACTATAATGTGAACCAGCGCACTTTCAGTTATCAGTCTTTTCAGAAAAGCCGAAAACATCATCCAGTGCTGCACAGCTGTATAAGCTCTGAAGGCAAACCTAACCAAACCTTGACGATTACATATTTTATACTAGTTGTTTAATTTGTCATATAATATAACATCTCCAAAGAACACAAACATTTCGTCTCGATAGTCAAGTGTATCTTAATTAAATTAGGTACGAATCAATGAAAATTAAAAATATACAATTGAATATTTATACATGGATAATTTTATTTATTTATTTGATTCAAAAAAAGTCTATGATCATAAAACATATATGTAAGTTGTGAGAATTGATCTTACGATTTCTCACAAACAAGCAAATAACTTTACAATTTTTTTCAATGGGGGTTACATTAATTTTTTAGCCTACAATTGAACACTTATACTTTAAAAATAAACACATTTTTTAAAATATAAGTCTAACTCACTCATTAATACATCCACCTTTTAGCTGTTGAAGTGACTACTTCCTGTACATTAGGAGGCGTGAAAAATACTTCTACGAGGCATGTGGTAAATCTGTCACTGTCACATGTTAAATTGTTATTTTATGAAGTTAATTCACGTTAATCTGTATCGTGCAGACATGTTATGTCAGAATGTCAGAAGTTTCTATTTTTACTAATTTGGTCTTACAAAGTTTTAAATAAATTATTATGATGCCCCCACTTATGACAATTGATTGATATTTATCAACTAATTAAAATAATTTTTATCCATATGACTGTGACAGATTTGCCACATGGCTCATGAAAGAATAACCCTAGGAGGCATTTGAAAACGAAGATATAGTTAGAACGGTCTTCACAAGATAACCAATGGCCAAAGCTAGACCTGCACAAAGCTTGTCAACTAAGCTGCAACCCCCGCTGGCCCTTTATAAATTCACCCATGATCTTACTGTCTCACTAATCTCCATAATGAGAATTATGAAAGATTTCGTGCAAGGTATCATTAGGCATGTGAAAATAGGACGATATGATTCATGTCCGTTTGGTGATCGACAGTTTGGATACAGAAATAATGAAATGCAAATTCAGCAAGCATAATTAGTGTATTCATCAAGTTATATCCTCCTAATTAACTATACATCCATATGACAATAATTACCATCCATGAATACTGAATACTGAATACTGAATACACACAGGTTCCAACAACAGAAAGGCATCAGTAAAAGTGTTCAATAGGCATGGACCCTGCAGCTCTCAAGACAAACCCAATGAGCAGCCGCAGCCTAGCATGGCTGAAATCCTTTCTCATGACCAGTCTCGTGTCAACTCAATCCAAGCCAGACTTGCTTTCAGTTCAGAGATGCTAACAAACGACAAGTTAAGAGACAAGAAAACCACCCTCCCTGCACAACCAGGCACCTCACTCGGCTCAGGCAATTACTTTGTCACAATCGGCATTGGAACGCCCAAGAAGCAACTTTCTCTCATATTCGACACTGGCAGCGACCTTACCTGGACTCAATGCCAGCCGTGCGCGAGAGCTTGTTACAATCAAAAGCAAGAAAAATTTGATCCTGCTAAATCAAGTACGTATAACAACATCACATGTAACTCACCCTTGTGTTCTCAGCTCAAATCAGCCACAGGAGTCTCTCCAGGTTGCTCAGCTACTACATGCGTTTACGGCATACAATATGGCGATCAATCATTCTCTATTGGATATTTTGCAAAAGAAAGGGTGACCTTGACACCAACAGATGTGCTTGATAATTTCCTCTTCGGTTGTGGCCAAAACAACCGCGGCCTATTTGGAAGCACTGCTGGACTTATAGGCCTCGGCAGTGATCCTCTTTCCATAGTATCACAAACTGCTGCAAAATATAAAAAGTTGTTCTCTTACTGCCTTCCATCATCAGCTGGATCCGGCGGACACTTAACGTTTGGAAACAATGGTGTTCCCAAAACTGTTAAATACACACCATTTGCAGATTCCAAGGGGACATCATTCTATGTCCTTACCACTGCAGCAATCAGTGTCGGTGGGCGTCAATTGCCTATAAGTTCATCAGTGTTGAACAATCCAGGGACCATCATAGACTCTGGAACAGTTGTTACACGCCTGCCTACCCCGGTCTACAAACCGCTGCGTGATGCTTTCAGGCAACAGATGACAATGTATAAGATGGCGCAACCTATTTCGATATTGGATACCTGCTATGACTTGAGTAACTACACCAGTGTAAAGATACCAACCATCAGCTTCTACTTCAGTGGCAATGTGAAGGTTGATATAGTTCCCAATGGGATACTCATCGTGGCTAATGGTGCATCACAAGTGTGTTTGGCTTTTGCTGAAGATAAATCTTTGAGTATATTTGGGAATTTACAGCAACAAACATTGGAAGTTGTCTATGATGTTGCCGGAGGGAAGCTAGGATTTGCCCCCAATGGTTGTACTTGAAATGAAGAATACTAGAAAATAGGAATAAAACCATAAAATAGAGGCTTCAGATAATAATCTCATAGTAGCGTCAATAACGGATTTAGCTCCCAACTGTACGGAATCTAAATGCATATCCGTTTATGAAAGCAATACCATCATATTACGCAACAACTGTTATTTAAATCCTCTCATAACATAAATAATCAATTGTGATGTTAAAGGGATCTTACCATTATGATTTGAGCTAAATCGAATTATTTCTTATTTGAATTGCATCATAACGCTATGAGGGATCCGAAAACACTCTGCGAACAAAGTGGCATATGTTGTTGCATTGATTTCTTGCAAATTGTAAAGAGTTCATTTCTTAACCAAAGATCGAACAGTTTAAGAATACATAAATGCTAAATATCACCTTATTTTTATCACCTAAATACAACTTCCTATGTGTATGCTTAGTTGACATACTAAAAGAAGAAACCGAAATTAAAAAGTTTGTTATTTTAGTATGTCAACTAAGCATCCATGTAAAATGTAGTATTTGGGTGATAAAAATAGAGTGGTATATAGCAATACTCTTAAGAATAATCTTGTGCCCGTATTACCTGAATGTAGTAAATCATGAACGACCAGGATGGACAAAGTCAGCCTAATAAACTTCAATTGGGTGAATTATCTTACAAAAGTACATAATTTCATCACAATATCTGGTTATGCTATGAAGACTTTACTCACAAAAGCACAATAGAATAAAGTAACAAAAATAGTGAAGTACCACTTATAATATCGAGTGATGCTGATCAAGAGAATTTGCAACGGCACCATACACGTAAGCAAAGACCAAACCCAGAAAATCATATCAAAATTTTAACACATATCATCATAAAATGCAAAACTTAGAAATCTGGTGCAGAATTCAAAACATTCTTCACTTAGTTTCTGGTCTTTTTTACATCAAATTTTCTCCATACAAATCATCCAAAACAGGCCCATCAAACATCCACATCTTTACAACCCCACCTGTGTACCAACCGTGGGGGGTGTGTGTAGTTCCTTGAGCACCAGCTTTCAATTTCTTTTACAAGAAGCCAAAACTACGGGTGAATTATCAGTTTAAGACTCATATCAACATCAACCTTTCTTCTAGCCGTACGTAAATGTAGGATATCTTGCTCCACGGTGCACTCCACAAACCATTACATAGCTTTTCAATTATCACTAATATGTTTTTCATCAAGTTAGGGATGACAAATCATTGGGGTAAGTCTTCGTACACCTTAAAAATATCTCCTAAGGGTCCCCTGCAAGGGATTTCTGGCCGTACTCTGTAGAACTTCCCCGCAATTTCGTCTAGCAACTAACCATGACAATTGTTTGTAGTCAGCCATCAAATCATTGATAATAGGAAGAAATAAGCACCAGAAGGCTCAATTAATTCAAGCATCAAGAAAAACAAAACGGAGACAGTGAACTTTAAATTATACAGCATAAAAGAGTACATATATTTTATGATGATCCAAGAACCACGATAAATCTACTTACCTCGTTAAACAATGGTTCTCGATCTATACTTGGGTTTTTAAGAAAATGTTTACCCCGGTTAAGGGATAGGATGGGGATGCAGAGCTTCATACATGAGCAAATGTATAGACATTTCAGAGCAATATTTTAAGGAGTTCTCTAAAGCTTTAAGTTGGAAGGTCAATAGAGGTCCTCAATTGCGGCTTCTCTTCTTCACATGACAATTTATCTTCATTGTATCCAGGTCGTTTTCTTAATCAAACATGAAAGTATTTTGAGCCCTGCTTTTCCCCATTTGCTCCCAGATGCAACAAATATGCGATGACGAATCCTGACCCAAATAAGTACTGCTTTACGGAATGCAACAGTGCAGTTCACTTTATAACATCTACAAGCTAGCGTTTTTTTTACTAAAAATAAAAAACGTTATCACACTGCACCAATAGGCAGCCCAAGTTGCAGCGGAGAAGCTGATATTTGCAACTTAATGCCATACCCATGAGACCTCGCTGAGGAAAAAAATTGGCACAACAAATCCTTGGGAATATCATATTGCAGGAAAATCTAATAGCGTCTTCTTAATGCCATGTCCATAATATACCAGTCTTTTGTAATCTAGGCTTGTGCAATAAGAAGACGTTAGCACTGTTACGTAGCGATATAAACTTTAAAGAACTCGAGTCAAACTCGAGCCTCGATATCATACTGGTTTGCATTTTCTGTACATTAATTTAGTTTATGTATTTCGGTTTCTTTTGTAATTAATATCCCTGTAACATTTTCATTTCCAGTCTTCTATGTATTGTTAATTTCAATTACGTGATTCCAATTCTCATGTAATCAGCATACCATCTTTCTAACAAATTGTGTTGAAGCTGTTAAGCTATAAGTTCCAAAATGGTAAGGACAAATCAGCCTAGAAATAGCTAATACTAGAGGTGAAAGGTAATTGAAGATCTTCAAATTTTTAACTTCATGAAACTGCATACGACAAACAAAGTCATACCCCACACATTGTCTAAACGCTAAGGGGCACGCTATATCAGCAGTTACAAGTTGTATACTAAACATTACCAAGTTAATAATATCGAAATTCGATTATAATTAGCAAAGCAGGTACCACCAAATAAAAGTCAATTCAATATAAACTTATAGTCAACTCCAAAACCAGAATCCATTCTTACTGAGTGGAGTAGACTAATAAATGGTAGAAAACAAAAAGAGATGCAACAATCATCAATGAATATAAATATAAAACCTCTGGTGCATTAATCAAGAGCCTCAAAACTTAAAAGCAAGCGACTATATCACTTTGTCCGATTACCCAAATCGTGCATGCAAATCAAGAACACATAAATTAAGTTTAAATGGCAACACTTAACATTCTTCATAATACAACAACTTCCTTCATTTGAAAGCCTACAGCAAAGCTCCACTTTCAATTAATTTTTAGTTTTTAAGTTTTTGTTTGTGATATTCCTTGTGGCACAAGTACAGAAGAAAGAGTTAAATGAGATCACATGACTTTCTTTAGTTAAGATCATTCTCCATAATCCAGGATTGTATGTACTTGAAGATTTTGTAAGAAGTTTTTTATTTAAAGGGGTCTTTATGACCACATAAAATGCAAAATAAATTAGGATGGTTCAATGATCAAAGTTATGAATCAATATGTAACCTCTTACATAATGAAATATTTAGTGGATTCGTGAAATGACAAGAGGAATATGAAGAGTCCATGTATCTAGTCTTATTTTGAATTTATGTTCTTGAATTATTCATGTAACCACCTAAATTATAATCCTACATTAAAGTGTATTTAGTGGTGTTAGTAGTTCATTATAATCTTACATTTGTTGGAAAATAGTTTAGACATGTACTTTCGACTTAGTTTTAAGTGGGTCCCACTTGTAAAACAAACCGGACTTGGTACATTTACATGTCAAAATATGTAAAGGTGAAAGAGAAATTAGAGAAGAAAGTTGATGTGTGTAACACCCCGATCCCTCTCGAGACCGGGAGTTCTATCAATCAATCTAATCACAACCCAATTCCAAACCCGGGCATAAAATTTAGGGGAAAACGGACGGAGTCTCCCTTGTTTCTAGGCAAAATGCAAACTTGCGACAGCATATAAGTGGACCAGCACCGTGTCCAACCATACAAACACCTCAAGGCCATCCGAGTCTTGGTTCTCAACAAGCGAACACAAGTAAATATACATTTCCAGTTTAAAAGCTAACCTATCTCTTCTCATCTTTGACAAGTACATTCATGCTTGGCAATTAAACTATACTAACCTATTGCATAAAATAGACTATCATACCATTCTAATAAACCTAGTTAAGTTAATTACATAACTTTTAACACTAAATACATACAATACATGAAAACATACATCTCATTAAAGTAAAATCTTTACATCTTTGACAACTCAAGCCACATAGCACGCAAGGCAACTCTTCAAGCACGATCTATCACATAACCACGAACTTTCCAGCTAACATGGCAATTCTTGAAATGTGGTGGTGAGGAGTGAGTATACTCAACACGTATACTTAGTGAGGGCGAAACAGATATCGAGGTGGAGAGAAAGAAAGTCGTGCAATGCAAATAAGACAGTTAAGCAATATATATCCAATAAGAACAACAATCAATATAATCAACAATACAATAACAATTAAAGAAAGCATTAACACAACTAATCAAAGCTATACCACACTTTGAAGGTCATGGTTCACTCATACGAGCAATGTACCATTTCGCGAGCAATACATCAATCTCGAGCTTGATATTGACAACGATGACAATAAGCGTACAACCACCTTATAACATCCACTGGGTGTACTCCGGATGTACCCTGACATATCTACGACCCAAATCTCCCAGGGCGGCACCCCTAGCAAGAATGGGAATAGGACACGGAGCTAGAGCAAACCAACCCTGGCAGTCCGAGACTGCCCAGAAAGGCCCATCACTCTCGCGCTTGACACTATGCAGTGCAATACGAGATACAAGCAATAAACGAGCGATAGCACAAAAGTACAGATTAGTGGCGATATACGAGATATCAAGCATTTACAATCGATAATAGCATTCAATTAACTTTTCAAGCATGATTATCATTAACATCAACAATAACATCAACTAAACAAGTAATAGCAGTTCAAACACGAAAACGACAAATATCACTATTCAATCTCTAACTTCCAAAGGCAATTACGAGCAAACGAGCTACAGGATTAGGAAACCGATTTCACTACATTCACTTAGGCACTACAAGGCACGTTCCTATGTCACGAAACTTTATTTTTCCAACCGAAGCCCGAAAGTTCACCTACTGCGTTTGAACTACAACTATGTCAACCGGACACTCAATCAACGCCACAACAGCGCCAAAAGTGCTTCTATGCCCTCAATAGCAAAACCCCCAACTCAATTCGAGCACGGTCAACTCTTGGTCAAACGGCCCCTTTACGTTTCTTTGTCTAATTTCCAATTTTAACAAAGGCCGGCCCATTTTTATTGCACATTTCATCTTTCTAACATCAATGGCACCTAACCGAATCAAGAAATCGCAATTCGGATCAAAATCTGGAAATCTAGGGTTTTACTATTCAAAAACACTATTTATTGTTCTTCCCCAATTTCAAATACGCAATTTCATCCGTAAAAATCTTTAAATAACTATCAAACAATGTTCTACGATCATTATAGAACCTAATTCAAGCAACAAAAGGCATTTAAACACAATATATAACAAATCTAAGAAATTGAAACAAAATTCAAATTTCATTAAAAATGCACAAAAGCGTGAAAACCCTCACAGAGATTGACGAGGAAGACCCGCAAGGACCCAAGCCACGATCCCCGAGCAATTCCACGCAAGATTGTAGAAGAAAATTTAAAGCAAAATCTTTTTTTTTTCTTCCTTGGGAGCTTCAGCCATAGGAGGGACTTGGGGGGAATTTGTGCATTTGTTTGTTTTTTTTTTTTTGATAATTTTGGCTTATTTTGTATATAAAAAGTGACAAGGGCATTTTAGTCAATTTGGCAAGTCAAGCTTAAGTGAAAATATGGTCAAACAAGCTCATTTAGATGGCATTTAGTCTAGCTCAAGTTAAAACAATGCAATTAGATGAAAAACAACAAAAACCAACTCAATTAAGCTAAAAATACTATTCACTAAATTCGAAAAATATTTGTCTAACTCTCGCTTTCGATACGCTACGATCAAACGGTCAATAAACGATTACTAATGATAAATAATTTCTTAAAAATATAATTTTTGAAAAGTAATTTAGTTTAAAATTCACTCCGGCTCGGAGTTACTTTCCATTTTGTTGAAAATAAATTAATTTAAGTGCAATAAAATAAATCCGAGTTTTGAAAACAATCAAAATTCTTAATATTCATTTAAAATAATCAATTCAAATATCATTTGAATAGCTTTGAAGAAATAGAAAATTATTACTAGAAATGAATGTTTAACTGAAAATAAACATGAAATTCAATGCTATCATTTAAGATGACAATTAATTAAATGCTATTAAATGCATGCCGGGTTCGGGGTATCACATCCTTCCCCCCTTAAAACAATTGCGTCCTCGCAATTCTTCTTCCAATAGAACTAAGCATCATTTGAAATCCAAATTTCACTAATCTTCATCGGTTACTGAGCAAGACACTACATAAGGACATCAGAAGAAAACCAATCTAAGAAACCCGAGTAGTACTGCCCGAAAATTCTTAAATAATAAGGCCAAATAAAGACTCTAGAGAATACCAAATAGAACTCCAAATAAAAATCTTACTAGACACGAATGCCATAATAGAATCCCAACTAAAAGTACCGAGAACATACCAATAAACAGTTTGAAGTAGAGTCTAAACGAGAACCCAAGTACTGCTCAGGAAGACTCCAGACAAGAAATCCAGTCAATCATATTACAGAAGTTTCAAGGAAGTCTTCCAAAATATAGCTCAAGAAGTATCTGAATAGGGAATCCAAAATGTACACCAACATATATATACTTATCAAAAGTCCATGAATGAACACCAAGCTGAATAACCAAGTAGATTCCCAAAATAATATTGCTACCGAATATTGGGTAAAATACCAGAGAGAATGTCGTGCAGGTGTACCATATACTATTGAAGAATTCCAATCACGATTGCCGATAAAATATCAAGAAAGACTAGAGCAGAGATATTGTAGATAATATTATGTAATAAGTCCGATAAGAATTTCGATTGCCAAATCCACTGAGAAATGTCCACAAAGAATACCAAAATAGTATGCCTCACGCAAAACTGATCATTGTAGGTAGACTCAAATCAAAGTTTCCCCATAAGAATGCAGAAAGAACACCAAAGGTTGATTAAAATCCCAACTAAGTCTCCCACGAAATGCCAATATAGAAATACCCGATGAATGCCTAACAAGGAAATATTAAGAAAATGCTCCAAAGAATAATCATGTAGAACTCCAAAGAAAGTCATTTATACTAAGCATAGGAGATAACCTTAGAGGAATCCCAATAAACAAACTCCAACTATAAATGCCAACTCCCAAATAAAGGGCTAGTCAAGTACTACTCATTCCCGTCAATCCACATAACTTGGAGACCTGGTACCAATCACCTCTTTTCAGGGGAAGGAAGAAGTCTTTCTTACCATTTCAACGGGACATATATGAATGCCAAGATATCACATTTATACATATATGCCTTAATCTATTATGCAAGCATGTTTGTAAAACAGTTTATTCAACAAAGTCACTCAAGCACGACAATCAAGTCAAGCACAACATAATCAATTCAAATCACGGCTTAACCAATTCAAGACATTCCAATACACACATTATAAGCAATACTCCAAGTAAATAACAATTCACGAGGTCGATTCATAAGTAGTCACTTCACTTCACGTAACACAGCTTTAACACATTTCACATAACTATATCACATAGATACACACATTCAATTCAAGACACACAATCTCACATACAGGCACACACTTTCAAGACACACTTAACAAGCACACATTCAAGGATCACTACCCACCAGACCGAGGACCCTATCCCGGCTTATGAGCTAAACAAGCTCGGATACCACCTGTAACACCCCGATCACTCTCGAGACCGGAAGTTCTATCAATCAATCTAATCACAACCCAATTCCAAACCCGGGCATAAAATTTAGGGGAAAACGGACGGAGTCTCCCCTGTTTCTAGGCAAAATGCAAACCTGCGACAGCATATAAGTGGACCAGCACCGTGTCCAACCATACAAATACCTCAAGGCCATCCGAGCCTTGGTTCTCAACAAGCGAACACAAGTAAATATACATTTCCAGTTTAAAAGCTAACATATCCCTTCTCATCTTTGACAAGTACATTCATGCTTGGCAATTAAACTATACTAACCTATTGCATAAAATAGACTATCATACCATTCTAATAAACCTAGTTAAGTTAATTACATAAATTTTAACACTAAATACATATAATACATGAAAACATACATCTCATGAAAGTAAAATCTTTACATCTTTGACAACTCAAGGCATATAGCACGCAAGGCAACTCTTCAAGCACGATCTATCACATAACCACGAACTTTCCAGCTAACATGGCAATTCCTGAAATGTGGTGGTAAGGAGTAAGTATACTCAACACGTATACTCAGTGAGGGCGAAACAGATATCGAGGTGGAGAGAAAGAAAGTCGTGCAATGCAAATAAGGCAGTTAAGCAATATATATCCAATAAGAACAACAATCAATATAATCAACAATACAATAACAATTAAAGAAAGCATTAACACAACCAATCAAAGCTATACCACACTTTGAAGGTCATGGTTCACTCATACGAGCAATGTACCATTTCGCGAGCAATACATCAATCTCGAGCTTGATATTGACAACGATGACAATAAGCGTACAACCACCTTATAACATCTACTGGGTGTACTCCGAATGTACCCCGACACATCTACGACCCAAATCTCCCAAGGCGGCACCCCTACCAAGAATGAGAATAAGACACGGAGCTAGAGCAAACCAACCCTGGCAGTCCGAGACTGCCCAGAGAGGCCCATCACTCACGCGCCTGAAACTATTCAGTGCAATACGAGATACAAGCAATAAACGAGCGATAATACGAAAGTACAGATTAGTGGCGATATATGAGATATCAAGCATTTACAATCGATAATAGCATTTAATTAACTTTTCAAGCATGATTATCATTAACATCAATAATAACATCAACTAAACAAGTAATAGCAGTTCAAACACGAAAACGACAAATATCACTATTCAATCTCTAACTTCCAAAGGCAATTACGAGCAAACGAGCTACAGGATTAGGAAACAGATTTCACTATATTCACTTAGGCACTACAAGGCACGTTCCTATGTCACGAAACTTTATTTTTCCAACCGAAGCCCGAAAGTCCACCTACTGCGTTTGAACTACAACTATGTCAACCGGACACTCAATCAACACCACAACAGCGCCAAAAGTGCTTTTATGCCCTCAGTAGCAAAACCCCCAACTCAATTCGAGCACAGTCAACTCTTGGTCAAACGGCCCCTTTACGTTTCTTTGTCTAATTTCTAATTTTAATAAAGGCCGGTCCGTTTTTATTGCGCATTTCATCTTTCTAACATCAATGGCACCTAACCGAATCAAGAAATCATAATTCGGATCAAAATCCAGAAATCTAGGGTTTTACTATTTAAAAAAACTATTCATTATTTTTTCCCAATTTCAAATACGCAATTTCAGCCGTAAAAATCTCTAAATAACTATCAAACAATGCTCTATGATCATTATAGAACCTAATTCAAGCAACAAAAGGCATTTAAACACAATATATAACAAATCTAAGAAATTGAAACAAAATTCAAATTTCATTAAAAATGTACAAAAGCGTGAAAACCCTCACAGAGATTGATAAGGAAGACCCACAAGGACCCGAGCCACGATCCCCGAGCAATTCCACGCAAGATTGTAGAAGAAAATTTGAAGCAAAATCCTTTGTTTTCTTCCTTGGGAGCTTCGGCCAAAAGGGGGGACTTGGGGGGAATTTGTGCATTTGTTTTTTTTTGATAATTTTGGCTTATTTTGTATATAAAAGGTGACAAGGGCATTTTGGTCAATTTGGCAAGTCAAGCTTAAGTGAAAATATGGTCAAACAAGCTCATTTTGATGGCATTTAGTCTAGCTCCAGTTAAAATAATGCAATTAGATGAAAAAAAACTAAAAACCAACTCAATTAAGCTAAAAATACTATTTACTAAATTCAAAAAATATTTCTCTAACTCTCGTTTTCGATACGCTACGATCAAACGGTCAATAAACGATTACTAGTAGAATGATAAATAATTTCTTAAAAATATAATTTTTGAAAAGTAATTTAGTTTAAAATTCACTTCGGCTCGGAGTTACTTTCCATTTTGTTGAAAATAAATTAATTTAAGTGCAATAAAATAAATCCGAGTTTTGAAAACAATCAAAATTCTTAATATTCATTTAAAATAATCAATTCAAATATCATTTGAATAGCCTTGAAGAAATAGAAAATTATTACTAGAAATGAATGTTTAACTGAAAATAAACATGAAATTCAATGCTATCATTTAAGATGACAATTAACTAAATGCAATTAAATGCATGCCGGGTTCGGGGTATCACAATGTGGGTATGGTATGGATCACATTTTGACCTGACTCTTTCTTTCCTCTATTTTTCCTCTACAATTTAAAAGATAAATCATTACATTTAGTGCAAAACGTGTCGAGCTGATTTTGTGCATTAGGTTGGAAAACCTTGAAGACAATAATGCCAAGCCATAAAGTCAACATGCCATTATGCCAATTGCATCAGTTTTGAATGGTTTGAATGCCATTATGCAGGCATTTGAAGCATTGGACGTTATCTTGTGAAGATGAACATTTTGCACTTGAAGAATGCCGTTACGTTGGCATTAAAGCAGTATATATGAAAGAATTATGCAGGCTAGATTTTACATATATAATTCACCTATAAATAGTGGCAAATTTTGCATAGGAAAGATGGTGCAAATTCGCATAGTGTACACAGGTTTTGCATTTTAGTAAGAGAGACTTTGTACTGTTATTTTTGTCAGCTTTCGGGCTTTGAAATGTTACCTACACAAAAGGTTAATTGTTGTATTCTGTGAGGTTTTTCGCGATAAGCAGACGTTAGCACTTTTACATAGCAATAAAAACCCTAAAATATCAAGCCAAACTCGAGCCTCAATTACTACTCTGGTTTGCAATTTCTATTTATCTAATTTATTTGCTATAGCTTCATTTGTCCAGATTTCTTGCATCTCTTCATCCTCTATAGTATTTATGTAATTAAATATTTCTTTATCCTTTGTAATGTTTAAATGACTATTTTTTTCCATTCACTGTAATGGTTATGTGATTCAATTGCTTCACTTTCGCAATATCTTATTACATTCACATGCAAATGACAAACATTCTCCAACAACATTATATTGTAGTTAGTGAGATTAGTAGGGTTAGTGAATTCATGAAAAGTTATGAAATATATTGTGCAATCAAGTCTTTGATGGGTGGACTTGATATATGACCACTATATAAAGGATTCTTGGTCCCTCTCTCCACTCACCTAACCATCCTTAAAGTTTGTTTTCCCATCACTTGGCAAATATAAAAGTGTATAGAGTAAAGGAAAAGAATATTAAGTTAGTCATAAGGTGTGTAATTCATGATATTCACCATAAAGGATATGTATATATTACCTTATATATATTATCTTGTATTATTCGAGGTGATTCAAGGTTATTGAGGTATGTTTTATGTTTCAATATTTTATGATGTTGTAAGTGTTAGAGAATAATTCATAGTTATCAAACTGAATATAATTTCAAGTTTTGTTACCTGTTGTTATCTTATCATATTTTTCAAACTTTATGTAATCCTTTGTATGCTAGGAGTCTATGTCTAGTTGGCTAACTCCAAAACATGTGTATTTATATCTGAGTGTACATTGAATCAAAGCAAGAACCCTTTGCAAACATCTATCGTGTTTTACTTCTTTACATGGTATAGAGCCATACTTGCCTTAACAAGCATATCGATCCGTCTTGTTTTTGTTTTTTTTCTCTGCCCTAAACTCTTCACATTATGGCCTTTGCTTCATCCACTAATACTACTTCCAATTCCGCCGTCGCATCTTCAGTTTCCCTCAATAGTGCTTCTTCCATGACGAACATTGTGGCCATTAACGTTGCTGCACAATTTCCTTTGAAACTTACTAGCAGTAACTATTTTACTTGGCGCACCCAATTTCACACCCTCCTCTATGGCTACAACTTGATAGGGGTACATTAATGGTACCACTCATTGTTCTGCTGCTACTATCACTACTGTCGATACTGCCTCACTGAATCTTGAATACAAGCTTTGGATGCGACAAGACAGTCTTTTACGCCACGTGATTCTCGCATCTGTTGATGCTACTATTGCTTCTCTGGTTACTATGACCACCACCGCCAAACAGGCTTGGGACAAGCTCAGTAGTTCCTATGCCAATGCTTTGAAATCTCGCATTTATGGCCTCCTTAATAAGCTGCTGCATATGTCAAAAGGCAACAATTCAGTCGCTGAATATATTTGCAACATTAAAGCTATCGTAGATGACCTTGCTCTAGCGGGCTCGCATATGGCTAATGAAGAGTTAGCGGTTGTGGTTCTTTTGGGTTTAGGTGATGACTACAAGGAGCTGAGTACAGCGATACGTGCTTGAGATACTGATATTTCCTTTGAAGACTTATTTGATAAACTCCTCGATCATGAATTGTTTCTTAAACGTGAGGAGCAACGCTGGGATTCCTCTCCTATAACTACTCGTTTTACTCAAAAAACAACAATAAAGGCAAGGGAAATGGGGGCAATAATAAGAAAGAACAATCCTACAACAACAATAATTCTTATGCTCTTTTTTAATCCAACTCTCAATAGCCTCGTACCACTTCTCGCTCCTCCAATGGGAATTGGCGCCAGGGGTCCTCGAATCAACAACCTCGCATGTAGTGTTAGCTATGTGACAAGTTTGGTCATGTAGTAAAGTTTTGTCGATCGTATCATGCTCCCTATTTTGATCCACAAGCCAACTATGTTACTAAAGGTTCAACACCACACTCTACTGGTTGGGTTCTTGATTCAGGGGCATCTCATCACATTGCCTCAGATTTCTAGAACATGAATATCCATGATGACTATCCTGGCTCTGATGACATTCTTATTGGAAATGGGTCTGATATCCCTATTTCTCATATTGGTAACACCACACTAGTCATTCCCTCCAAAATTTTTCCCTTAAATAATGTTCTTTGTGCACCTGCCATCCACAAAAATTTGTTATCAGTTTCACAATTTTGTAAGCAAAATCTAATATCTATTGAATTTTTTCCTGATTCTTTTCTTGTGAATGACCTGAACACGGGGGCGCCACTGGTCAAAGGCCAGAGTAAAGGAAACCTGTATGAGTGGCCTTGCTCACCGACTTCACCAAAGGCCTTCTCTGCAGTCCGTACGTCATGTGCGCAATGGCATTATCGCTTGGGTCACCCAAATCATCGAACCCTTAGTACTATCGTCGCTACAAATAAACTGCTAATTTTAAATTCTAGTTTTGATTTTTGTAATGATTACTTATGTCACAAGAGTCATCGACTAGTTTTCGGTGACACCACTCTTGTAGCAAATAAACCTTTAGAAGTAGTATTTTCAGATGTTTGGGATCCTGCCCTAGTTCAATCTTTTGATGGTTTTCTTTACTATATCATTTTTGTTGATTTTCATACTAGATATGTGTGGTTATATCCTCTCAAAAAGAAATCTGACACTGCTAATGTTTTCATGACCTTCCGAGCCTTGGTTGAAAATTTTTTTAACACCCCAATCATTACTCTTTAATTCATTTTTAAAACAACATTGGCATTCAACATCTAGTTTCACCTCCCCACATACCTCAACACATGGGTATTGCTGAAAGATGCCACTGCCATATTCTAGAAACTGCATGAACCTTACTATCTAAAGCGTCTCTACCCGATATCTTTTGGTCAGTCGCGTGTCAAGCAGCTACATTTCTTATTAACTGACTACCAACTGAAAGCTTGGGGAAATATTGTCCTTTCAAAATGTTGTTCAAAACACCCCCAAACTATCATACACTACGGGTATTTGGTTGTCTGTGTTACCCTTGGTTGAAGCCATATGCGCAAAATAAGCTGGATAACAAATCTCGTCCATGTATTTTTGTTGGATACTCTACTGTGCATCATGCTTTTAAATGCTATGATCCTACATCTAATAGAACCTTCATTTCTTGTGATGCCATTTTTGTGGAGCATGTCTTTCCAGCTCAGTCAATTCCCTTAGGTCCTACATTTAATCCTCACACCACACAATCACATTTTGTTACTCCTTTATCATCTGCTGCACATAATACAATGCCCACTCATGATGTTGTCTCTTATGATATTCTATGCCCTCCGCTTCAGCTCTCCCACACGAGAACAGATACTACGCCAACTCAAGTCATGAGTCACGTGGTTCTGTCATCTACTTCGCAATCGTCGGCTGCTCCATCTCAAGTTCCACCATTAGGTTCCTTGCATTCGGCCATGCCCAGTTTGCCCTCTAGTTCAGTTCCTAAGCAGGTATCCTTTGATTCTATATCTCAATCTTCTGTTTCTCACCACCATATGGTCACACGTTCAAAAATAAGTATCACCAAACCGGTTAAAAAACTGTGTTTAATGTTCAAGTCTGAAATATAGCCTATCACAGAACCCTCAACATATACCCAGGCCAGTAAATCTCTATTGTGGCGTGAGGCCATGTGCCAAGAACTTGATGCTCTGCTAAAAAATGGAACATGGGAATTGGTTTCGTCTTCGCCATCTCATAATATAATAAGCTGTAAATGGGTATATTGTATTAAAAGGAAATCTGATGGAAGTGTGGAATGTTACAAGGCGTGATTAGTAGCAAAGGGTTTTCATCAACGCCCTGATGCTGATTTTAGTTCTATATTCAGTCTTGTTGTGCATCCTGCAACGGTTCGACTAGAATTATATGTGGCGGTTCACTATGGCTGGGATGTACGCCAACTAGATATTAACAATGCTTTCTTGCAAAGGACATTAAAAGATGAGGTGTACATGCAACAACCACCCGGGTTCTGTGATCCTATTTTCCCAAACTATGTCTGCAAACTAAAAAAAGTTATATATGGTCTTCGCCAAGCACCACGAGCTTGGTATAATGTGTTCCGTGATTTTTTGATCTCAATTGGTTTTTTGAATTCTCAAAGTGATGCCTCTCTATTCACTTATCACACACGGACAACCACTTTATTTCTCTTAGTGTATGTCCACGACATACTTGTGACTGGTAACTCTAGCTCTGTTGTTGTTAATTTCATCCAATGCCTTACTCACATATTTTCATTAAAAGATCTTGGCCGACTAGATTATGTTTTGGGTGTGGAGGTTCAATATGTAAACAATGGATTGGTTCTCTCACAGTCAAAGTACATCTCTGATCTTCTTGCGAAAACAAATATGCTTGATGCCAAAAGAGTTGCAACACCTATCTCTACTTCCATAACACTACAACTGCAAGATGGTTCTCCTTAAACTGATGCGAAACAATACAGAGGTGTAATTAGGGCTCTTCAGTATCTCTCATTCACTCGCCTCGATATCTCATTTGTCATGAATTGTTTGTCTCAGTTTATGCATAAGCCTACAATTACACATTGGACTTCAACCAAGCGTGTGCTACGTTATCTCAAACAAATGCTTCATCAAGGTCTTTTCATTCACAAAGCGTCTACTCTTACTCTCACCACCTTCTCCGATGCGGACTGGGCTGGTAATATTGATGACAGGAGCTCGACATCTGCTTATGTAGTTTTTCTTGGAAATAATCCAATAAGTTGGTCCTCTCAAAAGCAAAAGACAGTAGCCCGGTCCTCTACTGAGGCTGAGTATCGGGCTATTGCTGCAACAACTGCGAAGATTAATTGGCTACAAAATATTCTTGCTGAACTTCGCCTTCTGTTAAATACTGTGCTTACAATCTACTGCGATAATGTGGGTGCAACATATCTTTACGTTAATCCTGTGTTTCATTCCAGAATGAAACATATAGCCATAGATTTCTATTTTGTTCGTGATCAGGTAGCCAATCAACGGATTAAGGTTTCTCATGTGCACTCTGCTGATCAAATCGTTGATTCTCTCACAATGCCTCTGACACGCTTGCAATTCAACTTATAGAAACTCAAGATGGTTGTTCTTGATGGACCGTCCAGCTTGTGGGGGCGTGTTAGAGAATAATCCATAGTTATCAAACTAAATATAATTTCAAGTTTTGTTACCGGTTGTTATCTTATCATATTTTTCAAACTTTATCTAATCCTTTGTATGCTAGGAATCTATGTCTACTTGGCTAACTCCAAAACATGTGTATTTATATATGAGTGTACATTGAATCAAAGCAAGAAGCCTTTGCAAACATCTATCGTGATTTACTTCTTTACAATAAGATATGAGCTAAAGATCTGATTTTTGTCTTACATGTGGTATTAGAGCAAGGTTGAAGCTTATGTCTTATAACTCAATTATAGTTTCTATTTCATATTAAGAAATTTTGATTCATAGAATGAAGTATATGATATATTGTGACTTTATTTATTTAGTCAAATTTGATGGTGGATTATAGTATTTCTAAATACTTTTTCGTATATGGGGCAACAAAATTATAAAGTACACCTCAATTTGTACTAACGTTTCTTCTCTCTTTTATTTATAATATTGTTTCTTAAATTTATGAGATTTTGGAATAAAGGTGAATATAAAAAATAATGGAACAAATATTCAAGATTATTTTCATGTCAAACTTATAGCTAACTTGACATATGAATGATATCTTAGCCCTTTAAAGTTTTGTTTTTGAACATTTTCTTGAAAATGCTTACTAACCAATAACGATTGTAGGTGGTTGATTGTTAGTCGCCAAAGTGACTCAATCATTAGTAAACTATCATTTGGATTTTTAAATCTAATGGTGGATTGGTTGCCGCCAAAGTGGCCTAATCATATCATTAGATAATTGAATATTCAAGGTTTCGTAAGCCTATAGAGATTATAGAGATATAAGTTACCTAAAGGTGATTTATTATTTCTATGATGAATAGTATAGTTGAGTTGTATTATATCCAAAGGAATGCATCATCTCAATTTTTATAAAGGTCCAAGTGAATCATTGCAAACTCACTTATCGAGTGAACCACTTGCATATCGCTATTGTTACCCAAAGGTAGGATATGATGATGCATTCGATTACTCGCTAATGGTGTGACATAATTGATAATGCTCATGCACATTTGTAAATTCAATTATTGAGTGAATCATTAGCTTGTTGCATTATTTACCCAAAGGTAAAATGTGATGATGCAATAGATTGCTCATGATAGGAACAAACATGCTTATCATTACTTGTGATTGAAATTACTAACATATCATTATTCTTACACCAAGGTGAAAGTGATGATGCAATAGATTTCTCACTATTATAGTCATATATTTCTTAGCATTATTGAAATGATTGATAGCTTTCAATTACCACATATATCCAATATTTCAAGGAGTAGTGTTCTTAATATAATGAAAATTTTATTTTGAGTATGCGCTATGGATTTTGATGTTTGGATATGTAATACTATGACCAACATAAAATTTTTCAACCATAATGATGGTGATATTATTTGACATTGATAGTAAAGTTGATTTCTTGAAAATGTTTTATTCATGTAAAATCAAGAAGTCGTATCAATGTCAATAAGGTATATTGAATACATGATTTTGGTATTATTCATGTATTATATTTTTGATTGATAACTAATGAATATTTTTACACATTATGGGGTGGCATTTTATGAAAGTGATATATTAAAGTGTGTTGGTTTGGTTACTAGAATAAAACAATCGGAAGCCATTTATGTCATGTAAAGGTTCGATGACACATTTTGGCTTAAGATAAAGACTATTTTAGTCTAAACCTATTAACATTTTATGGTTGTGTCCATTACGTACGTCACTTGGAGTAATAATTCGAGATTCTCATGAAGTTTGCTAGCACATAAACGTTGTAAGAAAATTATGAGAGATCTCTTGACATTTGATAGGTGGATACATGAAGATCAAATTTTTTAGTTCTCCTTGTGTACATTTTGAGGAATTATAGTTAACAGGAATTGTCAAATTATTAACAAGAAAGTGGGACCTTGTGGTTTTTATTTTAAGGATATGCATGCATCATATTATTGTTATTATTCATCATTAAGATTTAACTAAGTAAATGGCTAGGATTGTGATACATGGAAGGAATTATATCGACAAATTTGATATAAAACCGCCATGATCCATGTTAGTTGTTTGTTTAGATAAATATTATAATGGTATTGAGGTGGCCATTAAATGAATCCAATAATGGGTATCAAAGGTGATATGTGATCATTCAACTAAATGGGAGAATATGAGTATGCCACACAAAGTTTGTTGATATGTTTGAGATTTTGAGCTTAATTGTATTCATTTTTAGGGGTGTTTAGGCTTATTTGAGTCATTAGTTAATCACTTTTAGCATTTTTTTTGATAAAATGATCTTTCCATTTGTAGTATTCAGAAGTGGCTAATTGATGCTTATTTTATTATGTAAGTGTGTTCGAGATAAAAAGTGAGCTCAGAACGAAATTGAAGAAAAAAAAGAATTTTTATATGGCCAATCATTAGTCGATCATTGGGTCATCATCATTGGGTCATGGACAAACATTAGGCCATAATGACCCAATGATAGGCCATGTTTCATTACATAGTTTCAATTTCTTGTACATAACCGCACAAAGCTTTTCAATTCATAATTTGTCATGACATTCAACACAAGCAAGTCACGGCCCACACAACACTCATGTATGCATTTAGCTCATATTTGACTCGACCTCACCTAACCATCATCTATTCACTACATTCGACATCAGCAGCAATATACTAGCGAACCAACATCATTTGTTTCACAGCTCACATTTTTTGTAAGCAGCAGCCCGACATAGATTTTTAACACACAACTTCTATTTATTGACACACCACTTTTGACTTTGAATCTAATTTATTCTTATCCCTCTTAGACTACAGTCTCTCACACACATTCACATACCAATTCATATACACACTTTTACACACTCATCTACACACACAACACTCTTTACCCACTATTTGTTAGGCTCAAGAAAGGATCTAAGTCTATTTTTGGGAGTAGATTTCTACATCAAATATTTGGATTTCAAGATTAGTCAAGACATTTAAAATGGGGAAGTTCGCTTTTGTCTTTTTCATTTCTTTTGTTTTAGATTTTAACATGTTTGAGTAGATTTAAGCTATGATGGTTTTGTAATGTTAAGATATTGCTAGTTAGATTATGGGTTTTTGATTAGTTGATACTTGAGGATTATTTCATATGGGTTGTTAAAATTATTTGAGATTTGTTTTATTTACATATGAATCAAGCTTTGAATGTTATGTATATGCTATCCATTCTTTTGAAGATGCTTGTAACTAATAGTTGTGAGCTATATATATATTTTTTAAATCATACATAAATGAGCTTCATTGTTTAGATTGACCCATTTGAAATTGTGCTTAAATTGTATGTGTATTAACGATTCACTTTACACACGCTTATAGCTAGTGGGTCATTGCTATACAATTTTAAACTCAAAAATTGTGCTTCATTGTTTCTATTCGAGCTTAATTTTTGACTTTAAAAATTGCATGTAGCGAGTTAGCAATTAGCACGAGACCTTTAGATGCTCACCTAGATAGTTTTATTAACAAGCTTAAGTTAAAATTATTTGGACAAACCTGCACCTCGGCTAGTAGAGCCACTAGATGGATGAAGTTGCACCTTAGATTCTAATCCTAGGTTGGTTAATTAACTAAATAGGTAGAGATGATCAATTGGGCCTCAGCTTGATTAACCTTTCAACTAGTCAAACAAAAAAATCCATATTTAGCTAGCATGTCTTACATTCAAAACCATCCCTAGGCCACCCCATTTGAGTTAGATTGTTGATCATATCATAGTTGGCTTAGATTCCTTAACTTAGATTCATAGCATTTTAGATATTTGTCTTTAATCCTTTCATTAGTTAATTCTAGTTTAGAGTAGAGCTCCTTCAATCCAACCATAAACTAACCATTTTTGCTTTTGTTTTGCGTACTTAGATTAATTTTACACACGAGCACACGGTAGATCACTTAGGAGCCTCCTTGATGATACAATTCTCATACTTGTCCACAATCTATCACAACCTGTGCACTTGCGGGGTAAAACTTGGTCTCATTTGCATTAGTTTTATATCTGACCAAGAAACCGATCAAGTTTTTAGCGCCGTTGCTAGAGAGGCACGGTGAACCATTGTGTATTTTTGTGTTTAGTAGTTTATTTTCTTTATTTTAGTTTTGATAATTAGTTAATTTCCATAGTTTTGTCTCTTTCACTTTTTAATTTCTATTTTCTTAATTTACGTACTTTTAATTGGTTAGTTTATATTTGAGAATAATTCATTTGGGTCCTTCAACTTATGCATAAATCACCTTCTGATCCTCCAACTAAAAAAAATTTCCCTTTAGGTCCATTTGTCAATTACTTTTGATACACAAAGTGAAAAAAATTGTGTTTTACCTATTTTTCCCTTAAACCATAATTCTCTCTCCTACATGACATTAATCGCTCTTTATTAGGTTTGGCATTCTCATATGCCTCGTATCTCATCTCTTCCAACTCAGCTAGGTTTAACTTTTTCTTCTCACCAACGCTTTTTATATCAAAGTTAAAGGCCTTAACAGCCCAATAAGCGTGGTGTTCGAACTCAACAGGCAGGTGACAAGCCTTTCCATAAACCAAACGGTACAGGGACATGCTAATGGGAGTCTTAAATGCAGTCCGATAGGCCTATAGATGGTTTAAGCGACATGACCAATCTGCAATCGGGCCTAACCGTTCTCTCAAGAATGGACTTTATTTCCCTATTGGAGACCTCTACTTGACCACTAGAGTGTGGGTAGTATGGTGTGGCGATCTTATGGGTGATTGAATATCTACGCAATAATGCCTCAAGTATCCTATGGCGAAAGTGTTGTTTGTCATCACTAAGCAATACACGTGGAACTCCAAACCTAGAAAATATGTTATCTTTAATGAATTTGACGTCATTGGTTCGGGTTGCCACAACTTCGACCCATTTCGACACATAATCTATGGCCACTAAGATGTACACAAACCCAAAGGAAGAAGGAAAGGGACCCATGAAGTCAATACCCCACATGTCAAAAATCTTGCAAATCAAAATCGGGGACAAGGGCATCATGTCTTTCTTAGAAATGGACCCAGATTGTTGACATTTAAAACATCTCTGACAGAAGTTACGGGTATCTCTAAAGAGAGTGGTCATCACATCCATAGGAAGACCTTCTGTAACACCCCGTTCCCTCTCGTGACCAGGAGTTCTATCAATCAACCTAATCACAACCCAATTCCAAACCCGGGCATAAAATTTAGGGAAAACGGACGGAGTCTTCCCTGTTTCTAGGCAAAATGCAAAACCTGTGACAACATATAAGTGGACCAGTACCGTGTCCAACCATTCAAACACCTCAAGGCCATCCGAGCCTTGGTTCTCAACAATTAAACACACGTAAATATACAATTCCAAGTACCCAGACTATTCTAACTTTTCTTTAAGCAATACAAGCATGCATTAAAGTTAAGCTATACTAACTAGATACATAAACTAACTTATCAAACCACTTCAATAATCTAATAAAACTTAAATTACATTCCTTTTGACATTAAATACATACAATACATGAACATACATCTTTGCATCTTTGACAACTCAAGCCACATAGCATGCAAGACAACTCTTCAAGCACGAACTTTCACACAGTCACGAACTTTCCAGCTAACATGGCATTTCCTGAAATGTGGTGGTGAGGACGTATACTCAGTGAGGGCGAGACAGATATCGAGGTGGAGAGAAAGAAGTTCGTGCAATGCAAATAGGTACAGTTAAGCAACATAATTAATAAGGAAACATTCAATGTAAACGATAATACAATAAACAATTAAGAAAGCATTAACACAACCATTCAAAGCTATACCACACTTTGAAGGCTATGGTTCACTCAAGCGAGTAATGTACCGATCACGATTCTGATGACTTTAACGATGACGCGCCGGCTCACCCACCTTATAACTTCCGTTTAGAGTACTCCGGACATACTCTGTCAATTCTACGACCCAAAACTCCCTGGGCGGCAACCCAAGCGAGAAAGGGAATAGGACACGGAGCTAGAGCAACCAACATTGGCAACCCGAGGCTATCCAGAGAAACCCATCACTCACGCGCCTGACACTTATGCAATGCAATACAAGATATTTAACGATAATCACGCAAGACACTGAAGTGCAAGTCAGTAACAACAAGCGATACAATAAGCAATTACAATCAATAAAGTAACAAGAACAACACTAACAAGCATTATCAACAATTGATATACAAATTCAATCGTAATCAACTTTAACAAGCATAACAAGCATTATTAAGCATTCTATAGGCATTATACTATGAAAACACACAAAAATCATAAAATGACCCCAACTTTCAAAACGCTACTACTTTCAAACGAGCCACGAGTTTTGGAAACCGACTTCACCAATCCTCCTAGGTCACTATAAGGCACGTCTAAAGACCCCGAAACCCTACTTAACCCTAGAATTCACGCAAAGCCCCAATTTCCATCTTTGCTCGTTTGAACTACCGCTACCCTAACCAAACACCCAACCAACGCTATAACCACACCAAAAGTGCTTCCATGGCCTCCCGAGACAACACCATCACGCAAATCGATAAAATGCCAAAATTGACCTAAACGACCCCAACTTTCACTAAGCCATTTTTCTCCGTTTTTTCATTACACAATCCAATTAAACCACACATTTAGGAATTCTAGCATATCTAGCACCTTCCTACATCAACAGAACGCATAACGGAGCAACTTCATCGAAACGGGGGTTTGCTATTCACAATTTACTATTCAATTATCAATCTAAATTGCAATTTCGATATTCAACCGCAGAAAATGCTACAAAGCTATAAATACATGTTCTACGATTGCTAGAGAACATTCTTTAAGCCTCAAGACGATCAAATTAACATTCTACGGATAAAATCCAAAAATTAAAGTTAATACATAAAACATTCAAATGCGCAAATAAACATGAAACCCTCACCTTAGACGCTACTAGACGCTAGGAAAACCATGCTGGAAGCCCCGGACACAACCCCGTGCAAGCTCACGCGAAGAATTTGAAGTTTGAAGTTGAAATCTTTTTTTTTCTTTCTTCTTGGTTTTGGCCCTTTCATTTCTGTTTTTCAGCTTTTTTTATTTTTTTTATTTTGTGCTATTATAAGCTTATAAGGTGACAAGAAGTCAACAAGTCAAAGCCCTTGGTCAAAGCTAACTTAAACTTGGTCAACTAAGCTTATTTCATGCATTTTAAAGCTAAAACAACTAACATAAATCCAATTCCAGTTAATAACAATTAAACTACTAAAATTAAAACACCAAACACTAGTTTTTACTATTTGCTGAGGACTAGAAATCATTTCCTAACTATCGCTCTCGAAATGCAATGCACTTTGCGACAATAAAAGAATAACAATTAAATCTCAAAGAATTTAAGAAAATATAATTTTTGAAAAGTAACATAGTTCAAAATTTACTCCGGCTCGGAGCTACTTTTCATTTAATTAAAAACCGAGCATTAAAGTGCAAAAAAAATAAAACCGATTAACATAAATATGAAAATGAAGCTACAAATGAATGTTTAACTAAAATAAACACATAATTCAATGCTAACATTTAAGATAACACTTAATTAAATGCAATTAAATGCCATTAAATGCATACCGAGTTCGGGTTATCACACCTTCGCTCCCTCTGATAGAGTTTGGTTATTCAATTCTAAGCTCAAACTCTTTTCGGGAAAGTTAAAAACCCGATTGGATGGACCTTATGAGGTACTTGTTGCTTACCGTTCTGCAGCTGTTCAGATTAAGCACCTCAGTGATGGACACGTTCTTACTGTTAATGGTCAGCACCTTAAGTATTTGTTTGAGCTGAAGACGACTGTTGTTGAGTTTCTCAAGCTTCGAGACCCTGAGTATCTACCATGAGTCTCTTGATCGCCTAGCTGAAGGCGTTAAACTCAGTGCTTCTAGGAAGCACCCTAGGATTGAGTTTATTTAGATTACTACTTTTTCTTTATTTTTTATGGATCTTAGTTAGCTTCTTTCTTTTTGAGCTTCCTCATACTGATTGTCCATGTATTTGCTCATATCTCCTGTTTTGCTATTACACTTTATTGTTACATCCACTTACTTCTTCTATGCCTTTTTTTAGGTTCTTTTGGATTTCATTGAGAAGAGGTGATGCTAACAAGTTGTGTGTATAAAATGGGTGCAAAATAACCAAGTTTTAATAACCCACAAGTGCACGGATCTTATAGTGTAGTGTGCTCTGAGAGCGGAATTGTATCCATAGAGAATCTCGTAAGTTAGTTAGTGAAGTAGTGTGCGAAATGTTCAAGTGATAAAGTGACAGTTTTGAAAAGGCGTTTGAGTAGCGTGTGAAAACTACAACTAAACTAAGTGCTAGTTGAATACGAGGGAGAGGCATCTAGGGGGATGGATATGCAAAAAGGAAGTCAATCTAGGCTTGACATCCAGAATTCTCAAATTCTATGCAAGCGTTAAGCTATAAGCATTAACCTAGTCAATTATCTTAGTTTATTAAAGTCCCGATTACTAACTCTATTATAGGTATTGTTCCATCTACGAGTCCATTATATAGTCGTAGTATGGATCTGTCCTTACAACCTGGCGTAAAATGTCTATTTTAACTAAGTAATCAACATCTCCTTACTAGTCTAGAACGAATGTATAACCTATAGTCATGGAATATAAGGTTGTCAATCTATAGATTCACTATTAAAGCAAGGATATATGGCACAAAGGTAAAAAAATCATAATATCTAGTAGAAAGCATTACGTATGAAAGACAATACTGAATTAAAATAAGCCATATATTGCAATTGAATTAAATAATCTGAATCTGAGACCATATATTAAAAGACAGTCATTTACAATATCCTCCCCTAGATAATAGCTCTACTCAGACATAATAATAAATACAAGTTTTACAAATAAGAGAGTCAAGAAAGGCTCCCCCGATATGATGACTTTGTATTTCTGATTCCAAGAATTTGAGCAGAGGTCCGACGCAAAATAGTTATTCGGGCGAAATTTCTCCCGAATAAGAGCTACTTGGGCAGAACTTCCCCTGAATAAGAGTTTTTCTATTAAAAGTTATTCAGGCAAAACTTATCCCGTATTTTACAATTACTACTAAAATTAAACTAACTAAATATTTAAACGAATATTTAAAAATAAAATTAAAACTAAATTAAATTTTAAAAATAATAATTAAAATAAAATAAAATACAAAAATTTGCTCCAGTTGAGGTGCTATTTATAGCCAAAATATTGGAGGCGTGCTTGAGCGCCCTTCCTGGCGTCTTTTTTCCTCGCTAGATGTTTGACACGTGGACATTTGGAAGGTGGTGGAAGAACCCGGGTAGGGCACGCTCGAGCGTGCCTCTGCTGGTTCGCCAAAAATGCAACACGTGGACTTTCTGGAAGATGGTGGAATATGTTGGAATAAGCAATCCGAAGAAGAAATATGAATGATAACCCAAATACATCCCAAGAAGACTCCAAGCAAGAAACCCGGTCAAATATACTACAAGAAGTTCCACAGAAGTTTTCCAAATAAGAGTTCCAAAAAAATCCCAAATAGAATAACCACATAGATCCCGAATACCGCTATCAAATGCTGAGAAGAATGCCTAAGAAGAATACCAAAGAAGAATACTGTGCATCTAGTAAGATAGTCAAGTTGAATATCAAATCCTGGCCGAATGAGAAGATCGAATGAGAGTCTCGAGCAATTGCACCATATACAAAACCAAATTTCGAGGCCTCTTCCCCATTTGCCAAGTGAGAACATTGTACAAACTTGCCAATAAGAAAACCCAATGCGAATTCCACAGAATACAGTAGATATTACTGTATAATAATTCTAATAGAAATCCCAAATACAAAACATACCAAGGAGTGCTAATAAGAAAATACTAAAGAATACCCAATAAGAACCGTCATATAGAACCCCAAATGAAACCACTCATTCATGACTGATGAGTACAAAAGAATGCCTTAGAAGAATTCCAATAGCCAAACTCCAAATATAAACACTAACTCCCAAATAAATGGTTGACCAAATGCTATTCATTCTTGATAGTCCACATACAGAAGATCTGCTACCAACTATCTCTATTAAGAGGAATGAGGAAGATTTTATTTTCACTCTAACGGACTATGCATGAATGTCAGGATATCACATATATACAAATATTCTTTAAACCATTATGCTACCATGATTATGAAAGAGTTTATAGAAACCAGTTAATCAACAAAATAATTCAAATACAAATCACAACACAACTAATACAAATTACAACATAACTTATTCCTAGATACTCAAATACACACATTACAATCAAAAGTTCAAGCAAGTAACAATCCACAGAGTCCAGTCACTTCGATTCACGATTAGTCACTTCACTTTACTTGACACACATTTAACACATAGCACACAACTATATCACATAGGTGCACCCATTCATTTCAAGACACACAATCTTACTTACAAGCACACACATTCTCAAGACACACTTCACAAGCACATGCTTGAGGTTCACTACCCAACAGACCGAGAACCCTGTCCCGACTGAGAGCTAACTACGCTCTGAATCCACTTGTAACACTCCAATCCCTCACGAGACTGGAGACCCTAATAACCATGCTATTCTCAACCCAATTCCAACCTGGTCACAAAAAATTAGGGAAAACAGACGGAGTTTTCCCTATTTATAGGACAAACAATTTACCTGCACACAACATATAAATGGACCAGTACCGTGTCCAAACATACAACATCTCCTCAAGGCCATCCGAGCATTGGTTCACAACAAAAGTTCACAATCAAATGTACATTTTCGAATACAAAGACTAACCTATTATTCCTTAAAATAACTACATACATGCAATGAATATAAACTGCGCCAACCTATTACATAAGCTACGAAATCAAAGTACCTTAATGATCTCATTAACTTGAATTATATTACTTATACTTTAAATACATACAACTCATCAAAGAACATCTTTCCAACATTTCACAATCCACGCTCCATAACATGTTATGCATCATCTCAAGCACGAACTATCATGAAACACGAACTTCACTTTTGTTGGCTATAACCTGAAAGATTCATGATGAGGAGTAAGTATACAATTAATGTATATTCAGTGAGGAAGGGAAACAATTACAAGAAACATTTATAAGGGGAATTCATGCAATGCAACATTGGAACATCAGATATTAATAACAATAAGCAATAAACAATAGAAAACAATTAAATACCACATTTAAAAAAGATATAATCGATAACCCTTATCATTCCAATTCTCGAACCATGAACCACGATCCACAAGCCACGATATGCCAGCATAAACCCCAAACACTCCAGTGGGTGTATTCCGGATGTACCCCGAAAATCCTACGACCCAACACCCCGTGCAATCTCCGAACCAGGCAAGTGAGGGACTCATGCACGGAGATCGAATATCCACTGGCAAGCCCGCTGCCGCCCAATCGATATCCAATACATCCGTCCTTAACACTATGGTTGCGCAACTACTATGCAATGCATTTAATCCAATGACAATACAATAATAATATAAAGTAATAACACATAGGAGGGACAACAAAATAGGTTGCCCTCGCACACAATATGCTTAACAATATGCACATATAATTTCAAATAATTATATCAAATCATATAATTTACGAACAGTAAAGTATCTCAGATGCATAAAAGGATGCAGACTCCCTCACCTCTAGAAGGCTAAGAATCCCCTCCAATTGCACCAATTCCTCTTCAATTATTACTTTAAAACAAGTTAACTTGTGTGCCCTAGATACATTTTATATACTTTAATTTAACACACAATCCAAGTAGTCAAATATTCAAGCCATAATTAAACTCTTAGCTAACCAATTATAAGACATTAATAAGTAATAAGAATAGTACAACAATATAAACAAGATAAAACATATTCCAACAAAGTACTATGCAAGTAAATTAACCTAACACTTTACCAATTAGTTATGCCAATGCCAATTTAACTATTATACAATTCAATTCTTAGCAATAGAAATTATATACAATTACTTATATAATTCATATTGTCACCTAGCCTAAATAATCACGCAAGTATCTTTAAAACACTTCTTTAATCTTGCCAAGGACATTAACTACATTAACATTTAACAAGTTAAACTACCTAACTAATACAACTTCATTTATTTTACAAAGGAATATCAAATTAAGCATTCAATCAAGACAGTCACTTAACATAATTCAACTATAACATGATCTAAGAATCATTATCATGCTTATTCACCCAAATGCAACATATATAACTCAATTATCAATCAAATGTAGCAACTATAGCAATTCACTAGTTAGTCATGCAACAAGTTCAAGCAATTTACAAGAATCTAACAAATCACTATTCTAACACTTACTAATTAGATTTTAAACCTCACGCAAGACATGAAACCCCCAATCTAACTTTACTAATCTCCTTTAACCACTTTATGATGCATACCAATATCATGAAATCACATTTTTAATTATATTAACCCAAAAACACCGAAAGCCCTTTAGGTGATTTTAACTACAACTACCTAATTCAATTAGCCAAACCACGCCATAACCATATTTTAAATGCTTCCTAACACATCTAAGAGTAACTACCTATTCATACAAGTCAAATTCAACATTTCGTTTCAAAGTCCCCTTTAGCTCAAGACTCAATTCAAGGCATATATTAACTACAAGTTTCTCAATTCTTAAACTAACTATAATACGCTTCTAAATCCACTTTATGCTACCATTTAGAACCATGAAACCACACTTTAAACCACAATTACCTCAAAAGCCCTGAAATTCCCTTTATACGTTTTAATTACAAGTACCTTAACCGATGTTCAATTAGGTGACATAACTGCACATTTAGCACCTTCTCACCCTAATGACACTAAATATATCACTCAAATCAACCCGGATTCACTTTACACCCAAAACGCCTTTGTAAACTAAGCCAATTATGCATTTTTACTTAAGTTTCGGGCAATCTAAATTCATACAACTACAATTCTATATTAATTAACATCTCTAGCAACTATATGAAGCATAAAATCAATCTAATAATCAACATTTCACAAAAATCCTCAAAATTTACTATTCATCATCTTCCCCAACTTTCATTTATATAACCCAAAGTTTTTCTTTTAGAGTTTTTCATAGTATATAGCTAACAACACAGGTTCTCAAATCATCTTCCTTTAAACAAGTAAGGTAGCAAAATACATTTTCTCATGAACAAATTGGTGTATTTCTTGCATATTTTGAAAAATATTTTCATGAAATACATGCACCCCTACACTGAAACTTTGCTTGTCCTCAAACAATTAGCAATGTAAGACAGTAAGAGTGTGATATGCAAGTAATAACATAATGACAAATACTATATCCCCAAACCTATGGTTTGCTTACTGTTCAACACATGTTGATTAGGTATTAAGGGAAAATGTAGTAAAGATATCACCTGATATTAAGCATTTCTATATTGATGTTAAGAATGTATCTATCACGCCCCAACTCGACCCTACCTACAATCAGTCAGGACGCAACAGAATTTTGGCAGTATAACGACAGTAATTAGGACACCGAGGCTCTAAACCAACCTTATCACAAATCATACAACCAACTCCACAAACATTCCACAATAAACAATCCAGCCATATTATACAATAATCACTCCTTCAACAATCCATTCATAGTTATATGCCTCTGTTGCAACTTAGTACATAAGCTATACATACATTTCAAAATAGGTTATAACCAACTTAGTAATCTATTCATGATCAAAGTAAAGACTACTAAATCATCATACATATGTCTTGATATTAAGATAGGTTATACAATACATTGTTTTACAACAACTAAGATAATCTCATGGCAATGACTCCTGCATATAAGACTCATCCACATACGGCACATTTCCCTCCTCAAGAGGCACGTACAATAGTCAGGATCAGTAACACCTGCATGCATGCAATAATTGAGAGTGAGCTTATATAAAACAAGCCCAGTGATGATTCGATAGATCTCTAACAATATTTACTATACTCCTTGAAAATCATCCTTTGAGCAGCAAACACACAATAAACATCAATAACAATATAAATACATAAACTATAATGACCATTCAATAAAGGATACTCTAGTTGGTGTAGCTCCAAATGCTATCACGATCTCAACCAACTTCTTATCACCCCCATGACACACACACCCGAGGTACCTCACTAGCCCTGCCCTCCATGGCATCTCCGTCCATGCGAGATGAGGGTAGCCTCTGATAGCCATGCCGTTTTCAACCTGATGGCCCTATACCGCCCGAGAGGTGGCACACGCATATCAAGACTCAATCATTCACAAGAGGACAATCTAGAAGAATTTCCTATCTCCCGGTTCATCAATAATCAAAATTCAATAATCAATAATCAATAATCAATTAATCATCAATCAATTAATAACATTACTACAACACAACATCAATTAATCAATTAACAACTAAACAACTAAGTTAGATGACAAAGTAGGCCACCCAACTTATCATGCATTAGACACACAACCAAACCCTAATCTAACCATCAACAATTCACAGTTCAATCACTCAAACACTACCCGATCATCGAAATGCATATATCAACATTTTAAAGAAAGACCACCCAAACTTCTAATAATCATAACTTACATTCTACTAATCCAAACAACTCCAAACCAGTTCCTATCACTCCCTCACTCACTCAAGCAACTATATTAGCCCCCTCGGAAACCAACCAAAATACATCCAAATCAAGCCCAACAACCCTAAAACCCTAATGCACCTTGGCTGAAATTTTTGGACTTTTGCACCGACATCACAATCAAAATTTCGGCATTACAATGGTACTACCCCGTATTTAACAAACTTTTACAAATCGACAGCAATCGATTCCAACCACTACAACTCAAAATATTCAACAATTAGCCAATAACTCAACTTTTAATACCCGAAAATAAAAATTCATGCTACAACAGTTCAAATCCTATATAAAAGCATATAAACGATCCTTAGCATGCACTGAGCAATAATATAACATCAATTCAACTTTCTAACGGTTCAAAATTCAATTATACGCAAAAACATAAAATATGACATTTGAGATCTAGAATTTTTCTCACCTTTGATGTGTTATGAAGCTAGAAAGATGCTCAATGGATGCTCAAGAGGTGGAATCAAGCTTTGGTTGATGAAATTTGGCCTTGAATTCCAACTTTTAATGCAAAATTGCTTTTGAAAACTTGAAGAAAAACCTTCTATTTTCTCCTATGGAGCTCTCGGTCTTGTGTGTGTGAGAGAGTATGTTTTTGTGCTTTGCTATTCTGTGTTGATGCAATATAACTCAAAGTCAAACAAATTAAAAAAAAGTCAAAGTTGACACTTAGTTTATTTTTAGTATTTTTAGTCTTTTAATCCTATTTTTGACTATTTCTTGCTCAACATTTAAATTGACACTTAAATTAATTATAGACAATATATTTTAGGTAACAAAGAGTTTTACATTTAAACAGTTTCACCCGAGTCGGCTTAAAACTCGATTTTTTTACAAAAGAAAGTGTAAAAACCTTTAAAATTTCAAAACCAATTCCAATTCCATTTTAATCAAACACAGGTCTATTAATACCCGAGGACTAGGTTTTGAAGCACTTAAAACACCCCTGTAAAAATTTTAGCGGATAGGTGCTCAAAATACTATTCACTAAAACCGGCGATAAAATTTTTGATTCCGCTTTTCATGAAAATTTCATGAATGCACATATAGCATGTATTAGGAATATAAATCACATTTTTAGCACATTCTAACTCATATAACACATAAATAGGTCAAATCATGCAAAACGTGGCAAAATACGCAAATCGAGGTTAAGATAAAAAGTGGGGTTTCACAGTATCTACTCATCTTTGTCAAAAAGATGTATCATTCTGCAATTCATTAAAAATTAGTAGACAAAATGTTTACAAATTATCATTAACACAACAAAAAAATAGTTAGTTAATCTATACAAAATAGTACAAGAGGGAGATCAAAAAAGAATTATGGTTGATAGTGGCAAATAATCTTAAGAGGGGAGGTGAATTAAGATTACAGAAAAGTATTGCTATTTAAAAATTACTACAACCCACAAAAAAATCTTTGAGACAATTTATCAAACACCTTGTGTGAATAAGTATATAAGAGTTAATATGATGAATAATAATCACATACAAGAGCAAGATAACTACTTTAAACAATATATATGACAATGAATGTAAATAGAGTAGGGAGAGAGAAATCAAACTCAGTATTTTCAAGTAGTTCGCACTCCCAAAGGCCTAATCCACCACCTAAGGTCTTCCTCCTTAGGATTTCCTAATCTCCACTAAATCAATGCTTCTTCAAATATTGGTGAAGCACAAACCAACTTACAAATTCACTCTTGAACCACCAAGAGCAAATACAAGCTTTTTCAAATGTAGGTAAAGCTCCAACCTACTATCCCTCTTCCTTTGAGTCCAGAAACGATTTTCTCACACTCTTCTCTTTACAAGGATTCTCTCAATCCTAATCTAGAGCCCAAGAGTGCATACAATACAAAGATTTGAGTATTTGAATGATAGTACAATGAAGAACAATCAACACTCCTCAATGAGTAGATAATACAATTCAAATATTTGAATGCTCAATAGATTTGCAAGTTATAGCTCAAGCTTGGTGTATATTGATTGAAATATATGCAATTTGAAGCAGAGAATCAATATATGATGTTTTGGAGTTGTTGGAAGAGTTGTTTGATGATTTGGGTTGGTTTGGTATATATAAAAAACAAAGCAACGAACAAAAAATGGCTAGTTTTTAAAACAGCTTTTTGGCTCCACAGGACGACCCTTGCTCCACCGATTATCCGGTGAAGAGACACTCGTCCAGTGGACAGGTCTCAGGCGGACGACCCCTTGAGCACCGGTCAACCGGTTGCCATAGGATCGTCCGTTTTGAATAGTGCCATTTTTCAGCTTTGCAAAAATTGAGCCCGAAATCCATTTTTTCGAAGGCTAAACACTTGGGCACTTAAAAGACACTTCTTCTAAAGTGTTTCCAACTTTTTTGACACTTCAAAACATTTTCCAAACTCTTGTAGAAAGATTAAAACCGATTTTTATAATCAAGAGTTTAAAATACATTTTCAACCAAAATTTCAATCTTTTGAAGATAAATTGTTTTAAACCTTTTAAGGACATTTCTTCAAAAGATGTTTCAACCCAATTAACCTTTTTAAATTTTTTTCATAACTCTTGAGGAAATATTTAAAGACATTTTTGAAAGATTATCAAGAGCTTAAACCATAAAAATGCATACCTAAGGCAAACGACATTTCTAAGCCGTTACCCCTTATGTCGCCACGTCTCCATCTTTATAACACCACTTCGTCTTCATGTCTTCAAGTCTTGATTCTTGAAATATAATCTTCATTTCTTCAACTCTTCAAGACATCATTTTTTCATACTTGTGGTGATCTTGCTTGTGTATACAATTATGGCCAACATAATTTGCATCTTCTTCAATCTTGCATCAATTCTTTAATCATAACCATTTACTTCTTTATGCAAGATTCTCTTCCTCTTTTAACACCAAACATCCACAGTATATTTTGGCTTCCGATATCATAAGGACAATATAATTCACACAAGCCAAAACGTTAAAGAACAATTGGGCTTATAATGAGATATACATTTAATGTACATAAGCCAACAAGTGTGTATTTTAAACATGTAAATACATTAGAACAAACACACTTACAAATCCAATTTTCCTTGATTTGTTATCATCAAAATCATATTTTTTGGCATAAAGCCAACAATCTTCCCCTTCTTGGTGATGACAAATCATTCTATGCTATAACAACAATAATGTACAAGTTAAGCATATATAGCATGAATATGGAGTCTTCAAGGCATGACTTCCCCTCACATATGCATTCATTACATTATATGCCAAGTGAGTGTTGTTGAATCAATAAAGCACATACGAAGTCTTTGACTCCCCCTCACTTACTGCACATAACACATAATTCATATACTTTCTTCTTACACATTAATATGTTTGTTGTCATCAAATCCTTGCAAATACCTTCGGTATGAAACCTTAGGATTAACATTCTCTCCATTTTTTATGATAACAAACATTGATGTATATGCCAAGATAAATTGAACAATTCTCCCCTATCAATCATTCTTTCAATATGCCACAGGATTAGGAAACAATTGTAATCACTAAAAAGCATGCAACACATCACTATACACATCATATTTTTCTCCCTTTTTGTCATTAACAAAAACAAATAATCACAATAAGGAGGTATAAGGGGTATTATATATGCTTGTAGGATAGCATTACGATGGGATCTCACTCAAGACTCAAACATCACATTGTTTAAACTCGTATATAACATGAAAGCATTTAGGAGCATGAGTTTACCTTTCTTGAAACAAGCATTTGTTTTCTCAAAGTTATTATCCTTTGATGCATTATTATCATTTCATTATTGTTTCTCCCCCTTTAGTACTCAACCCAAGCATATGACATTTCTAGCACAAACAATCTATTTTCTTGTTCACAAGAGCTAAGGATGATTTCATTCAAATAAAAAAGCTCCCTTTTTTGTAGGCATATCTCAATCATATTATCATTGCACGCTATAGGCATTGAGGTCATTTATATATAGCACAAATCATAGCATACAAAATTATTTACATTTATCCCCTTTTAGAATTGGATACCACTGTTATATCTCCCCTTTGGTATACAACCAAAGCATATAAGAGATTTAGCACTATAAGAAACACATGGTCTTCAATGTATTCATCATAAATTCCAACTCTTTTATAGTTTTTCTCATATTCTTCATTTGGCATGATATTCAATTTCTCAAATTCGTTTGACATTTCATCCATATTGATATCATGCATACTTCTCATTTATGATGATTATCATGAACAAGTAATAAGCATGCTAAGGAGCAAGTAGTAGGAATACTTAAAAAGATATGATGAAAGCTAATTCATGGAGAAATACAAGTTTTAGTTCAAGAGAATAATCAAAATCCATAAAAAATAATCTAGAGATAGTAATGGTGTGTATGTTCAACAATATGTTTCTCCTCAAAGTACACATCTCTATAGAAGCACATGTCATATTTTCATATAATCAAGGCTTTCATATACACTCCTCTTCTCAAAAGATTCATCTCAGGCATGTATATTTCTCATAAGTATACATCACATGCTAGAATCAAATATCCAATACATTGTAATAATTATCTATAAAAGTCCATATGCATTGTAAGGAGATAAGATCAAATGGTTCAAGAATCCAATCCATCATAAAGTCATGATAGACATTTAGTGTGCATGATGGAGTGACATTTGAATTTTTTTTGTTTCAATGTTTTAATGGGATTTTGAAGACATGATTGAAACAAGCACGCAAGTATATAACAACTCCGGTTTAGAGGTATTTAGATAAAATAGGTTTTGATCATACCTTTATATTTCTTTTTATCAACCTATTTACCTTTTTTCACCTTTGTTGAGTATGGTTGATTTTGATTAATGATTTGACCATTGGTTGTTTTTCCTCTTTTAGGATTGGTTGTACTCCTTGATTGGATAAATTCTTTGAAGTACTAGAAGGCCCATATTCTTGAGGTTTTGATGTGGTAAGTTTACCTTGAATTCCATTTTCTTGAGTACTTACACTATCATCATTCTTTCTCGGTGCAAAAAGGATTAGAATCATCAAAGTTTTCATGCATTTTATGAAATCAAATATGATCAAGAGTACAATCCATCATGAAGTCATGATAAATATTTTAGTAAAGTGATGGAGAGGCAATTCAAGTTTTCTTTTAGAATGCTCTTAATGAGATGTTTTGAACAACATTTGAATGAGCACATAAGAGCATAATAATCATCACAATTGGTTTAAAAACAATTTGGATGTAGAAGATATAGATCATACCTCTATACTTTTTTTTCGTCAACCGGTTTACCTTATCTCAACTTTGTAGAGCGTGATTGATGTGTCCATTGGAATCTCAATTCATTTCCTTTACTAAGCCCAATCTTTCTTTTGTACTTTTGGGTACTTGGCCTGATTGATGAATACTTTTCGTTGAATTGCTTGATTGAGAGTTCAAGAGGGAACATTCGAGTCTTCTTTCATACTCATCTTTGAATAACCTATGCAAGTACTTAGGGAATTTCTCACAAAGAGATGGATTAGTTATTCCAACAAAAACAAGTTGTTCAACAAGGTCCTTAAAACAATAACTTAGAGTGTTGACCTTATTTGAATTAACTTGATATTTACCAATCATTCATAGAATTCTTATCAAATATCTATGCCTGCAACAATGTATTTTCAAGATAAGTTTACAATTAAGCTCAACAAAACATGTCTTATTTTTTATGCCATGATCAAGTGTTGTCATTGTCAAATGATAGGTAAGTATTTTCAAGATCAATGACAAACTTCATGAGTGTGTATGATAGAAAAAAGTTAAAACATTTCGAATATCACAATCATCACACATTTCTAATATTCCAATGAACCATGTAAAACTTGATCTTTTATGTCATGCATCAACGAATTTCATATTTCATCAAAACCATATGCAATCAATCAATGATTACCACATCATTATGTATCACATAAACTTTTATGAGCTCCCCAAGATAGATTCATTTTTGGCACATAAATGACTATTCTAATTTCAAACCAATATATCAATAAGTTCAATTATAATCTTGTGATAGTTTCAAGGATTCAATCTTTTAAAAGGTTTTCTTTTTGCTATTTTCATACTTTTATTAATCTCATATCCTATGATTCATTCAACCCGTTTTTCTCTTCAATCAATTCATTTTAAAGACTCAAGATCAATAAAGCATATTATATTACATTCATTATGTATGTCATTCAAAAATTCAACCATTTATTTTGCACTTGCAACAATTATCATATTTAACATTTGATAATATCAAAATCAAGTATGATTCATTTGTAAGATATTTATCTTTCTAAACACTTCATATGACATTCATTCATACATGAGTGTTCATTCATTCAATTTAACTTTATACCATAAAATCAAAAGCAATTGATTCATGAGTCACATGGGTGATAAGGTTCTTTTAATTTCTATCTTCCACCACTAGAAGCTAGTTCATCTTCCTCAATTGAGAACTTTAAATTTATCAATATAACCTTTTACCATTCTTTGGAAGTACCTCAAATTCATCTTCATTAAAATGTCTTCCAATGTACCAATGTATTTCTATCGTATTGGATGTATGATGTATCTCACATTCAAATACCAAGTATGGTTAACTTATCCAATTTAAGGAATTCTAAGACAATGAATGTTCTAGCCAATATTATTTCACAAATCAACAAATTATCATCACAATGAATTTTCTATCCTCATTTGACTTTTCTTGTCAAGATTATCACATTTAGCATAATTTTTTTCACTCAATTATCAAATAATGCATCATCATTTTTATTTTCAATCACACATTTGTATAATATCACATATTTGATTAATCAAGGTGAATTTTAAAGCATTCTCGAGAAGCACATATGAAAAATAATTTCAATATTACACGTGCTTCCTTATCTTAAAGATCTTGCTTCTTTCATGAGTTGCATCACCATCATTTTTGGTATTGCTTGGCATTCCTACAACAAAGCAAGATTTAGGTACCCATCTTTAATTGGGTCCATGAAGGTTAATCTCATTTGTTGTGGCTTTAACAATCCATTTGTATTTTAGCCACCATGGAACTTTTGATCCTCTATCAAGTAATTTACTATAATGACAATGTAATGCAATATGCCATTTTCTAGCACAATATGTACATGAATATTGATGTACTCTAAATGTAGATGCAATGTTAGTTCTTTGAGTTTTGAAAGAATGAGTTTTAATTTTCAAAATCTTTTGACTACTACATGGTTTGCATTTTATAACACTTTGATTGCATGCCATGTATTGTGAATCATGTATAACATCTATCTTATCTTTCTTTTTGCTAGAGTTTGCTAGTTTTATATAAAATTTATTACTTTCTTTCTTCAAACAGGATACTTCATTTTCTAGCACATCATTCAAGGAAGTATCAAACTCATATTATGCTCCAACAAGTAGAGAATTTTCCTTTTCAAACTTATTTCTCTCAAATATGGCACATTTCAATTCCTTAAGAAGATTGTTATTTCTAGAAAGTGCATTATGAAACCCCAGATTTCACCTTTGCATTGAATTGCGTGATTTGACCTGTTTATGTGTTATATGAGTTAGAATGCGCTAATTATGTGATTTATATTCCTATTACATGCTATGTGTGCATTCATAAAATTTTCATAAAAAACGACACTAAAAACTTTATCGTCGGTTTCTGTGAATACTATTTTTGAAACACGTCCGCTATAATTTTGAAACTGGTCTTTTTAATCCTTGAAAACCTAGTCCTCGGATATTAATAGGCTCGTATCGGCTTAGGAATTTAAAAGGATTTTTACACCTTCTTTTGCAAAAATTAAATTTTTAACCGAGTCGGATGTTAATGTGTGCAAATGAAAAATGACGTCACCTATTCTTGAACTACTAAATATAGTATTTTTACTTGTTTGAGCAAAATAGTCCAAAATTGCAATTAAAAGACTAAAAATACAATAAAAATACTAAGTGTTTCCAACTTTGACTTTTCTATTTTTGCATTGACCTTGCCTATTTATACTTAATAACTAAAACATATCATAAAAACAAAGCTCAAACACCTAAAACACACACACACATGGCCGAAACTCTTGGAGCCATTTTAGCTTAGTTTTTTATCAAATTTTTCAATATAATTTGCAATTCAAGGCCAAAACTCTTGAACCAAAGCTTGAATTCACTTGTTGGGCACCTATTGCACACCTTCTAGCATCATATAGCATCAAAGGTGAGAGAATATTCAAGATCTTAAAATGCTATTTTTATGCCAATTCATACAATTGAACTTTTATCCGATGAAATGCTAAATTGTTGTTAGATTATTGCTCAGTAGATGCCAAGGATTGTTTATATGAGTTTATAGATGTTTTGAACTGTAGTAGCATGTATTTCTATTTTTCAGGTATTAAAGTTGAATTTTTGGCTTGTTGTTGAATAATTGTTGTTGTAGTGGTTGGAATTGGTTGGTTATAGCTTTTAAAAGTTTGTTAATTATGGGGTGGTAATGTTGTAATGCCGAAATTTTGATTGTAATGTCGTGGCGAAAGTCCAGAAAATTCAGCCTTAGTGCTTTGTGAAATTAGGGTTGTCGGGCTTGTTTTAGATGAGTTGTGGTTGGTTCTCAAGGGGGCTAACATAGATGCATGAGTGGGTGAATGATAGGAAGTGGTTTGGAGATTATTGGATTTGTAGATTGTAAGTTATGATTGTTGGAAGTTTGTGTAGACTTTCTTTGAATGTTGAAATATTGTCTTTGGTTGTTTGGGTGGTGTTTGAGTGGTTGAATCTTGGGTTGTTGTTGGTTAGATTCGGGTTTGGTTGTGTGGTTTAATGCATGTTAAGTTGGGTGGTCTACTTTGTCATCAAACTTAGTTGATAGTTGTTCATTTGATTAATTGATGTTATGTTGTTGAAATGATGTTAATTGATTAACGATTGATGATGTTGAGAGATAGGCAACCAACTTTTGTTGTCCTCTGTAATATGAATGTTTATTATTATTGTCATAAGTCTTGATAGTGTGTGTTACCTCTCAGACAGCGTTGGGCTGTCGGATTGATAACGGCATGACTTTCATAAACTACCATCAGCTCACATGGGCGGAGATGCCATGGAAGGAGGGGCTAGATGAGGTACCTCGGGTGTGTGTTATGGGAGTTATAAGAAGATAGTTGAGATCGTGATAGCATATGGAGCTACGCCAACTAGAGTATCCTTTCTCAAATGAATGGTTATTTATGTGATTAAGTTGAATTGTTAATATTGAATAAGTTGTTTGAATGTGTTGCATATGGGGTGGTTACATGTGTGAGTAAATGTTGTTGAAAGATCTATAGAATTCCTCATTGGGTTTGTTTTATATAAGTTCACTCTTATTCGTTATCTGTAAGCAGGTGTTATTGAACCGGATTACGAGTACGTGCCTCAGGAAGCTGAAAATGTGCCTTACGTGGACGAGTCTTATGTGCCGGAGTCGTTTCCATGAGTTTATCTTAGTTTTGTAATATCTTGTATTGTATAACTCACTAAAACGTAAGAACTTGTATAATGCTAGTTTAATAGTCTTTTTTTTAACATGACTAGATTGCTAGATTGGTTTATAATCTATTTTGAAAATGTATGGTATAGCCTATGTATGATATTGAAACGGAGACGTATAACTTATGGATAAATCATTGAAAGAATGTTTAATATATGGATATGGTTGTGTTGTATGTTGTTAATATGGTTGTGGAGTTGTTGATCTTTGGAGTTGATTGTATGTAGTTCTAAAGGGTTAAATTAGAGCCCTGATGTCTGTGTTACTGTCGTTATACTGCCAAAATTCCGTTGCATCCCGACTAATCGTAGGTGGGGTCGAGTTGGGGCGTTACATGCACACATTAATTCATTTTGAGTTTTAGAGATGACTTCTTCCAATTCATCAAATGTAATATCATGCTCATTAGATGAAGAATAACTAGATGTAGAAGTTGAACATACCTCTTCATCATTTGCAATGAAGCACACAACATTTTCTTCTTGTTCTTCTTCTTCCTCGTCTTTTCTTTCTTCTTCTTGATATGTCTCCTCAAGAAGTTTTCATATCTCATGAGCCGAAGTACATTTGCTAATTCTCCTACATTCAATGTCATCAACTGCACAATAAAGAATATTCATAGCTTGGGCATTTTTCGTGAGCTTGACAATATCTTGCTCGATTAGTTTATTATTCATTTGTAATACAACATTATATGGTCCATTTTCAATAATTTCCCACAATATAGAATCAATGGATTAGATATATGTTTCCATTTTATTCCTCCAAACAACATAATTTGAACTTGTAAAACATGGAAGTCTATCAATAGAATATCCTTCAAAAATTGAGAATACATTATTATTTGCCATTGTATATTCTACTAACGGTTAAGCTATACGTAGAACCCTAGCTCTGGTACCACTTGGTAGTGGCAAATACTCTTAAGAGGGGGTGAATTAAGATTATAGCAAAGTATTGATATTTAAAAATTTACTACAACCCACAAAAACCTCTTTGAGACAATTTATCAAACACCTTGTGTGAATAAGTATATAAGAATTAATATGATGAATAATAATCACACACAAGAGCAAGATAACTACTTTAAATAATATATATGACAATAAATGTAAATAGAGTAGGGAGAGAGAAATCAAACTCGGTATTTTCAATTGGTTCGCACTCCCGAAGTCCTAGTCCACCACTTAAGGTCTTCCTCCTTAGGATTTCCTAATCTCCACTAAATCAATGCTTCTTCAAATGTTGGTGAAGCACAAACCAAATTACAAATCCACTCTTGAACCCCCAAGAGCAAATACAAGTTTTTTCAAATGTAGGTAAAGCTCCAACCTACTATCCATCTTCCTTTGAGTCCACAAAGGATTTTCTCACACTCTTCTCTTTACAAGGATTCTTTCAATCCTAATCTAGAGCCCAAGAGTCCAAACAATACAAAGATTTGAGTATTTGAATGATAGTACAATGAAGAACAATCAACACTCCTCAATGAGTAGATAATACAATTCAAATATTTGATTGCTCAATAGATTTGCAAGTTATAGCTCAAGCTTGGTGTATATTGATTGAAATATATGCAATTTTAAGCTTAGAATCAATATATGATGTTTTGGAGTTGTTGGAAGAGTTGTTTGATGATTTGGGTTGGTTTGGTATATATAAAAAATAAAGCAACGGACAAAAAATGGCTAGTTTTTAAAACAGCTTTTTGGCTCCACTGGACGACCCCTGCTCCACTGGTCGTCTGGTGGAGAGATCCTCATCCGATAGATAGGTCTCGGGCAGAAGACCCCTTGAGCACCGGTCGTCCGTTTTGAATAGTGCCATTTTTCAGCTTTGCGAAAATTGAGCCCGGAATCTATTTTATCGAAGGCTAAACACTTAGGCACTTAAAAGACACTTCTTCTAAAGTGTTTCCAACCTTTTTGATATTTCAAAACATTTTCGAAACTCTTGTAGAAAGATTAAAACTGATTTTTATAATCAAGAGTGTAAAATACATTTTCAACCACAATTTCAATCTTTTGAAGATAAATTGTTTTAAACCTTTTAAGGACATTTCCTCAAAAGATGTTCCAACCCAATTACCCTTTTTAAAATCTTTTCAAAACTTTTGAGGAAATATTTAAAGACATTTTTGAAAGATTGCCAAGAGCTTGAACCATAAAAATGCATGCCTAAGTCAAACGACATTTCTAAGCCGCTACCCCTTATGTCGCCATGTCCCCATCCTTATAACACCACTTCGTCTTCATGTCTTCAAGTCTTGATTCTTGAAATATAATCTTCATTTCTTCAACTCTTCAAGACATTATTTCTTCATACTTGTGGTGATTTTGCTTGTGTATACAATTATGGCCAACATAATTTGCATCTTTTTCAATCTTGCATCAATTCTTTAATCACAACCATTTACTTCTTTATGCAAGATTTTCTTCCTCTTTTAACACCAAACATCCACAGTATATTTTGGCTTCTGATATCATAAGGACAATATAATTCACACAAGCCAAAACATTAAAGAACAATTGGGCTTATAATGAGATATACATTTAATGCACATAAGCTAACAAGTGTGTATTTTAAACATGTAAACACATTAGAACAAACACACTTCCAAATCCAATTTTCTTTGATTTGTTATCATCAGAATCATATCTTTTGGCATAAAGACAACAATGGTCAAGGAAACTAAGTACAATACTAAAGCAAATAAATAAACTACCCAGACAATTTAAACTATTTTCTAGGGTTCTAGAGTTAACTACTGCAAGACTAGCTATTCTAGAGGTTTTTACGCTCACGACATCTAGTGCTTTCATTCAACACACTAAAGGCCAAAGTCAGTTCCACAGGGTCGATACTACAGTGGGGTTTTGTGTTACAGACATTACGTCAGGTGTATTGTAATACCTGAGCCCGGAATGTGAAATTTTCTTGTTTATTTTTCTGAAAATTATATTTTTCTTAAATTCTTTGAAATTTAATTGTTATTCCTTTATCGTCGCAAAGTGCATTGCATTTCGAGAGCGATAGTTAGAGAGCGTTTTCTAGTCCTCAGCAAATAGTGAAAACTAGTATTTAGTGTTTTAATTTTAGTGTTTTAGTTGTTGTTGATTAGAAATATAATTGTATTAGTTGTTTTAGCCTTAAAATGCCTATAATAAGCTTATTTGACCAACTTAAGTAACCTTTGACCAAAGCCTTGACCATTTGACTTAGCTTGTCATCTTATTTATGCATAAAACATTACAAAAACAAAGCTCAAAGCTGAAAAAAAAAGAGCAAGGGCCGAAACTTTGAGGGAAAAAGAAAAAAAAGTTTTCAACTTCCAATCTTCAAAACTTCGCGGGAGCTTGCACGGGGTTGTTTCCGAGGCTTCCAATGTGGTTTTCCTAGCGTCTAGGAGCATCTAAGGTGAGGGAAGCATCTTTATTTATGCATTTGAATGTATGATATACAAACTTTAAATTTTGGGAATTATGCATAGATTGTTAATTTATCCGTTTTATTGCTTAAAGAATGTTCCTTGATGATTGTAGAACATGTATTTGTAGAGTTTTAGCATCTTCTGCGGTTGAATATAGAAATTGCAATTCAAATTGATAATGGAATAGTAAATTATGAAAAGTAAACTCCCGTTTCGTAAAAGTTGCTCCGTTTTGCATTCTGTTGATGTGAAAAGATGCTAGATATGTTAGAATGCCTAAATGTATGATTTGTTTGGGTTGTGTAATGGAAAAATGGAGAAAAATGGCTTAGTACATGTTGGGGCCGTTTCGGTCAAGTTTAGTATTTTATCGTTTTGCGTGAAGGCGTTGTCGAGGTAGGCCATGGAAGCACTTTTTGTATGGTTATGGCGTTGGTTGGATGTTTGGTTAGGGTAGCTGTAGTTCAAATGAACAAAGGGGGAAATCGGGGCTTTGCGGGAATTCTAGGGTAAAGTAGGGTTTCGTGGTCTTTAGACGTGCCTTATGGTGACCTAGGAGGAATGGTGAAGTCGGTTTCCAAAACTCGTGGCTCGTTTGGAAGTTGTAGCATTTTGAAAGTTGGGGTCGTTATGTGATTGTATTGGTTATCATAGTGATATGCTTGTAGAATGCTTATTGTTGCTTATTATGCTTGTTAAAGTTGATTATGATTGAAATGTATGTCAACTGTTGTTATTGCGTGCAAGAGTAACCTACTTTGTTATTCTCCCACGTGTGGCTCTATTGCTCGATTGTTGCATTGTGTATTGTATTGCATTCATAGAGTTAGGGGCGGTGTGATGGGCCTCTCTGGGTAGCCTTGGGTTGCCAAGGTTGGTTGCCCTAGCTCCGTGTCCTATTCCTTTTCTCACTTGGGTTGCCTCCCAGGGAGATTTGGGTCGTAGAATTGATTGAATACTTCCGGGGTATTCCAAACTGAAGTTATAAGGTGGTTGGGCCGGCGTGTCGTCATCGGATTCGTGATTGAAAGTTGCTCGTGAAAAGTGAATTGTATCCTTTAATTGAATGGTTATAGTCTTAATGTTTGTCTTGATTTATTGTTGGCTTTGCTTGTATCTCTATATGATAATTGACTGATCTACTTGACTATTTGCATTGCATTCTCCTCTCACCTCCGTCCTTCAGACCAATTACCCTCGCTGAGCAATAGTTTTTGCTCATTCATTTCTATACTATATTTTACAGGAGTAGTTGAAGCTGAACCTATTGAGGTAGTTAAGAAGGAGGAGCAAGTGGAGGTGTTTCCTTGATAGCACTTTCTTTGCTTAGCTGGTGGTTGGTTGCCAGTCTTTTGTGCGGGCTATGTTTGATGTGTATATTGCTTGGTTGACGTTTCATTTTGGGGCTTGCAGCCTTGTATGTAGTTTCTATTTTGAGGCCTCTATGGTCTTATGTTGTAAAAGTTTAAAGGTTGTAAAGTTGTAAAGATATACTCACGTGACTAGTAAAGAACTGCATACTAATGGTTTAACTACTTAGTGGCATGAGTACTTGTGTAGTATGCATGACATTTTGGTTTGCAAAGTGGGTTAATGAGAAGATGTATGTTTCTAAAAGAAAGTTGACTTGTTTCAAATGATTATTGTGGTTTTGCGAATATTATATTGAATGTAGGGTTTTCGGAACGTCCATGGTACAGAGGAGACTCCATTCGTGTGTCGGGTCCGGGCTTGGCCTTTTGCGGGGTCGGGGCGGGGCGTGACATCTTTAGGTGGTATTAGAGCATGATAGTATTGCATGAGCCGGGATATGTTTCTCGGTCTGTGGGGTAAAGGTCTAAAATGATAAAGTGTTAATGTGTGATTGTTAAGTGAAAATGTTATAGTATGACTATGTGAACTTGGAGTGCTTATGTGTTTAAGTGAATTAGTTTGACATGTCAATCTTGTGTTATGTGAATTGTGTGATAGGATATTTGATTGTTATTGACTTGAGTGTTATCTAATCTTATGTGTTATATTTCTGTCTATAAACTGCTTTTATATGTTGCCAGCTACTGTAAGTTGTTACTATGTCGCCACGTCGTAGTACTCAAGGCCAAGGGGCAGATGAGGAGGCAGCAGAACAGGGTCAGCAACCGATGCCTGAACAATTTATTGCTACTATGACCGCTGCAGTTGACCGGATTACTCAGGTACTGCATGAGCAGTGGCAGGAGCGGAATAATAATCTCCAGGGAAATCAAGCTAATCCTGGTGGACAAGGGCATAGGGCTGAGAATAATCAGTTGGAGAAATTCCTTAGGCACGAACCGGGTAAGTTCTTCGGAGAACCGGATGACGAGGCAGCCGAGAGATGGCTTAACCGTGTTGAGAAGATTTACGCTGCTTTGAGGAACACTGATGAGGCAAGGATAGCATATGCAGCATTCCTGTTTGAGGGCGACGCGGAACAATGGTGGAACACTGTTAGGTTAAGATGGGATTGTGAGGATGTTCTGCATTTGTGGGATGATTTCGTGAATGAGTTTCGGGACAAGTATATTCCCGAGATGGCTAGGGAAAGGCGGGAAGAAGAATTTGTGGGCCTGAAGCAAGGAAACATGACTGTCGCACAGTATGAGGCTAGGTTTGTCAGCTTTTCGAGGTATATGCCTGAGCTGGTACAGCCAGCGAGGAGGATGATTAGTAGGTTTATTCGTGGGCTGAGAATGGATATACAGCTGTATTTGACTGGGCAGACTTATACTACTTTTCTCGAGGCATTCCAACCAGCCTCGAAGTTTGAGAAATGGAAGTCAGAGATAATAGCTGAGAGTAGCCAGCCGAGTAAGAAACAGTACTTGGGCCAGAGCAGCCAGAGTCAGCAGAGGCAGTATCATACTTTTGTTCAGGTTCCTCGGCAGCGTCCGTATCAGCCATAGTATCAGATTCAGGGGAGACCAACCGTGACTAGACCCCAGCAGGGAGGTACAGTTCCTACCACTGCCAGAGCCCCCGTACCTATGGGAAACACTGTTGTAAGGCAAAATCAGTAGTGTAACTTTTGTAATCAATCGGGGCACATTGAAGCTAATTGCTGGAGAAAGAGTGGTAAGTGCACTGGTTGTTGGAGCGATCAGCATAGGGTGAAAGATTGCCCTAAGTTTAAGAATGTTCAGGGCCGTACTGGAGGCCAGGGTGTACAGAACAGGGCTACAGGTGCAGGTCCAGCACAGAGGGTACAGGCTAGGGTCTTTGCACTAGATGCGGAGGAGCTACCCGATACTACAACAATAGTGGAAGGTACCTTTCTTCTCAATACTCAGCCAGTTAAAGTTTGGATTGATCCCAGAGCTATGCATTCATTTATGACTCCTGCATGTGCATGATTTGTGAATGTTTGCATTGATAAACTGCCACATAAAGTTGAAGTTAGTAAGCCTTTGGGTGCGAAATTTGTTACTGAGTCTATTTGCAAATCTTGTGGTATATGCATTGAGGACCGTAATTTTCCTGCTGATTTAATTATACTGCCCTTCCGTGACTTTGAAATCATTTTGGGAATGGACTAGTTGGGGAAATACTATGCTCAGTTGGATTGTAGAACAAAAATTGTTTATCTTCAGATTCCTGACCTACCGGTCCTAGAGATTGTTGGGAACTGCAGGGCTGCCAGAATACCCCTTTTATCATCAATCAAGGCTTCCAAGTTGTTGAATAAAGGTTGTGAAGCTTACCTAGCTTATCTAATCAATCAACCTACTGATAAGTTGAATTTGAATGAGGTTCCAATTGTTAAAGACTTCCCTAGTGTATTTCCCGAGGAATTACCGGGTTTACCACCGGATAGAGAGATTAAGTGTGTGATTGACCTTATGCCGGGCACTGCGCCAATTTCTAGGAGTCCTTATAGAATGGCACCGGCTGAACTTCAGGAATTGAAAATTCAGCTTCAGAACTTGCTTGAGAAAGGGTTTATACAACCTAGTTCTTCGCCGTGGGGTGCGCCTGTGTTGTTTGTGAGAAAGAAAGACGGCACGCTACGGTTATGTATTGATTACAGGGGACTTAATCAAGTCACGATTAAGAATAAATACTCCTTGTCGTTGATTGAAGAATTGTTTGACCAATTGCAAGGTGCGAGTGTTTACTCAAAATTTGACTTGAGGCAGGGTTACTATCAACTCAGGATTCGGAGTGATGATATACCTAAGACGGCATTCAGGACTAGATATGGCCACTATGAATTTGTTGTGTTACCGTTTGGATTGACGAATGCACCAGCCGCATTCATGGACTTAATGCAGAGGGTCTTTCGACCTTATCTTGATCAATTTGTCATAATCTTTATTGGCGACATTTTAGTATACTCTAAGAATGAGGCTGAACATGAACAACATTTGAAGATTGTGCTACAGACTATGTAAGAAAATAAGCTTTTTGTTAAATTCAGCAAGTGCGAATTCTGGTTGAATCAAATATCTTTTCTGGGCCATATCATTTCACATCAAGGAATTTCAGTAGACCCAGCTAAGATTGAAGTTGTTTCGTCTTGGAAGAGACCTGAAACGGTGTCAGAGATTCGGAGCTTTCTGGGGTTGGCAGGTTACTATCGGAGGTTTGTTAAAGACTTTTCCAAAATTTCTGGGCCTTTGACCCAGTTGACTCGGAAGAAAGTTACTTACAACTAGGATGCTAAATGTGAATCCAGTTTCCAAGAACTGAAGAAGAGACTAACTACAGCTCCTATACTAGCTTTACCTGAGGGTACAGAAAACTTTGTTGTCTACAGTGATGCATCTAAAGAGGATTTGGGCTGTGTTTTAATGCAGAATGGTAAGGTGATTGCCTATGCTTCTAGGAAGTTGAAACCATATGAAGTCAATTACCCTACACATGATCTTGAGTTAGCTGCAGTTGTGTTTGCTTTAAAGAAGTGGCGTCATTACTTGTGGGGTAGCAGATTTAAAATTTTTACTGACCACAAGAGTCTCAAATATTTATTTTCACAAAAAGATTTGAATATGAGGCAGCGAAGATGGCTAGAGCTATTAAGTGGCTATAATTGTTCTATAAACTACGTGCCAGGTAAGGCCAATGTTGTTGCGGATGCTTTGAGCCGAAAGGCTACTGTTGCAAGTCTAATTATCAAGGATTAGGAGACTTTGGAGGAAATTTGTTCATGGAAGCTAGAAGCTACAGAAGTAGGGATTTGATTTGCTAGCTTGCAAATTCAGTTGGGATTGTTAACACAAATCAGGGAGGCTCAGAAGACTGATCCTCATATCTTGAAAATCCAAGAGAAAGCAAAAAAGGGAGAGTCGGAGTTTAAATTACATGCAGATGGTATCTTCAGATTCAGGGACAGAGTGTGTGTTCCTGGTGATCCGACTTTGAAGAATGAAATTCTGTCTGAGGCACATAATTCAAGATATACAATTCACCCGGACAGTACTAAAATGTATAGAGACTTGAAATAACACTTCTGGTGGAACTATATGAAGAGAGAGATTGCTGGGTATGTATCCAGGTGTTTAACTTGCCAGAGGGTTAAAGCTGAGCATCAGAGGCCAGCTGGGCTTCTATAACCGTTGTCGATTCCGCAATGGAAGTGGGTGCATGTAACAATAGACCTTGTGACTGATCTTCCGAGATCGCCGAGAGGATGTGATTCTGTTTGGGTTGTTGTGGACCGATTGACTAAGGTTTCACATTTTATTTCCGTGAACAAACAGGATAGCCTTGATAAACTAGATGACCTTTATGTTGTTAATATTGTGAGACTTCATGGTGTACCACATAGTATAGTGTCAGATAGAGATCCCAAATTTAGATCTCGTTTTTGGCAGAAGTTGCAAGAGGTCATGGGAACTAAATTGAGCTTCAGTACTGCATACCATCCACAAACTGATGGCCAGTCTGAGACAACCATCAAGATCTTGGAAGACATGCTTCGGGCATGTGTGTTAGACTTTGGGAAGAATTGGGAGAAGTTCTTGCCTTTAGCGGAGTTCGCCTACAATAATAGTTATCAATCTACTATAGGTATGGCTTTGTACAAGGCGTTGTACGGTCGTAAATGTAGATCCCCATTGTATTGGGAAGAGGTTGGAGAAATGAGAACAGCTGATCCGACTGTGTTACCTGAGATGATTAAGATAGTGGATAATGTTCACCTTATTCGCCAGCGTATGCTTACAGCTCAGAGTCGTCCGAAGAGTTATGCGGATAAGCACCGTCGGGATCTTGAGTTTGTTTTGGGAGATTGGGTGTTTCTTAAGATTTCTCTTCGAAAGGGGTTGATTCGGCACGGTAAGAGTGGGAAACTTAGTCCCAGGTATGTGGGTCCATTTGAGATCACCGAAAAGGTGGGTCCTTTAGCTTATCGGTTTGCTTTACCTCCGAGCTTGTCGAGACTGCACGATGTTTTCCACGTGTCAATGTTAAGGAAATATCATCCAGATCCTTCACATGTACTTGAACCAGAGCCTTTGCAGATTGAGGAAAAGTTAACTTATGAGGAGAGACCAATTTGAATTATGGATCGAAAAGTTCAGGAACTTCGAAGGAAGAGTATTCCGATGGTAAAGGTTCTGTAGAATCATTACGGGTTTGAAGAAGCAACTTGGGAAAGAGAGGACCAGGTTCGGAGTCAGTATCCGGAGTTGTTTGTCGACCAGGTAAGAATTGCGTGGACGCAATTGTTTTAAGGGGGAGAGGCTGTAATACCCGAGCCCGGAATGTGAAATTTTCTTGTTTATTTTTCTGAAAATTATATTTTTCTTAAATTCTTTGAAATTTAATTGTTATTCCTTTATCGTCGCAAAGTGCATTGCATTTCGAGAGCGATAGTTAGAGAGCATTTTCTAGTCCTCAGCAAATAGTGAAAACTAGTATTTAGTGTTTTAATTTTAGTGTTTTAGTTGTTGTTGACTGGAAATATAATTGTATCAGTTGTTTTAGCCTTAAAATGCCTATAATAAGCTTATTTGACCAACTTAAGTAACCTTTGACCAAAGCCTTGACCATTTGATTTAGCTTGTCATCTTATTTATGCATAAAACATTACAAAAACAAAGCTCAAAGCTGAAAAAAAAAGAGCAAGGGCCGAAACTTTGAGGGAAAAAGAAAAAAAAGTTTTCAACTTCCAATCTTCAAAACTTCGCGGGAGCTTGCACGGGGTTGTTTCTGAGGCTTCCAACGTGGTTTTCCTAGCGTCTAGGAGCATCTAAGGTGAGGGAAGCATCTTTATTTACGCATTTGAATGTATGATATGCAAACTTTAAATTTTTGAAATTATGCGTAGATTGTTAATTTATTCATTTTATTGCTTAAAGAATGTTCCTTGATGATTGTAGAACATGTATTTGTAGAGTTTTAGCATCTTCTGCGGTTGAATATAGAAATTGCAATTTAAATTGACAATGGAATAGTAAATTATGAATAGTGAACCCTCGTTTCGTAAAAGTTGCTCCGTTTTGCGTTCTGTTGATGTGAAAAGATACTAGATATCTTAGAATACCTAAATGCATGATTTTTTTGGGTTGTGTAATGGAAAAACGGAGAAAAATGGCTTGGTACATGTTGGGGCCGTTTCGGTCGAGTTTAGCGTTTTATCATTTTGCATGAAGGCATTGTCGAGGTAGGCCACGGAAGCACTTTTGGTGTGGTTATGGCGTTGGTTGGGTGTTTGGTTAGGATAGTTGTAGTTCAAACGAGCAAAGGAAGAAATCGGGGCTTTGCGAGAATTCTAGGGTAAAGTAGGGTTTCGTGGTCTTTAGATGTGCCTTATTGTGACCTAGGAGGAATGGTGAAGTCGGTTTCCAAAACTCGTGGCTCGTTTGGAAGTAGTAGCATTTTGAAAGTTGGGGTCGTTGTGTGATTGTGTTGGTTTTAATAGTGATATGCTTGTAGAATGCTTATTGTTGCTTATTATGCTTGTTAAAGTTGATTATGATTGAAATGTATGTCAACTGTTGCTATTGCGTGTGAGAGTAACCTACTTTGTTATTCTTCTATGTATGGCTCTATTGCTCGATTGTTGCATTGTGTATTGTATTGCATTCATAGAGTCAGGGGCGGTGTGATGGGCCTCTCTGGGTAGCCTTGGGTTGCCAGGGTTGGTTGCCCTAACTCCGTGTCCTATTCCTTTTCTTGCTTAGGTTGCCTCCCAGGGAGATTTGGGTCGTAGAATTGATTGGATACTTCTGGGGTATTCCAAACTGAAGTTATAAGGTGGTTGGGCCGGCATGTCGTCATCGGATTCATGATTGAAAGTTGCTCGTGGAAAGTGAATTGTATCCTTTAATTGAATGGTTATAGTCTTAATGCTTGTCTTGATTTATTGTTGGCTTTGCTTGTATCTCTATATGATAATTGACTGATCTACTTGACTATTTGCATTGCATTCTCCTCTCACCTCCGTCCTTGAGACCAATTACCCTCGCTGAGCAATAATTTTTGCTCATTCCTTTATATACTATATTTTATAGGAGTAGTTGAAGCTAAACCTATTGAGGTAGTTGAGGAGGAAGAGCAAGTGGAGGTATTTCCTTGATAGCACTTTCTTTGCTTAGCTGGTGGTTGGTTGCCAGTCTTTTGTGCGGGCCATGCTTGATGTGTATATTGCTTGGTTGACGCTTCATTTTGGGGCTTGTAGCCTTGTATGTAGTTTTTATTTTGAGGCCTCTATAGTCTTATGTTGTAAAAGTTTAAAGGTTGTAAAGTTGTAAAGATATACTCACGTGACTAGTAAAGAACTGCATACTAATGGTTTAACTGCTAAGTGGCATGAGTACTTGTGTAGTATGCATGACATTTTGGTTTGCAAAGTGGGTTAATGAGAAGATGTATGTTTCTAAAAGAAAGTTGACTTGTTTCAAATGATTATTGTGGTTTTGCGAATATTATATTGAATGTAGGGTTTTCGAAATGTCCACGGTACAGAGGAGACTCCGTCCATGTGTCGGGTCCGGGCTTAGCCTTTTGCGGGGTCGGGTTGGGGCGTGACACTCCTAACTACCTTATCAAGTAATACCCAACAGACCTAAACTACATTAAGTTGGTGGAGTAGCTCAAACTATAAGACAGAGTTGCACAATTAAGCCAACTGCTCACAGAAATGTACAGTGACAAGTAGTAAAATAACAACTGTAACTCTATGAATGTTCCTCAGGGTTACGACCCAAACTACATGAAGTTGGAGAAAGATTCACATAGTACATGTAATGATAGAAATTAAACTAAGACATTTAAAACAAAAGAGTACTAGGTTGCCTCCTAGTAGTGCTAAGTTTAATGTCTTTAGCCAGACGGTTGTGCTGAGTTTACTTGCCATCAGCTTGGCAAAATCCTTTATGGAAGGTATTCAGGGTCCAAAAGTTCAACAGATTCAACTTCATGAGGGACCGTCTTTGGATTGAATGCATGCTTCAGTCTTTACCCATTGATTGTAAAGATACGCCCATCTTTGGGGTACTTAATCTTAATAGCTCTAGAAGTATATGGTTCAAGCACCTCATAGGGTCCACCCCACTTAGTTCTTAATTTGCCTGGGAAAAACTTCAGTCTGGAGTTAAACAACCAAACTTTATCTGAAGGAGATAAGGTTTTTCTTAGAATATATCTATTGTGAAATCTCTTCATTCTTTCTTTATAGAGTTTGGCATTCTCATAAGTTTCAAAACAAAGCTCTTCCAATTCACTCAACGTCAATTTTCTATCTTCACCCGCCTGTTGCATGTCAAAGTTCAAGACTTTAATAGCCCTGTAAGCTTTATCCTCAAGTTCAACAGGGAGGTGGTAAGTTTTACCGTAAACTAATCTATACGGGGACATGCTGATGGGAGTATTAAAAGCAGTATGGTAGGCCTATAATGTGTCATGTAGATGACTTGACCAATCTTTGCAATCGGGCCTAACTGTTTCTTGAAGAATTGACTTGATTTCCCTATTCAACACTTCCATTTGTCCACTTGTTCGTGGATGGTAAGGCGTCGCTATCTTGTGGTGGACATAATCTTTGTGATCGGCCATTTTTCACTGTTTTGACCCTCAAAATGATAGAATTTGGCTAAAATCACGCTACGTGCATGTCAGTGTTTTGTCAAAAACGGACAAAGTTTACTTTTCGAGATCATCTAGGTCAATGTTTTGAGTCCCATTTTGTACTAGTTTCGGCCAAATTTCTTCTCTACGGGCTCTATTCAGCCACCGATTCGTGAGTTTTCATGTTCCCAACTTCTTGACTTGCAACTTGGATCATTTTAGGTCTGATTCTTCACTTTTCAATATCATCCTACATTGCATCAAAAATCTATAAGTGTTTGCATTTATTCCTAAGTTATGATGCAAATGTAGTATAAATACAATGATTTGAGTGCTGCAAATACAGTCACATCAAGAGGTTTGGGGATGTCTATGATAGCATCATCCATATCACAGGCACCGTGCATTAGGTGATATCTTTTCTTACTTTTCCCCTCCATAGTTCCCTTGTGATATAGCCATTGGTAATTTTGGTTTTATTTTTTCCTCCACAGTACCCATTTACATTTTTATCAGATATTTACTTGTTGTGCTTTGATACTATTTGCTTGAGGACAAGCACACATTAGGTTTGGGGATGTGGGTGCTTATTATTATTTGGGGAAAATTGTGGTTGTTTGATTGAAATTGTGTTAATTTTTAAGATTTTTGTGAATATACTATGCTTTTATGGTGAATTTTCTTGTGGTTGGGGAGCTGTGATGATGTGTTGATTGGCTTTTATGAGATGATTAAAGGAGAATGAGAAGTTTTGATTTTGTGCAGTAGTCGTGAATTGAACTTTTAGGGTTGATTTTGATAAAGTCAATGTGTGGGCACTTTGAGATTATACTTGAGTTGTTGCTATATGTCTAGATGGTAAGATGATAAGATACAATAGGGTTGTGATATGAGTTCCCTCGCTTGAGTAGTCTTCTTGATATGCCTTAGCCCTTATAGTAGTTGTCAAAAAAAAGAAAAGAAAAAAAAAATGGAGTTTAGCATTACTGTCCTTGTACTTATTGTCTATCTTTAAGGATATGTGCTTAAGATGTGCAGTGTTCTATTGTTCAGCACTTTGAGCAAGTAGGGTACGTACGGGGCCTTTCAAAGCTTATCAACCTAAGCCTTGAATGGCTGGGATTGATGACCTCGAAAGCTTGCTACACGGGGTGTTAAGCTAACCGTCTGAGACCAAGCATCAAATAAAGAGAGGAAGTGTGTTTTATTTTTGTACTTTAAGATTGAATAAAAGGTGCAAAGGGCATATTTTGTGGATTATGAGAGAAAATAGGGTGCAAGTATTGTGGCCTAGTTGTGTTGGGTTGTCTTGCTACTTGGTAATATGGTGATTTAATAGTGTTTAGCGTGGTCTTGAGGGAAACTCTATTGCTTTAAAGAAAGAAATCCAAATGAGTTTGTTTCACTACTACACTATGAAATCAATCTTTTTATGATCCTTTGTCATTTTATGAGATTTGATTGATTCATTAGAACAATTTCTTGAGAACTTGGAGATTTGCTTTATTTCTAGTCTTGTTTGGGAACAAGCAAGTGGTAGGTTTGGGGATGTTGATGTGTTTGAGATTTTGAGCTTAATTGTATTCATTTTTTGGGGGTGTTTGGGCTTATTTGAGTCATTAGTTAATCACTTTTAGCATTTTTTTGATAAAATGATCTTTCCATTTGCAGTGTTTAGAAGTGGCTAATTGATGCTTATGTTATTATGTAAGTCTGTTCGAGATAAAAAGTGAGCTCGGAATGAAATTGAAGAAAAAAAAAAGAATTTCTATATGGCCAATCATTGGCCCATCATTGGGTCATCATCATTGGGTCATGGACAATCATTAGGCCATAATGACCCAATAATGGGCCATGTTTCATTACATAGTTTCAATTTCTTTTACATAATCGCACAAAGCCTTTCAATTCACAATTTGGCACAACATTCAACACAAGCAAGTCGTAGCCCACACAACAAACATGTATGTTTTGGCTCATATTTGACTTGACCTTACATGACCATCATCTATTCACCACATTGGATATCAGCAACAATATACTAGCAAACCAGCACGAACCAACAGCGAACCAACATCATTTGTTTCAGCTCACATTTTTTGTAAGCCGCAAACCGGCACAAATTTTTAACACACAACTTCTATTTATCTACACACCAGTTTTGACTTTGAATCTAATTCATTTTTATCCACTTTAGACTACATTCTCTCACACCAATTCATACATACACTTTTATATACTTATCTACACACACAACACTCTTTACCCACCATTTTTTAGGCTCAAGCAAGGATCTAAGTCTATTTTTTGGAGTGGATTTCTACATCAACTATTTGGATTTCAAGCTTAGTCGAGACATTTGAAATGGGGAAGTTCTCTTTTGTCTTTTTCATTTCTTTTGTTTTAGATTTCAACATGTTTGAGTAGATTTAAGCTAGGGATGGTCTTCTAATGTTGAGATATTGCTAGTTAGATTATGGGTTTTTGATTAGTTGATACTTGAGGATTATTTCATATGGGTTGTTAAAGTTATTTGAGATTTGTTTTATTTACACATGAATCAAGCTTTGAATGTTATGTATATGTTTGCCACTCTTTTGAATATGCTTGTAACTAATAGTTATGAGTTATATATATATTTTAAATCATATGTAAATGAGCTTGATTGTTTAGATTGGCCCATTTGAAATTGTGCTTAAATTGTTTATGTATTAACGATTCACTTTAAACACACTTGTAGCTAGTGGGTCGTTGCTATACAATTTTAAACCCGAAAATTGTGCTTCATTGTTTCTATCCGAGCTTAATTGCTGACTTTAAAAATTTCTTGTAGCGAGTTAGCAATTAGCACAAGACCTTTAGATGGTCACCTAGATAGTTTTATTAACCGGCTTAAGTTAGGATTATTTGGACAAACCCATACCTCAACTAGTAGAGCGACTAGATGGATGGAGTTGTACCTCGGATTCTAATCCTAGGTTTGTTAATTAACTAAACAGGTAGAGATGATCAATTGAGCCTCAACTTGATTAACCTTTCAACTAGTCAAACAAAAAAATCCATATTTAGCTAGCATGTCTTACATTCAAAACCGTCCCTAGGCCACCCCATTTAAGTTAGATTCTTGATCATAAAAAAGTTGGTTTAGATTCCTTAACTTAGATTCATAGCATTTTAGATATTTGTCTTTAATCCTTTCCTTAGTTAATTCTAGTTTAGAGTAGAGCCCCTTCAATCCAACCATAAACTAACCATTTGTGCTTTTGTTTTGCGTACTTAGATTACTTTTACACACAAGCACACGGTAGATCACTTAGGAGCTTCCTTTAGGATACGATTCCCGTACTTGCCCACTTTTTTTCACAACCCATGCACTTGCGGGGTAAAACTTGGTCTCATTTGCATTAGTTTTATATCTGACCAAGAAACCGATCATTTGTCACTCAGTTTTTAGACCAACTAAGTGATAATGACCATATTACCCCTCTATAATCAATTGTAGTAGCCAAGACAGGTTTTTAATTTGTACTATCACCTTTTTGACTACATATTTCTCCTTAGAACCTCTAACCCATAATCCAACCATCCACTAGAAGTTATCCACTTTAACATGGGAGTTACCCATAAGTGTAACAATCAATACAACATAATAGTATTACTATGCATAGATTCAGGATGATCAATTTGGATCATTCTAAGGGAATGATTATTGTATATGTGACGCCCGAGCTTTTTGTCGTACATTCATTCACTGTTGCATCCACTAATTGTGCATTTCTTCTGTGCTTTGCTTGTTGTCTTCTTTAGTTACTATTCATTTTATTTTTCAACTACATAATTACCATGAATTAGCATTTTTTTAAAATCATATTAATTGTTTTAGGAATGGAAAAAAATATGCATTTGAGCTAGGAGCGATAGAAACCTTCGTTTAAAAAATAGTTTAGTGAACTAGTGAATAGTGTTACGTATGAAACTTAATGTTTTAGTTAGCTAACTTAATTTATGTGCAATGGACTTGTTTTAAAGCTAACTAAGCTCATTTTAATAGACCATTTAAGCACCCAACATGCCCCACCCAAACATATACTCACACAACACACAACATAAGTCATAACTTAGCAAAAACAAAAAAACAAAAAAAAACAAAAAAGATGCAGATTTTACTATAGCAAATCCGAGAATAGCCTAGGAGGAGAATGAGAGGATTTTGCTCATCAAATCTTCAAGCCAAGCCAAGCCAAGCTAGGAGCAAGTAGTTTAGGGTGTTTGCTAGCATCCCAAGAGTTCCTATGCGCAATTGGTGAGGGTTTTCTTGACTTTTTATGCATATCTAAAATGTTACATTTTTCTTGATTTGTTGAAAATGTTATCAAATGCTATTGTAAAGCTTATCTATGCTATTATACCTTGTATATAAGTGTTAGAGAACACATTTGAGCCATTAGTTCGCATTTTAAACGGTTGAAATCGTCATTTGAATTTATGAGGTGAATCGTGACGGGATTTCTAGGGTTTTATGTAATTGCGTGTATTAGATTGATTCAATGCTTCTAATAGTTGCCTTAGGTGTTAATGAAAGTAGTCTAATAGCCCCGTGCACTCACATTGCTCGAAACTTGAATAAAATGTGAAATAGCCGACTTTATAAAAGGGGTTTCGGGGTTAATGCTAATCCGGGTAGATTCGGGCTTCACATTTGGTATTCTTAGGCTACCTAGGTGCTATAGAAGCTTTGCTAACCCTTGTTTGAAGCCCGGTTGAGGTATATGTAGTTCAAAGCTATAAGAGAGAAATTGGGGCTTTTGGGGTAATTACGAGCAATTGAATGTGTTTGAGGGTTGTAAGGGTACCTTAAGGGTTAGTTAGAAGTTTGGTATTGCTTCCTCTTGAATTTGAATCATTAACATGAGTTTGGAAGGAAAACAAATTGAATAACAAAGGGGTTTAAGTGCAAATTCAACTGTTCCATGCTTCTAAGACCTTGGCTTGATTCCTTGGGTGTTTAAATGTGGTTTCAAGTTGTTTTAGAGCTTTTGGTATAATTCCATGTGTAACTTGATTATGCTCCTTTGTAAATGGCTTAAATGCTTTTATAAACTGCTTATATTCTAACTATTCCGAGGTCAACCTACTTTGTTGATCCTCCTACGTGTTATAGCTTAGGTTGTTGATATTATATTGCCATTGTTAAGTGCATTGCATAGTGGTTGCGCAACCATAGTATCAGGGGCGGTTGTGTTGAATATCGAATGAGCACCAAAGTGCTTGCCAGTGGATATTCAAACTCTGTACCCTATTTCCTCACCGCCTGGTCCGGAGATTGCCAGGGGGTGTTGGGTCGTAGGATTATCGGGGTACATCCGGAGTACACCCACTGGAGTGATTGGGGTTATGCCGGCACATTGATCGTGGTTCGTGGATCGTGGATCGTGGTCAAAGATAAGATAATCATGGAGTGTTGGGCTTAAGTGTATCGTATCCTTTGATATGTGTGGTTATTTACTGTTCTAAATGTACTTTACTTGCCTTTCTTGTTAACTGTTATATTTGTTGCATTGTACGTCCCGATTGGCCTTTATCCCTCACTGGGCAACAGTGGTTGCTCATACTTCGCTAACATATTTTAGGAGACCCTGGGGTTGAACCCCAACTTGTTTTTGTTGAAGGTGAAGAGCTAGAGGTACAGGCGGATCAGTTACCTTAGTTGCATTGTCTAATTGCGTGAGGTGGATTTATGGTTCTTGTTGTTATGTGGAGATCTTGTTTGCTTTACCTTATTTTTTATTTTGTAGCCTAAGTGGTCATGTACATGTTTGAGTGATTGTAAGCTAAATGCTAGTTGATTGTAGTAGGAGATATGAACTATGGCATGTAATAACTTATATTTCTACTCTTAGCTTCTTTGCATGCTTGGTAGTGAATGACTGGTTGTTTTCAATTTCTAAGAATGTTTAAAAGCTATCATAGAGTGGCATGATAAGCGGTTTTGTAAAAAAGTTAAGTTATGAATGCATGCTTGTGTGTATCTAAACTGTTTGTATGTCTTAAAGCTCGGATGGCCTTAAAGTTGGGATCTTTATTTTGGAAATGGCTTTATTGTTGTTCTATAGCTCATTGAATGTTTAAAGGTTTTCATAATGTCCATGGTACAGGGGAGACTTTGTCCGTTTTTCCTTAAAATTTTGAGACTGGGTTTGGTATTGGGTTAAGAATAGCATAGTTATTAAAGCCTCCAGTCTCGTGAGGGATCGGGGCGTTTTAGGTGGTATCAGAGCTTAGTAGCTCACTGCCGGGATAGGGTCCTAGGTCTGCTGGGTAGTGAAACCTGAGTGTGTGCATGCGAAGTGTGTTTTGAATAAGTATGTGCCTGCATGTAGGTTCGAGCTTGTTTGCGTGAAAATAAGTTCTTATATGTTATATTTGCGTAAATTAAGAAGGCTATGTGATAAGTGTAGTTGTGTGATTATGGGTGACTTAAGTGGAAATGTAATTCTGTGTGAATTGCTTAAGTGAAATATGAAGAACGTGTTAGATGCGCCATTATGTGACTGTGTACTTGTGTGGCTTTGATTAGAATTATTTGTACCTATGTGTCTTAACTATGCAACATGTAAAAGTTGTGTGGCTAGTATGTTTATATGGTTAATTTTGCATCTAAGTGATTTCTTGATAACTTATTACTTTAGATGCATGTAGTAATGTATATTAAGTGTCTCTCCTATGTTTAACCATTGCATATATGTATTGTCCCTTGAATTCGTAAGTAAACTCTCCCCTATAAAGAGATGGTCAGTAACAGATCTTCCAGAGATGTTCAGCCCGTGCTTTTCTCATTCGGATCTCTTATCGGAGCCTTTATTTGGTTATCGTACCGGGGGTCTTCCTGTCAAGCTTCTATGGTATTCTCTTAGGTATTTCCACTCGACACTTCTATTGGGACTTCTTATATACAATCTTAATTGGAATCTTATTTGGCATTCTTAAACAAGTCTTTATTTGGCAATCTCCTTGGGGATTTCTGCTATGGATTTCTTGATTGGTATTTTTTCAAACTTCTGGATTAGTATTCTTAATCGAAGCCTTTATTTGGCATCCTTATTGTGAGACTTCTTAGCTGACGGTTCCCTTGTTGGCCTACCGGGGGTTTCAATGGCATTCTTTCAATTGATACATTGGTTTTATCCAAGGACTTTTAGAGTGCGCAACAGGAGTTCTTTGAAAGAGAATTGCGTGGACGCAATTAGTTTAAGGGGGAGAGGATGTGACGCCCAAGCTTTTTGCCGTACATTCATTCACTGTTGCATCCACTAATTGCGCATTTCTTCTGTGCTTTGCTTGTTGTCTTCTTTAGTTACTATTTATTCTATTTTTCAACTACATAATTACCATGAATTAGCATTTTTTTAAATCATATTAATTGTTTTAGGAATGAGGAAAATATGTATTTGAGCTAGGAGCGATAAGAACCTTCGTTTAGAAAATAGTTTAGTGAACTAGTGAATAGTGTTACGTACGAAACTTAATGTTTTAGTTAGCTAACTTAATTTATGTGCAATGGACTTGTTTTAAACCTAACTAACCTCATTTTAATAGACCATTTAAGCACCCAACATGCCACACCCAAACATATACTCACACAACACACAACATAAGTCATAACTTAGCAAAAACAAAAAAAAAAAGAAGATGCAGATTTTACTGTAGCAAATCCGAGAATAGCATAGGAGGAGAATGAGAGGATTTTGCTCATCAAATCTTCAAGCCAAGCCAAGCCAAGCTAGGCGCAAGTAGTTTAGGGTGTTTGCTAGCCTCCCAAGAGTTCCTATGCGCAATTGGTAAGGGTTTTCATGACTATTTATGCATATCTAAAATGTTACATTTTTCTTGATTTGTTGAAAATGTTATCAAATGCTATTGCAAAGCTTATCTATGCTATTATACCTTGTATATAAGTGCTAGAGAACACATTTGAGCCATTAGTTCGCATTTTAAACGGTTGAAATTGTCATTTGAATTTATGAGGTTAATAGTGACGGGATTTCTAGGGTTTTATGTAATTGCGCATATTAGATTGATTCAATGCTTCTAATAGATGCCTTAGGTGTTAATGAAGGTAGTCTAATAGCCCTGTGCACTCACATTGCTCGAAACTTGAATAAAATGTGAAATAGTCGACTTTATAAAAGGGGTTTCGGGGTTAATGCTAATCCGGGTAGATTTGGGCTTCACATTTAGTATTCTTAGGCTACCTAGGTGCTATAGAAGCTTTGCTAACCCTTGTTTGAAGCCCGGTTGAGGTAAGTGTAGTTCAAAGCTATAACAGGGAAATTGGGGCTTTTGGGGTAATTACGAGCAATTGAATGTGTTTGAGGGTTGTAAGGGTACCTTAAGAGTTAGTTAGAAGTTTGGTATTGCTTCCTCTTGAATTTGAATCATTAACATGAGTTTGGAAGGAAAACGGATTGAATAACAAAGGGGTTTAAGTGCAAATTCAACTGTTCCATGCTTCTAAGACCTTGGCTTGATTCCTTGGGTGTTTAAATGTGGTTTCAAGTTGTTTTAGAGCTTTTGGTATAATTCCATGTGTAACTTGATTATGCTCCTTTGTAAATGGCTTAAATGCTTTTATAAACTGCTTCTATTCTAACTATTCCGAGGTCAACCTACTTTGTTGATCCTCCTACGTGTTATAGCTTAGGTTGTTGATATTATATTGCCATTGTTAAGTGCATTGCATAGTGGTTGCGCAACCATAGTATCAGGGGCGGTTGTGTTGAATATCAGTTGGGCGCCAGAGGGCTTGCCAGTGGATATTCAAACTCTGTACCCTATTCCCTCACTCACTTGGTCCGGAGATTGCCAGGGGGTGTTGGGTCGTAGGATTATCAGGGTACATCCGGAGTACACCTACTGGAGTGATTGGGGTTATGCCGGCACATTGATCATGGTTCGTGGATCGTGGATCGTGGTCAAAGATAAGAGAATCATGGAGTGTTGGGCTTAAGTGTATCGTATCCTTTGATATGTGTGGTTATTTACTGTTCTAAATATACTTTACTTGCCTTTCTTGTTAACTGTTATATTTGTTGCATTGCACGTCCCGATTGGCCTTTATCCCTCACTGGGCAACATTGGTTGCTCATACCTCGCTAACATGTTTCAGGAGACCCTGGGGTTGAACCCCAACTTGTTTTTGTTGAAGGTGAAGAGCTAGAGGTACAGGCAGATCAGTTACCTTAGTTGCAGTGTCTAATTGCGTGAGGTGGATTTTTGGTTCTTGCTGTTATGTGGAGATCTTGTTTGCTTTACCTTATTTTTTATTTTGTAGCCTAAGTGGTCATGTACATGTTTGAGTGATTGTAAGCTAAATGCTAGTTGATTGTAGTAGGAGATATGAACTATGGCATGTAATAACTTATATTTCTGCTCTTAGCTTCTTTGCATGCTTGGGAGTGAATGACTGGTTGTTTTCAATTTCTAAGAATGTTTAAAAGCTATCATAGAGTGGCATGATAAGCGGTTTTGTAAAGAAGTTAAGTTATGAATGCATGCTTGTGTGTATCTAAACTGTTTGTATGTCTTAAGGCTCGGATGGCCTTAAAGTTGGGATCTTTATTTTGGAAATGGCTTTATTGTTGTTCTATAGCTTATTGAATGTTTACAGGTTTTCAGAATGTCCACGGTACAGGGGAGCTCTGTCCGTTTTTCCCTAAAATTTTGAGACTGGGTTTGGTATTTGGTTAAGAATAGCATGGTTATTAAAGTCTCCGGTCTCGTGAGGGATCGGGACGTTTTAGTATAGACTTCTTATTGCATATGCATGTCCTTTCTAATCAAGTCCAAACACCCAAATCACAAAGCTATTGACCCATACAAGATCTCACCCATAGTGAGTCAAAGTGCAAGAACTTGACTGCGTCAGTTTATCCATATACGCTCAATATTAAGAACACTGGCCCACTTAGAAGCTAGTACGTATATGTGATCTCTTTCTTTGATAGTACTTATTTAGAGATCACGCCTATGATAGCCCATCTAATACATACATATGCATAAGTGAAGTAAATCTGGAACCCTATCCATAATCAAGGCAGATTATCCTATTGTATAGGGAACTTATTCACAATAACTTCTATCATAGTAGAGTGTCCAGCTCTACTACTTAGTTATGGACAAAACATTTATGTTTAACAAGTAACCATGACTTGGGCCTTTTGTACGTAACCAATAAGTAACCATGACTTGGGCCTTTTGTACATAACCACCACGTACCCAAGTCAACACTGAAAGCAAGGACCTTAGATATATATATATATATATATATATATATACACACACACATATAAGTCAACCTCATAAGATAGAAACATTCTCATAAAAGTAAGATGACATTAATCATTCATTGCAAATATTTAGCTATATGATGATGAAAGTGCTAGTGGTCTTTTGGACATATCCTAATTCCAACACTTGGCGTATCCCAAGCGCTACGTGAGACACTTAAAGACTTCTTGCAACACAAAAATGGCTAAGTCAATCTAAGAAACCAATAAAGACAATAATCAAAGGAACTTGCAAGGTGAAACATAAAAGTGGAAGAGAGAGTTTCAGAGAATGTAGTTTATTACTTGTGAATGCTACAACTTTCTTATATGCTTTGTACAATACAAGCTACACTATTAATAGATCCCTCTAGGCCAATGGATGGCTAGGAGTATTTCAATCTAACGGTTATGATACATTCTTTATAAGATTCCCCATCAATCAAGGGATTCATATCAATCATATCCCATAATTAAGGAGATTACAATCAATTAAATATCTTCTAAAAATATCTACACAATTCTAGAAGTATCTAGAAGCTCCAAGAATGGAAACCAACCATTTGTGCAGCCTTGTGAGCCTCTCAATATTGCCATGTCATTGTCCAGATTGCACCCGCATCATCGGGGTATAACACTCTCCCCCAACCTAATACCGTGAACATCCTCGTCGTGTTTCCTTTATGGTACCTTTCAATCTCCTTTGCAAATTGCTACATGGAGTCTACTGGTTCTCAACCTACTTCACTTTTCGGCAAGCCTTTTTAATGCATCAAGTATTCTTGTCGATGAGGTACTCCTCTCTTGTGAATCAGGCGATCCGCTTCAATGAACTCAATTTCTTTGTCATAGTACTCTACTATTGTTGTTGGTGCACATTTTGATTCCCCTCGGCTTGGATCCTCTGTATCTTCAGAGTATGGTTTTAGCATGCTTACATGGTATACTAGATGGATCTTCAGCTTTCGCAGCAAGGCTATCTTGTAAAAAACTTCACCAACTCTATGAATCATCTCATTAGGTCCTTCATATTTGCAAATAATCCCTTTGTACACTTTCTTGAAGTTACACGTCCCTCTTTCCTTTGTCAGCCCATTTCTTCATCTTCTTTGTTGCTTTGTCAAGGTAGGCTCTTGTCAAATCGGCTTGTTCTTTCCAACCTTTGGCTAACTCATAGATTGAAGGGATGTTTCCTTGGTACTTGGACTTCAATGCACTAATGTGTGGGGAAAGGGGTTGTTGATCCATCACTATTTCAAATGGACTCTTGTTCGTTGCCTTACTCCTTTGGAGATTGTATGAGAATTGGGATACATCAACTAAACCCGCCCAATCCCTTTGGTTGGCACCCACAAAGTGTCTCCAATAGAGCTCCAACAAGGAATTCACCATCTCAAATTGCCTATCAGTTTGAGGATGAAAGCTTGTTGAATAGTTAAGATCTAACCCCAAAAGTTTAAAGAGTTTTCTCTACAATTTACCAGTAAACCTTGGGTCATGATTAAAGACAATATGTTATGGCAACCCTCAATACTTCACCATATGCTTGAACAAGAGCTTGGTTGTTTGTTTGGCAGTACAATCAGCTAGACTTGGTATGAATATGGTATATTTTGAGAACTTTTCCACCACAACTATGATACTCCCACATTTTTCCGAGCTAGGCAATGCACTGATGAAGTCCATTGTCACCATCTCTATAGTCTTTCTGGCATATAAAGGGGTTAAAGTAGTCCTCTAGGTGCCTGGTTGTCAATCTTGTCTTGTTGGCAAACCAAACACATCCTCACATATGACTTAACATCATCCCATAATTGTGGCCAATAATATACAACTTTGTAGTGGCGCATGAAGTACGAAGAGTTCAAGGAGGCAAAGAAAGACTTGCCAACTTGGGTTGCTTTCAAAGAAGCTATCTATGCCTAATTTTATCTTGAAGAAACCGAATAGGAAGCTTATGACAAGCTTAGAGTCTTGAAGCATGAGAAGACCATACACGAATATGTCAAAGAATATGTGTCTCTCAAACTTCAAGTATGTAATAAGCCAGATTATGATCATATTTATGATTTTATCAAGGGTTTGCAACCATGGGCACAACAAGAGGTCAGAATAAGAAAGCCAAAAACATTTGTTGAAGTTGTTGCCATTTCGGAATCCTTGATAGAATACAAGAAGAAGAATGACTTCACCAATAATAAACCCAAAAAAAACTCTAAGGGGAAAGGTGGGGGAGACAAGAGTTCCAAGGGCCAAAACAAGGATGGACAAAACAAGTCTTCCTCCAACAAAGATTGGAAGAAAGCAAAGAAGCCAATGAGTTGCTACTTTTGTATAGGTCCTTATGGGTGGCGTAAGTGTCCCAAGAGGCACCGTCAACATGATGTTGGAAAAACATGAGAAGGAGTCAGAAGCACAAATGGGTATTCTACAATTTCTCAATGTATTGACACGGCTGATATTATTATCCAGCCCAACTGTATCAAAGTACTACTCGATCTGCCAAAAGATGTTGTCTACCTCCTTGGTTTCACGTTTCCCACCATAATGTTTAGGTCTTGGAATATCTACCTTCGGGGCATGATGGTATGTTGGTGTGCCACGAGCTATTTCCTCCCTACACATAGCCCAATCCTTCTTCATCTCCTCAAGGATTGCATCTTGTATTGCCACCTTATCATATATCCAATCCTCTAGGGCCTCCTTCTCATTGAGTGTTGGGCCACCATCTATGTCGTTTGCACTCGAGCTTGAAGTGATAAGAGCTCCTCATGCAGGTCAATTAGACCTAGTGCCTCTTCACCATCTTCATCAAACCCAAATCTTTCAAGTGTCTCATTGAAATTAGTAAAGGCCTCATCTTTTCTAGTCAAGCATGCCTCATAGGAAGCTTGCACATCTTGAAACTTCCCCCTCTTTTGAGTCTTGGATAGTTTTGATTGAAGAGGTAGGGCATCCCTTCCCCCCTCCTCTTGGCTAGCATTAGTGTTCTTCTCAACGCCTGAAGTTCGCATTCTTCAAATGAGCAAATTAACAAACACCTTGCAAGCAACCTTAGCTCTAGATACCACTTGTCATGCCTTTGGCCTATCCCAAACTCTACGTGCGGCACTTAGGCACTTCTTGCAATACGAAAGTGATTAAGTCAGCCTAAGAAACCAACAAAGACAATAATCAAAGAAACTTGCAAGGTAAAATATAAAAGTAGAAGAGAGAGTTTGGGAGAATGTAGTTTATTGCTTGTGAATACTATAACTCTCTTGTGTGCTTTGTACAATGGAAGCTTTATTATTTATAGATCCTTTTAGGTCAATGGATGGCTAGGATTATTTCAATCTAATAGCTATGATACATTCTCTACAAGATTTACCATCGATCAAGGGATTCATATCAATCATATCCCCCAATTAAGGTGATTACAATCAATCAAATATCTCTTAGAAATAACTATACAATTCTAGAAGTTTCTAGAAGCTCCAAAAAGGAAACCGATCATGTGTGCAACCTTGCGAGCCTCTCAATATTGCCATGTCATTGTCCACGTGGTGCCTGTATCATCGGGGTATGACATTATGATTATTAATAATGAAATGCAAAAAAGTTATGATGTTGTTAGAGCCCAAGTTATGTAAAATTGAAAATTTTGTTTGCCCATTTTGACTTAACAGCTAACAAATAATTAATATTAAATATATAATTATTATATTATGCATATATATATATATATATGATAAGAATGCAAAATGTCATTTTTTTCCCTTAATGTTTAATCTTCTATGCCTATTAGATCCCTAAATACACTCATTATTTTTATATTTTGATTTAGGATGCAAATGGAGTCATTAAGTGCAAAATGAAGTTAAATCGCGCAATTCTGGACAACTCCGATACTGTTACATTTTTTGGGCATAACTCTCTCATCCGAACTCCGATTGAGGCGATTCAAGATGTTATGGAAAGCCAAGAAGAAGATCTACAACTTTTATGTTTTGAGTTTTGAGAAATAAAGGCTGAATCAAAGCCGAAATTTGATGTGAATTGGTTGCACCTGTGTTGTTTAATGTTATAGAATGTTCTTTATCTAAAAGCTTCTAGTTGATGGTAGAAGAGGTGGTGCACGAAAATTTCAGCTATTTTGGCTATCCTAATTGTATTAGGACTTTTCTAATTATTTTAAGATTTCCTAGTTATATTAGGAGTCTACTTTACCTTTAATATTTTCTTATTCTATTTAGATTAGAATTCTATTATCTTATGGGATTTGGTAGGCTTCACAAATTATAAATAAGAGGAGAAATCATAAGATTGGGACCACCTCTCTTTCTTTCCTCTTTTCTCCTTCAAGATTTCTTTATGGCTCTGCGTGGCTAAACTTTTATTCTTGGTTGAAGAAAATTGAAGCCTCGGAATCAAGAAAACTGTGAGATCTAATTAGTTTTTATTGTTCAATTTATGCTTTAAGTATTGAATGTTCTTCTGTGTTAATTTCATGATTCTTTCATTTGATTGCTATGGAGGCCTACTAGTTTATTATTCGTTATAATCTACTGCTAAGTTAGATATCAAATCCGTAATTGTTTGATCCCTCTAATTTGTGAAGCAACTAAGATTTAATAATTTGCTACGTCATAAATTATTAGATTTTAGGAAGAACATTCAACTAAATTAAATGCAACCGCGTGTGCTTGTATTGTTTAGCTTCATCGATCCCTCTAGTTCTTAAGGCTGCTACTAGATTAAACCTTTAGCGCGTGTTTGAGGTTGTTTAGTGGTTAGGGTTAATTAGGTCGCGTGTATTCTAATTAACTATGACTAAGGAGAGATAGGAAAATAATTCCAACGGTGAATATTTAAAGTTTGAATCGAAATATACTTGCATCAATGATCAGTTACAAGATTCCGATGGTGGATGGTTGACTTAGACCAAGGTTCGTCTTCTTGATTAAATTCGATATTTTTAATTTCAGTAATTTTTCTTAAGTTTTCTTTATATACTCAACACCCCCCCCCCCCCAACCTTGTTTACGTAACATAAATTAGGCTAAATACTCTCTGTGAGAACGATCCTTACTCATACTACTACATATATTTTTCGAAGTATAGATTTTATTTTTGGTTGTCTGTGACAGCACACCAATATATGTATAAGTGGTAGTGTATAAACTCAGTTTAATTTGGTCGATGAATATGCCTCAGTGGCTCTTTTATCTATGTCTCTCTATATTTCTATCGCTATTCTTGATTCTGTGCAACGATAGTCTTTGGACTTAGAATTCTAACTGAAAGGTGTATGAGAGATGGCTAGTTTAGTTTTGTTTGTTGTGTTTGTTTCATAGAAATTTTTCATCTTACATATTTTGTTGTGTTTGTTTCATTGAGATTGTTTTTTTTTTTGTTCATTACTTATAGATGGAAAATCCAAGAGATGAGATAATAGATCTATCAATTAGATGGCAAGAAAGAAGTCGTGTAGTAGTTGGTATAATAAAAAAGAAAGACAAAATAAAAAATCGTTGGAAGACAATGAAAGCAAACTTTACAAAATACTTTGATGTGATGAAACACGGTGTGAGTAGTTTTGCATGGAGTCCAATTACCAAGATGTGGAGTGTCAAACCTGAAGTTTGGCAACTGCTAATCTAGGTATACTTTATATTAATTTTTTCAAATGGATAATAGATTTATATTAATATAATGTTTCATTTGGAAGGTGAAACCCGAGGCTGCAGAATGGATGACAAAGTCTGTTGCTCACTATGATAAAATGGTCATCTTATATGGAAAATATATGGCAACAGGAGAACATTCTGAAACTGCTTCGGAATTGAGGAAAAGATTGCATACTACCATTGATTTGAATTACGTGGACTCTATTGATGGTATTGATGATATGGTTTCCTGAAATGAGGTTTCTATAGATGGTGCTAATAGTTACCCCAATAATGTTTAGATCATGTCAATGGGTTCTACTGAAGCTAAGTAAAAAAAATATGGAGAAAATGGCCAACAAAAAGCCAAAGAAGCCAAAGGAAGCAGTAGATGGTGAAACTCACTTCATTAAGGATTCAATCTTGTCAGTTGCTGATACCCTTAGAAAGGGATATGTTGTTTATATCAAAGTTAAGCTACCAGCTCCCATGAGAGAAGATGAAGTTTCACAATTTGTAGAGAAAATGGAAATTGAAGCAGATTTGATGGAAAAGACATATGCATTTCTCCTTGATAAACCTGATAAACTAAAAGCACTGATTGGGATTCCAATGGAGGGGTGCAAGAGTTTGCTTTAGCTCTATAAGTTTGGTTCCTCTTCGATATTGGGCAACTGATGTGTGTACAAAAATATTGTTGTATATGACTTCGTTTTTTGTGTAAGACTTATGAAGAATTGATGCATAATATGATGTTTATAGCTTTTGTAATATTTTGGGCATTTTTGCCAGGTAGTGATGTTCTAGGCATTAAAAACTTCTGCTAGTTAGTGATGTTTTGTACTATTTGGGCATTAGAACTTCTACCAAGTAATAGTGACGGTCAATAGCTTTTGTAATATTTTGGGCATTAGAACTTCTACTAGGTAATATGCAATTGTGGAATATAGGCTCTTTTACTTTTGCTATATAGTTTTTTGTCTACTTTACTTCTATTTTTAATATGCTGCTTGATTATGTTGCACTAGATTAATGGTTCTACTGGTGTTTGTTAGATATGCAACTCTATTGGCATTCAATAATCCATATGAAAATTGGTTCTACTTGTGTCAGATATGATTATGTGTAAAATGAATGTTTCTTGACTGTCTTTTTTTTTTTTGCTATGTTTGTGACTGTTTTTAATATGAACAAACAGAAGATTCATCTATGTGCAGGAATCTCATTAGATTGTTTTTAATATGAACAAACAAAGATTCTTTTTTTTTTCTTTTTTTTTTGCTAAGTTCTTGACTGTTCTTTTTTTCTTTCTTTCAAAGTTCTTGATTATCATGGTTCTGCTTCTCCCTAAGTAGCCAAGCATAGGAGTCTCATTAAATTTGAAGCCTTTTGTAGGTGCTTTCTGTTTTTGTGAATTTTAGCTAGTTTTTTAGTGTTGAATTCTGCTAGTTTACCGTATATTTTAGCTAAATTAATTTTTCTTATTAACAGTTTTTGGGGGTAAGACAATGTGGAATGTGAAAATCTACTAAAATTTTGGACTTTGGCAACTTCTTTTGTTTTTAGGAATTATTGCTAGTTTTGGGTGGCCTATGTTAGTTTACTGGTACAATTTTGTCTTTGGCGCATAGAAGTTGATGAGTTTTTTTTATTATTATTTTTATGGGGTTTTCATATTATGATTTTGCCTCCAATTTATATCCTAAGTAATCCTTAGAGCATAATGTAGGTCCAGTGTTGGGAACTATATGTTACTTAGCTGAATATGGTTTTGTAACTATATAAAAAAAGAAAAAGGGCATAAAAGAATATCGAAGACAATATTTTGTTGGCCCAAGAACCGGTGCATAAGTTGGATGCTAAAACTAGAGGGGGAAATGCAATCCTTAAATTGGATATGATGAAAGCATACGACAGATTGAATTGGACCTTCTTATCTTGCATACTTCGAGCCTTTGGATTTGATGAACAGTGGATTTCAAAGGTCGAAAGATGTTTCAATAATTGCTGGTTTTTAATCCTCATCAATGGAGTGACAACTGGATTCTTTAAATCTACAAGAGGCTTAAGGCAGGGGGATCATATTGCCCCTGCTCTATTTATCATTGCGGCTGAATTTTTATCTAGAGGAATTCTCCACCTCTTTAACTCATATGCTTCCATGACATACAAAACTGGTTGTTTTATGACTATTTCACATTTGGCTTTTGCAGATGATGTCATAATCTTTACGAATGGGAGCAAAAATTGTATTAAAAGGATTATGGATTTTTTGGAGGTTTATGAAAAAGCTTCTGGCCAAAAAGTCTAATAACTCTAAAAGTGGATTTTTCTTACCAAAGCACTCTCCAGTTATTAGAGCCACTACTATAAAGAAGGCTACTGGCTATAGCAGGCAACAATTACCTGCTATTTACTTGGGGGTTCCACTTAGCAAAGGAAGGAAATCTAATGCATTATTTGAGGACACCATTCAAAAAGTGATGGGGAAACTTTCTGGTTGGGAAAGTAAAACACTATCAATAGGTGGTAGGGTTATTCTATTACAAAGTATTCTAATAACTATTCCTATGTATTTGATGCAGATTATCAAGCCCACTAATCAAGTGATTAATAGAGTTGAAAGGCTTTTTAACAAGTTTTTATGGGGAAGCAACAGTAAACAAAAGAAAATCCATTGGTGCTCATGGGAGAAATGTTGCTTGCCTAAGGAGGAAGTGGGTCTGGGATTTAGAAGTTTACATGAGTAAGCTAGAGCTATGAGTATCAAGTTAAGGTAGAAGTTCAGAACATCCAACAGCTTATGGGCAAAATTCATTGAGCATTATTACTGTCGTAGAAGACACCCAGTAGCTGTACCAATAAGGCAGAAGGATTCTTCAGTCTGGAAAAGAATGAAGACAGTTGCAACTATCTGTGAACAACAAATTAGATGGAAAATTGGAGAGGCCAGAGTTTCATATTGGGATGATATCTAGTGGGGAAATGACCTGCTTAAACACGTGGGGTTCAACATACAAGACAATAGAGTTGAAGACTTCTTGCAACAAGGAAAATGGAATCACAGTAAACTTTGCTGCCATTTACCCTTACAGATTGTGGAAGAAATCAAAGACTTGAAGCTTAACATAGAGGAGAAAGACAAAGCCATATGGGCATTATCCTCTTATGGGGACTTCTCTTTCAAAACTGCTTGGGAGCTGATTAGAAGGAAGAATACTAGAAGAATTATTTACGGAAAGTGGCATCACTCTATTCCCATCAAAATCTCTATTTTTATATGGAGAGTATTACACAATTGGCTACCAACAGACGCTAAACTTCAGCTGAAAGGCTTTTATATGGCATCACGTTGTCAGTGTTGTGAGAATGTGGAATCCTTAGATCATTGTCTATTAGAGGGTAATATTGCAAGACAGGTATGGCATGCATTACTTTGCTTCTCTTTTTAATGTGCAATTGCCTTCTTCCAAAGAAGTACACCATTGGCTCTCCTGTTGGATCTTCTTAGGGGACTATGTGTGCAAAGGGCACATTAGAATCATTATACCCTTCTTGATACTCTGGCTGTTATGGAAAGAAAGGAATGATTCAAAGCATAGAAATATAAAAATGAATGGTGAAAGAATTATATGGAAAGTTGGCAGGTATGTAGCTCAATTTTGGCAAGCAGGTTTGATAATGCCACAGCAATGCAAGGGAGATAGAGCTCTAGCTGCGAGAATGTACTGCCATTTTGAACAAAAGCAGGTTAGGCCCATTGTAATTGGTCAGTGGTTTACACCAAAACAAGATGAGGTCAAGCTTAATGTGGATAGGAGTGTCCATGGCTATAATGGAGAAGCAGGAGGTGGAGGTTTGATCAGAGATTCACTGGGCAATGTTATCATATGCTTTTACTGTAATTTTGGTAAACAAACTCCCATTAAGGATGAACTTCTTGCTTTAAGATTGGGTTTATCTTTATGCCGAGATTTGGGATTCAGCAATGTTTGGACTGAAATGGATGCTAGCAGCGCTATTCATTTGGTGAAAACAGGAAAAAAATGGCTAGTGGGACACGGCATACCTGCTCATCCAAGTGCGCAGGCTGCTTAGCTTTTATGGAGGGAAGCTGACTCACATATTTAGAGAAGGAAATCAACCGGTAGATTATCTAGCTAACAAAGGTGTCCAAGCTAATAGATGTGTGTTGTTTATAAGTCTGCGGAACATAGACTACTAAAGGGAATGGTGAAGATTGACAAGCAAGGTCTGCCTAATTTCAGAAAAGTTAAAGCTTAAGTAGTTACTTATAGGTAACAGCTAGTGGTAGGAAGTAGGATTGATGTGAAAAGAGGTGTTTATACTTTTTTTTAGAGTAGTTTGGATGATGGGACAAGTAAATTTTTCGTTTTTTTTTAGAGGTTTTGGATTTATGTCTTCCTCCGATCGTATATTTTCTTTTTTAATTAATAAAATTTTGAGGATACCGCCCTTCCTTCTTTTTCTAAAAAAAATGCATAAAAATTTTTATACACATAAAATTTATCTTTCCTCTTTTATTTTCTTTTTAATTCAAATAAAAGATACTCATTATTTTTATGATCTTCTCATTTATAAAATTATCCAATTCAAATATGATTTGATCTCCTCCACTTTTTTTTTTGTTTTATAATTCTCTCACTTTCTTTCATTTATTAAACTTCCCCCCTCAATCTAAACAAAATCATAGTTTTCCCTCGATGGACTTTTTGCTATTATTTAGAGTAAGCTTAGACTCATTGTTGCACAATCAAGCTTGAACTTAAATACTAATATTAGTTGAGCTTGAGAATCAATCCAGTCGGGCCTTGAATTCGGACTTAGACCCAAAATATCTTGGTGAATATTTTAATGAGTGACAAATTGAGTAAAAGAAAATGGGAAAAGATATTAATTGCATTCCGAAATTTAGTTAAGAGCAACGACGCCGTATATAGAATAAACAAACGGGAGAGACGGTGTTTTGTTTTGTTAACATAAAAAAAAGGTATAGGGAAAGGAAATGGATCCCCACGACAAAACAACCTCATCGGCGTCCATCGCCAGACAAACATGGGAACTCGAGAACAACATCGTCACTGTCGACGATGAAGACGACGACGACGACAGCCCATTATCATCATTGACAACAACAACAAACGACGCCGTACCAGGCTCATCATCATCATCACCGGACGCAATCTTCTACTACGACGAGGCAGAGCAGGCTAAGTTCCAGAAAGACAAGCCATGGGCAAAGGACCCACACTACTTCAAGCGCGTCAAGATCTCCGCACTCGCCCTCCTCAAGATGGTTGTGCACGCGCGCTCTGGTGGTACCATTGAGGTCATGGGCCTTATGCAAGGCAAGACCGACGGTGACTCCATAATTGTCATTGACGCTTTTGCCCTTCCCGTTGAAGGCACAGAGACTAGGGTTAATGCTCAGGCTGATGCCTATGAGTACATGGTTGATTATTCCCAGACCAACAAACAGGTAGCTACATTAACGAAAATTATTATTATTATTATTTTTACAAAAAAAAAAAAAAGAATCAAATTGAACATTGTGTTGTACGTTGTGCTTCCGTGGTTGTACCTTGAGATGATCAACCTTTTTCTTTTTTGTTTTGCTTTCTGTAGTGCTGGTGCATTAACTGTTGTACAATCGTGGTTAATTATGTTCCACATGTGTCTTGAGAGCTTTACGCTTCATCAATTGTACCTTACAACAATTCTAGCCATGGTTAATTTATGAGTGTATGTATTTTATAAATAATTTTCTATTCGGAACTCTCCTATTTCATCCCTAAAGTCCTTCAATTTGTGTTTTGGTGGCGTTGTGAAATTACTCTTCTTGGGGGCCTTCATCACCTATAATTCCAACTACTTTTGTATCTCACTCGTCAAATTTTGATATGAAAATGAATAATAATCTGCTTGGGGGCGGGATGGAGTTTGTAGTAAAATTTTCAACTATTTTGTCTAATGTTGTTCAGGACTCTATGTTGGTCATTATCTAACTAAACAATTGTTTGGTGAAGGCTGGCCGGCTGGAGAATGTTGTTGGTTGGTATCACTCTCATCCTGGTTATGGATGCTGGCTTTCTGGCATTGATGTTTCCACCCAGATGCTTAACCAACAATTTCAGGAGCCTTTCTTGGCGGTTGTTATCGATCCAACAAGGACTGTTTCTGCTGGAAAAGTTGAGATTGGTGCATTTAGGACATACCCGGAAGGATATAAGCCTCCGGATGATCCTATCTCGGAGTATCAGACCATCCCTTTGAACAAAATTGAGGACTTTGGTGTGCATTGTAAACAGGTGATGACCTTTCCTAGGCATATAATTCTGTTCAAATTGTTTCTTCATGATTCTCGCTTATGTACTCTTTATTTCTGCAGTATTATGCATTAGACATCACTTATTTCAAATCATCTCTTGATTGCCATCTCTTGGATCTTCTGTGGAATAAATATTGGGTGAACACCCTCTCTTCATCGCCTTTGCTTGGGAATGGAGATTTTGTAGCTGGACAAATCTCAGATCTAGGTAATGTTATTTCTTGCAGTAAGTTGTTTGACAGCTGTTGGTTAGATTGTGAAGATATACATCCTTAAAACCCACTGTCACTTCATTTGCATGAATTGATTTACTTCTATAATGCAGCTGAAAAGCTAGAGCAAGCTGAGAATCAAATGGCTCATTCACGCTTTGGACCTCTAATTACTCCATCTCAAAGGAAGAAAGAGGTCAGTGACTCTTTTTTTACAATCGATGTTTTGAGACTCGGTTAAAATTAATTGAATATACAGACAAAATAGTTTGAGAAAGTTATAAGATAAGCACCAAGTTTAACAAGGCTGTTCATAAGAAAGAATAGTTAGTTCTGCACCAAGACTTTGTTTTTCTTTCATTTCTCCCTCCAGTGGGTAAACCATTTTTGGAGATGTTGAACGACTTTGGTGCTGTGGACCTGCAGCGCCAAATCAGCTTTCCATTTGCTGTAACTTTTTCCAATTATGAGAATATATTTCTTTTACTGCCTCAGAGATACTTTCTCAAATTTGAATTTCTTTTTCCTATTTCTGCAGTCTTTGCAAAGTAGTTATGTGTTTGCAGTTAAGATAGTCTGTCATCCTTTTAAATGTCAGCCTTTTCAAGGAGTAGATGCTTTTACTGATTATATGTAATTTTTTAATATTATGGTTGAGAACACAGAAGTACGGTCTCCCTTTTTTGTGGAGAAAAAAACTGCCTTCTATCCAATTTTCATAAATAGGTACGGTGAATGACTTATCTTAGTTCTTTTAGTGAATTTGTGGCCTCTTTTATTGTATCCACTTTGCTCATTTTTAATGACTAAAAACAATGGTCTTATCTGCTTTCTGACAACTGAACTGTAGACAAAGAAAGCTTGTGGTGTTTGCAATACAATGTAATCTATCGGTATGCATCTAAAATATTGGCAATGTTAAATTCTTGGATATTCTTGCCACTCTGAGTGTTTACTCCTTGATATGGATTCTCTATTATTATCGTGAGACCAGTAACTAGCCAGACGTGCCAAAGTGTCTCTTAAGGGATGTAGGATATACCGAGACCACCACAGAACTTTCAAATGCCATCTTTAGGGGCTGGAACTTTTGGTTCCTTGTAATGTTAACATACACATTCTTGAAGTTCTCTTCATAGGGCTACCAACGACATCATGTAGTTAAAATTAATTGAATTACAGCATGCTTCTCCAAGTATTAATTGAATGTTAGATTTCATGAGTAATTTTCTTTATGTGCTTAAAGATTTTGTATTATATCAGTGTTACTGGATTGCTAGTGGGTAACATGTTTGGATTCTAGATAGTTGATAGTGTGCTTGTAAAGCTGTAATAATGGACATGTTCTTGTTGGTTGTATGGAAGTGTTTCTGGAAATACATACTATTGAATTTTTTTTTTTTTTTTTTTTATTAAGTTAGGGTTGTGCTGACTTTGATTTCTACAAAGGATTATATGCAAATGCTTGGTGTTACGTGCCACTATCAGAATCGAAGGGACGAAGATCATATTGCCCCTAATGTTTTTTCCATAGAGCTGTATTGAAGAACTTGTGTGTAAAATATTTTGTCTACTAAATGAATAAAATGACAGATTTTTAACATTTGCTAGAAATGTATCTCAAAGAAATGGACTTCCGTTTTAGTTTGTTGGCCTTCACGTAGAACCAAGTGACATTGTCTGGAATCATGATCTTAGCTTCTTTAGCTGTTGATTGAATTCTTTCATGCCAATACAGCCTAAGAATGATACAACTGCCATAATTTCTCTAAGGAAGATGCTTAGGTCTTGTTTGACAAGCTTTGTCAGTTCTTGTTTGACAAGCTTTGTCAGTTCTTGTTTGACAAGCTTTGTCAGTTCTTGTTTGACAAGCTTTGTCAGTTCTGTTTTAGTCTTTTTATAGTTTTCCCGAAAAAGAAATCGAAAAAGAAGTGACGACCATCAATTTGTATTTGAGAGTAATTGAAAGTATTTTTTTTCCTAGTCCCTTTCTGTGTTTTATTGTTATTGTTACAAGGTAGGAAGTGACCTGAAATTGACAACTCTCTGTATTACACCTTAATATATAGATGAAACTTTGCAACTTTGTCAATATGGCAAGGACTTTGTTCATTCTGATAAGTTGTGCAACTTTGTCAATATGGCAAGGACTTTGTTCTTTCTGATAAGTTGTGGAGTACTAGCAAAAGCAACTGATTATAAATGCTAATCAAATGGGCCAAATACAATTTCCAACGAACTATCTTATGCAGGAATCCATTCATATAAAAGAATAGGCTTGATAATTTTGCATCTATTTGTGTGCATATGTGTCTATATATAGATATGATATTGAATAGAGAGGTGGCGTATGTGGAGGTTCAGATGGGGAAAATTATTGGGTAACCAATGGCAGCATGCAGTGGAGGGGTTAGCATTTGGTTGTTGGTTTCAACTTGGGGGCCTCGGGTGGTCAGAGATTTTGAAGGTGATTCTTTTTGTTGACAGGGAATGGTGGGATGATCCTGTAACTCACATGGAGAAAAACAGGGGTCTTGTTTTGCTGTGATAGCAACAGTGAAAGAAGCCTCTTCCCAAAGCTAGGTGGTGGACCAGATTTTCTGGAAGTGTTTCAGAAAAATGAAAAAGGAAAACAGTTTTCTTGCATTCTATTAAGCAATCTAAAAGATGAAAACTGATACCAGAAGCAACTTTGACTAGAGGTCTGTGATTAGCAATAGGTAGTTGGTGTACTAGTTGCTGTCTAAGTTTAATGGTACACATGTTAAGTGACTTCCAAAGATTTGCGAATACTTGTGAGTGCTATATGGTCTAGTTGATTGTTGAAAGTATAGAAAATCTTTTCCCAAATAAATACATATCGAACAATGGGTGGCCTTATCAAGTAAATGAAAACTTTTACTCAAACTAGTCATTAAATGGCTGGCATTTATGTTCATTGATTTTCTTTTCCCTTTATTTCCTACTGAAAGCTACTGGTTTTGAGTTGCAGGAAGAATCTCAACTGGCTAAGATTACTCGTGATAGTACAAAGATAACTGTTGAGCAGGTTCATGGTTTGATGTCGCAGGTTATTTGTCTCTTCTCTCCTGTTTAACATGTTTGATGTACTATGAAGAACGTCTTTTCTTTCTTCATTACTCTAATAAAGCACATCCATGGTCTGTTTAGGTTATCAAGGACATTCTGTTCAACACTGTTCGCCAGTCCAACAGATCCCGGACGGAATCATCTGATCCTGAACCGATGGTTGAAAGTTAAGCTAAATGCTTGTTGCTCATGTTGATGCGGATATAGATCTGCCTTTTAGTCTTTGGAATCTGTGGCAAGTTTGGATTTGCTCTTCTTCGTATTTTTTCGAATATAGTTCTTAGTTTTAAGGTAGTTTTATAGGTGCCAAACATTTACCGGCAATTTTGTGCAAAATGTTCAATCATTTGTCTGAGGGATTTAATTTCCTGTTGAACATTTTTCTTTAATAAAATTTCAGGGAAAATTTGCAGCATTTTCAGAAGGGTGAAAAATGTTGGACATCTGCATCAGCCAATATGATGCTTCTCTGATTTAATCTTTGGTTTTGTTTCATGTTATTTTAAGACTGTTTTCCTTCGTGGTGCAATATAAATAGTAAAACTAAATAATTGATCGCATATTGATTACTAGTGTGACAACTAGGGAAATGTTTGGTTACAACTAATTGATGAAGGATTCCTGAAAAAATTAAGGATTAGTAATCTTTTTCAGAAATTTATCACACGCACAGACACACACGTAGACATATACACGAGGAAGGTAATAGAAAAGAAATAGGATGATTTCTTCCTTCTTTTATCATTTAAGAGCCGTGTGAGATGAAAGTAATGCATGATTTTGAATGAGAGAAATAAGTGAAGTGGATAGAGACTTCTTTAATTGTCAAAAATAAGAAAAACCCTTTTCATGCGCTTGAGTTAGTGTTAAGACATAGTTACAACCCATTATCTCTCTCTGTTGTTGATTATTTATTTTATGTAATTTCTTGGTTGTGAATTATCTCCTGTAACAACCAGATTTAGCTTTCCTCATTTTGTGAGGTCATAGATAGCTGCTAGATGGTTTAGGAGTTATCTTTCCATCACATTGTATTATAAAAGTTGTGCAATTGCTTGAATACAGTTCTCTCACATTCTTACGCATTTATGGTATAAAAGCCTCTACTGATTCTAGTGAGATTTTTTTTACCAAATGATATCCGCCATCCTCGTGTTTTTTTTCCTTACATCCAATGGCTCAGCTAACCTCTTCAGCACAGACCACCAGTAGTGTTGCTGTTATATCTTCATCCCATACTCCATCTGATGGCCTTATTGCTGTTAACCTCGCGGCCTAGCTTCCCCCCTCACTCATTCCAACTTTCCTGCTTGGAAGGCTGAATTTGATGCCCTCCTTATTGGCTATAATCTAATGGATTACTTAGATGGCTCTACTCTCTGCCCATCTCGTGAAATACTATCGATGATAAAAATACATTAAATCCTACTTGTCTTGTGGGTTTGGCAGGATAAGTTCCTACTTCATGCCATTCTTGCTTCGTTATCTGACCAGGTTGCTTCCTTCTGTACCTCTGCCAGACAGCTCGTCGAGCATGGGAAAAGCTACGGAAGCTCTTTGTGAGCAAGTCTCACGCTCGTGTCATGAACCTCAAAGAGAAGCTCACCAATCTCTCCCATGGCACTCAAACTGTTTCAGAGTATTTGCGGGCAATTCGCGCCATTGCTGACGAATTGGCTCTAATTGATATGCCTCTTAGTGACGATGACCTGACCATATTTGCTCTTAATGGTTTGGGTAGTGGATTCAAGGAGATTTCTGCGATATTACGTGCTCGTGACACTCGCATTACCTTTGAAGAACTTCAGATAAATTGGTGGAACATGAGACTACTCTTAAAAGTGATGATGCTCGCCTTGGTTCTTCGGTTGTCACAGTCCATAGCACTCGTGCTACTGGCCATTTTTCTCACTCTCAGTCTAAGCATGACAACTTATTTACGTCTAGCAATTCAAAATCTAAATCATACAATCAGGGGTACTCACAGTGGGGTAAAAACAATAATGGTAATGGTGGTAGCAATAAGTCCACAGCCACGTGTCAGTTCTGCAACAAAAAAGGGCACGCTACAAAACAATGTTTCATAGCAAAACAGCTCATGCAATCCCAGCCAGTGGCTAATCATACCTCAATGGCTCAGTCCTCCTCGGTTGTTAGCCATTGCATCCCATCATGTCACCTTTGACTTGAGGAACCCATCTTTTTTTTTTTTGTTGATATAGTGGGAGGTTAAGTCAAACTAAAAACCAATTGTTCTAGGGTAAGTTACTCTATGTCTATTTTTCTCGATCATGGTCATAAGACGCGGCAGAGGAGACTCAAGCGAAAGACATCCCAAATGCAGTTGAAGATTGTAGTTAGCGATCCAGTCAGTACACTGGTTGGCCTCACGAAAGACATGCTGAAGGTGGTACTCTTCATGATTAGCAAGAATCTGCTTGCAGTCTTCGATAAGAAATTTGAGGGGGCTATTCGAAGGTACTTGCGAATTAAGCAACTGAGTAGTAATTAGCGAATCAGTCTCAATCGTGAGATAAACGATGCCCAAATCAACAATCCTTCTAAGTCCCTCCCAAACTGCCATAAGCTCAGCTTTATTATTTGAAGATATCCCCAGATTAATAGTGAAACCGGAGGTCCAAGTACCATTAACATCGTGAAAGATGCCTGAATTACCTTTTGAGCAACTGTCCGTATTAAGCTTTCATCCTTGAGTTAGTTTCTTCCACCCAACCAGAATCTCATGACTAGTACGGTGCATAAAAGTGTTATTGTCATGTCACGCCTCCCCCATCTCCCTGGCCTGTCTATGGATGAAGTTTGCCAAGAAATAAAAGTTATTGTGTGGAAGATTCTTGAAGTATCTCTCATTTCTCCACTTCCAAATCCACCAAACTGCTGTGGCAAAGAAAATGTTCCAAGCAACCCCACGATGCTTTCTCAAACACTTAATGTTGTCGTTAAACCAATCAGACCAATTGAGATTGAAAAAATAGGGCTTAGAGTTGGGCGGCAAAATCAAGTTCCACACTTGTCGTGCAAGAACACAATGTCGTAAGACATGGTTGGCGTCTTCAATAGTTGCAGAGCACCAAGGACAAATGGCACTGTCCACGATGCCTCTACTGGCAAGTTGGTCGCGAGTTGGAATTCTTTGAAGGGCAGCTTGCCAGAGAAAGACTTTGACACGTTGTTGATATTTGAGCTTCCACAAGCGGTCCCATTTAACGTTTGTAGTTGTTTCCATGGTCTGTTTCCATTAGTATCATCTTTCCAAGCCATAAAATCCTGCTTGGCATCATCCATGATAACTCGAAAGCTAGCAAGTTGAAGCAGGATTGTCGTCGAGAAGTAGGCCTGAAATTTTCCCCAGTTCTAAGATCTATCTTCCTCGATATAATTTTCAATAGTCAAGTCCTTCTTGCTATCAGGAATAAGGAGAATTGCAAGAGAAATCAGCTCAGAATTGCCCACCCATCTATCGAGCCAAAATCGAATCTTTTTCCTATTATAAACAACCCATTGGAGACCCCTATTAAGTAGCTCCCTCCCTTTCAAGATCCCACGGCAAATGGTTGAGTCGGAAGACTTGGCAAAGTAATTGAGCAGATCGTGATGAAAATATTTCTCATTCAGGACTCTAACCCATAGTAAATCCGGCGCAGTGAGGACCTTCCATCCAAGCTTAGCCATGTAAGCCTCATTAACGGTTGTAGTTTCTCTCAAACCAAGACCACCAAAGTTTTTACATTTGCACAAGTTAGCCCAAGAAACCCAGTGAAGTTTCTTCTGTTCCCCTTCTGAACCCCATATAAAGTTTCGTTGGATCTTGTCAATCTCCTTGCATGTTTGAATTGGAAGTTTGGCAGCTTGCATGTAGTATGAAGGAATAGCTGCAATGGTGGACTTGGCTAAGGTGACTCTTCCAGCAAAAGACAAGACGTGTTTCTTCCATCCAGCAAGTTTAGATTGAATTTTTTGAAGAATGCTTTTGTAGGTGCCATGACAAACCTTTTTGTGTATCACTGGGACTCCCAAGTAGGTACCAAGATCGATAGTAGTTGGGATACCATTTATTCTGGATAGTTCTTGAACAATCGTGGGATCAGTGTTGCGAGAAACAAAAGGCTGGGACTTCGAAGCATTAATGGATTGACCTGCCTCAGCACAAAAGATTTGCCAAACCCTTTGCATATTCATCATTTGTTCAATAGAAGCCTCTACAAAGAAAAATAAATCATTAGCAAAGAAAAGATGGGAAATGGGAATACCATTTCTGCAAATTTTGATAGGCTTCCAACTATGGTTTTCAACTTCACAATATATCATACAAGATAGTCACTCAATGCACATAATAAAAATATAAGGAAAGAGAGGGTCTCCCTGACAAATTCCCTTATTTGGAGAAAAATTGGGGGATGGGACCCCATTCTAAAGAACGTATGTTGAAGCAGTTTGAAGAGAGGACATGATGAGAGAGATGATTTTATTTGGAAGCTTAGCTTGGTGAAGAGTCTCCTCAATGAAAGCCCAACTGAGGCGATCATAGGCTTTTTCGAGGTCAACCTTGATGGCCATGAAACCCCGCTTACCCTTTATGCACTTCAAGTGGTAGACAATCTCTTGAAGAAGGATAGTGTAATCAGAAGTAGACCTTTCTGGAAGAAAACTTCTTTGATTTGGAGAAATCCAAGCAACAAGTAATGGTCACAAACGATTAACCAAAATTTTAGTAATCAACTTAGCAAGGACATTAAGAAGACTGATTGGTCGAAATTGGTTAATGAACTCCGGAATCTTAGTTTTAGGAATGAGAGTAATCCAAGCTTTGTTAATATTTCTCGAAAAGATGCCTGTTTGGAAAGCTTTTTGGACTAAGTCAATCACGAATCCTCGAACCACAAACCAACAATTTTGGAAAAAGGCTACAGGCAAACTGTCTGGGCCCGGAGCCTTAGAGGCTGACATTTGAAAAAGGGCCACTTTAATCACTTCTTTAGTCACAGGAATATTGAGATGCTCTATGTCAAGATCTGCAAATAAAGGAAATAAAGTATCAGAAAAGTTGGAAGGTGATAGGTCAAAGCATGTATATAAATTCTTAAAATGACTAATTGAAATTTGTTGAAGAGTGGGGTGTCATAGATCCAAACACCCTCTTCGTTCTTAAGACACAAAATTCTGTTTTTCCTTCTGCGATAAATGGTGGAGAGGTCGTAGTATCTTGTATTACGATCCCTAGAGTTGAGCCATTGTTTTCTTGACTTCTGGAACTAGTAGACTTCTTCTTGGTGTAAAGTATCTTCATAATCCTTCCTTAACTTCTTCTCAAGTCTCAATAAAGATGAGTTATAATTGTTTTGTAAAGATCCTTGGATGTCTTTAATCTGGGCCAGTAATATGCTCTTGCGAGCAAAGATATTATCGAAATTGCTAGAATTCCACTGGTTGAGCTTAGTAGCAATGTCTTTAATAGAGACACTGATATCATTTCTTTGATTAGACCAGTTAGAATCAACAAAAGAATGGAAGTCTGGATGAGAGCACTAGGCGAGCTCGAAATGAAAGGGCCTGGAAAGGACTAGTTCGTCACGCCTATCAGTTGTAATAAGAATGGGCAAATGGTCTGAAGAAATTCTAGGTAGATGTTGAACTGTGGCATACAGGAAAAGAAAGTTCCACTCAGGGTTGGCGTAGGCTCGAGCAAGTCTTTCTAAAATGTGTTGACTCGTGTCCTACGAGTTAGACCAAGTAAATCTTGGGCCCACAAATCCCAAGTCAATAAGGTTGCAATCATTGCGCCAATTCTCAAACTGAATCATCATCCGAGCAATCCCCGAACACCCTCTTTTTTTATCCTCAGCAAGGCCTACTTGATTAAAGTCACCTGCAATAAGCCAGGGGAAATCAAGATCAGTTGAAGCATCACGAAGTGCCTTCTACAATAAAGATCTCATCGACTTCGTAGGACTAGCATAGATAGCCGAGAAAATCCGATCTTGTCTGCCAGCCGAAAGTTTGGTGTTGATGACTTGAGGACCTGCAGAAAGTAAATCAATAAGCACAATACTATTATCCCAAAGAATCCAAATGCCACCAGAAAAACCTTCAGCTTTGACTCTGAGAGAGTTAGTCATTCGAAGGGAAGATATAATTTTATTGGCTCTGTTACCGCTAACTCGAGGTTCCATAATAACAACAATATATGGTTGGTGAATCCTTGACAACTCACGCAGCTCCTAGCGAAACCGATCATTGGCAGCCCCACGACAGTTCCACAAGAGAATCTTAAAATTCATAAAAAAGGTGGAGGCCCCTGCAGAAGGGGAAGAAAGAAAAAGATTGTTATCCATAATCAACAAAAAGAGTAGGATGGTTGAGCATCCAATTCCAAACCACATGTAGAATTCACAACTATATCCATTTTTTGAAGACTGATGTCTAGTGGTCCTCTATCGAAAGCACTGCAATCAACGGTATACGCTATTGGGACATCCCTCATCTGATCATTTTTTAGAATTGGAGGGTCACCATCAGCTTTGTCAATTGGTGAAAGGTTCGTGGAAGTAGTGGCCACTGCTGATTGATTGGTTGGGTGAGGCTCTCTTTTGCAATGAAGCAACTGTTTTGATTGGCTTTGAGGTAGAAGACCTGTCACGATTATTGTGGTGAATCACTGTAGGAGTTGGTGAAGGGATCGTGACATACTTTGTCGCACCATTCTCTGTTTCTTCTAAACCATTGAGAACACCAAAGCGAGATTCATTTGCCAACTTTTCTGATTTGCTCTTATTGTTATGAGTACTGACATTCTTACCTTTATTCATACTTTTATCATCAATTTTTGACTCACTTCTAAAATGGTTACTGCTTCTTTCTTCCCCTTTGTTATCATTTCGTTTGTTATGGTTATCTTGCCGGTTTGCAGCAGGACTCCTTGGAACTCTTCTTTGGACAAACATCCAATTCCCAAAATCAGAACCTGTCTCCGAATCATTTTGATTATCTCGTGGCTATGATTGAAGCTCAGGTTTCCTTGAAGAATTCTTTCCATTAACAGTCTCTATCTCAATACTAGGTTTGTTAATTGTACATTGTTCCTTTCGGTGTCCATAGGTGCCACACTCAAAACAAACCATATGAATCCCTTCATACTCCACCCTTTGAATAGTTTTCCTCCTTCAAAATTTAGCAACTAGAGGTTTAGAAAGGTCAACTTGAACAGCCACACGTACAAATTTACCTCTAGTAATAGACTCAATAACCTTATCCACTTTCAAAGTTTCACCAACCATATTACCCATTTTTCGCAACATCTTTTTTTTATAGTATTCCACTGGAGCCCCAGGGAATCTCACCCAAACTGCCATGGTGGAAACTGATGCTAAGTAAGCGCAAAATTCTGGAACCCATTTTTGGACAGTAAGATAATGGTCAGCTAGGAGCCGTGGTCCCCCAGTTAAGACATGGTCATAGTCTTGTTTAGAGAAGAACCTAACAACATAGTAACCCAGTTCAAGGTCTACCAGAGAGATCTTACCTTGAAGGGACCAAAGCCGAAGCAGTCTGTTAGAGAGAAAACGAAAGCCCACTGTCTTGCTCAGAAGCTTGATGATTAGTGCAAAATGCCAAGGCCTTCTCATTTCGATTTTCTCCTCAGTTGTGAGATGCATATGAGGTAGGGAACAGTCAATTTCTTCATCATCATTTGAGATAGCACCATTGAACTCTATGTCAAAATCATCCTCTTCAAAAGCCCTCATACCTTCTCCATCCTCCGTAAGCAAATCATCATTTTTCTTCTTAAAGAGATTCCTCTATTTCATAGTATCTTGATTATCAAAAGGGGTAGTTTTATCGGAGCCTCCTACATCCATGGGTTCCATTGAATCAGACTGAGGATAGTTCATAGTATCTTGATTATCACAAGGAGTATCTTTATCGAAGCCTCCCACTTCCATGGATTCCGTCAGATCAGATTGAAGGGGCTCCATGGTTGAGATCTTGGGCTTCTTACCTGCTTTGAACTGGTTTTCACTTCCATCAGATTTATCAGCAAAAGGGCGAGAAGCCCCTAACTATGGAAAGTTGTGGTCCTCTTTCATGGGAGGTAATGGAGAAGCCGTAATCCCTAGAGGGGTTATGACTCTCAAGAGCACAAAGAAAACAAGACAAGCTGTGTTGGAGTAGTGGCCATCGGGGCCAAGTGAGATCAGCCAAAGCTTCACACGACAGAGCTAAGAAATCTAGAGAGAGAAAAATGTTTTTTACCGTTAGGAACCCATCTTTTGCTCAGCCATAAGAAGGTTCGGATGACATCCTTTTTGGTGACGGCTCTGGTTTGGAAATGTCCCACACTGGGTTTTTCGTATCTTCCCTCTACTTTAATTCTTTTACACTTTCTGATGTTTTGTGTGTCCTTTGTATAAAGCAAAATTTGATTTATGTTTCAAAGTTTTGTAAATCTAATAACACTAATGGCCCACAATAATAATAATAATAAATAAATGAATAAAATAAAATGGGTTCATGGCTATTTTAGCCCATTTTAGTGGGATATGTTCCCCACTTATGGCTAAAATTATAGGTTTATCCCATAAGTGAGTTTGCTATCAGTTACAACAAAAGACCCATATTTTGTAAAATACGTTTAAACCTATCAGCAGTAGCCTAACTCGCAAAACTTCATGATATCGTAGATGTTCAAAGAGAAAAAAAATTTGGGTGCAGAATACCACCCAATGGAACACATTCGTGAGGAACCTTGAGGTTTAATCAGTAAGTACCTAATTTACATCTTGGTTATTAGCTTAACTTGTGGGTTTTTACAAAGAAAATATACGTTAGAGTATGTAACCTGTGTAGAGAAGTAGTTGTAATAGAATACGTTTATGTGATTTTGAAGGTCAAGAGTCTTATGAGAGGCCGTCTTCTTCAAAGTTAAGATTTATTAAGTTTTAATTACTGGACATGAGGTAAGTAGGAAGCCCCTCTCTTTACTATCATAGTTTCCCGTTAAATTTTTTTGGAATATATGGATTTGTGATGGATTTTGTTTTGGAGTTGTTGAAATATTATTGAATGCCTTGAATCTTTTGTTATAAAAGGTTATTGTCCTTATTTGTAGCATGTTTAGATTTGATGCATAAAGTTTTATTGTTATTGCTTGAAATAATATTTTCTTTCTACGTTGAAATTAAAGTATTTCCTTCTGTCTTACACAACTACATGATTTGAACTATTTAAAATTAATTTTTTTTTAAAAGATGTATATAGTGAATACTACCAAGAAGTATTCATGTGAACAATGACTAGGTCACCATTCACGTGAACCACTAAGTGACCATTCACGTGAAAAGTGACCTTGTCACTGTTCACCATATTTTATGTGACCTTATGGTTACTAGAATCTAGTGACCTGAAGGTCACTTTGAATTAAACAAAAAAAAAAAAAAAGTGACCGATTCCCAATGACCTATGGTCAAGCTTTTTTTTTTTTTTTTTTTTTTGTGTAAACAGGTACACTGATGATCCAGTAACTTGATTGTTGCATTTTTTTTATTAAAGAAAAAAAATAAGTGCATGTTTTACAAGTTGATTTTATTTTCTTTTACAAATAAAAGGAAAGAAAGAAAACTTGGGACTAATTGGTGTATATTTCGTATGAATACTTTTAAAAGTTTTGACACTTTTACTGAGTTTTGGTAAGAACTATTATTGACCACTTGTGTCATATTTTCGGGGTTGTGATCTAGCTGGCAAATATAGTGAGATTTGAACCCTCTATTAGTGGGGCTTGATATACCTTGAGTTTTGGGATGATGAACTATTTTTTCGTTTGGATTCCCTTACGCTTGTGACGGTTGAGCGCATCTAGCCATCTTTAGACTGTGCTACCAGTTGTAGCTACAACCGTATTTGACCTTTGGAATAATTGTTTAATGTGGTTTCGAGTTTTGGATTTTGGCACAACCTTTTTGTACTACGACAAAAGCTTTTTTTTTTTTTGAATTTTTGGCATGACTATACATTTTGTTAGTTCTGTTTTAATTATAATATGCATGATTATTGGATTTTTTTTCCATCTCATTGCATGACTATATTATTGTCTGTAGACATAAATATATAATTATTGTAAAGGTCCTATGTTATTTTTGGGAGATCTTCATACTTACTAAGATTTTTTCTCATTCTTTGCATTAAACAATATTTTGAATAGGTGAAGAATAGGTCTTTCGCAAAGGCATGGATAGGGACTATCTTGATGTTGGATAGTGGTCTTCTTTGCAAGTTTTCAGATTATTTGGTTAATAAACTTCAGATATTTCTTATGGTTGGATATTTTAGCATGGTTACAAGGAAGTTCCTTGTCGTTAGATGTTTTTGTAATGGTATTACTAAAGTTCTATGATCCTATTATAATTGTGGAGTTTGATCTAAAATTTTATGTTGGAGATTCGTATATTTTTTATTTACTATATTGGTTTAGATGCTCTACAAGTTGTCATTTCAATTGTGGTCTTAGTCTTACATTTGAAATTAAAGCATTGCGCACTTAGGAAGAATACACCTTTCTTGGTTCGCGGCAGTTGCACCTTGATTATATGTTAGTGAAATCGGGGCATGACAATTAGTATCCAATGGTCGTCCCTCCCTAGACCCATGTGCCCAAGTCCCTTCGTCCCATATTGTATTTGCCCCAACTGTTAGTGATCATGCCCCTCGTCCCACAACACAGTCTCAAAATAATATCTTTAAACCAAAATCTTTTCCTGATTGTGTTCGCAACTTTCATGTTAGCAAGCATCCCTTTCCCCACCCCATAGAGCGAACTTGTGCTTCCCAGGCCCTTAAAGATCCGAAATGGAAACAAGCCATGGAGGATGAGTACTTGGCATTAATTCATAATCAAACATGGGTCCTCGTTCCTCGTTTGTCATACCAAAACCTTGTAGGTTGTATGTGGGTATTCCAACTCCAAAGAAATCCAAATGGGTCCATAGCTCGTTACAAGGCTTGTTTAGTAGCCAAGGGATTTCACCAACAATCAAAGATTGACTATCATGAGACATTTAATCCTATAGTGAAACCTACTACAAATCGTATTGTGCTTTCAATTGCCCTCAGCCATGGTTGGTCTATTAATCAGCTAGATGTGAATAATGTCTTTCTCCATGGGCATCTTTGTGAGACAGTTTTTATGGAACAACTTTCTGGCTTTGTTGATGCTAAGTTATCTACTCATGTTTGCTATTTAAAAAAGGCACTTTATGGTCTCAAACAAGCTCCCCAGGCTTGGTACAATGAATTGTGCAATTTTTTTCTTCAATTTGGTTTCCATAACTCTAAGTCAGACGCCTCACTTTTTATTTATCGCACCTCCAAACTAACCATCTATCTTGGTATATGTTGATGATCTTCTTGTAACAAGAAATTGTTCTATTTATTTTTCTCTTTTTTGCTGCTCTGTCTCGAGGTTTTCAGTGAAAGACCTTAGATGTCTAAGCTATTTTCTTGGTGTCCAACCATTGTCCACAACGTAGGTTTATTTTTATCACGACACTCCTACATTCGAGATCTTCTTGATTAGCATATGATAGGCCAATATACTTAAAGAGGGGAGAGGGGTGAATTAAGTATTTCAACAATTACTACCAATAAAAATTTCAATATTAACTGTGACAAGTCAAAGAAGTAATTTATCAAATACCTAGAGTGCACAAAATATGAAAGTAAGCAGAGTGAGAGAGAGAGAGAGAACGAACACAAATATTTATGGTGGCTCGCTAATCTACATCCACCACCCAATGTTGCCTCCCCTGAGATTTTCCATTAGCTCCACTAGTTTTACTTCTTCAAAAATTGGTGAAGCATGCATAAACCAACAAAACAAGACCTCTTGATTCCACAAGAGTAATACTAACTCTTCACTTCTTTGAATTCACAAAGAAGATTTCAAACACTCTTTATAAATGTGTAAGCAATATGATTTGAATGATAAGAAAGTTTTAGAACAATTGCTTGTAGTTGAAAAAGGTGGAATGAGCATTGGGGGTGTTTGAAAATATATAAAAAGTGTTCACAATGGAATAGTGACGGTTATATTTTTCAAATTGACAGACCCACCAGTCGTGGTAACACGATCGGGTATCAAAACCGAAAAATCCATCTGCCTATTGCCTAGGGGGCGGTCTTGATAGTCGGTCTTGATATCACAATCGGATATCAAGACCAGGTCACTCAAATTAATTTGCAAATTTTTGTTTGAAAAGTTTGTTGTAAAACCCTTTGAAAACTATAGTTTGAAGAAGATGAAAACCCCCGTTTTTCAAAGAGATTTTGTGACCCATATCTTGGTGCTTGATTGAAAAACTAATTCAAAACTTTTATGAGCTTTAAAATTCAATTCAAAGGCAAACTAAAAGCATAAAATCGCTACCCCTTATGACGCCACGTATTCTTCCTTGTAACTTCCTCTTCATTTTTCAAAGATAAGATCTTGGCTTGGATACTCTTTTAAACTTCAAGGATCTTCATCTCTCTAGGTACTTGAGCATGTTGAGCTTTGAGATCGTCTTGCTTTGCCTTTAGAATAGGAACGAAGTATGCTTCTACAAGCTAGATCTCGTAATCTATGCACAACTCTCAAACATTGCAACACTTGTATAAACTTTGATTAGTCAATGTTTAACAATATAAACAAGATGTAGTTACCATCAAAATACGAGATTAAAACCCTCAGGCTAACAACATCACTTTACTGATATGAAGGAGTCTTGTACACCGTTATCCCCTACATCTAAATTGATTTTGGATGATGGCACTACATTGGCTTATGGCAAGTCTTGCAAGAGTCTAGTGGGCAGTCTACAATATATCTTTTTAACTCGTCCTGACATTGCTTTTGTAGTAAATAAATTGGCCCAATTTATGCATGCTCCACGCAAGAGCCTTTGGTCTGAGGCAAAGCGATTAATGCACTATCTCAAGCGCACGATACACTTTGGTGTATTTTATCGCAAGTCTCGACCTCTGGTGATTCATGGTTTTTCTAATGCTAATTGGACGGGTGACAAAGATAATTTTACCTCAACAATCGCCTACATATTACATCTAGGCAACAATCCCATCTCATGGTACTAAAAAAAACAACATATTGTTGCTCGCTCTTCTACAAAGGCTGAATATCATTCAGTTGCTTCTGCTTCTGCGGAAATTTCCTGGGCTTCCAATTTGGTCAATGAACTGGGTGTCACTCTGCCAAGGTTGCCAACCATTTTTTATGACAACTTAGGGGCCACCTATCTCAGTAAAAATCCGGTGTTCCATTCTCAAATTAAGCATGTGGCTCTGGATTATCATTTTGTTCGTGAGCAAGTGATAGCTGGTAAACTACACGTCTCCCATGTCCCTTTCTCTCATCAGCTTGTTGACATCCCAATATCCAAGGCGCCATTCTCTACCTTGAGATTCAAGATTGGTGTTGCCGATGACACCACCATCTTGCAGGGCATGTTAAGACATAGTTACAACCCATCATTATCTCTCTATTGTTGATTATTTATTTTATGTAATTTATTGGCCGTGAATTATCTCCTGTAACAACCAGATTTAGCTTCCTCATTTTGTGCGCTCATAGATATATAGCTCCTAGATAGTTTAGGAGTTATCTTTCCATCAGATTGTATTATAAAAGTTGGGCAGTTGCTTGAATAGAGATACAGTTCTTCTCTCGCATTCTTACGTCTTTAGTTAGCCTAATTTCTTAAATTACGATCAAATTCTGAGAACTCAACTTTTCACCAATTAGTAGTGCAATGGAAATGGGCAGCTTTCTGTTGCTGCGTGTGTTTTTTCTGGCTGAAACCATCAAATGCTATTATGTTAAATATTATTGAATTTAAGTGTTACTGTTGACAAATTAAATTCACGTGGGTGACTATCTAATCTTCCTTCACAATGACTTCTCCAGTTAAGCCATCAAAGAAGACCCCTCGGCAGTGCGCCCAATTAGACTGACTTTCTTCAACATCCGCACGCACGCCTTTATTGATTTTGTTTGTGTTAGGTGGTTAATCTATTTTTCTTTGCCTCAAAAGTTGTGATTTAATTGATTTAATTAATAATATTTTTTAGAGATCGGGTCTCTAAATTTTTTTAAATTTAACAAATTTTATATTTTAACAACCCATGATAATGATAGACTTATCGAGTCTATTCTAGATCATCACTCAAAAGAATAAAAATATAGGATTTGCATCTTCCCGAATGAAACTAATCTCTGCAGTAGGGTGATCTCCGTAGAAAGGCAAATGATATAAAATATGTCACAATTACGACTAAAGACAATAATAAATAAATAAATAAGCCACTCACTCATTAAATATGATAGAGACATCGTGTCTCGCGTCTCAAGACTAATTCCTTAAAGTAATGTTATATATCACTTATTCACAATTTTATCTTTATCTATATAATAGAATTTATGATATTTAATACATAAATTCTTACTATACAAATAAGAGGTGAAAATGTAATATACAACATTATTTAATTCCTTAAGCTCGCAAACATGAATGGTGTAATAGATTAAGAATAATTATCTTGAATTTCAACTTCACTAATATAAAAGAATTAACCAAAAGAAGTTATTAAGAATAGTTGTCTTGAACTTTATATTTAGTCGTTCAAAACAATTAACTTGAATTATTCATAGTAATTGTCTTGTTATGTATGAGGAGCTACACATTGTTTGAAATACTTACAAAGGCTTAAACTGAACGTCTTAAATGGAAATAACCAGAAAATGAAACAATAATAAAACACAGAGAAGAAATAACAAAAAGAGTTGTTGCAAAAGCAAAACCATCTATGTAAGCTAAGAAGTACAAGTGTGAGAACCGAGCTCAATTCGATAATAATAATGTTTCCCTGTTAGTCAAAGCATTTTGTTCTCATGAATGGGTGGGCCCACCCCCAACGAGGCCTTTCCAAATTTATAATATAAACTACGAGGATGGTATGCGTTTATATATGGAATGCTCCACGACTCCAATCAAACTTGAAACTCGCTAACTTGTTTTTCGGCTTCTTCAATGAGGAGCGCTGTTGCAGCATGCCTCAAACGCCGTCGTTTCATCGCTCCGCTATCACCATGTAACGTTGTTCTTACTTCTTTCTTCTCTAATTAATTCTCTAGCTATTAAATGCTTTTTTTTTTTAAATTAAAAAAAAGAAAATATATATTCTATATTTTTATAGTGCGTGATTATCTGTGTTTTACTTTTGACCGTTGACCCAAAAAGAATGTAGTGGTAGTTTTTAAATGATAATGCAATGCATGCTGTTTGTACGTAAATGATTTTGTGAGTGATTTATTAGTTAGTGTTATCGCAATCACGGTGAGCCGTGATACCAAACGAGACTTAAGTATGTAACACATATGTACTGAGTTTACAATTACACATGCATATTAGTAGCTCATTCTGGTCTTAATTTTTCAATACGGGACAACTTAATTCTCTATGCGGCCTTAGTTCCCATGAGAAATCCTATGTAGTAATCTCTTGCGGCTCATTGTAATGTGCGCGCCCCCTTAGCAAGATGCTAGGTGTGTTAATTGCAAGTTGGAGAGTATTTTGGAACCGTCATCTCTTAATAGTGAACAATCTGTCTGCTCACATGACTCATTTCTCTGTTTACTGCTGTAGCAATTGTGTTTAAGATAACTGGACAGTTGAAGTTGGTTCTCGGTTCTCCCATGGAGGGATAGATGGTAACTGACATGGGTGGAACGGACAAAAGTGAACCCCTCTTCAGCCATGTTTGCTGGCTAAGACTAGGGAGATCGAATCTTTTAGTTGCGACCTTTTGGAGATATATATAGTTTGGAGAGATGTATGACATCTTAGAAAATGAGGGTTTTAGATTGACCGATGGAATGGGTCAATCATATAAGGCTAGCAATTATGGACAAGTGGGATGATGGGTTCTAAAAAGTTCTGGGGCATGTCATGGCCAAAACAGGATCTGAATTAGAATTTGGATGGGTTGTGGTTCACGATCATTTCCACTTCGCCAAGAGTTTTTCCTGTGGATCTTGTTTTTCTTTTCTATTTAGATTTGAGGTTCAGAGTGGAAATTATTCATAAAATTCTGAGTAGCTTCATGTGGCCAATTAGGGGATTGGAAATGGAAATTATACTTATTGTTGAGGACCCAGCCGTAAGAACATTCTTCATAATCTCTTTCTATTCATTAGACCATGTATTGAACGTAATACTTGCCTTGGCTGGTGATATTTGAGCTGCCAGCGCAACTCAGAAAGGAATACCTTTATTTAAGCTACCGGGGCAGATGAAAGTTTCATGTTCATGTCTAATATCTCCTGTGTGAATGTGGAGGATGATCCGAATGACATTCAGTCCTTGTAAGTGGCAGAGAGATGTATGACATTTTTTTCTTTGTTTTTTCTGTTTCTGTTTTATTTCTCTTGTATATTAAGGGGTAGTGCTCTATATTAAGCAGCCTCTTCACAAGGTTTTTCTCTGAGAAATGGGCAAAGAAAGTTCAGAATGCAACTTATAACTGACCGCCATGTGCTCAACAGTTTGGAGTGGAGTATCAATAGATAATACTTCATTAATAGCTGTTTATTACTTCTTTCTAACGGTTTATAAGAGAAATCGCTATCACCATCTTTTCAATTGCAATGTAGATTTATTAGGGAGGGTTTGGACCCTAGCATAGTTGACTGTAGTCACAAGGAGAATGGGAAGAGGATTAGTATTGTGAAGGAGCAATGACTTCTTGTGTGAAACTAGAGATGCCTCTCAAAGGTGCATATTTACTATTGAAGAATAAATTTAACACGAAGTAATGGTTTCTTCATGAACCAAAAGTACAATTCACTAACCTTGTAGTATGAACGGAATAAACTTTTCAAGAATTTGCCCATTTTGTTCCACCATTTCTTTGTTGCGAGTTAGAGTCCAAAATACGAGATGATGAACTATGAATTCACAACCAAAATGCCATCTATATTGATGTTGTACGTATGCAGAAAGAATTTGAGTGGTTGAGAGAAAGTGAGAGAGAACGCTTTTAGATCAATATGTTCAGAATCTTTCTACACGTGTGTTTTGTTTTTATCTCATATATATGGGCTAGTGGGTAAGTTATGAGGTGTTTTTTAACTTTCCACTATCTTACCCATTGGGTCGGGTCATCCCATCTTGGTGATCCAAGACCCATAACAACTATTAATCAAAAACAGTCTATTTGGTGTTGTGACTTACTTTGTATGCTATGTTAATGGATGTATCAATTCCTAGAGTAGGAGATGTTGAAGGCTTTTGTGTAACATCCATGCCAATTTACGGGAACCTGGATGGAGAGTTTTAACTGTTCACGCAAACTCGAGATTTTTACGACACTCACCTATCTTTGACTGAGCCATCCAGCCCTCTGAACAAAACTCTATGTCCCTCTGTCCGTCTCTCTATCTTTCTCTCCCCCTCTCTCACACACACACACACACTATCACTCTATATATGCCTCAGTTTATAATTTTTCTGTTTTTTTCTCCACATTTATGTTGGTAGTCAATTTCCACCTCATGTTGTCTTTATGTTCCATTTGCTTAGCTAAGTGAAACCTTATGGTCCGTGCTGGGCCTAGCTTGGCACATTTTTGTAGTTATAAAAATAGAAAAAGGAAATAATTTTCCAAATATAATAAAAGCATATGATGACTAAAAAGGCCATTACAACAAATTAAGTCGTAAAGACTCAAAGATTTATTCCTTTAATTTAAAAAGTACAAATTGCAATAAGTAAAATGAGTAATTGCGCAATAACTGAAATTATTCAAATTATTGAAATAGTTCTAATTGACTCTTCTTCTCCTCCAAGTTTCCTACTCGTATCGAGATCTCCCTTGAACTCGTTCTCCATGAAAAATCAAGTTGAGAAGGACCAGAGTGCTTTGTTTGTAGGTGCTTTGAAACAAAATGCTAGTGCCTTATCCAGGCATGCTTGTAATATTTGATTATGATGCGTCGGAAGCAAGGGTGAAATAATCTCAAATACGTGATATGTGTGTAAGTTGTAGAACAAATATATCAATAAAGTAGTGTAATTAATGCAAAAATAGTGGTAGGACCCACTTAGACTTTAATGACTCTTACACAATTTACTACACAAGCACACACACGGGAAGGCTATAAGAAATAACAACACAAAGAAATAACAACACAAGGCTTTAATATATTAAATTCTTTCAAGACTTGGCACTTCTTACACACCTATGGTAGGACACTCACAAGACTACACTAACACCTAGCTATGACTTTTATCTTACTTCTTCCGCTCTTCTTCACAGCTCACTCGACTTCGCTGTACAATAACACTGAAATGCTCTATTTATAGGTGCTCAAAGTCTGTGTTGAGCAAACAATTTCTAGTCCACCGACTTTGAGAGTTTTCTAGGTTCTATTAATTTAATAATTATGCTCTTCAGATTTTTATCTAGAATTGCTAACTTTTCTCTTGAAGTTTCCTGATGAAAGGCATCAAGAGAATTCGAGAGAGTATTTGTTGACTCTTTAACACTCCCTCTCAACAATCACTCTCTCGTACTTTAGTCTTCGTGGTCATCCTGAGCTCCTTTTTAAACTCCACGAACTTAGCTTGTGTAAGTCCTTGTACCTTCCTATGGAGCCATGTGGATAAGTCTCCTGCCACTTAAGCTTCTCGTTTTTTCCTTCATATGTAAGTGGCTCCCTCACATTACACACTTCAATTAAGGATGCGTCAACATACTTGGAATTTGGTTTCCTTGGCCTCGTTGACCTTCTCAATTGTGGTTCTAGAGTCCCTTCCTTGTCAGTGTCTTTATGCTCTCCTAACTGATCATCCTTTTCGGTTATTTGGCCTGTATTAGTCTACCTCATGTCTTGTCTGATTTCTGAATCTCCTTCTTTGGTAGGCACATCCTTGGTCTTCTCATCTTCAACATCCTTTGAATTTGGTAGTGCTACATATTCCGATGACCACCATGTTGATGCTTCATCAAATACTACATTTCTTGAGGTGTAGCAATGACCTGTTCTGGGGTCACAACATTTCCACCATTTCCTTTGGGAGTCGTAGCTGACAAAGATACATTGTATCGCCTTCTTATCGAACTTGCTACGTAGGTGATTTGGTACAAATACGTAACATACACATCCAAATACTCGAAAGTGACTTACCGTCTACTTGATGTTCCACAACTTCTCAAAGGGTGAGACGAACCCGAGGCTTTGTTGTGGAAGCTTGTTGATTATGTGGGCCACTGTTCTCATACACTCTGCCCAAAACCTTCCAGGCACATTTCTTGCGTGTAATATACTCCGACAAATTTCTACAAGATGTCTGTTCTTCCTTTCAGCTACATCGTTTTGTTGTGGAATACTTGGGCAGGTAAATTGATGTCGTATCTGGCATGCTTTCAGATACTTGTCAAATTCATCTGAGGTGTACTCTCCTCCATTATCATTGCGTAGGCATTGGATCTTATTGCCTACTTCACTTTCAATTGTTTCTTTAAACTCTTGAAACTTGGTGAATGTTTTTGATTTTTCTTTCATGAAGTACACCCACACGTACCTTGAAATTTGGTCAGTGAACATCACCATGTAGCGCATTCCTGAGATAGATGGTTGTTTCACCGGTCCAAACAAGTCTGAGTGGACCAACTCCAACGGCTTCTTGGCTCTGAATGTGGATTCTTCATAAGGTAGTTGATGCGTTTACCCATATTGATAGCCAGCACATATTGTGTCTTCTCGAACTTCTAGGTGAGAAAGACCTTTTAGCATCTCCTTTCTCATCATTTCCTTCAACTTGTGATAGTTGACGTGTCCAAGACGTACGTGCCACAAATTAGCTGTCTCGTTCTTCCTTGTCTTGCTGACGTAGGCAGTTTCCGCAGACATCACGTACATCGACTCTAGCCTCGGTCCTTCCATGGTTGGTGTGCCAATCACTTTGATATTTTGATCTACCTTTACACCGTCAGGGCCAAATACTACCCAGTTTTCTACATCAAAAAGTTGTGAGACTGATAGTAGATTTTTCTTTATTCCTGGCACATGGTAGACATGATTGAGCTGCATTTGACCTCCTTTCTGATGAGGCTTGATTGTGGTACTACCCACGTGAGTGATCGGCAGTCTCGTATTGTTAGCAGTTACCACGACACGTTGCCCTTTGTATGACGTACCCTGTAGCTTCTCAGCTTTACCTGTCATGTGGTTGGCACAGCCAGAGTCGAAGATCCAATTCTTATTGTAGTCAATCCCTTTCGGATTGTTGGTTATATTTGCTGGTAACTCCTCTATCTTAGGGAGTGATGCTTCGACCTGCTTAGCATCTTGTATCTCCACGAAAGAAGCCTCGACATCTTATTCCTCTTCTTCATCTCCATTTGGATGGCTGGTTGATGTGGCTACATTTCCTTGTATATCCTTGTTGTTGTACCAAAAGTCTCGAGCGAAGTGGTCTTTCTTCCTGCACGTGTAGCATTCGCCATTGCGCTTCCTACTTTGTTGCTTGTTATCTTGATATCCTCTATTAGCTTCCCCTGTTTGAAAGCTTCTTCCATTTTTCTTCTTTGACGTATCCTCGAATCTCTTACCAGATCCTAAATTAGACCACCTATTGGGTTGGCCCCTACCGCTAAAGAGTGATTCCTCATCATTCTTTAGTAAGACCCCGGGCATTTGCTTATTTAATGCTTCTTGGTTGGCCAGTAAATTTTTTAGTTCTATAAGTGTTGGTTGTTCTGACCAACCTTGAATTGCTGTAATAAAGCTTCTATATTCGGGTCTCAACCCATGGATAATAATTCTTCTCATTCTTGCATCCGATATTTTGGATTCAGGATCTAACTCAAAAATTTCAGCACAATGAGATTTTACCTTGCTAAAATACTTATTGATCATCAAGTCACGTTGCGCGACTGTCATCAACTCGCTCTCGAGCAATTGTAGACTGGCAGTATTCTTCTTTGAGAATAACTTCGCTAGAGTGTCCCACGCTTCCTTCGGTGTGTCTGTCTTCTTGATGTGCTATAATAGATCATCTTCCACTGTTGTCCTTATCACGTACAAAGCCTTTCCAGCCTTTATTTTTACTTACGGAGAGCCTCGACATCCTCCATCGGTGGGGCTGTGGTCTCAGTACCACCCACGACCTCCTAGAGGTTTTGCCCCTGCAAATATGCCTCTAAACAACTGGACCACGAGCCATAATTATTGCTATTGAGCCTCCTGCAATTCCTAATAGCTAAGAGATCCTCCATAGTGACTTGGTAATTATTTTCCTCGCACCAAGTAAGCTTGGTCCTAGACCACGAGCTTCACTGTCCTTGACAGAGCACCTGCAGAATCTCCACAACGATAACTTGTAATTTCGGTCCCAAACCGTATGGCTCTAGTGCCACTTGTAGAACAATGTAGAAATTAAGCAGCGTAATTATTGTAACAATAGTGGTAGGACCCACTTAGACTTTAATAACTCTTACACAATTTTACTACACAAGCACACACACGGGAAGGCTATAAGAAATAACAACACAATGCTTTAATATATTAAATTCTTACAAGACTTGACACTTTATACACACCTATGATAGGACACTCACAATACTACACTAACACCTAGCTGTGACTCTTATATTAGCTCTCTCTACTTTTCTTCACGGCTCACTCAACTCCGCTGTACAATAACATTGCAATGCTCTATTTATAGGTGCTCAAAGTCGGTGTTGAGCAAACAATTTCTAGTCCACCGACTTTGAGAGTTTTCTAGGTTCTATTAATTTAATAATTATGCTCTTCATATTTTTATCTAGAATTTCTAACTTTTCTCTTGAAGTTTCCTGATGAAAGGCATCAAGAGAATTCTAGAGAGTCTTTGTTGACTCTTTAACATAAGTTGCACATCATTGTCATGCTTGCTCGTGTAGTAAATGAAGATAAAACTGCAATGAACGAACTACATATGAAGCCATATCTTAAAATATTGTAAGGAACACGATAGCATAGTTACATCAATTGAGAGTTTCAAGGCACTTGTGAGAGTTTTGAGAATTGTGTGATTTGGTTGTCCTCAAAAAATAAAAAGAATTTGAGGTATTTGTAAGTGTTTAATTTTTTTTTCACATTCTCGAGGTGGCCTCACAAACTAGCACTTATAATTGTGAGGTCATTTTTTGATATTTTGACAATTGGAGGTTAAAAAGAAAAAGAAAAAACTATTACAAAAAGATTACTACATAAATTTACAAGATAAATTATAAATGATTTCTTCTACTACTTTTGTTCTCCTTGGACTTGCTCTTTGAGCTCTTCGTTGGTAAAGTTGAATGTGTCGAAGGACATATCATCATTGTCAAATTCATACATCTTCAGTAATTCTTGTATGCCTATTTTGGTATTAGTTCAGTCCTTCAAGCAGATGATCATATCTAATGTCCTTCAAGCTAATTGACTTCTTTTTTCTCCAATCTGCCTGTAGCTAAAGTCCTAAGTGTGGACACAGCACATATTTAAAAGAAAGATTTAAAACATTTTCTACTGTTAGTGGCATACTCACCCATGTTGGGATTAAGAGTTGATTCTTTCTGTTGCAAGGTAGGGTGTTGAGAATCAATGCGTCCTTTTAAGGCGCCATGCCACTTCCATGTTTGTAAGAAGTAACAGTTGTGCACAGTTACAAATTACTTGATTAGTGTTAGGAATACGATAAATATTACTCCAAAACGATACAAAAACTTTCGAGTGTATGACATGTATTGGCAGTAGATGATGGTGCAACAAATTTTGGTATAGGTGTTTCCTCTTGAAGAAATTGTAAATCAGGTGGGGGTGATTCTGTTGCATATAAAAAGTCTTCATTTATAGGACTACTGAATACCAGTATCAAAATGGTGTGATGGACAGGAAAAGTTGATGTGAACATCTAACCACTGATATAAATCTAGATCAAATAATGAAAATTTGACCTAACAATTAATTATAGATATTATATAACACAACTAATGGAAGAATTCAATAAATATAACATTTGCAAACAATTACAAAGAAAGATAGAATGATGGTACCAAGTTGCTGAAGTAATTGGTGAAGACAATCTTCAAAAGAATATGAGAATGAGAATTGAGATGGCTTCACCAATAGATCTCCGAGAATAATTTTGTAGCTAGTTATGTAAATAAATGTTAGTATGAATTTATATATTTACTGAACTTGTTGAGAGTAGAGAATTGAGAGAGTTCATTGTGTGGTAAAAATAAAAATGGCTAGTTAGTATTTATAGGTGTTTATTATTTTCACACCAACAATGCCCTCACAAACTACCTATTTTTAGTCATTATATAGTTTTTGGCAGCACGATACAGAGACGAGAGAAGAAAGAAAGCAGAGATAAAGAAGCAGTGAGAAGAGAAAAATTTAGGGAGCAGGAAGGGAGAATTATATTCAATTCTAAAGACTTACCTATATTTACTTTGCTCTTATATAGAGCCGCATGAGCTAAAATGCTCCTGAAATGCTAACTCTCAACACCTCACACCGTGCAACTAACTAACTGCCCTTGTGATGGGTGCCCTGTGACCAACCAAAAGCATAAAGAAGTTGATCAGATGACCAAACTTTGATACCCTTTACTGTGTTTAGCCTGTAAAAGAAAATGGTGAACATATTGGTTATGCTGCAGTCATATTGATCTGCTGAACTTCCCGGGCTATCCAAAAGTACCAATTCATGGACTTCTTAAATGCTTCCCTCTGTCAACTAATTTACATGATTACCTTTAAGTCATTCGCCTTATATTGTTTTCGAAACCAGTTTTTTCCCCTTTAATGGAAATGATGATTCATTTAAATTAGTCCCTCATAAATTTTTAGACCCTCATTCATTCTGGTTTTCTAAGTGTAGTTTAGCTTTGTTCTGCAGCTACCCGCAGGGGCAGTTCACCTGATACTGTCTTGTGGAGATATATGTCACTGAGTGGCTCTCAAGATATTGTGATCAAGAGGAGGAATTATGATCATGTTTGGTCATCCTGTTTGCACCAAAAATCGTAAGTCCATGCTTTTTCTGGATACTTTTCTTCTCTTGCGGCTCGAAGAGTACTTCTGTAACCTGTTGAGCTGCTATGGTGCATCATAAACTTATGTTTAGATTCTGCATGAACTGAAGACCCTTAGATTGGACTCACTACTTCATTCTGCTAATTTTTCCTTTTCATGTCGCTGTAGCAGTTTCTCCACTGCCTATGTCAGTGTGCACGGCGAACGGCCATCTGCTGAGTTTGCAAAAATGAGGAAAGAGGCTCTAGAAAGTGAATTTGGACATTTACTTGGAGCCTATAAATCGAAAAGTCTTTCCATGTTAGGCCGCTTTGGTCCTTTTTTGGCTTTGTATAGAGCTTCAATTATTTCTTTCCAGGTGTTGAAGCTGACTATTTGGCAGCTATTCGTTCATGACATAAGAAAACGTTCTATTAAGGTATTGTTTATTTTTTCCCTTTTTTTGATCTCTCATTCTTTCTACCTTTCTGGCATGTTCTCTTGTAGTGCTTGCACTGTCTATAGATTCATCTTGGACAATGAGTGGACCATCATGAGTTCAAATTCTAAGTACGTGACATGTCAAGTAGCAAGAATTTTGAATCTTAGTTTTTCCTCTCCCAAAATACCTGACATGTCAAGTGGCAAAAATTTGGGAATTATTTTTTGGTATCTTAAGGTTGTTAATCATGAAAAGAGACCGGATTTCACATATTAGAGGATTCTAACAGGTGAATTAGTGAACATCAGAGCATGGTTAGGAAACATGTTGCTTACTGTTAAGAAAAATAGAACAGAAACATAGCATAGAATTTGAGAGAATTGTTTGTGTATTGCTCCTCAGCCAATACACCTATATTTATATTGTGTTCATCAAGAAGATTACAACCTTAGTTTAGGAAACCAAATGAAATTAGGAAACTGAAATAGTCAACCTATCAATCAGCCTATTATCAAGCTAATAATCAAGCCTTGCTACTTGCCTAATAATTTGTCTAATAACTAGGCCTATTACTAAGCCTAATAATCAGACTAATACATCTTAACACTCACACAGCATGATGAAGATCTAGTATCTGATGAAGTTCCAGTATCATGTTACACATTGATTATGATACCCTCAGAGTTGCATGTTCGTCATGAAGTTTCTATAGCATCTTCTTGGAAATAAATGAAATAATGTCCTCTTCCGTCACAAAAAGGTACTTTGAAGATAAAAGGTATCGTGCAGAGGAATTCATTTTTACACTAACTTCAGCATAGTAGTGAATACAAATTTTTGCATCTCATGTTGTAATGAAGTTTTCTTCTTCCAGCCTCCCCTCGGACATAATTGTCTATGTTCTATGTATGTACTGGATTAAAGCAAAGAGCTGGAGAAACAGATAAAGAAAATTTGGATCTTTAGACTTCTCCGAAAAACCATTTTGAGCTTCCCCTAAAGAGTGAGTTGGTATATGATTTAGGAACACAAATCTTTCAAACTGCTGCTTCCTGATCAGTAAGCCATAATGCTTGGTTTCCACCTGGCTTTATTCTTCCGGATGTGCATATAGATAATAGTGACATATGGAATTTGAGGGTCCTTTCCAAAGGTGGTGCAATTTGTGTTAGTCATTGCATGCTCTACCCAAGTTTGACCCACTATACTTTGCCAAAAATTGGTCTGTTGCTTGCCTAAATGCAGTTCCCCAGTCCCTCTCAGCATTATCAAATATTTGTTGTGCCTGAGTGTGAACTGAATGATTTTATAGGAGTATCAGGCATCAATACACGTGTTCGTTTCATGGCGTGTGGTTAAGTTCAATTTTTGATTGTATCTTCTTCCAGCTTTACTCAATTCTATTACTGATTGGTGACATATACTGCTTTTGGGAATAAGTGGGTAGCTACATTTTGATGGTCCTGCATTTCTCTTAAAATGATCTTTTTCTGTTCTTGTTTGTTGAACTTGTAAAAATTGCGTCAGCATCTGCAACTGCTGCAAAATTATTGTTGCTGTATTCAGAGTCTGGTCTACATGTTTGTTTGGAGTATATTTGCAAGCCTTTATTGCAAGAAACAAATTTGCAGATTATAGCAGACTTAAGTTACGAATTGTTTTAATAGCAGATGTGTTCTAACGTTGAAAACACACTTGGTTTTCTTGCAAGTGATTATACTCTACTATGGTGAGGGTACTCATTATTTTGAACTCAAGCAGTTCTGTTTTGTTAAAAATCAACCATGGATTGGATGGTGAATCTACTACATAGTCAAAGAACAAAATGGGTAAAAAGAAAAAGAGGACACGCTCCTTGGTTGAGTCTGTGCCAATGCTTTTTAATCTGTAGATATAAGACATCTTTAAAATGCAGCTTCTACCAGTCTGGTGAAATCAACTTGACTTCTGTTGAATCTCCATATGAATGAAATTTGTGGTAAGCTGGATATTTTTAAAATTTCTAGGACTGATTACTTATGAGACATACAATGATGATGTTACAAGAGTATATTATGAAATTTCCATTTGATGACAATGTAGTGAGATAATTTTGTGTGAAACGGATGATGAGGCTCTAGTTTGATATTTTACCTTTCAGTATATTATCTCCTCAAAGGTTTGATTACACAACTTCCCTTCACAAAAACGGACAATAATCATCCATTTGCTTTTGCAGTTTCGCGAAACTCTAATCAGCTTGGGGCCCTTTTATATCAAGGCAAGTTTTCTTTTTGATCTTGTTGTTCTACTCCTTTTGAGATTTTTGTGTAATGTTTCGACTACCCAATTGTTGCCCATCACCATGCACCTGCAGCCATGAACTATATTTGTTAAGTTTTCCTGTTATCCTCTTTGGATGTTTAACCTTTAACTTGAAGTTGACTTAATAGTTTTTATTCCATATTTTTGCGGATTTCACAAGAACGAGTTACTGGATTGCTTTTCTTGATAGAAAGAATACTCCAGAGATACTCTCAAGTTGTTTGATGAAGAAAGAATGGGGATTTTCTTTTCCCAAATGTCTGATTGATTTTGAAGGCAGTCAAGAGTATGTTCTCTGTGTTGGTTCCAATAGAAGCAATATATGAGATCCCTCCTTCTCCGCCACCACCATCAGATTATATTTAAGTTTGTGGGCAGAAGAAGAAGAAAGCTTGGTTAAGAAACTGGTTGCTATGTTATTCTGTAAAAAGTAGAAGTGATTTGTCTAATCCTGTTAGTTTATAGTAGACAAAAGCACAAACTAAAAAACTAACTCATGTATCCTTACTGGCAATATCATTTTCAGTTTAGAGGTTTCTCACCATGTTAGTTTAACTCATAGCTCCAAAAATGGAGTCTCTATGAGAAATGTGAAGAAGTCCCTAGACCTTTGTGCCACTTGTCTTTGCAGCAAAGAATGATTTTGAGAAAAAGGAGGGGAGTAAGAGCAAGGTAAAGCTTATGGGGGCAAGATTTGTTTATTGGGTCAATTTCAAGCTTAATGACATTAACTGATGTTCCCGGTGGGGGCTTTCAAGTTTGGCCAGCATCTGTATAGTTGTTATCTGAAGGCGGACCATATTTGTAGGAAATTATAATATCTCCTCTTTTAATCTCTTTTCATGGAGAAGAGGAGAAGGTGATGAGACCAGGTTTGTTTTCTCGTTGATCCTGAGGTTCTCATTCTCTTCACCCCAAGAATGTGCTTGTGTTCCTTGACTTTATTGCAGCACTTGTTTTTGCAGCTAGGAAGGATCTTGTGTGAGAGAAAGGAGAGTGGGAGAGTAAGAGGAAAGGTAAGGCATAGGGTGGGCTAAATTTGTTACTTGGGTCAATTTCAAGCAAAAAGATGTTAAGTGTTGCTTCTGGCAAGTGTGTTATTGTTGTTGAAGTGTGACCAGCACTAGTACATTTGTTTTTTGTAGGAAGCAAAAAGATATTAAGTAATTCTTCTGGAAAGTGCATTACAATTGAAGTTGGACTGGAATTAGTACAGTTGTTTCCTGTAGGAAGAGATTTAGTGATTCTCTTATTTTGTTATGTAATCTCTTGGACCAAGATCAGGTTTGGTTACTTGTTGGTCCTGTGATCAGTTCCTCCATTTCCAAGGATTACACTTGCCATTCCTGAATCCTTTTTACTTGTTTGCATACTGACTTCTAGATTGATCTATTAATAACTCTTCTTTGGGGGTTAAGAAACAAAATATGAGTGATGTTAGAAATGAAGTTCGAGAAAGATGGGCAGATTCTTCACATACAAAGTGAAAAGGTACACAAACCTATTGAAGAAGATCCGCAAAACAAAAGATCTCCAACTATATTGCAGAGTTTGAAAGAGATGTTCTATATAAAGATCCTGTAGGCAAAAAGGAAACCACTGCAGTTTGTTGTAAAAAGGGTAGGAAGATCACATCTTGAAATACCCAGCATTCCTCACAATCCAAAGGAAGCATTTAATTAAACACTATAGGCTTCTTCACAAACTTTCAAGATTACTCAAAATGACCATCTTTTTCAAACTTAGAACTTGACAGAAGTATTCTCATAGATTCTCTGGAATTTTAGCCATACATTTTGATGTCACTTGTGTATTTTAGTTGTCAATTGTACTGAGAATTACACTCTCTGGTGTAAAACTTTTACCTCATGGAAGACAAACTTAGCAGCTATCAAGCCTTTTGATTCCAAAACTATTAATATACAAGTATTAACGCCTGTCCTATTGCCTAACAGCTTGGACTGGCTTTGAGACTATGAATATATAAGTACTGATGCTTGTTCGATTGTCTTAGCAGCTTGGACAGGCTTTGAGCACACGACCAGATATATTACCAACAGTATATTGTCAAGAACTAGCTAAACTACAGGTATGCTGGCTTTTCTTGTTATAACATTGTCTTACTGAATGCTTGAATATGGTTGTAAATAGTTTGGCAGATTTATTTACAGCGTTTTTGTTATTGTTTTGTGCTTTATAGTTATCATTTATTCACAGTGGAATAGTTTTCTATTTCAGGATCAAATTCCGCCATTCCCAACTCGTGTTGCGCTTAAATCTATAGAGTCACAATTGGGTGTTCCTGTTTCTAAAATATTTTCTGACATTAGCGAGGAACCTGTTGCTGCAGCATCTTTAGGACAGGTTTATAAAGGTTAGAGAACCTTTTCCATGGGATCTTCTGGTATAAATACTTTGGGTACCTATTGCTGGATTGGTTGTTCTCACATGCATGAAAGTAGTTGAAAATTTGTTTTACACTAATGTTGTTATTAATTCATTGTTATACCTATTACTATGGTGCTTTGCTTTGACTCTCTCAATTCTTTCCTCTCCCTTAATTGGCAGAACAGAGATGGAATGGCCATTGATGGCCTAGTGAAAAATGTTTATGAATTCTTGATCTTTGCTAAATGCATTCATTGTGGCTTCAAGTTTTGCAGCTCACTTGCATTCTGGAGAGCTTGTAGCTGTCAAAGTTCAGAGGCCTGGTATGTCACATTTGTTGACCCTTGATGCCATGTTATTTCACATGATTGGAGGTCAACTAAAGCGATTCACCAAAGCTCGTAAGGATCTTCTAGTAGCTGTGAATGAGATGGTGAGACTTTAAAATGCAATAAATTCATTGGCTACATGTATGATGTGCTCTCATATTGATGTCTGATCATGGTGATCAACAATCATCATGTCTACATTCGTTTTTTGAATAAAGTCATTGTATACTGGCAAAAAGCATCCAAATGTGCAAGTTTTCTTCCTGTCTTTAAAGACGTGCATTTCACCTCCATCTAGTTTAGAAGTTTTACACACGACTATCAAAATGTAGCTATCTTTACATGTTCATGCTGTCTTGTTACTCAAGTATACTATGATGTGTATGCTATCATGAAACCCCTTTACCGCCACCCCCCCAAACAACAGGATGGAAAAAACTCCCAAAAATTTGAAGTTTATAATTCGGAAGGAAGTCTAAGTTTTACCAGCCAACCAGTGGATCTTGTTATGAATATTTAATGCTCATAAATGATAATTCCAGTATTTAGATGCATCTTTCTTTATGTGGCCCTTTTCTGTAATTTGTTTTCAACGTATATGCTAGTCAATCTCCATAGCTTTTGCTTGAATGGATAGGTGAGACACATGTTTGAAGAAACAGACTACATTGTGGAGGGTCAAAATGCCGAGCGCTTTGCTTCACTCTATGCTAATTACACTTGTAAGTTCTTCCTCATTGGCAATCATTATCTTGTTTCTCCTATTCTTTGTGACAGCTATACATAGTACTTGGGAAATGAGTTTGCCTTAAGTCAGATACCTAAGTGACGTATATGTGCCGTGGTTCAATACTGAGAACTCTTAAGAGTTTCTAACTATTGTGTCTAAGGGAAGTTTTCCTACTTCTTGAAGCTGTTAAGAGCCATAGTTGTTCTGATTTGAGTCTATAGAACAGCAGATATTGTTGGTGAGCGGGTGGTTCATCATTTCTTGGATTTTAGTAGAGTTTATTATTTTTCATGCGATGTGGATATATTCTCCCGGTTTATGAAATTTGGAGATCTGATATGCAATTCTTAAGTAGGGTCCTGAAGGTCTGAAGTAGATTCCTCTTAGAATCTGTTCACGGGAAAGGGGTTGACTTTTCCGTGAAGACCAATTTGCCCTTGCAATATACTACAATATCACAGAATTCCTGTTTATCATAGTTAAAATGAGAGGTTTCCTCCTCTTCTTTGATCTTTCATAGGCCTGAATGGGTATTGGCCTCACTATTCTATCATGGGGATCTTTTGGAAAAGTAAAGCTCTCCCTCTTTTCTCCCCTGATCCGCTTGTGACCACTGTCTTTAAGTAGGCAGCTGGTGACGTCTCAACTCAGATTCTTAGTTAAGTTTGGTACAATATAGGTCTCCAAAACCAAATGACATAAAGTTCAAGCTGGCCTTGCATTTTTCTTAAGCTTGTTTTTTCTAAATTGCAAATTGAGTTCGGCCCTTATTTTGCTTTTATCCTAATCCGTTGTTTTCTTCATGATTCTGGTTAGCTGCATCTATATCTTGCTTTTTCATTTTATGCTCATTTTATTCTTTTGAAGACAACAAATTAGTTGACTGCACAAATTGTTCATTCCACAGCTTGCCATGTCAACTGTCTACATATTATCCCCTAGAGCCAATATGTCCACCTAGGCAAGGATGCTTCAATTTGTTTTCCTCCTATCCTTTCCAGTACCTTTAGAACTATCCGAACACTACCCAATTTGAGTCTTTCTCTTTTCAATTGTATCTCACATCTGGATGTTATTATCAGTTACTGAGTCTTATTTTTTAAAAAAAATTACTTCTAGTTTCTGAAATTAGTATGTTAGCGTTGCTGACCTATTAATTAGTGTGCAACAGAAAATCACCTCAGAGATTTCGTTTATACCAGGCAAGAGTGGATGCTAATGCTTTCGTTGAAGGATTTTTTGGACTATGGTTACTGTAATTTAAATGCCATCCTTCCTTTATGATATTCCAGTGAGAAGTGAGAAGGAGAGTTCAGAGCTTTATCCTGTTTGATACAATCAATGTCTTCCGCTAGTTATCTGTTGAACTAAACTAATAAGCCAAACCAACCCTTATCTCACGTGTTAGTTATATCCTCTGTTAATTCCATGCATACGAGATCTCGTTTGAGTGTCTCCATCCAACTCTTTTTAGGTCTTTCTTTACTCCTCCTATGCGGTATAACCTTCATACCTTTACACCTTCTAACAGGTGCCTCTACAGGTTGCTTCATAATATCATCATACCATTTCAAAAGGTTTTTCCTCATCTTGTCCCCAATCATTGCCACCCCTACTTTTAGATGAATTAAATCATTTTTAATCCTATCCTTCCTGGTAGTTTTACACATCCATTTTAACATTCTCATCTCAGCACTGACATCTTTTGAACATATTTGTATTTCATTGCCCAAGACTCCAAACCATATTGTAAAGCTGGTCTATGGCTATCTTATAACATTCTTTCAACTTAATCAATATTTTCTGGCTGCACAATACTCTTGATGCACTTCTTCAATTTGTCCATCTTGCCTTGAATCTATGACCAACGTCAGCACTAACTTTTCCATCCCTTTGGACTATAGACCCAAGGTATCTAAAGTTTTTCGTTTCTTATATTCTATCCATATCCAATTTGACTTGTACCTCACTTCTTGACCTATTCTAATTAAACTGGTGTTCCCTATATTCTGTCTTTGTATCTATTGAATTAATAGGAGGAAGAAATGTCTGATGAACCAAAACTTATTTTGACTTGAGTTCTATTGTTAGGTGATGATAAAAATGGTTCAAAAGATACAACGGGTATTTCTACAGTGAATAAAAAGAAATATGGAGTAAAAGTCCCCAAAATTTATTGGAACTTTACTCATAAGGAGGTGCTTACAATGGAATGGATAGATGCGATAAAACTTACGGATGAAAGTCGCCTAAGGGATGCTTGTCTGAACAGAAAGCAACTGATTGATCAGGTAGTATTTGCCAGGATTAGTTGCTATTATTTTGTCTCTAACTTCTGTGTCTTCATCCATTTCTATGTTTTGTTATTGTGTCTTGCATAAACTGATTTTCCTTCTTTATGTTGCTTTCTTTGGTGATAATCCGGCTTCTCAGGGATTGTATTCTTCTTTGAGTCAACTGCTGGAAGTGGGTTTTTTTCATGCTGACCCTCATCCGGGAAACCTTGGTGCTACTGGGGATGGAGATCTTGCTTATTTTGATTTTGGAATGATGGGACATATTCCGCGCCACTATCGTGTTGGACTTATTAGAGTGGTGAGCCAATAAAACGATTTGAGCCACAGAAACCAATTCTTATGATAGTGATGTATGCTGCTTGCCTGTTTAGGGAATTCTTTTACAAGGTCATGCTACTTTTATTTATCTCCTGTTGTCTACTGTCTTGTTGCCATCCAATCTTCCTGTATCTTAGATGCTACTGTGTAATTTTATTACATTATCTCTGTGCATGGGCTGAAAGGATCATTTTAGCTTAACTGCCCCCTTCTAAATTTCAAATGTTGGTGCTTTATAGCAAAAGAGGTTTTGTCATTGATTTTAAGGATTGCTCTTGTAGGCTTTAGAGGCTGTTAAAGCGCTAATCAAAAGGTTAAGGTAGTACGCAATTTGCTTCTTCCGCATAGTTAGTTCTTTATATACTCTACTGCATCCTGCCTGATAGAGTAATGCATAATTAAACTCATTAAGCTTCTGTCATAGGACAGAGGCAATTATCCAATAACTCCATCATGGCCACGCTGTTGATGGAATCAATAGAGATCACTTCGCTTGATGAATCTAATATGAGTCTATCTCATAGCTTTGTATCGAGCTTTACGTAGGATTCTATTTTTGATAGCTTCCAATTGTTCTGTTGCTATTCACTTCTCCACTCCCACCTCCAGCTAAGGCCCCCCACCCCATCCTGTGGTCTACTCTCCCACTGCACTAGCAATTTTTGGTTAACAACAATGAGACAAGAAAAGTAAAAGAAAATAAGAAAGGAGAGTGGGCTGCAAGATCTGTTTAGCCGAAATCTATTCTTTTTATTTTTGCAGTGATTCTGAACTAAAATTTTATCTTGTCCTAGCATGAGAATCTATGAAGCCAATAAAATATCAATATATAAAATGCGGAGGTGAATACATATGTTTTTTGTGAAGTTTTTGCTTTTGGCATTCTATTTTTGTGTTATGGATCCTGTTCTATGTGCGTGCCCATGGAGCTCCGTTTGCGGTCCATCAGGGGTGGTGTTCTCCATTTGTGTTCCTAAAGGAACTTTTCCTGTTTGCTTATCTGGCATGGATGCTTATGTCTACGAGACTTGACCATCTAATTGCCTTTAAGGTGAAGCATTTTACATTTTCTATGCAATTTAGCCTGTGAAGTTCAAATGTATCATAACTCATACCATAGAATTGATCCTAAGTTGAAAGTTGCTGGGTGCTTTAAGATCTGCATCTTGCATCATGTAGAGGGGTTACTGCTGCAGTTATGCAGTGACTACTGATTGCGTTAATGTTTTTGCACTTGTGTAACTAGGGGAGAACCCAATTGTCTCACCCATTGTACCAATAAGAAAATTAAGCCTATGGAGTAAATAGTTTACTCTTTTCTGTTCAATGGATAGTATCATACTTTCCTGCAAAGATGTAAAGACTCCTCTATATGACAGACCATCATTAAATTAGATCTTTTACATGCTCAAAATATAGATAATATATTCCTGTATAATGTGGACACCGAGGGATGATGTTGTGTAATTTCATCTTGCCCCTTCCCTTTGTCCCTTAGGGTTTTTATGTTGTTTATTTTCTTTCCTTGTTTCCTTTTGGCCTGGATTTGGGGGTTCTGGAATTGTTGCTTCTGTATGCATCAAATCTTGTTTACAATTTCTTGGGCCTATGTTGTAGAGAATTTTTGGTTCTATTCAATTTCAGTTTTTCCTTTTCTACTTTTCTCTTACTAATATGAGCGTGGTACATCTCTGATTTGTCATCTAAACTTCTGCTTATCAAACCACCAGCAAAGCTTCTCCCCACCCCCCGATGCTGGGCACTCACATACTAACTTGTATCTTCAACATATTTTTGTTCTTTATTTTTCTATATTTCCGATTATTCATGAAAGACTTTAATAATTGTTGCTGGTGCATATGCGTGGAATCTTATATTTGTTAATACTTTTTGTTCCTTTCAGCTTGTGCACTTTGTTAATCGTGATTCCCTGGGATTGGCAAATGCCTTTATTTCTCTGGGCTTCATTCCTGAAGGCATTGATTTACAGTCAGTTTCAGATGCCTTGCGAGCATCCTTTGGTGATGGCACCAGACAATCCTACGACTTCCAGGTTATTACACAGCTTGCCTTGAGGAACCTTTCTGTTGCCTGTGCTTTTTAGGCTTTCGTTCTTTTCCTAGTCCTTTTAACTTCTGCTCTTCATATTTTTTTTAATGTACATATATAAAGACAGACTATAAGAATATTAACCAGAATACATGACAATTTTTTGGCAGTCGGGGGGCTGTTATTTGTTGATGAGAAACATAATTCATTCAAGGTAAAAGAATAAAAGATTTTCTGATGAAAGAAATGGATCCTCTCAGTATATATTTCTTCTGCCATTATTTTTATGTTTTAGATATCTATCCATGTTATACTAGAATACTGGCTGTTTAACCAGAAGAAAGATTCGTTCAGGATAAAGATAATGAATTGTTCTATATCTCTTCATTTCCATTCTTCTGTACTTCTCTTCCAGTATGAAGTTTGATTTAATAATATGCATCAGACATTAATATCAGTAGCTTATGTTTTGAGTCCACTAGAAAAATATTAAGTTGTCTGTTGCTTCAATATCAGAGCATAATGAATCAGCTATATGATGTGATGTATGAGTTCAATTTCTCTCTTCCTCCGGATTACGCACTGGTGATGAGAGCCCTTGGATCACTTGAAGGAACAGCAAAGCTGTTGGATCCTAGTTTCAAAGTTGTTGAGAGTGCATATCCTTTTGTGATTGGGAGGCTCTTGGCAGACGCAGATCCTGATATGAGGCAAATTCTGAGAGAACTTCTGATACGTAATGATGGCTCTATACGATGGAATCGACTGGAACGACTGGTAGGTCATTTTCTGTATTGTTTCTTTATGATGTTACTTGCAGGTCATTTCCATGCTTCAACAATACGTGGGGTCATAAGAAAAGAAATACTGCTTGTGCTCCACTTGGTTTTATCATTTGCATGCTTCATAAGTGTGGTCAGATGCTTTCCTAGACTCGGCTCTTTAAGATTTAGAACAGTGTTTGGAGACTGCATCTTAACTTGTGATTTGTTAACTAATTTCACCCACTCGGCATCAGAGGTTGCTTCTCCTTGTAGCATTATGCTTTCTACCCTTTTTTCTCAGGAAAATTTTCTTAATTTATCCGAAAGAGAAGGCAAAACTGTTAGGAAATAATGATTGAATTGATAAGAATTAGAGTTCTAACATCGGGTGATACAGGATTTTCTAATCGTCTCACTGAATTACGTGTGCTGATGTTTTCCTTTAATAATATGCGTACTTCTGGTTTCTGTCATGGTTGCTTAAACGGCTTTCATGATCAGTTGATGAATTATAAAGCGTGGTTCGGTTCTTGTGTTATTTTAATTTTTTCAGAAAGGGTATCATAGGTGGGGTTTTAACAGATATTTTTCACGTGGCTCATCATAAAATCAGAATAGTTATATTTACATTTACAAATACACCAGTTAACTTCCAGGTAGACATTATCTTCGACCTTTCCTATGTTAGTCATCGAATTTTACGAAGCATCTTCAAGATAAGTTCTATTTGTGAGTGCATTATTTTGATTAATGAAATTGTTACGGTAAAAGTTCAGAAATGTCATACGAGAACAAAATTGTTGAGAGGATGGATTCTGGAACTGAGCACATGTTACTATAGGAGAATAGATTATGCAGAATCATGTACAGTAGGTTGTATTTGTATGCTGCAACATCACAAGGTCATAATTAATCGGTGCCCTCTAAATTGCCTACTAAACTAATTTGTCTCAAAATAAATCTTTCTCTAAATTGCATACCTCGAGGGTTTACTAGGGAAACAGGGAAAGGAAACAAGAAAATAATTTGTCTTGCAAGAGATAATAATTTGTGGCAATATGAGATAGATTTGGAAGCTTATTGCTTTTATTTAGATAAGTTGTTTAGCTATGAAAAAGGTTTCATATTTTCCATTGAAGTTTTTGTACATTTATATACAACTCATTTACCACCTATTAAGGAATTCAAATTTGAATTCCTTAATTACAGATTTACAAATCTAGATCCATAATTACAGGAAATCCTATACAAATAATTGTCCCTAAATCATGGCTTTGATTATGCTGTACAACACTCCCCCTCAAGTTGGTGAGTAGATATCCATCATTCCCAACTTGGTTATGAGCATGTCAAAGGTTTTGTAGTCCAACCCTTTTGTAAGAACATCTGCAAGCTGCTCCTTTGTATGCACATATGGTGTACACACCTCTTTAGAGTCCAACCTTTCTTTTATGAAGTATCGGTCTATCTCTATGTGTTTGGTGCAGTCATGTTGAACTGGATGTCTAGCAATAGCCAATGCTGCCTTGTTGTCACAGTACAACTTCATTGGTTTGTCCACTTCAATTCTTAGATCTGTCAATATAGTCTTTAGCCATATTAACTCGCACATACCTTGTGCCAAAGCTCGAAATTCTGCTTCAGCACTAGATCTAGCAACCACCTTTTGTTTCTTGCTTCTCCAAGTAATCAAGTTGCCTCCAATGAATGTGCAATATCCGGTAGTGGAACTTCTATCTTCTAATGATCCTGCCCAATCAGCATCTGTGTAAACCTCCACTTGCATCCTGTCATTTTTAGCATACAATATTCCCTTTCCAGGACTTGACTTCAAGTATCTTAATATTCTATAGACGGACTCCATGTGCTCCTTTCTCAGCGCATGCATAAACTGACTTACAAGGCTTACAGCAAAGGCAATGTCGGGTCTGGTTAGTGATAAGTAGATTAACTTCCCAACAAGTCGTTGATATCTTCCTTTAAACTCCAAATCAGCTCCACCACTTGATATGAGTTTGGTTTTTGCATCAATTGGTGTTGCTGCAGGTCGGCTGCCTAGCATTCCACTCTCGTTTAGCAATTCAAGTACATACTTTCTTTGAGATATAAAGATTCCCTTTTTTGATCTTGTCACTTCAATGCCCAAAAAGTATTTGAGATCGCCTAGGTCTTTTACTTCAAATTCCCGAGCCATTTTCTGCTTTAGCCTCTCCATCTCTATATCATCATCACCTGTCACAATTATATCATTGACATACACAATTAATATAGAGATCTTTCCCGCTGAAGAGTGTTTAATAAACAAGGTGTGATCTCCACGACTTTGTTTATACCCATTCTTCACCATGAAACTGGTAAATCTTCCAAACCAAGCTCTAGAAGATTGTTTAAGGCCATACAATGCCTTTTTTAATCTACACACTGTGTTATTATCACCTTATTTAATCTTGGAGGAATATCCATATACACTTCTTCTTGGAGATCTCCATTTAGAAATGCATTTTTCACATCATATTGTAGGAGTTTCCAATCACAATTTGCAGCTAAAGATAACAATATTCTCACTGTGTTCATCTTCGCCACAGGTGCAAAAGTTTCTGTATAGTCAATCCCATAGCTTTGAGTGTATCCTTTTGCCACTAATCTGGCTATATACCTCTCTATGGTTCCATCGGACTTGTATTTTATAGTAAATACCCAGCGGCAACCCAGTTTGATTCCTTTTTAAGGCTCGCAACTCATCAAGGACTGCTTTTCTCCAATGCAGATTTTTTAGTGCTTCATAAACATCTTTAGGAATCTCTGTTTGTGACAATTGGGCAGTGAACAATTTAAAAGGACCACTTAACCTGTGACATGACACAAAATTGGAGATTGGGTGCCTTGTACAGGATCTTACCCTTTTTCTTAGTACAATTGGTAAGTCATCATTCTTATCAACTACGTCTACTTCTGAATGAGAGCCAACAGTTGATCTTACTTCAAGGATTTCAGAATGAGCTTGCTGCTGGTCAGAGATGGGTTTTTCTTCACTTCGGATCTTTTTTCTTCTTTCATACACCTTCACAGCTTGCACATCTCTATTGCTCTTCAACAAATCAAATGGTAAACTAGCCTCATGTTCCCCATTTTGCTGCTGCTGTGACTGAGCACAAATCTGACTCTCACGTTCACCATTTTGGTGTTGTTGTGGCTGAGCACCAATCTGATTGTTTTCAATACCATTAGGTGATGTTTCAGCATCAGTAGGACTTGTTAAAGGTGCTGGTTGTGGCTGAGACAATATTTGTGATGTAGGATTGAAATTATGCATGGGAACAAGCATCCAATTCAGATCTGGTGCTTTATTTTCCTCTCCCAGCGGATCAGAATTGACGAAATAGGAAAGGTGCTCATGAAAGGATACATCTTTACTCACATAGAACTTTCTAGTTGGAGGGTGATAACATTTATAACCTGGCTGATTACTAGAATAACCAAGGAAAACACACTTGAGGGCTCTAGGCTCTAATTTGTTGTTCCCTTTGTTATAAACATAAGCAACACAACCAAAGGTTTTGAAAGAGAGTTGATTTGGAACCTTATAGTGTCCAGTTGTGTCAAGGAGAGGTTGAAGAGGAGTTTTGAACCCTAGAACTCTAGTTGGGGTGGGATTTATGAGGTAAACGGCTGTCAAAACTGCATCCCCCCAAAAATGTTTAGGCACTTGACGAGTAAACATGATACTTCTTGTGACTTCTAAGAGGTGACGGTTCTTTCTTTCAGCTAGGCCGTTTTGAGTAGGGGTTTCAACACATGACATAGTGTGGGTAATACCTTTATCCATAAGAAACTGTTGGAGGTAACTATTGATGTATTCTCTACCATGATCACTATGTAGTCTCTTTATTTGACAATTATATTGTGTAGCAATCATGGAGTGAAATCTAACAAATAGTTGACCTACTTCAGTATGTTTCATAAGGTATAACCAAGTTAATCTGGTGGCTTCATCTATGAAGGTGACATACCAACGATAGCCAAATAAGGTGCTAACTTGAGTAGGACCCCACACATCTGAATGGATATTGGCAAAATGAATAGATGTTTTATTGATATTAATTGGATAAGAGACGCAATGGTTCTTAGCCATCTCACATACATCACATTTAAGGGTAGAGACATCACAATTACGAAGCAACAACGGAAACAATTTTTGGAGAATACTAAATGACGGGTGACTCAATCTTTGATGCCACAACCAAACCTCTTGGGGAATTTCTTTATTGCTGCAAGTTCCAATAGTATTAGTAGCTAGAGCTGCTCCTTCTTTGAGAATATACAACCCATCTATTTCCTTAGCTAGCCCAGTCTTCCGCCCTGAGATTTGATCCTGAAGATAACACTCAAAAGCAGAAAAATTAGCATGCCATCCCAAGTCTCGACACAACTTATTTACTGAAATTAAATTCACTGCTAACTGAGGGACATGCAATACATTAAATAATGTAATATGAGGAGAGACAATAATGGTTCATTTCCTAGCCACAGATGAGAAAGTGCCATTTGCTACTTCAACTTTTTGCTTTCCGGAACATGGTATATATGTGACAAATAACTTTGAGTTACCAGTCATGTGTTCGGATGCTCCTGAATCGATAATCCATGGCAGTTGTTTATTTTTCAGAAAAACATTTAGGGCAACAACATAATTACCAGATCCTAAAGAGGATTCAGCTAGTAGAAGTTGTTTTAATTCAGCTAGCATTTCCGGGGTAATACTTGTACTTGGCCTTGTTGTTTCTTCACTAATTTCTGCTATATTGGCCTTTCCTCCTCCCTTTCTTCCTTTCCTTTTTGGTTTGCCATGGAGTTCCTAGCATGTGGCAGTTGTGTGGCGTGATTTCTTGCAAAAATCACACCATAGTTCATCCCTTGGATCCTTCCCTTTCTTCTTTTCATCTCCAACCTTCAGGTTTTGTGTGACCAACATTGCTGAATCTTGAGATATCTCCTTTACCATCACTTGCTTCCTACTCTCCTCATTTTTAACCAGTGATAATGCTTCATTTAGGGATGGGAATGGACTCTTACCAATGATCAGTGAGCAGATAGCATCATATTCTGACCGTAGTCCTGCAAGGAATTTATAGGTCCTTCCATTTTCCAGAAGTTTAGTCAACTTCACAGATAATTCAACTGTGTCTAGTTCTAGACTTTGGTAATGGTCAAGTTTTAGCCACAATTTCTTCAATCTGTTGAAGTATTCAGTCGCATCTGAATCCCCTTGTCTTGCATCTCTAATCTGATTTTCCAGCTCAAACATCAATCCATCATTTCCTCCCTTTGAATAAGCCTGATTCACTGCATCTCATATGTCCTTTGCACTCTTTAGAAACAAGTAAGTGTCTCCTATGCTTGGCTGCATCGAACTAATCAACCAAGACATCACATAGGAATTCTCCTCTTCCCATTTCTCAATGGCAGCATCATCCTTCTCAGGTTTCTTTTTGGTGCCTTCTAGATAACCAATTTTTCCTCTCCCCCTCATGAATAATTTGACAGATTGAGCCCATTTGATGTAGTTATGGGAGTTCAATCTCTCAATATTCATGGAGAAATTGGAACTATCAGCACTAGACTACATATGACTTGCAGAAGACACCTTGCTATCTCCTTCCATGAGTTCAGAGGCTGTTATGGGTTAGAAGATGTGGCTTAGGGTTTCTGTTTGTGGAAGTATTTGGCTGTAGAGAGAGTTTTGAAGTGTTTCAAGGTAATGGCTAGCTAGGGAAAGGCGCTGGCTCGTATTTTCCATTGAAGTTTCTGTACATTTATATACAACTTGTTTACCACCTATTAAGGAATTCAAATTTGAATTCCTTAATTACAGATTTACAAATCTAGATCCATAATTATAGGAAATCCTATACAAATAATTGTCCCTAAATCATGGCTTTGATTATGCTGTACAACAAGATACTATAACAAGGACCACTTACTGGATCCACTAGCAACTTATCCTTTTATAGAGCATACTGCTGGGTTGTTTGGGTTAGTTATGAAACAGGATTTTCTGACTAGCTCCTAGGAAGCGGGAAAACGTAATGGGTTGCAGGCATAGAACAACCAAAGCAGGGCAAACGTTGCAGTTTCCTAAAGGAACTAAAAAGATCTTTAGCAAAGAGATGTGCTATCATTTCATAATATAAAGGAATCCACCAACAACTTTATGGAAGCTAAGACCAACTTCCGGCAACAGTACATAAGGTTTTTATCTTATTCTGCTTAAAGCAGTTTTAGTTAGTTCTTAATTTGTGTATCCACATTTTCCTTCGATCTTTGTTGAGAATATAAAACAAATGATGGAAGCTTAGTATGTTGTCATTTATGTCCTTTTCATGTGTGCAGTGTGATGTATCAGGTTAAGAAGTAAAATAACGTGAGGTAACCTAAGGGTCAATGACAAGTCAAATTTGAGGAGTACATGCTACTTGATATAATACTACAAGAAAATAACTGGCAATGCACCATTTTCTTTTCTGTTCCTTGTTTTCTCGTCTTTCTTCCTGCAAAGTTTTATGTAGTCCTGCCAAATTCTTCATTCCCAAGTTCCTGCTTTTACACTATCTATCCTCTTCTTAACTATGGACTCTGTTTCTTTATTTCAGATAGCAGCAATATCACAATACGCAATGGAGACTGATGCTGAGATTTCACCTCAAGAAAAATATTCAAATCCTTATGGATGGAACTCGTTCAACATGCTTGCTGTGGTTTCTGCTACTGAAGATCTTTTCCAATTCATTTTGTCAGACAAAGGTTCAATGGTGCGTGCATTCATTGTTAGGGATATAATCAGAGCAGCAGATGATTTTCTTGAAGATGATCAAGTTCTTACTCTTTTGGCTGACAAGTTTCAACTGAATGGGACATTGGAATCTGAGGTTTGTCTCAATCATGATGTCATTTACTTGTGTGTTAACTAAGAAAACTTTGCTGTAGAAGCGGTATATATACATCACGCAGGGTTCTACCCCAGTTGTTGGAAGTTGTATGTCTGCAATTTAAGGTTCGGTTGAGTAACAGTTTGAGAATCAACTCCTCGCTGACCTTCCAAATGTAGAGGTGGTTCGGTTTCTCATTCGTATTCCTAGTTTGTTTCTTAGATTCAGTCTGGCTGGCTTGTTAGTAAATTGGGTTTTAGAACATTAACTGATCTTCTTGATAGTTCAGTACCGGTTTAGTGGTTCTTTTATTATCATCTTAATTGATTATAATCTCTACTTTTTAGCTTCATAATGACCATGGTGGTTGTTACTGCCGTCAATTAATCTCTTTTGTATTGACATGACAGGGAAATGCAACGCCAATGAGGGTGATCAATGGATTCGAATCTTTGTGGAATGCTGTGAGATTAGACCCAGAAGCTTGGACAGCTATGCTAATTCGCTTGTCACTAAAACCGGAATTTCAAAGTTTTGCCTTTGAGATCGTTTCAGCCTTGATAACACATTCTAGCAATAGAATTCCAGATACCTTTTGGTTTTGTACATCTAGACTCATTCATAGATTGGTGAAGAAAGACTCGATTCCAAACTAATAATATATGTCATGGCTTGCCCCTCCTTTGTCTGACAAGACTCATCATCTCTTCACTACTACTGAATTTAGACCCTCAGTGTGAAAAATTTGTGGATGCAGACGCAAATAATTCTTACTTTGGCCTCCAGGAGGGGGAATGAATAGTATAAGTGTTGGCTTGTGAATGGCCGTTTCTTTGATTGACCTCGTGCATATATTGCAACTTATAACTATACTACAGAGTTTGTAGTTTTGGATGTGGATCCAACTATTAGAAAACTGGACGACATACATAAACGAGACACTTTCGACTTAAAACATAAGTGGGTCTTACGAGTCTAATCGACTGAGAAATTTGGGCATGTGATGAATGAGAAAAGTCGAGTTATTCAACTTGGTGTAGTAGAGCAAAGTTGGTTAAAACATTTGGTCCCACATAGAAAGTCTATAACCCATCTAGTCACTTTATATAGAGTTGGTGAAAATAAGGGTGCAACATGCGGCTCGTGGAATGACTATCTAGCATGGACTTGATCAAAATCCACCACACGTGTGCTCTTGCCAGTCTGGAGCGAGGCGAGGCATGGGTGTGCGTTTGGATCATGTTTTGACTGAGCTCTTTTTCTTTTTTGTTTGATTTATGCAAATTGCTAATAAATCCTTTAGTTGAATTTCAAATGCCATTATTCAATCGTTTTTCGCACTCGGATGTTTCTTTTTCCTCCTTTATGAGAGACCATATTAGGCCAGATTTTTTGTGGAGTCTTCACCTATAAATACATAATGTTCCAGCATTGCAAAATACACCTACAAGCTTATTTTCTTGCTACATAACACTACATACAAAGAAAGTTTTATATATTCAGTTCGCCAGCTCTCATGGAAAGACTATCTGTCACACTCTAAAATTTAACACGGTAATTCTGGGACGAGACTGTCGCGCGTGTAGAAAGACAAGTTCTCCTAAACTCGCAAGGCACAATATTATAATACAATTAGTGTAAAATTACTAAAACGTCAAATGTTTAATATCTCCAACAAAGGCTTTAAATACTCAAATGTTGCCTTAAATCTCATGTACCATAACGTGAGGTAATACTCCTCAATTATTACAAACAAACTCGAATTAAAATTCAAATCCAACACTAAGAAACATTCGAATGGAAAATTCTTTTTGCACTAGATCATCGCAAGGAATTGACACTACCCACCCTAGACTTGAATTCCTACTCTTTTTTCTCTGCAAAGAAAGCAGGCGGAAACAAAAAGGTGAGTGAACAAAAGCTCAGCAGGGGGTCTTCCCCAGAGAAATGACAAGAGTAAACGAGTCAAATAGATAATGAGAATGAGCGGTAGCGGAAGAATAATGAACGATTAATAACTTGCAATAGATTCTTTAAACTGTAACAGTGGTCGCACAATAATTAACATCCAGTATAGTATGATAGGTATAATCCCCCCTATCAGGTTCAGTATGATATGTATTATCTCGTCTATCAGGTTCAGTATGATAGGTATTATCCCCCTATCAGATTCAGTATAATAGGTATAACCTATCGAGCAATAACAATTAATGTACAGTTTAAAGAGGGAAAGAGACAGTCATCAATATACAAGTAAGAATACTTTTGACATTACTTTTTGGCTGAACATAACAAGTATGCAATCTTGCATTTCAAGAGGACGAGGCTCGAGTCATATCGAAAATATAATATCGTAAGATGGAATGATAGTAAATAGTAAATTAAATCACTAATCGGATAATGTTAATTTATCAAGTAGTTGAACGATTCTTAAATATAGTATTTGAGCAAATGGTCATAAAAATCACTTCGGGTGCAAGCATTATGTAGATTTTTGCAAAGGGTAATAAGATCAAACTTAACTTTTGGAAGGTAAATTATTCTCTAAGCGATAAAATTCTTATTTTCAAAAAGAGTTAAAAGGTGCCTTGGTTTTAAAGCTTTTTAATTTATTTTTGACTGGTTAGAAACATAATACAAAATACTGAAAAGAATACATATACATATGTAAATGCATTTAGGGTAGATTAAGTTAAAAGGATATTTAAAATATAAATATATACATTTGAAGTGAAAGTGACTCTAAAACCATGTAAGGCACCGAATAGATTTTATGACGACGTAGTAGTTCAACAGAATGCTTGAATCAAATATCGTTAAACTATCTTTAAAAATATTGGAAAACTGATATGTGATATCAATATAATTTCCTTTCGAATATCATTACATGGAAACAGTAGTCTTAGCTTTGGCAATAACACATAGGTTGTTAACAAAGCATAAGAGTATGATACAAACTATTATTATATTATATCATTTCTTCCATCCAAATAATTATTGTAGTATAATAATTAAGTAAAAAATGGCCAAGGACACTAAACGCAAAATCATTCTCCAAGCCAATGATATATGTGTTCTGGATCGAATGATCTAACGTAACAAAAGGATCAGTACTCTGATGCATTTATTTGCTACGATAACAACAAGCTGAGAAGCGATAACGTTACATGGAATAAATATGTAGGATGGAACTGAATTATAGTTCCATACGGAAGAAGTGATAATAAGATTAATGGAGCTGATACAAGTGATAATCATTTTTCCAGATAATAAAGGATTAGTATGATATATTGAAAGAAACCCACTTACCTCAATTTCAAGTCTGATAAAAATTCCAATATCTTTATCCTATAAAATTTGTATCATGATAAAATGTTTCTATTAAAAACCTCAATCATCTCAGTTTATTTCCAATGATCAAAACTGTCTCTTATTCTTAATACTAAAGGAATGGTATAACTTATAAACAACTGAGTACACTATGAGATCTAAGGCTTACCGTGACGAAACCGTGCTGCAAGCTGTTTTCGCATGAGACCAAAGTTTTCTGCTACTATAATTTTTTTATGAAGAGAAACGTTCGAGAGTTGCCCAAGGTAGAAAATTCCAATCGCTTTAAATGCTTACAGATTGGGCGCTATTGGCTATTTTATAATCAATTGCTCTGACGATCCATATGCATTTGGTTTTGCTTTGCAGGCAAAACGTGGTAATCAACATGGGTTGCATTGGGGTTGGATATGGCTAATATTAGTTTGTTTAGCATCTTTCTGCCACAAAGCTTAACTTCCACCAAAAGCTAACATTATAGTATGGCCTAAGTTGGGAAGTGAACCATATAATATTGAGGCATGGGTAGAAGTAATCATGAGCTATAGTGGAATAGAATTGCTTGCTCAAGTTTTCTTTTTCTTTGGCTGGAGATGAAGTGCTAGATGGGTGAACTTCATTTCTCTTTCTCGTAATGCCATTCCTCATTGTCATAATCTCTGCATATATTCATCCTATTCATTTCCTAAGAGCCGCCAGACAGTAGCTTGGAAATATGACTCATCTTATTTCCTTTTGCTTTCCCGTTGTGATTAAGATTAAACAAAAGCAGGAGGGGGCTAAAGCGTAATATGACATGCTTAATATATTGTATGAGGTGGACTTCCGAATTTAAAAGATGCTACATGAATAAAATGAGAACCAGTAAAAATAACGCTGAAAGTCTGGTTTAATTTCTCATTGACAGTTCAGACACATTTTACTAAAATAATCATAATTTCTTTTACAAAACTCTAATTGATGCGCCGTTTGAAGCACTAGGATCTAGACTCGTAGAGTTTTCCAATTATATATAGACATCACCTAACTCTTTCTCAATCGCTATAGTTTTTAATTCGAAATTTGGCCCAAAAACTTATTCGTAGGTTACAAACTTCTTTAAATAAATTTCCGGAGTGCACTTATATGCTTGGATTGCATATCGAGATGTTCCTATATCACTTTTAATACATTCCAAATTATATATGATCTCAATTGTTTGAAATTCAATATAACCATTATTGTTAATTGGCCATTATTTAACAATTCTTAATTTGTTTTAGACTCGTATTTAGTAGGATATTACACTATCTATTGTGGACTTGGTCTAAATCCATCACACACGAGCGCGTCCTGGCCCGGTGAGAGGCGGGGCAAGGGTATGGATTTGCATCATGTTTTGACTAAGTTTTTGTCTTGTTTAAGCAAAATACTGAGAGTTGAATTTTGAATGCCATTATTCAAACGTTTTTGTAGTTGTACATTTCTTTTTCCTCATTTATGAGGGACTTTATGGAGGCCGTATTTTTTGTAGAGTCTTCACCTATAAATACGTAATGTTCGAGCATTGAAAAATACAGTTACAAGCTTATTTTCTTGCTGCATGACATTACATACAAAGAGAATTTTATATATTCAATTTGCCAGTTTTTATGCATTAGAGTGCTACTATCACGAAATGATAGATCATTGTATATTGGGAAGTTTGTGCAAGAAGAAGACGTTACGGAGCATTAAAACCTTAAGAAAATTTTGTTATCGAGCCTCGATTCCAACCTTGGTTTGCAAATATGCGAACATCATGTTCTGCCTATTTGGTACTACTTGGTGACACAACATTTATATCCAATATAAACTCTTCTCCTTAGTGGGACTTCCACTCTTTTGTAGTTCCACTATGAGAGATACAAGTATCCAATACTCAAGTAGAATTACAAATCAAAAGGTTAGGATTTATCAAACCAGTCCCTAAACCTGAAGCATCACCATGCTTCTTCTGCACGACCCATGTAAGACACTTTTTGCACATTCCTTTACATAAATAATTAGATAATTAAACTTAATTATCTTAGGTATAATTTCGACATAGACATAAAAGTTTAGTCAAACTATGAATTTGACCACAATGAAACTTCTAACAATGCAAGAGAAATAAATGCAATTGAAATAAAACACCATGGTCTATCAACGACCATGGTAGGGCCGTCCACCCCCTCTTACGCGTCCTTAGGGAAGCGTGCAAGGGGTGGGGCATCCCACCCAATATTTTTTTGTTTTATTATTATTTTTGTTTGTTATCCTTTATTGCACTCTAAGTAAAACTCTTCTAGTTTTCTAAACAAACTAGATTTTACTTTTTCCATAAATTCAATATGTCTAATTAAATATCTCAAATATCTTGTAATTTCGCGATAAAACGAAAACTACTCATCTAACTTTAATTATATTGAATCAAACATACAAAAATATGTAATTGTTTATCAATATAGCTAAAACTTTGTTTGCTTAAGAATTTTGTTTATTTCTTAACATAAACATACACAATTCCATATGTTAAACTAAAATTCTAGCAAACATGAAATCTTAAAAACTTCCACCAAAAGTTCTTAAACTTCATAATCTACACATGTATAGATTGCAATATTCATTCTACAATGTAGTGTGGCTCTGATACCACTGAAGGTGCATGCTATGGTGTTTTAAAAAAAATTAAACGACATAAATGCATTGAAAACTTAATAGCATGCCAATGTAGGATCAAACCACAAGTTCTAAGATCAATTATTGCAAGAATTCTAAGATCATGTGTAAGAAAAATTCACAAAGAATAAATTCCAGCAAGAGATAGTTTTGTTACCTTGACTCGTTATCGTAGAAAACTTAACGAAAAATACAAAAGTTGATAATCTTTTTGCTCCTTGAAGATTTACGCGCCTAGGACTTGAAGAACTTTTGATCTTCTCCTCTATGACCTTCTTCCTTCTCTTAGATGATGAAGAATTGTATGATTCTTCCTTCTGGTATTTTTCTAGCCTAACTCGTGTGAAATAACTAGAGAGAGAGCTTTTCTTTCTTCCTTTTTCCTCGTGTGAGAGGTACAATTGTGAAGGTGGAAGATGAGCTCTATTTATAGATATGGAATAGCCTTAGTAGTTAATCCTAGATGAAATACGATTTAGATTCTAAGCCTAGACTAGCCCAATAGCATAATTAATTAAACTACTAACTTTTTCAATCTCTCTTGGATTACACGTGTGGACCATGGCCTAGGTGGGCTAGGCGCCAACTTGGCCCAAGTAGCTTAGTCCATGTATTATTTTGCTAAATTAATTAATTGCTAGTTTTCAAATTGTGCTCAACTTATCCAAATAGGAAATTCTCCCAAATAGGATACTTAGTTGCAATTGGATACTTAATTTAGCAACTCTAAATACACAATAAGCAACTAGAAAACTTTAATAAACATCTAAAAGGAAATAGGCTACAAGAGGGACCAAAAGACATAAACAACTTGACAATTGAAAAGACCAAAATGCCCCTACTAATCCTATAGCACATTTAGGCTTTGCAACCCGACTTATTCTACTAAAAAGTCATGGTTGTACTCCAAGATGTTTACTGTTGTATGCAAAAGCTCATCACACTAGAAATGACCTTTGTCTTCGACCTACTAACCAGAATGACCAAAATACCTTTTCATGTGACACTCACAAACAAGAAAGTTTTTTCATGTACTATCTCTTTCTTGATTGCATCTTCTCCTTGAGACATATAAATCCTTTAAGTAACCATCCCTTGGATATAGAACACTTGATCTAGGGAGCAACCCTCAAGCCAAATATCCGACATTCTCCTAGAGTACATCACTGAGCTCAGATTAGGATGATCTATAGGATAATCACAAGGAAGCGATTATTCTGTCATGCGACAACATGGATTCTCTATTGCATACCCACGTCCCAACTAGTCAAACCATATGCCCAACACACATAGTTGTTGACCCAGAACTAAGGTCTCACCCATAGTGCATCAAAGCACATGAACTTGATTTCCTCAGTTCATCCGCGCTCAAGATTAAGAGTATTGATCACTTAGTAATATAAGGTATATATTGATCTCTATCTTTGATAGTACCTCTTGGGGAGATCATACCTAAGTGGTCCGTTCAATGTATGACACATACACTTGTGAGACTTAGTCCGGAAACCTACCAATGACCAAGGTAGGTCACCTTTCACAAGAGACTAACTCACTATAACCTAGACCTTGATGAAGCGCCCAACTCCACCAATCGGTTATGAACTAATTCTAGAACCAAGTGCCTATGACTTAGACCTTCTGTGCTCGGACACCATGCACTTAAGTCATACACTATGGATCAAGGGCCTCCATACTAGTAATTACACATAAATGAGATAGATAATATAAATGAATGCTTTCATTAATACTAACAATCACAAACATGTATCAATTGTAATTGAAATATCACGTACTAGTGAGCTTTTGGGCATAATAATCCCAATAGCTTGTTCCCAATGGAAAATAATTATATAAGGCAATCCTCAAATAAAGTTGATATTGAATCATATATATTTCTAGAACGAATTCAAGGGGATATATATGGATCTAGCAAAATCTTTTATTAATTGTTTGTAACAATTGTTAGACCATTACTTATAAGGTTGCCTAATTTTGCTTGGGGACATATTTATCTTATGTAGCAATATTTAGACCAATTGCTTATCATAAATACTCCTCATTGATCAACAACCAAAATATCTCATCTCAAAAAATATGAGTATGCAATATATTTCACAATGCTCCACCACAGTGCATAAAGATGAGTTTACAAAGAAGATTAAGAACTTATATTTGAATCTCCGTCAATTATTGAATATTTTAAACCATTGACTGGAGATATTTTGATAGCATGTATTGTTAATTGGTGAAATAATGTTCCCAGCATCACGGGGAGGAAAATAAAAGCTGGACAAATAAGAATTTTTATGGAGAGAATCATTATATTGATCCTCGTGTAAATCAATGTGAACTGAATATTCAGAAAATTATTATTTTAAAAGAAATTGCAAAGATGCATTCACATTTAGAAAAAAGTGACTGAGTCACAATATCAGCTTTAAATGCTCTTATTTGAATTTTAATGTTATTGAAATAAGTCTATTACATGCTTGAAGCGTGGTAGAACTATTGGTTCCAAAGAAAAAAAAAAAGAGCAAAATAAAGCAAGTTGTCATTTTGAAAGTGTTCGATATCCTGAAGATATCATGATACAAAAACAAGTAGAAAATATAACTGAGAAAAAAAATTACTCCAAGAGAGTATTAGGTACCTGAATATGATTTGCATTTCGAAAATATCGAGAACAAAAAGATCTTACTCAATTATATACTACTGAAGAAGAATAGAATCGAAAATGAGAAATTGATTATGATCAAATATTTGAATATACAGTACCTACTTATCGTATCTATAAAAGTGAGGATCTTGAATAGAAGTACGTTTAAGAGTGCCGACATAAAAATTCTTGGCCAAAACTAGAAAGACGCAATCCAGGCATAATCAAATTCACATAAAAATGTGAAATTTTTTGGACCATGGAGGTAGAGGTGGCATTTAGGCCGGACCGACACAGGTCCAGTTCAGTCCAACACACTAAAATTCAGGCCCAGCCCAGCTCGTTTGAAAATGGGTTCGACTCGGTCCAACCCACCATATATAGGTGAGCTGAGGTGGGTCATATATTTTTTGACTCAGCACATTTGTGCCTAAGCCCATTTGTGCCCAAGCCCAGCCCAGCTCAGCCTATAAGCTTAGCCCAGCCCAGCTCGAACCCAACACAGGCCCAACTCAGCCCATAAGCTCAGCCCAACCCAGCTCGAACCCAGCACAGACCCAGATTGAGCCCAGCTCAGGCACAATTCGAGCCCAAATAAAGCCCATCATGAGTCCAACTCAGGCCTAGCACAATATAAGCACAATTGGAGCCCATTTATTACACAAATTGAATATTATGCATTATGACTAATAACTTTTTTTTTAGATAAGTTAAAAAATATATAATAATAACAAATAGAAAATTTATTTTTTAAGATAATACAAAATAACTTGTTATCAAATCTTTTATATAATATTGTAAATTACAACTTGTAACTTTAATTCAAAAAATATATGTATATAAAGGGGAGAAATACAGCAATGGTCCCCATTGTTTACTCAAAAGTCATTTTAGTCCCCATTGTTTCAAAATGCTTAAAGAGGTCTCTAATGTTTGCCAACATACTCATTGTGGTTCCTACCGCTAAAATTTTAGTTAGTTTTAACTAATATAAATAATGTTTCAAGGGTAAAATTGAAAATTCACTAAAAAACATACAATCTCACACAAACACACCAAAAAAAATACACTAATATACCCTAAAACACACACACACGAACACACACAAAAACATACACAAACACACACAAGAACACACACGAACACACACCAGAACATACACGAACACACACACAGAAACACACACCCGAAAACACACACACACGAACACACAGAAAAATAAACACACATGAACACACACGAACACACACCAGAACACACACGAGCACACACGAACATACACCCACTAATATTACACACAAAACCAAAAACACATACACAAATTCCGGAGGGTGGGGGTGGGGTTTGTAGTGGGTTCACGTGGGTGTGGCTTTAGATGGGGGCGGTGATGGAGTGGTTGGTGGCTTGCGCTTGTGTGGGGGGGGGGTGGTGTCCCCGGTGGGCTTGCGTGGGTGGGGGGTGGTGTTCGCAGTGGGCTCGCATGGGTAGGGGGTGGTGTTTGTCGTGGGCTCGCGTAGTGGGGTTGGTGTTCGCGTGGTAGGGGGTGGTGTTCGCCGTGGGCTCGCGTGTTGATGGTGGTGACTGGAGGTATGGGTGGTGGTGACTGGCGGTGTGGGTGGTGGCTGGTGGTGGTGTTGACACAAAGCCCAAATCACATACACAAACTTGTGAGGGTGGGAATGGGGTTTGCTGTGGGTTCATGTAGGTGTTGGTTTAGGTGGGGGTAGTGGTGGAGTGGCTGGTAGTGGTGCTCGCGTGGGTAGGGGTGGTGTTCGCATGACTGGCGATGTTGGTTGGCTGGACGTGGTGATGACTGGTGGTGTGGGTGGTTGCTGGTGGCTGGTGGTGGTGTTGACTGGCGGCTATGAATTGGGTGGTGGTGGTGGTGGTGGTGGAGTTGGGTGGGGTGGAAGAGAAAGAAGAAGGGAAGGATAAGTTTGTAATTTTTTTATTTAATTAGGGATAGTTTAGTCATTTTATGTATTTTCTGTTAGATTTTTAATGGTAGGGACCACAATGAGCATATTTGCAAACATTGGGGACCTCTTTGAGCATTTAAAACAATGGGGACTATATTGACTTTTGAGTAAACAATGGGAACCATTATTGCATTTTTCCCTATATAAAGTCAGTATTAAAAAAAAGTGACAAAGTCTACATTTTTTTTCACTTTTTAGGAGTTTAGCTAGACTAAAAAAATATATATACATATATATATATATATATATATATATATATATATAGTATGAATACATATACATATGTATGTATGCATACATATACGTACTGACATTATGCATAATAGCTCACTATGCTGATTGCTGAGTGTTGACTAACAAAAAAACACAAAAAACAAAAAGCAACAAACATGTTGCCAGCATTTAGTCATTTAATAAAAAAAGTAGCCGTTGGCAACGGATATGTTGCCAACTGTGCCAACGGCTACTTGGCCTTTTAAAAAAAAATTGAATCCTTTAAATTTTTTTATTTACATTTTAGTCATTTAATAATTTCTATAAATACCCTAATTATTTTTCATTCTTCTCACACCAAGTCAATCTTCTTTCTCTCAATTGTTCAAAGCTTCAAGTCTGATTCAACATTCAAGTGTTCAATTTATTTTCAAGAAGAGGAGTTTCATTTTTCTTCAATTGAATTTTATTGAGGTATTCTTTTAATTATAATAGTAGTTTTATTGTAATATTTATTTTGATTATAGATCTTTATTCTCAAAGTAGCAGTCCATGTCTTGAATTGGAAAATATAAATATTGCACAATCACAATCAGTATCACAATAATTTATTGACTCTAATTCGCCTACTATTCCCAACACTAATCCTAAAGGTGGTGGAGGTACAAGTTCAGATGTTTGGAAATATTGTACTCAAGATAAGGAAAAACAAATTGCTACTTGTAATATTTGCAAAAAATTATTTTCTTTTAAATTTTTTTTTGGAACATGTACTTTAAAAAGGCATTTAGAGTGTATCCATCCCGATTTATTTAATGATGGAATTCAAACTCAATTAGATATTTTTTCATCCAGTTGTGTGACTACTTTTCATTTTTCACATGAAGTAAATAGGAGAGAATTAGCAAAATTTGTTCTTATATATGAAAAACAATGTCATTTTGGTGAAGATCCTGCTTTTGAAGCTTATGTAAAAAAAGCTTTCCAACCTACTTTTGTAAAAATTCCAAGAAATACTTTGAAAAAAGAATTTTTTTCAATTGTTAATAAAGGAAAAGAATTTTTGCAAGCAACATTTTCCTCTCTTTCAACTAAAATTTGTTTGACATGTGATTGTTGGAGTAGTAGAATTGATCTTCCTTTTATGTATATAATTGCTCATTGGATTGACCCTGATTGGAATTTACAAAAAAGAATATTTTCTTTCCGTGTCTTCCCATATCCACATAATTATACCAATATTTATACTTCTATGTTAATAGTTTTAGATGAATACAATATTTCTGATAAAATACTTTATCTCTTTTGACAATGCTACCAACAATACTTTTTTTATACGTTTCTTCAAAATTTATGTAAACCGATTTTAAGTAGAAATTTTTTTCATATTCGTTATTGTTGTCATATTTTGAATTTATGCTGGTGGGGTACGATTTTTTAGATCTAATCCATCAAAAGTTCAAGAATTTCATGATTTATGTCAACAATACAAACTAAAATCAAAGAATATCCAAGGTGACATGGAAGTTAGATGAAATTCTACATATAAAATGTTAAATGGCCTTTTTCCTTATAAAGATATTTTTCCACAAATTTATAACAATTCACTTGGACATGATCAGTCTGATAAATGAGTAGAAGTTATAAATTGGGAAAAAAGCTAAATTATTTTGTGATTTTTTAAGTGTTTTTCATGACATGACCAAATTACTTTCTAGATCATATTATCCTACTTCAAATATGGTACTTTATGCATTGTGGAAAAGATCCGATGTTTTATCAGAACATGAAGATAATTTTCTACTTCAACATATAATTTATGACATGAAATAAAAACTTTTAAAATATTTTGAAAATGTATCTATAGTTTATTGTCTTGCTGCAATTATGGATCCTATATTAAAAAAACATGTTGTTCAAAGTATTTTACAACAATATCATTCAAATATGTGAAATAATAAAATTGATGATACTCAAACTTGGAATGAAATTTGTTCAACTTTGACATTATTATTCAATATGTATGTAACGCAATATTCTAATGAGACTTCCTCTTCATCTTGGTCTTTAAGTAGTACTAGTAGTAAAAAGTCTGAAACAAAATTTCTTCAACTTTTCAAAAAAACAAAAACTGGTTCTTCATCGTCACAAATTAATGAATTAGATTTTTATTTGGCAACGATGTCTCCATCTGATGACTTTGATCTTGATTTCGATGTATTGGTCTGGTAGAAACCACAGTCTAGTCAGTATCCTGTACTTTCTATCATGACCCGTGATCTACTAACAATTCTGGTGTCTACTGTAGCATTCGAAAGTGCTTTTAGTCTTGGTCGCAGGATATTGAGTGAGTTGAGAAGTAGCTTGGCACCGGACTCATTACAAACACTAATATGCGGCAAAGATTGAGTTTGTGCAGAAAACAGGACGCAACATCTTATTGAAATTGATATTGACATTCAACAAAAAAGACAAGTTTTAACAGAAAATTCAACTAATGCTCCAGTCAAATGATCGATGTTGACAGATAAAGATGGAAGATCGAAGTTATTGAAGATTTAATTTTTTTTAGAAGAATAATATTTTTTGTGTGTGTGTATTTTATGGCTTTAACTTAATTGTAAGTTGCGATTATCAAGTTAGTGAATAAAAATTTGAGGTATTATTTAATTTTTTTTCAACTCTATGTAATTTATGTTGTAATTATTTAATTAAGTGAATAAAATTTAAAGTATTATTTAGAAATTTATTTTATTTTTATCTTTTTATTTAATAATATATATTTATTTTGAATAAGATAATTTATATATTTATTAATTTATACTCAAATAAATTTGCATTAACCCAATTTTCTTAATTCATTTTTTTTATCTTTTTAAATTTTAAAAAATTAATAAAAATATATATACAAAAAAATACAACTTATCAAAAATATTAAATAACTTAAAAAAATAATAATAACATTAAAAAAAAATCACGTCCCACTCAAAGTGGGACGTGATGTTGTCAGAATGTACGTCCCTTTGTTGTAATAACAGAGGGACGTGCACTTTTTTTTAAAAAAAAGTGGATGTCAAGTCTCCATGACAGTATGACACAGAGGTACTTTGACAAAAAGTACCTATGTTTTATAGAATTACAGGGACACGTTATATATAACGTGTCCTTTACGTTATATATCGTAAAATTTATTTTATATTATTTTATTTTTTATAATTATAATTTGTACATGTAGTTTTTCTTATAAATAAATATTGTATTTCACTTCATTTTATTACAAAACTATTTATTTTACTATCTATTGTCTCTTTATTTTACCACAAAAGAATACACAGTATTTATGGTTATCAATATTTGTAATCATTTTGCTTACTTTAAAGAACATGAGTATGTAATTTGTAACTATTGTGAACGTAAATATATATTTCGTCGCCAATTTGGAACTGGAATGCTTGTAAGACATCTTATATCTTAACACTCAAATATTTCAAACTATTTCAATCCTCAGTCATCGCCGCCATCGCCGCCACCAGCAGGCCCAGCACCCACACAAAGAGCATAATAAAATGGAGAATTTCTCCACCAACTTTCTTTAAGCATTTATGTAATGTTTTTTTTTTTATATTTATTAGTAACGTATTCGTGTCTTGTAAACTTGTGGTTTGTTAAGTAATGTTTTAATATTTTATCATTTATATTAATATTATCAATCAACTTATGTCTTGTTAATCGTTAAATTAAATTTTTCGTAAAAAAAGTTAAGCTTAAGTTTTTTTCGTTATTAATCCAACTATTAAAATTCAGAAAACAATAATTACAAAACAAAAAATAAAAAATGGGATGGCCCAACCCAGCTTAGCACAGCTCGTAGTAGCGGGCTCGTGGGCCGAATTGGGTCCTATATTTCAAGAATTGAGCTCAGTCCAGCTCAGCCCACTAAATATATGTGCCTAGCCGGGTTTATTTTTTTTAACCCACGATTCAGTCGGGCCGTGCCTGGCAGTGTCGGGTTGGCCCATTTGCCAGCTCTACATGGAGGTCAATATACCTTGTGTATGAGATTAAGGGATAGAATAATGAAGCAATCCTATATTGATTAGAAAGTTCAAGAAATTTACCATTAGTTGGCTAGCCCTTAAACTGCTTAAAATGGATAATATAAGTAGGGAATAGGCTAGTGTGCTATGTGGACACTTTGAAATTGAAATTATAAAGAGAGATATTCTCTTGTGGTGGATGCAATTAAATTTATGAGTATAAAAATTTCTAAAAGGACTTCATATGTGTTTTGTGAATGCGGTAATAATATACCCTTATGGATCACGTGATATAAAAGTCCCTAAAGGACTGAAAATGCTTGAAGCTTAAATCCTTAGAGAAATATATTTAGTTCAATTACAAAGATCTTTGTATGAAGGAAAGCATTTCTAGAAGAATACGATAAATTTGTCTTGGTAAAAATCTTCTAACGAAAGGATATATTAATATCCCAATTTCCCATGTATTTCTATTAGATAGAATGTTGTCCATCTATCATCTTATAAAGAGAAAGTAATAAAGCTCATACTTTGAGTGTCCCAATGGTTTGATCCTCGACATTAAAGAGGCCTTTTTCATCCTCAAGCATATACGAAAAATTTATGATCCTGGAGTACCATAACTCAGTGAAATTGGTGTATCTTGCTAAATTATAAGTGTCTAAACTATATTCTCTCTATTTTATTAGGAAGACATATATTACACAAGTAAAAGTGTATCGAGGTGCTAAATATGTATTTCATCATTATTTGGGAACAAATTATCATGAGGGCACTCATGATCAAATTTGATTGGGTATGAAAATGATGAGCTTTTGTTTGATTCATCAAAACCAAAATGTTTATTCTCATATGGTGGTACTTCTAAATATTTATGTTTTTCAAAGCCAACTACTGTTGTTACCTCCTCATAGCATGCTAATGTATTTGTACTTTATGAGTGAATGATACTACATAATTTTCAAGTAAAGAAGGCTACACTAAGGTGATGGAATCAATCATATCATCCCAAAGTTCTATTCCGTGCAAGTACTCCCAAAAGAAGACTAAATGGATGCTCATCAAATTCACTCAAGTTATAATCTAGAAGGTTTGTTCATGAAGAGATTGTCTACCACAACATTTGAATAATTATCTCATAAGAATAGCATGCGTGAACTCAGCAATCATTCTTGATATGCTAACATGACGGGGAGATAAATATGTATTGTACTCTTTTTTTCTTCTCTTAGGTTTTGTTCTACTGGTCTTTTTTGGGAAGGTGTTTAATGAGGCAGTATGAAACATATAATAAAAATATTATACTCTTTTTCCTTCAGTAGGATTTTTTTTTTATAAGGTTTTAATGAGGCATATTCTTAAGAGATGAATATCCAATAGGAAGTGTTATGAAATTATTATTGTAGAAGTGGATATTCATGGACTATAAAAGTTATTATTGATTATGGTCGAAAACCAAGCCTAAGAAGGCAAAAATCTTGTAGAAATTACTTGGAGAACAAGTTATATTTTCCAATAAATAAAGCTCTCTGTATTGTAAATTGATACCAAGAAAAATCAATAGAAATACTATTTCTCTTTCTCTTTCTCTCTATTATATTTCTTTGTTTATTACATCTTTTAAAATCTGTTTTACGCTTATGAAATACATGCTTTATGCTTTTCACAAATTCATAATTATTAAAGCTTGAGTTTTATAGAAACCATGTTCTAAGAATATAAGGATATTTAATAGTAAAATATTTTCTTCCCTTGAATTCTATTGATGTAAAAAGTTTAGAAAATAAAAAAAAGAAGAAAATTAGTTGGCATACCAAGTTAAAACAATAACATGGTATTTCAAACTTTATTTTTCTTTCATGCATAAGAAAGATGTGTTTGCTAAATTGGTTGTTGGCTCTTTGGCGTGTCACTTGTATTCATTATTCCAAATAAGATATTCAAAGTAAATGATTTGGTTCAGACGCATTTTTCTTGTTGTTGCTATGCAGTAAGACTCCTAAGCAAATGAATCCTAACTTCTTTCCTTTTTTACTGTTTTTTTTTAATCTTCTCTCATTCCCTATGCAATTAATTGTTCTTATTCTTCTTGTGAGCTTCTTCACGACAAAGTTCTTTTCTCTAGTTTTAATCTGAGCTTCTTTTTTCGTCTTCAATTAGAAGCCTAAATCATAAGTTATTTATTCATCCATCCTTATTTTCAGATAGTCTTAACATATTTAGCCATCTAAAATCACAAATTATTTAATCGTGTTATCTATTCGTCAATACTAATTAGTTAAGTTTCATTTTAAAATTGATCAGCGCTATTGATGGAATACATTCATGTCAAAGATTCAAAAAAAAATTTAAGACTTAGGGATAGAAAAGAAAACCTACAATAAATATATTTACATCTCATATAATTGACTTAATACTGCTCTACTCTTCCAAATAAGAGAATTCCATTTGTAAATACAAATTCTCACAAAATTTATTTATAAATCAAATAAATTCAACACAACAAGTGCTTTCAAACAGTCTCTTAGTGTTAGAATCTTTGGACTAAGATTATATATTTTATTCTAGTACTTTGGAATTGTTGATACTTTATAATTTTGATAACAGATTGTAATTTGCTTATGAAAATTATGAAAAGCTTTTGATTATAGATGCTTTGAGAAATTATATTGAATAACTTTAAATGTTTGTGTGATTGTAACTTTACGGGCTTACAAAGAATAGGCCTTCTTAGATGCGTAGTGATTATATTCTTAAAATTCACTTTTGACAATTCTTGAGGGCATGACACTTACCACAAGGAGAATAAGCGACAAAATGAATGTCCACGAGGCAACATACACTAGGTTCATTTTACCATTAATTCTTTTGAATTTTTTTAAATGTTAAAAGATGTACTGATCACAAGATGTAAGTTAAAAAGTGGGAAAATTTTACAAATAGTCCTTATTATTATTTAATTATTTCAGTTTAGTTTTTATTATTTTATTTATCTCAATTTAGTTCTTATTATTTATAAAAAAATTTCAATTTCGTCTTTACCGTAAAAAAAGAAGTTAAATCTAACAGAAAGTTGGTCATGTGCACCACATGTGACTACGGTTTTGGGGGCAATTTTGGAATAAAATAATAATAGATCAATTTGGTCCCTATTATTTTAAAAGAGTTTCAAATAAGTCCTCAATGTTTTAAAATAGTTTCAAATAAATCTTCAATGTTTTGAAAATGTTCCCATTAAGTCCTTAATGATTCAAGTCATTTACTCATTGATATAGCATATTAATTTGCTGCTATTGTCACAAAAATCATTTTCTGTGAAGACCTTGTCATTGCTTTATTTTTTTTATTATAAGACATACTTCTTTTTTTATTTTCTTTTTTTCTTCACCTTTGTCATTATTGATCTCTTGTAGTTAGACCTTGATTGCTAAAGGTTTGTAGTTGGTAATGTATGTTGTGTCCTTATTTTACTTTTCTATTTATGTATTGTGGCGTTTTTTTGGACTTTCTTAATTTTGGTTTTGACAACAAAATCCGAATTTCGTTTCGCGAACACTATATTAGTTATCTATCACTGATTAGTCAAAAGCTAACTCGACTAGATTTTGTGGGCTACATTCATAGAGACAAGTCTATTTTCTTTGTGTTTACCACACAAATCGTGCGTGTTTAAGAGATGGGGGACTTTAAGCATTTATTAAAAATTTTATTGAATAGTAAGGACTTAATTGAAACCTTTTTAAAATATTGAGGACTTATTTGAAACTCTTTTAAAATATTGAGAACTTATTTGGAACTCTTTGAAAACAATAGGGATCAAATTGAACTATTATTATTTTATTCCAAAATTGCCCCCGAAACAGTTAGATATAACTCTTTTTTTTACGGTAGGGACGAAATTAAGATTTTTTTACAAACAATAAGAACTAAATTGAGACAAATGAAATAATAAAGACTAAATTGAGACAATTGAGTAATAATAGGAACTATTTGTGAAACTTTTCCTTAAAAAGTAGAGCAGACTTTGTGTTATAGAAAACAAACTCATAGGCCAAAGGATTTAAAAACCCATTAATTCATTGTTTTTTTTTTTATTTTTGGGTTCTGATTCAAGAGAAATTTAAATTATTTTATATTTTTTTAAATGTTATATATAAAAATTAAATTCAAATCTCTCATAAATAAAACAAAAATGATACAATTAGACCGAATGTCTAGTAGTCTGTTAACTCACTTTACTACTTTATGTGAAAAATCCGATTTTCAACTACTACCAGTTCTGGCAAAAGGGAAAAAATAAAACAAAAAAGAAAAGAAAAATATTAGTGAAATTCAGACAGCAGTGATGGGCCAATCTTAGGCTGAATGCAGATATTACAAGTGCACAGAAGTATCTCTTTTATCGTTTCAGGTTGCTGTGGTCACAAAGAGAAAACAATGAGCACCACCATGCAGCTTTCCCTCGGTACTTGCAAGCCCACAAGGCCTTCCACATCATCCATTACTACTAGATTACCACTCACTAAAACTAAATGCTTGCATCACACCACTAAACCATCACATGTCAAACAGTACTCGCTGGAACTAAATAATGAAAAGCAAACATTATTGACAAGAAGAGAAGCTGTTGGACTTGGCTTCTCTTTCACTTTTCTTGACCTGATTTTACAACCAGTATCAACTGCTGTTGCTGAAAGCATACCATGTGACTTCACAGCAACTCCTTCAGGTCTTGCTTATTGTGACAAGATTGTGGGCACTGGCTCTCAGCCTGAAAAGGGACAATTAATTAAGGTAACTCAACATTCTTTCACTCCAGTGTCGCATCACTGCAGCCGTGGGTTTAAGTAATAATTTGTATGTCAGTGAATTTGATACTCGAGTAGTTATTTCTTAATTTTACGCCACTAGTTGCAGTCTTGCTTGCGGGGCCGGGGACTGAGCCATGACATTTACATACTCCATGTAAGTTAATATAGAGGCGGAACAGAGTCAAAGTTTAAAAATAGGCCAAATTTTAAATAAGAAAATTCATAACAGAAAAAAAAAAAAAATAGGGGACAATAATTTTTTTTAACGATAGTATATTAATTTTTTTAATAACAATAATTTTTTTTTTTTAACGATAATACATAATTTTTTTAAAAAATAAAAATTTGGGGAGGGCTGAGACCTCCACCGGTCCCTCCCTAGTTCCGCCACTGATATAGAGGGAAGGCTTATCTCTGATAATCTGAATAATGCTGACAAGTGTGGCTGCTCCTGGTGAGGATTATCCAACAAAAACAAGGAAAAAATACGGTGTTCATCAGCGCTAATTCTGACCTGCCGGTCATATGAGCAAGTGGGTGGCTATGTGTTAATTGGCTTGTTTGAGATTCCAACATATCGACAGTGACCCCTTTGGATAATCGTTTGTTTTTTGCTAAGTAAATAAATGTGTGTATTTCATGAAGAAAAGATTTACAGAAGTCCATCAAAGGGAAAATACAAAAAAGACCAAGTGGTTAATCGCTTGTTATTAGTGAATAATGTTAATTCACCTACTTTAGAGGGAGTTTGGCTGACCCTATGTTTTTAGATTCACAAAGGAAATTTAGGGAATTCAGAGGATAGAATTGTAAAGGGAAGTGAAGGAAATGAAGTTACCTCTCGTTCGGATAGCAAAAATTAGAAGAAGCATTAAAAAAAAGGGAAATAAATGAAATGGCTTCTATAGTTTCTTGTTTTGATTGGAAAATGAGAAGAAATGAAAGGGTTATTTTAACCGTAAAGTTATTAAAATACACTAAAGCAATAATGACAAATGGGGTATGAGGTAGGGTTTTTTGTTATGATAAACATTCTTTTTTTTTTTGTTTTGTCAGAACACCTTATAAACTGGTCTTGAGCTCATAAGCTCAATTTTAGTGTTAGGTAAAACAGCCTATAGGTTGAGTAAGTGAAAAACAAAAACAGCTTATTGTCAAAGGTATCCCAACCCTTAATTTACTTTTTGAGCCTACAAGCTCTTTGGGTGGACAATAGTTTGATTGGCAAAATTTACTAGACTAGCATTTTTTAATTTTAAATTTGTTTTGAATTTCTAGGCTTTAGGACTTATAAACCCCGAAATGAGAGCTTCTAAGCTCTTATTTTCAAGCTAAGCCAAGCCATGGAAATCAGTGCTTTAGTGATGAAAGGGTTCAAGTGTCTCCATTGTGTGAGCATTATTTGCCAACGTATCTATCAGTTCTTGTTGTGATAAGTTTGAGCTCTTTCTCTCTCTCTAAGTGAAGGTTTTTCCTTTTTAAAAACTGTGAACAAGTTTTTTTTGTTAAATGCACTTCACACTCATATCAATTTTGTTTTAATGATGAACTGTTGTAGACTTTTCTTAGGTAAGCCATTTATTCCCTATATTATAGGAATGTTAGCACTTTGCCTTTTCAATTTTAATGTAGTTAAGTGCCATAATATTGCTAAGTTAACAAGGTTATGAACTTTGAGTTGAAGGCCTTGGGATGTTCAAGAAATAATGTGTTAATGGATCACTATGAACTAAACTAATTAATAGCAACCTAAATTTTATTTGGTCAATATCTGTTGGACTATGTGCCGCTTTCATCTAATAAGGTTATTGACTTTGAGTTGACAGCCTTCAGATTAGTTAATATCAAATTCTACTTATCTTAGAGTATTACTATGAAGTAGAAACTATTAAATTGGTTTTGTACTACATTAGCCTTTAATAATTCTAGCTTTGCTCCACAAAATAAGAAGTGAAATTAGTGCAATCAATTGGCTTGGCATGACGGAAATTGATATAAGACTACTTATTTGGAACTTTTAAGTTAAATCTGAATCAAAATAAAATTTAAAAGTTAAACCTGTCTCTATGCTTGTCTGGTTGGTATCTAAAGTCTTGCTGGATCACAGGCACATTACACAGGGAAACTGGAGAATGGAAATGTTTTCGACAGCAGCTATAATCGAGGAAAGCCTCTTACATTTCGTGTGGGTGTTGGTGAGGTAGGTGCATGTAAACTGACATCCATAATTAGAAAGATTCCTTGGCAAAATTTGAAGCATTACGAGATCTTATAACACTTCATAAATAATATGCTGATGGTAGAAACTTCTGATCACTAGATGGCCAATTTTCAAGTTCTGTTTGTGCTGGTCATAACCTTCGAACCTAGGTTACCCGGTACATGGATTGTTGTGGTGCGGAATGGGATGGGGTATGCCATTCGCAACCTAGTTTAGATTGTGAAACACTAGGACACTTCTCTAGGTCATTCCATAGAGATATCTTGGAAAGATCTTTATTGCAGTGAGGAATAGTCTTGAATAAATGAAGTGTTGGACTATTTACAAGAACATAACAGTAGTTTGAGTGTTTAACCTAAAGTTCAGCATGATGATCACTAATTCCTTTGCTTAAATAAGTTAGTTTCTATGGAATACCTCAGATTGACAAGTTAACGTTCCAAAGCACTAATATACAGCATTTCAAATCAATCATAGCACAAAGCAATCACTAGGGATTTCGGGGATTCTGGTAACTATGCTTTGTCCACTAGATTGATATCTCATCATCAATATTCTAAACAATGTGTATCGACCCTAGATCTTTTGTGAGGAAGAGATTTTAGGTATACTAATTCTGTCAGAGATTCGTGAAGGTGAGCAAGAATGATATTAGTGGGCTAAAAAATGATGCTGGGATGCCAGAAAACAAAGGCAAAGCAAAAGAATAAGACTTTGATGATCTTATCAGATTTAAAATGAATATAATTTTTTGTGTAGTGTGTTTGCGTTCAATCAAGTGTTGTGGCCATTATGTGAGAACCTTGTGAAAAACTAGCAATTTAATCCATATTCTACCTGGAACCACTTGCATCTTTTTCTAACATAAGAATAAATAAAAACATCATTATTGTTTCTTCTGGATTGTGGTATCGGAGGATTTTTTTCTTGGTTTGAATTAATCATGCATGTCAGAAGACGAATCACTTCAGAATGGAGCCTTCGACAAGATAAGGAGCCAAGGGGACTCCTTATTTGTTTGTCTTTGTGCAATAGTGTACTATCCTTTGTTATCACAGGCAAAGGGGGTTTGAAAGGGATGACTGTCAGCAAGGAAGGGCCGTCAAGTACACACTTTTTCATTGTTGGTGACACCTTATTGTTCAGTTTGACAATAGTGAAGGATGCAAGGCAATTAAACATGTTTTGGAACTCTATGCATCAGCTTCAGGGCAGAAAGTCAATCTAGGTCTGCGACTATTTTGGGAGGTTGAAGAGGGAGGTGTTCTGTGACATAAGAGATAGGGTGGTGAACAAACCATGAGGGTAGAAGGAGCAATTCTTGTCCAGGGCTGGAAGGGAAGTGTTTATTAAAGTGGTGGTGCTCTACTTAGCTGAGGGGTTGGAGTCTATGGCCTGGACTATTAGCGGGATGGTGAAACTGGTTTGAAAGGGATGACTGTCGGCAAGGAAGGGCCGTCAAGTACACACTTGTTCATTGTCTGTGACACCTTATTGTTCAGTTTGACAATAGTGAAGGATGCAAGGCAATTAAACATGTTTTGAAACTCTATGCAGCAGCTTCAGTGCAGAAAGTCAATCTAGGTCTGCAACTATTTTGGGAGGTTGAAGAGGGAGGTGTTCTGTGACATAAGAGATAGGGTGGTGAACAAACCATGAGGGTAGAAGGAGCAATTCTTGTCCAGGGATGGAAAGGAAGTGTTTATTAAAGTGATGGTGCTCTACTTAGCTGAGGGGTTGGAGTCTATGGCCTGGACTATTAGTGGGATGGTGATTTGGAGCTTAATACATTGGATTAGTTGGATGAAGCTGTGTAAGAGGAAATAAAGAGGGGGTTCATGTTTTGGAGATCTCCAGGATTTTAACTTTTGCATTATTGGCTAAGCAATATTGGAGTGTGACAACACAGGAAAATTTCTTGTTACATAATGTGTATAATGAAGGGGACCCTTGGCGCAATTGTAAAGTTCTTACTGCCTGACCTGAAGGATATAGGTTCAAGTCATGGAAACAATCTTTTGCAAAATGTAAGATAAAGTTGCAAATAGTAGACCCCAAAGTGGGTCCGACCTTTTCCTAGATCCCATGCATAGCAGGAGTTCTGTACACCAGACTGCCCTTTACATAATATGTACCAAGGCTTTCCCAGGTGCTCTTTGAGAAACAAGCTGCTTCATACTTTTCATACACTTGTAGAAGGAGAATTGAGGTGGAGAATCGTTTTGGGAGTCGGTGAGAATATGGCAGGATAGATGGCCTGTCAGATTCCAAATCTTTTCAAAGGATAAACTGTCCCTCCACCGGGTGCATCTGAGGACCACATTGCTGATGTGGCATTGGTGAATAATATGATAGTGCAAGGTGAGAATAAATGGAACGTGCAACTATTGAAAACTTTGTTTTAGCTAGATGATGAGGAGTGCATTAGAAGCATTTGTCTTGGTTCATATTGGAACAGAGATAAGCTAGTGTGGAACTACAAGAAAAGTGTGGTCTTTTAACTGTTATGGAGCTTATCACTTAACTGACTGCAATTTGTGCAATATAGATGTCCTGATGAAGTAGAGTGTAGCAACAGCTCAGTGAAATGAAGTTAAAGCATTTCTAAGGAGGGCTTGAATAAATGCCCATATTACAGGGAAAAAATTGGTGCAAAGAAGGTACAACAGATAGTTCAGTGAAGTAAAGTGCAACAGACCAATTTAGCAAAATAAAGTTAAAGCATTTCTATGGGGGGCTTGAATAAATGTCTTTACTGCAGGGAAAACTAAAGTTGAGCGTTTCTATGGAGGGTAGTGAAGTATAAACATAGCAACTGTTGCTACACTTTTCTTCCTGATGAAGTACAGTGTAGCAACAATTCAGCGAAATAAAGTAAAGCATGTCTGTTGACGGTTTGAATTAATACTCTTACTAGAGGGAGAAATATGGTGGTGAAGAAGGTACAAGTCAGTGGCTCTTGCCCCATCTGTGAGCTTTTTACAAAGACATTTTCCTTGCTCTACTTGATTGCCCTTTTGTAAAACACGTGTAGTGCATTTTGTGAACAGGAGGTTGGTTCTACTAACTTCTTAAGTCAGAGGTTGGAAGTTCATATGAGAAATAAGTATGGTGAAGTTGTGGCTGGATTTCAAAATGAGAATTTATCTCAAAGTCTCTGCAGTCCTGGCCTTAAAGTTAGCAATTCCCAAGGGCTAGAGAGATGTAGTGCCGGGGGGAGGGGGGGCGGGGGGGTGTGGTTTGTTGGGGAACAAAGACATCAAACAGAATGAGCTATCAAGCTTAGACTGTCTGAGCCCCTAAATTTGCTAAGATGAGCTGGGTTATAGTCTGAGCCCCTAAATTTGCTAAGACGATCTGGGTTTGTGACCCCACACCCCTAAGAAGACTACTCTTTTTTTTTTTGTTTTAACTTGCAAGGCTCTAAAGTCTAAACCATAATTCAACTTTGCACAACTACAACAATAAATAATGTCAGTGAAGTTCAGAGCATTTTACAACCTTTATCCATGTTGAAAGAAAAACAAAAGAGAAAACATGGAGAGTAAATACATGTACATTAAAAACATACGAGCCACCACCAACGCCTCTTGAAGAGAAACAAAGATATTGATCACATATTAAAATCTTGGTGTTCAGAAATACATTATAAGGTGGCTCTTGAAGAGAAACAAAGATATTGATCACATATTGAAATTTTGGTGTTCAGAAATACATTATAAGAGCGTCTATTTATAGGTATCATAACTTGGTGAATAAGAATAGGGAGCTAGACTAATTAGGAATATAGTCTAATAAGGAAACCTGAAACCTAGTTTAATAAGGAAACTAAATTGACTATTGCCTAAACTTGTGCAATAACATAAGGAATTATATTGAAACCCTAAATATGCTTTAACAATCCAATATATATAACTTGAAATTAAGGAAACCAGTCCTCCAATAATGCTTCAAAACAATATCATAATTCTAAAGAGTCAAATGTTGTTCAAAAGACAAATTCTAGAGCATGATAAATCTTTTCAAGGTTGTCGGTCTCTACTACCCACAAGCCATTCGTTGTAAAGTTGGATTAAAGACTTAGTACAAACATATTCGATTAGCAGTAGTTCTCCAAAAAAGCAACATGGGACCCTTAACGAAGAATTCAGAATTTGTATTACAAAATAAATTGAGTTTTTAGGAATAGTTACAATGTAAAAATGATAAATTGATATTTGTAAGGATGCTAACTTATCGATGATACTTTTATTTTTGCTCTAACTATATATGATATTCAAAACTTCAAAGGGTGAGTAACAATGCCAGATAGTCCGGAACAATAATATGCATGAAGCAAAACATGATAATGCTCAAATGTATGTTGTGGCTGCTAATAGTCCTGGCAGCACTGGTCAAAAAGTGGATTATTCTGCTCAATCACCACAAATTAGGACATTCCAACGATAATAATGCACTGAAAGCGATAATAATATGATAGCAGGTTGCACATAACCCCTGCAGGTTAGATTCAAAAGCTAGCATTGTCATACCACCCAGGGCACTACCTAAACAATATAATATCATGCAAAATTTCTTTTCATATCGACAACTTTTTTCAAAAGCCTTTTTAAATCATATGTATTAGAGTTTGGTCCCAGGTTTTATTTTTGATTTTTGACAACTTCTTTTAGAAATTCATTTCTATATGTCTCAATGTTCGAAATGTCCACATTTCGGATATAACTTCTAAGTTGATCGATTGCCAGTGTTGATCTATCAGCAGAAGTGCCAATTGATTACCCTCATGAATCATCATAACACATGCCAGAATCATAGAATACATAATCAATATAATGCAGAAAAAACAGTGCAAAAAGTCATAAAGTTTTGAAAGAGGGAAATTCCTGCTTACCTTGATAACACAACCATGAAGTCATAATCCTCAAAGTCAAACCCCTCGAACTTATCATAGAGTCTAATAGTCAAAAAGAGCTCCTATGGCCGGATTATACAGACATTGGCACGAAGAGCAACTTTCAATCTATTAAAAAGGTCATCACAGATTCTGTGCATGTAATACTGCAAATGGAGTTTCTTCTGATCTTACTAAATATCATAGGCATTTAATTCCTATACAGGATGGAGACTAGTGGTCCCACAATTCGGCATGCACATTATCATAGCAGACTTGGCATGAGTTATTAATAATATGTTCTTCCACCATTTTGCTTTAAGAAAGAGAGAGAGAGAGATTATAAGTTTCATTTGTCTTTCCTCATTAAATACCAAGAAATCATTTAAAAGGACTGACGCCATAATCAGTGGCAAGAATGACTTTGATAAGCTGTGGTGAACTTGATGTGCTATGCTCATCTTCTTCCTCAGTCTCCTCTCTATTCCTTCAATTTAATATCGATATCATCTCAATTTTGCTTTTTCCTGGTCCTGATGGAACTGAATGAGAACACAAAATTGTGTGATTAGCTGGATCCTAGGAAGTAGTGCTCAGGCTTCATTCTGAACAGAGTATATGTTGGTTATGACTTGGATCAAGGGTCACTGAGAATTCAAACACTTGAATAATTGTATTGCTTTTCCCGCTTAGTCGTTGGTAAGCTTATCATTTGTTCTGTTCTTGGTTGTGAGTTACGCCCAGACTTTGTTATAAAGGTGGTGACAAAGTTATTTCCATTAGTTCATATGCTGAGCACAGAATTCTTTGCAGCTTTGGTGGAAATGTCGAATTGGAGCTGTTACCATTGACAAAGTTGTAACTGTGAATCTAAATGCTTAATCCCTGAAAATCTTCATTAATTAAGTTGGTAATGAAGCTGCAAGTCCAGAAGACAGGGTTTTACAAATAATTAGCCGCTGGGTAAATCTATGGCCATTTTTGAACAGTTAAGGCATTCACTTCATACATAATTGTTAACCTTCTTCCAGAAGATAAAACAAATAAAGCACATGTTCTAGCTTATGACAGTAACCGCCCATGGTTTGGCCATATGTGACCAGGCTCCCTCACTTCTTGAAAATAAATTTCCTGTAAAATTGACAAATGTAAATATCATATATTAGTTTCCAAGCTTCACAACCTCTTTGGGAACTGGTACCAAATCATCAGCAGTAAGTACTCGATGCTCTTAAGTTTGTTATGGAACAACTCAATATCATTGTCTTTACATGTTTCAGGTGATTAAAGGATGGGATCAGGGAATCCTAGGGGGTGATGGAGTTCCTCCGATGCTAGCTGGTACAAATTCCTTGAACACTTTAAACTTGATTCATTCTCTCTCTAGTCTAGTTAAAAGCTGATATTATGTTCACTTCGTTTTAATTTAGGAGGAAAACGAACTCTGAAGATTCCTCCAGAACTTGGATATGGCATTAGAGGAGCTGGATGTAGAGGAGGTAAGCAAATATTACTTGGGAGAAAATTTATTTTGATTAATCGACAACAGCTAACGATAGCTGTTAGTATATTCACCATCTAATATTTATTGGTGTAGGTACATGTATTATTCCACCCAACTCAGTTCTTTTGTTCGATGTGGAGTTCATTGGCAAAGCATGAGCTTGGGAAATAGACCTCATATTCATTTTAAGGACTCAAAAGACGTGGATTGCAACATGTTCTGGCCATATTATAGGGGGGAGTCATCTTTTTCTCTTTCTTTGATTTTTGAATGCAACTGCCAGAAGAGAAGATCTTCGCTTGTAATATCAAGTTTAGCAGTCCAATTCTAACTTGAAAGAGGGCACGAACAGTATGGGGACATGCGGTCTTCGTTGCTTGTACAACAAAAACACATATTGAAGCTTTCTTCAACAAAGCTTCTTGTTGCTTGGAGCTCAGGATCGGCATTCTTAATGAGAGTATATCACCTTCTTTGATATCAAATGCAATGTCCTATACCACTGTGTCCAGCCCCCCCATGTTCTGTAAGAGCCTGGAAAGAGGATATAAAGATTCTTGAATTCAATTGAGTATTGACCTCGGGTTAGTTAAAAAAACTAACATTTCTATCAAGCTTGACAAAAATGGACCACGGGTTGGAACATATATTTGGTGAAAACTCGACAAATAAGCTTTTATGCCTCAAATAAACTGAATGGCAAATAACCTAGGAAAGGAAGAATGTCCCGAAGGGAGAGTAATTATATCCCCTCCAGGAGCATAGAAGATATATGGACTAGATGTTTGAGCCAAGATTGCCGGTCAGAGTATAACCCCATCTCACCACTGATAGGGAAGAAAAATCAGGGGCGGACCTATGTTATTACAAGTATATGTAAATGCTTACACTCAATAAATGGTGATTTGACTTGATGGTTAAGGAGATAGGCTTGAAATCAGTTGGGAAAATGCCCACCTAGGTTCAAACCTTGCTATGGAGTTTTTAAATGACACTACAAAAAAAATTGAATTCTGCGACGGACAGTTCTCCTCACTGTGTCGTCGCCAATTTCGATTTTGCGACGGCACGGTGAAGGAAAACGTTCGTCAGACAGGAGGTGGTCGCCAAAATTCTCCCAGTCACCAAGTTGTTGCCGTATTGCGACAGCTCGTCACCAGCGTCACCAATAATTGCTGTCACCGAGCCCTCGCCAATGTTTCCCTTCACTAAGCCCTCACCAATTTATCCCGTCACCATGCTATCACAAAAATTTCCTGTTAGCATGCCGTCACAAACAATTCCTGTCACCATGCTATCACTAATATTTCCCATCACCATGCTCTCGCCAACTTTACCCGTCCCCATGTCGTCACCAATACAGCCCTCGCCAAAACTGCATGCAACAGTTTATCATCTCTCTCTTCCCAAAGCCCCCTCCTCTTTCTGCATGTGTATGTTGTTAGTTATTATCCCTACTTTGTCTCACATGTCACAATTCTTTATAATAGAAACAAATCTGTTACAAAAATGGGTATAATGCAAAAGTAGATCATCTTTGAATGATATATGTACAACTAACCAATTTATATACATACTAGTTAGGGTTGGCCCGTGCATATGCACGGGCTAAGCCCAATGTATATTAATAAAATATTATAAATAAAATGACTTGCAATGAGAATCAACTTGTATCAATAAATTGGAATAAATAGTATTAATTATGTAAATTCTAATACAGTTAATTTGAGTTGATACATAAAAGGAATATTTTATTGGCAATTATAGTGATAGACAAATGCATCAGCAGGAGATCTGTCAAAGGTCATTTATCTATATTAGCTTATAATAGTTGCTATAAACATAGTTGAATGCCTCCTAGCAGACATCTGTGGCAAACTATGACCCATATACTACATGTGCTTCATTCTATACTATGTGTGCCCAAAAGAGGTCAATTTAGAGGCTAAGACCATGGTATTTTCTAAAGATTAATTGTTTACACTGTACAAGCTTCTTTAAGATCAACTAAAGGCGTGTTAGCAGATTCACATTGTAGTATTTCCATCTTCTAATGGTGTTTATACATTGAGATTTTTAGGTATAAAGAGACCCCATTGCACATGGCAGCTAAGAATGGATGTAATGGAGTTGTTAAAGTACTTATTTGTCACGGGGTAGTAATTCAATCCAAAGCAAATGTTATGTCCTTTGTTTCTCTTTTCTGTTTAATTTATAACCATGCCTTGATAATAAATCACCTGTTAACTTTCTCTTTTCTGATCTTCAACGAATAATAGGATGACACCCCTGCATCTTTATGTATGGTATTAGCTAGAAGCTCAAGACCACTCGACAGTCAAGACATTGCTAGAGTAGATGCTGATTTTAGTGCTAAAGAGAATGTTTTTTTCTAATCCATTACTTGACATGTTTCAATGCTACATATTTTTATCTTTTGGATTAAGGAAAATTTTTGTTGAAATGCAGGAGGAATGACTCACTTTAAATCATCTATCATCATGTCCAGTAAATGAGAAGTTATTGGAATTGCTTACAACTAATTAAGCATGTTCAGTACCCGAATCAAAATACACCAAAATTTCATAATACATATAGCATATAATGTACGAATATAACTAACAGTAAAATGGTTTTGATAAAACACTAAAATTGAAATCACCTGAACAAAATTTATCGAATAAATTTATTAACTTAATACAATTTGAGGAAAAATTTACTAAAAAACAAAAATTACCTTCGGGAAGCCAACTGTAACCGCAACGAGAAACAGTGAGCATCGACGTCATCAACGCCGAAGCTGTGGCTGTATGGTATGGTTGTAATGACTCTACACATACACTCATCTCAACAGGATACCTTCAAATTGGAAATTAAAAAATAAATGAATAATATATACAACAAATGATTTACACAAGTATGTCTGTATAAATCTGTACATATATACATATATAAATGTACAGATCTATACATGTATATATATGTATAAATGTATAGATCTGTATAAATTAAAAGGGGTGGGTTACCTTCAATGGCGGAGTCGAGGCTGATGGTGGCACAGGTGGTGCGTAGGGGTCGGGGTGATGAGTTTGGGGGGTGGGGGACTGAAGGGGTCATGGGTGGGGGGTAGGGGACATGGGGATGGGTGTTTGTTTTTAAAATTAGATCAGCCCCAATGGGGCTGATGTCCTTTAAATTTTTTTATTTTTTTAAAAGATTGGTGGAGACGGGATTCATCACCCGTCACCAAAATTTTAGAGACGGGGATGGTTACTCGTCTCTATTGGAGACGATCTAGGGCTCCCGTCTCTAATAAGCTCCTGTCTCTATTATTAGAGACAAGATTTAGCTCCCGTCTCTAATGTTGGTGACGGGGTATAGCCCCCCGTCTCCAATACGGAGATAAGGAAAAATGAAAAAAAAATATTAACGTTTAAATTATAAAAAAATATATATTTAAAAATATAATTTTAATCTTAGTAATTATATAAGAATTTATTAATAAAGGTACAAAAATATAATGTGTAATTTTATAAAAAAAATATGATTCATACAATTAACAATTATAAATTTATAATTTACAAAATTATATGAAGTGCAAAAGTTTTAATTTTTAATTTTACATTTATTAGCTGAAAATATAATTTAATTCAATTGTATGCATGCTGTGATTGGACAGCTGGATATTTCTATAGACAGAAATTAAATAAAGTATGCCATGTTTCAACAGCTGAATCTATAATTTATCATCATGGGCTTAAAAAGTCGTCGTGATTTGACATATTACTGAGGTGACCGTACGAAAACACACGTGCATACGGACTAATTAATGGTCATAAAGTTAGATGTGACTGAAAACGAAAGAAAAAAATAATTTGGTGACGGTCAAGCATGATATATTAGGCCGTATCATGGTTTAAATGTAAAATTATATATTATGATTTATTAACCATAATATATTATTAATCTTACTAATTAAAACATATAAAATTTAGTTGTTACCCATTATGGTGACGGCATTGTGAGAGAATCTGTCATCATACCGTCACCGAGCCATCTCCATCGTATCCGAATTACTTACCTAATTTTTTCCCTCACCGTGCCGTCGCCAATTTGGTGATGGTATAGCATGGCTGTCACGAAATTGGAGATGGCATTGGTGACGGTTTGGTAACGATTTTTTGCTGTGGATATTTTGCCGTTACCTTTCTTTCACAAAACTTGCGTCAAACTTTCCCGTCACAAAACCGTCGCCGTGGTGGAGACGGCATGGCGACCGTCGCAAATTTCAATTTTTTGTTGTTGTGTGATTACACTCAAATGTTGCCCCTCAATTTGAGTAATAATAATAATAATAATAAAAAAACAACATGACAATTTTTTAAAAGTCCACTTTCCCAAATCTTCTCAACATTACTTTTTAAAAGCCTAATTTTGTTACTTTCCAAATCCTCTCAAACCCGAAACCACCATCTCTCTACAAAGCTCATTTGATCAACTTTTTTTTTTTTTTTTTAAAATCAACCAAGAAATCTTACATTTCTTCTTAAAATTCAACAAAAAAGTAAACTCCTTTCCAATTTCTTCCCTCAACACATTCAACATTCAATCTTAAGGTGAGAAATTGTACATCTAATTATTTAACTTTTTTTGAATTCACTTATTTATTTTTTAATTTTAGTTTACTTGTCTATTACTCTTGATTTAACTATAACTGTTTACTTCTTGATTATAACTATTTATTTCCTTCTTCAATACTTTTAGTTTAATTTATAATTTTAGTTATTTGTTTATTTTTAATTGTAGTTATAATTCTCATTGTCTTTGTTTTTTGGTAGTTCTTGTTGTTTAATTTTAGTTTATAATAATTGAAATTAATATTTTTTTAAAAAAATATTAGTTATAGTTGTTATGTATTATAATTTTAGTTCGAGTTATTTTTTATTTTTAATTTTATATAAGTTGTTTATTGTTAGTTTAGGCATAACTAAAAGTCTAAAATTATTTTTTTTTGTAAATATTCATGGATAATTTTTTTTTTAAAAATGTCCATTTCTGATGAACAAATTTCGTTTGGAATGAGTAGTAAAGATAATGATCCCTTATATAGAAAGAAATATATTTAAATGCATCGACAATGAGTTGATTATTCAACGCTTTTAAAATATGAAGACACGTCGAGAACAATTGTAAAATGTACTTTTTCTATTATCATATACTATAAATTATAATTACTTATTTTTTTCCCTCTTTTTATATGTTTATATTTTTTTTAATTGCTAAAATGTGCTTAATATGTATTAATTTATGTATAGATGAGTGTATCTGAACCCTTGGTTATTCATTGTATCACTATAATACATACTCTAACCCCCGATGTTTGGGTCCACCCTTGGAAGAATTCCTAGAACTTCTACAGAAACAAGGTTATGATACATCATGGGACGGGTTAGAAAATATTACCTTTTAATGAACTAAGAAGATTGTAAAAGATGGCGATTGTTGCAAAGAGGATCCAAGGAATCTTTGAGAAACCCAAGAGGATTGTTGAATTCTGAAGAAACTTTTTATTGTTTATAACAGCTATAAGGAAAGGTTTAGAAGGAAATCAACTGATGAGGATGCACCACTTCAGAAGTTAGATGATGAAGTTGTTCTTCCATCCACTTGGGTGGATGGTCAGCTCACTCACATGGGATGGATCTCACAGTATGTGAGGCCCACTTTTATATCAGTGGATCTAAGTGGATGGAAGAATTTTCATAGATGATGTTCTTGAAAAAATGGTTGGGTAACTAACATAAATGTTTTACAGTCAAATGATATGTCCCTTTACTAAGATTGGGAAAAGGAAGAGACCAAAAACGTGGACCAAACTACTCCTGGCTCATGGCCTTAGTGAAAAAGTCGCCTTTGAAAACCCAAGACCTACCTAGAAGGTCAGTAAAACTTAGGTATGAGCTCCATCTGAATAATATTTTGAGCTCGGCATTAAAGTTTTGTCTATGTTTGTAACACCTATGCGTTAATTAATGGTACTTTTCTTTGGTAAAAAATTGAAAATCAAATAGAGAGAAAGTTGGTTAAAAGGGGGTAAATAAGAAAAATGCCCCTAATATAAAAAAAGAAAAAAAATTGAGAAAACCTACGCAAGAAATATCCCCAGGCAATTTTTCAATGAAGGTTGGACAAGAGCCACCCAACCAGTATTGATTTCCCCCTATTGTAATGCTTTTATTGCCACTAGGTAAGTTAATTATGCTGCTCCTTGGTATAGTCGATGCTGAAATTGCAAACTTATTGATAATTTTGACACCATAGTTCGAGTGTGAACTATTTCCTTTAAGTGCATTTGGCTCTAGTTCTTTATATATAGTCATATTTGTAGTATTTTTCTTCTAGTGAATTCCACCAGCACTTTGGTGATCAACACTGTTAATAATCCCTTTCGAATTGCTTAATTGCTCACTTTTGACCATGAACCTTATATATTGCGGATTTCTTTCCTCTGTTGACAACTCTGACTTGGCTCCCTCTGCTTCACATTACTTGTTACAAATCTTGGCTTTTGTGACCTATTGTGCATAAGGGTCAGCTGCTAGTTAGGTTGGATATGCGCGCGCGCGCGCACATATATTTGGCACATGAGTGAATTTCATATTTCATCATCGTAATCTATGCATACGTAATTGAGTCCATGCGAAGTGAATCTTATATGTTTCTATAGCAAAATTTATGAGTTATTCCTGTTGCATTGGCCTCATGGCTGCGAAGAAGAAATATAGTTGCAAGATAGGGACACTCGTGAAGAGCTAACGTGAAGGATGATGCATGATCATGACGCCAATCGGGATCCCGTTAAGTGTGTGCTAACGAGGGCCTAATACCCGCCGAGAGAGGATCCTCTCATAGGTGCCATTTTGTCATAGTGAGATGAGGGACAATCTCAGCCATTGGTGAATTCTCCTTCAATCCCAACAATACAAAATGACATGGATTACTTTTTTTTTTCTTTTTTTGTACGGCTCTATTTTTCTCTCTCCTCTCTCTACAATTTGTCTTCTCTCTCTTGCCTTTCTCTTCTGAATTTTCTCTCATATCTCTACAAATGTGTCTTATCTATATTCTCTCTCTTGTTTTTCTTCGTTTTTCTCTCTTTCCTTATTTATTCTTTGAATTTAATTTTTCACCTAACAAACTTTTTCTCTTTCTTCACTTGACCAAAGACATATAAATATTTTATGCCTTCTTGCAAGATTAACTTTGTGACCAAAGTTTTATTTTTTCTTTATTTAGCTTATCTAATTATTTTTCTTTTTTATCATTATTTATTAGTTTTTTTTTGTTAGTATCTCATTTTACCCATGTCCAGCTTTATGAGGAAGAAATAAATGATCAGGGGCTCCGAGAGGACCTCGATCTAGTTCAGGAATTCAGACAAAAAGTGCAGATAAAAATACTGAAGGGGAAGAGGACCATGGCCAGATCGTTCGCCAAGAAGGTCCGACGCAAAAACATCCGAAGGCTATTTTCAAGCCCCAGCATAGCCAAGGGAAGTTAGGAAACACGCCATGAAGGTGGTTCAGGTCCAGCCAACTCTGAAAACGACAACGAAAGGAGAAAGCATTAGTAAAGTGGAATGGACGCCAAAGAAAAAAAGAGGAAAAATGATAAGAAGGGTTACCTCATAAATGACCTCACGGACTTCTTGATTGGCCTTGGCGGTAGAGAGACGTTGGGCTTGGACGCTCACGGTGCTACCTTGCTCGTCATCAACCTCGATCTTGTCGTTGAAGCCATATGAGGGGCTAAGAAGGACGGACCTACCCCGCTTTCGTAGACAAGGAGTATTAGTACAATAAGCCTTAGTGAGAGGGCGACACTGTTCCCCCCGTAATGCGTAAATGGAAAAGGCGTGGACAAAAGTCTTGCCCTCAGGAGGAGACAAGGGAAGAAAGGGCAAGCGCCTATAAGGCACGGTTGGGGTAGTTTTGATCTTAGGCTAAAGGATGGCCTCCCCAGATTGAAGGGGCTCTGCTGCTGAGGCTAAACTCTTTGTAGCAGGAGTTGGAGTCCCCTCAGTGAGAGCATAATTCTTTGTGGTGGGGGCTAGAGGTTCCTCAAGGATTTGCACCTCCTCATCACCAGTAGAGGACCCCAGCTTTTGCTTCTTCGGAGGAGGCTGACGAAAAGTCTTGACTGAGTGCCTCCTGGTCACGCGCTTACCCCTGGTAGAGGTAATGAGCTCATAAATCTTCATACCTGGATAAGGGAAACAAAAAGGGCTGTGAGTTTCATAAACAAAACAAAGCAAGAAATAAAACGGGCGCAAAAGTAAGAACCTAACCCTGAGAACCGGATGAGGGTGGGGCTGCTGTTTCAAGGTTCTGGACAACTAGGAGGGAGACAAGCAAAGTTCTACCTCTAACCCAGGTGCTATCGCTCTCGGAGGGAGAGGCATGAAGGGCTACAACTTTAGGCTCCGGGGATTGTACAAAAAAGCTGTTTGTAGTTATCTTCTCAGGGGCGAGGAGAATATCTGCCTTAATAGGAATGACTTTCTTAAGCTCCTCAATGATTGATTTTTCAATTTCACTGAGGGTAGGATGGTCCTTAGCTGACTTAGGAGGGACAACCCAGATGCTACGGACCTCCCACCTTGAGGGTGACTTCACGAAGAAAAACTTATTACTCCACACCTACGACCAAAGGGTCACGATAGGAAGAGAAGTAATGTCAGCCTGTGGCTTTGTCAGTCATTTTAAGCTGATGATAAAAAACGAAAAATATTGGAGGTGGGCGTATAACCCAGGTCCTTCAAGAAACATAAAAACCTACCATCAGCCTCTAGCCATTGGGGGTGACCTGGGCAGGATTGGTCTAGTAATGGTTAAAAATCTCCACTAAGTAAGAAGGAAGGGGTAAGCGGCCTATGGTAAGCTGTTCATAATAGAAGGTAACCTCCATTTTATCAGGTCTGTAGGCAGACTCCCATCATCTTTTGGAACACGGACCTTGAAGTTGGGGGGAATGGCCCCGATGTTCCTAAGATGGGTGATATATTTCTCATGGGTTGTGCAGACCTTAAGCTCAACACCGAAGACAAGAAGGTCGCCGATCTAGGTGGGACCTACCGTAAAATTGGGATGATGGGGGATGGACCTAGCGCTAGCAGGGGGTTTCTTAGAGCCCTTCTTGGGACCTTAGGCAGGAGGGGGACTCTGGGAAACCAGCGTGGCGGCTATGGGCTCAGAGTCTTTCGAAGGCTGACGCACACCCCTAGGTTTACCGCTAGACTCACCAGTAACCCCTGACCTAGTAGTCTTGACCATGATGAAAGAGAGAAAGAGAGGCATACCTAAATAGTGGATTGGGGTTTGTAAGAAGCACGATACACAATAGAAAAAGGAAGAAATAAGGGAAAACGGAGACTGGAGGAGCAGAACGCGGGGTTAGAGCTGAACTAAGGGTCCTATTTATAGAGGACCCTACATGAGCCCATGACCCACGAATGTGACTTACTTAATGACGTGGGGAGACGGAATGTGAATCACGAAGGACGTGTCTGCAAAAAAGTAGCGACGTGATGGTGGCATGAGTTGACGATTGTAACGGCTAGTAACCATCAAAGAAGATGAAGAGCCCCACCATCGCGATAATTCCCCGACCTCCGAAGCAGCCTAGAGGATTAGGGCAACAACTAATATGGGTGGGGCTCCAGCCCCAGAAAATCAGCCTATGTAATTGACAGCAGCCCCATCGTTCTCTGAGCCCCGGACTTATTGGGGGCAGCAGGATAGACATACGCATACGAAACATCATCCAGACAAGAATAAACACAACTCAAGGAGCCTGGATATGGATGAACTTTGGGGAATATATCTCCTAAGAGTTTGTCTCTATCTAGGAAACTAATAATCCTCATGTATAAATATAAGATGGTTCTACGACAAAAGGTATGAAGATTACACATCTCAACTCTAATACTCTTTCAGCCTTCGAGCTGTTTCCTATAGATAACTGACTTGATCGTCTGAGTGGAAACCACGGGAGCCCCCTCAGTTCTTTTGTTTTGCGGGGATTCATCCAGCTTAGAAAGCAGCTCGGGACAGTCATATTTTACCTGAACACATAGTAAGGCAAATAAGTATTCAATGTTCATAATATTCTTAAATCATACATTTAAGAGCTTGAAATTCATATATACAATAATATAATGATAGGAAATTTAAAATGGGAGGATCAACCAACTTACCTTTTCGATGAATCAGGTATCAACATCATGATTTTTCATGAACTTTTGAGAACCCATACAAGTGCAATACTAAGCTAATCACCAAAGATTCGAAGCTATCATGTATGACCATTGATTTTCATAGGATTTCTCATCTCTTTCTCCTATGGGGGTTGCTAAAACTCTAATGTGTTTTTTTTCCTAGTCATTGACTAAAAGAGATATTAAATAGTATAGGGTATGAGTTTTATTTTCCTATTAGGAAAGTATTATTAAACAAACTTTTCTTCTATTATTAAAAAATTAGTCATCAACCAATTAGTACAATAAGTAGCTAAGTTTCCAAAGGTGAGCAACCCTTTATCCTTTATAGTCGTAAAGGGCTTTTCAGAAAAGTAAGAAAGAAGACATTTGAAAGGTTGACCGCTTGTCTTACAAAAGCATGACTTAGTCCACACAATTAAGTATGCTAACCAATGGGTTAAAAATTGGAGTGTTAACAAATATTTTTAGTTGTATGTAAAAAAAAAAAGAGCATGAATTTTTGGATGGAATAATGTGAGAAATAAGCTTGTGAAATGGGGTTTTTGTAACCCCATTGTCCAACTATTTGTTGGGCTATTTTTTATTATTACTAATTTACAACTTGTTTGTTGGAATATAATAATTTGAAGCAAATGATCACACTAATGTATTTTTTTCTTTTTTGTTTTTTTTAACCAAAAATTCTTCCTGCCATGTCATTGCATAAAGCAATAAGAATCTATAAGCATAACAAATTTGTTGGTTAACTTCACTTTGTGTAAGGAAAAAAATGGTATTTTAGTGCATTATCCATTCTTTCATAAAAAGTCACAAATAGAGTTATAGTGCAAGGACTTCTAAATGGATTTTCAAATTTACAAGACCTACTTGAGGCTTATTATATTTCTTAGGGACTAAAATGGATTTTTACCTTTATTGATCATTTTGATATTGGTCTGTTTGTGTAATTAGACATTAGGTTGGACAATTTTATTTTTCTTATAATTTGGCCAATACTTCTCAACAAGAGATATAGGGAGATAACTCTTGCAAAATAATGAGTTGTGAGATGGCTTGGGATCCCAAAGGGCCTGATGCTTAAATTAGTCAAATGTTTGGGTATTGAAGATATAACAGACAAGAATATGAGTAGGAACATGAGAATTAAGCAAGGCAAGAAGTATATCAAATTTCGGTTAGGAAAATATATTTCATTTTATGGCTTCTCTCTTCTTTGTAGTCATCTCCTCATCATTTTACAAAATAAGCTAATATAAAAGGTTTGTATGATACTTGTGGGGTATTCCCAGAAGATCTACAATGTCCGATTAGGAATGGCCCAAATGCCTTAGAAGAGTTGCTAGAAAAAGGTGCCTAGGTCATCATTTTTTACTTTGCGTTTGTAGGTGGGTTTTAAAATCTTATCGGGACATGTGGTCCGTTTTATTTGTTGAGAACTTTTTCCCCTCATCAATTCCACCTCCCTATCGAAGCCCAACGTAGTTGGGAATATAAAGTAGTTTGTCAGAGGTAAAATATGCCCACTTGTATTTTGATGACCTATCCTGCCAATTACCTCTAATATTGTAGATAAGGTAAAGGTTGAAGTTGAATAATATTCGCTGTTCTTCAATACCCCTCTTACTAGAGGGAGGTGGAAGAAAGCTTCACTACTGTGGTGGCGAAAGCTTGCTAGATAGAGGAAACCTTCTAGTCTCTTTAATCAAGGACATCTTTTACACTAAAAAGTGAGGAGACTTGCAATGCTACATGGAGAAGACAACTTCTAACCTTATTTAGAGGAGCTCTTATAGGAAATAGTCTCTAATTGCCCTCAACACATTTCATATACTTATAATTGACAATAGATCAATTTGAGCGAGATGGTTTCTTCCTTACTAATACTATTGCCATGATCGACAGTTGAAGGTGACACTTTGTAAAACTAGGCACCCAGAATGATATTCAATGTCCCTCATACCAGGGGAATGTAGAGGAAACCTTATGCGCTTGTGAGAAATGAAGCTTATGATGTTCATGACAGATGAATCCTTTAATGATATCTCTTTGGCAAAGAAGCCCTACTATACTCAAATGGGTAATACCTTTTACACCTCACTTTCAAGGAGGTTTCAGAGCTCAATGTGCCTCTTTCACTTCTTCCTTTGTCTATTACTTCATGATTGACAATCCATATAGTGCTATAAACATTGTCACATCTCGAAATCCATCCTAGCTAAACTTGTACAGCATGACTGTCACACACCAAAAGATTAACCCTAGGGCATGCAAGGCTATATATTACACATTCCATTCATTCATCGTCAGAGCTCTAAAACCACCAACATGTATGAATAACCATCAACGTATAAAATAGATCAATTTTCCACAAAAGAGTGTCTTATTACATCTTTCATTTTAAAAGAAAATAAATGGTGCAACCTAAAGTGTTTGACTAACTCATAAAGAAAAGTTCTAGCCATACATGGCTTTTGTATCATGATTAGGTGAAGACACTACCCTCTTTCGCCTAGTTGGAAGCCCCTACTATGCCTCGTTATCTGAAAGAAAACAATGAAAGAAGAGTGGTGAGTAAAAAATTGCTCAGTAAGTAGGTTCCCTTCCAAGGAAATAATGAGAATAATTGTGATTGCAATAATATACATAAGTAATAAGAATAATAACTGTGAGATGTAAACTCACGTTTTGGTGAAGTTAAAAGAAACAAAAGAAAAAAAATGAGATGATGAGTAATAATGATGCTTGTTGAAAGCATTGTAAAAAAGAGACAACAAAGGACTAAGAAAAGATAGAAAGGGAAGGAGAGAGAAAAACGATGCGGGAAGAAATTTGTTTAGCAGCGCACACAGTGGTAGAAATTGAACCAACAGTGCATGAATGTTGCAACAGCTGACACACTGCTCGAGGAAAAAATTTGTGCACGTGGAGTTTGAAGATTTGCATGCAAAGGACGACTACTTATACTATAAATGTAAGCCTTCTCCTCTTAGCTTAGGCTTCCTAGATCGAGAGAGAAATCGAGGGATTAGAGCAAAATAGGGGGATTAGTGTGAGTCCCTTTGATCAGAGTAATATTCTCTGATATAAAAGATAGTAGTCCCAAATTCAGAGAGAAAAATAAAGGTTTTTCCTAAGGTATAGAGAGTTTGATCCCAGACTTAGAGAGGAAAAATATAGGTTTTTCCTAAGGCTCAGAGAGAATAATAATAAGTTTCTCCTGAGGGTTTTCTCCTCCTTCCTTGTTGTCCTTATATTATGAGTGAGAGTGAGTTTTTCCTATTATAAGAGAGAGTGTAATAGTTCTCTCCTTGTATTAGAGAGAAAGTGAGCTAGTTTATCCTATAACAAGATAACGTGTGAGGGTTATCTCCTTATATTAAAGAGAAGGTATTGTAAATACTCCACATCATAGTGAAATCTTCTTATTCTTGGCCATGGTTTTTTTCTCAATTTGTTTGGGAGTTTTCCACGTAAATTTGGTGTCTTAATTATCCACTGTTCTCAATCTTATTTTAGCTGCATAATACTACTTGGCCCCGATCATTTCGCTGCACCACCACCTAACAGTGGTATCAGAACCACTGGTTACGGAGTCATTGGTATACGTACGGGGATACTATTCATAGTTACTATTCACATATACGGTATAGTACTATTCATGTATACGGTCAAAGTACTATTCACGTATACTGTTATGACATTTTTCTCGTATACAATTTTAGTACTATTCATAGTAAAATAGTGGGAGCCGGTTCAAGTTGAGAAGCAGATCGTTATGAATATCGTGGCCGCAAAATAAGAAATGCGATGTTTAACAAAAATTGAGAATGACGAACAATCTTGAGAAAATGCAATTGTTTGGCGGCAATTGGAGACAAATAGAGAGGATGATCGACAACAAGAGGAGAAAGGTGGATGACAATGTTATTGCCAATGGGGATTTAACATTGGCAGGGTATCAAGTTAGAGTCAACAAAGAAATTCGGGATGTGCTGACTAAAGTCAAGCCATTTCATGAAAAGATCTTCTTACAGTGAAGACTTTACGCTCTTTGAATGAGTAGTTCCACATCGGTGTAACGTATGCTCTTTTTCAACTCATTGTGTTGGAGTGCAAAATAGCTAAGCTTAAACGTGCAGTACTTCAGACTTTGAAGACTATCAAATTCGTATGGTAAACTCACCATTAGTTGTTCGAGTAATGGTCTTTTTGGGGATCGAGTCTTCGATGATGTTGCAGCTGTTGCTTTGAAAGAGGTCTCTTGGCACAACAACATGGAGGACAAATTGGAAAGTACAGAATAGGCAGAGGCATAGTCGATGGTGAAAGGTAGATCAACAAAACGTGTTTCGAGTGAAAGTCACAATCGTAGATCAAAGTCAATAAGTAAGGAAATCTTGTAGTATGGTAGAAAATGGCTCATCAAGAAGGATTGCTAGTACAACATATCAACTCATGAGGTAATAAATTCTTAGGGATGTGTTACGGGTACATCCGATGATGCAGTTATATTATACAGCGAAGTAACAACTGTTGTGTCTAAAGGCAAAAAGAAGCTCACTAATAAATGTATTATTGATCGGGAGCGATGTGGCACATGACTTCTTATCAAGAACAATTGTGAACATATGAAACTATCTGTGGAGGACTTGTGTAATGGTCATGCCTTAGGGATCACTAGTATTGGACCATCAAGATGAAAATTTATGATGGTATAGTTTGTACCATTCAAGGAGGACGTCGGGTGAAGGGTTTGGAAAAGAAGTTATTGTCTGATGGACAATAAGATGACTTTGATTCAAAGACCCATGTGGAGAATGGGATCGTGAAGGTCATAGTTGGTCTTGTAATGGAAAAGGTAGAGATCATAATAAATCTATACATGCTTTGGGGAAATATACGTGGGAAGAAGCAGATGCATCAATTGCATCAGCTAGTTAAGAATAATCAACAATAATGTGGCATATGGGCCATATATTGGAATGAGGTTCAGAGATTCTCTTGGAATGTAATCTCTTGCTCGGGCTCTAATGGTGTGAGCACCGTGTTATTAGTAAGCAGCATAGATTGGAATGGTAGATCTATTTCCTGAAGAAATCTGGACTTGTTGAATGAGAATCGCCAATTTTATCCCTAGGAGTGGAAATAATATTCTACATCATTTGTTGATGGTTACTCTAGGAGATTATGGGCGTACCTAATTAAGATCGAGCCAGATGTGTTTCCAGTAGAAGACTACAAAGTGCGGGTGAAACAAGAATCCAAGAAATGCCGGTTCCTAGGATATGCTGATGATGTTTTGGGATATCACCTGTGGTCCCACTGTCCACAAGGTTATCGTCAACAGAGATGTGATATTTGTAGGGGATAGTCTGCAAAGTGAAGATGACAGTACTTCGAAGGAGACTACTGCAAGTTAAAACAATGAGATGTTTATTCTAAAGCTGCACCAGAGCACGAGGAACAAGGATCATATGAGGTCGAGTTTATAGAAGCCTGGCGTTGTTATGGAAAGCGGTGTTGTATATTGTTGTCTAACGGAGGATGGAAAGTCGTTAACTTTTCATAAAGAGTAAGTAGCCTTGATATTCTGTGGATGATAATAATGCAGGAAGAAATTGAAGATCTCTATAGAAATAGGACAAGGAGACTTGATCCACTACCACCCAGAAGGAAAGCCATTGGTAATAGATCGATCTCCAAGATTAAATGGCAATGGCTAGGTAGAGGAAATGTGCAAGACTGTTGGTGACAGAATATACTCAGAAAAAAGGTATTGACTCAAATGAAGTCATGTTCTTCTGTTGAGTAGTCTTGGTTATGTGTGCTAGATTTACATCTAAAACATTTAGATGTAAATATGACTTTTCTTCATGGTGAGGTTGAAGGACAGGTTTGTATGCTCTTACCAGAAGGATATGTAGAAAAGTAAACTTGGTTTGCAGGGTTTACCAAATCTCTGTACTGTGTAAAGTAGGGCCCAATGTGTTAGTACAAGAGATTTGATTCTTTCATTAGCCTCAGGTATAACAGATAGTGCAAACCATTGTGGGTATTACAATAGGTTTGGAGATAGTCATTATGTTGTTGTACGGGGACGACATGCTGGTAGCAGGCTCCAGTAAAGATCGAGTCCAATAATCGAAGGCACAATTGGTTAGGAAGTTCAAAATGAAGGACGGAGGACCAACAAACAAGATTTCGGGGATGCAATTTACCGAGACAGAAAAGTCAGGAAAGAGTGAATTTCTAGAAGAGTTACTTTCACAAAATCTTGTAGTGTTTCAACATGAAAAGATTGTAAGGAAATCTTGACCCCACATCCTGATAGTTATCCTTAGGTATGTATCCTAGCAAAGAAATGGTGAGGATGATAAAGTCTCGAGTACGGTGTGCATCGGCAGTGTGAGGTCCTATGTTCGTTGTAGTATATATAAGACTAGATATTATAGTCGGTATGGTTCGTTGGAACATGACGAGGTCTGGTAGAGAGCATGAAGTTACTGTTAAGAGATAAAAGAAGGATCATGAGGTAAAGGTACTTCAGATGTTGCATTACGTGGTGTAGTAGATTCTCTTGTGGCCTAGCAAAGACATAAGCAACACGGGATCGACAAGATTTGAGGGATTTGAAAGATCACGAAAAATGAGTTTAAGTGGGAGAATGTGAGATGTAAACTCACGTTTTGGTGAAGTTAAAAGAAACTAAAGCAAAAAAAAAAGAGATGATGAGTAATGATGATGCTTGTTGAAAGCATTGTCAAAATGAGACAACAAAGGACTAAGAAAAGACAGAAAGGGAAGGAGAGAGAAAAATGTTGCAGGAAGAAATTTGTTCAGCAGTGCACGCATTGGTAGAAATTGAACCAATGACACATGAACATTGCAGCAGCTGACACACTACTCGAGGAAGAAATTTGTGCACGCGGAGTTTGAAGATTTTCATGCAAAGGACAACTACTTGCACTATAAATAGAGGCATTCTCCTATCAGCATAGGCATTCTAGATCGAGAGAGAAATCAAGGGATTAGGGCAAAATAGAGGGATTAGTGTGAGTCCCTCTGATCAAAGAAGATAAAGAGAGTAGTCCCTTTTAAATTTAGAGGGGAAAAATGTAGGTTCTTCCTAAGAGATAAAGAGAGTAGCCCCAAATTCAGAGGGAAAAATAAAGGTTCCTCCTGAGGTATAGAGAGTTTGATCCCAGACTCAGAGATGAAAAATATAGGTTCTCCCTGAGGCTTAAAGAGCATAATATTAAGTTTCTCCTGAGGATTTTTTCCTTCTTCCTTGTTATCCTTATGTTATGAGTAAGAGTGAGTTTCTTCTATTATAAGAGATAGTGTAATAGTTCTCTCCTTGTATTGGAGAGAAGGTGAGCTAGTTTCTCCTATAACAAGAGAGGGTGTGAGGGTTCTCTCCTTATATTAGAGAGAAGGTGTTATAAATATTTCATATCATAGTGAAATCTTCCTATTCTTGCCTGTGGTTTTTTCCTCAATTTGTTTGGAGGTTTTCTGCGTAAATCTGGTGTCTTAATTATCCACTATTCTCAATCTTATTTTAGCTGCATGATACTACTTGACCCCGATCATTCCGCTGGGCCACTACCCAACAATAACAATATTACACCACGAAAACAATTAAACAAATTGTCATGAGTAATGTAAAAGTTGTTACACGTCATTAACACCTAATCACCATTGAATATTTGTTGTGCACTCCCAGCAGGTATAGGCCCCCGTTGACACGTATATCACATATCCCAAGTGGGTATGAGAGAGGATCCTCTCATAGGTGCCATTTTGTCATAGTAAGATGAGGGATAATCTTAGCTATTGGTGAATTCTCTTTCCATCCCAACCATACAAAATGACATGGATTACTTTTTTTTCTTTTTTTGCACAACTCTATTTTTCTTTCTCATCTCTCTACAATTTGTCTTCTCTCTCTTGCCTTTCTCTTCTGAATTTTCTCTCTCATCTCTCTACAAATGTGTCTTATCTATTTTCTCTCTCATAAAGGACATATCACGCCTATTTTATTTTGGAAGATCTCTCTCTCATTATTTATATTTGCATTTAATTGTCCACCTAACAAATTTTTTCTCTTTTTTCACTTAAGCAAAAATACAAGTCTAACACATACATATTCACACGTTCATTATACAACTCTTAAGACATTTTATAGTTCTCTAACACCCATTTTCAAAAACTTGCAAACTAACTTGGCTTATAACATTTCAGGCAAAACTAATTCAGGTTTGTTACATACCCAAATTGTGTTTTCACTTTATTTAGCTTATCTCTTTAGCCTTTTTTTGTCATTATCTATTAACTTATTCATGTAGTTAGCTTATTTTATTTATTTATTTATTTTTTTTTGTCTTTTTAGAGTTATTTTTGTCACTTTATTTTTTTTTAGTTTTCACTATAGTTAATTTTTTTGGGTCGCTTATTTTGGGTTTTTTTAACTTATTTGTTTTATCTCATCTTTTTAGATTAAACATGGCTAGTACGTTGGAGCTGACCAATGAAAATCAAGAATGCAATTACAACAATGATTATATACCGTTTATAGGTATAACGTTTGATACTTTAGAAGAAGCTTATACATTTTATAACGTTTATGCTGGAAATGTGGGATTTAGTATTAGAATCCAATGTTATAGCAAAAATAATAAGTATAGTGACAAGTAAGATATTTGTTTGTTCAAAAGAAGGATTCTGAAGAAAAGATAAACGGGATAATCTTACTCAAAGTCGAAGAGCTGAGACAAGAACTGAATGTGGTGCATTGATGGGGATAAAATTAAATAGATCTACTGAAAAATATGTAGTGTATCAATTTGTTGCTCAACATAACCATGGGGTTGATCTTTCACATATACTTCCATCACAAAGGAGAATATCTTCTATACAAGCTGAACAAATAGAGTTAGCAGATGATTTTGGTATTGTTCTGCGTGAATCTTATGAGCTAATGGGAAATGAGGTCGGTGGAAGGGATTGTGTTGGATTTTTAAAGCTAGATAAAAAAAAACTATCTTCGAACAAAGGGACAAAACGATTTGGCTTACAGTGAGTTAGGATGCATATTGAAATATTTTCAAGAGAAAACTTCTGAAAATGAATAATTTTATCATGCATTTCAGTTAGATAGTGAAGAAAAAATCACTAACATTTTTTGGGCTGATGTACAAATGATTATTAATTACAAAAAAATTGGTGATGTAGTTTCATTTGACACGACTTACAAAACTAATAAAGATTGCAGGCCATTTGCTTGTTTTTTGGGGTTCAATCATCATCATGAGATTACAATTGTTGGAGCTTCACTAATGTATGATGAAACTGCATAATCTTTTGTTTGGTTATTTGAGGCTTTTCTACATGCCATGTCGTACAAGTACCCCAAAATAATTTTCACTGATCAAGATTCCATAATCGCAAAAGCCTTGAAAGAGGTTATGCCTGACACATTTCACCATCTCTATAAGTGGCACATTATGCAAAATGCAATAAAGCATTTGACTTCTTATTTACGGGGTGAAAGTGGAGTTAAGATTGTGTTTGGGAGGTTTTTTAAAGAACCAGATGATTGGATTGATGAATGGAATAACATGTTAGATGATTATGATTTTAGGGAGAATACGTGGTTGAAAATGATATTTGAATTGAAGAAAAAGTGGGCTTGGCCACATGTAAAGCAATATTGGTCAGCTGGGATGAAAACCACACAATTGAGTGAGAGTAACAATGCCACTATGAAAATGTATCTAAAGTCACATTATAGTTTCACTCAATTTTTCACTCACTTTGAGAGTTTCATTGAAGGAAAACAGTACAAATAGTAAGTAAGTGGTTGGAACATGCTGGTAGCATTTTGACACAAAAAATCTTTGATAAATGTGTGAAACAATTTCATAAGTCTATTGATATTTATGTTCAAGAGATGGGTATGGAAGAAAATTGTCCATTTTTCGTTATATCTCCTTCCCCAGGGTGTAATTCATGTCATCGAGTTACAAGAAGTGAAAATGGAATGCTATCATGTAGTTGCATATTTTTTCATATGCGAGGCATCTTATGCTGCCATATGATAAAAGTTTTAAAAGAAGTCATGCATCACTTGGAGACACCTGACAATTATATTTTAAAAAGATGAACAAAGGTAGCTAGATCAGAGAATGTAAGTGACATGCAAGGTCGTATTATTGACCTTGATCCGAAAAGTGCACGAACTTTGAGATACAAGTCATTAAACTCTTCTTACGTAAGGTTTCATGTAGAGCATCTGAAACTGAAGAATCTTATGATGTGGGTATGAGAGAAACTGAGAAATTGTTGATTGTCATTGAAGATGTGCTTCAAAATGTTCAAATTAAAGGGTCAAGCCATAAGGAAGAAGCTGAGTCAGCTAATGTTGATCCAAATGATCAAGATAATCGAGCCAAAAAGAGCTGCCAAACCGACCAACACGAGTCCTCATGGGAGACGACAGGCGATTAGCTCATTGGAAAGACTAATTATAATTATACTATATATTAGTTTATGCATGAGAGTGCCTCCATTCAACCTCAGCCCCAATACTTGTCCCAGCATCATCTTCAATATCATCCTGTGTCGTTCATAGATCAATCCACTCATAATCTACAAACAACAGAAGGTTATCCTACATTGCTTAACTCAGCCACTCATTTATTTCATCATCAGAGTCAATCTTCCTATGGTCTTTGGCTCCAACTAACATTGTCATTTGACCAAGGTCAAGGATCTACTAACATGCATGGCAGCTAGGTGAGAATATTAAATTGATATGTTATATTACTTATATTATATATCAATTTTACTCTTTTTATAACACTACAATTTTATGTTTGTGATAGGCTTTTGACTTGAATGTAGACAATTTCCACTCGAACGTCTAATTAGACACATCAAGCTGATTCAATTGTTCATTCTCATTCAGAGACGATATTTTTAATATAACTTTGTTGTTGTTTGAACACTTTTTTTAATTAATTTTGGATTATATTTGAGTTAGCTCTAAATATTATTAATTTACCTTGTTGGATGTCGTCATTACTCTTAGACAATGTTAATTTAGCTTAAACACTTTCGAATAATTGATTAGTACTATCCCCATTTTTTTTACAGATTAAACATCACGTACATTGTTTTTGGTTGGTTTGATCACTAGACTCATATCTTTTCTTGGTAAGTAATTTTTGTTGGATAAACCCATATCATCACTAAAATACTAACTAAAAATAAAATAAAATAAAATAATGCTGACTACATAAGTTAAACAAATAACTATATAAAAAATCATAAAAAAAACTCACAAAAGAATCTCCATATCACTTAGCCAACTATATGGATAACAAAGTACTATAAAAAGTATTTAAGGATGCTTAGTACCTTTACGAGAATGTTGTTTTGTCGAAAATTATGCTATTTCCTTTTTTTTGTTCAATAGGCAATGTGCATGCTTCAATGTTGGCATGTCTGTTCAATATCTCCTATTTCTAAGGCTTACTTTAGGCATTCCTTAGTCTAGTTGTGCAAGCTAGCCTTTGCCCATAAAAGGCATTTTAGGCCTATTGTCTTTTTACATCATATTTTCACTTCTTTCCTTCTGTTGCCAGGTTGCTAACTCCTTTCATTTTTTTGCTTTGCTATGATGGCTGCCCTAGTCCTCCCAGCCTTTATTATTCCCAAATTATTATGGGAATGGTTGGTATCAGAAAATAATACTCTTCTTGCCCTTCATGTATGTTCCTTAAGGTGTCATGACTAGCACTTTGTGACATACCTTTTCCCCTCTTCCTGACCTCTTGATGCTAGTAATGGACATTCTTGTTGATGCCTATTCATAGCGCCTAAGAGTTGAATGAGCATTCCCATGGGTCTTTACTGTTTTGGTTTTGCTTTCTTTATTTTTTGGCTAGTTTTCTTAGGAATTTTCCCCTTGTGGTGGTATTATGGTTGGGCTTTCTCAAACATTTACCACTTTGGCTTCTTAGCGGTCCCCTTGGTTAGAAGAGTTGTTGCATTTCAACCTCTTGCATTTCGAGTTTTATCAACTTGTCATGATCGCATCCATTTGGCAACATCCTAATGTTACTCATGAAAATCTTCTATTATTGTTGTTGCTCGAGCCATGTTGATGATTTGGTGGTATTTAGTATCTTTGACGCCTTGAGGAATTTCATTGGAGTATTCCTTTCTTTTGGAGATCGAGATTGTAGACTATTTGTACCGTCTTCTGTAGTATTGAATTTCAATTTACTCAGAGTTGTAATTTTGTGATTTGTTCATACCTAGAGTATATGAGAATTGAGAATAAAATATTGGGCTAAGAAATTGGGCTAAAGCAATAAATAAATTGAGCCAGAATAATAGGCTGAGCCTACGACAGATCAGAGGCACAACTTGCGATTCAAGACATTTCAAACGGGCATTGACCCATTCAACAAAATATCAACTAACCTCCAAAGATCATAGACCACGATTTATTCCATAATTTAGGGATCAATATTCCTACTAAAGTGCAACCATAATCCACAAAATTAGAGCTCCCAGCAACGAGTATAAGCCTCCCATACAACTATAAATATTGGAGTCCATTAGCTTAAAAGGATAAGTGATTCTTAACTCACTACATGTTATTTATTCATTTGCTTTATACAAGTATTTATTTGGTCCTCATAACTAACTTAAGTATCGAAGGAAGATCTCAAGCCCAATACTTGGGTCCTTCGTTTTGCAAGACAGGAGACAAGTGAAATCTTGAAATCTAGGCCCAGTTCACCGTTTGAGCCCAATTGGATTAGTAGTCCTCAACAGTTTGGCGCCGTCTTTGGGTATGACTTAGGATCCCATTGAGTATCCATTGTAGTACATACTAGAAGCCAGCTGGAGGCTCGTTCCCCTCCGTATTGCCCAACACTAATTGCTGTGTTGTTTAGCTTACTTATACCGAACCTGGACTCATTTTAACTTGGACAGATCCAAGCCTCAATTGCCCAAACTTTTCGACGACAAACAGAAGCACTGGGAAGGAAGCAGACATCAGCTAGAGTCATGCAGCAACATTTATGAGGTCTCAAGGAAATTATAGAAATTTATGGGGTCAAAGAAACCATAGAGCTGTTGAACGCCAAGAATCCGATGATGAGCAGGATGCCAATCATCATGATGGCAGCAAAGATTATTCTTCTGCAGATGAACGTAGTGCTGAAGTAAAATCCAAACGACACAAAAGGTGGTCGAAAGCTCGGTCATCTCCTTCATCAGCTGGTGCTGATGTGGGCGGTGGTGAAAATGATTCAGAGCTGAACAGGGAACCACTTATTGCATCTGTTGGGCTTGTTGGCAGCTCAAAAGTGTTTACCTGGGGAAAAGGTGGGATCTGCAGTCATAACCGACATGGCAGTCTTAGTGGCAACAACAAGCTGCCTAGGAACACCCGGCTCTCAAAGCTAATTGATTTTCTTCGATGTTCAGATGAAAATAGCGAGGGGGTAAGACTTCCATACATCTTCGTCACCAGCTCCAGTAACAAGAATTTACCAATTTCACTGTTCCTCGGGTGGTCTCCTGGGAAACAGCAATATAATCTTTACAATGAATAGATTTTCTCTTTCTTCTGTTGGCAGTCCGCTTAGGAAGATCATCTACATTGGTTTATTAATGCTTCACCTTTTCCATCAAGCATGTAGTAACATGTGCCATTTCTCCTCTCATTGTTTCAGTTGGATATCAACCTCATGCTTGTTTCTTTGCACGAAGATGGAATACCCAGCTTGTAAGGACCCTGCCTTTCTTGCGGCCCACGCTGTCTGTTAGACACTTATGCAAAGTATAAATTTCCCTCATTTGGCACCTTATATTTTTATTTGATTATAGTCATCATATATTACCAAGTTTCTGTTCAAAATTCTTATTGATTTTTCAAATATGGGTACTTGTGCAGCATGTTGCGTTGCAGACTTCAATGGAAGCACATAAAATCGAAATGCTTGTGATAAAAGATCTTCCATTGGCACCTATGTCTTCCAGCTCCATAAGTGAATCCAAAGGCTTTACTGTAGATCCAAGCAAAAACGAGTTGTATACACTGCAAGAGCATCAGTTATTGGAGAAAATTCAATCAATGTGCAGTTTTAATCAGCACAATCTGGTAAGCTCCTGGTCTAAGACAACTTGTATTTAAGAAGAAAAGGTGATATTTACATTGATCAAATTCTTTTAAGAGAAACAACAAACCAATTAAAGTAGAATATTGCCAATACCGGAGGTGTGGAAAGGAAATCCCACCATCGGGAGTTGAGAATCCGCCATTACAAGAAACTATCCATCAAGTTCTACCTATTGGAGTTTCAACTGAGCTACTAGCTGTTGTTACTACAGTAACAGCCACACCCATAGCGACAATGCCATTGAGTATAATTCCTAATTTAACATGCTCATTGCAACTAGTAGACTTGCCTACTCTACTTCAAATGTTCTGCAACCTTCAGGGCTCTATGAACCACTTTGTCCAAACAAACATGTCGGCCATGCCAATAGCGTCGAGGCTTTGTCCAAACAAACATGTCGGCCATGCCAATAGCGTCGAGGCCATACCCAGTACCTTCACCTGCACCTCCGGTTCCAGATTATGTGTCGTGAGGAGCTGAGGAACGAGCCTTTAGGCCTCACTATCAAGAGAATGAACAAGATTCTTCTAGGACTAACAGTGATACAGAAAGTGACAAGATTAATCATACCGCCCCCAAGTACGCGGGACGGGAGGTCTAGCAGGCCCACTGCCCTATCGCACGGGATATAAGCTCCTTTTATTGCCAACTTATGATGGAGCGACAGATCTTGAGGATCATTTATAAATTTTTGATCACCATATGAATTTTTATGATGTATCTGACTATCTAAAATGCAGGGCCTTCCTGACCATCCTCATTGAAGCTACTAGGAGATGGTTCTCCAATCTATCTGTTGGTTCAATCCGGAGCTTTGAACAGCTATCTCAAGAATTCTTGGATCGCTTCGGCAAGAATAAGTAGCCCTCGAAGCTCATGACATCTCTACTGAACATCAAGTAGCAAAAAAGAGAGACCCTTTGGTAGTATACGCAGAGGTTCAACCAAGCGGCCTTGGAGGTCCCCGACATCTAGCAATCTGTGGCCCTGGTAGCTTTTATGTAGGGGTTGAAGTCCAAGTCCTTCGAGGACTCCCTAGCCCGCAGAGAACCAAGGCCTCTCACGGACCTAATGGCACGAGCAGAGAAGTACATTTTCTCAGATGAGGTCATGCTGGCGAAAAAAGAAGAGGAAAAAAAGCGGGAAGAACCTTGGAGAAAAGCAAAGAGAATGTAGGTGATAAGCAGAAAGGTCCCTCGAAGAAGGGGAGCTATAGCAGAGGTAGGTACAAAGATTATGCCCCACTCAACGCCGCCAAAGCTGAGATCCTGTATGAGATCCATAGAAATGAGGACCTCATATGGCCGAAGAAAATAAGAGGCAATCCTGATAAGAGGTCAAAAGATAAATACTGCAGGTTCCACGATAACCACGGTCATGACACCGAAGATTGTAAGTAGTTAAAAGATGAAATTGAGTCCCTCATCAAAAGTGGGAGGCTGGGAGAATACCTAGTCAGGCAGCAAGGCCATTGTAGGGATCAAGGGCCCCAATAAGAGATGGATAGGAACCTGTGGCCAGGTCACTAGGAAAACCAGCATACTTTTTTTGTGGATACCATAGCAAGAGAGCTAGTAGCTGGAGGAGAAACTCGAGCTGGAAGGAGAGCCTATTTAAGATTTGGAAGAGGAGAACCATTCCTTAGAAAACCAGAAGCTAAGGAGTTGATTACTTTTACCTCCAAGGACCTTGTGGGACTAATTATCCCCCACGATGACCCACTACTAATACAAGGTACAATTGCTAACTTCGTGGTTAAGAGAATTATGGTTGATACAGGTAGCTCTACAGAGGAGCTATTCTTGCACGCCTTCGAGAAGTTCGAGATCAGTTGAAGCAATCTTAGACCCATGAGAGGAACTCTAGCAGGATTCACTGGAAAAGTCTTCCAACCAGAAGGCATAATCAACCTACTAATGACCTTGGAAGCAGGGGAAAAATAAGCTACCATCATGTGAAACTTCATAGTGATGGACTGCCAGTCTAAATATAATGCTATCATAAATCGTGTAGTCCTTAACTAGTTCAGGCTTGTAGCATCTCCGTACCATCAAAAGCTAAGATTCTCAACGCCCAATGGGATAGCTACAATCAATGGAGTTCAGATACTCGGTTGCGAGTATTATGCAACCTTTTTGGGAATCCCTGGACCTATAGCCCAGCTGCCAGAGCTCCTAGAGAAAAAAGAATTGGAGAGGGAGAAAAAACCTATGCCAGTAGAGGAGCTATCCTAAGTAAATCTGGCCCCAACCAAGAAAGTCAAGATTTGGAATGGGCTCCCTCCAAACTATAAAAGATGTATAATCCAATTTCTATCAAATAATATATATATCTTTTTACCTGGTCTTCAATTGACATGACATGTATATGCCCAAAAGTATTCGTTCATCATCTCAACATAGACCCATCTTATTGTCCTGTATGACAAAAGAAAAGACAATTTGGAGTTGAGAAAAACCAAATCATACAGAAAGATGTGAAAAAGCTGCTAGACGCAGGACACATACGGGAAGTAGAATACCCAGAATAGTTTAGTGTCACGCCCCGAACCCAACCCTGCGTAGGACTAAGTCCGAGTGCAATATTTGAATCGATTATCATTTCATACTTAGTCAAAATTTCATCTTATTAATAGTTTCCTTGAAAATCGTGCAACATAACGGCTGTAATGTGGACATAATAGTTTTTTTTTCTTCAACCTGCAAACAGAAAAGCCACAATTCTACATTTCCAAACCCTTCACCTCAACATCACAACTCAGAACTCCAATATAGTTTATTCATCCATCGACAGGATTCAAAACTATTGAACAACCAACATGAAAATATACATCCATTACTTGCATTAAAAGAAGGTTAACAACAACAATATTACTTCTTATCAGCCGGTATATAGCCAAGTGCCCAAAAACAAAACCGGCTACGTGTATCACTTGTATAATAGCTAATTAAGTCATTAAACTAAACTTTTCAACCAATTACAAATCATGACTAAGTTAGTTTACTTATACAAGTTTTTGATGATTAAAACCACCCATTTATACAAAATAATATATACAATATAATTGTTCAAGTCATATTAATCAACCATACACCCAAAATAAGTGCACATCACGTATCGGGAACTTCTGGTTCAAGATAATGAGGATTATCCTCATAGTATTGTACATACCTTCCTCATCACCTGAAAATGGGAAACAAAGAGGGTGAGCTTATCCGGCACCAAAGCTTAGCGAGGGGGGAATCTGGGAAGGATTTTTGAATACAATTTTTTATGTTTGAAAACCATTTGGAAAACTCTGAATGTAATGCATGCAATATCTACAATCAAGAACCAATTCAAGTATACATATACAAGTCATATATCACACGTTAAGTAAGAAATAGCTTACTCTCTCGAATCGAATCAATTTCAAGCGGTAGCTGGTTGAATGAGATGTTCAACATCTCCTTCTTTATCTCACCCAAATAGAGTATTCCGGATAATACTCGAGCCTACGACTAACTCTCTGAGGAAATCAATGTTCCCAAGCGAGAGAGGAATACAGACCATGGTAGACATACGATCACCGGCAAGCCCTATGCCGCCTGACGTGGTATGCACACTATCATGCCAAAAAAGGAGGTTGCAACCCCTTTTAAACACCATTTCTCATTCAAGTTCACATCATACGAGCAATATAACAATCATATTGGCATCGAGTTCACAACTAGCACATAGTTGTATATTTATAGCATATTGGGTAAACAACAAGTAATCAAGCAATATAATTCATATTAATAATTCCACAAGTATCCTAACACATCTAGAGGTCATTTAACATCATTACACATTAGTATAAACTAGTAACTTAGCCATTTAAACAACAACAATTTACATTAGTACCTAACTATTTAGCCTAAGACAATTTCTATGCTACTACAATAGTCCAACTTTGGCCATTCAGTTACCTATCCTCCCGAACTCCAAATTACCTGAATTAGGTATATAATTAAATATCTTTGAGTGTAGATAGTTGTAGAATCTAGAGGAGCTCAATTCCAATTTAAATTCCTTAAGTTATAAGCAAAACATTACAGTTGCACAAATATGTCCAGTGACTAGAAAATTTCTAGCTACTTTTTGGTTTCCGATTTTTTCAGAGGTTCTGAATGATGGAATTAGCTAAAACACTCAAAACAACATTTGTTACAAACTAACCAATCTAGCTACCATAAATATTTCAGAATTTTCAAGTACGTTTACTATTTTTAAAATGCAAAATAAACCAAAGGTAGTAGACTGTCTAGTTTTCAGCAAAATTTCTCAAACCTACTGTAATAAGCTATTTTGAACATGAAAATGATTTTTTCTGAAAAACCTTTCAACACAAGAATTGTTCCTCTATGAGTCTAGAATAATATAGTAGTTTTCCAATTTTTTCCCATGTGGTTCAGCCATTCAAACGACTCAAAACTTCCAACTACACAAAACTGTCCAGAGAATGCTTTTATATGAATCTTGCCTGTTTAGATTCTATATTCACAACAACAGCTACTACAAACTCTAGCAACCTCTAGAAACATTTATAAGCATCATCTAAGCACCTATACATGGCTAGTATTTATGAGACCCTGGAATTTGTCTTATTTGTAATTACGTGTTTTCACATATTTAAATGCTATTAGAATTAATATGTATGTATATATATGTGTACTAAGTGATATGAGATTAAATATGCATTAAAAGACATTTGAAAAACAAATAATAAGACCTTTCATCTTCTTTGGCAAAAATATGCATTATATATTAAATGTATGTATATGTACGCTTATATATAAATGTTGTCAACTAAAAATACTCTATTTAATATATAGTATAAGTTATTATATATATATATATATATAAGCATTGTAGGAAAAAACAACTAAAAACAACTAAGTTTGACAACTTTGACTAAGGTTATTTTGTTGACTTTGCTTATATATATGCCTTATACATACACAATTCACAAAAAAGCTCAAAACACCATCTTTTCTCTCCTAGTTGGCAGTGTGCTTCCAAGGAGAAGAAGAAAACATTTTACTTAGGTTTTCAAAGTAATTTTTCACATAGAAACTTCATTTCAAAGCCAAATTACTTAATTCAAAGATTGTTTTTGCTTGTTGGGCACCTATTCTACCTATTCCTATCATTTATTTGGATCAAAGGTGAGGGAAAAACTATCTCTTATTTTTTAAAGTTTATGTCAAATTTTTATTGTTGCATATATAGTTGTTGTTTTGCTAAATTGTCTTAAGATTGTTGTTAGTTAGGTGTTGTAGACTAACTTAGTGTAATTATAGCCATTTTGAACAGTAGCAACATGTATTTTTATTTTCCATGTATTAAATTGATAATTTGGCTTATATTTTGAATAATTGTAGTTGTAGTTGTTGTTTTCAGGTTGTAGTTGCTTCTATAGACTTGTTCATTATTGTGCAGTAATAATGTAATGCAAAATTTTCAATTTGAATGCCATGGTGAAAGTAAAAAATTTCAGCCCTTGGTGCATTGCCATTTTGGACTTGTTGGGCTTGTTTTGGATGGCTTTTGGTTGGTTTTCGAGGGGGTTTATGTAGTTGCTTGAGTGGTTAGGTGGTAGGAGAAGGTTCGGGGGTTGTTTAATTGCTAGATTGTAAGTTATGTTGTTTAGAAGTTTGGATTGTCTTTCTTTGAAATGACTAAGTGTTGTCTTTAATTGTTTTGTGTTGTTTGTGTGGTTGATACTTGGGTTGGTGTTGAGTAGGGTTGGGTTTGGATGTATGTTGAAGTGTGTGTTGAGTTGGGTGGCTTACTTTGTCATCTAACTTAAATGTTTTAGAATTGTTCAGTTGTTGATTGTTGAAGTGTTGTTTAATTAAGGGTTGAATGTTGAAGTGTAGGGAGATGACCTACTTTGTTGTCCTCTCGGAATATTAAGTGTTCAGTGATAACTGTTGTGAGTCATGATAATGTTGTGTCACCTCTCGGGCGGTATCGGGCTTACTGGGTTGCATTGGCACAACTATCATGTGTTATCCCCTATCTCGTATGGTTGGAGAATGATCATGGAGTGTGGGTTTAGTTGGTGTACTTCTAGAATGCATTTGGTGCCTGGTAGGGTTCGTGATTGGTGCATGGGGAGAACGACTTCAATAGAATGAGTGTATCGTATCCTTATTAATTGGTTACTTTTATTGTTATATTTGTATTGTTGTTGATGCTTGTTGTGTATTCAATGTTCCTAGGGTATTTTCCAAATGAAAGTGTTTCCAAAATCTCCTATCGAACCCTTGCTGAGCTTTGTTATATATAAGCTCACCCTCTTTGCTGTCCTTTCAGGTATTCCAGATTTAAGGTACGTGGAATATGTGTCGTCAGATAATATGGACAAGCCTGAGGCTTGAGTGCTTGCTTGGATGTCTTATATGTTGTCTTTAAGTTTATGTTTATGTAAATGTATGTAAGTTTTGAAGTTTGTATTGTATAACTACTTTAAAGTTAATGGATTGTATAATGTTAGTTTAGTAGTCTTTCTTTTGGAATATGATAGGTTGCTAGACTAGCTACATTATCTATTTTGCATAGGTATAGTATAGCTTGATGTATGTTGTTGAGACGGAGGCATTATGTTTGTTGTTTAAATCTTGGATGGTTGGTTTATGGAAGTTGTTGAGTGTGTTGTTTGATGATGAAGTTGTTGTTTGAGTTGTGGTTGGTTGTGGGGTGTTTGTAAAGAACTAGTTTAGAGTTCTGTTGTTCATATTACAGACGTTATAATGCCAAAATTCAGCCCCGTCCTGATTGATCATAAGTGGGGTCGTGTTAGGGTGTGACAATATCCATTATATTTCTTCAAGAAGCTTCAAGCAATATTAATGGTAGATTTTGATACCAGCATTATCAAGCATGTTTCCAACACATTTAATCCATAGTTTGTCTAGCAAATCCATATACAATCACCACAAATCATATATATGCATTTATATCTCATAAATATCAACTTTTAAAAAATCCCTCACCTTGGAAATTTTTGGTTGAAAAGCTTAGAAAACCTTGTTAATGGCTAGAAGATCACTTGGCTATCTTGGAAAACACTTTGTGTACAATTGCTCTTCACAAAATATTGCAAGAAAATGGCTCAAAGCTTTCTCCTTTGATAGGGTGGTGCCGTCGGGTTTGGGTAGAGGAAAAAGATGATAAAATAAAATATCCTACAAGTTTTTCTTGTAGGTTAAGTCAAAAATTTGCTTAATTGTGTTTTGAACCCACAACGTTTCTATTTGCAAACTAATTCCCCTTTCTTTCTCTTCCTAGGTCGATAGGTTCCCTAGGTAATTTGGAAAAGTTGTGTTCTAGTTATACTTGTAAACTTGGTGCCCAAGAATGTCTTTTGGTATTTGTAAATTGGCCCCTAAAGTTAATAAGTTTTGCTAATTGACCCCAAGTATTTTTCTAGCTTTACAAATCTTTCCCTTTTCTTTTCTTCCTATAGCCGTGTGTTATAAGTGTAGTTTAGAAGCCAATCCTAGTCTTAGGTAGTTTAATTAGTGTCCAAAATAAAGTTTAGATAATTGCACTTTGGCCCTAAAGTTTTCTAATGTTTGCAAAGTTATCCCGAAAGCTATGTTATCTTATTCTTATGTTTCTAACTTAGTTTCTAACTCATTCCTACCTTATTTCTATTGTATCTAGTAAGCATTTAGGGTATACATGCATATATTTATATATAAGGCATTAATTTATATTTGATTTCACATAATAAATGTTAATGCATACGAATTTGAAAACCGGGTCTCACATCCTTCTCCTTTTATCGTCCATGAAATTTTAATTACCCGTTAAATAAGTCTGGATATTGCTGTTCCATCTGATCCCGTCGCTCCTATGTCGCTTCCTCCATGCCATGATTGTTCCATAGGACCTTTACTATCAGGATCTTCTTTGTCATCAACTCCCGCTCTTGCTCATCTAAAATCTGAACCAATTTCTCATCATATGACAAGTTCTCTCGAATTTGTAACGGCTCGGGTTCCAAGACATGAGACGGATCAGGATGATATTTTCTCAATGTCGATACATGAAGTACATTGTGCATATTTGCGAGATTTAGAGGAAATTCTAAGCGGTATACCAATTTCCTAATTTTTTCAGTAATCTCAAATAGTCCCACGTACCTCGGACTAAGTTTTCTACCTTTACCATGACGGATCAAACCTCTCTGAGGTGATACTTTCAAGAATACTTGGTCACCTATCTAAAACTCCAAATCCCGTCTTCGCTTATCTGTATAATTTTTCTGCCGACTCTGAGAGGTGAGCATTCTATTTCAGATTAGATGTACTTTCTCAATCTTCTCTACCAACTCTAGCAACACCGTGCAGTCGATTGATTTCATTTCCCCAACTTCATCCCAATATAGCGGAGATCTACACTTTCGCCCATACAAAGCTTCGTAGGGAGCCATCCCTATCGTTGATTGATAGTTGTTGTTGTATGAAAACTCTACCAACGGAAGATGTTTTCCCATCATTTGCCGAAGTCTAGTACACAGGCTCTCAACATATCTTCCAGTATTTGTATAGTCATTTCTGACTGTCCGTTTGTCTGGGGGTGATATGATGTACTGAAACTCAACTTTGTTCCCAAGGCTTTCTGAAATAGCGGCCAGAACCGAGATGTAAAACGAGGATCCCTGTCTGATACAATACTTGCCGATACACCATGTAATCTTATAATGTTAGCTACATATATCTCAACCAGTTTCTCCAGATTATCCAGTTTATTCATAGGAATAAAGTAAGTTGTCTTGGTCAGGCTGTCAACTATAACCCAAATAGCGTCATAACCTTTCGGTGACCTTGGAAATTCCATTAAGCTATCTTTACCAAAGGGTGCTAAAATGTAAAACATACTAAATTTGAAAATTTTTAGAGACCCAGTCTCTAAAAAATATTATTAATGATTTAAATAAACATGAGACCCACCACTTTTCACAACTTTTGAGGCAAAATGGGTCTCTAAATTTAGCACCCCAATTGTAATTTAGAGACCCATTTTGCCTCAAAAGTTATAAAAAGTGGTGGGTCTCATGTATATTTAAATATTTTTTAGAGACTGAGTCTTTAAAAATTTCAAAATTTAGTATATTTTATATTTTAGCATCCCTTGGTAAGGATAGTCTTACAAAGTCCATCGTTACATGTTCCCACTTCCACTGGGGAATCTCCAACGGTTGCAGTAATCCTGCCGGCCTTTGATGTTCTGCTTTCACTTTCTGACAAGTCAAACATCAGGCCATAAATTGTGCAATCTCCCTTTCCATATTGTTCCATTAGTAGTGCTGCCTCAAGTCCTGGTACATCTTTGTTCTTTTGCGATGAATGGTATATTTGGAGTTATGTGCCTCCTCAAGAATCATCATTTTCAATTCAATGTCGTTTGAGAAAACTATGTGCAAGGTTCTTTTATCATATTTGTCATCAGCTGATAAATAGGTTAAAAATAGTGAATTGCACTTATCATGTTTCATGTTGGAAAATTTGTGACAAAAGCATAAGATAGAATGATTTCATATGTTTTGACTTGTAAACGTTTTCTGAAATTTTACTTTGAATCTGTTTTAAAGATAGTCTTGCTTAATGACAAACAAGGTTTAGGTTTGGGGATGGTGATGTGATTGTATTTGCAGTACTCAAACCATTGTATTTGTACTACATTTTCATCTTAACTTAGGAATAAATACAACACTTATATACTTTCGATACAATGTAGGACGATACTAAAAAGTGGAAAAACAGACCCGGAGCGATCCAAATTGCAAGTCAAAGAAGTTGAGAATGGAGAAACATGGGAACTGGTGGAAGAATGAAGCTCATAGAGCAAAGAATTTGGCCGAAACTAGCACGTAATCAGATTCGAAACGCTGAAAATAGGCCGAAAACGCCTCGGTGAAAGTCAAAATTAAAAGCCCAAAAAGTAAGCAAAGGGTGCTTGAGCCCGCCTTACTGGGTGCTCGAGCGCCCCTCTCTCCACCGCCCATCACATCTAATTGGTTCACGTGGATGACACATGGCAAAAGGGGATTGGACTGCCAAGCGCGCCTATCCTAGCGCTCGAGCGTGCGATGCAGAAAATTCCACATGGTTTTGGAAAGGCCACACGACGCGCTCCCATTTGATGAAAGGAGGCGTGCTCAAACGCTCCTCAGATTTCTTGGCCTATAAATACCCCTCCCCGATTGAGATTTGTAATTAATTTAGAATTTAGAATTATTTTATTTAATGTTTTAATTAATTTAATTTGGTTTTAACTTTAGTTTTAATTTTAGTTTTAATTAATTAGTTAGTTTAATTTAATAGTATTAGTAGAATACAGGGGAAGTTATGCCCGAATAGCTTTTAATAGAAAAGCTCTTATTCAGGGGAATCTCCGCCCGAGTAGCTATTTTGTGTCGGACCTCTGCTCAAATTTCTAGAATCAGAAATAAAAAGTCGTCATATCGGGGGAACCTTTCTTGATTTCTTATTTATGCAACTTTATTTATTATTATGAATGAGTAGAGCTATTATCTAGGGGAGGATATTGTAAATGACGATATTTTAATATATGGTCTCGGATTCAGTTATTTAATTAAAATTGCAATATATGGCTTGCTTTAATTAAGTATTGTCTTTCATATGTAATGCTTTTCAGTAGATGTTATGATTGCTTTACTTTCATATCATATATCCATACTTTAAATAGTGAATCAATAGCTTGACAATCTTAGATTACATGAGATTATAGGTTATACCATAGCTTTAGACTAGTAAGGAGATGTTAAATTACTTAGTTAAAACAGACCTTTTACGCCAAATTGTAAGGACAGATCCATATTGCGGATGGAACGACACCTACAATAGAGTTAGTAATCGGGACTTTAATAGACTAAGGTAATTGACTATGTTTCTACCTGAGAAGTTGTTAGTTACTTAGTTAAAATAGACCGATTACACTAGGTTACAAGGACAGATCCATACTACGGATGGAACGGCACCTATAACAAATGTAGTCGGGACTTTAATCAGACTAAGGTAATTAACTAGGTTAATGCTTGTAGCTTAATCCTTGCATAGAATTAGAATCCTGGATGCCGAGCCTATATTAACTGTCTCATTGCATATCCACCCCCTAGATTCATTTCTCTCGTATTCAACAATTACTTAGTTTAGCTTAGTTGTAGTTTAGATTACATTTTCGCATGCTACTCAAATGCCCTTTCAAAATTGTCACTTAACCCCTTTAACACTTTTGCACAATACTTCACTAACTAACTAACAAGTTCCCCTGTGGATACGATTCCGTACTCAGAGCACACTACACTACAAGATCCATGCACTTGTAGGTTATTAAAACTTGGTCAAATTTGCACCTATTTATAATGTATGACCTGAACGCATCAAGTTTTTGGCGCCGTTGCCGGGGAAGCACGGTCTAGTTTAGTTATTGATAAAAGTATTTGTGAAATTGTTTAAAGTGTTGTAGTTATTGTCTATAGTTGTTTTAAAACTGTTGTTTAAAGTGTTGTAACTATTGTTTACATTGTCTATACTTATTTTAAACTGTATAAATTATATTATTGCTTGTATAGTATATTAGTTGCATAAAATATTTGGGAAATTTAAATGATTGGAAATATGACTCATTTTAATGGTTCATCCGATCAATGGGCTTTTAATGAAATTAACCCAACCCCTATCCCAAATGCATGTAAAGTTTGTTCTCAATTTTGGCATACCTTTGAAAATTGTCCCTAAAATCCCAAGTTCTTTCACAGTTATGATTATACTACTCAGGGTTATTTTTCTAACAAAGATTTATACTCAAATGGATATAACTCGGAGTAGCAAAATTATCAAAATTCTTTGTGAGATAAAAATGATACATCTTTTCTGCCTCAAAATTTTGAAGATAGTGCATCTCAAAACCCCAATTCTTCTGAGTTTTACGAAAGCTTTCAAAGTAATTCTTTCAAACAAAACTTTTGCTATCCTAACTTGTCCTGAACCAAACTTCGATGACAAGTTTTGCCAACTTGTCAAACTCGTCGAATCTAACCACCAATCCATAGATAGGCTACAAGACCAAATCGATCAATTAGCTGAGAGCATGAATGGGTGAAAAAAAAGATGAGTACCCTTTTCAACCGATAATGAGTTCGCAAGACCAATCTAGTTTCGTTCATCATGAAACTACCCAAAACTGGGTTGATGGGATAAAAGTGTTTAGTGGAGATAATAGGGATAAAAAGTGTAACACTAGAATTGAGGTAGACAACAGGTTTGAGGCACACACTCCAAAATGGCAAAACCAACCATCACTTTGGGGTCAAGAAAATTTTCCTCAAAACTTTGAAAACCAAGTCCCTATACCTTTTCAATCTGAATCTTCTGATGATTTTTATATTACATCTTTTCAAACAAAATGATCACTAGGAAAATTGGGTTGAAATTGCTCATCCTGAATCTATGACCAATGACAAGTTTGACCAACTTTCTCAATTTGTCCAATCTAATGCTCACATGCTTCAATATTTAAATCAACTAGTCGAGAATGCACTTAGTTGGACTAATGATCAGCAACACATTTAGTCTATTGAGAACCCTTTGATGAAATAACATGTGAATAGACTGATAAAATGAGCAAGATTAATCAGGAGAAATCTGATAGGGACAATGAATTTGAGGAAAAAGACGATCAATTGCCTTAGTTAGAAGGATAGGAGGACCTTAGTAATATTATGACTCAACCCGACTCTGATTTCTCTTTAAGGAAGATGGGTATACACATTTCCCTTGAGTCTACACTCTTTCAGGACGAGTCTGTTGAGTCTACCTTAATTCCTACGTCTTTCTTGGCACCTGAAGAAGAGAACAAGTCAAACGCTTCTATGACCAAGAGAATAAGTCAAACGCTTTTGTACATATTATGATTGAACGACTTTTGTATCAAGTTGACCAAGAGAATAAGTCAAACGCTTCTATGACCTTTTCAATTAGTTTTGACTCTGACAAAGAAGCTTTGACATCCATTCTCTCTCCTGTTGAAAGTCATCTCAGTTATTCATTTGATGCGCCTTTTTATGTTGTAAAGTTCACAACATTACCCATGGAGGCACAATTTGGATTTGACCCATTTCTGAACAATATGTTGTATACATTTTTTAACTTATGGGTTGACCAAATGGGAAATTTTTTTTACAACATACTATGGCCCCTGTTAACATCACCATGAACATTTCCACACACATCACATTAGGATAGGAATTGTCACCTTTCAAGGCAACTTGGAAAAGATATGTTCTATAGGAACAATGAACCATCATCTATTGCATGATCTTTTTCTATTCAAAAACTATGCCGAATGATTATCAGGCAATATGTGTCGAAGAATTTTTAACATAGATGGCCCTAACATCTGCGCCTGGCTGAGGGTGTAAAACTCAACGCTAGTAGAGGAAACCTAGATTTTTAAATGCTTATGTGTGGTTATTTTTTGTCTGTGTGATTTTTGCAGTCTGGTTGAAGATGATAAACTTAGAGCTACTAGGAGACAACCTAGTGTAACTCTTGAAACTCAGAAAAGAGTATAAATGGTCTGAGTAGTTAAATTATCTGCTTAATATATTAGTTATTTTTCGTGACCATATTTCTTTTTGGTTTCTCCCCTATATATTTGTTTTGTCTATTTTTATTATAGCTAACTATTTTTTGCTGTGTTGATTATAATTTGTAAATGCTTTGTCTATTAATATTTAATTACAGAATGATACATTTTTGACAAAAGATAGTAGAAATGCTTTGACATCAACATAGAAATGCTTCACATCAAGTGATATCTTTCTTTACTATATTTCATTTTATACTTGATCAATATGTGCTGTATAGCAAGCAAACCATAGGTTTGAGGATGTAGTATTTGTCATTGTGTTATTACTTGCATATTACACTCTCACTTTCTTGCATTGTTATTTGCTTGAGGACAAGCAAAGTTTCTGTGTGGGGGTGCATGTATTTCATGAAAATATTTTTCAAAATATGCGAGAAATACACTATTTTGTTCATGAGGAAGAGTATTTTGCTACCTTACTATTTAAAAGAAGATGATTTGAGAACCTGTGTTGTTAGCTATGTACTGTGAAAAACTCTAAGGAAACTCTGTAAGAAAAACTTTGGGTTACTGTATTCATTAGTAGCCTAGTTGTTCTTCTTTTCTTCAATTGATAGGTATGTGATCATGAAAGGACTGAGATATGATTACCGTTTGTTATGAGAACTTTTTGTGATTAAAACCTGAACCCTTATGCCATGTCTTTACATTATGTTCTATTACTTTGTCTGTATGTACACTCTGAAAAAAAAAAGAAAAAAAAGAGAAATAAAAGAGTTGTACATGCCTTTGTTGTTGAATAATTTTGGTGTAAATATGTTGTAAATCTCTAAACATCACTATCCTAAACATTGTAATTTGGGATATGTGCTATAGTGTAAGGTTTCGAGCCTGGATATCTCGAGTGATTAAGGCACGTAGGGGTCCCTTTAAAACCTGACAACCTCAGTCATAATGGCGGGGGATTGTTGGCCTTAAAGCCCACTACATGCGATATCCAAAAAGCAAAAGAAACTGAACACTAACAAAGAGATAGTAGAAAATTGTATGTTTATATTTTTCTGGGCAAATGCAAAAAGAATTAAGACATGATCAAGAGTTTGATTACAAATAAGCCAAGAATATCAAAGTCCAATCTGTTTGCAAATCTTGAAAGTTGGGAAATGAATGAACTTAATTTGCTTAGTTTACTTCTAAATATGTACTCCGAAACAAGCAATAGTCCATTTCCAAGAAGAGTACCTATTTGAGAAAACTATGTACAAGGTTCTTTTATCATGTTTGTCATCAACTGATAAATAGGTTAAAGATAGTGAATTGCACTTCTCATGTTTCATGTTGGAAATTTGTGACAAAAGCATAAGATAGAATGATTTCATCTGTTTTGACGTGTAAACATTTTCTGAAAATTCACTTTGCATCTGTTTCAAAGACAGTCTTGCTTGAGGACAAGATCATTGTATTTGTACTACATTTGCATCTTAACTTAGGAATGAATGCAACACTTATATACTTTCGATGCAATGTAGGATGATACTAAAAAGTAAAAAATAGACCTGGAATGATCCAAATTGCAAGTCAAAGAAGTTGAGAACAGGGAAACATGGGAACTGGTGGAAGAATGAAGCTTCTAGAGAAAGAATTTGGCCGAAACTAGCGCGTAATTAGACTCGGAACGTTGAAAATAGCCCGAAAATACCTCGGTCAACGTTTGGTCAAAGTCAAAATTAAAAGCTCAAAAAGTTAGCAAAGGGCGCTCGAGTGCGCCCTATTGGGTGCTCGAACGCCCCTCTCTCCACTGTCCATTGCATCCAATTGGTCCACGTGGATGACACATGGCAAAAGAGGATTGGACTGCCAGAACCGCGCTCGAGCGTGCATATCCTGGCGCTCTAGCACGATGTAGAAAATTCAACAAGGTTCCGGAAAGGCCACGCGGCCTGCTCCCATTTGACGAAGCGAGCGTGCCTCAGATTTCTTGGCCTATAAATACCCCTCTCCTTGGTTGAGATTTATAATTAATTTAGAATTTAGAATTGTTTTATTTAATGTTTTAATTAGTTTTAATTAATTAGTTAGTTTAATTTAGTAGTATTAGTAAAATACCGGGAAAGTTCTACCCGAATAGCTTTTAATAGAAAAGCTCTTATTTGGGGGAATTTTTGTCCAAGTAGCTCTTATTCGGGGGAAGTTCTGCCCAAGTAGCTCTTATTCGGGGGAATCTTTGACTGAATAGTTATTCTATGTCGGACCTCTGCTCAAATTCTAGAATCAGAAATACAAAGTCGTCATATCATGGGAGCCTTTCTTGACTGTCTTATTTATGCAACTTGTATTTATTATTATGACTGAGTAGAGCTATTATCTAGGGGAGAATATTGTAAATTACGATATTTTAATATATGGTCTCGGATTCAGTTATTTAATTCAATTGCAATATATGGCTTGCTTTAATTCAGTATTGTTATTCATACGTAATGTTTTTCAGTAGATGTTATGATTGTTTTACTTTCGTGCCATATATCCATACTTTAATAGTGAATCAACTTATTGAATACAATGTTCATGTAACTGGTACTTATCACATAAGCACAACAGTGATATATATATAGTTAGTCATATAACACATAAAGACAAAATTTTCATGTTCAAGATATCTTGTTCACATAATCACATACAATGCACATAGCCTACAAGACGATAAACATTTCACAACTCATGCAATAGACTCTTCATATTCTTTCTTTCATGCTAGCATGCTATTCACTTAAACAATCACACGCTTAGACAATAAATAATCACGCAATCATATAATCATACAAAGCCACTTAAACCACAACTAGATACAAATGTATAAAGCTCACATTAAGACACAACTTTACTCATTCCGAGCACAATACACATTAACATACTTAGCATACAAGTCATGCATAACACTTTATCCACGTAACACACTTTACAAGCACACGAACAAAGGTCACTGCCCAATAGGCCGAAGATCCTTTCCCAGCTGAGAGCTACTAAGCTCTGATACCAACTGTAACACCCTGATTCCTCACAGGATTGGGACTTCTATTGATCATGCTATTCACAACCCAATTCCAAGCCCGGGCACAAAAATTAAGGGAAAACATATGGAGTCTCCTCTATTTATAGGACAATCCAAAACCTATACAAGCGATCATAAGCTCAAAATCAAAGTCCAACCTCCACTGTAATTCATAACTTCTTCTATCATCACATACAACAAACTCCTCAAGGCCATCCGAGCCTTGGAACCTACAAAAGTCCACAAACAAGCATGCAGTAATTAAACAAATAACCCAAGTAATACAAGTTAACAAGACTACTGAATAAAGCATTAAACACATTTAAAAAGGATACGGTTCATCTTCTTTATCTTCAATCTCGAACCACGAACCATGATCTTCGATGACAAGTGTCGACAAATCCCCTTATACCACCAATGGGGTACTCCAGATGTACCCTGATCCTACGACCCATTCTCCTAGGGTAGGTCCGTATGCCCCAACGAGGTGAACCACACCTCTAGGGTATGGGAGTATGCCTCCGCGAGAAAGATAATAGACACCATGTTAGTTGAGCTAGATTGATAGCCCGATGCTACCTGGAGGTTTTCGACACTACCATGTCCGAAAAGGTTGCGCAACCCGATACGAATTCGAGAATTCACGAGATAATACAAGATAGTCTCAAGATATCAAGATAATACGACAACACATAAATGAGGGACAACAAAGTAGGTTGTCCCAATCAAGATATAACAAGTAATAACTGCATATAAGCTTCATCAATTAAACTAAATCATACAATCCAAGAGCAATAAAATAAGCTAAGATACACAAAAGAGATGAAGAATCCCTCACCTTACCAAGCTCCAAGAAGGAAGAGTTGGCGTTACATCATTCTCAAACACCTTGAACATAAGGTCAAACATTACTCCAATTACTCTTTAGCTAGCACAATTATTAATTATCTAACCAGGTTAGCTACATAGACTCTCATTTAACCTTATTTAAGCAATAATCAACACATTACGTTCTAACATAGTTCTTTAAGCAAAGTAACTATTATTGACAAGATAGCTATGCAACCTAATTCACGAACTTCACCAAATAGATAAACATGCAATACAAGTACATTTAGACACTTATTAAATCAATTAGAAGCCAACTTCCAACAACCATATCCATTGATTATAACAAATCCCCCTTAGTTCATTAATTCAATCTAATGCACATACGAAACACAAGACTCCTAATCCACAACCAACCATCTTATACTTCCAAGTACACTTTTAAACATACATTGTAACACAATTATTAGGTACATTTCATAACCCCCTAGATGACATTAATTACATTAATATTAACCAGTTAAACTTCATAACTAATTCAACTTCATTTATATCACAAAGGAATATCAAGTTAAGCATTTAATTAATACAACTACACTTAAACACTGGACATAATTCAACTATAAAACATGGCCCAAGAATCATTTTCATGCTTTAAGATCGTTAAGCACATACTAACAACTTTAAACTTCATGATTAATCATTATAACACCCTTTAATTCATAAAACTTGCATTCATTTTCAAGTATATCACTTAACATGTACGGTGTTCTAGAACTCATAGAAGCATCAAAATACATACTTTAAACTAGGATTATTAAGCTAATGCAACTAAACTCTTATTTTACTTAACTTAGTTCAACTTTCTCCTTTTAAACATGTCACTTCTAGCATGTATTTAAGCATTTAAACACTTATAGAACTTCAATTTGGCATTAGAATCAACATAGAACACAAAAGCACCATTGTTGAACAAGGTTTCTATTTATTATGCAATTAAGACCTCAAAATTCAATGTTATCGGAATTCAATAATTTTTATCGTTTAACCGTTTTAGCTTCCCTAGAGTCCATATAAAATGTTAAATCGAGCATTGTGTCACTATTTAATGGTCCTGAATGAATAGTGTCCGTTAACTTTCTTTAAATTAAAGTTCTAGCAACTCAAGCAAATCCAAGCCATTAGAGGCTCCAACCTAGATTTAACAACTCCTAAATCATGATTAGATATCACTTACCAATAATAGACATTAACAATTTCACCACTTAGTAACCCCAACTAACAATATCAATAACAATCCAACTAAGACATTTTCTAATTTCTCTAACATAAGCTTAACTTAATCAACTCAGTTACCTATGCTATTGACCTCCAAACTATCTAATTTTTATGTATAAACGTAGATCTTCAAGTGCAGATAATTTTAGAATCAAACAGGGCCTAATTTCGAGTTAAAATAAGTAAATTACGGCTTTTCCCGTGCAACTGCGCAAATTGATGAGTAGCAGCAATTTTCAGGATACATTTATAAAATGGCTAGATCGGAGGGCCAAAAAATTAGAATTAGCCTTAGTACCAGAAATCAACATTTGCTCTAAACTTCCTAATCTATATAATATGTAAATTTTGTTAATTTTCGAGCTCGTTTACTATGTCAAAAATCCTCTAGAAAATAGGGGGGGAAATCTGTCCAAAACAAGCACTAACTTATTGCTTACATTTTATGAATATTTGAGCTTAGAAACCTTCTTGAGCTAGTATAAACTCTCTTTCAAGAATTAGATCAATATGCACATTTCATCATATTCAACCTTAACCATAACCACAACTACTATACCAAAATCTTTCATGTTTAGCTAGCAAATAACACTTATCATCACATAAGCTTCATGAAAACCAAACTAACTAGCTAAGACAAGGTAAACTTCAACTAGATTCAACATTTACATAAACTTACAATAGCTAAAATTCAAGAAAAATTCACATTAATGCAATCCCCTCACATTGATTGGCTAGGAAATAGAAGAAATTAGCTTGTAGACACCTTGGACCTTGCTAAAAATGGTTGAATTTTGATGAAGATGACAAACCCTAAGTTCAAGGCCTTCACGGTTTTGGCTCCTGATTGCCGTTTCTTTTTCTTCTCTTTTACAATGTTTATGCCTTAATTGTTATCTAATATATGTATATAAGTATATAACCTAGATAAATAACTAAATGGGCTAATGGATTGGGCCAAAATAAATGCTATTGGGCTTATATATTTAGGTAGAAAATCAATTAAAATGCTATAGGTCCAAAAAAATAAACTATCACTATTCACTCGGGGACACTAAAAATATTTATTTTTCTCACGCTAGGGACATGTAATGCACATTCTGCCAAAGAACAAATATATGAAATACAGTATTGTACAGGGAAAAATTTTCAAATTCAGAAAATAAAGCAGTTTAAAATTTTACCCAGGCTCAGTGTAAACATAAAATTTAAAGCATATAAAAGCAAATAAGACCAAACAAAGGCAAATAAGTCAAATATGCACACAAAATAATTAAATATAATAAATTAAAAGTCTCTCTGGACTTGGGCGTTACACCATTTCTTGGGCTAGCAAGAAACAGACATGCATAGCGCTATCCACCATGGAGGTTAAGTTTGTGGCTTGCTCAGCGGTTGTACAAGAAGCTGTATGGCTAAGAGGTTTATATCAGATTTGGAAATGGTCACGAATGTTGGAAAACCTGTGACAATCTTTTGTGATAGTCAAGCGGCCATCGCTTACACTAAAGATCCGAAATATCATGGCAAAACGAAACACATAAACATTAAGTATAATTTTGTAAGAGATATAGTATTGAAAAATGAGGTAATCATAGAACATATCTCTACGAACGAGATGGTAGCTGACCCTCTCACCAAGCCTATTCCTAGAGATATTTACTTGTCTCATGTAAAAGCTTTAGGCTTGCGTAGACCTTGATGTATATGTTTCATGTGTTGAGATTTGATTATCCTTTTGTGCTCATACATTTATATATTTTTTATGCCTTATTAATGAATGAAATATATTTGCACACTTGAGCAGTGTTGGTTCTTTGTGATCTATGAAAGCAAGACTATGTATAAGTACGATAACACATACTGTTGGTATCAAAAAGTACGTCAACGGGTTAAAAAAGTTTGGCTCTCTCACACGAGCAATCGCCTCTGGCGCAGTGGGAGCGTGTAGAGATGAGACATAATGAGTTGGTTAGTATTCGTCGGAAATGCTATACTCATTCAAGCGTCGCCTTAAATATTATTGAGGATTAGTTCTAACAACAATTACAAAGATGAGATCTCTCATTGCATATGTTGTAACTCTATATTGAGATATGGTCGGTATGGATACCCACGATCCATAAGTAACCTGTCAATAGCCAGATGTGAAACCTCGATTACTGTGTGTATTAGATTCAAGGATTCAGGTTGGTTACTGAGTGATAACCAGAACAAGATCTGTACGGTGTTTGAGTAAAGTTATGACGTATGCCTTATTTTGAAGGAAGTCACACCATAGCTCACGGATCGTATCGTGAGTGCTTTAGCGACTACATAAGAGAGTTGATGAATGCATCCCTGCTTCATGACTGTGTGAGCCCTTGAAGCTTCGAAGGCTTCTCGTGAGTACCCTTAGTGACTTACATCCATATTCCAATAATTCAAGCTCAATGTTAGCTACTTTGGTATATTGTCTAAGGATCACAACTTATTAGATCCCATGGAACATGTCCAGGAAAGCAGTTGACTTGACTTAGAGGAATACTAGATAAAGGGAAGATTGTTCGCATCTAGCGCTGCGTATATTCATTGGTTGACCAGTTATACAATCTTTGTGATTGAACGATCTTAGTGATTGAATATAACTATGAATATATGCTTGTAATTTTAGTCATCGAACATGGCCTATAAGGGATTGAGCATGTTTTGACGGATGTGAACTTAATTGGTCTAGGGTGCAGCGAGACTCTATCTTTCTTTGCAGGAAGTAGCTCCCGTGTTATCCCTAACAGGTGCACGATTTTAAAGCCTCCACTTTGTGCGAGCTCGCGAGTCGCACGACCTATTTGCCAGTATGACTTAGGTGTGTTTTGGAATTAGTTTCAAGAGATATACTACGGGATATATTCCCTTTCCCACCTTGTGCGAGTGTGAGATGTTGGACTTGGGTCATAATCCGGCCAAGTTGGGGTGGATCAACTAAAGATGACCCAGGTAGTAGGAAGCCAACTACCCATATATACAAAGGAAAACCTAATACAAAACATATGTTGTTCTGTCTATTGTATCCAACATAAGATAAAAACACTTAGTGAAAATCTCTCTAAAAACCCTAGGCATTTAGGTTGTGGCAAATTAGTGTATGGTCTTGTACTACACGCTATGACTCCTTGCAAGTGCAGTGGAACTGTGAAACCCCACTTTTCTATCTTATCTCGATTTGCGTACTTTACCTCGTTTTGCGTGAATTTACATGTTTATGTGCTATATGACTTAGAATGTGTTAAATATGTGATTAATACTCCTAATACATACTAAGTGTGCATTCATGAAATTTTCATAAAAAACGGAATCAGAAATTTTATCATCGATTTTTGTGAATAGTATTTTAAACATCTGTCCGCTAAAATTTTTACAAGGGTGTTTTAAACGTCTTAGAACCAAGTCCTCTATTATTAATAGACCCATGTTTGATAAAAATTGATTCTGAAATGGAATAGTAATTTAAATAGAATTTTTGGGCAAAAAGTAGCATTTTTAGCCAAATAGTAATTTCTTCTAAACCCGATTCTTGCATTGACTTTCATTGACCTAGTATATATTAATATAAATGTATTTATATGTGGTATTAAATTATTTTAGATTAATTGTGCATTCAAAAGACATTTGAAAATAAATAATATGACTTTTCACTTTCTTTTGTAGAAATCGCATTTTTAGCCGAGTCGGATGAAAGTCTTTGCATGAGAAAACTCTTGTCACCTAAAAATAAACTACTTAAAATAGTCTAAGTGTTAAATTAATGTTTTGAGCAAGAAATAGTCTAAAATGGAATTAAAAGACAAGAAAACACTAAAAATAACTAAGTGTCAACTTTGACTTTCTTTTATTTGTTTGACCTTTGCTTAATATATCATCAACACACATTAAAAACAAAGCAAAACACCTCCAAAACACACACAAAACCATTGTTCTTTGTAGGAGAAAGATGAAGGCATTTTCAAGGTTTTTCAAAGCATTTTTCACATAGATTTTGCAATTCAAGTCCAAATCACTTCATTCAAAGCTTGATTTCAATTGTTGGGAATCCATTCTACATCTTTATTGCATCAAAACACATCAAAGGTGAGAGAACAATTCTAGATCTCAAATGTCATTTTTTATGTTTTTGCATATAATTGAATTTTGAATTGTTAGAATGTTAATTTGAAGTTATATTATTGCTCAGTGTATGCTAGGGATCCTTTATGTGCATTCCTACGAAATTTGAACCGTTGTAGCAAAATTATTTATTTTCGGGTATTAAAAGTTGATTAACTAGCTATTTGATGAATATCTTGAGTTGTTGGGGTTGGAATCGATTGCCGTCAATTTTTAAAAGTTTGTTAATTACGTGGTAGCGCTGTTATAATGCCGAATTTTCGATTGCAATATTTGTATGAAAATCCAAAAAATTCAGCCTTGGTGCATTGAGGTTTTAGGGTTGTTGGGCTTGATTTTGATGTGTCTTGGTTGGTTTCCGAGAGGGCTAATGTAGTTGACTGAATGGGTGAGTGTTAGAAACTGATTTGGGATTGTTTGGATTAGCAGAATATAAGATATGATTATTTGAAGTTTAGGTTGTCTTTCTTTAAATTGTTGAATTGAGCCTTTAGTTGTTTGGGTGGTGTTTGAGTGATTGAATTGTGAGTTGTTGATGGTTAGACTAGGGTTTGGTTGTGTGTTTAATGCCTGTTGAGTTGGATGACCTACTTTGTCATCTAACTTAATTGTTTCATGATTATATAGTTGTTGATTGTTAAATGTTGTTTAATTGATTATTGAAATACAGATTAATTGATTATTGATTATGGATTGTTGTTACAAAACCGTGAGGAGCACGCTCGAGGTTAATCCGGGGTGTTACATTGTTACCTTATTGTTATTGTTTTTATTAGTCGGAAGTCAGGTAGCCAATGTTGTTGACTTCTCGAATTGTTATTGTAATTGTTATTATGAGTCGAGAGTCGGACAACCAATGTTGTTGACTTCTCGAATTGTTATTGTTAGTATGAGTCGAGAGTCGGGCAGCCAATGTTGTTGACGTCTCGAATTGAGTCCCATTGTTGTGAGTTTTGATAATGTTGTGTCACCTCGAGAGGCATCCTGGGCTGCGGGCACAGTTATCATGGCTAATCCATATCTCGCATGGGCAAAGAGGCCATGGGGTGTGAGTCTAGGTCAAGGTACCTCAGGATTGTGTCATTGAGTTTGGAGGAGTTATTGAGCATGAAATTGGTGTATGGAGCTTCATCAGCAAATGTATCGTATCCTTATTGTGTGTTTACAATTATTACTATTGTTGCATTTATAATGATTATTGATGTTCATTGTGTGATTACTGCTCAAAGGATGATCTCTAATGAGTATAGTAAATACTGTTAGAGATCTATCGGAACCTCACTTGGCTTGTTTTATATAAGCTCACTCTCAATTATTGCATGCTTGCAGGTGTTACTGAGCCTGACTACGGGTACGTGCCTCTTGAAGAGGGAAATATGCCATATGTGGATGAGTCTTATGTGCAGGAGTCATTGCCATGAGATTGACTTAGTTGTTGTAAAACAATGTGTTGTATAACCTATCTTAATATAAAGACATATGTATGTTGATTTAGTAGTCTTTATTTTGATCATGACTAGATTACTAAGTTGGTTATAATCTATTTTGAAATGAATGTATAGCCTATGTATTATGTTGGAATGGACGCGCGTAACTATGAAATAGTTGATGAAGGAATGTTTAATGTATGAAGTGGTTGTGTTGTATGTTATTAATTTGATTGTGGAGTTGGTTGGTGATTTATGGAGTCTGATGTATGTTGTTTTTAAGGGTTGGTTTAGAGCCCTGATATTCATATTACTGTTGTTATGTTGCCGAAATTCCATTGCGTCCTGACTGATCGTAGGAGGGGTCGAGTTGGGGCGTGACATTTAAGTGGTATCAGAACACATGTTAGCTGTCAGCCAGGATATCCTCGGAATGTGGGTAATAGTCCAAGCATGCAAGTATGTATGAAGCGAAAGAAAAGTGAACTATGTGTTGATATGGTTATGTGATTAAGTGATTTTGTGATTTAGTGTTTATGTGCTTATGTGATTAATTTGTTTTTGTGATTGATACTTAAGTGATTTATGTGCTTTATATGAGTTTGTTGTTTATGTGTTAATAGGTGTTCATAGTTTGTTTATGTGTTACCTGTGCTAACTCTTTGATTAGTAGAATGGCTGGTAGACCGAGAACGAGTGGCAGGCCCGAAGCAGTTGACGAGGTTCCGGGTAATGTGGCACCAGGCCAAGTTAGGGGTGATGATCGTATAGGTGCAACTTTTGATAGGATAACCGAGATCATGGCCGGTTAGGCACAATTGCTAGCAGGGCAGGCTGCCCAAGCTCAGACTTTGGAGGCACAGTTATTAAATGTACAGGGTGGGTACCATGGGCGTGGTACACTGAAAGGGTTTTTAAGGTATTATCCACCGCGGTTTCAGGGGGAGCCGGATGATCGGAATGCTGAGGCGTGGATTAGTAAGGTGGAGAAGAGTTTTGACCCTCTTGATTATACTGATGAGCGGAAGGTCACCTTTGGCGTGTACTTTCTGGATGATGAGGCAGATGAGTGATGGCGCACGGTGAAATGTAGTTGGGAGACCCAGGGTATTCCGTATGTCTGGGATACCTTTTTGATAGCTTTCCAGGCGAAGTATGTCCTGAGGATTGCACGGGAGAAAAGAGAGGCTGAGTTTCTATCTCTAGTTCAGGGGGATGCTTCAGTGGCTGAGTATGAGGCGACATTTACTAGACTATCCCGGTATGCACCGGAGTTTGTGGCTGACAAGGAGCGCAAGACTCATAGGTTTGTGTTGGGTTTGAGGCCCGAGATTCAGGATACGATGGCCCTGAATCAGTATGATATACTTATTGAGGCCTTTGATGCAGCTTCTAGGTTAGAGAAGAGAAAGGGGGAACATATCGGACCTAGTCAACTGAGCAAGAGGCCCTTCCAGCCACAGGGTCAGCAGGGTATGTATAGACCTTCGGTACAGTAGGGTGGTTATAGGCCTACAGTGCAGCAGGGTTCTTTCAGACTGCAGGGTCAGCAAGGCTACTGTCAACCTCAGTTTCAGTAGGGGACTTATCAGGCTTAGCCGCAGTTTAGGCCGGCCCCGTCTCAGGCTTGGTATAGGCCTAGTGTTGCGTCACCTTAGCAGCAGGCTGGTACAGCTGCTTATTCAGTTTCTAGGTCTTCTAGAGGCAGTGTCAGTATACCAATACCGCTGTGTACTTATTATAAACGTACAGGCCATTTGGAGGTCAACTATCGGAAGAAGGCAGGGACGTCTTTAGGTTGCGGCAGCAACTAACATCGGGTAAGGGATTGCCCCAGGTATTAGAGTTCTACGGGACAGCCAGCAGTCCAGGGTTATCAGGGTAGACCTGCAAGTAGTACATCTCAGCAGCAGCGGGCTCAGGCTCGGGCCTATGTAGTGGACTTGGAGGAATTGCCAGAGGCGGCAATAGTGGTAAAAGGTAACTTACTTATTCTCAACCAATTAAATATCATATCTCCTTGAGTGCAACGTGCTAAAATGTGAGTAGAGAGTTTGCCTTATACGATTAAAGTTAGCACGTGCATCATATCAATTGGTTACTGAGTAGTATGTGACACTGAGGTATATGGAATTCCGATTAGGGGTCAAGCTACTTTATGACTATACATTGATTATTGGGATTCTTATTTGGTGATTTTATACGGCATTCTTCCTCGAGATTTCTGTATGGAGATTCTTATTCAGTATACTTCTTTGGGCATCTTCTATGGTATTTTCTATGCGGTATTCTTATGTGGAATTCTGATACGGTATTATCCGGAGTTCTTATATTAGGATTATTATTTGGTATTCTCGCTCGGTGATTTTTTTGAAGCTCTTACTTGGTATTCTTGGTTGGTGCTCTATTACGGGATCTATGTTTGGCATTTTCTTCAGTAATTATTTGAGATTCTCATCCGGAAGTCTTGGTTGGTGTTCTTATTTAGCGTTCCTATTCAAGCTTCTTGTTCGGTATTCCAAGTTGGCATACTTAGTTGGTATTCAGAATTTGATTTTCGGTCTTTCATTCCGTATGTTTGAGCCAGCAGTACTTGAGTGAAGAATTGTGAGGACGCAATTGTTTTAAGGAGGGAAGAATATGAAACCCCACTTTTCTATCTTATCTCGATTTGCGTGCTTTACCTCGTTTTGCGTGAATTGACCTGTTTATGTGCTATATGACTTAGAATGTGTTAAATATGTGATTAATACTCCTAATACATGCTAAGTGTGCATTCATGAAATTTTCATCAAAAACGGAATCAGAAATTTTATCATCGACTTTTATGAATAGTGTTTTGAACATCTGTCCGCTAATATTTTTACAAGGGTGTTTTAAACGTCTTAAAACCTAGTACTCTATTATTAATAGACCCATGTTTGATAAAAATTTATTCTAAAATGGAATAATAATTTAAATAGACTTTTTGGGCGAAAAATAGCATTTTTGAGCCAAATAGTAATTTCTTTTAAACCCGATTCTTTCATTGACTTTCATTGATCTAGTACATATTAATATAAATGTATTTATATGTGGTATTAAATGATTTTAGATTAATTGTGCATTCAAAAGACATTTGAAAACAAATAATATGACTTTTCACATTCTTTTGTAGAAATCGCATTTTTAGTCAAGTCGGGTGAAAGTCTTTGCATGAGAAAACTCTTGTCACCTAAAAATAAACTACTTAAAATAGTCTAAGTGTTAAATTAATGTTTTGAGCAAGAAATAGTCTAAAATAGAATTAAAAGACAAGAAAATACCAAAAATAACTAAGTGAGAACTTTGACTTTCTTTTAGTTTGACCTTTGCTTAATATATCATCAACACACATTAAAAAAAAATAAAAACACCTCCCAAAACTCACACAAAACCGTGGTTCTTTGTAGGAGAAAGATGAAGGCATTTTCAAGGTTTTTCAAAGCATTTTTCACATAGATTTTACAATTCAAGTCTAAATCACTTCATTCAAATCTTGATTTCACTTGTTGGGCATCCATTCTACACATTTATTGCATCAAAACACATCAAAGGTGAGAGAAAAATTCTAGATCTCAAATGTCATTTTTTATATTTTTGCATATAATTGAATTTTGAACCGTTAGAATGTTAATTTGAAATTATATTATTGCTCAGTGCACTAGGGATCATTTATGTGCATTCCTACGAAATTTGAACCGTTGTAGCAAAACGGGTAATAAAAGTTGATTAACTAGCTATTTGATGAATATCTTGAGTTGTTGTGGTTAGAATCGATTGCCATCGATTTCTAAAAGTTTGTTAATTACATGGTAGCGCTGTTATAATGCCGAATTTTTGATTGCGATGTTTGTATGAAAATCCAGAAATTTCAGCCTTGGTGCATTGAGGTTTTAAGGTTGTTGGGCTTGATTTTGATGCGTCTTGGTTGGTTTCCGAGAGGGCTAATGTAGTTGACTGAATGGGTGAGTGTTAGAAACTGATTTGGGGTTGTTGGGATTAGTAGAATGTAAGATATGATTATTTGAAGTTTAGGTTGTCTTTCTTTAAATTGTAGAATTGAGCCTTTAGTTGTTTAGGTGGAGTTTGAGCGATTGAATTGTGAGTAGTTGATGGTTAGACTAGGGTTTGGTTGTGTATTGAATGCCTGTTGAGTTGGATGGCCTACTTTGTCATCTAACTTAATTGTTTCATGATTATATAGTTGTTGATTGTTAAATGTTGTTTAATTGATTGTTAAAATACGGATTGATTAATTATTGATTATTGATTGTTGTTACAAAACCGTGAGGAGCACACTCGGGGTTAATCCGGGGTGTTACATTGTTAACTTATTGTTTATGTTTTTATTAGTCGGAAGTCGGGTAGCCAATGTTTTTGACTTCTCGAATTGTTATTGTATTGTTATTATGAGTCGAGAATCAGGCAGCCAATGTTGTTGACTTCTCGAATTGTTATTGTTATTGTTATTCTGAGTCGAGAGTCGGGCAGCCAATATTGTTGACTTCTCGAATTGTTATTGTTATTGTTATTATGAGTCGAGAGTCGGGTAGCCAATGTTGTTGACTTCTCAAATTGAGTCCTATTGTTGTGAGCTTTGATAATGTTGTGTCACCTCGGGAGGCATCCTGGGCTGCAGGCATAGTTATCATGGCTAATCCCTATCTCGCATGGGCAGAGAGGCCATGGGGTGTGGGTCTAGGTCAAGGTACCTCAGAATTGTGTCATTGAGTTTGGAGGAGTTGTTGAGCATGGAATTGGTGTATGGAGCTTCATCAGCAAATGTATCGTATCCTTATTGTGTGTTTACAATTATTACTATTGTTGCAATTATAATGATTATTGATGTTCATTGTGTGTTTACTGCTCAAAGGATGATTTCCAAGGAGTATAGTAAATACTGTTAGAGATCTATCGGATCCTCACTGAGCTTGTTTTATATAAGCTCACTCTCAATTATTGCATGCATGCAGGTTTTATTGAGCCTGACTACGGGTACGTGCCTCTTGAAGAGGGAAATGTGCCATATGTGGATGAGTCTTATGTGCAGGAGTCATTGCCATGACATTGTCTTAGTTGTTGTAAAACAATGTGTTGTATAACATATCTTAATATAATGACATATGTATGTTGACTTAGTAGTCTTTATTTTGATCATGACTAGATTACTAAGTTGGTTATAATATATTTTGAAATGAATGTATAGCCTATGTATTATGTTGGAACGAAGGCGCGTAACAATGAAAGAGTTGATGAAAGAATGTTTAATGTATGAAGTGGTTATGTTGTATGTTGTTAATTTGATTGTGGAGTTTGTTGGTGATTTATGGAGTCTGATATATGTTGTTCTTAAGGGTTGGTTTAGAGCCCCGATGTTCATGTTACTGTCGTTATGCTGCCGAAATTCCATTGCGTCCTGACTGATCGTAGGAGGGGTTGAGTTGTGGCGTGACAGGAACAAACGAGGTCGTTGATAAATCGCTTCTGCATCTGAAAGGTATGTGTGCATATCTTACTTTAAAATCAACAATAACTCTTCCTTCCTCTTTCTTATCTCTTCAAATACTCTCGTCCTTCCTCCTAGGGTGGACTTATCCTCTCCTTCTCTTCTTCCTTCCTCTTCCAACTTTGGATAACTATCTTTCTCCCCATTTCTTGATGCCTTTTGTGTTCATGGACATTTGTTTTGCATTTTTTGACGCTTAGCCACTTTTGGATAATTGGTGCCTCATTTTGAAACTATGTTGAACTCTTGGATGCACTCGTTGAAGCTTAGAAGAGAAGTATGAAGCTCGTGGAAGCACTACGACATATTTTTGGCTTTTGTCTCTCTTTGTGTTTTGCTTGTTTCTACAAGCTTAGGGAACAAGTTTGTTCTGTTCCAGCCAGCCAAGCTAGCCGATAGACCGACCTAGCTTAACGGATTGGAACAATTGATTTTTTGTTATTGTGGTCTTTGCATTGTTTGCTATTTTGTAGATTGTTTAGCTATCCTTGTGCTTAATATGTTCATACCTTCTTAGTCTAGTTTTTCAATGTTGCTCATTATAATGGTCGTTTGACCTACCTATATACGTTTTCATTATTTAATGAGATGCACACTACTTAATTATCAAAAGCAAATTTGCCCATAACCATCCAGTATACACGCAATTGCCGCAAAATGACCTTAGGACCATATTAGAAGCATGCATCATTATTACGTAATCTAGGTGCCTATCTCTTGCCCACATTCGGGGTTTTGTGTCCTCCAACTGGAAAAGCATGTGTCTTCTTTGTACCTCTCCATTTGACTCGGGGTTGCTTCTTAGCTACCCATGGCTCTGCTTTTCTGCTTGTTGATCTTTAGTTGGATTCATCTTCCCCCCATTTCATATGACCCCAAGCTCTAGTTAGGATTTCATCCAGGGTTTTGCAAGGGCTCGTTAGCAATTCCTTGTAAAGTTTGCAATTTATCTATTGCTTTTTTTGAAACATATATATAATTGCTGCTAGGTGGCAATCAGAGAGGGTAATTTTAATAGCGTTGAATCTTATAAAGTGGTTGCCCAAGGATTTGCCTCTATATGAAAAAATAGAGATCATCGAGTTGCTTGGAGAATTTTAGTTGTTGGCAAAGTTCTCCTCAAATAGTTGAGTCAGAGAATAGAACGATTAGATGCTTTTACAGGACAAATTTATGTACTTAGTAAGTACAGGTCTAAGGAGGCTCATACTAAATCCCTTACACATGCAAACTTCAAGGGGTTTTAGGGCCATATTAATTGTCAGCACACAATACAAATAATAAATTATATGCTGGTTTGGATCTAAGGTCTCGTCATAAAGTTTCAGGTTGAGCAACACAAACTAAGTGGCATCTTGATAGCTATCATCTCGTTGGTGAATGGAGAGTTGGCGTAGCTATTCATAAGTACTCAATTTTGGTATGCATGATGGGTAGAAAACTTTTCAACTAGCGCTTCTAGTGCCTTCATTCACTCTAATAGTCCCCGGGGACATTATATCTTTATAGTCCTTTCTTCCTCTAGTCGTGACATGTACATTATAAAGGGGCACAACGTATCTTCTTTTCGTAATCCCTCTAGGGATGGGTGAATCCAAAGGTGCCATAAGTGGAATATGCTCAACATGGTTATGATAGGATGTACTTTTTGACAATGCGGTTTGAGTTGTTCCTAGAATATCGATTGAGCGGCTTTTCATTCACTTACTTTTGGCAAGGATAGACATATTCAATGAAAGAAAATGAGGGTTGTGTTTTGTGATAGTCATTCCGAGGGCGGGTGGAGATCGTATTCAGATAAGATCCTAAAGGGTGTTCTTTTGTAAGAAAATACCATTGGCCTTATAGTGGTCGCCAAATTGTAGATCCCCAGAACCTACAATCAGGATTAAGCAAGGCTGAAGAACCTTCCAACCCATTTTTGTTTTAGTTAGCGGGGTCCTGGAAAATTCTTAGCATTCTAGCCCACGATGACAGAGGAATACAATCAGGAACGTGGGGTGAAGAGGGTTTGGTTAACGTGTTTTCAAGAAAATGTACAAGAGGATGCATACACGAGTGTATGTGTTTATGGGTAGATTACATAACGATCTTTGGTTATGTTGTTGGTGTATAGCCGTCTCCTGGATTAATATAATTAAGTTCTCGAAGTTAGTCCCTTGCGTGCATTTAGTTTGTGAATATTGGATTCTGATTGCTTATTGTCTTCTTGGTGGAGTCGGCTTTATCTACAACCTTCTTATTGGCAGGTATAAAGTCACAATTTGCAAGTGGTATCGCCCTCGATCTCATAGAAGGACTCTCATTGACTGGAGAGTGATATGAGCTATCTCATCCAGGTTGTCCTTTGCAACTCATTAGGCTTCACACGCGTTAGGGCATCAAATGTTGTCGGCTCTTTGGTTTACCAAGGTTCATCTGATTGTGTGGTCCCTTCCCTTCCATCCACTGGGTTCATTCCCCTCTGTTTGATTAGTGCTTTGTTATTATGAATTCCTATTGTATCCCTCGAGTCGCTAATAATCAGGTGATGATGATTGCATTGGTTGCCAGGCGTGAGAGATTTGGTCCACACGTTAACACCATCTAAACATTATCTCAGCGGGTGGTACAATGGTGCTTAAGCCAACCGTCACTTTCGTTTACTTTGCTCAATCTAATAAACTTTGATGCAAGCTTTTCTCGAAAGGGCCTTAAGGGTTTGGGCTTCCCCTTTCTTAATTTCTTTCGCTGAGCCTAACTCTTTTGTGGGTTTCTAGTGTCTTTTGTTCTTTGGGTTAGGACCAATATGGGCATTTACACCATCGAACCTACATATATTACAACAACACAAAGGTAGATGTACCAAAAATATTATAATGGTACACATTAATGCTACACTACTTTCGTTAGTAATGCACATACACAATAGATATATATATTATAACCCAGAAAATAACATGTTAAAAAGAAAATTTGAAGCACTTAGTTGCCGTCAAGCATCTAGCGCTACTCGACGTTGATCGACCTCCAGCAAGCTTCATGAGAGAAGCCTCATAAGGTTGTAAAAGTGTTGTTGGGTGTAATATGCGTGATTTTGTGAGTGTGTGTGTTTAAGAAGCACGGTTGCTTCTTTTCTTGTGGAAGCAACATTTGCTGAGCCACGTGGCTTGCACCGGTTGGGTTATGGCCTCTCTTTATTTGAACGTTACGCATTTATATTAAAAAAAAATGTTATATACTATTTTAATTTTCACACTCAAATACCACTTCTCATGTGTAAGCTGAGTTGGCATATTAAAAGAATAGTGAAAAATAAAAAAATTAGTTATTTTAGCATACCAATTAAGTATGCACATAAGAAGTGGTATTTAAATATAAAAATTAAAATGTGATATAGCAATGCTCTTACATTAATTAAACTCTTCTTTTGTTAAAGCTCTCCAATGAGATTGAAGCGTAAAGATTTATAGAAAGATTTTTAAATTCACAAAAACTTAATTAAAATTATTTATTGTATTTTTCACGCACTAAAATGATTTTTTTTTCATCAGAAAATTACATATGGTTAGGCGATCAAAAGTAACCTATGCTTCTGATCTTAGATGTCACATATTCATCACGGAAAAGGCTGCAAGCAGCACTCACGCGGAACCAAGCGTCTACCTTACCTAATAATGCTGGTGCTGACTGTCTTTCCACCTACTAGTAATAATAGTAACAGGTGCATTTAAAAGCCATGCAGATTCGTGACGCCGCATCACAAACTAGCGTGAGCTTTTATGCTGACGCGTTTGCTTTCAAGAGACACTCTCACCCTTCACATTCCGCCACGTCTCCCTTAACTCCCTTCTTAGAAAATTGCAAAAGCTTACTTGAATGCTAGAGCAGCACAGCACTAATCACTAACATGTTGTAACCCCTCTCCTCACCGGCGATCCGCCGTGGCCGGCGCCATATTCGATGCGAATTTGAAATTAAGGGGCATTGAGGTCTCAATCGTAAAATGCTGGAGTACCACTAATGGATACATTTTTCATCATTTGCATCTTTATTGGGTTTATAAGTAGCCAAAATTAGATTCTAATGAATGATTTCTTGCCATAACTTTTCAGTTTATTCCTTGAATTTCAGTAAATATTTCATTTGCATAATTTTTCTTTCAAGAGTAAATGTCTCAATTAGTCTTTAATTTTTCGCTGTTGAGACACTTCATGATCTTTAAAAATGAACCTTTTAATCCTTAAAATTAATTTAGTGGACAACATTAATCTCAATAACAAAATTCGTCTATTTTTTACGGTTTTATCACGTGGCTAGCACGGATATGATCATGCATAATACCAATTTTGCTATCAACTATGATAGATTATAACAATCATGTACCAGCCACGTAATAAATTTGTCAAAAATAGATGAATTTTACTATTAGAATTAACGTTGTCCCACTAAATTAACTTTAAAGACTAAAATATTCATTTTTAAATATCAAGAACCAAAGTGTCCAAATAGCGAAAGATTAAGAAGTAATGGGGTCATTTACTCTTCTTTCAACTATAAAATTTCCATAAACTTTTAGTAACTTATATAAATTATGCTCCGAGTTGCTTGCCCATTTCTTTCCATCATGCCACTTAACTGTTATCTACCAATTTAATAATTATTATTGATGGAAAGAGAAATGCTCTTCAAATCAAAATTTGCTCATAAGATAACTCTCTCAACAAAACAATTTACATTTCCTGGACAGCATAATGTAATCCAAAATTCAGATTGGCAAAAATGAGAAAAGAAACAAAGAAATGAATAAATCTCTGTCTCTGTCTCTCTCTCTGAGGATTTCAGCTCACTGATTTTGTTCTTGACTCTCTTGGGCTTGATGATTTTCTGCTGTTGTTGTTGACGTTCGATCATGATCAGTCATTTCTTCTTTTTGCTTTTCGGCTTTGTCATCATCTTTCACTCTTTCTTTGTTGTAACTCTTTTCATTTCGATCATCAAAAGAAGCAGAAGCTTTCATTGACATGGGTGTGGCCAAGAAAGTTGGCTTGACATCACCAGCCATTATCACAACAATCTTCTCTTGGAAAACAGGGATTTCTTTGGTTTTGCTGCTTTCAGGTTTCTCATCACCACCCTCTAAATCTGTGCCATCACCATCTTCTCTATGGTTATCGATTAGACGGTTAGATATCTTCCAGTATGAGCAAGCGAGGATCAAAAGAGCGAAGGTGATCAATCCAAGCATAGCTGCAAGACCACCAAACAGATAAGGCATGGGAGAGTGCCATGGCGATTTTTGTATGGTGGTTGGCGGTGAAAATGTTTTTGGTCCACATGTTGTCGTCGTTGTTGATGGTGCAGTGTTTAAGGTGTTTCCAGGCCTCATTTTCTGTTTCGAATTTTCTTTTTCTTTAGCTGTGCTTTTTAAGAAAGAAAGCTTTCACAGAGAAAAATGCAACTGAGGAGCAGCTCTGAGTTCGAGAGGAAACATCGATAGATATGTATTTATAAGAGTTAAAGCAAGAGAGAGAGAGAGAGAGAGAGAGTGTGTGTGTGAGAGTGAGTGAGTGAAGAAGGTTGCTTTATGTTAGGTCATGGATTCGGTTCGGGCATGTTAGATTTAAGCAGAGAACCAAAAGGTGGAATTGTGATCCTCTGCTTCCGGGTCTATGGACGTATGTTTGTCCAAGGGTTTAGCCAATACAAATATTTGTGGTGTGTGGTCACAGTGGGCCAATATTCCTGAAATTGTTTATTAATTAGATATTGTACCTTGAACCGTTCTTATAGGGTTTGTTGAGGGAAATTGTTATTCTTCCTTGAATTGGTCTAATAGGGTAAGATAATCATGAGGTACAATTATAGTTGGCATCGCAAGCATATAGTAAAACACTTCGGAACTGATATTAACATGCTAAGATATAAGGTGGAGTTGTCTGTTAAATTACCGTTTTATTTAAAAGTTATTTTTTTGATACTTAAATTCTTATATTATATTAAGTAACTAATTCATCTAATAAATTAAACTGTTAAAAAATAATTTATTATATTATATATTATTTTTAACATAGTTACTTCGACAAGATAGATAAATTTATATATGGTCCCTGTGAACATCTTTTCTTAATGTATTAAAGAGGGCCTCTCTAACCGTGAAAAGCTGGGCGGGCAATGAAGGCTCATTTAGTAGACAGTGAGCGAGCAACAAGCACCTACTCCTATCAAAATAAAATTCCCGAAGGTAAATTGCAAGAAGTCAAGCAGAAGCAAAAGAGGTCGGAATTCGTGTAACTCAGGAAATTGGACAAAACCATTTTGGAATCTTTCTTTTTGTCATTGTTGTCCGGTCTTTCGTTAATGAATATTCGACATGTCAAAAGATTCTTGATTTCGGGAGGAGGGGAGCACCTGACATTCATTTACTAGGGGGGCAGTCCAACCAACGAAGGCCGCTATTCCTGCTAAGGAATAGAGTAGGCCTTGACCTTCTATATTACAGTGTTAATAGTGCATCTGCGACATCAATAAAGAAAGGGGATAAGATCTTAAACAAACAGGTTTATTGATATGAACGTGATACGATGTAAAAGTAGAATGACCAGTTCAACTAGATAAACTTTGTTAAACTGGTTCTTGAATAGAGTAGTGTAAGTGTACACATAACCAAAACATTTTTTTTTTCCTTTTCTTTATTTCTTTTATTTTTATGTATTGGTTTCATGCCGCCATATCCTTGAAAATTTCAAGACTGACTCATCTTTATTGTCTTACAGGCAACTTATTTCAATAAAAGAGACTCATATTCTTACAATTTAAATACATGCTTGATTTAGAAAAATAAAAAAAAAATTGTTACTGTAGAAGCAGTTTTTTGTTGGAATCCATTTTTTTCATTTTGAGGAATTGGTTAATCAAATAAGCACTTATGGATGCCCCCATGTTATTGATCATCCAACTTGAGAATCAACCATCGAAGTAGGTCCAAATTTTGCATTCATAAAAGAGATTGAAGCTTGATTAGGAGCTTTCGTATCGTTATGGAGGCTAGAAATGATTTAAATGGTCATAAATGGTAACTGGTAATGTTGGTGAGTTGGCTCGTCTAATATAGGTTGACATATGGGTGCTGCGATGCGTCCTTAGAGCAGTGAAAAGTGTGTTACGGTCTAATCGTGCATTTTTATGGTCTTTAATATATTACATGCAATATGATTTCAGAGCAGTGAAAAGTGTTACGGTCTAATTGTGCATGTTCTTTAATATGTTACATGCAATAAGTTTTAAAGTTGAATATCAATAAAAATATTAAATTTCACATGGAACCCATTTTCGTCAATTTGCCCATTTCCATCTACGGCAGATTTGCCGCATATGGATGAAAGGTTTTTCCCAGCTCAAGGTAAATGAAGAAGAAAAAGTACATCAATGTCGTGGTCCAGATATTTTATAGGAAGTTAGATGCTTCCACTTTCATCCTATCTATCCGTAATTGATTAATTAATTTGCTTTATTATTGGTTCGATGGTTTTACTTAAACATCTTCTACTTTCTGCTTACATTTCAAAATCTTTTTATGCTATCATTCAGTATATAACGTCATCAACAATTAACATTTGTCCCCTTTGAAAATTACATTTGTTGGTCCGTCTTGGAAAGCAAAGTTTACAGTTTTTGCGAAGTCTTTGGAAGAACCTTATTCACTCTACTTTCCTTCTCTAGATATTCTTACTAGAATGGAGCCTTGAGTGTGTTGTAGATCAGCTATCTGTCATTCGCGATAGTCTTTGGTTTTCCTGTTGTCGAATCGATTGCGGACTCAGGGTTAACTTAGAGAATTCACTCGTTTTTGTTTTTTGTTTTTTTTGTTTTTTTTTTCAGAAACTGGAATTGGAGACGGTACAAATAGAGAAAACCCAAGAAACTAAAACCATAACAGCACCCTTTCGATGATCCTCTCTGTGCGCATCGTGGTGTGTATGCATGTGCGAGTGAGAAAGAGTATCCCAATTATTGAGTATCAAAAAAGCAAGGCAATGTTTATAGATTATTACAATATAAAAACAGCATATCGATAAGAATTTTATCTGGAATCGAGAGAGCGGGCCAAAGAGCATTCACTAAATCTGCATCAAAGCAAAAGAAATGATACGTCTTTTTTTTTTCTAATAAAAAAAAATGGAAAAACTAAAAGAAGAAAAAGTCTGGATATATCTAAGCTACAGGAAAGCGCACTCATTTTTTAGTGTGATAAGACTCGAGTATGATGAAAAGCCATGCATGAATAAAGAATAGAATAGTGGGTTCAGTGTCGCTGCGTATCATCATTTTGCGATTTATAATTTGGGTTTCACTTTGCATCATATGGGATATATAAATAAATTGCATCACTTTGCGATTCTTTTCGTTTATGAATATTGCAATTAAAATATAGTAGTGATTCGTTTCGGAAGAGGTACGGAACTTGCACGTTGAAGCATGAAGCTTAAGCTTGTCGAAGAAGAATGGAAGCGATTCAATACCAGAATACCAAATCTGAGTGAAATCTATAAGTGACTGCACTTGGAAAGAATAAATTAGGGTTGCATATTTTATTCTCGAATACGTTTTCTTTTTATCTTTTCCTAATGCATGGCCGTTAGTGGTGATTCCAGATAAGTTCACATTTTAAGTTTCCCATGAATTGAAGTACCATGGAGAAAAGGAAATTAAAAAAGCACCAATTTAGTTATTAAAGTTCTCTGCACTTTGGTTAGGACAACAAAAATTTAAAAGTTTCTCAAGTCACTAAACTTTTTATTATGTTGCCAAAGTAGCACCGCCTCCATCTTATTTTGAAAAGCTACAAATTTTTTTAGAATTCAAGCTCTCAGATTTTTTTTATTCTCGAATTTGGCAACAAAAATTAATTTTTCCTTGTTAGGGCACTCAAAATTAGCCCTCTATTTTTCTTTTTCTTAATGGAAAAATGGCACAATGATAGAATTTTCCTATCAAATGACAGCCATCTTTCCCACTAAACCCCAGCTGAAATTTGTTTTTGATTCTTCTCTACTGAGGTGTAAGGTCCAAATTAAACATATATTCCATTATAATCACGTTGATCCAAGGACTTAGTTGCATCTTTTAACCAAACGTTGCAATACGATTACTTATAGGGCCAGTCTAATTATAATTTTTACTTATTCTACAAATTTGTTTAAAATTTCTTGATATTTTTAATCTATAAAACCACCTAACCAACACTTATTATATGACCAAATCCACTTTATTCCCATTTGGACTCAACTGATAAAATATTATAAATTCTTTCCTTAATTCACATATTATATATGGTGTGTGGGTACTATCTATATATATGTATATTTTTTTTGTCGTTGGGTATTATCTATATTAGATAATACACATTGTGTCAATTTTGTAGTATTAATTTAGCTATTTCTAGTTGATGGGCCATAAAACAAAACCCAACAATTAAAATAAGGACTTAGCTCAAATAGCAGCCCAAAAGCTAACTGGGTCGAAGTCCAACCAATATGACTAAGTCAAATGGATTGAAATATGGTTGACCAATTCAAAGTCAATCACAACTAACTTAACAAACAAGCTCCTAAGAGCTTGAAAATCGTGGGGAGTAACCCCCACATCCATCTTGGGCCAGTCCCATTTCCCTCTCAACGGCATTGTAAGCCCAACTCCACCTATAAACAGGTATCAACAGAAAGCAAAAGGGGTAACAAATTCTCACTGAGCAATTTATATTACTTTATTGCCTATCCAAGTTCTATCTAAGCTCTTTTTTCCCATTACTGACTTAAGTATTAGAGTAAAAATCTAGGCACCACCCTAGGTTATTTGTTTTACAAGTAATCCATTGAGGTATCATTAACTGTTAAGCACAGGACTGGACTCTAAGCCCAATTCTTGAGGCCCAACTTAATTATGACCTTAACAATTTGACACCATTTGTGGGAAACGACTTGCCATCCCATTGAGAAATCAAAATAGTACATACAAAGAGTTAGACAACTGGTAACATTCGAACAACTCAGGATGAGCCCTAGCTTCTAGGAGCAGGAAATACAACTCTGACAGCATTCACTCGTCAACCGTCGGCCACCACAGATCCTTTTGTGGTAACCATTATACCAACCATGGTCATGCCATAAGATTTGGCCTTGTCATCTTAGGTAGTAGACCTCCTAACCTTGGTTCACATGTTCCACAACTTACAAGGAACAATGAATCAATTCATACAAACTAGAGCTTTACTACAGCCCAGGGGATAGCTCTTGCCCAACCTCAAGTGGATGCCCCTCTACATAATGCACTTAGACAAGGAGGTCAATCACCGGCTTCCAAGCATCAGGATGATGATAAGTACTCAATTGAGCCAGTTGATGGACTAGAAAATACCAGAGTGAGTGTGACACCCAGACCCAGCATATAGCGAATAGTACCTACTTGTATGTACTTATGTGTTTACTTTAAATGTTTGGTTATAATTACATGTTCATGTTAATTTATTCATTTATTTACACTATTTTCACATTTCTTGAAATACGCGCAAATAATATTTAGTAAATTTAAATAAGGCAATTACCTTGGTAAAATAATTATTAGAAATTATTTTATTGCATTTTGGTGCTGGTTTACATTATTTTCAATTAATTGAATAAGTAGCACTCGAACCCGGGTTACATTTTCAAGTCTTCTATTTTTCTAAAATTTCATTTTTCTCATGTTACTTGGTATTTATCTAGTATTCGTTCACTGAAAGTATGTGCATAGCATATCTAAAACGTGAGATATAAAATAGTTAGTATCCTTGAGTGAATGATATAAACTAGAATGCATTTTGGGCCATTTGGTGTTTTTTCTTTATTTTTGGCTAACTTTAATTATTTAACTTGATTTCTCTAAAGCCCAAAGCCTAATCTTCTATCTACATATAAACACCTAAAATAACTATTTTATTATTTTATTTACTAAAATTTACCATACTAACATTTTTAATTGATTTAAATTTACTATTTGAATGTGAAGCCCCGGACTCGGGAATAATTATTTTAATATTATCACCATTTACATTTATTTAAAATGTGTTTAATTGATCTACAAGAATTAATTAATTATGATTTTTATTATTTGTATTTATTTAAATTATATTTATATAACTTGCCCGGGACCATTATCTCATTATTTTATTTATTTAAATTATTTTACATGCCTTTTTATTAATTTATTTTACTGTTTGAACAGGCAGCCTAGGCCTAGATCTGAACAAGCTAGTTTTTATTTTAATAATTATACTTATTTAATTACATCTAAATGGTTTACATGAAGTAAATAATCTATTTTATTATTTGACTATGATTAATTGATTAGTAATTCTCCGAGCCCGAAGAAGATTTTTGATTATTTTATTTATTTTATTTGCTTACATATCTTCTTTAATTATTTTATTTTGTGACTTCGTTCAGTGTCCCTTTTGTGCGTTGCATGTCCGGGATGGTAGAATTAAGTAATTTTGATATTTTCGGACTTAGGTGTTATTTTTCTCGTGCCTAACTTTTATTTCTTTTAGGCATTAGTAGACATTTAAAAGCATTAATTTAATCTTTCCATTAGTTAGTTAGTTTTAGTTTTTACATAATAATAAAAAAAAAAGAATGAAAGCCAACCAAAGTCAACCCGTGAAACCTAATGCATTGGCTTTAGTTTATTTTGTTAGATAGCTTAACTTTCATGTTAGTCTAGTCAGCAAAAAAAAAAAAAAAAAAAATAAAGAGAAGATTGATTGGTGCTTGGTAGTTTTAGCCGTGAAAACAAAAGGAAAATAAATGAGTGGACCTCATGCCAACCAAAGAGAGAGAGAAAAAAAAAAAAAAGAATCGGTGCATTTTTGTTTTTGGGTGGTTTCCTTTAGTTGTTTCATTAATTTATTATATAAGAATGTTCACCAAGTTACAAAGTTAAAAAAAAAAAAACAGAGACAACAGCTCAAGGCCGTGAACACCAAGGAAGGAAAGAAAAATTTATTTTTGCCATTTGTGATCATTAAATCTTGCTTGGAGTTGATGAGAGCCTTTCTAGAGCATTAACAACCTTTATTCGTATAGCCTTGGTGAGGGAAATTTCATATTGCGTGCATTTAAATTCTAGGGTTTATATTGAATTTTTATAATTGTTGAATATTGTTATATTTTTGCCCATAAATGCTTGTAGTACCTCTTATTATGCTTGGAGAACAATCTTTTATGGTTTATTAGCCATTGTTATTGTTAGAATTAAAGATTGAAGTTTGTAGGGAGATGATGAATAATGACAAAATTTAGAGTTTTGCTATAACTTGCTAATTAGAGTGAATTGATGCTTCATTTAGATACTCTAGACATTATTGAAACTAGTTAGAAGCTCACACGTAGTTAAAGTACCCAAAATTGAGTTAAAATGCAAATTAGCTAACTTTTTAAAAGGGGGTTTTTCACGAAATATAATCTGGGCTCATTTGGACTTTAGTTTAGGTATCCTTGGGGCATGGTAGTGTTTTTTATGCTTTCGTTGCGTTAAATTGGGGTCCGAATAGGGTAGTTGTAGTTAAAACCCACTCGGAGCCTTCTCTAGCTTTTGCCTCCAAAACGAGTTTTCATGACCTTGATAGGTGTCTTTTGGCTTAATTAGGTATGTAGAATGATTAAATTGTGGTTTTGTAACTTCGAAATGCGTATAGGAGAAAAATAACTTGGTTAAAGAAAGATGAAAAGTAGTATTTGACTACTTTTATGCTTATAAGAGTTTGTAGATGTGTTATTATGTACTTATATAATTATTTAAAGTATAATTGAGCTATTTAAGAAGGTTGTGGGAAAAGATAAGTTGTTTGCCTCTTTTGGGATTAGAACCTTGAATCTCGTATGAAAGTAAAATTGCTTAGTTGTCAATGGGTAAATAGTGTCAAAGTTTAATTAAATATTGGAGATTGCTTTCTAATTAATTGATTAGGTGTTTATATGCATTTGTATAGCATGTGTATATCCTATTGGTGAGGTTTGTGATTTGAGTTGCTTAGCTACCTTGTTGGGAGATGAGCATATTTTGATTGTATTGTTATATTACTTCTAAATTGTAACTATATACGAGGGCATTAATGAGTTAAATGCATGCTAGAGAATGAAAGGTACATGATAATTGTGTTATATTATAAGTTTAAAGTGTAGTCACTTTTGTTGCTATGAGGTGGAATGATTCACTACTTAGGCTGCTAGAATTCTAGTGTAGTGAATGTCATTTGCAAGATCAAAGAAATGATTTAAAGTTACTTGCATAGTATTATGTGAGAATATGTTGTATCTTGTCTATATGGTTGTACCGTTCTTATTACATGTTAGTGTCTTGGAATTGGTCAACTAATAATTAATTATGCTTGTGTGGAGTGTTTATTTACTTGGAGAAGTTTGTGAGTTGAGCCATTAATGTGATTTTATTGTGTTGGTTATGAATGTCTCTAGGAGATTCTTTGTGATAAGTATATGTTCTATTACATGCTAGGGTATCCATTGAGCAAATCCAAGGTGTCAAAAGTAGACTGACGCTAGTTCTTGTATCCTATAGCTACCTGCTAGAGGTGAGGGAGTTTTTATCTCTTCTGTACATCTTAACTTGATTAATTGTTTCTAAATTTAATTATTTAGTAATTGTTAAAGTTTATATGTATTATTTTACTTGCCATCTTGTGTCTTTTTGTATTATTGTGACTAATTGCGAGGGCGGCCTATTTTGTCGTCCATCTTATGTGTTATTTGATGATTTTGGTTCTCGTGATCTTGACTCGGGGTTGCGCAACTTTTTCGGACAAAGTAGTGTCGAGAAACACGGGCGGCAGCGGGCTTGCCGTGCTCCCTCGACTACCATGGTGCCTATTCCCTTTCTCACTGAGTATACTTCACTACCCCAGAGGCGTGGTTCACCTGCTGGGCATATGGACCTACCTCAGGAGAAAGGATCGTAGGATTGATGTATATCAGGAGTACCCCAACTTGGTGGAGTAAGGGTTTTGTCGGCACTTGCTTGAAGATCTTGGCTCGTGGCTCATGATTGAAGACAAACATGGAACCGTATCCTTTTTATACGTGGTTAAATACTTGTCTAATTAACTTTGTCATTTTGTGTTGTATATGTTATTATTTTTGTTGCATCTCATGAAAGCATTCCTCGGTTTGCTGCATCACCTCTCTCACTGAGTATACATGTTGTATGCTCACCCTTGTTTCTAACACCTTTCAAGATCAGTGCTATAAGCTGGAAATTGGATTGCCTCCTGTGTAGCCTGCCTGCTCTATCAGTGTGTAGATCAAGGAAAAATGTGTACATTATATGCTTGTATACTATTTAAGATCTTATGGTCATGTATGTATTTGTGTTGTCTTAAGAAATATAATATTAAAGTTTTAGTCTTGGGTGATAGTTAGGTACTAGTGGTTTGTAATAACTTTAATTGTTTATTCTTTTGTTTAGTTGACTTGCATGCTGATAGGGATGAAACAGATTGAAGTTGTGGATTATGGTCTTAAGGTTGTATGTTGTAGTTTACAGGATTCCAAATAGTCCTATAAATAGGAGAAACTCCGTTCGTTTTTCTCTAAATTTGGTGATCGGGTTAGAATTGGGTTGTGATTAGTATGGCTATTAGAGCCTCTGATCTCGTGAGGGATCGGAGTGTTACAGTCAGGTTGCAAGTAGTAGGGTTTGAGGGGCCCAAGGCTTTGCAAGAACGCTATGAGCATTGTCGCCTAGGGAACCGACCTTTTTCGAAGGAGATTCAAGAAAAACCAATCCCAAGGGTTTATAAGCTCCCTACTCTACCTACTTACGAGAGAACAACAAATCTTGAAGGTTATTTGTAGGTCTTTAATCATCACATGAATTTTTATGATGTGTCCAACTTGGTCAAATACAAAGCCTTTTCCACTACCCTAGTCGACGTAGCTCGTACATGGTTCTCAAAATTGCGTGCTGGTTCCTTTGAGAGCTATGAGCAGTTGTCTAATGAGTTCTTGGACCGTTTCGCTAGTAGCAAACAACCCTTAAAACTCACAGCTTCTTTGTTGAAAATCAAGCAACAGAGGGGAGAAACCCTTCGTGAATACACGCAAAGATTTAATCAAGTAACACTTGATGTGCCAAACATCCAATGTCACGCCCCAACTCAACCCCTCCTATAATCAGTCATGACGTAATGGAATTTCAGCAGTATAATGACAGTAAATAGGATACTGATGCTCTAACCAACCTCATTAGATCATCATACATCAACTCTAAAAAAACCACACAACAAACAACTCCTCAATAAAATATACAACACAACCATATTATACAATAATCATTCCTTGTTATATGCCTCTGTTCTAACATAATACATGAACCTTAATATACATTGCAAAATATATTGATACCAACCTAGCAACTTATACATAGACAAAAGAAAGACTACTAAGATAGCATCAACTAATTCATTATCTTTTCAACATCTGATACATTATAAACTACAAAGCATATAAAAGTCAACTAGATAATATACAAGATAGTAAAACAATACAACATCAAGGATAAGACTCTGGAACATAAGACTCATCCACGTAAGGCACATTTTCCTCTTCAGGAGGTACGTACCTGTAATCCTACTCTACAACACCTGTAAGCATGCAATAATAGATAGTGAGCTTATATAAAATAAGCCCAGTGAGGATCCGATAGATCTCTAACAATATTCACTATACTCCGTGGAAATAATCCTTTGAGCAAGTAAACACACAATAACATCAATAATACTATCATCACATAATCTATAATGACCATTCAATAAAGGATACACTAGTTGGTGTAGCTCCAAACGCCATCACGATCATAACAGCCATCTTATGACTCCTATAAACTCACGCACCCGAGGTACCCCAATAACCTCTCCCTCCATGACACCTCCGTCATGCGAGCTAGAGGTAGTCTCTGGTAGTCATGTCGTTATCAACCCGACAGCCCGATGCTGCTCGAGAGGTGGCACACACATACCAAAGACTCAGCAATAATAATAAATATAATTGCTCACAAGAGGACAACCTTTTCCGTTGACTATCTCTCGGTTCATCAATCATCAATCAATAATCATATTATCATCATAATAACATCAATAATCAATTTAACAACAAATAACTAAGTTAGATGACAAAGTAGGTCATCCAACCGAACATGCATTAAACACACAATCAAACCCTAGTTTACCCATCATCAACTCACAATTCAATCACTCAAACCACACCCAATCCACTAAAGACATAATTTAACATTTTAAAGAAAGACAACCTAAACTTCAAATATTCATATCTTACATTCTACTAATCCAAACAACTCCAAATCAGTTTCTATCACTCACCCATTCAATCAACTACATTAGCCCCCTTGGAAACCAACCAAAACACATCCAAATCATGTCCAATAACCCTAAAACCCTAGTGTGTCATGGCTGAAATTTTTGGATTTTAGCACCGACCTCGCAATCGAAAATTTGGCATTACAACAGCGCTACCATGTAATTATCAAACTTTTAAAAATCGACGACAATCGATTTCAACCAATACAACTCAAGATAATCAACATTTAGCAAATTAATCAACTTTAAATACCCGAAAATAAATAATTATGCTACAACGGTTCAAATCTTGTAAGATTACATATAAATGATCCCTAGCATGCTTGGAGCAATAATCTAACATTAGATTAACATTTTAACTGTTCGATAATCAATTCTACGCAAAAACACAAAAGCTGAGTTTTGAGATCTAGAATTTTTCTCTCACCTTTGATGCGATATAGGCCTAGAAATGCGTGCAATGGGTGCCCAACAAGCGGAATCCAACTCGGCACGAAGTTCTACGGACAAAAAATAGGTTTTTCTTTGAAAATTTGCTTTGAAAACTTTGAAGAAAAGCTTGGTTTATTCTCCCATGAAACTCTCGGCCATCTAGGTGTTTTTGAGTATGTTTTTGTGCTATTGTAATGTGTGTTGGTGATATATGCATAAAGGTCAACATTTTAAATAAAGTCAAAGTTGAATTAACTTAGTATTTTTGTGTTTTCTTGACTTTAAAATGCATTTTAGCTATCCCTTTGCTCAAAAAAAATATGCAACACCCAAGATAGCTCAAGTAGGTTATTTTTAGGTGACAAGAAGTTTTACAATCAAACAATTTCACCCGAGTCGACTTAAAACTCAATTTTCGCAAAAGCCGATGTAAAAACCCTAATAAATTCCTAAGCCGATTTAAAAACCGATTTCGTCAAACACAGGTCTATTAAAGTCCAAGGACTAGGTCTAGAAGGGTTAAAAAGACCAATTTCAAAATTTTAGCAGACGTGTTTCAAAAATACTATTCATTAAAATCGACAATAAAGTTTCTGACTCCGTTTTTTATAAAAATTTCATGAATGCACATTTAGCATGTTCTAGGAGTATTAATATCAAAATTACCACATTCTAAGTCACATAGCACATAGACAGGTCAATTCACGCAAAACAAGAATAAACAAGCAAAACGAGAATAAACACGCAAAAAGAGACAGGATAGAAAGTGGGGTTTCATATTCTCCCCCCTTAAAGAAATTTCATCCCCGAAATTCTTACTTGATGTACTGAACAGATCTAGTACTAGTGCATCTGATCTCGTCTCTCCCAAGTAGCTTCTTCAATGTTGTGATGCTTCCACAACACCTTAACTATCAGAATCTTCATCAACCTCAACTCTCATTCCATCTGATCAAGAATGCGAATCAGACGCTCGTTATAAGTCAGATTCTCACGAAGTTGTAACGGTTCTGGCTCAAGAATATGAGAAGGATCCGGATTATATTTTCGCAAATTAGACACGTGAAATACATCGTGGACATTAGAGAAACTCTCCGGTAAAGCCAACCGATATGCTAACTTACTAACCCTGCCGGTAATCTCAAACGGCCCAACAAATCTCGGACTCAGCTTACTACCCTTACCATAACGAGCAAACCCCTTACGAGGAGACAATCTCAAGAAAACCCGATCTCCAATTGTAAACTCCAAGTCCCGACGATGCTTATCAGCATAATTCTTGAATCTACTCTGCGTCGTAAGCATTCTCTGCCTAATCAACTGAACATTCTCGATCTTCTTTAGAAGCTCTGGCATGATAGTCGGATTAATAGTCTTCATCTCCCCTACCTCGTCCCAATACAAAGGTGAACGACACTTACGACCGTAAAGAGCTGCGAAAGGTGCCATTCCAATAGTAGCTTGATAACTATTGTTATAGGCAAACTCGGCAAGTGGTATGTTTCTCCCAGTTCTTCTCGAAGTCCAGAACAGCAGCCCTAAGCATATCTTCCAAAATTTGAATAGTCCACTCAGATTGACCGTCGGTCTGTGGATGATATGCGGTACTGAAGTTCAACTGAGTACCCAAGGTTTCCTGAAGTTTCTCCCACAAACGAGAAGTAAATCGAGGATCTTGATCTGAGACAATACTAGATGGAATCCCGTGAAGTCTAACAATCTGATCCAAATAAAGACCCGTCAACTTTGTAACCTCATCTTCCATCCTCATCAGAATAAAATGAGCTGTCTTCGTCAAAAGATCCACGACAACCCAAACTGCATCATTACCCCTCGGTGTTCTAGGTAAACCAGTGATGAAATCCATCGTAATATGCTCCCATTTCCACTCTGGTATAGCCAACGGCTGAAGTAACCCTGCAGGTCGTTGATGCTCGGCTTTCACCCTCTGACAAGTCAAATATCTAAATACAAACTGAGCAATCTCCCCCTTCATGTTATTCCACCAGTAATGTTGCTTCAAATCCCGATACATCTTGGTTCCACCGGGATGAATAGTGTACTTAGAATTATGAGCCTCCTTTAGAATACCTCGCCTCAAGCCCAGTTCATCGGGAATACATACCTTGTTCCGAAACCACATAATACTGTCCTCATGCAGTTTAAAGTCAGACTGATCATCTGTGATCTAATCCTTGATCTTCTAAAGTTTAGCATCCAGTTGCTGAGCTTCTCTGATCTGAGACATCAATAAAGGTTGAATACGGAGATGTGAACACATCACCCCAACCTGAGTCAACTCCGGTTTCCAATAAGTGAATTCCTCCAGAATCTCCCATTTCTTGATAGCCAAACAAACAACACTTGCCTTCCTGCTGAGAGCATCTGCTACAACATTTGCCTTGCCAGACAGATAACTGATAGAGCAATATAATCTCCAAGAAGCTCCATCCACATCCGCTGGCGCATATTCAACTCCTTCTGTGAGAACAAGTACTTCAGACTCTTATGATCAGTGAAAATCTCGAACTTACTGCCCCACAGATAATGATGCCACTTCTTCAGTGCGAAGACAACTGCTGCCAACTCAAGATCATGAGTTTTCATAAGGCTTCAACTTTCTGGAAGCATAGGCAATAACTCAGCCATCCTGCATAAGAACACATCCCAAGCCCTCCTTGGATGCATCGTTGTAAATAACTATATTATCGGTCCCCTCTGGTAGAGCAAGTACTGGAGCCGTAGTCAACCTCTTTTTCAACTCCTGAAACCCACTCTCATACTTCTCATCCTAATTAAAGATAGTCCGTTTCTGAGTCAACTTAGAAAGTGGCCCAGCAATCTTCGAGAAGTCCTTTACAAACCTACGATAATAACCCGCCAAGCCAAGAAAGCTACGGACCTCAGAAACATTCTCTGGACGTTTCCAAGACATCACCACTTCAATCTTAGTGGGATCTACAGATATACCACTCTGTGAAATCATATGGCCAAGAAAAGATATGCGTTGCAGCCAAAATTCACATTTGCTAAACTTGGCAAACAACTGATGCTCATGTAGCTTCTGTAAGACAAGCCGTAGATGTTGCTCGTGCTCCGATTCAGATTTAGAATAGACCAATATATCATCAATAAAGATTACCACAAACTGGTATAAATACAGCTGAAAAACCCGATGCATAAGATCCACGAATGCTGCTGGTGCATTAGTTAAACCAAAGGGCATAACAACAAACTCATAATGCCCGTACCGAGTCCTGAAGGCAGACTTCGGAACATCCTCCGTACGAATCCGAAGCTGATAATACCCCTGCCTCAAATCAAATTTAGAATAGACTTTGGCTCCCTGAAGTTGATCAAACAACTCGTCAATCAGTGGCAAAGGATATTTATTCTTGATGGTCACCTGATTCAAATCACGGTAATCAATACACAATCTCAATGTACCATCCTTCTTCTTCACAAATACAACAAGAGCTCCCCAAGGTGAAGAACTCTGCTGAATAAATCCCTTTTCCAATAACTCCTGCAACTGAGTCTTCAACTCCTTCAACTCAGCTGGTGCCATCCGATACGCTGATTTAGAAATAGGTTGAGTACCGGGAATAAGATTAATCACAAACTCCACATCTCTCTCTAGCGGTAACCCTAGCAACTCCTCCGGAAATACATTGGGATATTCCTGAATAATAGGGACTTCCTCCAGCTGTAGCTTATCAGATGGCTTGTTGATCAAATAAGATAGATAACCCGAACACCTCTTACTCACCAACTTAATAGCTTTAGTTGCTGAGATAACAAAACTTGTTTTAGCACCCCGATTCCCTATTACTTCAACTACTGGCTGATTTGGCAAATGAAACTGTACTACCTTGATTCTACAGTTCAACTGGGCATCATACTTAGAAAGCCAATCCATAACCAAGATAACATCATACCCCCGAATAGGAAATAAGATAAGGTCCGAAGGAAAATTATGCCCCTTAACATGTATTATACAATCCTTACATACTAAGCCAGTCATATACTTATCAGTCAAAGAGGTACTAATCTCAACCACATAAGGCAATCTTTCAGGTTACAAATTAACACGTTGCACACAAGCAGGAGCAATGAAAGAATGCGTAGCACCAAAATCAATCAACACTTTAACAAGTTGATCAAGTATAAGGAAGTTACCTTCTACCAATGCAGTCTCCTCATGCATCTCCTCTAAGTCAACTGTGTAGGCCCAAGCCTGAACCCGCTGCTGCTGAGGTGCACTGGCCGCAGGTCGGCCCTAATAACCCTGAGTCACTATCTCACCCTCAGTCCTCGAATATCTAGGGCAATCCCTCATCTTGTGCTGATTGCTGCCGCATCCTAAACACGTCCCTGCCTTCACTCTGCAAGCGGCCTCTACATGCCCCGTGCGCTTGCAATGTGTACACTGCGGTGATGATGCACTAACACTACCCCTGGAAGAACCAGAAACTGAAGAAATAGCTGAACCAGCCTACTGCTGAGGCCTTACCAAACTAGGCCTGTACTGACCCTGAGACTGGGCTGGCCTAAACTGAGACTGAACCTGATATGACCCCTGCTGAAACTGAGGCCGATAATAACTCTGCTGTCCCTGTGGCCTGAAAGAATCTTGCTGAGCTGGTGGCCTGTACACAACATACTGTACGGGAGGCCTATACATACCCTGCTGAAACTGCGGTTGATACGACCTCTTACTGGGCTGACTAGACACAAGCTGATCCCCTTTCTCTTTTCTAACCTAGAAGCTGCATCAAAGGCCTCAGTGAATATATCATATCGATTCAGAGCCATCCCATCCTGAATCTCGGGCCTTAACCCCAACATAAATCTACGAGTCCTCCGCTCTTCATCAGCCACATACTCCGGTGCATACCGAGACAATCGAGTAAAGGTGGCCTCATACTGAGCCACTGAGGCATCCCCCTGCACTAAGGCTAGAAACTCTGCCTCTTTCCGCTCCCTCGCTATCCTCGGGACATACTTTGCCCGGAAAGCCAACAGAAAGGTACCCCAATCATACGGAATACCCTGAGTCGCCCAGCTAGTCCTCACCGTGCGCCACCATTCTTCTGCCGCATCATCCAACAAGTACACGGCAAAGAAGACCTTCTGCTCATCGGTATAATCAAGAGGATCATAAATCTTCTCCACCTTACTAATCCACGCTTCAGTCTACTGATCATCGGGTTCCCCCTGAAATCTAGGTGGATGATACCCTAAGAACTCTTTCAGGGTACCACGCCCGTGGTTTCTACCCTGTACATTTAACAACTGAGCCTGCCAAGCCTGAGTCTAGGCAGCCTGCCCTGCTGTCAACTGGGCCTGTCCGGCCACTAACTCAGCAATCTTCTCCATAGCTACCCCCAAGCGATCATCACCCCTATCATTGCCTGGTGCTGCATTACCAGGAGTCTCATCTACTACCTCGGGCCTACCTCTGGTCCTTGGTCTACCGGCCATTCTACTAATCAAAGAGTTAGCACAGGTATAGCACGTAAACAAGTTATAAACAACTATTAGCACATAAACAGCAAACTCATATAAAACACATAAACAAATTGATCATATAATCACATAATCACTTAATCATTTAATCATATTAATACATAGTTCACTTTTCTTTCTTTTCATACATACTTTCATGCTAAGACCATTATCCACATTCTGAGAATACCCCGGCTGACAACTAAACATGCACTCTGATACCACTTAAATGTCACGCCCCAACTCGACCCCTCCTATAATCAGTCAGGACACAACGGAATTTTGGCAATATAACGACAGTAAATAGGATACCGAAGCTCTAACCAACCTCATTAGATCATCATACATCAACTTCAAAAAAACCATACAACAAACAACTCTTCAATAAAATAACAGCATACAACACAACCATATTATACAATAATCATTCTTCGTTATACGCCTCCGTTCTAACATAATACATGAACCTTAATATACATTGCAAAATACATTGATACCAACCTAGCAACCTATACATAGACAAAAGAAAGACTACTAAGATAGCATCAACTAATTCATTATCTTTTCAACATCTGATACATTATAAACTACAAAGCATATAAAAGTCAACTAGATAATATACAAGATAGTAAAACAATACAACATCAGGGATAAGACTTCGGACCATAAGACTCATCCACATAAGGCACATTTTCTTCTTTAGGAGGCACGTACCCGTAATCTTGCTCTACAACACCTGTAAGCATGCAATAATAGAGAGTGAGCTTATATAAAATAAGCCTAGTGAGGATCCGATAGATCTCTAACAGTATTCACTATACTCCTTAGAAATAATCATTTGAGCAAGTAAACACACAATAACATCAATAATACTATCATCACATAATCTATAATGACCATTCAATAAAGAATACACTAGTTGGTGTAGCTCCAAATGCCATCACGATCATAACAACTTTCTTACGGCTCCCATAAACTCACGCACCCGAGGTACCCTAATAACCTCTCCCTCCATGACACCTCCGTCATGCGAGCTGGAGGTAGTCTCTGGTAGTCAAGCCGTTATCAACCCGACAGCCCGATGCTGCCCGAGAGGTGGCACACACATACCAAAGACTCAGCAATAATAATAAACATAATCGCTCACAAGAGGATAACCTTTTCCGTTGACTATCTCTCGGTTCATCAATCATCAATCAATAATCAATCAATAATTATATTATCATCATAATAACATCAATAATCAATTTAACAACAAATAACTAAGTTAGATGACAAAGTAGGCCATCCAACCGAACATGCATTAAACACACAATCAAACCCTAGTTTTCCCATTATCAACTCACAATTCAATCACTCAAACCACACCCGATCCACTAAAGGCATAATTTAACATTTTAAAGAAAGACAACCTAAACTTCAAATATTCATATCTTACATTCTACTAATTCAAACAACTCCAAATCAGTTTCTATCACTCACCCATTCAATCAATTACATTAGCTCCCTCAGAAACCAACCAAAACACATCCAAATCATGTCCAATAACCCTAAAACCCTAGTGTGTCATGGCTGAAATTTCTGGATTTTAGCACCGACCTCGCAATCTAAAATTCGGCATTACAACGACGCTACCACGTAATTATCAAACTTTTAGAAATCGACGGCAATTGATTTCAACCAATACAACTCAAGATAATCAACATTTAGCAAATTAATCAACTTTAAATATCCGAAAATAAATAATTATGCTACAATGGTTCAAATCTTGTAGGATTACATATAAATGATCCCTAGCATGCATGGAGCAATAATCTAACATTAGATTAACATTTTAACGGTTCGATAATCAATTCTATGCAAAAACACAAAAGATGAGTTTTGAGATCTAGAATTTTTCTCTCACCTTTGATGCGATATAGGCCTAGAAATGCGTGCAATGCGTGCCCAACAAGCGGAATCCAACTCGACACGAAGTTCTACGGACAAAAACTAGGTTTTTTTTGAAAATTTGCTTTGAAAACTTTGAAGAAAAGCTTGGCTTATTCTCCCATGGAACTCTCGGCCATCTAGGTGTTTTTGAGTGTGTTTTTGTGCTATTATAATGTGTGTTGGTGATATATGCATAAAGGTCAACATTTTAAATAAAGTCAAAGTTGAATTAACTTAGTATTTTTGTGTTTTCTTGACTTTAAAATGCATTTTAGCTATCCTTTTGCTCAAAAGAAATATGCAATACCCAATATAGCTCAAGTAGGTTATTTTTAGGTGACAAGAAGTTTTACAATCAAACAATTTCACTCGAGTCGGCTTAAAACTCGATTTTCGCAAAAGTCGGTGTAAAAACTCTAATAAATTCCTAAGCCAATTTAAAAATCGATTTCATCAAACACGGGTCTATTAAATTCCGAGGACTAGGTCTAGAAGGGTTAAAAAGACCAGTTTCAAAATTTTAGAGGACATGTTTCAAAAATACTATTCACTAAAATCGACGATAAATTTTCTGACTCCGTTTTTTATGAAAATTTCATGAATGCACATTTAGCATGTTCTAGGAGTATTAATATCAAAATTACCACATTCTAAGTCACATAGCACATAGACAGGTCAATTCACGCAAAACGAGAATAAACACGCAAAACAAGACATGATAGAAAAGTGGGGTTTCACATCCAACAATTCATAACCTTGGTGGCCTTCATGCAAGGCCTAAAGTCACAATCCTTCTAGGATTAGTTAGCTCGAAAAGCCCCGCATACCCTCTTAGAGTTGATGGCTATAGCGGAGAAGTATATACAATCCTAGAAGGGGTAGAGACAACAGAGCCGATAAGAAAAAAAGGTCATCAAAATGAAAGCTGGACAGCTAAACAAAGGGGAGGTATAAAGAATACACCCCACTGAATGCTCCAAAAGCTGATATCCTGTATGAAATACATGGAAATGAAAACCTAAAATGGCCCAAGAAGATGAATGGTAACCCAGACAAAAGAAACAGAGATAAGTATTGTAGGTTCCATGATGACCATGAACATGATAAAGAAGAATGCAAGCAGCTCAAGGACGAGAACGAGTCCTTGGTTAGAAGGGGTAGACTTTTTGAGTACTTAATTAGGGAACGAAGTATCAGGAACCCCAACGAGGCCAAGATCGGAGCCCCAGACCTGGGCAATCAAAAAGGCACGCAGGGGTCGTGGACACTATCGCAGGAGCTCTTGTAACAATGGGTGACACGAGTGGAGGAAGGAAATCTTACCGGAGGTCGAGAATAGGTGAACCCTTGATCACCAGACCGGAGAAGAAAGATAAAATAACCTTTACATAGAAAGACCTCGTAGAAATCATTGTCCCACATGATGATCACCTATTGATCTAGGTAACAATTGCCAATTTCCTTGTGAAAAGAATAATGGTTGACACAGGTAGTTTGACAGAAGTTCTGTTCTTGAATGCCTTCCTCAAGCTCAGCATTGATCATAACAATTTAAGGCCTATGAGAGGAACCTGTCCTGTTTCACAAGAAAACTTTTTCAACCAGAAAGCATCATAAATCTACCTTTAACCTTGGGGATTAGTGAAAGAAAGGTAACAATTATGAGAGACTTCATCATAATAGACTGTAGGTCCGCCTATAATAGGATCATAAGACTAGTAACCCTAAACCAATTCTGAGCTATAGCCTCCCAATGCCATCAGAAGCTAAGATTCCCTACTCCAACAGGATAGCCACTATAAAGGGAGACCATGTAATATCCCACATCGGACGCGGAGGTATTTGGACTACTAGATATAAGGAGAAGTCTCCTCATATCATGCAGTGCGCTTTTCCTGGCAGTGGCTGGGTGAAGACAAATCCGTGAGGGGTATGGGCTCCACAGCGGACAATACTGCATAGTGCGCTTCTGGGCCCACTCGCCATGGCCTCGGTGCTCGCTTGGGCCCTAAGTCCAGGGAGTATCCTACAGGCGTGGGAGTATTGGTTCGGGGCATTACAAAGGTAGTATCAAATCCGACGCGTTCGTATGGCCAGCGAGGACGCTGGGTCCCCAAGGGGGGGCGGGTGTAATATCCCACATCAGACGCGGAGGTCTTTGGACTACTAGATATAAGGAGAAGTCTCCCATATCGTGCAGCACGCTTTTCCTGGTAGTGGCGGGGCGAAGACAAATCCGTGAGGGGTATGGGCTCCACAGCGGACAATACTGCATAGTGCGCTTCCGGGCCCACTCGCCATGGCCTCGGTGCTCGCTTGGGCCCTAAGTCCAGGGAGTATCCTACAGGCGTGGGAGTGTTGGTTCGGGGCGTTACAGACCATCTCCTGGCTTGAGAATGCTATGCAACATCCTTAAAAATCCCACGACTAGCATCATACTCCAGCAGAAGAGTTGACATAAATAGAGTTGGCCCCGAACAAGAAGGTCATAGTAGTCAACAACCTTCTAGCAGAATATAAGAATGGTATAATCAATTTCTTTTCAAATAATATACATATAGTTGTCTGGTCTTCATCTGATATGATAGGAGTAAAACCGAGCATAGAAGTCTATCATCAAAATGTGGACCCAAATCACCGACCTATTCACCAAAAGAATAGGCAAATTGGTATAGAGAAATCCCGTAACATTTGAAAAGAAGTAAAAAAGCTACTAAAGATTGGCCATATTCGAGAGGTTGAATTGAAGAATATAGATTTCTAGGCATCTAGTCGTTTAATTTTCAGTTTATAACTAGTTCATAAACAATAAATGGCAGCCATATAATCCACATGTGGAAGATATGAAATCATGCACAAAACATCCACTGAAATCAATAAATAAATAGGGTGTGATTAATTACCTTTTGTGTTGGCTTAAATACACAATACACTCACTTTAAGGTACTAGAAAATGGCTAGAAAAATTGCTCCAAGGACCGATAAGAGCTCCAAGGCATGAGCTCTATGAATATTCTTCCCTATTCCACTTTTCTTGCGTATGGCAACGAAAATTGGTAGAAATTTTTTCTCTACCTTTCTAATTGCTCTTGGCCATGTAGGAGTGTATGTGTGTATATATGTGTGTGTGTGTTAGTTGTGTCATGAACATGTGTATAGAGGTTAGGATATAGCCGAAAAATACAGGAGGGTAGAGAGAGAGAATCCTAGTTAGCTTAGGAGGTCCTATTTTGATTTTCTAAATGAATTATCTAAAGATAAAATGAATTATCTTCTTAATTCAATTATCAGAACTTTATCTCTTGCTAACCAACCTCTTCCATATGCCTACACACATCTACCATATGCAGGAGTGTGCCTGACAAACACCATTAAGACATCATCAGATAGGACAAACATTATTGTCTTAAGAGTGTCTTTTGTCCTGATGTCTTAAACTTCCTAATTGAGCTGCTTGTTCCCAAATAGGAAACCATGCTCAATTAGCACATAAACGCCAAGTTAAGAAAGCTACAGTTCACTGTAAAGGAAAGTGGCTAGGAGAGGGACTTGAAGACATAGTTATTGTGGCTTCATATTGACCAAAATACCCCTGCTAGACACTAGCAGTGTTTGGACCATTTTAAACTCAACTCATTCCACTAAAGAGTTAGGATTGCACTCCATGATAACTAATAAACTTTTGAGCGAGGTTTTCTGTCTTTGACCTACTAAGCAAAATGGCCGAAATACCTCTTTATCTTTCACCCGTGACCAAGAGTAGGTCTTGCATTCACCCTATCATCCTATCTTGATTGCATCTATACCTTGGACCTTTATCTTTCCTATAATCATCAACTAGATACTATTCCCCTGTTCCTGGGAGCAACTTATATGTCTACTATCTAATATAGCCCGAGCTATGTTACTAAGCGCTTAGATTCGGATGATTGTATAGATAACTCCAAGCGAGTAACTCACTATCACTTAAGATAGTCATAGAATCATGACTCATATGCACACCATTTAATGGATCTAGTCCATGTGTTCAAAACACAGAGCTGTTGACCTTATTATAAGATCTCACCATAGTGAATCAAAATGCATGTCCGAGGATTTATTGGCACATCCACATATGATCATGATGCATGGCATTGGCCACTTAGTAGCATAAGATGTTTTCTGTTCTTTGACATTGATAATAATGTCACTGAGATAACATCTACTTTAGTCCCGTTCAATGCACTATTATGCACTAATGAAAGAAGTACGGAAAGCCCCTCCAATGACCAAGGTAGGTCACCTTACCAAATAGGAGACTCTCTCATTATAACCTTACCATAGTGAAGTGACCAGCTTCACTATTTGTTATGAACCTATAGTTTTGATCCAAACCTCATAACATAGACCTTCTATACGGATCACTATGCACCTATTCTATTCACTTGTATCATGGAGCCTTATTGCATACAAATATATCAAATAATAGACTATATAACATGGTCATGATAATGCACTTATTTTATAACTGAATATATTCATTCGTATTGAGATGTCTTAGTACTAGTGGTCTTTAGGGCATACAAATCCCAACATACTTCCACTTGCACTAAAGAGTTCTACCACTATCCTAATCTAATACCCATGGCCTGAACATGAGTATTAACAACTATTTCAGTAAGACTCTTAGTGAAAGGGTTTGCTAAATTATTCATAGAAACAATCTTATCTACCACTATGTTGCCCCTCTGGATGATCTCCCGAATCAAGTGGTACTTTCTCTCTATATGCTTATATTTCTTGTGGTTTCTTGGTTCTTTGCATTGTGCCACTGCTTTACTTTTGTCACAATACAAGAAAATAGGTCTTTGGACTACTAGCACTACTTCTAATTGCAAAAGGAATTTCCTTAGCGACACTGCTTATTTTGTTGCTTTAGACGCTGTAACATATTCTGCTTCCATGGTGGAGTCCGCAATACAAGACTACTTTATACTCCTGCATGAGATAGCACTACTGAACAGAGTGAAGACATATCCAGAAGTGGACTTTTTAGAATCTGTGTCTGACTGGAAATCAGAATCTGTGTACTCATCCGCTTGGTATACTAGCATATAATCCCTTGTTCTCCTTAGATACTTAAGTATATGTTTCACAACTACCCAGTGAGCTAAACTCGGGTTTGATTGATATTTGCTGACCATGCCAACGACAAAGAAAATATTTAGCCTTGTACAAAGCATGGCGTATATGAGACTCCCAACCACTGACGCGTATGGGACATTCTTCATCGCTTCTATCTCTTTGTTTGTCTATGTACACTGATCTTGAGATAGAAGAATTCCATGTCTGAAAGGTAACAACTCTTTCTTGGAATCTTACATGGAAAACCTTACTAGTATATTCTCAATATATGAAGCCTGAGAGAGAGAGCTATAGTATTAGCTTTGTGATAGCGCAGAAGCTTAATGCCTATGACATAACTCGCTTTTCCCAAGTCCTTCATTTGGAATTGAGTAGAAAGCCAAACCTTGATGGATGACAACATTCTTACATTATTTCCAATGAGTAGAATGTTGTCCACATATAAGATCAAGAATGCCACAACATTCCCCTCCAACTTTTTATACACACAAGGCTCGACAATATATTGATAAAACCATAAGCCTTAATGGTTTCATCAAATCTAATGTTCCATGCCCTGGTTGTTTGATTAAGTCCATAAATGACTTCTTAAGCTTGTAGACCATATGTTCTTGACCCTTAGTAATGAACCCATCGGGTTGTACCATATAGATGTTTTTTTTAAGACTTTCAGTAAGGAAAGCAGTCTTGACATCCATTTTCCATATCTCATAATCATAATGACACACTATGGCCAAGAGTATCCTGATGGACTTTAGCATAGCCACTGGCGAGAAGGTTTCCTCATAGTTGATCTATTCTCTCTGAATAAAGCCTTTCGCCACTAGCCTTGCCTTGAATTTTTCTACCTTATCATCCACCCATCTTTCTCTATTGTATACCCATTTACAACTAATAGGCTTAATATCTCAAGGCGTGGGCACAAGTTCCCAAACCTAATTTGAGCACATAGACTCTATTTCAGACTCCATTGCCTGGTGCCATTTATTTGCATCCACATCGGATACTGCCTCGTTGTAGGTCCTGGGATCCCCAACCTGATATTCAGAGTCAATTTGGAAGAACTCTCCGTAGTATTTATCAGGTTGTCTAGATATTCTCCCACTATGACATGGCTCCATTTGTGAGCTAGAGGTCGGTTGCTGTGTATCTACAACTTCGCTATTTAGATTTGGTGATACTGAAGTTTCTGGTTGAACTTTTTCTAGATCAACTTGTGAATTAGGTACTGGTATATCTCTATAGCCTTCCTCCAAGTACTTAGCATTGATACTCACCAATATCCGTTGTTCTTTGGGGTCATAGAAAATACCTCATCTCGTACCCTTTGGATAACCTATGAAATGGAACATTATTGACCTTGATTCTTAGCATCGCTATTCAGTACCCCAATCATGGACATGTTTAAAACTTGGTTTTCGACCCGTCCATATTTCTTATGGTGTCCTAGGTACTGACTTAGATGGAATTATGTTCACAATGTATGTCATCGTTTTAAGCGCATAACCCTAGAAAGATACTAACACACTATTTTATTGGGGGGTACTGACTTAGATGGAACTATGTTCACAGTGTATGTCGTCGTTTCAAGCGCATAACCCCAGAAAGATACTGGTATAAATACATGAGCCATCATGGCTCTTACTATATCCAAAGGTGTACGATTTCTCCTTTTTGACACACCATTTTGCTGGGGGGTACCTTATGCTGTCAATTGTGACACAATGCCATACTGCACCAAATAATCCTTCAATTCTCCACAGAGGTATTCCCCTCCACGATGAGATCTAAGTACCTTGATTTATTTACCTATTTGACGTTCTACCTCAGCCTTAAATTCTCTGAATTTATCATAGGACTCAGACTTACGTCATATCAGGTATACATAACCACACCTTGAATGATCATCTATTAAGGTAATGAAGTATTCATAACCTCTAAGGGCCGGTTTATTCAGAGGACCATACACATCTGTGTGTGCCAACTCTAACAGGTCATTTGCCCCATACCCCTTAGAGGTAAATGGCCTTTCGGCCATCTTCCCTTTTAGGCATAATTTATATTGAGACTATGACTCAAGTTCTAATGAGTCCAAGAACCCATTCTTGACCAATCACTCAATGCGGTTTAGGTTACTATGGCTCAAACGCAAATGCCATAGATAGGTATCATTGGTAGGAGATGATTTCCTTTTCAAGGAATTCTGTACCTGTTCAGTATTATGCATTGTAGAGTTAATAGGGTTTAAAACAAATAAACTAGCATGCATCTTGCCAGATATGATAGAATTGTGCTTGCTAATGACGACACCAACATTATTAAAATTAACAATAAAACCATCCAAAAGCAACTACCACACCGAATCTAAGTTTCATCGCAAATCCGGAATACATAAAACATTGTTCAAAACCAAGACTAAATTGTTCTCAAAAGACAATTTAACTACTCCCACTGCGATGGCCTATACCTTCGAGCCATCTCCAACACGCATTGAAAACTCGCCCCTATGTAGCTTCCTGGTTACTTGAAACCCCTACAATGAATTGCATATGTGATTAGCGGTGTCTGAGTCTACTATCATTGAGGAAGCAGAATCTACCACCAAACATGTTTTAATATACTAGGAAATAGAGGTACCTGTATTGCCATTGGCCTGATTATGAGGATAGTCCTTTTTCCAGTGTCCTTTCTGACAACACTTAAAGTACTTCCCCTAGCATTCTTTTTCTTCTTCTTCCGCCCTTCTGGGCCCTTGCCATATTTCTGTTGGTTTCCCTTTTTCTTGAACTTTTTACCCCTTGGGGCAAGTCCAGAAGCATTCTGGGCCATTAACACATGTCCTGTGGGTTTCATTATAGCCTCTGTAGTTTGGAGCTCCTTCATTAACTTTGGTAAGCTCATGAGCATCTTGCCTATGTTATAGTTCAACTTAAAGTGAACAAATGATTCTGGAAAAGTCTTCAGTACCATGTCAATCTGGCTTTCCCCATCAATTTTCGCATTTAGAATTTCGACAATGTTGAAGTTGTCCATTATCTTGAGCATATGATCTTTAACGGACGAACCATTAGCCATTCTAGTGTTCATGATGGTTCTAATATCAACTTTCCTTGTGAACCTGCTTTTGTCAACAAACATTTTAGCAAGAGAATACATGATATCCGCTACAGTCTCCATACTCTTATACTGAGACTAGAACACGTTCGACATGGAGGCTAAGATGTAGTATTTAGCCATCTTATCTGCCTTCAACCATTTTTGTTCTAACTCTCGCTCCTCCTTGCCTGATTCAAGAGTGACTAACAAGCAAGGGTTTGTAAGAACAAAATTATACTCTTCAGCATTGTGTATAATATCTAAGTTCCTTTTCCAGTCCACGTAGTTTAGGCTAGTTAGCTTATTCTTATTAAGAATATTGACGAGTGGGCTAAAAGAAACTTTTGACATCTCTGAATATATTAAATAGTTAATCAGTTTATGAACAATTTGATAAGTATGCAAATGAATGAATATAAAGGAAAGTAAACATTTATTCTTTTGACATCTACTTCTAAAAACAATATTATACCCTTAACTACTTAGATGTCTCAGTGTCTTAATCCTACTCACAATATTCCACCAAATTTTGATTAAGATAAACAACACTTATTTGAAATATCATTAGTTGGATAGACATTACCCAATGATACTCCAATCGCTTATTAAAGTTTGGCTTCATTAGAGGAATGGTAAGAACTCTGAAGGGAGGATATCATCCTTTAATGTCAAGCAATTAACTATTTTTCCATAAGACTATTCACTTAGAATATTCTTAATTTGAGCCTATCGAAGGGTAGTTAACCCAAATCAATATTCTATGAAGTGATCCATGATGAAAACCCCAACAGAGGGATGGTTGCTCGCGTTAACACTTCGGTTGAAAACTCATTGTAATATATTCTTGCTAAATCTAAATGAAGAAACTACCCTCCGAAGGGAATGCCCACACACAAATGAGCTTAGATGGCTCCCACTATTAGCATAGACCAAAATAGAAAGCCTTAGGATTCTTTCCCAAATCATTCTCCTACTTGATATTTTGATTTGAAAGGGTTTTTAATTATAACTATGCCTTTGCAATTGATCTTTAGTTTTAATCCAAGCAAGCTCGGTTCAAGAATCATTTCTTATTAAAAAAAACCTTTAATTGTAATAGTTATACACCTATTTGGGTTTAGGTAAGGCCACTTAGGATAGTCTAGGCTAACTAAAGCACTTAGGTTTATTCTAGGCATTTAATCCTAAGTTTATTTCATAATCTCTAGTTGTAGATAGTAATTTTAGTTAGCCTTTCCTAAGTGTAAATAATTGGATTTAGCCCTTTTTAAATCCTAGTGGTTGGCCATGTTATTATATGTTGCAAGATCATATAATATATTCTTAACATATGAATATAATAGCAATATGAAATAAACATTCAGTAATCATGCACTAACCCCAATTTTGATGGCTATCTACTAATTCCATATTTTCACATTTAGCCCCAAATGTTATGGAATCATTCAATCACCCTAGGGAGTCCAAAAATTAGACTTAGACCCCATAGGTTTGCCAAAATACCACAAGAGCCCCAAAACTTTGTCTAATTGAGCTAATTCATGAAATTCGAGTCCTTCACCCATGGAGAAGCTCTACCACCACGCACTACTACCTCTACCACTCTTAGAAGTGATGGATTGACACCATGAAAGTCACAAACATCAAACAAAAATTCTGGAAAAATTCACAAAACAGTCCGCCTATGCGCACAAATTTGTCTATCTTGCATTTTGGTGCTTTGGTGATTTTATAGGAAAATTATATAGCTAATTAAACCTATAGATATTACATAATCATCCTATACTTCATTAGCAAGCTTTCATTCAGATCTATGAATTAAAATTTGTTACAAAGGACTGGATAAACCACCAATCATCAAACAAATACAACATAACCTAAATCTAAAAACTTTTGAACATGCATGCATAAACATACATTCTAGCCATCAGAATGGGGTTTAATTGTACTAAAAAATAGAGGTTAGCATCCTCATTCATACACAATTAATCCACATAATTTACAGCACAAAAAATAGTCTGCAAAAGTCCTTAATAGTCTACCAACTGTGGACCAATTCTAGCACGTTATAACTTTTGATTTCTTGTTTTATTGCATGATTCATATGGCCTAGCTCTGATACCACGGACAGTTTATGAAAACTAGTCTAGGGCAGACATATAATCAATTTTATACGACGTATAAAATACATGTAGGCATTCATAAACTTTAAACCACAAATCCATGCAATAAAACATTCTAGCAATCAAAATAACATGTAGAATTAACGTATAGTCGATATACCTTCATGTGTTGGCGTAGTATCTCAACATACATGAGATTAAAGGACTGACCAATGACTGAAAAATGTATCCAAGGCTCGAGAATCTCCCAGAGAATGAAACTCCTTGAGTATTCTCCCCTATTCCACGATCCTAGAAAACAGTGTGTGAAATCGGTAGAAGATTTCTTCTCTACCTTTTCTTTTTTTTCTTTTCCATGTATGTATGTGTATATGGGAAAGGAATTTTGTGGCTCTTATGTAGTAAATGTAGCTTAGCCATATATATCAAGAGGATGAGAGAGAGTAGGAGTTTTAGATTGCCTAGGAGATTCAATGACTAAACCTAGCTGTTCTTTTTTTCTTCAATTGATAGGTTTGTGAATATGAAAGGATTGAGATAAAATTACCATTTGTTATGAGGATTTATTGTGATTGAAACCTGAACCCTTATTCCATGTTTGTACATTATGTTATGTTATTCTGTCTGTATGTACACTTTGAAAAAAGAAGAAAAAGAAAAAGAAAAACAAAGAAAACAATGAAAAAAGAGAGAAAAAGGAAAAGAGTTATACATACATTTACTATTGAATAAATTTTTGGTATAAATATGTTGTAAATCTCTAAGCACCACTATCCTAGACATTGTAATTTGGGATATGTGCTACAGTGTAAGGTTTTAAGCCTGGATATCTTGGGTGATTAAGGCACGTAGGGGTCCCTTTGAAACCTGGCAACCTCAGTCATAATGACGGGGGATTATTGGCCTTAAAGCCTGCTACATGGGATATCCAAAAAGCAAAGGAAATTGAACGCTAGATAGAGATATTGTAAGTTGTACTTTTATACTTCTAGCAAATGTAAAAAGGATTAAGGCATGATCAACAGTTTGATTACAAATAAGGCAAGAATATCAAAGTCCAATTTGTTTGCAAAGACTTGAAAGTTAGGAATTGTTTGAACTTAATCTGCTTAGTTTACTTCTAAATATTTACTCCGAAGTGATCAATAGTCCATTTCCAAGAAGAGTATCTATTTGTGAAAATTATGTAAATGTTCTCATATCATGTTCATCATTAATTGTTGAATCGGTTAAAGATAGTAGATTACATTTCTCATGTTTCATTTTGGAAAATTCTTGACAAAGAGGATAGGATAACATTCACCTGATTTTGACTTGTAAAAATTTCTGGAATTTCACTTTTACATCTGTTTCAAAGACAATCATGCTTGAGGACAAACAATGTTTAGGTTTTGGGATGTTGATGTGACTGTATTTGCAGCACTCAAACCATTGTATTTGTACCACATTTGCATCTTAACTTAGGAATAATTACAACACTTTGATACTTTCAATACAATGTAGGAAAATACCAAAAAGTAAAAAATCAAACCCGTAACGATCCAAATTACAAGTCAAGAAGTGAAGAACGGGGAAACACGTGAACCGATGGAATAATGGAGACCATAGAGTCGTAATTTGGCCGAAACTAGCACGTAATCAGACTTAGAACGCTGAAAATAGCCTGAAAACGCCTCGGTCAACACTCGGTCAAAAGTCAAAATTCCAACCTAAAATGTGAACAAAAAGGCACTCGAGCGCGCCCTGCATGAATATTCCACCATGTTCTCGAAGATGACATGTGGCTCAAATTTAGTGAAACAGCAAAAGTGCGCTCGAGCATGCCTCAAGAATCTTCCAAAAGAGCTATGTGGCGTGCGGTGATTGGATGAAAAATCAAGCGCGCTCGAGCGTACCTCTGATATTTTTCTATAAATACCCCCTCATTTGAAAATATGTAATTTTTGGGAATTAAATTGTATTTTAATTAAATTCCTAATTAGTTTTAGTTAGTTTTAATTTTAGTTTTAGTTAATTAATTAGTAGTATTAGTAGGATACGGGGGAAGTCCCACCTTAGTAGTTCTTATTCGGAGAAATTTTACCCGAATAGCTACTTTAAGGGGAAAATCTGACCCAAATTAGTTTTACTCGGGGAAGTTCTGCCCGAATAGCTTTTATTAGAAAAGCACTTATTCGGGGGAAATTAGTTTCGCCTGAATAGCTATTTTGCGTCGGACCTCTACTCAAATTTCGAGAATAAAAAATACGCGTTCGTCAATATAGAGGAGTCTTTCTTCACTCTCTTTTATTTACATAACTCGTATTTATTTATGTTTGAGTACATTGATATCTAGGGGAGAATATTGTAAATGACAGTCTTTTAATATATGGTCTCAGATTCAATTTATTCAATCCAATTACAATATATGTCTTGTTTTAATTCAGTATTTCATATGTAATACTTTTCAATAGACATTATGATTGCTTTACTTTCGTTTCATAAATATTATACTTGTAGTTGATATTATGACTACGTTACTTTCATGTCATATAATTGTTTTAATCATGAATCTGTAGGTTGTACTATAGAGTCCATGAAGCTATAGGTTGTACTATAGTTTCTACCCGAAAGGTTAATTCCTTAGTTTAGTTTGCCTTGTTGTACTTGGTTAAAATAAACTAAGTAGATTAACTAGGTTAGAGCTTGTAGCTTAACCGAGTGTATGTTTGTAGCTTAAACCCTTGCATAGAATTATATAACCTGGATGCCGAGCCTATATTAATTGCCTCATTTATATATTCGACCCTTAGATTCCTACCCCTCGTATTCCACTAATACTTAGTTTAATTTAGATAATTTAGTTTAGAATTTACATTTTCGCACGTTACTTCAAACTATTTGCAAACTGTCACTTAAGCACTTTAACACTTTCACACTCTACTTCACTAACTAACTAACTAACGAGCTTCCTTGTGGAATTCGACTCCGCACTCAGAGCACACTACACTACAAAGATCCATGCACTTGCAACCCTTTAAACTTGGTTTATTTTACACACTTTTCACACGCCCACCGGGTTGCATCAACTATTATGCTGACCTGAACCAGGTGATATATTATATTTGACCAACTACATCATCGTAGTAGCAGCAACACTAGTCAAGGAAGAAAGAAGGCACTAGAGACTTGTGTACTATATAAGCAAAGTTCTCATAGGGGTGGAATTGAGATACTTGGCTATTGAGTGAATTGCCATCACCCTAGTAACGACATCGCGATAGTTGAAGCATTCTTTGGTGCAAACACGACCATAGTGATGACTGATATTGTGACGCCCAAGAACTTCACTGTACACCTATTAACTGTTGTATCCACTATTTGTCCATTTTCACTGTGCATTACTTGATGGTGTTTGTGGTTACTATTCATTACAGTTTTCAACCACTTATTTACCTCGAATTAACATTTTCCTTAAATTATATTAATTATGTTAGGAATGAGAAAAATGTGCATTTGAGCAATTAATGTTAGGAAGGCTAGTTTAGAAAATGATTTAGCGGTTCAAGTGAATAGTGTTACGTAGTCCAACATTGTTTTGGAGCTAGCTAAAATAATTAATTACATTATAAGACTATTTTAAGTTATGTTGGCCCACTATATGTTGTCATTATACACACACTTATACATATAACATATTATACATATACATTAGGACATATATACACATATTATAGCACAAAAAAAGAAAACACCTAAATGGTACCCACCTAAACCCGATAGGCAGCCAAAGGAGCAAGAAGAAATTTTTTGCCATCAATTCTTGATTTCAAGCCACTTCAAGCTAGGAGCAATGGGTTTTGAAGGTTTTCTAGACTTCCCCTAGGCCTTTGCACGTTTTGGTGAGGGATTTTTTGCACTCTTTGTGAATTTCAAAGTTTATGCCATTTCTAGATTTGATGATTTTGGCTCATGAATTGATTGAAACTTGCTATATATGTTATCCTCATGTGGTAGAGACTATGTTTATGCTATTGTTTCATTTTTAAGCGGTTAATTCGATCAGTTGATTGTAAGGCATAAATAGTGACGAATTTCTAGGGTTTTGTGCAATCGTGTCTTATAGCTTGATTCTATGCTTCAAATAGATGCTTTAGATGCTAATGAGGTTAGATTAATGGCCCCATGTGGTTTAATTGCTGGAACTTAGCTATAACGTGAAATTTGTGACTTTTTGAAGGGGGTTTCGGGTGTACTGCGAATCCGGGTAAATTTGGTCATCATATTTGGTAATCTTAGACTATGTATGTGCTAGATGTGCTTTTCTAACTCTTGGTTGAGTCCCGGTTAGGGTACTTGTAGTACAAACTCACAAAGGGGCAATCAGGGCTTTTAGGTTAATTGCAGGTAATTGAATAGTTTTGAGGGTCGTAGGGGTGCCGTAAGGGATAATTAGAAGTATGGTATAGCTCCCTTGTGAATTTGGGACATTAACTTTTGTTTGGAAGACAAATGACTTAATATATAAAGGGGATAATGTGGAAAATGGATTGTTTTATACATCTAATGCCTTGTAATTGATTATAATGTGGTTAGATGCACTTTTAATTTAATTGTGAACTTTTGATAATGTTTTGTGTAAAGTATGGAAATTGCCCCTTTATGTTCATTTAGTTGATTTCGTACTATTTCTTATATTTTAACTGTTTTCGAGGGCAGCCTGCATTGTTTTCCCTCCTAAGTGTTATTGCTTTACAATGTTGTTATATTGTCATTGGTTTAAATGCATTGCATAGTGGTTGCGCAACCACAGTGTCAGGGGCGGGTGTATTGGATATCGACTAGGCGGCTGCGGACTTGCCAGTGGATATTCGATCTCCGTGCTCTAATCCCTCACTCGCCTGGTCCGGAGATTGCCAGGCGATGTTGGGTCGTAGGATTCTCAGGGTACATCGGGAATACACTCACTGGAGTGTTTGGGGTTTATGCCGGCATATTGATCAAGGTTCGTGGTTTGTGATCGAGGATCAAGTGAATTCTGGAATGTTGGGGTTAAGTGAATTGTATTCTTTTAAATGTGTGGTAATTTGTTATTTGCATTGCTCTTTTATCGTTTAACTGCTTTATTTGTATTAACTGTTGCATTGCATGCCCTGGTAGACTATATCCCTCACTGGGAAATTGTGGTTGCTCATACCTCGCTAACATGTTTCAAAGGTGCTGAGGTTGAACCCCAGCTTGATTTAGTTGAGGGTGAGGAGCAGGAGATGCAGGCAGAGTAGCTGCCTTAGTTGCCGTGTACTTTGTTCTTGAGGTGGCTGTGTTCTTGCTATTATGTGAAGACTTTACTTGTTGTATATTATGTTCTATTTTGTGCCTTTAGGCTTGTATTTATGTGTGGTTTGTTGAAAGGAATGTAATAGCTAAGTTATTTTTGTGGCTTGTATGATGTTGGGCTATAATAGCTTATATTTCTGCTCCTAGAATGTTGCATGCCAGGGCATGAATGCAGGAGTTGAATGGATGACTTTAATTCTTAAGTATGTTTAAAAGCTATCATAGAGTGGCATGATAAGCAGTCTTATGTAAAGAAGATAGTATTATGGAATGCATGCTTGTATGTATCTAAACTGTTTGTAATACTTAAGGCTTGGATGGCCTTGAAGTTGGGATTTAGTTAGAATTGGAGTTCGAGTTTGTTTTGTGGCTTTATTGAATGTTTTCAGGTTTCCAGAATGTCTACGGTATAGAGGAGACTCTGTCCGTTTGTCGGCCCCAGACTTAACCTTAGTGTGGGGTTGGGTCGGGGTGGGACAGATATGCCACTAAGACAGCTCCTACATAAACCAAAGGCATCAGGGCGACTCCTCAAATGGGCAGTGGAACTCAGTCAATTTGACATACACTATCAACCTCGCGTATCCATTAAAGTGCAAGGTTTTGTCAATTTCATGGTGGACTACACTAATGGACCAGACCCAGAAACATAAGAACCTTGGATGATCCAAGTAGATGGAGCTTTAGGAAAACAGGGAAACGGAGTTGGAATAGTTATCACAAGACCCATTAGAGAAGAGCTACAATACGCTCTCAAGTTTCAATTGTCAGCCTTGAACAACGAGGCATAATGTTAAGCCTTGATAGCAGGCCTCAAAACAGCAATAGCCCAAGGAGTTCAAACCGTGGATCTAACCACAGACTCTCAATTGGTAGAAAACCAACTCTCAAGGGAATTCGAGGCAAATGGCCCTTTTATGAAGGCCTACCTCCAAAAGGTGAAAGAGTTAATATCCATACTGGAAAAGATCTACATTTAACAGATCCCCCAGACAAAAAAGGAAAAGGCAGATGCCCTGTCCCTTTTGGCTTTAGGAACTCTTTGCCCTACTATAGTGAAAATTGAGGAAATAGAACGGCCTATGGTGATCGTGGACGAAATCAAGGTAGAGGTAGCCACCACAGATGTCCAAAATATGTGGATAGAACCTATTAAGGCATACCTCAAGTCAGAGGAACTACCCTAAGACAAGATAGAAATATCAAAAATCAAGAAGCGTGCCTCCACATTCCTTATCCTAAGAGGGCAACTGCATAAGAAGTCCTATTAATGGCTACGATTAAAATATGTAGACCTATCAGAAAGAAACTACACACTCAAGGAAGTCCACGAAGAGGTATACAAAAATCACCTTGGAGCCAAAGCACTAGGTTGGAAAGTCCTAAGGCTAGGGTACTTTTGGCCCACCATCTAGCATGATGCACGGGACCTAGTGCAAAAGTGTGATACCTGCCAAAGGTATGCCAAAATACAAAGGCAGCCTGCCACCGAGCTCGTAGTCATGACCAGCCCTTGGCTTGTTGTTGTGTGATTTATAACGCAAGTGCACGTATCGCAATAAGTAATAAAGTGATAAGTAAAGATCGTTCCCACGAGGACTATAATTATTAACTACCGAAATTAGTTTAGCTTTAACTTTATTTGGACAATCAAATATAAGAGATTGTGAGTAATAACTAATAACTAAAGTACTTTTAGAATTAACAACTAAAGCGAATACAAAATTAATAAAGAGGATAAATCAAGAATTAAAATGCTCTAGGGGTTCCGATTTCACCAAGATTAATCCTATTTGAAACTACTGATTTAAATCAATTGACGCCTATTCCCTACGTTGCTAGCAATTTCGCTAAGGTAGATATTAATCTTTTTCAAGCATCAATAACCTATCTCAATAAGCAAGCTAACTACATCTCTGTTATAATTGTGAACTTATGGAATGCATTAAGCCTTAGAAATTCAAATGTTGCACTAGATCTCATAACTATCTCTAGCTTATTGCGATTTAATGGTATTTTATACGTGGTCTAATTTAGTTATCACTTCTCAGTCTCAAACTAAATCACGACTCATGTAATTGTTGATCAGGCAACCACAAGCATTAAACTCAACATAAAATACTCAATGCAAATATGGAATAGTTCATCAATTAATGCGAATCAAAAGTTTCAAATATTCAAAATCCGGCTACATCATAGCCCTAGAAAAATAGCTTAGAACATAATCATGAAAATAAATAAAATTCTAATTGTAATGTAAAACATGATAATAGAGATAGAAAAAACTAGGATTTGGAGAAGAATTGGGGCAGAAGTCCGTCTCCGGATCGTTCCTTCGTTTTCAACTCGCGTATCTTCTCTTTCTCCCCCTCTGGAACGTTGTTCTTTTTCCCCTCTTCATGGCTGCCTCCAAAAACTCCTTTTTTCTAACGTCTGATGTTTTCTTTTTAACATAGGGTTTCTTCTTTTTGCGCCTTTTACAAAATTGCCTTTAAAATTCCTGCAATACTGTGCAACTGCGCTATAACTGCGCTACTCTGATTTTCAGCAATATATCCACAAGTTGCATAAAAGCTTGCCCTTGTTCATTTTTCTTCAATCTTTGCCTGAAAATCCATGTCTTCTCATATAAATTACCTACATCGCAAAACAAACATGTAACCAATCAACTTGTTCATAAATTATTTAAGAACTAGCAAAATTTAAGTGAAAAGGCGCTAAAATAATATATCAATATTACACTCAACAAACTTACGTTTTGCTTGTCCTCAAGCAAAAGACACAACTAGATAAAGAAACAACCTAAAAACTAAAAACTCAACACAAACTAACTCATGAAAGCAATGCTGTAAGATGGAAAATTTTCACAATCTCAGTAGCTTTTTCCTAACTCAAGAGGTGACTTTCAATCATAAGCATGAGAAATAACAATTTCACATAAGTCTCATTTTACTTCAAATCCCCCAAGTGAGTGTGTGAATAGCCTCTATCCTAATCAATTGTACCCGGATGAGTTTATGCAAGTTAAGTGAATCATCAATATGGATCTTTTATTTTCAATCACTTAGGACTTCATAAACTCACTTTTCATGCCACTCTCCACTAATATAGGTTAATGATAGCATTAAAGATCAGTAGGACTTTACATTTGGTTGTAACGTGTGGCTAGGGTCAAGGTAGGATAATGGATATAATATAAGGCTAAACTATCTGTAAGCACACAACTATTCGAGGATGTTTAATGGAGTACATGTCAACTCTACTTTTTACCACCATAATTATTCAACATATCTCTTTTCTTTCTTCTTTCAGTTCACTTCCTCAACATTCATCCACAACCTTTATAAACACAAAAAGAATCCACGCTTCCCCAAACTTGCATTTTGATATTAACTACAAGAAGTGTTGCTCTTCTCTTTTATTTTCATTCTTTTTTTTTTGCTCAATATTTTGTTTTTTGTTTTTTTTGTTTTTTGTTTTTGAAACAAAACAACACATCACAAAATCATCAAACCTCCCATCATTCAATACAAAACATGGCTCCATATAATCATCCTAGAACAATCATATGTTACAAGTAGGAAGGTCAAAACCTAGGGAAATCAAACTTGACAAGTTAGGGAAGATATTGTAAGTTGCACATGAAAGAAAAAGCTAATTAGGCTCAAATTGGTGGACTAGGGATATTCAATTATTACAAGGGGTTAGCTTGAAAGGCTCAAACGATCCAAAGATGGCCTAAATCATTTCTCTAATGCTATGCAACCTAGGATTTCGCCTCGAGTGACAATCAAGCAAGTTCTAAAGTCCTATACTCATTTTTCTGTTCACTTTACTCACATAAACCTTCTCTAAGTATCAACATAACTAGGCGAGGCTAAGTGCGCAAAAAGCAGAGATTTTTTGTAAAACGAAACTATGCTTCAGTCAATTATCCTCATTACTATCATGTACTCTTTACGCTACTCATCATTGGCCTATTTCTTATCTTTCCAACATTAATTTCCAATTTTGTTTTTTTTCTCTGTTTTTCAGCTTTTTTTTCAAATTTTTCTATTTTTTTTAAACATAAGAAAAATAACAAAACACATAAAAAGAAAAACACTTAATATGAATATTAAAAGAACAAGTTCACACAGGAAAACACATGATAACCACCCCCAAACTTTAAACTAGGCATTGTCCTCAATGTCAAAAGTGAAGAAAAGTAAACAGAAGACTTCCCTAAATAGTCTCTGCATTCATTGATCGTTCGGAATGTAGTCACTAGCTGGTAGAAATGGGAGTACACCGAGCATATCTTTCAGAGGATATTGCTATCTAGAATGATCAGTCAATTGCACCAAAAAAAAAAAAAAATAGCAACTACATGTTACTCGCACGCTGTCGTCGCTACTGATGCTCCGTTGTCATTGCTGTGTGAAGTGGATCGGTGGTGGTAGTTGCCTTTGATGAGTTTTACGGCATCACTGCTGTCGGTGCCTTCTTCAAGACCCAAGACCGCCGCCAGAAAACTCTCCTACGCTGCTATCGTCGCTGACCCTCTATCGTCGCCGGTAGGAATGCATCGTCAGCAAGAGAGTCGTGAGCTTTGAGATCTGAGAGTTTATGAGATTTTGGTTTGGGTTTAATATGTGGGTTTGATAAATGGGTGTGATATGAGTTGGGTTTAAAAGTTTGGGATTATAGGAGTGTGGGTTTAGGTAGTAATATGAAGTAGGTTGTATGGTGCTGATGGGTAGATGGGTTGAAATAAGGAGATTTTGTGACTTCAATTTTTTTTTTTCAACGTCAAAACACAAGGACGTAAGCGCAACTACGCTATAATTTTTTTCAGCAATGTCTCGTGAGCGTAACGTTTAAACTTTTGGAGCGCAGCTGCGCTATATTTCAGCGCAACAGCGCTACTTTTACAGCTCTTATTTTCATTGCTTTTCTCTTCAAGCTTGCAACTCATTTAATCCAAACACCAATCTCTCTATATGTGCTCCCTTATTCGACTTGGTAGAACTCCTCTTTGCCTCAGCTTCCCCCCAAACTTGTTCTTAACCCTATCATGACAATAAAAATTAACCATTAGCTACGACAACTATAACTCAAAAAAAAACTAAAAAAAAACAACTAGAACTATTAAATCAAGAAAAGTAAGAAACTTCGGGTTGCCTCCCGAAAAGCGCTTGTTTTAACGATAACAGCCCGACTGAGCAATTTTTTCACGATGAGTTAAGGTGGGCAATGGTCTTGTGCTTATCAAACTCATCATCCCAATAAGTTTTCAACCGTTGTCCATTGACCTTGAACATCCCTTTTTTTGGATGAATAACTTCAACAACTCCATAGGGAAACACCTTTGTTACGACAAAAGGGCCAGACCATCTTGATTTTCATTTTCCAAGAATCCTTGGTTTATGAAAAAGTACTTGTTGCCCAGGAGAGAAATCTTTTCCTGAAACGGGTTTATCGTGCCACTCTTTTGTCATCTCCTTATAACTTCTTACTTTCTCATTCACTTCATCACCTAATTCTTCCAGCTCATTCAATTGCAACAATTCTTTCTCACCCGTAGCTTGCACGCCCATGTTTTGTTGTTTAGTCGCCCAATATTCTTTGTGCTCCAATCCTACCGAAACAAAATAATCATCTTGTAACAAGTTCGCCTCTAAGGGATCCTATTGGCCCTCATGGTTAGACACTATAGCTTTTATGGCATCCACACGAAAACAACTGTCGCTGGCTTCTGGGTACTTGATAGCTTTGAAAACATTAAAGGTTACCTCTTCATCTTGTACTCGCAACCTAAGCTCACCCTTTTGAACATCAATAAGTGCTCCCCTAGTTGCAAGGAAAGGTCTTCCAAGAATGATAGGAATTTCCTTGTCTTCCTCCATGTCTAACACTATAAAGTCCGCAGGGAATATAAACTTGTCAACCTTGACTAACACATCTTCAATAACTCTTCTGGGATACTTTAGCGAGCAATCAGCTAACTGCAATGTAACAGTTGTGGGTCTCGCCTCACCCAATCCAAGTTTCCTGAAAGTAGATGAACGCATCAAATTAATGCTAGCACCTAAATCACACAAAGCTCGCTCAAAAATGACGTTACCAATTTCACAAGGAATAGTAAAACTCCCTGGATCCTTGAGCTTTTGTGGTAGTTTCTTCTGTAGGATGGCGTTGCACTCCTCAATTAGTGCAGCTGTCTCATAATCTCCAAGCCTCCTCTTATTTGAAGTATGTCCTTCATGAACTTCACATAACTCGGCATTTGTTCAAGTGCATCTGCAAATGGAATATTGATGTGAAGCTTCTTAAAAACTTCAATAAATTTTGCAAATTGTTTGTCAAGCTTGTTCTTCTGCAATCATTGAGGAAATGGTACCACCACAACTGGTTGCTGTGTAGGCTGTGGTTGAGCTTCTATTTTTTCTTCATCTTTCGCCTCATTCTTTGCTTCACATTTCTCAACCTTCTTTGTTTTTACTGGCTCCTCTAACTCCTTGTTGCTCCTCAATGTGACAGCTTTACAATGTTCTTTACCCTCTCTTCTAGGATTCACCTCTGAAGTGCTAGGTAAATTCCCTTGTTGTCTTTCTGAAAACATGGTAGCTATTTGGCTAAACTGTGCCTCTAAATTTCTAATTTGTGAAGACTGGTTTTGAAAGTGTGTCCTTGTTTCATTCATGAATTGAGTTTGCGAAGTCACCAACTAAGCCAATGCATCCTTCAAGTTTACCTTATTCTCTGGTGGTGGGTTATTTTGCTCAGACTGCAACACATTCTGATTATTTCTCCAAGAAAAATTTGGATGATTACGCCATGCTGGATTATATCTGTTAGAGTACTGATTGTGCGTGCATCCGCTGTCTTGTTCATTAAAGCTCCTCCTGTTGATGCGTTAATCAAAGTTCTTGTGGAGCTAATTAACCCATTTTAAAAATTATGAACTTGCATCCACCTAGGCACTCCATGATTAGGACACTTCCTCAGCAATGCCTTATACCTTTCCCACGCTTCACATAGAGTTTCTCCTTCATGTTGCACAAAATTATTAATCTCTATGCGCAGCTTCGCTGTCTTTCCAGGTGGGAAGATTCTTGACAAAAACTTATGCACCAAATCTTCCCAAGTAGTGATTGAATCTAAAGGTAGCGAGTTCAACCATTCCTTAGCTTGATCCCTTAAAGAGAAAGGAAACAAGCGAAGGTGCAGAGCTTCATCAGTGACTCCATTATACTTAACAGTTCCGCAGACTTCTAGAAAATTCACAATGTGCTGATTAGGATCTTCAGAAGGCAGTCCATGGAACTGAATATTCTGAATCAATTGTAGTGTCATTGTCTTCAAATCAAAATCATGCACCTGAATCGTTGGCCTTCTAATCACAGGTTGAATTCCAGTGGGTGGTAATACATACTCTCGTAGTGTTTTAGGCGGATTTTCCTGATTATTTCCTTCTTGTGCTACCACGATGTCAGCCATATTTCCTTGCAAATGATGGGTAGTTGTAGTAGCTCTTTTCTTCTTTCTGTTCTTCCGATAGGTTCTTTCTATCTTAGAATCGAAAGGCAACAAATTACTACCTCCTGACTTTCGCATGCACGTAAAGGAATATGTTCCTGAAACACACGTAACGAAAATAAGATAACAACACAAAACTAAATAAAATCCAAAGTAAAATCAAAGCTATTTGGTATCGATATTAATAATTGCACAGTCCCCGGCAACGGCGCCAAAAACTTGTTGTGTGATTTATAACGCAAGTGCACGTATCGCAACAAGTAATAAAATGATAAGTAAAGATCATTCGCACGAGGACTATAACTACTAACTACCAAAATTAGTTTAGCTTTAACTTTATTCGGACAATCAAATATAAGAGATTATGAGTAATAACTAATAACTAAAGTACTTTTGGTATTAACAACTAAAGCGAATACGAAATTAATAAAGAGGATAAATCAAGAATTAAAATGCTCTAGGGGTTCCGATTAACCAAGATTAATCATATTTGAAACTACTGATTTAAATCAATTGATGCCTATTCTCTACGTTGCCAGCAATTTCGCTAAGGTAGATATTAATATTTCTCAAGCATCAATAACGTAACCCAATAAGCAAGCTAACTACATCTCTGTGATAACTGTGAACTTATGGAATGCATAAAGCCCTAGAAATTCAAATGCTGCACTAGATCTCATAACTATCTCTAGCTTATGACGATTTAATGGTATTTTATACGTGCTCTAATTTAGTTATCACTTCTCAGTCTCAAACTAAATCATGACTCATGTAATTGTTGATCAGGCAACCACAAGCATTAAACTCAGCATAAAATACTCAACGCAAATATGGAATAGTTCATCAATTAATTCGAACCAAAAGTTTCATATATTCAAAATCTGGCTACATCGTAGCCCTAGAAAAATAGCTTAGAACATAATCATGAAAATAAATAAAATTCCAATTGTAACATAAAACATGATAATAGAGATAGAAAAAACTAGGATTTGGAGAAGAATTGGGGCAGAAGTCCGTCTTCGGATCGTTCATCCGTCTTCAACTCACGAATCTTCTCTTTCTCCCCCTCTGGAACGTTGCTCTTTCTCCCCTCTTCATGGCTGCCTCCAAAAATTCCCTTTTTCTAACGTCTGATGTCTTCTTTTTAACATAGGGTTTCTTCTTTTCGCGCCTTTTACAAAATTTCCCTTAAAATTCCTGCAATACTGTGCAACTGCGCTATGACTGCGCTACTCTGATTTTCAGCAATATATCCACAAGTTGCATAAAAGCTTGCCCTTGTTCATTTTTCTTCAATCTTTGCATCAAAATCCATGTCTTCTCATATAAATTACCTACATCGCAAAACAAACATGTAACCAATCAACTTGTTCATAAATTATTTAAGAACTAACAAAATTTAAGTGAAAAGGCGCTAAAATAATATATCAATATTACAGCCAACACTTGTGCAATGGGGGCTAGACATTTTGGGGCCCCTACCTCTCAGCTCAGCGCAAAGAAAATTCATCTTCGTGGTAGTCGACTATTTCACAAAGTGGATAGAATCAGAGGCAGTTGCAAAAATAACTGACAAAGCTGCCTGGAACTTCATATGGAAATTGATGATATGTCGATTTGGGATTTCGTGCGTCATTATAACAGACCACAAAAAATCATTTAAATCAACTTATTTCTACTATAAATGCGCGGAGCTGGGAATACATTTGAAATTTGCTTTAGTAGCTCACCCATAGACCAATAGTCAGTCAAAGACCAAATTGGGACAAGACAAGGGAATGTGGGTCGAGTTGCTTTAATAAATTCTCTAGGCACACAAAACAACCTCCAACTCAACAATAAGAGAAACTCAATTCTCACCAACCTTTGGGATGAAGGTAATCCTTCCTGTGAAGTTCAGATCACCCAGTAACCGAATCCAACTCTACGAGGAAGAAATAAATAGCCAAAAGCTTCGACAAGATCTTGTTCTAGCTGAAGAATTAAAGCAAAAAGACTAAATCAAGATGCTAGAAGGTAAAAGAGCCATGGTTAGGACATTCGAACAATGAGTCCGATCCAACAAGACCACTGGGTACTACAGTAAGCCAGTTTTCGTCCTCAACCAAATGAAAGGAAATTATCCCTAAACTGGGAGGGTCCATATTTAGTAAAAAAAAGATCTCTACCCAAAGGTTTTGAAGTTAGTTAAGCCAGATAGAAAAGAGCTCAAAAATGCTTGGAATGGAAAACATCTTAAGAAATATTTATAATAAAGACCAATATTGATGTAATAATGTTTGGATCATGAATAAAAGAGCTTTTTCTGTTACAAATTCCACATTCATTTGTAATTAGATTAATAAAGATCTAAAGGATCAATATATGGCATAAGAGAGCTCATTAGCTCCTAAAAGCCTAATAAAAGTGCCACAGAGGTCCAATAGCCCTCCTGGAAAATGACACTGTCTATATTTGTAAAGTTTCAGGCTCGGAAAGCCAAATCAAATGACAAAGTGATAATCCTTTAGGGCCCCAAGGGGCCAATATTCATAAAGTCCACAACTCAAAATGCGAGGTTAAGGACTAATAAAAAGACCTAAAAGGTCTATGTTCATAAAATCCAAAGCCTACGGGGCTAGGATAAGAACAAGCGTGCTCTTGAGCTTAGAGAAATAATCCCAAAAGACCTCATGAGGTCCATGACTACCAAGGGTTAGCCAAAACAATAAAGGATAAATCCCATCAAGTCAAAAAGGGTAAAACACTAAGCCAGACAGAGTCCTAAAAGGTCCTAAGGCCTTATACTGGCATAAGTGCGTGCAATGATCAATCTACAAGTGCAAAACAAATAAAGACATACAGTCAAATAAAACAGCACTATAGAAAAAGAAATTTTATTCATAGTGAAGGGTTCATTAGAAAAAGAGAGAGGGGTAAAGGCCTACAAAAAGGCCTAATGAAGGAATAAGAAAAAGCGAGATACTCTTCATCAGAAGACATGTGCTCAATGTCTACTTTTTCATCTGGGGGAACTTTACCCAACAAGCTATCAAGGAAGGATACCTTGATATTTCCATGCCAAGCCTTGACTTCTTCAAGCATTTGGGCACGACCCTTGTAAACAAACTAGGGGTAGTTGGTTTGCCAAGCCTTCTCAATCATACAATCAAATTGCTTGCTGCTTTTGAAGCGTTGAATGTCGAGCTCCCCTACTCTCCAACCTCTAGCAAAAAGGAGTCAACCTTCACCTGAAGAGCATCCTGCTCAGATTGGAGATTACTTTGTTCCTTCTCATCCAGCTTAGCCTTAGAAAGGGCCTCACTAACTTTCTTCTTCTTAGCTTCCTGCTCTATCTCAGCTCTAGCTTGAACTTTTCTCTCACCTTCAATAGAATGCCCCAAAGCCAGAGTATGATCTTGGGCCTTAACCAACTCCTCCTAGAGCTTCACCTTCTCTTCTTGGGCGACCCTTAACTCTTGGCCCAAGTTCTCAGCCCTCAAGAAATGCTTGAAAAGCTTCCCATAAAAGGATGACAAATGATTCAGACTTGGCATGAAGCTCAATAGCCTCAAACGACTGGCAGAAAAATCAAGGTTAGTCCACAACCAAAAGAGGATAGAAAAAAAGGAGGAAATGAAGTTATAATACCTCATCTACCCCAAATTGGGCCTCCTTCATAAGCCTTAAGGGGCTGAACTCGTGAAGATAAACCTCACCGAGAGTCTCGTCCTCCTATATAACCTTAATATTTTTAGCAACTCAAGAAGAAGGTTCAACAGTTGGAGCATTTTGCTAGGTTGAGGTTTGAACTTCAAAGCTCTATGGAACCTTACGTTGATCAGACAGATGGGGTACGATATATGAGCTTGAAGGAGAAACTCCATGTTGGGATTAATATGCCTAAAAGCTCACTGGCATGTGACACTTCAGTTACATTGGATACATATTGTGATTAAGTAACACATAAATATATGCAAATATGTACTATATACTATATGCTGGGTCTGGGTCATCACTCTCCCTTCCTTACAAAAATTGCGTCCACGCAATTCTTCTTTCAAAAGAATCTTCATAAGCATTCTGAATACTCTGAATAAGTACTTCGATTACGAATACCTCATGAACTCCAAGGACGAATACTGTGAAACAAACCAATAGAAGTCTTCCAATAAAAATCCCAAAGAAAACCATCAAACATGAATGCTGGTAAGAATACTCACGAGATTCTCCATATGAAGACCAATGGAAATACTATATGTGAAATCCATAGATAAGAATGCCAATTAAAGGCTCCAATTAGAATACCAACATGGAATCCTAAAAATGAATCCCCTTGAAGATAAATACCGTGCAAGAATTCCAAATATGATGATTGAGTAAGAAGTCCCGTCAAGAGTCTCAAATGAAAATACCAAGGATAATACCAAACAAGAATCCCAGTTCTGAATACCGAGAAATAGTGAAGAAGAGTACCCCATGAGAATCCCAAACTTGTTTCTAGAAGTACTTCTTGTTGTTCACTGACATAAACTACAGTTGGCTCTATTGGTTCATATCCTCAGAAGACCCGCTTTTGGCTTCCTCAATAAGGAGAGTGTTTACTTACCATATTCAAAGGGATAATATATGTATGCAATTGATTCTATTTAAAATAAACTCTTAATGCACATTATTACAAATAACTAAAGCAAATAGATACTTAAGGAATCAATTAAATGTTCCTACCACATAATCTTCACATATTGTGCATACACATCACATAAATGTACTCATAGTCACATAGTACACATATTACATATTTTTCATTACTACATGAATAAGTCACCTGGATGCACACGAAATTACACATTTGCACATTTTACACATTCATCAGGTTAACACAGTGAGATACAAGAATACATATTTTCATACAAAGACACACACAAGGATTACATGCAATCACATTCCTATTCAAAACACATTCCACATGCACGCACTCGAAGGTTGCTACCCAACAGACAGAAGACCCTATCTCGGCTTAGAGCTAACTAAGCTTTGATACCGCTACTGTAATGCCCCGATCCCTCATGAAACCGGGGTCTGACCCCAAAACCCAAGGCACGAAAATTTTAGGAGAAACGAATGGAGTCTTCCTTGTTTATAGGACTAATCAAAAACCTGCAAGTAACAAGTATAACCATAATACATCAACAATTCCTCAAGGCCATTTGAGCCTTGGAACTCAACGGAAGCATATCATACAAGCATGCAAGATATAACTTTAGAACTTCGAGTCATAAGACCATTTCTCATAATACTCTAACATTAACTACAAGCTATACTCATATATTAAGTTCATCATTCAATCTTCCTTAACACACAAGTATGCATTCAAAGCGGCAAAGCCTATCTTCAAATATTACATCCCAACTAACAATAACACGAGCTTAAACTTTACATTACAACACAAACTCCTTCCAGCCTAACAAATACATACAAGGCCAAGCCTCAGAGTAGATCATATAACAACAACTTCACACAATTCACATATAGCCATCCAACCTCAGCGCGATAGGCAACCAGCAACACGGCACTCAAGGTAGTTATTCTAACTGCCCCTGTAATATTTTAAAATGAGGAATGAGTAACCAAAGTTACTCAATGAGGGAGATAATATAGCATATCGAGGAATGCTTTCATGAGATGCTACAAGGATAATAACATATACAACACAAAATAACAAATTAATTAGACAAGTATTTAACCACGTATAAAAAGGATATGGTTCCATGTTTGTCTTCAATCATGAATCACGAGCCAAGATCTTCAAGTAAGTGCCGACAAAACCCTTATTCTTCCAAATGGGGTACTCCGGATGTACCCCGATCCTACGACCCTTTTTCCTGAGGTAGGTTCATATGCCCCAACGAGGTGAACCACGCCTCTGGGATAGTGGAGTATACTCAGCGAGAGAAAGGGATTAGGCACTATGGTAGTCGAGGGAGCATAGTAAGCCCGATGTTGCCCGTGATTCTCGACGCTACCATGTCTGAAAAGGTTGTGCAACCCCGAGTCAAGGTCACGAGAGCCAAGTAATATATACCGGATAATTTACAAGCAATATAAGCAAGATAACAATATAAGCTAAATAACTAACATTTATAGCATGGGCATTAGCCAACAAAATTTATATACAACAGAGCAATGCAAATAAGATGCAACTCCCTCACCTTTACCCAACCTGTAAGAGTATAGCTTAAGTTTATTTCAAACCTATTTGAATCCACTCAAACGTGCAATCCCCTAGTTATTCATATAAGTATAACACTTTTAACAATTGATTATAGCAAATCTAACTTAACTAATATAAAATCTCAACCCACAACAATAGAAGTTATACAATCACTTGTTTACTCCATATTATTACATAGTTTGAGTAGTCATACAAATAACTAACACTGGTAGATGAACAGTGGCATATATGAAATGAGTAAGGCTAGTAACTATTAGTAAAAGTTAACTTTAGCTATTAACAACTAATTATTACTTTTCGTTACACATCCCTGAATCCAAGTTGAACACCCTAAACATAGCAAATTAACCAATCAATAGAGCTTCTAGTTCACATATAAAGTTATCTCACATGAAATAGTAGTAATTCAATGGAAGAGATACAATATAAATAACTAGTGCTAATCACATATTAATATAATACAAGTTCAACAATTAGTTAATCTAAAGGTAATTCTTTTAAGGTTTTAAAACTAATCAAAACTAGGTTCCAATAAGGTTCAAACATTACATTCATTAGCAACGACTTTCAAACATTTACTACTTTAAAGTCTTCTAACCATATATTTTCTTACTTTCCAATGATTATTAGCTAGTGAATAATATTCAACTCAATTACCTCAAATAACATTCAAATATAGCATTTGTAGCCATCTACTAATTAATCATGCATCAAGTTCAAATGATTCTCAAGAAATCCGACAAATCTCCTTCTAAATGCTTACAAATTAAATCCATCCTTCATACAAGATAATGAACTTCAAATCTAACTTCACTGATGGATTATATAAGCTATACCAATGCAATTAAACACTTTAATAATCAACTACAAGTCAAATACTAGTTATAAAACCCTAACTTCGATATTTTTTCCCTTTGAGTTAAATAAGCCGGAACTGGTTTTAGCCAAGGTTTAGTTAACTAAAGTATCTAGCCATTCTCTAACCCATTTATAGTACCTATTCGAAGGATTAAACTAGTTCTAAAGGCTCTAATTGCATTAATTCTAAGGTACGCATATGAGGGGTCATGAAAATCAATGTTCTCGGAATTTGATAAATTTTAACATGGGGCCGTTTTATCCACCCAACAACATATATCTAGCATTAGATTTAGGTTTGGAACATAATTCTTGGGTCTGCGTGAATAGTGCCCGCTAAACTAACTTTAACCAATTGATCTTGTATTTCAAGCATTGCCAACCCATTCAAAGCTATAATCTAGGTTTAATAACTCATAAATCACACTTATATAGCAATAAATTAAGCTAGAACACAAGTATTTTACTATTCATGTTTTTTACTATTTATCACCTTCTACAATGTTACATTCACCATTCTAGCCATTCAAGATGCCAACTAACCTCAAAAGAGTATTCTACAACATCAATAAGAGGTACTAGAAGCATCTATGAGAAAAGATATAGCAATAATCGACAATTGTAAAAAATCAAGTTTAAACCCTAGAAATTTAAATGTATATAACATGAAATCTTTCTCACATACCAAGTTGTAGGAGCTTTGTAGTACTCTAGGATACCTCAAACCACCTCCAAGACCAAGCTAGAAGATCCAAATGGCAAGATTTGAGAACATTTTCTCTTTTTTTTTCCTCATGAAAATCGGCCTTAAGGCCATTTTTCCCTCTTTTGTTTTATTTTTTCCTTTCTTGGCTTAGCTTATAAAAGAAAAGATGACAAGGTCAATGGGTTTGGTCAATGGGTAGGGTATTTGGGTCAAATAGTTGTAATTGGATCAATTAATAAGCAAATGGGTTATTGAAATGTTAAATTAAAAGCTGAAAGCATTATTCATTAAAGAACACTAATCAAATTTTTATTTAACGTTCCCAAAATGCTATGCACGCAAACTCAATAAGAGTATGACACATAAATGACAAGTAAGTAAGGAAAAATATAAAATTCAGAAAAAGAAGCAAAAAAAATTTCATGTTCGGGCTTGAGTTGTTTAAGCAATTAATGGAAAAATAATAGGATCTAACACTTAAATACAAAATAATAAAATATAATAATTTTAATATTAAAATAGTTACCCTATTTAATTTTACTAAACTCTATTCGCACGTATTTCAAAAATATAACAAATAGTGCAATTAATGAATGAATTGAATTAAGTTATTCACTTAATCATAAATAAACTTTTAAAGTAACACATAAATATATGCAAATATGTATTGTATACTATATGCTGGTTCTGGGTCATCACAGTATGCCTCAGCGAGATAGAGACTGGGAAACCATGGTAGTCGAGAGAGCACGATAAGCCCAATGTCGCCCAAGTTATTCGACAGTACCATGCCCGAATAGGTTGCTTAACCCCGAATCAAGTTCACGAGAACCAAGATTTCCAAATAACACATAACAAGGATGACAAAGTAGGCCGCCGTCGCAATTAGCTACAATATACGCCATTATACCTAGTTTAACGATATAACCATAAAAGAGACAAATGAGATATTCTTTCTACAAACTCTTCAATTAGCTCAATTATACCTTAGACAAGCATATAAACACATAACAACACATCTACAAGCTCTTATAAGCACAAAGGTATCCTTTTATCACTTTTCCCCTTTCTTTAACTATGCAATTCTTCTTTCATATGAAATTAAGGCTCCAAAACTACAATCCAATCATTCTACATTTCTAAGGAAGTCCAAAGACACTTATCAAAGCCCTGAAAATCCGTTTTGGAGGCAAAAGCTCGGGAAGGCCCCTAGTGGGTTTTTATTGCACCTACCTTATCCGGACCCCAATTTAACGCAATGAAAGCACCAAAAGTGCTTCCATGCCCCAATGATATCTAATCTAAAGTCCAAACGTGCCCAAATTACGTTACGTGAAAAAATCCCATTTTTAAAGTTAGCTAATTTTGCATTTTAACTCAAATTCGGGCAAATTAACTACATGTGAGCTTCTAACTAGTTTCATTAATGTCTAGAACACCTAAAGAAAGCATCAATTCACTCTAAATAGCAAGTTATATCAAAATCCTAAAATTTGTCACTATTCATCATCTTCTTTGTGCAAATCAAGTTTTCAATCATAGGAGTTGTTATCAAGCTATAAAAGAGAGTTTATAGGCTTTAGAGATTGTATATCAAGCATCAATAATAATTAACATAGCTATAATCAATAATTCAAGAATTTCATACAATTGACATAAACTTAAAACATGAAAATTATGCAACTCCCTCACTTGTACAAGGTTTTGGCTTGGTGGTGATGCTCCTAAGTGCTCCAAAGATCTTCCAAAATCATGCTAAAAGACCAAGATGCAAAGATTGAGCAAAGTTTTCTACTCTTTTTTCCTTCTAATGGTCGACGGGCAGGGGGACATTTTGGGGTTTTCTTGAATTGTTTTTTGAGCTAATTGCATGTATATGAGGTATATTAGATATATATGTATGTGTAGGTGGTTTAATAAAAGTCAATTGCTAGCTAAAACTTAGTCCAACCATGTTAAAAACTTGTATAATTGCTAACTAATTAAAACCATTATTTCACCAATGTTACACTATTCCACGAAACACAAAACATTTTTCAAATGCAAGTTCCCGGCCTCTAAAGCTCAACATTACAAGTTTCCAATTCCTTTTATAAGTTATACTATCTAGGAAAAATATTAAACTAAGCAATTTAGACAGTTGAATTTTTTTATAAATAGTAACCACTAATAAAGCATAGAAGCAAGAAGAAGAAATGCACATAAAGATGCTCAAACGGATATGCAACAGTTACGTATGACATGATGGGAAATCTTGGGCGTCACATTCTTCCCTCTTTACAAAAATTGCATCCTCACAATTTTTTAGGCTCTAAGAGAATCCTCCACAACAGTAGCTACTCTAGTCGAACTTGAAGCCAAGAGGTACTTTGTCCAGGAGAACTAGCTAGAATACTCGTATTAAGATTGCCAAAAAATTCGGTAAAATCCCCAAAGAACCCTACTGTCGAAGTTCCAAGCAAGGTAGCCAAATAAAGGTCCTTACGACAATACCAGCTTGAAAATACTAAGAAAATACCAAGAAGAAACCCGTATGTAAACACTAGAGATAAAGTTGAACTGAATCCTGAGAATGATTCCCGCATACTGATAAATACTCAGTAAAATACCAAGGAATGCCATGTATGAAGTCCCGAATAAGAAATCCATGTAGGAGTCCATGTTAAGAACACCAGCTGAACATCTTGAATATAAGTTTCCAAATAGGAGTTCCAGGCATAAAGTACCACATAAATAATACCAAGAAATTCCTGAGAACCCGTAAGAATTTCAATAATCAAGTTTCAAGGCAGAAGAGAATGTCAAGAAAGATTGTCGAAGATGAACACTAGCGGCCGCTTAACGGACATAACCTCCGAGCATTAAATCCCTTCCACTAACTTCCGATAGTCAGCTGAGTCACTATTCTCTTTCACCGGTCTACATCTTTAAGTAAACCATCAATTGCCATCTCTTCGGGGAGAATGTTTACTTACCAATTCAAGGGGACAATGCATGGATGCAATGGGTTAAACATAAAATAAACAATCTAAATACTTTGCATGCAACTTCAAGAGATAGCTAAAGGTTAATCTAGTCAATCGGGCAAGCAAGTATGCACATAAGCTCAATTATCACCTAATAACATGCAACCAACATGTAAAATTAGCACTACACACAAAAGATAATTTCATTTTTTTCTAGGCTAATGATCATGCAAAGATTTGACTAAGCAAGCCTATCCCTTTTGATCTAGACATGAATAACATGCAAGCAACAAGTTGTCTACCAATGCCAACAATTACAACTCACTCCCTACCACCATAGTACCCTGCCTTGGAACTTCATCTAACTATCTCATCTCATCACCTCCATACCAAAGAAGTAGTAGTATTATAGATAATCACATAACACATATAGGCAAACATTTACACTCAAGACATATTATTCATATAATCGCATACAATGCACTAAGCTTACAAGACAATCTAGACATGTCATTAGTACACATACCCATGCAATAGAGTCTTCATGTTCTTACCTACATGCTAGCAGGCTATTCACTTAGACAATCTTACACCTAATCAATTAATCAATCACATGATCATATAATCATACAAGGTCTTGTAAACCATAAAATAGACACAAGTACATAACACTAACATTAGTAAACAACTTCACACATTCCGAGCGCATAACACATTAACACACTTAGCACACAAGTCACGTATATTACTCTATCCATATAACACACTTTACAAACATATAATTCGAGATCACTACCTAATAGGCCGAAGACCCTATCTTGGCTGAGAGCTATATAGGCTCTGATACCATTTCTGTAACGCCTCGACCCTTCACGAGATCGAGAATGATATTAAACATGATATACTCAACCCAAATCCAAACTCAGACACAAGATTTTTAGGAAAAATGGACGGGGTTTTTCCTATTTATAGGACTAATCAAAACCTACACACATCAAGTAAAATCCCATAACAATACCCTAACTCCAACTGTCCAATTTTCAAGGCCATCCGAGCCTTAGATAAAACATAACCACACAAGCATGCAATCAAAAGATGATAAAGTCTATCTTTAGCTATTATATGCCAACTACTCTATCAAATCACATAAGTCCTTAACTAGTTTACAATCCAGCAAGCCATACAAAAATACATACAAGTCCTCAAGGGTCTCAAAACAGAACACAAACACATCAAGTCCTATCCTCACAAACAGCTTCCAACCTCAGCAAGATATGTATTCAACAACACGACACACAAGGTAGTTATTCTAACTGCACCTGAAACATGTTAAAACGAGGAATGAGTAACCAAAGTTACTCAGTGAGGGAGGTGATGTAGTAAAACGGGGAGTGTTTCCGTGAGATACGACAAAGATAGTAACAATAACAACACAAAATAACAAAGCTAATTAGACAAGTATTTAACCCAGTATAAAAAGGATACGGTTCCACTTTTGTCTTCAATCACGAGCCACAAAGAAAGATCTTCAAGCAAGTGCCGATAAACCCTTACTTCTCCAAACGGGGTACTACGGATGTACCCCGATTCTATGACTCATAATCTCACAAGGTAGGTCTGTATGCCCCAACGAGGTGAACCACAGCTCTGGGGTAGGGGAGTATGACTCAGCGAGATAGGGACTGGGAAACCTTGGTAGTCGAGGGAGCACAGCAAGCCCGATGCCGCCCGTGTCACTCAATACTACCATGCCTGAAAAGGTTGCGCAACCCCAAATCATGTTCACGAGAGCCAAGATTTCCAAATAACACATAAGAGGGACGGCAAAGTATACCGCCCTCGCAATTAGCCATAATATAAGCTATGATATGCAGTTTAACGATATAACCATAAAAGAGACAAAAGACATTCTTTCCACAAGCTCTTCAATTAGCTCAATTATACCGTAGACAAGCATATAAACACATAACAACACATCTACAAGCTCTTATAAGCACAAAGGTATCCTTTTATCACTTTTCCCCTTTCTTTAACTATGCAATTCTTCTTTCATATGAAATTAAGGCTCCAAAACTACAATCCAATCATTCTACATTTCTAAGGAAGTCCAAAGACACCTATCAAAGCCCTAAAAATCAGCTTTGGAGGCAAAAGCTGGGGAAGGCCCCGAGTAGGTTTTAACTACACCTACCCTATCCGGACCCTAATTTAACGCAACGAAAGCACCAAAAGTGCTTCCATGCCCTAATGATATCTAATCTAAAGTCCAAACATACCCGAATTACGTTATGTGAAAAAACCTCCTTTTTAAAGTTAGCTAATTTTGCATTTTAACTCAAATTCGGGCAAATTAACTACATGTGAGCTTCTAACTAGTTTCATTAATGTCTAGAGCACCTAAAGAAAGCATCAATTCACTCTAAATAGCAAGTTATATCAAAACTCTAAACTTTGTCACTATTCATCATCTTTTTTGTGCAAATAAAGTTTTCAACCATAGAAGTTGTTATCAAGCTATAAAAGAGAGTTCTATAGGCTCTAGAGATTGTATGTCAAGCATCAATAACAATTAACATAGCTATAATCAACAATTCAAGAATTTCATACAATTGACATAAACTTAAAACATGAAAATTATGCAACTCCCTCACTTGTACAAGGTTTTGGCTAGGTGGTGATGCTCCTAGGTGCTCCAAAGATCCTCCAAAATCAAGCTAAGAGACCAAGATATGAATATTGAGCAAAGTTTTCTCCTTTTTTTTCCTTCTTATGGTCGACGGGTAGGGTGGGACATTTTGGGGTTTTCTTGAATTATTTTTTGAGCTAATTGCATGTATATGAGGTTGTTAGATATACAATATATGTATGTGTATGTGTTTTAATAAACGTCAATTGTTAGCTAAAATTTAGTCAAACCATGTTAAAAACTGGTATAATTGCTAACTAATTAAAACCATTGTTTCACCAATGTTACACTATTCCACGAAACACAAAACATTTTTCAAATGCAAGTTCCCGACCTCTAAAGCTCAACATTACAAGTTCTCAATTCTTTTTATAAGTTATACTATCTAGGGAAAATATAAAACTAAGCAATTTAGACAGTTGAATTTTTTTTTGAATAGTAACCCCTAATAAAGCATAGAAGCAAGAAGAAGAAATGCACATAAAAATGATCAAACGGATATGCAACAATTACGTATGATGTGATGGGAAATCTCAGGCATCACATGACCTCTACGATTACAGTGAGTACACCGTGGGACTAGAGTAATAGTATCATTTCCAAAAGGACCTTGAGCCAAAGGGGTAAGCAAACCTCTCTGGTGAATTCTCTCATCAGATGACTGCAATTGATTCTGACCCCTATTTTGTTGACTCGTCCCTGCCACTTCCTGACTCTTTCCTCTTTAAGCTATTATTGCAGCGAACAAGACCTCACCGTAGGTAAGAAACTGAAAAGAAGCCAAGCTGACTTGAATTTCTGACCTTAACACTTGGATAAATCTTCAGATTCTTTTCTTAGGAGTTTGTACCATCCCCGGAGCATAGTTTGATAGGTGATTAAGTCAAGCCTCATATTGTGCAACTGTCAAACTCCCTTGCTCAAAATTCACAAATTCTTTCCTTCGCAGCCTTTTCTTAATGCCGAAATTCTTCCTGTCATTCTTACTCCACTCACCAAGAGGAAACTCCCTAACGTGATATGTATATATGCAATCATGATACATGAAAAGCAAATATGTATTTATATAATCATGGCACACAAAATGAATTGTATATTCATGCATAATTATTATATAATACAATAGTATGACTAATGTACAACCTAGCATGCATAAAATAATTGCAACATAACAAACACTTAGAGCATATTGTGTACATGGATCACATAAGCACGTTGATCACCTAAAACACATGGTTCACATTTGGCTTACTCAAGACATACTACATGCACACCTCTCCCAAGGCAAGTTCACATCAAAACTACTATCCGACAGTCCAAGATTCCTATCTCAGCTTATGAGCTATTTAAGTTCCAACTCTCCATGGTCTTAAATCCATGAAAGCCCTAGATCACCTTCACAATCCTCTACATACAACCATTACAAAGTCAAACTTCCAATCATATTTCTATATAACCGTAAAGTCTTTAACCAGTTCACAAGTGATGTTAACTCTAAGGGTCAAGACTAATCTTACCGATATTCCATTAGTTTCTCAAGGATCCACAATTTTTAAAATAACTTGGTATAATCTAGACATTATAATCCATAAACAAACCCATAAGTGACCTTTAAAGGTGGAATAACTCCAAATGTATAAGAACCATTATTAGTTATGATAAGTACTCTAAGATCGGGCTTACGATCTACTTAATGTCAAAGTCATCCTTATAACCCTATCCATTAACCAAAATAAGCAACAAGGCACTTTGAGCAAGTTTACACATAGTACATAAACACATTGAACAAGCATAGCCACCCAAAACTTATGTCACTTATGGACTACTACCCATTGACTAGGGGTTCTAAACCCAGACTACGCCTAGCTAACTAGCTAAGCTCTGATACTACTCTGTCACGACCCTATTTTTCTTAATTGCTAAATCGGTCTCTGATACATAATAATGACAAGAATTAAAATTTAAACTTATGAATCCTCAAGCATTCTAGAGTCGTGATGCCACGGGCTTAAAAAGATCACTCATCCTAAGTCTGCTAAGGCACAAAACAATAGCCCGAGCATTAATACCATAAATCAATACATTAAGGCTACAAAATGATTACTATTACAACACCTTGAACTCACCAACTAATAAGGCACATTATACAAACTTCATCACTAGGGATTGAAATAACAACCATCAAATACAAATTTACAAGACCTAGATTCACTAAATTACTTCACATAGGTCCAACTAGTACAACTAGGCCTCAAAAGAGTAATGCATCAAGTTAGTACATAGTTAAGTCTCCACAAGATTAATACATTGCAAAAAAATCAGATGCCTAGCTCATACTATTACAACAAGAGGTTAACCAAAATGAGCAACTATTCTCAAGCTCCAACCCCGAACAACCTATAATGGTGTAAAAGAGGGGTGAGCTAATCTTGCATATAGCTCAGTGAGGATGGAATAGAAAAGGTTTTCAGAAAAAGAGTTTATCTTTTCATAAATGATTTGATAAAACATGCCATGCACGTAAGGATGTACATGTAAATAGCAAACTATGAACATAATACGATGGACATTTAATAAGAAACTAAATTGATCATGACAATAAGTAAGCAACTCTATCCACCGAGGACCCTGAGGGCCTAAGTAGGGGTAGAAACCATATAGTAAAAAGGTTACTTGAGTATCTATGAATGCTGATGATGACGGCTTTTGCCTCAAATCTTGTATAATATCCCCGCACCACAACCGAGGATCAAGTCCTCTCAGAAAACCCTACACCAACTCCATCAATAACTGAGGGTTCCGGATAGCTCCCCTCGAAGGTAAAAAAAATAGGTCCATGGTGGTCGTGGATACAACCGGCAAGCCTGATATTGCCCGGGGCCATCGATCACACAAAAGCTTTTAGAAGGTTGCAACCTTAATATATATATATATATATATATATACATATATATATATATATATATATATTACCCAACTCTCCAAGGGACGTCACTAAGAGAGAGAGGGACTAGGATCAACAACAAAGTAGGTTGCTTCCGTCATAACAGTAATATCAACAATGTAGCATGTAGGCATGCAAGTTTCACATATAAATATATATATAAATACTAAATAACGTATGCAAACAAGTACATAACCTACCCGTATATACATACCTATAGTGTTTCAAATAATGCCATGTAATGTTTATGAATCACGTTTGGCAAAGGACATTGATACCATACTATAAAACTAGCAAAAGACATTCGTAAAGCCTACGTTCCACAGACTCCTAAACATGATATAGGAATTGGTAACAATACAGAACTTAACCTATGACACAAATACACAATTTAATTATACTATGATAAACTAGGGTTCAATACGGTTCTAGCATTTCTGACCGTGCCTCAATCCAAAATCGATAGCTTCCAGAATCACTAAAACAAGTTCTTTGCATTTTGGCCATCAGTGGACGACCCCCCTCCACAAGTCGACCGGTAGTGCAAAGGTCTTCCGCCCGAGACCTCATCAGTGGATGACCCCCCTCCACAGGTCAACTGGTGGAATAGGGGCAGTCCGGTGGTGTTGGTTACGGGAAAAACACAACTTCTACAACAATCAATCATGTAACCACACAACTCTCTACCAACAATCAAGCATGTTTAAGGTGACTATTAGGCATCGTACAAGAGTTCAAACTTCACCCAATCACCCCTCCTCAACAATCCATAAACACTCAACATGAAATTTCAATTTTTACATCTACAACACACAATATAATCAACTTCATTCAAAACTCGTGTAAGTATACCATAAGCAAGACTAACATCAAATGAACATCCAATAACCTTGAATGAACTTTGTAAAGAAGTTTTGAAAAGTCCCCCACTTTAGTGTTGAAACCTAGAAGCAAATAGAGCAAGAACACCTTGAAGAATGCTTGAAAATGGTAGAGATTGCAAAAGGCTAGCTCAAAGTTTCTCCCTCTTTCTTCTTCTCCCTCTTCCTTCTTCTCTTTTCCTCTTGGTCGTGTGGGTGTGTGTGTTTTCTGATGTGTATGTATGTGTACTGTAGTGTTTTTATGTGTATGGGTGGTGTATTGTGTGTGTTTTACTTGGTAGGAAATATCTTGATGGCCCAAAGACAAAGTTGCCCCTATAAGTAAAAGCTTATTTACTAGCATGCCATTCTAATTCTATTTTAACTATTCTAGTTAGCTAGTGTGATGTGCTAAAATCTAATTAATGCCTCCAACAACTCATTCATCCAAATGCACGAAATTGAACGTGAATGCACATTAAACGAAATATGCGCACGTAAAATGAGGCAAACACACAATAATTAATGTAAATACATATTAATTCAAATAAGTGCATATTATAAGATGCAAAAATATATGAAATGCTATAAAATGCATATGGGCTCTGTACGAGGCCTCACACTTCCTCCCTTAAAATAATTGTTTCATCGCAATTCTTTCTTCATAAGGCAACTTCGCATTGAGCAGCAACATCTCTAGCTTTAAGTATACAAGATGGAGTACCGATTACCAAATTCAGATTACCAAATGACGATTGCCGAGTACCAAATATCAAATACCGAATACCAGTTTTTGAATATCCAATGCCATATTCTGAATATCAACTTCGAATACCAAGGGCCAAATATCGAATACCGTATACGAGCACCGCACAAGAATACCGATGAGAACCCCAATAAGAATACCTTAGTGGCATACTAGATAAGAGTCCTGAATAAAGATGCCAAATAAGAGCTCCGATTAAAACCACAAATTAAGAATTTCATATAAGAATTCCCTGAATAAGAGCACCATATAAACTCCAAATATGAAGACCAAACGAGAATTCCAATAAAAAGTCCAAATAACAATCCTAAGTGAGAATACCAAAGAAAATACCGAATAAGTAATCCAAATAAGAATACCCAATAGAAATACCAAATGTGAACACCAATCATTGAACATTGAGCACTGACCACTAATCATCAATCCCGATCATAAATCATCCATCTTCGATTGCCGATCACAAGAGGAGAGGATAGTCCACATAGTGCACGATTATCGTTTAATGCAACATTATCAAATCATGCAATGCACATTCCACATATTCAAGAGCTATTATCATATTACGAAAACTTGTCATTTTATGATCACATAATACACAGTTAACACGTTATATACATGTAGCACATTGTCCACTGAACATACTTCGCATGCATGCACTCAAGGGTTGCTACCCAATAGACCGAGGATCCTATCCTGGCTTATGACCTGTCTACACTCTGATACCACCTATAATGACTAGATCTCTTGCAGAATGAGGACCGATAATAAGCAAGTTGACCCAAACCCCGAGGCAAGAAACAATGAAAAACGGATGGAGTTTTTCCTGTACTTAGGTCAATCCAAAACTTGTTCAATCAAACAATCTTACCACACACTTGCACATAGCACTTTCAAGCCATCTCTTTGCATGCTTTGCTAGTTTTGAACCTTATTTGCTTCACACATAGACTAAAGCCCTCTCTAAACACTCAATCAAACATTATAACATCACTTTCCAACCATTTAACAACTCATTAATAAGCAACCACAACTACATGCAAGATTAAACTACATAAGCATTATAAAGTTAGCACTTAACTCTTTACACATATTAATTAGCTTTGCATGTTCATAAAGCTTCAACCATCAATTAACACATCACAACTAGTTCACTACTAACATGGTATCAAATAGAAATGCATATAATCATGAAACCCTCACCTAAGACTTGAAGAATTGCATGAAAAATGGCTTTGCAACGCTTGATTTCCACTCTTTTCACCTTCTTTCTTCTTCTTTTTCTTATTTCTTATTCTTCTTTCCTTCTTTCTCTCCCTCATGTTTTCTCTTTTCTCTTTCTCTACCCCATCCAATATTTCTTATGCCTTCTAGAGTATTCTTGTGTATTTTTTAACTTATATTTTACTAGTTCGGCTAGTTGGGCTTCTAATGATAATTCAAGAGTTAACTTAGGGCGCCCATTAACAAATTTAATCTTCTCTTGCTCTAGTTAGGTCCACCAAATAAGTGCAAATGAATAAAATTTGGAAATAACAAAGAGGACCAACCTGGGAATGGAAATAAATAAGTGCAAATGAATAAAATAATTATACTATCAGGCTCGGGGTGTGTTACACCCCGACCGGAACACTCGTGAAGGCTATGGCCGGTACGTGACGTTCGCAACCCTAAAATTTGTAAAATTGATAACTTAATAACCTGTACATTCATATAAATACCATAAAGTCCAAGAGTTTTCCAATTACATCGGCCTTAGAAAAGGAAACCATAACTGATTACATATATACAAGACCTCAAACCACCTGTCCATACTTAGAGTCTAGCCAATATTCAGGTATCTAAATCTCAAAAGAATAGAAGCAACAAAAACTTAATTATATAAAGTTATCCAAAATAATATTACATTTTCAAGTTGTCTAAACAGTATTTGATTTCAACTAACAAACATGCTGATAATAATAAGCATAAATCATTCTCGTCGAACCAAGGTTCTCTATCATCAACTTAAGTGACCTGCTCGGGATCAGCCTCACCTGAAATGTCAAAAGAGGGGTGAGCCAATTTTGCATATAGCTCAGTGAGGATTTATTAGGAAGAGTTTTCACAAAGGTTTATCTTTTCGCAAACAGTTCGAGAAAACATGCCATGCATATAGAATATACAAGCGAGTAAATAAGACATAAATTCAAGATTCAATAATAGTTAAATCCCCTATCTTTTCCAAGATACCATTGAATCCCGACCTAGAAGAGTATCAATGGGTCTTAGCAAGAGAAGGAATTAATACTTTCAGGGTCGAGATATACTGGCAAGCCCACTGCTGTCCGGAGGTCTAGTCACTACCTCAATCAATAATGGCTGCAACCACCGTGCATTTACAATTCTAGTGCGATTGCGTTAATCAATGGCATACCAAGCAAACATTTATTTATCATGCATTTATCACATATCATTAGTCTCCTAAGCAACATATAGAAGTTAGCAACTACATAGCACCCAAATATGGAACAAATCCACAATTAAATTCTACTATGATAAATTGGGGTTCGATATAGTTCTAACGCCTCTGATCATGACCTAATCCGACATTTGTAGCCCCCGGAATCACTAAAATAATTTCATTGCGCAAAGGTGTCAAATCGATAGATCCTCGAGCCACCGGTTGACCAAGCCTATAGAGTCTTTGTAACACGCCGATCCCTGTCGAGACCGAGAGTTCTATCAAGCAATCTAATCACAACCCAAACCAAACCCGGTCATAATTTTTCAGGGATATCGGATGGAGTCTCCCCTGTTTCTAGGCAAAAAGCAAACCTGCGACAACATATAAATGGACCAACACCGTGTCCAACCATACAAAACTTCCTCAAGGCCATCCGAGCCTCGGTTCTCAACAATTTAAACTCAGCAAGTATACATACATTTCCAATTTAAAAGCTAACCTATCTCTTTCCATTTTTGACAAGTACATTCAAACTAGACAATTAAACCATACTAACCTAATGCATAAGTTAGACTATCAAACCATTCTAACTCTTTTCCTTTGGACATTACAAACATGCATTGAAGTTAAACTATACTAACTAATTACATAAGCTAGCTTTTCAAATCACTTCAATAACCTAGTAAAACTTAAATTACATTCTTTTAATATTAAATACATACAATACATAAAAGCATACATCTTTGCCACTTCGACAACTCAAGCCACATAGGCACGCAAGACAACTCTTCAGGCACGAACTTTCACATAATCACGAACTTTCCAGCTAACATGGCATTTCCTGAAATGTGGTGGTGAGGAGTGAGTATACACAACACGTATACTCAGTGAGGGCGAGACAGATATCGAGGTGGAGAGAAAGAAAGCCGTGCAATGCAAATAGGTACAGTTAAGCAATATAATCAATAAGAAAGCATTCAAAGCAAACAATCAATACCATAAGCAAATAATGAAAGCATTAACACAACCATTCAAAGCTATACCACACTCTGAAGGCTATGGTTCACTCATACGAGCAATGTACCATTTCACGAGCGATACATCAATCTCGAGCTTGATGTGGACAACGATGACAATAAGCGCACAACCACTTTATAACACCAGTTTGGAATACCCCGGGAGTAACTATCAATTCTACGACCCAAATCTCCCTGGAAGGTAACCCAAGCGAGAAAAGGGAATAGGACACGGAGCTAGAGCAACCAACACTGGCAACCCGAGGCTACCCAGAGAGGCCCATCACTCACGCCCTGACACTATGCAATGCAAGACACAACACAAGGCGATAACGAGCGATAGCACAACAATACAGATTAAAAGAGATATACAAGATATCAAGCATTTACAACTAACACTAACATTCAATTAACTTTTAAAGCATAACTATCTTTAATAGCAACAATAACACCAATAAAACAAGTAACAGCAGTTCAAACACGAAAACAACAAATATCACTATTCAATCCCTAACTTCCAAAGACAATTACGAGCAAACGAGCTACGGAATTAAGAAACCGATTTCACTACATTCACTCAGGCACTACAAGGCACATTTCTATATCACTAAACTTCACTTTCTCACCTGAGGCCCGAAAGTCCACCTACTGCGTTTGAACTACAGCTATGCTAATCGGTCATCCAATCAACACCACAACAGCGTCAAAAGTGCTTCCATACCCTCAATTACAAAACCCCCAACTCAATTCGAGCACGGTCAACTTTTGGTCAAACGGCCCCTTTACGTTTCTTTGTCTAATTTCCAATTTTAACAAATGTCGATCCATTTTTATTGCACATTTTATCTTTCTAGCATTAATGGCACCTATCTAAATCAAGAAATCGCAATTTGGATCAAAAATTCAAAAATCTAGGGTTTTACTATTTATTTTTACTATTCACATTCTTCCCTAATTCAAATACGCAATTTCAACAGTAAAAATTGCTAAATAACTAACAAGCAATGCTCTACGAACCCTAAGCAAGCTATTTCAAGCAATAACAGGCATCATAACGTGATAAATATCAAATCTGAAAAATTGACTCAAAAATCAAATTCATATAAAAATGCATAAAAACGTGAAAACCCTCACATAGATTGAAGACCAAGACCCGCAAGAACCCTAGCTTCGATCCTTGCTCAATTCCATGCAAGATTGTAGAAGAAAAATGCAAAAGAATTTTTTTTTTCTTTCTCCTTGAGTTTCGGCCATGGTGATGTTTTGCCTTGTTTTATTTTTTTTTTTCTTTTCTTTTGTTTATAAAAGATGACAACCTTAGGGGCAAAATGGTCAAAGGCAAAAAGAATTGGTCAAAATCAAGTTAAAAATGGTCAAATTAGCTTATTTTGATGACATTTAATCTAATTCAAGTTAAAACAATGCAATTAAATGAAAATCAACTAAAACTAACTCAATTTAAGCCAAAAACACTATTCACTAAATTCGGAAAATATTTCTCTAACTCTCGTCTTCGAAAAGCTACGATCGAACGATCAATAAACGATCGCTAATCAAATAATGAGCAATAATATAAAACTATAATTTTTGAAAAGTAGAATAGTAGAATAGTTTAACAAAACTCACTCCGACTCGGAGTTGCTTTTCTCATTTAATTGAAAACCGAGTAATTTTAATGCAAGACATTTAAAACCGATTATTAAAAATAATCAAAACAATCAAAGTAATCAATATTCATTTAAAATAATTAATTTAGCTATTCCTGGAATATTTTAAAGAATTATGAAGTTAATACCACAATTACGAATGAACAAGTAAATATAAACATGCAATCAAGTGTAATTAAATATTAACATTTAAGATGGCACTTAATTAAATTCAAGAGAATAAATTCAATTACTATAATTAATAGAAATATATGATAGTCTTTTAATTATACAATATACAATTACTAAATGCTTCCTAGAGAAATATTAAAATAGTGCATATTGGTTGATTTAACTAATTAGACATTTAATTAAATGCAGTCAAGTGCTATTAAATGCATGCCGGGTTCGGGTTATCACAGTCTTCCCCCTTTAAAACAATTGCGTCCTCGTAATTCTTCTTCCAATAGAACTTAGCATCATCTGAAATCCAATTCTGACTAATCTTCATTAGCTACTGAACAAGTACTTAATCAAGATGACCAATAGGAAAGATCAAGTAGAAATGCCAAGTGGTAACACCAAATAAAGGCTCAAATATAGATACCGTACAAGAATCCTGTTGACACGAATACCGAAGAAGAATAAATTCCAACGAGAAATGCCGAGATAATACCAATAAAGACTAAAACAAAGATAATGTAGATAAAATCACATCACATATTAATGATAAGAAGAATACTGAATGAATACCCCATACACGAATCTCTAGTAGAAGTTTAACTATTTCTGCCCAAGAATTCCCAAGCAAAAAGCCAAATAAAGGCTCAATCAAAGGTTCTATTTAGAGGTCCAAAGAATTACCCCGCTGGTCATGAATTTCATAGAAGAATTCCCTGTTAAGAGTGCTGAAGAAAATACTAAGAACCCAATCAAATATACTTCAAAAGTTCCAAAGAAGTCTTCCAAATAATAACCCCATGGGACAACCAATTAGATTCCGAGTTTTGCTATCAAATGCTGAGAGGAAGGTCAAAGGAAATAGCAGAGAAAATACAATGTGCCCAATAAGACAATCAAGTTGAATAACAATTATAGTTTTCCCAGATAGATGAAAACCCTAAGGAAAATACCGAGCTGGTGCACAATACACAAAACCAAACTCTGAGGCCCCTGCACTGTTTGCCAAGTGAGAACTTTATACAACTTACCACCAAGAAAGCCTAAAGTATTCCACAGTATACCGTAAGAAATATGAGATAATAAGTCTGATAGGAATTCCAATTACCAACCAACTGAGGGATGACAAAGAAAAATACCCGGACAATGCTCCAGTAAGATAGTACCAAGAATTGCCCAGTAAGTAATACTAAATAAATGGCTACTAAGAATTCTAGAGAATGCCATTGAAGAATTTCCAATAAGAAATGCCGGTAGCACTCCAATAAAGACCGAGAAACATATACCATAGATAATACCATGCAGTAAGCCCGACTGAAAACCCAATAGCCAAGTCTACCAAGAAGTGCCAACAGAAGTCTCCAAAGATTATCCATTAAGATAACCAAAGAATGCTACCAAAAGCCATCACATAGAAACCCCAAAGAAAATCATCTTTTTATAATTGCCAACCACGAAGAAGAGTCTTAGAGGTATGCCAATAACCGAGCTCCAAAGACAAACACCAACTCCCAAATAAAGGCTAGTCAAATGCCATTCATTTCTTGCCAATCCATACACCTTGAAAAGCTAGCGGTGAACCACTTTCTTTAGGGGAGAAAGAGGACTTACTTACCATTTCAATAGGACATGTATGAATGCCAATATATCACAGTTATACATATGCCTTAAGCTATTATGCCAGCAAGTTTACAAAATAGTTTATTCAACAAAGTCACTCAAGCACGGCAATCAAGTCAAGCACAACATAATCAATTCAAATCACGACATAACCAACTCAAGACATTTCAATACACACATTGCAAGCATTACGTCAAGAAATTAAAAATTCACGAGGTCGATTCGATTCACGATACCAATTCAATAGGTCAATTCAATGCACAACTAGACACTTCACTTTACTTAGCACACAATTAACACATAACACATAACTATATCACATAGGTGCATACATTCAGGTAAAGACACACAATCCCACATACAAGCATACACTTTCAAAACACACTTAACAAGCACACATTCAAGGTCCACTACCCACCAGACCGAGGACCCTGTCCCGGCTTATGAGCTAGACAAGCTCTAATACCACCTGTAACACCCCGATCCCTCTCGAGACCGAGAGTTCTATCAATCAATCTAATCACAACCCAAACCAAACCCGGGCATAATTTTTCAGGGAAATCGGACGGAGTCTCCCCTGTTTCTAGGCAAAAAGCAAACCTGCGACAGCATATAAATGGACCAACACCGTGTCCAACCATACAAAACTTCCTCAAGGCCATCCGAGCCTCGGTTCTCAACAATTTAAATGCAGCAAGTATACATACATTTCCAATTTAAAAGCTAACCTATCTCTTTCCATTTTTTACAAGTACATTCAAACTAGACAATTAAACCATACTAACCTAATGCATAAGTTAGACTATCAAACCATTCTAACTATTTTCTTTTGGACATTACAAACATGCATTGAAGTTAAACTATACTAACTAATTACATAAGCTAGCTTTTCAAATCACTTCAATAACCTAGTAAAACTTAAATTACATTCTTTTAATATTAAATACATACAATACATGAAAGCATACATCTTTGCCACTTCGACAACTCAAGCCACATAGGCACGCAAGATAACTCTTCAGGCACGAACTTTCACATAATCACGAACTTTCCAACTAACATGGCATTTCCTAAAATGTGGTGGTGAGGAGTGAGTATACACAACACGTATACTCAGTGAGGGCGTGACAGATATCGAGGTGGAGAGAAAGAAAGCCGTGCAATGCAAATAGGTACAGTTAAGCAATATAATCAATAAGAAAGCATTCAAAGCAAACAATCAATACCATAAGCAAATAATGAAAGCATTAACATAACCATTCAAAGCTATACCACACTCTGAAGGCTATGGTTCACTCATACGAGCAATGTACCATTTCACGAGTGATACATCAATCTCGAGCTTGATGTGGACAACGATGACAATAAGCGCTCAACCACCTTATAACACCAGTTTGGAATACCCCAGGAGTAACCATCAATTCTACGACCCAAATCTCCCTGGGAGGCAACCCAAGCGAGAAAAGGGAATAGGACACGGAGCTAGAGCAACCAACACTGGCAACCCAAGGCTACCCAGAGAGGCCCATCACTCACACCCTGACACTATGCAATGCAAGACACGACACAAGGCGATAACGAGCGATAGCACAACAATACAGATTAAAAGATATATACAAGATATCAAGCATTTACAACTAACACTAACATTCAATTAACTTTTAAAGCATAACTATCTTTAATAGCAACAATAACACCAATAAAACAAGTAACAGCAGTTCAAACACGAAAATAACAAATATCACTATTCAATCCCTAACTTCCAAAGACAATTACGAGCAAACGAGCTACGGAATTAAGAAACCGATTTCACTACATTCACTCAGGCACTACAAGGCACGTTTCTATGTCACTAAACTTCACTTTCTCACCCGAGGCCCGAAAGTCCACCTACTGCGTTTGAACTATAGCTTTGCTAACCGGTCATCCAATCAACGCCACAACAGCGCCAAAAGTGCTTCCATACCCTCAATTACAAAACCCCCAACTCAATTCGACCACGGTCAACTTTTGGTCAAACGGCCCCTTTACGTTTCTTTGTCTAATTTCTAATTTTAACAAATGCCGATCCGTTTTTATTGCACATTTTATCTTTCTAGCATTAATGGCACCTATCTAAATCAAGAAATCGCAATTCGGATCAAAAATTCAAAAATCTAGGGTTTTACTATTCATTTTTACTATTCACATTCTTCCCTAATTCAAATACGTAATTTCAACTGTAAAAATTGCTAAATAACTAATAAGCAATGCTCTACGAACCCTAAGCAAGCTATTTCAAACAATAACATGCATTATAACGCGATAAATATCAAATCTGAAAAATTGACTCAAAAATCAAATTCATATAAAAATGCACAAAAACGTGAAAACCCTCACATAGATTGAAGACCAAGACTCGCAAGAATCCTAGCTTCGATCCTTGCTCAATTCCATGCAAGATTGTAGAAGAAAAATGCAAAAGAATTTTTTTTTCTTTCTCCCTGAGTTTCAGCCATAGTGATGTTTTGCCTTGTTTTATTTTTTTTTCTTTTCTTTTGTTTATAAATATGACAACCTTAGGGGCAAAACGGTCAAAGGCAAAAAGAATTGGTCAAAATCAAGTTAAAAATGGTCAAATTAGCTTATTTTGATGCCATTTAATCTAATTCAAGTTAAAACAATGCAATTAAATGAAAATCAACTAAAACTAACTCAATTTAAGCCAAAAACACTATTCACTAAATTCGAAAAATATTTCTCTAACTCTCGTCTTCGAAAAGCTACGATCGAACGATCAATAAACGATCGCTAATCAAATAATGAGCAATAATATAAAACTATAATTTTTGAAAAGTAGAATAGTAGAATAGTTTAAAAAAATTCACTCCGACTCGGAGTTACTTTTCTCATTTAATTGAAAACTGAGTAATTTTAATGCAAGACATTTAAAACCGATTATTAAAAATAATCAAAACAATCAAAGTAATCAATATTCATTTAAAATAATTAATTTAGCTATTCCTGGAATATTTTAAGGAATTATGAAGTTAATACCACAATTACGAATGAACAAGTAAATATAAACATGTAATCAAGTTCAATTAAATATTAACATTTAAGATGGCACTTAATTAAATTCAAGAGAATAAATTCAATTACTATAATTAATAGAAATAGATGATAGTCTTTTAATTATTCAATATACAATTACTAAATGTTTCCTAGAGAAATATTAAAATAGTGCATATTGGTTGATTTAACTAATTAGACATTTAATTAAATGCAGTCAAGTGCTATTAAATGCATGCCGGGTTCGGGTTATCACAGTCTTCCGCCTGAAGCCTCTCTAGTAGAAGAGGGATCCCCAAGTCATGCTGGTTACGGGAAAACACATCCTTCTACTAACTCACATACCCAAGCTTGATAACTCCAATTCAACCTATATAATCAATGCACATATAAGAACCATACAAACTCAACTCTCAACATCTCTAGAACTCCCAACATGAATTTGCAATTCCTAGATCTATAACACACAATATACTCAAACTTCATCCTTAAGCTCATGTAAACATACCAAAAGCAAGACTAACACCAAATGAGCATCAAATAACCTTGAATGAGCTTTTAAACAAGTTTTGAAAAGTGCTTCACCTTAGCTTGAAGTTCTAGAGAGAAATGAACAAGAAAACCTTGAAAAAAGCTCAAGGATGCAAGATGAATGCTCAATAATGGCTGAACCACTTCTTTTCTTCCTCGTCCTTCTTCTTTCTTCTCTTTCTCTCTTCTTTCCCTCTTCTCTATGGACAAAAATCTAAGTGTGGCGTGTATAGTGTATGTATTGTGTGAGTGTGTATGTGTAATATGTATGTATTTCTGTTGGTTGATAAAATATCTAAGGTCCAAAAAACCACCTTGCCCCTCTAACTTAAAGCTATTTATTTTATGCTATTCTAATTGTATACCAACTTGTTAATTGCTAGCGTCCAATGGTATTCAATTAATCTTCTACGATATCCAAGATATTAAATTGCATGTTAAACAATAAAATGCACGTAAATTAAGATAAATGCACATAAATCAATTTAAAAGCACATAAAACAAGGTAAATGCATATAAAACAATTTAATTATGTATGACATGACGTAGATGCACATGTGGTCTTGGGTTGGGCCTTACATCCTTATCTCCTTAAAAAAATTGTGATCTCGCAATTATCTTATTACGTCTCAAATAAGAACGAGTATCGAAGCTCCATCTAGTTACGTCTTTCCCACGTTGCATCTTTAACTCCATAGTGATCCCAAAGTACTTTCACCATTGGATTACTCTTATTGCGCAACTCTCAATCTTGCTCATCCAGAATCTGCTTGGGTCTCTCTTCATAGGACAAGTTCTCCCAAAGTTCTAGCGGTTCCGGTTCTAGAATATGAGTGGGCTTAGGATTGTACTTTCTTAACATCAAGACATGAAATACATTGTGAATGTTGGATAGATTTAGTGGCAGATCCAACTGATATGCCAACTTGTCGATTCAATCCACAACTTCAAATGGCTCTACATACCTTAGGCTTAGCTTCCATTCTTTTCCATGCCTAACCAACCCCCTTCGGGGTGACAACTTCAAGAACACTCGATCGCCAATTGCAAACTCTAAGTCTCGCCTTCGCTTATTGGAATAGCTCTTTTGTCTGCTTTGTGTCGTGAGCATCCTCTTTCTAATCAATTGCACATTCTTAATCTTCTCTATTAACTCTGGCAGTAAAGTAGGATCAACAGTTTTCATCTCACCGACTTCGTCCTAATACAATGGTGACCTACACTTCCATCCATATAAAGCCTCATATGGTGCCATGCCAATTGTTGCCTGATAATTGTTATTATAAGCAAATTCTACCAAAGGTAAATGTTTTTCCCACGAACCTCCAAAATCCAATACACACGCCTTCAACATGTCTTCCAAAATCTGAATGTTCATTTCTGATTGTCCATCAGTTTGAGGATGGTACACTGTACTGAACCTCAACTTTGTTCCCAAAGTTTCTTGCATCTCTTGCCAAAATTGAGCAATGAACCTTGGATCTCTATCAAACATGATGCTTGCTGGCACCCCATGTAGCTTCACAATGTTAGCCACATACATTTCTACTAATCTCTTCAGGTTATCTGTCTTGTTCATTACAATGAAGTGAGTTGTCTTCATTAGTCTATCCATAATGACCCAAATCGTGTCACTTCTTCGAGGAGACCTCGGTAAACCCATAAAAAAGTCCGTGGTAACATGTTCCCACTTCCATTGTAGAATCTCTAAAGGTTGTAGAAGCCTTGCAGGTCTTTGATGTTCTGCCTTTACCCATTGACATGTCAAGCATCGAGATACAAACTCTGCGATCTCCCGCTTCATATTATTCTACCAATAATATTGCTTTAGATCTCGATACATTTTTGTACCTCCCGGGTGAATGGTATATCTAGAATGATGAGCTTCCTCAGGCACCTTCTTCTTCAACTCTGGATCACTTGGCACACAAATCTAGTTTCTAAACTTCCATAACCTATCTTCATGCAACTTGAAATCCGAACTATCATCCTCTATCTTCTAAAGTTGAGGGTCTTGTTTTTGAACTTCTCTGACCTGAGACAATAATGTAGATTGTACAACCAAATGAGCATTAAAAGACACTCCCTAACTTGTTAACTTAGGCCTTTACCAACTTGTTTCCTCTAGCATCTCCCATTCTTTGATCTTCATCATTGTCAAACTTGCCTTCTGGCTCAATGCATCCGCTACAACATTTGCCTTTCTGAGCACATAATTAATTATGCAGTTGTAGTCATCCAAAAGCTCTATCCATCTCATTTGCCTCATATTCAACTCCTTTTGAGAAAAGAGATATCTCAAACGCTTATGATCGGTGAATATCTCAAACTTACTTCATCACAAGTAATGCCTCAATTTCTTCAATGCAAAGACAATGGCTGCAAGCTCCAAATCATGAGTAGGATAATTCACCCCATAAGGCTTCAACTTCCTTGATGCACAAGCTATGACCTGATTGTTTTGCATCAACACACAACTTAGTCTTTCCTTCGAGGCATCACTATAAATGACAAACCCTTGACTTTCCTAGGGCAATACTAACATAGGGGCAGTCGTCAATCTCCTCTTCAACTCTTGGAAGCTGCCTTCACATTTATCATTCCACTCAAATTTAATCTTCTTTTGAGTGAGCTTCGTGAGTGGCCCCGCAGGCTTCGAAAAATCCTTCACAAACCTCCGATAGTATCCCGCAAAATTGAGAAAACTATGTACCTCGGTGACATTCTCCGGCTTCTTCCATGATTGCACAACATCAATCTTCGGAGGATCCACAACAATCCCTCCTTGAGATATCACATGACCCAAGAATGCCACTTGCTTGAGCCAGAACTCACATTTGCTAAACTTGGCAAACAATTGATACTCTCTCAACTTCTGCAACACCAAATACAAATGCCTCTCATGTTCCTCCTTGGTTTTTGAATACCCAAGGATGTCATCTATGAAGATCACTACAAACTAATCCAAATGCGGTCAAAACACCCTGTGCATCAAGTCCATAAAAGCAACAGGGGCATTGGTTAGTCCAAATGATATCACAACAAACTCATAGTGCCCGTACCTCGTTCTGAATGCTGACTTAGGCACATCGTCCTGTTTGATCCGAAGCTAATAATTGCCTTGCCTTAAGTCAAACTTTCAATATACCTTGGCTCCTCGAAGTTGATCAAATAGTTCATCGATCACTGGTAACGGGTATTTATTCTTGATGGTTACCTGGTTCAACCCCCTGTAATCAATTCAAAACCTCAATGTTCCATCCTTCTTCTTCACAAATAGGACTGGTGAACCCCACGAAGATGAATTAGGTTGAATAAACCCCTTCTCTAGCAAAGCTTACAACTAGACTTCAACTCTTGTAATTTGGTCAGAGCCATACTGTACGGAGCCTAAAGATCAGTTGTATACCTAGTAGTGTCTTAATCATGAACTCAATCTCCCTTATGGGTGGCAAACTAGGCAACTCTTACGGAAACACATCAATATACTCTTTAACCACTAGTACCTCTACTAGCTCATTTCGATCCTTGGGCTTGTTGATCAAATAAGCCCAATGCCCACTACAACATCCCCTTATAAACTTCACAGTTTTGATTGAGGATATCACTATCTTTTCTGACAAATCACGTTTTTCTCTCACTTTAAGCACAGGTTGTCTCGGTACTAGGAATTCTATAACCTTCGTCCGACAATCTAATCGTGCATGATGTCATGACAACCAGTCCATTCCTAAAACAACTTCATAATCCCGAAAGATTAGCACTATGAGATGGACCAAAAATTCTCGATCCCCAATCCGTATTTTACACGTTTTACAAGCCAACCTAGTAGCACATTTAGAGCCCATCAGGGTACTAACCTCTACATGGTATAGTAAGTTCTCCACTAGCAACTTAGTGTGATATGCACATTTAGGAGTTATGAATGAATGCATGGCTCTTGTATAAATAAACACCTTAACAAATTGATTTTGAATCAGGAAAGTACCTTCAACAATAATTGCATCATCTGGAAGTTCTTCTTGATCTATCGCATAGGCTCGAGCTTGAACTCTTTGGCTTGGAGTATTTCTTGTAGGCTAATTTTGCGCACCCTTGTTCTGCCATCTCGGACAATCCCTAGCATGGTGCTTGTCACTTCCGCACTCTAAACACGTGCCAAACTTCTTCCAACATTGGGCTTCCATATGCCCCCTCTTCTCACAATACTTGCATACAACATTCTGAGTAACAATAGTAGTACCTACTGTACCACGAGTCAGTTGAACGGTTGGGGCATTAGACTGGGGTCTGGTAGCAGTTAGCCCTGTTTGAGTCTATCCTTGACCTTGAGTTTTATAAGGCCTCTGTGGTGCTTGGCCCAAGAATGGCCTCTTGTTAGGTTGACTCGGCCCACCCTGTTGCTCAAACTTCCTCTTCTCAACACGGGATGCCAAATCCAACATCTCCCCATATGAAGTAAAATGGTAAGAAGCTAGAGAATCTTGGATCTCGGGCCTCAATCCCTGTTCAAACTGCTTGATCCGCCTACTTTCAGTCTGAACCAACTCAGGGATGTAGTGGGATAGCTTGTTGAATCGAGCCTCATACTGTACCACTATCATTGCACCTTGCCTTAAGGTAAGAAACTCTTATTCTTTCCTTTCCCGGGCCACCTCAAGAATATAATTCCCTTTGAAGGACTTAACAAAATTAGCCCACGTGACTGGTGTCTCCCTATGCTCCCAACGGATCTGCTCTATTATCCACCACTGATCTGCATCTTCCTCTGACAAATAGGCTGCAAAACCAACCTTCTTCTCATCCGTATAGTCATGAGCAGCAAATATATTCTCAACCTTAGCCAGCCAAGCCTCCGCCTTCTTATCATCAGGCTCACCTAGGAATCGGTGAGGTCCATAATTGAGAAAGACCTTCAAGGTATCATTCTTATTTCCACAATTGTAGTTGGGGTTGTTGCCATCACCATTACCCACTGTTGCTGCTGTAGCTGCTGCGGTTGCCGCTTATTGTTCTATAGCCCTACTCATCCGATCAATGGCAGTTGCCATCAAATTAAACATCGCTATCCCCTGATTGCCTTGACTCGCATTTTTGGTTCCTTGAGATCCATGGTTGTTAGGGGTGTTACGTCCTGCCATCTTAGATACAGCACAAATACCTCTCACAGTTATATGGTATGCATGCATTATATGAGATGTGAATATGTGTACTAACAATGCTCCTAACACATAAGTTATTCATTAACAAAAAAAAAAAAAATACAGCATGTTAAGTACATAAGTTCACATAAGCACATTAGTTCCTGAAAATAAATGCTACCATATGTTCTCCTTCCAAGTCTTCTATCCACTAACCAGGGGTTCTAAATCTAGCTTACGCCTAGCTATTTAGCTAATCTCTTATACAAATGTGTCACAACCTGACCTGGACACCCGCGAAGGCAAAGGCCGGTACGTGGCGTTCGCAATCCTAAAATTTGTAAAATTGATAACTTAATAAGTTATACATTCATATAAATACCATAAAAGTCCAAGAGTCTTCCAATTATATCTGCCTTAGAAAAGGAAACCATAACTGATTACATATATACAAGACCTTGAACCACCTGTCCATACATAGAGTCTAGCCAACATTCAGGAATCTAAGTCTCAAAAGAATAGAAGCAACAAAAAATTAATTACATAAAGTTATCCAAGATAATATTACATTTTCAAGTTGTCTAAATAGTATTCGATTTCAACTAACAAATATGTTTATCACAATAAGCAGAATTCATTCTCGTCGAACTAAGGTTCTTCATCATCAACTTGAGTGACCCACTCAAGATCAGCCTCACATGAAATGTCAAAAGAGGGGTGAGTTAATCCTGCATATAGCTCAGTGAGGATTGATTAGTAAAGGTTTTCACAAAGGTTTATGTTTTCACAAATAGTTTGAGAAAACATGCCATGCACATAAAATATACAAGCGAGTAGATAAGACATAAATTCAAGATTCAATAATAGTTAAGTCCCCTATCTCTTCCAAGATATCATTGAATCTCGACCCAGAGGAGGATCAATGGGTCTTAGCAAGAGAAGGAATCAGTACTTTGAGGGTCAAGATATACCGGCAAGCCCATCACTGCTCGGAGGTCTCGTCACTACCTCAATCAATAATGGTTGCAACTGTCGCACATTTATAATTTCAGTACGATTGCAATAATCAAAGGCATACCAAGCAAACATTTATTCATCATGCATTTATCACATATCATTAGTCTCCTAAGTAATATATAGAAGTTAGCAACTACATAGCACCTAAATATTGCACAAATCCACAATTAAATTCGACTATGATAATTTGGGATTTGATACGGTTCTAACGCCTCTGACCATGCCCCAATCTGACATTTGTAGCTCCCCAACTCACTAAAACAAGTTCATTGCGCGAAGTTGTTAAACCGATAGAACCTCGAGCCACCGATCGACCGGTGCCCATAGGGTCTTCCGCCCGAAGCCTTTCTAGTGGAAGAGAGGTCTTCTTCCGGTCGACTGGTAGAGCAGGGGTTCTCCGATCGTGCTGGTTACGGGAAAACACATCCTTCTACTAACTCACACACCCAAGCTTGACAACTCCAATTCAACCCATATAATCAATACACATACAAGAACCATACAAACTCAACTCTCAACTTCTCAAGAACTTCGAACATGAATTTGCAATTCCTAGATCTACAACACACAATATACTCAAACTTCATCCTTAAGCTCATGTAAACATACCAAAAGAAAGACTAACACCAAATGAGCATCAAGTAACCTTGAATGAGCTTTTAAAGAAGTTTTGAAAAGTCCCACACCTTAGCTTGAAGTTCTAGAGAGAAATGAGTAAGAAAACCCTTGAAGAAAGCTTAACAGTGTGTTTGGATTAAGGGGATCATTATAAAGCTAACACTTAACTCTTTACACATATTAATTAACTTTGCATATTCATATAGCTTCAACCATCAACTAACAACATCACAACTAGTTCACTACTAACATGGTATCAAATAGAAATACATAAAATCATGAAACCCTCACCTAAGACTTGAAGAATTGCATGAAAATGGCTTTCCAACGCTTGATTTTCACTCTTTTTACCTTCTTTCTTCTTTTTTTTTTCTTATTTCTTATTCTTCTTTCCTTCTTTCTCTCTTTCTCTCCCTCACAATTTCTCTCTTTCCTTTCTCTACCCCATCCAATTTTTCATGTGCCTTCAAGAACATTCTGTTTTCTTTAACTTATATTTTACTAATTGGCTAATTAGGCTTCTAATGATAATTCAAGAGTTAACTTAGGGCGCCCACTAACTAATTTAATATTTTCCTGCTCTAGTTAGGCCTACCAAATGTACCCATTAAGTTATTGACTATGTAATCTACTTCTCTAACTCTAATTTCACTTATTTTAAATGTCATGTAAACACGCATTGATTCAATTAACAAAGAGGACCAACCAAGTTATGCAAATAAATAAGTGCAAGTGAATAAAAAAATTATACTATTGGGCTCAGAGCTTTACATTTTTCTGCTTTTATAACAATTACGCCATTGCAATTCTTTCTTCATAAGGCAACTTTGCATTGAGCTGCAACATCTCTGGCTCAAGTATACGAGATAGAGTACCGATTACCAAATTCTAATTAGTAAATGCCGATTTCCGAGTACCAAATATCAAATACCGAATACCAGTTTTTGGATCTCCAATGCCACATTTTGAATATCAAAACCGAATACCAAAGGCCAAATGTTGAATACCGTATAAGAACACCGCACAAGAATACCGATAAGAAACCTAATAAGAAAACCAAAGTGGCATACTAGATAAGAGTCCCGAATAAAGATGGCAAATAAGAGCTCCGATTAAAACCACCAATTTAGAATTTCGGATAACAATTACCTGAACAAGAACACCATATATTCTTCAAATATGGAAACCAAACTAGAATTCCAATAAGAATCCTGAGTGAGAATACCGGTGAAAATACCAAATATATAATCCGAATAAGAATACCCAATAAAAATACCAAATGTGAACACCAATCATCGAACATTGAGAACTGACCACCAATCATCAAACCCGATCAAAGATCATCCATAGTGCACGATTATCGTTTAATGCAACATTATCATATTATGAGTAGTTGTCATGTTATGATCACATAATACACACTTAACACGTTATATACATGTACCATGATGTGATGATATTTACACCACTCAAACCACTGTATTTTCCTACTATTGCATCTTAACTTGTGGAATAAATGCAATACTTAATACATTTTTGATGCAATCTAGGTTGATGCTTGAAAGTGAAGAAAATAGACTTAAAATGTCAAAATGCAAGTCAAGAAGTATGAACGGGGAAAGCACGACAACCGGTAGAAGAATAGAGTCCATAGAGTTAGGATTTGGCTAAAACTAAGGCGTAATCAGACTCGAAATGCTCAAAATAGCCCAGAAACGCCTTGGTTAATGCTCGGTCAAAAGTTAACTTTCGGAGCCAAAAAGTCAATAGATGGGCGCTCGAGCGCCATAGATCAGAACAATTCACCATCTTCTAGAAGAAAACACGTGGCAAAAAATCAACCGTATGAGCAGAATGGGGCTCGAGCACGCCTTACTGGCGCTTGAGCGCGCCTTACTGGCGCTCGAGCGCGCCTTACTGGTGCTCGAGTGAGCATCACAGAATCATCCGAAAGCCTCGCGAAATGACACCCGTCGCAAAACCAACGAACGCAATAGAAGTGCGCTCGAGCGTGCTTATTGGGCGCTCGAGTGCGCCCCTGATCCTGGCCCTATAAATACCCCCCAACCCCAACCGAAAATATATAGAAAATAATTTTGGATTTAAGTTTTAATTGTTTTTAATTGATTTTTTATTGTTAATTTAGGGTAGTATAAATAGTTAGTAGTTGAGGGAAATACGACAGAGGTAATGCCCGAATTTTCGGGGCATGGGAAAAAAAGGAAACTCGTCGCTCTGCTTGGGACTCCAATCTCGGACGTCGACTTTATTTATGGGGAAGCATCTATTTAATCTCTTTTATATTTGAATGTCGTTATAATGCCCGTGTTAATTCGTGATTTTGATTATATATTAATGGTCTTTTAATTTACCGGTTTCCATGATTTGGACTAATTTAAGTCATATGTAATATATGGCTTGTATAAATTAAGTATTGTCTTTCATACATAATGCTTTTATATAGATGATATGATTGCTTTATTTTCGTGCCATATATCCATGCTTTAATAGTGAATCAATAGCTTGAAAACCTTAAAGATTCCAAGAGAATATAAGTAATGCTTTTAAGTAGATCATAGTTTCTAGACGAGAAAGGAGACGTTAATTACTTAGTTGAAACAGACCTTTTACACCAGGTTGTAAGGACAAATCCATACGAAGGATGGAACGACACCTACATCTGAGTTAGTAATCGGAATTTTAATAGACTAAGTTAACTGACTAGGTTAAAGCTTGTAGCTTACCCTCTTGCATACAATTAAAGAATCCTATTTCCGAGCCTAGGTTAATTGCCTTAATATTAATCCGACCTTTAAGAAATCCTACCCCTATTTATACTCCCAACTCTAACTTTAGATTAGTTAACTTAGTTTTTCTTTTCTTTTATCAAACCACTCATTCTATTTGTCTTTACTTTTCAAACACTCACTTTAGAACACTTTCATACGCATATATTCAACCGAACTAACTTAGGAGCCTCCCTATGGAATTCGACTCTACACTCTAAGCACACTACACTACGAAGATCCGTGCACTTGCAAGTATTTAAACTTGGTTGTTTTATACCAATTTTTACACACACAACTGATCACATCAAGTTTTTGGCGTCGTTGCCGGGAAGACACGGTTTAGTTTTTGATTAAGTGTATTGAATTTGTTTTAAGTGTTTGTTTTATCTTGTTTCTTTTAAAAAAAAAAAAATTGTTTAGGAAAATTAGATTGATTGAACATGACTCATTTTAATGAGTCGTCCAATCAGTAGACTTTTAATGAAACAACCCAAACCCCTATCCCAAATACATGTGAAATTTGTTCTTAATTTAGGCATACATTTGTAAATTGTCCCCATCAACCCCAGTTTTTATATAGTTATAATTCTACTACTCTGGGTTATTTTTCAAACCAAAATTTGTATTCAAATGCATATAACCCAGAGTGGCAGAATCATCAAATTTCTTTTGGGATTAGAATAATGCACCTTTTCTGCCTCAAAATTTTGAAGAAAATGCATTTCAAAACCCTAATTCTTTTGAGTTTTACAAAAACTTTCAAAGTGATTCTCTCAAACAAAACTTTTGTTATCCAAGCACGGTTGAATTTACTTCTCCTGAACCAAACTTTGACGACAAGTTAGGCCAACTTGTCCAACTCATCAAAACCAACCACCAATCCATAGATAGGCTACAAGACCAAATCGGTCTACTAATCGAGAGCATAAAAAGGTAGGAGAAAGACGAGTACCCTATTCAACCTGTCATGAGTCCACAAGACCAATCTAGTTTCGTTTATCATGAAACCACCCAAAACCTGGTTGATGAGGTACAAGTGTTTAATGGAGATAATCTGGGTAGAAAGTGTAACACTAGAAATAAGGTAGACAACATGTTTAAGGTACACACTCCAGAATGGCGAAATTAGCCATCTCTTTGGGGTCAAAAAAATTGTTCTCTAAACTTTGAAAGTCAAGTCCCTGTACCTTTTCAATCTGAATCTTCTCTTGATCCTATCCTTAATCTTTTCAAACAAAACGATCAACGGGATGATTAGATTGATTCAGAGCCTCCCAAATCCAGTGACAAGTATGACCAACTTTTTCATCTTGCCCAATCCAATGCTCACATGTTTTAATCTTTAGATCAATACATTCAGTCTGTTATGAGCACCTTTGATGAAATAACGTGTGAACAGATTAATGATATGAGCAAAATTATTTGGGAGACATCTGATAGGGAAAATGAATTTGAGAAAAATGATGAATTGCCTCACATAGAAGGAAATGATGACATTATTAATATCATGAATCAACCCAACTTTGATTCTTCTTCAAGGAAGATAAGTGTACACATTTCTTTAGAGTCTTCACTCTTTTAGGACAAGTCTATTGAGTCTACTCTAATTTCTGCATCCTTCTTAACAACTGAAGAAAAATGACTTTTGTACCCAATTGAGCAAGAGAATAAGTACGATGCTTCTATATCTTTTCCAACTGGCTTTAGCTTTGTCAAAGAAGCTTCGACACCTATTCTCTTCCCTGTTGAAATTCGTTTCACTTCTTCATGGAATACGTTTTCCCCTCTTGTGGAACTCAAATTGGGATACACTGTGTTACAAAAAACTATGACCCCTATTTACAATTTATCCATGAACATACCCATACATACCACATTGGGATAGGATTTATCACCTTTTCAAGGTGACTTGGGAAAGGCATGTTCTGTAGGAATAATGTACCATCATTTGTTGCATGATCATTTTCCATTCAAAAACTATGCTAAAACGATTATTAGGCAATATGTGCCGAAGAGCTTTAAACATAGATTGCTCTAACATTGGCGGCTGGCTAAGGGCGTAAAACTCAGCGCTATTAGGAGGCAACCTAGACTTTTAAATGCCTATGTGTTTTTATTTTCCCTTGTCCATGTGATTTTATGCTTTCTTTAGTCCTCTGTATTTATTTTTGCTTACGTATTTATAGGAGTATCTTTGAAATCCTGCTGCGTGCTTGAAGCAACATGTTCATAATTGTTTAAACTGATGATATTGTTACCTGTTATGTCTATTGATCTTTTATGCGTTGTAGAATTATTCATCTTTTCACAAAGATTAGTAGACACGTTATTTTACATCAAACATTGAATTGCTACAAATCAGGTGATATCTTTCCTTACTACTACATTTCCCTATATACCTAATTAACATGTTCTAAAGAATTAATAAACCATAGATTTGGGGTTATAACATTTGTTTGTGTGTTCTTACTTACATATTGTACTCTCATTGTTTTACATTGTCTTTTGCTTGAGGACAAGCAAAGTTTCGGTATGGGGGTACATCTTGAATTTCATGATAAAATTTTCAAAAATATGTAAGTAAAACAATACTTTGCTGATCATTGTTTATGAAAAAGAGTAATTTGCTACCTTACTTGTTTATAGGAGGATGAGTTAGATAATTTGAGAACCTGTGTTTTTAGCTGTGTATTGTGAAAAACTCTGAAGAATGTCTTAAGAAAAACTTTGAGCTACTGTATTCATGAGTTAAACTTAGCTGTTCTTTTCTTTAATTGATGAATATATGAATTTGAAAAGAATAAGATAGGATTACCTTTGTTATGAAAGCTACTTGTGATTGAAACCTAAACCCTAAATGCCATGTTTGTACATTTATGTTCTATTACTCTGTCTATATGTACACTCTGAAAAAAGGAAAAAAAAAGAAAAAGAAAAAGAAAAACAAAGAAAAAAGAGAAAAAGAAAAAGAGATGTACATACTTTTACTTTGAAGAATTTTTGGTATAAATATGCTATAAACCTCTAAAGCACCACTATCCTAGACATTGTAATTTGGGTTATGTGCAATAGTGTATAATTTCAAGCCTGGATATCTCGGGTGATTAAGGCATGTTAGGATCCCTTTAAAACCTGGCAACCTCAGCCATCTGGTTGGGGATTGTTGGCCTTAAAGCCCGCTACATGGGATACAGAAAGCAAATGAAACTAAGCACTACAAAGAGATAGTTTTGTATTGTACTTTTCATTTTGGCAAATAAAAAAGGGTTAAGGCATGATCAATGGTTTGATTATAACTGGGTAAAAGTATCAAAGTCTAATCCATTTATATATCCTAAACGATGAGAATGTTTGAACTTAATTTGCTTAGTTTTCTTCTAAATACTTACTCCGAAGCAATTGATAGATTAATTCTGAAAGAGTAGCTATTTTAAAAAAATAAACTATTAAAGGTTCTCTTGTTATTCTTGTCATTTACTTATGAACTTATACAGAATAGTAAATTACATTTCTCAGCATTCATTTTGACAAAAGTTAGGAATAGAGTTGCATTCATCTGTTTTCAATTGAACTCGCAAAAATCTTGAGGTTTCACTTTTAAAATCTGTGTGGTTTAAAGCAGTCTTGCTTCTGGACAAATAAGGTTTACGTTTGGGGAAGTTGATGTGACAATATCTGCACCACTCAAACCACTGTATTTGCCTACTATTGCATATTAACTTGTGAAATAAATGCAATACTTAATATACTTTTGATGCAATGTAGGTTGATCCTTGATAGTGAAGAAAACAGACTTAAAATGGCAAAATGCAAGTTAAGAAGTATGAACGGGAAAAACACAAGAACCGATAGAAGAATAGAGTCCGTAGAGTTAGAATATGGTGGAAACTAGCGCGTAATCAGACTCGAATGCTCAAAATAGCCCGAAAATACCTCGGTCAACACTCGATCAAAAGTCAACATTCAGAGCCAAAAAGTCAACATATGGGAACTCGAGTGCGCTTTCCAGGCGCTTAAGCGCCCTAGATCAGAAAAATCCACAATCTTTTAAAAGAAAACACGTGACAAAAAATCAACAGTCGGAGCAAAATGATGCTCGAGCGAGCCTCACTAGTGCTCGAGCGAGCCTCACTAGCGCTCGAGCATGCATCACGGAATCATCCAGAAGCTTGTGAAGCGACACGCGTCGCAAAATCAACGGACGCAGTAGAAGTGCGTTGGAGCGCGCCTATTAGGGGCTCGAGCGCGCTCCTGATCCTGGCCCTATAAATACCCCCAACCCCAACCGAAAATATATAGAAAATAATTTAGGATTTAATTTTTAATTGTTTTTTTAGTGTTAATTTTGGGTAGTTTAAATATGTAGTATAAATAGTTAGTAGTTGGGGGAAAATACTGCGAAGGTAATTGCCCAAATTTTCGGGGCATGGGAAAAGGAAAATATCTAGTAGCTATGCTCAGAACTCCGACCTCGGACCTCAACTTCATTTATGAGGGAACATCTCTTTTATATTTGAATGTCGATATAATCCCTGTGTTAATTCATGATTTTGATTATATATTAATGGTCTTTTAATTTATCAGTCTCTATGATTTGGACTGATTTAATTCATATGCAATATATGGCTTGTATTAATTAAGTATTGTCTTTCATACATAATGCTTTTAAGTAGATGATATGATTGATTTATTTTCGTGCCATATATACATGCTTTAATAGTGAATCAATAGCTTGACAACCTTAAAGATTTCAAGAGACTATAGGTAATGCTTTTAAGTAGACCATTGTTTCTGGACTAGAAATGAGACATTAATTACTTAGTTGAAAAATACCTTTTACACCAGGTTGCAAGGACAGATCCATACGAAGGATGGAATGGCACAAACATCAGAGTTAGTAATCGGGATTTTAATAGACTAAGTTAATTGACTAGGTTAAAGCTTGTAGCTTAACCTCTTGCATAGAATTAAAGAATCCTATTTTTAGCCTATGTTAAGATATTAATCCGAGCTTTAAGAAAACGTACCCCTATTTACACTCCCAACTCTAACTTTAGATTAGTTAACTTAGTTTTTCTTTACTTTTATCAAACCACCCAATCTATCTGTCTTTACTTTTCAAACAATCACTTTAGAACACATTCTTACGCACTTATTCAACCGAACTAACTTAGGACCCTCCCAGTGGAATTCGACTCCGCACTCTAAGTAGTGGGCTTGACCATCCTAACAATAGAGTTCTTCACTAAATATCACTTTATAGGGTGTAGATAAGAGACACTACCTTACGGAAGGCTTAAGTCTAGGACATTCTAGGGAATATCAACAAAGGAATGTAATTCACTTGACTTTAGAAGAAATAATGGTTTAGCTAAGATAAACCTATTCTAGGGGAGTCAAATAATTCAGTGATTAGATTATTATTTGGATAGTGTCTATCCAAACAAAATAATAATCTAAATGATGCGGAGGCTTGACTCAATATTACTGCAAGCTCGACCATCCTAATGCTAGAAAGTTTGTGAATAAATTGAGGCACTGATGCACATAGTACTTTAAAGGGTCAACTACTATTAAAAAAAAGATTAATGTGTATATATGTATTTTTCCTAGTCTACATTATACATGATATACTTGCATTATACATTAATGTTTTAATAACTTATACATATATATATATATATATATAATGTCAAAAGAACTTAATCGGTTGACTAGAATTCTTAAGAAAAATAAGCTGACAAGGACGAATTTTGAGAAATGGAAAAGGATAATAGATAAGATACTCACTCATTGTGGTTTCATTTATGCCCTGAACCGAGCTTGTCCTATGGTTCTAAAGGGATCCACCATTCATCGGACATATGCAGAGAGTTGGTGGGGAGTGGTTAATGAAAACGCTAAAGGTATAATCCTAGGTTCCCTTTCAAATACCTTAATGTCTCATCATGAAAAGACAAAGCTGGCATCATAGATACTTGCCTCTTTAGAGTTCATGTATGAGGTAATAATGGCAGAAATGCAAGAAGGTACATCTATTAGAGATTATGTACCTACTTTCAGTGACTATGATTATTGGAGCCAAAATTAGTCCTAATCAATAGGTAGACCTCTTTTTGCGCACTTTATCAAAGAGCTTCAGTACGATAAAACTCATTCAGAAAATGGGAAGTTTTAGGCCATTACCTAAACAGCTGTTGGGAAATCTCCAAGAAATGGAAAGACAGATGAATGGAGAAATAGAGAAAAGAATAGTGTAAAAAGTGCTAGCAGACAAACCAAAGATGAAGGGTGTGAAACCCCAAATTTCGTCTATGTGAAATTGTGTGTTTTGACTTGTATATATGTTATTTGACTTAGAATGTGCTAATTTTGTGAAGTCTACTTCTATTAATGCTATGTGAGCATCCATGAAATTTTTATAAAAATAGGCATTGAAAATTTTATCGTCGAGTTTTGTGAATAATATTTTTGAAACACTTCCGCTAAAATTTTAAAATTGGTCTTTTAAGCATTTGAAAACCTAGTCCTCGGATATTAATAGACCCGTGTCAGATTAAAACAGATTTTAAAACAAGTTAGGAATTAAAATGGATTTTACACTTTCTTTTGCAAAAATTGAGCTTATACCTAGTTATATGTATATGTATGCAAATGAATATTGTTGTCAACTAAGTTAAGTCTACTAAATAGAGTATTTATAGTATTTTACATATTTATAAGCAAAATAATCTAAAAATACAATTAAAAGACTAAGTATTCAACATTGACCTTTACTATTTTTGTTGACTTTTGTTTATAACTATCAACATACATTAAAACAAGCTAAAAACCCCACATTTTACACACACATTGTCGTGAGCCATGGGGGAGAAAAAGGAGGTGTTGTTCAAGGTTTTTCAAAGCAATTCTACCTTAGAAAACTCAATATTTGTCCAAAGCTTTTCCAACTGGGCTAGATTTTGCTTGTTGGCATCCATTGCACACATTCCTAGCATCATTTGGCATCAAAGGCGAGAGAAAAATTATAGATCTAGAAATGTTATTTATTGTCAAATTTCTATAGTTGCATTTTTATCCGATGTTTTGTTAAATTGTCTTTAGCTTATTACTCAGTAGTTTCCAAGGACCATTTATATGTATTTATAGCTGTTTTGAACGGTACTAGCATGTATTTCTAATTTTCAGGCATTAAAATTGATTTATTGGCTTATAGTTGAATAATTATTATTGTAGTGGTTGGAATTAAATGGTTGTCTCTTCTAAAAGTTTGTTAATTACTATTTTGTAATGTTGTAATGCCAAATTTTCAATTTGAATGTCATAGCAAAAGTCCAAAAATTCAGCCTAGGTGCATTGCCAAAAATAGGGTTGTTGGACTTGTTTTGGATGGCTTTTGGTTGGTTTCCGATGGGGTTAATGTAGTTGCATGTGTGGTTGAGTGATAGGAAATGGTTTGGAGGTTATTGGATTTCTAGATTGTAAGTTATGAATGTTGGAAGATTATGTAGTCTTTCTTTGAAATGTTAAAAGGTTGTCTTTAGTTGGTTGGTGGTGTTTGAGTAGTTGTTTCATGGATTATTGTTGAATAGATTTGGGTTTAGAAGTATGTTTAAGTGTATGCTAATTTGGGTGGCCTACTTTGTCATCTAACTTAGTTGTCTTAGTTGTTTTAGTTGTTTAATTGATGTTATGTTGATTGAAATGTTGTTAACTGATTGATGATTGATGATGGTCTGGATGATAACCTACTTTGTTGTCTTTCCAGAATATGAGATGTTTATTATTATTGTCATGAGTCTTGATAGTGTGTGTTATCTCTCGGGCAGCATCGGGATATCGAGTTGATAACGACATGACTATCATAGACTACCCCCAGCTCGCATAGGCGGAGATGCCATGGAGGAAGGGGCTAGATGAGGTACCTCAATTATGTATTATGAAAGTTATAAGAAGATGGTTGAGATCGTAATGGCATATGGAGCTACACCAACTAGTGTATCCTTTCTCAATTGAATGGTTATTTATGTGGCTTGAAATGTAATGTTGATGTTAATGATATTTAATGTGCGTTATTTCTCATAGGATGATTTTCCAAGTGGTAAAGTAAATGATTTCAAAACATCTTTTTCAATCCTCACTGAGCTTTATTATATATAAGTTCACCCTCATTCGTTTATTGTCATCAGGTGTAGTTGAGCAGGATACCAGGTATGTTTCTCAGGAAGCTGAGTATGTGCCTTCTGTGGAGGAGTCTCATGTGCTGGAGTCTTATCCATGAGTTATGTTGGAGCTAGGGCGTGACATTAAGTGGTATCAGAGCACATGTTTAGCTGTCAGCCGAGTTATTCTCGGAATGTGGGTAATGGCCTTAGCATGAAAATATGTATGAAGTGAAAGAAAAGTGAATTATGTGTTGATATGATTATGTGATTAACTTGTTTATGTGATTAACTTGTTTATATGACTAACCCTTATATGATCTATGTGCCTTACGTGAACTTCGTTCTTATCTGCTATTAACTATCTATAGCATGTCTATGCGTTATAACATGTGCTAACGCTTTGATAGTAGAATGGTGGGCGACCAAGAACACGTGGTAGGTCTCAGGAAGATAATGAGGCACCGAGGAATGCGGCACCAGGCTGTGATTAGGGGTATGATTGTCTGGCTATGGCTAAGGATAGAATGATTGAGGTCATAGCAGGGCAGTCTCAGATTTTTGCAGGGCAAGCTACTCAGCACATAATGTGCAGACTCAGATACAAAATGCTCAGGGTGGTTACTGGGGAGGTAGTCTATTGAAAGAATTTCTTGGGTACTTTCCACAGAGGTTCTAGGGTGAGCCTGACAACTAGAAGGCCGAAGCCTGGATCAGTAAAATTGAAAAAATATTTGACCCCCTTGATTACACTGATGAGAGGAAGGTTACCTTTGCAATGTATCTATTTGATGATGAGGATGAGGAATGGCGGCGTATAGTGAGGTCTGATTAGGAAGCTCATGATACTTCCTATGTTTGGGCTACCTTTCTGTGGGAATTTCGAGCCAAGTATATCCCGAGGATTGCTCGCGAATGACGAGATGAGAAGTTCATATCTTTGGTTTAGGGTAATTCCACATTAGCTTAGTATGAGGCCAACTTTACCAGGCTGTCCTGGTATGCACTGGAGTTTGTGGCAGATCATGAATGAAAGAGCCAGAGGTTCATTTTGGGTCTAAGGCCCGAGATTCAAGATGCGATGGCCTTGATACAGTATGATGAGTTTTTTACGGCCTTTAATGCATCTTCTAGGTTAGAAAAGAGGAAATGGGAGCAGGCCAGTTCTAGTCAGGCCAGTAAGAGGCCGTTGCAGCCTCAAGGTCAGCAGGTTATTTATAGGCCTTCAGTACAGCAGTGTGGTTACAAGCCCTCAGTGCAGTAGGGTATTTTCCGACCTCAGGGGCAGCAGAGTTCATTTAAGCCCCATTTTCAGCAGGGATCCTACCAGACGCAGTCACAGCATAGGCCAGCACAGTCTTAGGGTCAATACAAGCCATATGTTGTGAGACCTAAGCAGCAGACTAGTACAGCTGCTTATTTAGCTTCTGGTTCTTCAGGATGCAGTGTTAATGCTCAAACACTACAGTGTGCTTATTCTAAAAGTAAGGGCCATTTGGAGGCCGACTGTCGGGCAAAAACAGGTACATGTTTAGGTTACGGCAGCAACCAACACAGGACGAGAGATTGTCCCAGGTATCAAAGATCTGAGAGTCAACCAGCAGACCAGGGTTATCAGGGTAGACCTACGGGCAGTGCATCTCAACAGCAACAGGTTCAGGCTTGGGCCTATGCAGTGGACTTGGAGGAGTTATTTGAGGCAGCGGCGGTTGTGGAAGGTAAATTTCTTATACTCGATCAACTTGTTAAAGTATTGATTGATTCTGGTGCTACACATTCTTTCATTACACATACTTGTGTGCAACGTGTTAATGTTCAACCTGAGAAGTTACCTTATGTGGTTGAGATTTGTACTTCTTTGACTGATAAATATGTGACTGGCTTAGTATGTAAGGATTGTAAAATACAGGTTAAGGGTCAGGATTTTCCTTCGAACCTTATCTTATTTCCTATCTGAGGGTATGATGTTATCGTGGGTATGGATTGGCTTGCCAAGTATAAGGCTTAGTTAAACTGTAGAACAAATGTGGTACAGTTTTAGTTGCCAGAATAGCCAGTGGTCGAGGTAGCGGGGAACCGGGATGCTAAGACGAGTTTTATTATATCATCAGTTAAAGCTATTAAGCTGGTAAGTAAGGGGTATTCAGGTTATCTAGCTTATTTGATCAACAAGCCATCTAATAAGCTAAAGCTGGAAGAAGTATCGATAATTCGGGAATATCCCAATGTAATTCCCGAGGAGTTGCTAGGATTGCCACCAGAGAGAGATATTGAGTTTGTGATTAATCTAATTCTCGGTACTCAACCTATTTCTAAATCAGCATACTGGATGGCACTAGCTGAGCTTAAAGAGCTGAAAACTCAGTTGTAGGAGTTATTAGAGAAGGGTTTCATTAAACAGAGTTCTTCACCATAAGAGCACCCATTTTATTTGTGAAGAAGAAGGATGGTACCTTGAGATTATGTATCAATTATCGTGGTTTGAATTAGGTGACCATCAAGAATAAGTATCATTTGCCACTAATTGATGAGTTATTTGATCAACTTCAAGGAGCCAAAGTTTACTCTAAGTTTGACTTGAGGTAGGGGTATTATCAGCTTCGGATCCGTACGGAGGATGTTCCAAAGTCTGCTTTTAGGACTCGGTACGGGCATTATGAATTTGTAGTTATGCCTTTTGGACTAACTAACGCACTGGTAGCATTCATGGATCTTATACATCGAGTCTTTCAACCATACTTAGACCAGTTCATGGTAATCGTTATTGACGATATCTTAGTATATTCTAAGACTGAATCGGAGCACGAGCAACATCTACGACTTGTCCTACAAAAACTTCAGGAGCATCAGTTGTTTGCGAAGTTCAGCAAATGTGAATTCTTGCTACAACGAATACCTTTTCTTGGCCATATGATTACTCAGAATGGTATTTCAGTAGATCCCACTAAGATTGAAGTGGTGATGTCTTGGAAAAGGCTGGAGAATGTTTCGAAGGTTCGTAGCTTCCTTGGTTTGGCAAGTTATTATCGTAGGTTTGTGAATGACTTTTCTAAGATTGCAGAGCCACTTTCGAAGTTAACTCAGAAACAAACCAGCTTTACTTGGGATGAGAAGTATGATAGTGGGTTTCAGGAGTTGAAAAAGATATTGACTACCGCTCCAGTACTTACTTTGGCAGAGGGAACTGATAATATGGTCATCTATAGTATTGCAACCAATGAGGGCTTGGGTTGCGTACTTATGCAAAATGGTCGGGTTATCGCCTATGCTTCTAGAAAGTTAAAACCATATGAGGTAAATTATTCGACTCGTGATCTTGAGTTGGCAGTAGTTGTATTCGCACTGAAAAAGTGGCGACACTATCTGTGGGGCAATAAGTTTGAGATTTTCACCGATCACAAGAGTCTGAAGTACTTTTTCTCACAAAAGGAGTTGAATATGTGTCAACGGAGGTGGATGGAACTTTTGGGAGATTATATTTGTTCTATAAATTATCTGTTTGGGAAGCCAAATGTTGTAGCAGATGTTTTTCACCGAAAGGCAGGTATTGCTTGTTTGGTAGTTAAGAAATTGGAGGTCTTTGAAGAAGTTAGCTATTGGAGACCAGAGTTGACTTAGGTTAGGGTGATGTGTTCACATCTTCGGATTCAACCTTTATTGTTGTCTCAGATCAGAGAAGCCCAACAACTTGATATGAAACTTTAGAAAATCAAAGATCAGATCACGGATGATCAGTCTGACTTCAAAATACATGAGGATTGTATTCTTCGGTTTCGGAACAGGGTGTGCGTTCTTGATGAACTGGGTTTGAGGAGAGGTATACTAGAGGAGGCTCATAATTCTAAGTACACCATTCATCCCGGTGGAAACAAGATGTACTGGAACTTGAAACAACATTACTAGTGAAACATGAAAAGGAAGGTGGCTCAGTTTGTGTCCAGATGTTTGACTTGTCAACGGGTAAAAGCAGAACATCAATGACCCGCAGGGTTACTTCAGCCATTGGCAATACCAAAGTGGAAATAGAAACATGTTACAATGGACTTCGTCTCTAGTTTGCCTAGAACATCGAGAGGTTGTGATGCGATTTGGGTTATTATGGAACGTTTGACGAATACAGCTCATTTTATTCCGATGAGGATGGGAGATGACGTTGCAAAGTTGGCAGATCTTTATTTGGATCAGATTGTTAAACTTCACGGGATTCCAGCTAGTATTGTCTCTGATCGAGATACTCGGTTTACTTCTCGACTTTGGGAAAAACTCCAAGAAACTTTGGGTACTCAGTTGAACATTAGCACAGTGTATCATCCACATACCGACGGTCAATCGGAGAGAGCTATTCAGATTCTGAAAGATATGCTCTGAGCTTGTGTTTTGGACTCTGGGAAAAACAGGGAAAAACACGTACCACTAGCCGAGTTTGCCTATAACAATAGTTATCAAGCGCCTATTGGGATGGTACCTTATGCAGTTCTCTACGGCCGTAAGTACCAATCACCTTTGTATTGGGACAAGGTAGAGGAGATGAAGGCTATTGATCTGACTATAATGGCAGAACTTCTAGAGAAGATTGAGAATGTACAATTGATTAGGCAGAGAATGTTGACAGCGCAGAACAGATACAAGAGTTATGTTGATAAAAGTCGTCGGGATTTGGAGTTTGTAGTCGAGGACCAAGTTTTCTTGAAATTGTCTCCTCGTGAGGGTTTTGCTCGTCATGGTGAGAGTGGTAAGTTGAGTCCAAGATTTGCGAGGCCATTTGAGATTTCTGGTAGAGTTGGCAGGTTGGTGTATCGATTGGTTTTGTCGGAGAACTTTTCTAATGTTCATGATGTTTTCCACGTGTCTACTTTGAGGAAGTATTTTCTGGATCCTTATCATATTATAGAACCAAAGCCGTTACAACTTATGAGAATTTGACTTATAATGAATGGCCGATTCGCATTATTGATTAGATGGAGCAAGCATTGAGGTCGAAGAAGATTCTGATGGTTAAATTATTGTGGAAGCATCACATGATTGAAGAAACTACTTGGGAAAGAAGAGATCAGATTCAGCAGCAATACCCATATTTATTCCAAGCAACGAGTAAGAATTTCGAGGACAAAATTTCTTTAAAGGGGGGAGAATGTGAAACCCCAAATTTCGTGTTTGTGTAAAATTGCATGTTTTGACTTGTATATGTGTTATTTGACTTAGAATGTGCTAATTTTGTGATTTCTACTCCTATTACATGATATGTGAGAATCCATGAAATTTTTATAAAAAATCGGCATTGAAAATTTTATCGTCGAATTTTGTGAATAGCATTTTTGAAACACGTCCCCTAAAATTTTGAAACTGGTCTTTTAGGCATTTGAAAACCTAGTCCTCGGATATTAATAGACCCGTGTCTGATTAAAACGGATTTTAAAATTAGTTAGGAATTAAAAGGGATTTTATACCTTCTTTTGCAAAAATTGAGCTTTGTACGTAGTTGTATGTATATGTATGCATGTGAATATTGTTGTCAACTAAGTTAAGTCTACTAAATAGAATATTTATAGTAGTTTACATATTTATAAGAAAAATAGTCTAAAAATACAATTAAAAGACTAAGTGTTCAACTTTGACATTTACTATTTTTGTTGACTTTTGCTTATAACTATCAACACACATTAAAACAAGCTAAAAACCCCACATTTTACACACACATTGCTGTAAGCCATGGGAGAGAAAAGGGAGGTTTTGTTCAAGGTTTTTTAAAGCAATTTTACCTTAGAAAACTCAATTTTTGTCCAAAGTTTTTCAAACTGTGCTAGATTTTGCTTGTTGGGCATCCATTGCACACATTCCTAGCATCATTTGGCATCAAAGGTGAAAGAAAAATTATAGATCTAGAAATGTTATTTATTGTCAAATTTCTATAGTTGCATTTTTATCTGATGTTTTGTTAAATTATCTTTAGATTATTGCTCATTAGTTACCAAGGACCATTTATATGTATTTATAGCTGTTTTGAATGGTACTAGCATGTATTTCTAATTTTTGGGCATTAAAATTGATTTATTTGGCTTATAGTTGAATAATTATTGTTGTAGTGGTTAGAATTGAATGGCTGTCTCTTCTAAAAGTTTGTTAATTACTGTTTAGTAATGTTGTAATGCCGAATTTTCGATTTGAATGTCATAGCAAAAGTCCAAAAATTCAGCCTAGGTGCATTGCCAAAAATAGGGTTGTTGGACTTGTTTTGGATGGCTTTTGGTTGGTTTCCAAGGGGGTTGATGTAGTTGCATGTGTGGTTGAGTGATAGGAAGTGGTTTGGAGGTTATTGGATTTCTATATTGTAAGTTATGAATGTTGGAAGATTATGTAGTCTTTCTTTGAAATGTTAAAATGTTTTCTTTAGTTGGTTGGTGGTGTTTGAGTAGTTGTTTCGTGGATTATTGTTGAGTAGATTTAGGTTTGGAAGTATGTTTAAGTCTATGCTAAGTTGGGTGGCCTACTTTGTCATCTAACTTAGTTGTCTTAGTTGTTTAATTAATGTTATGTTGATTGAAATGTTGTTAACTGATTGATGATTGATGATGGTCTGGAGGACAACCTACTTTATTGTCTTTCCATAATATAAGATGTTTATTATTATTGTCATGAGTCTTGATAGTGTGTGTCACCTCTCGGGTAGCATCGGGCTGTCGGGTTGATAATGGCATAACTATCATAGACTACCCCCAGCTTGCATGGTTGGAGATGCCATGGAAAGAGGGGCTAGATGAGGTACCTCGGTTATGTATTATGGGAGTTATAAGAAGATGGTTGAGATCGTGATGGCGTATGAAGCTACACCAACTAGTGTATCATTTCTCAATTGAATGGTTATTTATGTGGCTTGAAATGTAATGTTGATGTTAATGATGTTTAATGTGCGATATTGCTCATATGATGATTTTTCAAGTGGTAAAGTAAATGATTTCAAAACATCTTTCGAATCCTCACTGAGCTTTGTTATATATAATTTCACCCTCATTCGTTTATTGTCATCAGGTGTAGCTAAGCAGGATACCGGGTATGTTCCTCAGGAAGCTGAGTATGTGCCTTCTGTGGATGAGTCTTATGTGCCGGAGTCTTATCCATGAGTTATGTTGGAGTGCTCCGTGTTTTTATCTTAGCTTTTATAGTATGTTGTATGGCATAATTTACTCAAAGATAATGGTTTATATAATACTAGTTTAGTAGTCTTCCTTTTGAATATGATTAGGTTGCTAGACTAGTTTATAATCTATTTTTCTAATGTATAGTATAGTTTGTGGTATGTTGTTGAAACGGAGGCTTATGACTTTTGTTGGAATGTTGTATGGATTTTAAATGAATGGCTTTGTATTTGTTGAATGAATGTTAGAGTTGTTGAATGAATGTTGGAGTTGTTGTTGAACTTGGAGTTGGTTGAGTTATCTTTTAAAACGATTGGATAGAGTCCTGGTATCCCTATTACAGACATTATAATGTCGAAATTTTGTTGCCTCCTGACTGATTGTAAGTGGGGTCGATTTGGGGCGTGACAAAGGGTCAGTGTCAAATGGCACTAGATAAGGGACCTTCCGTGATACCTTACTAATAGCAAGACAACTACCTTATCAACTTTTTACATTGAAACAGTTTTAGTGGTTGATTCTACTAATTCATGGATAGTAGAATCTAGAGCCAGTAATTATTTCTGCAATTAATTACAAGTGTTTCGGACAATATGAATGCTTGAGAAAGAGAGTTTTCTATGCGAGTTGGTACCGGAGTAAAAGTATAGTTTGCTGTAGTGGGAGATGTTTATCTTAGTTTTAGTGCCACTAGGATATTATTTTCGAACAATTGTTATTATTTTCTAGATTTTTTGAAAAAATTTAATTTATATATCGCAACTTTTAAATAATAATATGCAGTTTCTTTCCATTTTGGTGTTGACATCAGTAAAGATGGTAGCATAATTTGTTCCGGTAGTTTACATAATAACTTGTTCTATTTATATCTTGAAACATCTTCACTCATAACATAGACCATCGCAATAAGAGAAAGGTTACTCCAACCAATGATGCTTATTTATGGTACTTACATTGGGGCAAAATTAGCTCAAACAGGATTTAGAGGTTGCACGTCAAGCACATAAACACATAAAGCACATCATTCACGTAAAGCACGTAGATCGCATCTAATTCACTTAACAAGAAAGACATATTGCTCACACAAGACATGCATATTCTCTTTCAAACACATGGACTAAGGCCACTACTTCACAAGCCGAAGACCTTATCCTGGCTTGCACCTAGCTAAGTAGCTAAGCTCTGAAACCACTAAAATATAACGCCCCGAACCCAACCCTAGGCTATAGGTCAAGTCCAAACCCGTCACTCGGACAAAGTCTTCTCTGTACCGAGGACTAAATTAATACCTGCATATAGCGACATATAAATCCTGAACCACAACCAAACATCTCAACACCCTAACTTCCAAGATTAATATAGTCAACCAGTTTCACAAGGCCATCCGAGCCTTGGAACAACAAAATAGATATTGTGACGCCTGAGCTTTTTACCATACATTCATTTACTATTGCATCCATTATTTACGCATTTAATTCTGTGCTTTACTTGTTGTCTTTCTGTGATTACTATTCTTTTCATTTTTCAACTTCTTAATTTTTGAGTTAGCATTTTTATTAAATTATATTAATTGTTATAGGAATGGGAAATGTGCATTCGAGCAATTAGCATGCAGAGCACTCGTTTAGGAAATGTTTTAACAAACTAAGGAATAGTGTTACGTGACTTAACTTAGTAATTTAATTAGCTAGCATACATTTTACACCCAATGCCCGTTTTAAATCTAACTAAGCTTATTTTAGAAGTCAACTTAAGCATCCAAGTTGACCCCACCCAATATACACACAACATATAACACTTTAGCTCATAAAATCAAAACAAAAAAGAGAGCAAAGGCTGATTTTACTGTACTGAACCCGACAGTCCTTCTCTTGCTTTTGGGTGATTTTTGCTTCATCAATTCCTTAAACCAAGTTAGGCCAAGCTAGGAGCAAGTAGTTTAGGGTGTTTGCAAGCCTCCCGTGAGTTCCTACGCACATTGGTGAGGGATTCATGACTCTTTTGCATATTTAAAATTGTTGCTCATTTCTTGATTTGTTAGAAATGTGATCAAATGCTATTGTAATTCTTATCTATGCTATTATACATTGTATATAGGTGCTAGAGAACACATTTAAGCCATTAGAACACATTTTAAACGGTTGGAATCGTTATTTTGATTTATGAGGTGAATAGTGACAAATTGCTAGGGTTTTGTGTAATTGTGTGTATTAGCTTGATTCAATGCTTCTAATAGATGCCTTAGGTGCTAATGAAGGTTTTCTAATAGCCCCGTGCACTCAAATTGCTTTAAACTTGCATAGAACGTGAATTAGCCGACTTTAACAAAGGGGTTTTGGGGTTAATGCTAATCCGGGTGGATTCGGGCTTCACTTTTAGTATTCATAGGCTACCTAGGTGCTATAGAAGCTTTGCTAACCCTTGTTTGAAGCCCGATTGAGGTAGGTGTAGTTCAATGCTATAAGAGAAAATTGGGGCTTTCGGGGTAATTGTGGATAATTGAATGTGTTTGAGGGTTTTAGGGGTACCTTAAGGGTTAGTTAGAAGATTGGTACTGCTTCCCTTGAATTTGAAACAATAACTTGAGTTTGGAAGGAAAATGGATTGAATACAAAGGGGTTTAAGGGTAAATTCCATTGTCTCTCGCATCTAAAACTTTGGCATGACTTCTTGTGTGTTTAAATGTGGTTTCAAGTTGTTTCGGAGCTTTTGACATAATTTTATGGATATCTTGTATATGCTCCTTTGTAAAATTGCTTAATTGCTTGTATAAACTACTTCAATTCTAAATGTTCCGAGGTCAATCTACTTTGTTAATTCTGCTACGTGTTATTGCTTATATTGCTGATATTGACTTGCCATTGTTAAGTGCATTGCATAGTGGTTGTGCAACCATAGTGTCAGGGGCGAATGTGTTGAATATCGGCTGGGCGGCAAAGGGCTTGCCAGTGGATATTCAAACTCCATGCCTTAGTCCCTCATTCGCTTGGTCCGGAGTTTGCCAGGGGATGTTGGGTCGTAGGATTACCGAGGTACATCCGAAATACACCCACTAGAGTGTTTTGGGGTTATGCCGGCATATCATGATCGTGATCGTGGTTCGTGGATTGAAGAATTGGAGTGTTGGGGTTAAGTGGAATGTATCTTTTTTAATGTGTGGTATTCAATCTTTTGTCCTTCTTAAATGGTTTTCATTGCTATAAATGCTTAATTGTATTACTTGTTACATTGCACATCCCGGGAGACCTTATCTCTCACTGGCCAACAGTGGTTGCTCATACCTCGATATTATGTTTCAAGAAGTGCTGAGGGTGATCCCCAGCTAGTTGAGGTGGTAGTGGAAGAGGAAAAAGTGCAGGCTGAGCATTTGCCCTAGTAGCTGTGGGTTTGTTGTCTGAGGTAGATGTGCTTTCTTGTTGCTATATGACGCACTTGTATTATTATCCTATGATCTATTTTGTGGCCTAAGGGCTATATATATGCTTTGTAGTTGCAAGTTAAAGATAATTGGTTGTAGTAAGTGTAATAATTCTATGGTTTGTAATAACTTTTAATTTCTCCTTTTAGCTCTTGCTTGCTTTGGGGTGTATGTTTAGATGTATGTTTGGTTTCAACTTCTAAGATTGTTCTAATGTTATCAGAGAATGGCATGTTAAAAGGTTTAATGAAAAGTTAACTTGGGTGCATGCTTGTGTGGATCTGAACTATTATATGTTTCATGGCTTAGATGGCCTTGAACCTTTTGAACTTTAATTATAAAAGCTTGTCTTAGTTTATTGTGGTTATTTTAAGCATTTACAGGTTTCAAAAATGTCTGCGGTACAGAGGAGACTCTGTCCGTTTATCATGTCCAGACTTAACTTTTAGCGTGGGGTTGGGTCAAGGTGTTACAGATATCATGCAAGCATGCAAGTTAAACCTCTAACTTTAATTTCAAGTAGTACATCATATCTATAAGCCAAGCTTAACAAACTAACTACTACACACTCAAGCATGCAACAAGAGAAATAAGTTTACTATCTATTATTACATGCCATCTACTATCTCATCCAACATACAAGATTACAAGTCAAATACAACCACCAATTACATACAAGATCCCAAGGTCTCAAAAAGAACAACAATCAACACCTTCACACAAGCTTCACATTATAGTCAACCTTATCACACAAGAAAATCACGGAAGTTGTTCAACTTGTTCTTCTTCCTCTTCAACTACGACTACTAGTTGGGGATTCACCTCACCTTCTCCTAAAACATGTTAAATGAGGAGTGAGCAACAATGTTGCCCAGCGAGGGAGGTGATGCAGCATACCGAGACGTGCAGCATGACATGCAATCACAAAAAGCCATAAATATAACATAAAGCAACAAGATCAAATAGTCAAGTAAATAACTACATTTTAAAAGGATACGGTTCCACTTCAAGTCTTCAATCTCGTACACGAACTTCACGCAAATGCCGGCAAACCCTTACTCCTCCAAATTGGGGTACTCCGGATGTACCCCGACCCTACGACCCTTTCTCTTGAGGTAGGTCCATATGCCCAGCAGGTGAACTACGCCTCTAGGGTAGTGGAGTATATTCAGCGAGAGAAAGAGAATAGGCACCATGGTAGTCGAGGGAGCACGACAAGCCCAACACTACTCGTGTTTCTTGACGCTACTATGTCCGAAAAGGTTGTGCAACCCCGAATCAAGTCCACAAGAACCAAAATCATCAAATAACACATAAAAGGGACGACAAAGTAGGCCACCCTCGCAATTAGTTACAATAACATAAAAAGACACAATATGGCAAGTAAAATAATACATATAAACTTTAACAATTTCTAAATAATTAAATTTAGAAACAATAAATCAAGTTAAGATGCACAGAAAAGATGAAAACTCCCTCACCTTAGTGAACCAAACCTGTGAGAATTAGCCAAGAACTTCTTCATTATGCTCCAAATACACTATTCCTTCAATTATCACTACCTAAAACAATCATCTATATGCATAAGAAGTTATACATTTATTCTCTACTAAAGCTAATTCATAAAGCCATTAACTTATCCAACTTTATTTGATTCCCTTGAACTTACATATCTAACAATATATTTCATGGTTTAACAAGCATTCTAATCAATATTTAAACAATACATAAACTCAAGTGATCATATATGCAACATTCTTTATTTTCCAAGTATCACACAAAGACAATAGCATAATAAATAACATATACATAGCCATGATAATTCACATAAGTAGAAGCACTATATAACATCTAACCAATAAGCTATATAAGCGTATCTTTACACATATAATGCAATTAATAAGCAATATAGACATGTTTACTCAATCTTTAACTAGTATCCATATAGCTTAACTCACAACTTCTCCGAATAGATGAACTTGTTACACAAGTACATTCAAACATTTATCGAATCAATCAAGAATCAACTAACAACAATTATTATCATGGTTCATTACTAGTTCCTTTAGTCCATTCTAAATTCATACTCAACGAAATTCATCTAAACCAAGTAACTCAATTCACGAGACTTCACTAATATGATACGTACACTATACAAAGGCATATAAACATTTAATTACTCAATTATAAAGCAATTATCATGAAATTAACTATGCGAACACAAAGGGGTCAATATTATACTTTTCACAAAACTTAACCAAAAGCTCACACATACCTTAGAATTGCATTTAGACACGCTAGGAGCAACTACAAAACAATACAAGTACTAAAACAATTAATTCATTCATTTTTCCTTTGATCAACTAGGCTATTTAGCTTTATACCGGAATTCAAGAATCAAGTTAAGCTAGCTAACCATCCTACCAATCTAAGGATACCTAAATAACTCATTTAGAACCTCGAAATCATAACCTAGAGCACAAGTACACGAAAACATTGAAAATACCTTTTTGTGGGTTTATACTACAAGTACCAATTTCGGAACCCAAACAAGCGAAACGAAAGCACTTCTAAGGCTTCAATACCTAATAAAGACTAGCCATGACGTCGAAACGTGCCTGGATTCGAGTTAATCCCGAAACCCCTTATTAAAGTAGCTTATTTTGATCAAATTTCCAAAAAATTTCACATGAAAAGCATAACAAATATTTTTTTCATGCTCAAGGACCTAATTAGAAACTACTAGAGGTCTCGAATCGAATTAAATTATAACTTTTTTCAGAAACCCTAGTTTGGCACTATTCATCATCTTCCTCAAGTGAAATCTTGTCAAAAACTTAGTTTTAAACTATATCAATGCATATACAAGGTCTCTAGCATGTAATAATACTATATAGAACAAGAATCAAGCATGTTATGCCACATTAATGGAAAAATCCAAAAATTGTAAAATTGAACATAAACTTTAAAACTCCATGAAAATGCAAAAATTCCTCACAAAGTTTTTTGTTCCAAAATGCGAAAACAAATGGTAGAAAGATAGAAGACGCCAAGATGAGTCCGAATATGCGATTTGAGCTTCAAACTCCTTCATTTACACCTTTAAAGAGCCAAAATTGTAAAAAATTTACTATTCCTGTAATAAGGGTTTGGTGGCTGATTTGGAGTGTTTTTTTGGCTGATTTTGAACTTGTATGGTGTTAAAATGAAGTCAAAGGGTCAAAGGATGATATATGTGAGTGAAAAATCACTATTTGCTTTAAAATCGTTACTTTAACACGCTAAAAGTGAACTTTAATCTCATATTTTGTTGCAAATTCAATTTTTTTCTAAACCAATAGTCAAAATATAATGGTAGACTAGTTTCAAATGTTTAAAAGGCTAGTTTTAAAAAAAATTAGGAGAAAGATCAATAAATGGAACTTAAAACACTTTAAATGTAATTTTCACTAAAAATTCTTATGAAAATAATATAAATACACATATTTCATGTAATAAAAGAAATAAACACGAAATTATACATTATATGACAAATAATCAATTTAAACAAGAAAAAGCATGTAATTTATAATTTAAATAATCAAATGCATGTAAATAACAATTAAACAAGTATTTGCACATAAATTCGGGACCGAGGTCTCACAGCTTTAGGATAGGAAAGGAGTTGTATTAGCTAGGCGATAAGTCATTATTGACGGAAGGATAAGGCAAAACATGGCTATTGTTGATAGCTAATATGCGGCTGATATTGGTGCTCGTAGGTGAAGCAGGCTGGTGTTTTCGTAAGGTGGTGGTGTGAAGGACTCCTAAGCTGCTGCGTGCTTATCGTGGAAGCTCGATATCATGCACAACTACAAGTGGCTATACCCGATGCAAGCTAGTGTGGTGTGCTGATTCATAACTTAGTATTCTAGAAGTTAATTGGTGTACAGTTAATAGTGTTGATACATTTGCACAAAAGATTATTATAGATGGTGGAGTCGCTACTAGAAGGCACGATGATAGGCTTAGTAAAAGGGTTGAACTATAGCTAATGGATGTTACCCAAGATACTATATACATTTTTTAATCTTTTCCATTATAACATTCCAATATAACTTATTATCCCTAACTAATTTTAAAGAAAAACATTTAATAACAAATATGAGTACTAAGTAAATTATCTTATCCGAATATACATAAAGCATCTATATCCTAACTAATGTCTATTATATTATCTAATGAGCTATTTATCCTTATTTTCATTTTTAGAAGCTGGGGTTGTTACATTAAACTATTAACTTAATAAAACTTAACTCAACATACAATAACTAATCTAAATCTTCCAAGTTACTAGTAGATTAAACTGTCTAGCTAACATTAAGTCAAATTATCTATATATTCCCAAGTTTATTACAACTATACTATACTAGTCTACTAATCTTTTTATTTAATTACCATATCATTTCCTAGTATTTCCTAAGTATTAACATTAGATTAAATTTCCTAATGAATGCATTTGAATCCATTTAGTGTTAAATCTAATATCCTGATTCACAATCCCTAACTAGTTAATAGTATCCTAATTTTAAATTAGGGCTTTACTTAATAATTTAATTTATTTCTTATATTAATTTCCTATATCAATATTAACTTATTATTTAGAACTTCACATTGTCCATATGTAAATTAGGTAAGTATTAAGTCTTTATTTTACAAGCTAGCTAGCACACATTTATATTCTTCATATCATTTCCTAACAAATCCTAGTTAAGATAATTGGTATATAACCTATAGAAGTTATTAAATCCAAATAGAAGATGAAATTATAGATTTAAGATTTCTTAAGTTTGGGTAACTTCTTAACATAGAAAATATGAATACAGCATGTAATGCAATTCAATCATAAATAATACTAAGTTAATATGTTAATGTTCGGAAATTAAATTTGGGGTCTTACATAGAAGGTTGGTTTGGTTGGTAAGGTGGGAAGACTGGTGGTGGCTGTGACCTTTTTTTTATCAGTTTCAATTTGAGCTATTTGAGATTTTAGCTTGTTTATCTCTGCTTCCTTTTGGTAGAATTCTTTACCAAATCTCTATTGATCGAGAAGGAGACTAAGATCTCGATCGAGAGTTTTAGCTCATTCTTGCATGTTGTCATATAATTGTTGCATTCTTTGAGCAAGGGCATCAACCTTGGTATTAGTACTTTGTGTATTGTATGCAATCTGATCAACCTTGGACTCAATTTTCTTCAAGGTTGTATTTTTGGACCCTAGCATTAGCTGTTTGCCAGTTCAACACTTATTCTCCCTATGAGAGGGCTTTAGGCTTTTCTTCATGGTCGACCATAGTTATTTGAATAAAGTAGCCATCAATTTTGTCTATGTGATAGACAAATCCATCAGTTTTGAATTCATGGATTGGTAAGCAAAGATCTGGGACAGAAATTGGGTTGACCATCATTTTCTGGAAAATGGTTTCTGAGGATCCTTTTTGTTCATCCACTATAAAAATGGTGTTAACTGTGCCATCTTGAAGACTTTGAAATTGTAACTGCATAGCTTGGACTGGCTCATGTTGCTAGTAGAACGATTCATAGTTGGTAATCTACTTTGTAGGCATGATTTTGATCAAATCGTCTCTTTTCAATTGTCTTGGAACCTGAACAATTTTAGGAGTCTTTTGTCCTAAGTCAGCCAGCACCATAAGCGCATCTGTGGTACCATGTGACTGAAGGTCTAATGCATGGTCCTGAAGTCTATAGACCAATTGGTGATTACGTGTGGCCATTTTGGCAGATGACACTTGTGTATAATCTGTATATGGACTTTAAGTGTCTTTGAAAGAGTAGGATCTCCCAATGAGATTGAGAAATTTGGGAAAAATGAGAGTACAATACTTCTAGAGTTAAGAGTAAATTACAAGAAAACAGTGCACGGGCGACGAATTTGAGCGACGGATTTTTTTCGTAGTAAATTGGTTACAGATGGGCTACGGAATTGCTACGAGCAACTAAGTCCATAGCCTATCTGTAGCCAACTTAGGCTACGTTGAAATTGCGAGATAAAATGGCTACGGACAATAGTTTTAATTATAAAAAAAATAAAATAAAAATATTTTGTAGCCTAGCTGTGACAAATTTGCGACGGACTAGCTACAGATTATTTAATTAATTTGGTAATAAAATTCATAACAAATTCCATAGTCATGCAGTGGCCAAATAGCCACGGATTGGCAATAGACTATGTATTATTCAAAAAAATGTCCATAAAAAATAGAGGACTTGAGGGAAAAATAAAAATAACAAAATCCGTAGCCCATCTGTGGCAAATGACTATGGTTGGGCTACGGATTTCTTTTCTTCCGTAGCCCATCCGTAGTCAATTGCCACAGATGGGCTACGGACTTTGAGAAAAAAAAAAAAAAAAAAAAAAGAGGTTTATTGATTTTAATTTAAATTATAGAATTTTGATTACACCTACAACATAGTAAACTTCACTTGAGATGCTAGTTTTCCATATAAAAATAAACTTGATCCGTATTTTATTATCTTGCGTATTTTAATAGAAAAACTCCTACGAAGTCATTTGTCGTTTCAATCAAAGTTATTATGTTCTCACTTAACATTGCGTTAATGTTAATAAACGTTCAATCTAGGGGTCCAAAAACTCTCACATTGTGTCTAAACTTCATAAATATGAAAAATATAAAGATATAAACACGCGTTAATACATTGTTCCTACTTATTAACAAGTTAGAATTCATACTATTAGGGATCCGTAGCCCATCCGTACGGATGGGCAAGGGATTTCCATTTTTCGGTAGCCCATCCGTAGCCAATTGCCACGGATGGGCTACGAACTTTCAAAAAAAATGAGATTTAGCGGTTTTAATTTAAATTACGAAATTTTGATTGCACCTCTATAGAGGTGTGCCATCTGACAATAGATTCGGTATTTCACAATAGTAGTCTCATGCACGGTTTTGAATGAGTGAAAGAAGTGAAGAATCCTCTTTTCGACCTACAACATAGTAAACTTCACTTGAGATGCTAGTTTTCCATATAAAAATAAACTTGGTCCGTGTTTTATTATCGTGCGTATTTTAATAGAAAAATCTCCTACGAAGTCATTAGCCATTTAAATCGAAGTAATCATGTCATCACTTAACATTGTGTTAATGTTAATAAACGTTCAATCTAGGGTCTAAAAACTCTCACATTGTGTCTAAACATCATAAACACGAAAAATATAAAGATATAAACATGCTTTAATACGTTGTTCCTACCTATTAACAAGTTAGAATTCATACTATTAGGGGTCCGTAGCCTATCTGTGATAATTGGCTATAGATGGGCTACGGATTTCCATTTTTTCGTAGCCCATCCGTAGCTAATTGCCACAGATGGGCTACGGACTTTCAAAAAAAATGAGATTTATCGGTTTTAATTTAAATTACAGAATTTTGATTACACCTACAATGTAGTAAACTTCACTTCAAATACAAATAAACTTGGTGCGTATTTTAATAGAAAAATATCCTACGAAGTCATTAGCCGTTTAAATCGAAGTTATCATGTTCTCACTTAACATTGCGTTAATGTTAATAAACGTTCAATCTAGGGATCCAAAAATTCTCACATTGTATCTAAACTTGATAAAAATGAAAAATATAAAGATATAAACACGATTTAATACGTTGTTCCTACCTATTAACAAGTTAGAATTCATACTATTAGGGATCCGTAGCCCATTCGTGACAATTGGCTACGGATTCCCATTTTTCCGTAGCTTATTCGTAGCCAATTGCCACGGATGAGCTACGAACTTTAAAAAAAATGAGGTTTATCTTTTTTAATTTGAATTACAGAATTTTGATTGTATTTACAACGTAGTAAACTTCACTTGAGTTGCTAGTTTACCAAATAAAAATAAACTTGGTCTGTATTTTATTATCGTGCGCATTTTAATATAAAAGTCTCCTACGAAGTAATTAGCTGTTTAAATCGAAGTTATCATGTCCTCACTTAACATTGGATTAATGTTAATAAACGTTCAATCTAGGTGTCCAAAAACTCTCACATTGTGTCTAAATTTCATAAACATGAAAAATATAAAGATATAAATACACTTTAATATGTTGTTCCTACCTATTAATAAGTTAGAATTCATACTATTAGGGGTCTATAGCCCATCTATGGCAAATGGATATGGATGGGCTACGAATTTTCATTTTTCTGTAGCCCATCCGTAGCCAATTGCCATGGATATGCTACGAACTTTTTAAAAAAAAGAGATTTATCAGTTTTAATTTAAATTGCAGAATTTTGATTGCACCTACAACGTAGTAAAATTCACTTGGGTTGCTAGTTTACCAAATAAAAATAAACTTAGTCCGTATTTTATTATCGCGCATATTTTAATAGTAAAATCTCCTACGAAGTCATTAACCATTTAAATCGAAGTTATCATGTCCTCATTTAAAATTGCGTTAATGTTAATACCTCTCACTCTCTCTCGATCGGCGACACAATCACCACCTTCTCTTGGCGCTAACACCTCTCACTCTCTCTTCTCTCTCTCTACCGTCAACAACACACGCCTTTTCTCGTTGATAACACCACCAGCTCTTCTCGGCGTCGTCACCACCACCTCTTGTCGCTACCTCACTCGTGAGAAGGTCCATACGCCCCCTCCAAGTGGACCGAGGGCAACCCCCAAAAGCTCAGTACGTAAGAACTCATCTCCACCTCTCTCATTTCAGATCTATTTTGTTTGTGGATGTAGGATGGCTTACATGTGTAGAGTGTAATCTCTCTCCAGAATATTTAAGGTTTCATACCATTGATGCTTATTCAGATCGAAGAACAGCAAGATCTAAAGTATTTATGTCTTAAGTAATTCTGTATCTCTCTTTGTTAGCAGTCAGATGCCTATCATATATTGAATACGTAAGATATGGCATTTTAATTAATTTCCGTTGCTTTGGCCACAACTAAACTTTTTACAGAACTACCTGAAGTGCATGCTTTTATGGTTATTGAGCTTAGAAACTTCTCCTTTTGCTTTTCATCGGATAGTGGATATGATCAGAAGTTATTTTATAAGATTTGAAAACAGGGACTAATCTTGTTTTCAGTTGATACTTCTGTTAGTGTAATTCAGCTGATGGAAATTATAGGTCCAGTTGCTCGATCAGAATTGTAGTTTCGATGTGCTAACTGTTTTCTGCTATTCTTATTTCACTTGGGGCTAAAAAAATATGAGAGATGGCAACAATTTTCAAAACTATCGACAGAATATCTGCTCAATTATTTATCAATAGAGAATTCTAACTTCGAATCTATTCTAACAGCTCATATGTTTGGGAGAATTTTTGCTTATGCTAGGATGGCCAGAAATTACGGGATGAAGGATGGTAAATATTCCAAAGTATGTCCAACAAGATAAGTCATCTTCTATTCTTGCATGTGAAAAAGTAAATTGCATTAAGGATTTTGGTATTATATTCTCGGCAATTAATAGAGTTATATTAGTAGAGTTAGAGCCCAATGTAATTTAATTAGACTCTATGCCATCTTCTCAATTGAATAATTATACCTAAAAAATTGGGATGAAACAAAGGTGGGTAAAAGTGTGTATAGGTATGTTTATGTATTGGTTTGTGGAATTGAGAAGAATTTCATTGTGGTTGATTTGTGTTAGCCATATGTGTTGCATTAGGTAAGAATAAAAAAAGGATGGATTGATTCATCTAGCCGGGATGACGGAAAGGACAGAGATATAAAGCAATATAGCCTGTTCGGAAAGGAAAGCGCACCTAATTTCTATGTTATTTAGCACAAAAAGATTTTTACGTTGGTGATTGATGTGTTTGTGTATTAAACATATATTGTTCTGAGTATGCTAATGAGAACCTAAATTTCTATTTCTATCTGGGAACTACTATTTTTACCCCTATTTTAGAATTGTAAATGAAGATTCAAGCGAATACTTGTAGCGACTTTTCTTTACAGAATTCAGATTGCTTGTGGATGAATCTCTTTAAAGCTGATTGATGATTATAAGTTGATAACAAACAGATATATAACAGACTTTCTGAAGTTTAGTCATCGACTCGATAATGGTTTATAGCTAATACATTTGCGATCATTTCTCTCATTGTTCAGCATATATAGTGATAATTCTTATACTTTTTGGAATTTGAATCCTTTTCTCAAGTCCAAAAAAAGAAAAATTAAAATAGAAGTTGAATCCTTTTCGAAATGAGGGAAAAATTGAACAGAATTTAGAAAAGAATAGTTACTTAAATTTAGCAATGACTCTGGTTTGATAAGAGTCTTAGTAATTGTTAATCCAGTTTGAGCATGTGAAAAAGTGCTACACTGTGCCATCATCACAGGCCAAATTTATTCTCTTTAGATGTGAAACTAATCAATCATATTCTACATGGCATTTCTTATTCTGCTAGACTTTGCTATATATCTAACCAGATAATTACTTCTCTACTGTAAAAGCCATAAAAGAAAGATTGAAGGAACAGATTAAGGATGTAGATGCTGCACAATCCAAAGAGGTTTTTCTATTTTGGAGTGACATGGTAAAGGTTAGTAAGCTTCCATACTTTCTTTATTCATCATTCTGTTGTAGTATTTTTTTCCAGCTTGTGCTTTCAATTTATTTTCGAACAAGTTTCCCATTGAAGTAAGAGGGCAAGGGGTAACATCGCTTGGCCCCATGATTTTTAGGGAACATTCTCTACTATAATTACCTAACATGTGTTGATTATGATTTTTTGATCAAATACTCATTGATTATGCCATATAGCTATTGGATTATTTAATCTTGAATTTGACAGATAAATACCATTACATAATAAAGGATTTATTATGGTATGTTGGATCTGAACTAGGAATAGGGATTTATTGTAGGCCTCCTAAGCTAATATTTGTAGAATATGCAAAAACTTCTCTATTTTTTCCTTTTAAATTCTTTACAACTAGTAAAGCCAAATTCTATTGGATTTTTTGTATGACTTTTGGTTTATGGATGCTTTTGCTATATTTTAATTTGCTTATTTGATGTTGGTGATTTTGTTCTTTGTAGGAGTTTCCTTATTGTGGTGATAGGAGGATTGTGTCAAATTCACTTGAAGATTGGGTTGTAAAAGTTTAGTATATGCCATATTTCGTTTTCTCTTTCCATACAAGAATAAGAAAAATGAAAGCTAGTACTAATTTCCTATTTATGTTAGAATATGTTCTAGATGCACATTTATGCTCCATGTCTTATGTGAGTGTTATAATATATGTAAGAATTGACAATGGTGTATAGAAGAACTTGACTTGAATTTAAAAAACATATTAAATTTTTCTTCAATATTATACATTTTTTTGTATATACTAATATTTGTATATTTAATCTTAATTCTTTTGTAAATATTAATTTTTTTATTTTATATTTTAATGTTGTAATTTTTTATTTTTTTAAATTAAATAATTAATTGGTGACGGATATTTGACGACAATTGACTACGAATATTTGCTGACAATTAGTTACGGATTAGCTACCATACCAATCCGTAGTCGTGGGTTATGGTTAATATACGTCCGGAACGGCTACGGATTTATTACGGACGTTAATAATTAATTAAAAAAATTAAAATTTTAGTTGGCTACAGTTGGACTACGAATTAGTTACCGAATAGGTGGCTACCGATATTCTACGGATATTAATCCGTAGCCATGAGCTACAGCCGATTTATGACCGAAACGGTTACGAATTTGCTACGGATGTTAATAATTAATAAAAAAAATTATAATTTTAGTTGGCTACGGATGGGTTACGGTTATTTTGTTATGGAAGTTATAAAAAATAAATACAAATTAATTTTTAAAATTGGCTATGGATAGGCTACGAAATATTAATTTGGCGACGGGTCTTTTAATTACAGACAGGATTTCGTAATTTAGCGGTTGTCCGTTTCAATTTGGCTATTGTTAAGTTACGAATTTTGGTCGTCACCTCAATCTATTTTTCTTGTAGTGGTTGTAATGATTGTTCCGATTATTGCGTGTTAATACTCATGAAACCTAGTATCAAGAAGAACAATTTTAGCAGTAACTGGAAGACCTTTCGTTCCCTGATAGGAGAGGACAAGACAAACAGCACCAAAATACAGGTGGGTATATCCTTAAGATTTCCAAAGTGCAATGAGCTCAGGAGGTATGCCAAGTGTGACATACTGTTCTGCTTTTGCTGAAGGTAGATCGTAATGATTCATTCTGGAAGACAGCACAAATTCTTTAGGTAGGGGACGTTTCGCTGAAATAAGAGAACGGATACTTTGAGATAGGGATTTTTTTTCGGCGATAGACATTGTATAGGCTAATGAGAGGTGGTATTGTATTTTCAACAATGACATCATCAGGAATAGTACTGTACTCTATGATGTTTTCTGTTTTATTAGTGGGGTGTTTAGGGAGGGCTAAGGAAGATGAGGCAGTTATGAGTTGTTCCAAGGGAGATATAGCTAAAGTGGAATTTCGTGGGGGTTCCATATCAAGTAAGGTTCCTCTACTCACCTAACTACTACTTAAAACTATTATCTATCTTCACCCTCTTTTGTGGAGACAAAACAATATGGCTCTAATACCACGGTCTCCATAATATGGCTCTAATACCACGGGAGGCCAAAAGCCTCACAAATCATAATATGAATATAAAGATATGAATTTATGATATAATTCTCACACCTTACCTTCAGTTAACTAATCTCACAAATAAACATAAAACGGTCTTAAAACTTAGGTGTGAGGATTATATCCTAAATTCATATATTTATATTCATATTATGATTTATGAAGCTTCCTGCTCCCGTGAGATTAGGATTTGACTAACTCTACTTCATTTTAATAAGGATACTGACTTTTTGCCATTCAAATTCTTTTACCTGACTAAAGCAATCTCCACTCTAATACATGGATAGAGAGTCTATTTAATCTTTGAGATTAAAAAGCATTTCCCGAATACTATAGAGCCTAGAAAAGAAAACTCACAGGCTATTAGCCTAACAATTGCAATGAGCTGGGAAACTTGTCAAATTTTGTTGACACTGCTACAATATACTACATTGATGACTGACCTATTAACAATACAAGACTAGACCACAGCATTTATTTTTTTGTCGGGTCAAAACCATTTTAGTCCCTGAGGTTTACTCTAAAGATCAAATTAGTCCTTCAGGTTTGCAAAAAGACCAAATTGGTCCCTCCAATTAATTTTTATTAGTCAAATATTAATAGTCAAAGGGTTGACCAAGTTAAAAGACCATTATATCCTTAGGCAACATATATTATAAAAGAAAATTACGATAAAAGTTTAAATCAGTCTAAAAAAATATAATTCACAACATTTGTGCAGGAAAAAAAAACTAAAAATAAAAAATATCAATTCAAACATAAACAAATTAAATTCAGTAATATATCGTTAAAAAATGAACAATAATTATCGACATAATTAACAGCGAAGATACCACTCAGAAAAGAGAATGAATCATGATTGTTCATTTTTTAACGATATATTACTGAATTTAATTTGTTTATGTTTGAATTGATATTTTTTAGTTTTAGTTTTTTTTTTCTTGCACAAATGTTGTGAATTAAATTTTTTTAGACTGATTTAAACTTTTATGGTAATTTTATTTTATAATATATGTTGCCTAAGGATATAATGGTCTTTTAACTCAGTCAACCCTTTGACTATTAATATTTGACTAATAAAAATTAATTGGAGGGACCAATTTGGTCTTTTTGCAAACCTGAGGGACTAATTTAGTCTTTAGAGTAAAGCTCAGGGACTAAAATGGTTTTTGCCCTTTTTTTGTCTGAAGACCAGGTCAGACTAGTAGCTCTGCAACCGCCTAAAAATTCCGTTGCGGTGTCAATTTTCTTAACAGTACTACACAACATTGCATTCACTAAGGGTATCTCCAGTAAATGTTATAAATTCAGGGTCTCTATCTTTAAATATAGACACCCTGAGTAATTTAGAGCCCCTACTTAAGTCTTATGTGTTTTTTTGAGTCTCTAAAAAAAAGTTAACTCCAATGAGGGTCTTAATTAAGTTGAGTCTCTATATTATGTTTAATTTAATTTTGCATACTAAATTGATTACTCATTATTTTTCGCACCAATTAATTATTTTAAAAAAAATTATGATTTAAAAAAATGTAATTTTTTTAACGAATATTTCGACCAAAAAATTAATTAATTCCGAAAATGATATAATTTTTTGACTTGGATAATGTTTAATTACATCCGATTACATCAGAATATATTATTTTCAATCTCATCCGTACGTTCGTTCTCATCAACTAAAATATTATATCTAAATCGTCAATCTCATCCGTCCGTTTGTTTAGAATGTACTAAAATCTCTTATCCAAATAAGGGCCATTGGATTGGATTTTCCTTTGACAATCTCATCTGTCCGTTCTTTATCATTATCTAAAATCTCTTATCCAAATAAGGGCCATTGGATTGGATTTTCCTTTGACAATCTCATCCGTCCGTTCTTTATCATCATCTAAAATCTCTTATCCAAATAAGAGACATTGGATTGGATTTTCGTTCGTGAATCCCATCCGTTTGTTTGTTATCTCTTATCCACTCATAAATTTATATATATCACAACCTCAAACCTTTCTTTGTACCACAATCAAAAACTACAATCTATATAACTCATTTTCAAATCTATATTGTTCTGTCTACAATGTCCCAAGAAGGAGCCGATTCCCCTCCATCTAATGTTCGCGATTCCATTGGCCATCATGATAACGACATCCACGGACACGCGATGATGATGACTATGTACGGACAACATCAATCTATGATGCATGTTGCACTTCAGTATAATACAGGCGAACATGGAGGCACATCTTCACGTCGACAATCCAAAAGAAAAGATCGGGTAGGTGCCCATGTCAGGCTTATGAATGATTATTTTGTTGATCGTCCTTTGTATCCTACTTCTAAATTCACAAAACGTTTTCGCATGAGGCGCGAATTGTTTCTCAAAATTATGAGAGATATCATGCATTATGACAATTACTTCAAGCAAAAACCAAATGCAGCTGGAAAGCAAGGGTTCACTCATTACGTCAAGATGACGGCCACGCTTCGTATGCTTGCGTACAGTAAGCCTGCAGATGCCAACGATGATTATTTGAAAATTGCAGAGAGTACGTCTGCGGAGGCGATGAAGAAATTTTGTCGCGCCGTCAACGCAGTATACGGGAACGAGTATCTACGTCGTCCCAACAATACAGACCTGTTTAGGCTTCTCAGGAAAGCTGACCAACGTGGTTTTCCGGGAATGCTAGGTAGTTTGGACTGTATGCATTGGGAATGGAAAAGTTGTCCAACTGCGTGAGCTGGAACATATGCTGGACACCATGGTCGTCTAACCATAATACTTGAAGCAGTTGCGTCATATGACACTTGGATATGGCATTCATTCTTCGGAGCACCAGGTACGCGTAACGATCTCAATGTATTATATAGTTCACCGGGTTTTTTCTGATATTCTTGAAGGTAAAGCTCCACGCATACAATATACCATCAACGGTAGACAGTACAGAGAAGGATATTATCTCGCTGATAAAATATATCCGCGTTGGTCCACAATTGTTCAGGCATATCCCAATACACAAGATAGGGATAAAATGTTATTTAATCAGAAGCAACAGGCATACCGGAAGGATGTCGAAAGAGCCTTCGGTGTCCTTCAAAGTCGATTTGAAATCATTAAAGGGCCATGTCGTTTTTGGCATGAGACTGACATTAGGGAGATTATGAATACTTGTATAATTCTTCATAATATGATAGTGGAAGATAACCAAGAGGCAGAAGGTGATGACTTCGACGATGATCCTGCACGTTATCTTGTAGAAGAAGCCCCTATCGAAACAAATCGAGACCCCATAACTATTAATGAATATCTAATCAATCGAGCTCAAATCAGAGATGAAACTACGTACTATCTTCTCCGAAATGATCTCGTTGAACACATTTGGAATGAATATCGTGCAGGAAATATCAATATATAATTGCAATATGTATTAGGAAAACGTTTAATTAACTATCTTTTGTATGTAGATCTTTTTAAAAATAATTACCCTCCAAAATTAATGTCAAACATAACTTCGCATTGGGAAAATGGTTAATGTTAAACATGACATTGAATTGAAAAATAATTATCTAATACAAATACAAATACAATTAATTAAGGCATATTGGGACGATAAACATCATCGTCAAAGTTTATTGAACGGGAGGCCCTTTTTGCCACAATTGCTTTTTGTCGTTCGATCATCCACACCCTTCTTTCTGGAGTATCGATGGTAGAAGTCTTCATCGACATAATATTGAAATCTTTTTGTTCTTCAAAATGTTCTTTGTACTCCATCATCATCTTTTCCATATATTTTCCCTTGTTGGAGGATTTCAGTTGCAATGTCCTTGCCTTTTTTGAGTCTTTTAGCTTTTTGGTTTCTAATAGGCCTCGCATATGAGGGCTCGGTTGGGGTATCGGGCACCGACTCATCCACAGTGTCATTTTGTACAGAAAATGAAGTGTTGTTCTCCAGATCAACCGGAGACTTAGGTTGTGTGTCAGCCATCGATGCCCTTTCAGATAAATGGACATCGATACTTTTTCTCCATTTTTGACCGTGTTGTAATATCGCCCAACAATGACCGAGGTTAAAATTTTGGTTTTTCGCAGAATAGTATAATCGTCTTGCATCAGAGATCTGTAAAACAAAAATAATATTATAAGTAATCATGGCAGATGAATATAAAAAAAAAATATTATCCTAGAAAAAAACGCACGCTATCAACGGCATTTGCTCCACTCCTTGGTCTTAAATTAACTTGAGCAATACACTCGGCAAATTTGGTGCACTTTTGGTTGATTGGCGTCCATCGACATTTTAGACTTTTCGATGTGCGTGCTTCCATTGGAGTAACAGATGGGCAGATTTCATGGAATTTTTCAAGAATTCGATTCCACATTGTTGCCGATGTTTGGTTTATCCCGACAAGGGGATCTTCACTGATTGCAATATAAGAACAGCATAAAGCAATATCTTCTTCATTTGTGAAATTGCGACCCCTGAAACCTCCGTCTGCATTCTCCATAGCTGAAAAGGAAAAAAAAATAGTTAAATAAAGTAAAAAATTCTGTATAGATTAGTATTAAATTAAGTATTATCTATATATATAAACTTAAATATTATGGAAGAAAATTAATCTGAATTTTTGTTAATATATTATGAATATATAAAAAATACAATATATTATGAATAAATATATATTTAAAGAATATATATTGAATGTGACATATTACGAATATAACAAAAATAATTAATATATGAAAAATAGAATATATTACGAATAAATAATTAATGAATAAAAAGAAGGTAAAATATAATATAAAAAAATTCAATATATGATGAATTAAAAAAATGTTAAATATAAAAATAATAATTAATGAAATAAAAAAAATTAATTATTATTTAAAAAATTCAGAAAATTAATCTGAATTATTGCCATTGGTGTTAAACTTTCATTGCCAAAGTCTCTAAAAAGAACAATTATTGCATTTTTAGAGCCCCATTAGAGATACCCTAAAATAAACAAATTTGACTCATAGCTTAACATCTCTTTTTTTTTTTTTTGGGTTTTTTCTATTCTTTTGGTTTGCAAATACATCACAACCTACAAACCTGACTGCAAATAAATTCATATGCAACAAATCCAAACAAATTTTACAAAAATGTTCACAAAATCCATATGTAAATAACTAAATCATGACCTTGCATTAATGTGAATAAATGCTTAAACAGTTTGTTTCCCACCTGATTAAATAATGTATAAGCACTAAAAACGCAATAATTGTGAGGGAATTTTGGACCTTCCTCTCTCGAAGGTAGGTAAAAAGTTTTTTTTTTTTTCCCTAAGAAAAGTGAAAGTGATGAAAGTAGAGTAGTAACTTATTTTAAATGTGGGTATTTTCATCCAACGGAAATCAAAACTGAAGTGAGTGTGCAACATTTAAAATATCACAAGAGTTTCCATATAAATTTTTATAATACGGGATTTATGCGTAACTTTGGTAAAACGCAAGGATGTGTTGTACATTTTACTCTATTGACGGAGCATGAAATACCCAACAGGAAAAAGTCCAAGGTAAAACAAATTTCTGATCTAAATAAGTCATTGGTCCAAGCCCATGGGACATTATGTAGGGCCCACAAGGCACCCTCGGGCCCAGATTAGCCCTCGCACATAGAAGATAAAGAGGATTAAGCAAGATCAGAGGATAAATCTCTCTAGCCATAATTTTAAGGATTTACCCTAGTCAGATCAAGAATTTAAGTGGAATACATCATCTATAGGTTTCAGATTCCTAGCCTACATACTCTTCCAACATTTAAGCTTCCGAGCAATTTGCACCTCCATAACTGAGTTGAGCTTTGAAGGAGGAACTTGGAGATACTCCAAAGTCCTTTGTTTTGTAAGTAATAAGGTCGGCGAGTTTAATTAGGACTCTCCAGGAGGTCGGCAGATCCATTCAGATCCACCACCCAAATTTTACCTTAACATCTATAATTAATGTTTAATGTAGTAGTTTGATATATCAAACAATATGCAAGAGTTGTTGTAACTCAAAGGAGAGTTTCATAAAAAATACTTCAGTAATTTGCTTTCTAAGAAAAGTGTAATAAAAGCACCACAAGCTTTGTCTACTATTTATTTAGAATCTATAAAGTTCGTGTCATCCATTACATTTCAAATTCCATTATTACTTACATGAACTGTACGGCACAAGGGGGGTATTTGAAGCGATTTGAATCTTTCTTCCACTTTATTGTTATCTATTATCTATTAAATCTCTCGTAATATTATAACCTATTGAGAAGATTTAGAGCGTCGAAGCAGTTATGAGATTTTTTTATTTGGCATGCGTAAGAAGACAGGGAAACCAATTAAAATGAAGTAGAATCTTATTTCCATGTTGAAGTCTTGGCTCCTCCTATTTCAGTCAAGGTTCGCGACTCGATCTTCATTCACAAGTTTGAATTTATCAAGAAAAGACAAAATGTCCGCGTAATAATATTCTGGTTCTCTCTCTTTTTCCAATTATTGATATACTAATTTTCATAAGCTCTACTTGGTGAGTAAACATCACAGACAAAAAGGACTAAATTAGCATTATTTCTCTTATTTTCTTAAAATTGCATGCACGTGATTAGCACATGCATTTTTCATCAATTTTTTAATGAAATCACAAAAAAAATAAAAAATGGGACCAACGGCGTCACTTGAACAAAAGATAAGGGAATTAAATATATCACTTTTGAAGATAAAGAACTACTTTATCAAGTCAAAGAGAGAACACCAAAATGGATATTAACCTTCTTTTTTGGTTGGCTTCTGACTAATACATGAGTACTGTAAGTTTGAAATTATGAAGACAAGACAAAATGCCAGCGTAATATTCTGATTCTCTCTCTCTTTTTTCTATTATTAAACAAATTGACACATTCATATACTAATTTTCATAAGCTCTACTTGGTGAGTAAAAATCACAGACGAAAAGGATTAAAAAGGACTAAATTAGCAATTTTTCTCTTATTTTTTCCAAATTACATGCACACGATTAGCACGTCTATTTTTCATCAATTTTTTAATAAAATTATTAAAAAAGATTAACGGCGTCACTCAAACAAAAGATAAAAGTCTAAAAATATATCACTTTTAAAGATAAAATACCACTTTGTCAATTAGGTCAAAGATAGAAGACCAAAATGAACATTAAACAAAAGTATTGTAAGTAGAGTTCGTACTACTCCACATCAACGAACTTTTAAAAGCCAATTCCTCATATAATAATAGGTTGAAGCTTGCGTGAAGGGATGCAATGGCTCCTGTCATGCCCTGCGTATTGATGATGAGTTTGGTTTAATGTAGAGATAAATGTTGTGTGCCTCAGTTACGCTGTAGACTACTGAAAATGACAAGCTAATTATACCTTTAATAGGAAAAAAAAAAAAAGGCACTTATCATGAAGACAACCGAAAGAGATTAATATATAAACAATTCTCAAATAGATGTATTAGAGGAATCAATGGACTTTAAAATAAAAAGAAAACGTAAATATAATTTATTTTTAGAAATAAATAAATAAAATAAGGGATAGCATTACACATTTTGGAAGAGTCTAGTCACTCAAGTACATGCATTATAAGGAAATGAAGGAACGCATTGTATCGTTTAAAAGACCAATGAGATGACCCTTATCATTCAAAAAAATACCATTTCGATTCTCGATATTTTATTTTGTATTGATTGATCCTTGATATTTTAAATAAGAGACTCAATTGCAAACAGCATTTTTTTATATAAAAAAATATGGTATGATTATATACGGTGTTGTGCATGATAAGTTGTATGTATATTTATCCTTCTTTTTGTATGAAAAGATTAATTGAATTAATAATTTCTTATCTAAAACGTGAAGCACCAATATATAAGAAATGAAACATCGATAATGCATATATCCACTAGTTAAATGTTAAGGACTCTTTATGGTATTTAACTAAGAGAACTATTAGACTCACAAATTCATGCTTGCTTTTGGCACAAAGAACAATCTACAACATATAGGCTTAATAAAAGCTACCATAGATTTTATGCACAAATTGTTACAAATCATAGCTCTTGAAGCAAAGGCCACTGTATTTGGACTTTGAAGATTTTAGTCGAAGGACTATCAGTACTTGGCTATCTATCACTCAAGGACAGAATAGTTATATGAACGTAGGCTGAATTGGTCAAGTAAACGCTTGATGCTTCAAATTAAAGATTATTTGGACTATGAAGATTTTAGTTGTACTATTAATGCTTGGCTGTCTATCACTCGAGAATAGAAAAGTTATATGAACGTAGGCTGAATCGGTCTAAGTAAACTTAGCTAAATACGACAAAGCATATATTTTAAAGCTTTGATGTTGCTCGGCGGACCCAATTTATATAAGCAAGAAACACTCTCCACGTTACTGCTTTGGAGTAAGCTTCTTGGGAGAGCTAAGTCTACTGGTCTACACATCAAAAAAAAAAAAAAAAGTCTTACACGTTAGAGGACGACTAGTCATTATCAGCGTCAGAGTATATAATTATCTTATATAAATAAATTTTGAAACTTAATTAACATATAAGATTTTAAAATATTTCATTTAATGTCAATTACATTTGCGTTAATTCTGGTATGCAATTGTTTAAATTCAAAATTGTTTCTTCTACCCGGTCAATGCATTTTCAATAACTAATTTTATTTAACATGTGAAGGGAGATGTTATATTATGTAATTTGTCTTCGATGGACAAATCATATATTCCAAAGTTAGTAGTAAAATTTTGAATTATTTTATTTAAATCTGAATGATTTTATTATATATATTATTTTGAACCACTGGCGGAAAATGCATATTATTTTTATCATTACACAACATACATCTCATGGATGGTATGATATAAAGTAAAAGATTTGGTTGGCCGTCATTTTCTTTTTCATTATTAGCTAAGCAGAAGTGAGAATTTCAATGTTCTAACGCTCGTGTTATACCCACTTGTTCCTGACTTGCAGCTAATAACTTAATTTAATTTATACTTCAGGAGAATATATTGACCAAATTATATATTCATAAACAACTACTTAAACGTATTCTTCAAGCATCGATTGGACGGAAACACAATGTTTCCCAGATCGTAAGATGTAGTAAGAAAATCTAATGCAATTGCATTGATGAAGACATGTAATTGAAAATAACCTAACAATCTTGTGAAGTGGTCTCCCAAGGCCAAGGAAGACATCATAAACCACCACGAAAAATTATTTTAATGTCTCACAACGTCAATTAGTTCTAAATACAATTTTCACATTTTTCCCGCTCGGGGGAAGGAGGATCTCGCATTTGTTCAATTATTAATTTAGGATTGTCGAACCAAAAAGGGGAAGTAGTAGGAAAGAAGGAAGAATCTCTAACAATGAATTATAGGGCACATATACTTGGTCAACAATCATACATATTCATTAAGTTTATATAGTTTGACTTGATCGTAACTCTTGATGATAGCGAGAGAGAGAATCTAGTTAGTTGTTTGTTGTTGTTCTTCTTTTTTTTTTTTTTTTTTTCCAAAATGGGTCTTAATAGATTACTTGTTTTGTTAAGTAACCACTTTCTAAAAGTTTAAGTTGTTATAGATAGCGTATACTTAATTAGTTTGATATTGTTGGAAATCATACATGGTATTTAAAATTTTTATTTAATTTAACGCAACAGAAAATATATATGTATCACGTTCATAGCTAATTATGAATATAATTAATACACATGCATATATAATCAATATTAAATATACATATGAATTTTAGGATTAGTTCGCAATGCAAAATTCGTCGTATGAATCTGATGAAGACGATTCAAGCTTCCCAAACGTGAAGTTTCCAAGAGAATCTACACGAGATTTCAGAGCGTCAATCAGCAAAGCCCCCTATGAGTTTTAGAGAAAGCTGTTTTCTATGATAAACAGGATTTGTGTTAGTTTTTCTGTCTGACATAGTTTTCTATTTATAGGAAATACTTGACATATTATGGCTAGCTTTTGGGCCAGTCCTAAACACTGGACTTGAACTGACAAATTTAATGAATTAAAATTTCAATCTAATCAGTCTAAAGTTCAATTAAATATTGGACCCTATAATATTTAATTTACTTTTGTCGCTGACTAATTTTCGAATCTCTTCTATGTGTGATCTCTCGGATTCATAATTATTGGTAACAAAATAATATTGATCTAATTAATATTTAATTAGAACTCATCTAATTAATTGTCGCAAGTCGTGAGTGACATATGATGACTAGCCAATTGATGATGAAGTGGAATCGAACCCTATAATATATAATTATCGCATAATTAATTACTTCAGTCTACCGTCCCAATTAAGTGAGAATCATGGATAGGGATGTCAAGCTCATTTACTTAATCATATGATCAAATTTTGTTAATTAGTAACATGTCAATGAATTGTGGAACGACTTTCACTATTACACCTCGCCCAAGGATTTCTGGTTACTTAATTAATAGATCGCGTAGGAATCCTAATTGATGGTTTTTATTCTACACGCACATATCTCCATACAGGAATAGATCATAACCACTGAGTACATTATCCAATCTTTGATTAGAACAGGATCATTTGCACTAGCAAATTATTGTATCCTATACATGAGATAATCATGGTGTCTGAGCTCTAAAGACTAATTATGCAATTATAGCATATAACAAATTATTGACCATCCATATAATTTATTATATGATCGATCATGTCCAGTCACTAGTTGCTAACAAGTACTTATATATCTACTAATGCAATATGAGACTCGTTGCCCTCATCATTAATATCTTATATTAATTGAGGTAGTAGATTGTATGTCAGTCTATCGAGATGAATTAACACCCAATTAATTCATCCTACAGTCAGAGACTTACTCTAGAATTTATCTTTCATTATAGATTTTGTCACTTATATTCTTAATAATTAAGAATAAGATCTATAAGATAATTTTAAGGACTTTATTTAAATAATAATTAACACATTAATTATAATTAAATAAAATGCCCATTAAATAAAAAATATTATGTTCTAACATTACAAAAAATAGGTTTTAGGGCATATTATCCAACAATCTCCCATTTGCACTAAAACCAATCGCTTTTGTATCTTATACTCAACTTCTCCAGATAGTGATCTAATGACTGTTGAATCATTGCCTTAGACAATGCATCAACTACATTAATTGCTGACATTATTTACTGCATAATAATATCAATCTTTCTCATAAACTCCAATCGATATGGTAAAGCCTCTTAACATGTTTGGATCTCTAATGAGACTTAGGTTCTTTAACTTGCGTTATAGCTCTATTGTCGTCACAACACTACCTATTGACTTAATGGAAAGAACCATCCTAAATTCAGTTACGAACTACTTGATCCAAATCGCTTCCTTTTGTCGCATCTGATGTAGTAATGCACTCAGGCTCTGTAGTGACATTTGCAATTATACTAAATTAGAACCTTTTCAAATAACTGTTCCTTCATTACAGGCAAGTATTAACACCAATATGGATTCCTGATCTTCCACTTAAGACTCAAAGCCTGAATTTATAAAACCTTTAAGTTTAACCTTCTCCATATACCAAGAAAATGTCTTCAGTCCTTCTCAAGTATTTAATAATGTTCTTGATTGATTTCTAGTGTTCCTAACCTAGATCAGATAGATATCTGGTTGTAACATTTACAACATGTGTGATATCAGGTCTTGTACATAGCATGACGTATATAAGATTCCCAATAGCTATAGCGTATAGGATCTTATTTATCCAATCTCTCTCTTCAGCAGTCTTAGGACTCAAAGCCCTAGAGAAATAGATGTTATGTCTAAAAGAGAGCAATCCACTTTTAGAATCTTTCATGTTAAACATCTTTAACACCTTATTTATGTACATATTAAACATCTTTAATATTTTGGGAAAGACCCATCAATCCTTTTGATCTATCACTATAGATTGAATTCCAAGGATTTAGTTAGGTTAACCCAAAACTTACATGGAGAATTTACTTGAATAGCTAGACCTTGCTGACGATATTTCCTTCAATTGTATGTCCTACATACAGGATAAGAAATGTGATCGTCGTTTCGTTGACCTTCTTATATACACAAGGCTCATCTTCATTTTTAATGAAGTCAAACGATTTGATTTCTCATCTAATTGAACTCTCCAGATTCTAAAATGTGTTTGCATCGATTTACATGTATTTATATCGTTTTGCATGCAATTACGTTCGCTTACGTGTATTTACGTGTTTTAGATGTCGTAGGCATTAATTAAACTTATTGATTTAAGAATAACAAACTAATTAGTTAAAAACCAACTAGAATGGCAAACTAGTAATAAACATATTAGTTAGAAGGGCACTCTAGTCTTTTGGCAAATAAACAAAAGATCCTACCTACTATTTTGTGTCTTCCAAAGCAAAAACACACACACACACACACACACACAATTTACATACTCACACATACTACACGGGTGAGAAAGGAAGAAAAAAGGAAGAAGAAAGGAAGAAGAAGAAGAAGAATAAGAAGAAGAAGAAGAAGAAGAAGAAGAAGAAGAAGAAGAAGAAGGAGAAGGAAAAAGATTCAAGCCATTTCCAAGCAATTTCAAGTCATTTTCTTGCTCTTACACCTTCTTGTTAGCATTTTCTTACATTCAACTATTTGGATAAGGTGAGGGACATTTTCTAAATGTTTTACAAAGACATATAAAACATGATTGATGAGTTATATATGAATATTGAGCATGATGAAGGCATAGATAAGCTTGCTTGGTGAATTTGAGCTTAGTATGAACATCTAGGGTTTCAAATGTTGTTGTAGTATTGTATTATGGTTTGAAATTGTCCCTTATGGTTTTGGTAACTATGATAAGATGTAATATGAGTTAGATGAAGTATTATATGTGTGAGGTATGCTTGAGTTGGAGGCAAAGAAAAGAAAGAAAATATTGAGCTTTAAATGCTTGTGCTAAGTTCAATGTTGTGAAAAGAATGGGTTGTACTTGAGTTGTGCACCTTTAGGAGCTAGAAAGCTTGTGGAATTGTTATTTGTCATTGAGTGAAGTCGTATACTTGAAAGAAGCTTGAAAAAATGAGTTTGGAGCAAGAAAAACAAGTAAAATGAGTGTTTTGAGCATGATCCAATCGAGGCACACGTTGGTGCCTCATCCAGATGGTTGAGTCCAGATGAAGGGCAGTGAATCTACCCTTGACCTAGATGAGGCCCTCATCTACATGCCCTATTGTAACGCCCCAACCCAACCCCGCGCTAAAGGTTATGTCCGGACCTGACACACGGACATAGTCTCCTCTGTACCATGGACATTCTAGATACCTGTAAACTCTCAAATAAAGCCTCAACAAGATAAACAAGCTTTCATAACTAAATATTTAAAGGTTCAAGGCCATCCGAGCCTTGAAGCATCCAACAGTTCCAAAACCACACAAGCATGCAGGTAACTTGATTTCAACATAATCTAATAGTCATGCCAATCTAAGATAACATTAAAACATTCTTAAGAGATGAAACATCCTACATTAGGTCATTCACTCCCAAGCATGCAGAATGATTAAAGGCAGAATCATAAGTTATTACAAGTCATAGTTTTCCAAATCTACACTACAACTAACTATCTTTTAACTTTGCAACAACCAACATATACACAGCCCTGAGGCCACAAAATAGATACACAAGTATCATAAAACAACAAGAAGGCACATCCACCTCAGAACAACACACACACAGCAACTAGGGCAAAGGCTCTGTCTGCACCTCTTCATCCTCCACTACTACCTCAACAAGCTGGGGATCACCCTCAGCGCTTCCTGAAACATATATCGAGGTATGAGCAACCACTGTTGCCCAGTGAGGGATAAAGTCTCCCGGGGCGTGCAATGCAACAAGTAAAACAGTTAAACAACAATAGTAATTAAACAATTTAAGAAGTAACAATAACTTAAATAACCACACATTAAAAAGGATACATTTCACTTAACCCCAACACTAAATCTTCAATCCACGAACATGATCCACGAACCACGATCACGATCACAATAAGCCGGCATAACCCCAAACACTCCAGTGGGTGTACTCCGGATGTACCCCGATAATCCTATGCCCAACACCCCCTGGCAATCTTCGGACCAGGCGAATGAGGGACTAGGGCACGGAGTTTGAATATCCACCAGCAAGCTCTCTGTCGCCCAGCCGATATTCAACACATCTGCCCCTGACACTATAGTTGCGCAACCACTATGCAATGCACTTAACGATGACAAGTTAATATCAATAATATAAGCAATAACACGTAGGAGGATCAACAAAGTAGGTTGACCTCGATGCAGTTAGAATAGAAGCAACTTATACAAGAAAATAAGTAGTTTTACAAAGGAGTATATACAAGACAAGCATAGAATCATGCCAAGAGCCCTAAAACAACTTGAAGTCACATTTAAACACTCAAGAAGTCATGCAAAGGTCTTAGAAGAGTGAGACAATCGAAATTGCCCCTAAACCCCTTTGTTTTCCAAGCTATTTCTCTTCCAAACCAAAGTTAATGATTCAATTTCAAATGAAAACTATACCAACCTTCTAACTAACCCTCAAGGAACCCTTTCAACACTCAAACACATTCAAAAGCCCGCAATTACCCCGAAAGCCCCAATTTCCCTCTTCTAGCTTTAAACTACACATGCCTCATCCGAGATTCAAATAGGGGATAACAAAGCTTCTATAGCACTTAGGTAGCCTAATAATACTAAGAGTGAAGCCCGAATCCATCCGAATTCGCCTTAACCCCGAAACCCCTTTGTTAAAGTCGCCTAATTCATGGTATATGTGATATTAGAGCAATTCAAGTGTATGGGGCTATTATACTACCTTTATTAACACCTAAGTCATCTATTAGGAGTGTTGAATCAAGCTAATACGCGCAATTACACAAAAACCTAGAAAAATATCACTATTCACCTCATAATTCAAAATAACGATTCTAACCATTCAAAAAGTGAAACAATGGCTCAAATATGTTCTCTAGCACTTATAAACAAGGTATAATAGCATAGATAATCAATACAATAACATTTGGTCACATTTTCAACAAATCAAGAAATTGACAATTATTTTAAAATGCGAAAATAAGCCGTGAAATCCCTCACCAATGCACGTAGGAGCACCTAGGAAGCTTGCACACACCCTAAACTACTTGCTCTAGGCTTGGCTTGGCTTGAATTGGAGAGTTGAATAGCAAAATCACCTTTTTTCCTTCTCCTTGGTGTTTTCGGCCCTGCTACAGTAAATTCTGCACATTTGTTTTCTTTGGTTTTGTGTTTTGGTGCTTATAAGGTTATATAGTGATGTTAAGTTGAGGTGGGGTCAAGTGGTTGCTTAAGTGGACTTTTAAAATGCGCGTTGCTAGCTTTAAAATGAGCCTAAGGTGTAAAACATAGGCTAGCTAATTAAAATACTAAGTTAGTTACGTAACACTATTCATTAAACTGCGAAAATCATTTTCTAATCGAGCTCTCCTATCGCTTCAAGCTCAATTGCACATTTTTCCCACTCCTTTAACAATTAATATGATTTAATAAAAATGCTAATTCAGAAATATTACACAGTTTAAAATTGGAATGAATAGTGATCAAGAGAGACAACAGGTAAAATACAGAGTTAAATGCGTAATTAATGGATACAACATTAATTGAATGCAAGACAAAAAACTCGGGTGTCACACCTATGGCCTTGTCCGATTTTGCAAAATCTTGGTGTTTTGAGTGGTTTAATGGTGGCTTTTTGCTACCTTATGGTATACAATTGTGCACTCCTAAATGCCAGGAAATGCTCAAGTGTGGTATACAATTGATTCATGATTGTGTATACAACACATACTATTATATGATTGCTTGATATCTTGACTTGATCAAATGTTTGCTTGACAAAGGCGACCTACTTTGTTGCCCTCCAAATATGTTCCTATTCGTTAGTGCCCTATCTCGCTTGGTGTTTTTCCTTAGAGAGTTGGGATGTATTTGTACTAATGTTAATTCATTCATGCAAGCTAATAAACCCCATGGTAGAAGTTCCGTTCCAACTAGGCGGCATTGGGCTTGCCAAGACGGTTTCGGCTACTATGGTTAGGTTATCTCTAAAGTGCCCTCTTGATTGATGCGTTGAGGAAGATTTGACAAAGAAGTTTCGAGACTAGCCATCTCCAACAAAGTTCGTGAAATTGTATCCTTTTACTATATGATTCTTACTCTCGCTTGGTCCCTTAAGGTCCTCGGAGAGTAGAGTTGCTTGCTCGATACTGCAATTATTCCGTTCTTTTTATCCTTGATTAAGTGTTGTATATGCATAGTACGACTTTTCGAAATGTTTGTGAAATGATAAAAATGATTGCAAAAATCCCCTTCCCGTTATTCCTCACTGAGCTAGTTGTAGCTCACCTTTCTTTCTAACAATTTCAAGTGAGGTTGAGCTCGAGCCAACTATATAGGTTAAGGGCGAAGTTGCTCTATGTGATGAGACCGACTTATGTTTGATGTGACCAATACTAGCTTGTTAAAGAAGATGAACCTTTGAACTGGAAGGAAGTGTTGTATATTTTGAACACCTAATGATTTGTAATGTTCTTTTGGATATTTGGACATATAACTAAGCTAGACTAACATTCTTTTGAGGCCTAGATGTCTTTATTTGGCCATGTATGAGGTACAAACAGTAAAGCTAGGTCTTGTAATTACATAAAAGTTTGGGGTGGCCTTTTAATGTCAAAGCCTCGAGCATTCTTTTGAAGCTACTTGTGGTTGATAATGTATGTCTAGGTTATGAAATGATGATCTCACAGGTATTAAGTTATCAACGCGTAAGACCTTAACCTTCGCGGGTCTTGGGCTCGGGGCATAATAGTTTTACTTTTTTTCCTATACCACCTTCCTAGATGAACAATATTTGCTAACAAAGTTTCTAGTCAACACGAGAATAAAAGTTATATCCCAACGAATCCTTGGGTAAACAATTTACCTTGTTCGATCTTACATCCAATTTATCAAAATTAAGCCTTTTTAATAAAAGGCAGGACAACCTTAATCCTTAACATCTTAAGGCTAGGTTTCCTGTTATTTCATATCTTGTATGAAGTTTTTAAGACTATTTTGGAAGTGACCCTATCAAAAAGATAGACTATAATAAAGAGGGTATAGTCTCATAGGGTAAATGGTAAGTCAGTATAGTTCATCATTGACTGGACCATGTCCAATAAAGTCAAATTCCACAATTTTGAAACTTTATCAATTTTTGATATACCAGGAAGAGTTAATGAAACGACTATTCTGTTTTACTTAGAGATACTTTTGGAAATCTGTACTAAGGTATTCTCCATGATCTTATCATAGAGGCTAAATCCTCTTTGTAGTTTGATTTACTACCTTATCTCTGAATACTTTAAACATTTCAAATGTAAAGGTAAAGTAGCTAAATCCTTATTAGGCTATTTAGCTAAATGGCCTATACATACCCATGTGTATTAACTCTAAATACTTGTGGTCCTTTGACTTTGTCTTATAAAGGACGATTTGGTCATACAAGATTCACATATTGGGAATGTCCTGGAGCCACAAGAACTTATCAGTCTTTCTTTCACCAATTGAGTGATTCTTGTTTCTCCTATATGACCCAATCTTAAAGTGCCATAATAGTTTAGAATTATTCATATCTTTAGATCTCTCATATTACTTATCTTGCCATCATGTTTTACATCATGCATATTGAAATGATCTGATCCTTCGCGGAGTCAAGTCCAGATGTAATAACCCGATCCAATCCCAGTGCGATAGACGAGGAGAAATGGACGGAGTTTCCCTTGTACTGCAGATAATCCAAAACCTATTCAATTAAACTCAATAACAAGCATTCAACAACAACATAAACATTTTAAGCTTTGTAGCACGCATGATAGGTTCAACATCTCTTTAACTTACATTTTACAACTCGAGCCTATCAACATTACAAGTTCAAGTAATGTAAGCACACATTTATTATACTTCCATAATAACTATTAAACTTTTAACATTCTTTTGATCATTTACAAGACAAAACTATGAGCTATCACGAGCAAAGTGGGCTCCAATGCAAAGTAGGCTTTTACACTTATAAAATACTTCAAACTCACCTCGCTTTACGTAAAATTGGTGAAGAAAAAAAGGTGAGCAACTATGTGCTAGTGAGAAGGAAACAAGTACGGGGAGGTTCTGAAAAGCCTTTTTCATGATGCAATGCACATAGATCAATAACATGAGTCAATTAATGAGTAGACACTAAGCAAGCAATAGGCAATAACAAGAAACTCGAGGCATTCAATTAAGTAATAAATTACTTATAGAAAGGATACGATCATTATGTAAACAATTAAGAAAAGGATACGATTTAATTCCATCTTTATCACTCCCACTTTCTTTGCGATGCAATAGCGATAGTAATAACGATAATTATAGTGATAATGATAACCCCTTATAACGCTAGTAGGTATACTCCGGATGTACCCCGATAACCTATGACCCAACACCCTGAGGCTTTCACCGACCAAGCTAGTGAGGGAATAGGATGCGTAGGTTGAGCAACCAACCACTGGCAAGCCCATTGCTACCCAATAGAGGCCTAATACTACCGTGCCTCGATAAAAGGTTGTGACCTTTGATAACACTCGATAAAGCTTAATTATTCAATAAACCGATTAAACAATAACACGTAAATGAGGGGACAACAAAGTAGGTTGCCCCTCGAGCACTTAAACAATTAACAATTAATATAACCATTAAAGCATTCACTACTCCATAGCTCAAGCAATTTATGCATTTAATCATTTAAGCAACCAATATAATCCATGAGCATTCACACACTTATCGTTAGCAAAACAACACAAGAAAAGAATCATTTCAACTAGAATTTCAATTACAATTACAACTTAAATTCAACCCTTGATTTATCAAGTTCATTTATCAACCTTAATGTCCTTTAAAAATTCTGAAACTATACAAAAACATATTTCCTTAAATGTAGATGGGTTTAGCATCAATGTAGATGGGTTTAACATCAAACAGATCTTGATTTAGAGATATATTCAACAAGATATGACCTTCAAAATTTATTGCGCAGACTGCTCTACTCCTATACATGGATCAGAACTCTACTCTAATCAATTTAAATCATCACCTTAACCTCAATATTAGCTCTTGCACCAAACATAGAGTTTGTTCTACTATAAGTCTAGTATAACATATTTGAAAACCAATCTCATTCATTAAGGTTTACCCCCATCAAAACAATCATGCAAAAATAGTGCACAAAATTCTCTTTTAGGCCTTGTTTTGCTTGCATTGAAGTGTAAATAAGTCATGCTCTTTAGTTTTTGAGCTAAGAATGTTCTCTCAAGCATTCAATCAAACATTTAAACTTCAAGCTTTCTACTTAATTCAAGCAACATGTACTAATAACATATTCACCCAAAGCTTAGCTACACAAGACATATATCACATATATTTCACTCTACAATTAACTTAGCATGCTTTAACATAGCTCAATACATCATTCTACTACTCAACAACAAACTTATCACTATAAATACAACAAGAATTATGCACAGATTCATGAATCCCCTCACCTTAGCTTGTAGAAGTTGCTCAAAATAGCAAGAACTTGAGCCAAAACCACCTATTTCTTCTCTTTTCCTCATCTTCTTCCTCATTTTTCCTTTTTCTCCTCCATGGTTGGAGCTCTCTCATTTCTTTTTTTTTTTTCCTTCTTCACCGATTTTTAGCACCTTCCAATAGCTTTTGTTTTTTTTTTTGTTGTTTTGGTATTATAAGGCTTAAGTTGGGCTAGCAAAATGGGCTTCCAAACATAATTAAAGCTAAATTAGGCCCATAAATCACTTGGCTAGTCAATTGGGCTTTAATTGCAATTAAGGAATTAAATTGAGCCTACTAAAATGCACTTATGATTCCAATAAACCCCAAACTCTAATCTTGCACCTTTGCTGAAATTTTTAGAAATTAACCAAAATAAACCCCAAACTCCACCAAATTCACACCAAAGCCATGAAATTATACTACAAACACATATATATAATTATAAACACCAAAGCTAGCTCAAATTTGTAACTTCCAATTATCAAAGTTAACATAAAACACTTATAATGTCATAAACAAGTTCTATTGCACATATGTAGTTCTCATATCACCTCTTAACATGTATTTTATAACACATATATATGAAATTCCATAAATCAAAGCAAACAACAACATGCAAGAACTTGAAATCCCTCACCTAAAGTTGTAGAAAAATGTTAGAAATGACAAGAACAAGCTACGTAGAACAAAGTTTGAGCTATTTCTACTTCAATATCACCTAAAAATGCAAACTTTCTTCTTCAAAAATGGAAAAACCTTGTTTTTCTATTTTTCTCTTTTTTTTTCTCCTTGGTTGACACCTTCTTGCTTCTTCTAGGCTTTTCTTTTGTTTTGTTATGTATAATGTATGTATATGTATTATATATAATGTATATTAGTCAAACAAAGTCAAATAGTTAAGTCAAATATAGTCAAATATGGTATACTAAGCATTTATCTATCATATTTGTATACTAAGTCAAATATGGTCAAACATGGTTGGCTTAGCAAAATATGACTATATTTATATGTATATATGTAATTTAAATGCAAATATGATGTATTAAAATAGATAAATACATAATTAATACATAATACTTCCAAATAATGTTTAAAGTAAATAAATGCACATGAAATGCATGCTCGGGTCTCACATTGATGACCCTAGAAGCTCGTTACACAAGGTGTTAAGCTGACCATTTGAGACCAACCATCGAATGAAGAGATGTAGTGTGTTTTATTTTTGTGCTTTAGGTTGAATAAAAGGTGCGAAAGGCATGTTTGGAGGATTGCAAGGGAAATGGGGATGCGAGTATTATGACCTATTTGTGTTGAGTTGTCTTGTTACCCGGTGATGTGGTGACTTAATAGTGCTTAGCGTGGTCTTGAGGCAAACATACTATGGATTTAAAGAGAGAAATCCGAATGAGTTCATTTCATTGTTACACCATAAGATCAATCATTTTATGATCCTTTGTCATTTTATTAGAATTTATTGATTCATCATAACAACCTTTGAGAACTTGGAGAATTATTTTGTTTCTAGCCTTGCTTGGGGACAAACAAGTGTTAGGTTTAGGGACATGGATGTATTGGTATTTTTATACTTATGCAAATATGTTTTTAAGATTAGAAAGAGCTTAATTTGGTGCATTTATCTTCCATTTAGAGCATATTTTTATTGCACGATTATTGAGCTTAAATTGGCATAAATGGTTGATTCTTGTTACATTTTGTGTTGTAGGTGGATTTAAAGAGAAAAAAGGCAATAAAAAAGAAATATCAAAGAGTTAAAATGCAATACAATGGACATGGTTCAAGGTGGAACAAGAAAATGGAGCACAACGGAGCAATGAATGAAGAAAAACAAAGAAGAAAAGGGAATTGTGTGAGCCTACAACATAGGTGATAAAAATATGGGCTCCACGGGTCTATTAGTCCTTAATTTATGAAAATCAAACTCTATTTTGATGTTCCTTGACTCTATACGGTTCCAACGCCCCTGACCACGCCCTAATCTGATGTCAGAAGCTCCTGAAATCGTCAAAAGAAGTCCATTGGGCAAAGTTGGATGTTGTACCGACCTGATGTGATTTACTCCCGATTTTCAACTATTTTTCATATCTTTTTACCCCCACATATACTCTATACTACCCAAAGACACACATACCCCCACTCTAAATCATTTACCTATTACACAAATTTTTAATCTTATCCATTACACACACTCATTCACCTTACTTATTCTTATCCACTATCCACTCTCTCACACATATTAGTACACCCACTTTCATACACCACTCACTTACATACACACTTATACTCTATACTTTTCACATACCAACCACTATCATACACACATTTAACACACTTCTATAAACCCACTAACACACACTTTTACATACTTTTTACGCATATTTATCTCTATACCATTAACACAATTACACACATACTAAGGGATGGTAACAGATACCAATCTAACCAAAACCGACGGTTATCCACCCGATAACAAAAACCGATAGAGAAACTGATAGATTTTGGTTTTAGATGTTCAAAAGAACTAAAACCTGAAACCCGATTATTAATTTATAATTGAAAAATATAATTAAAAAATAAAATGACTGAATGTATCTAACAAGAGTTGAACTTGCAACCTAACAAACAATTCTCTAAACACTTAACCACTTGGCCATATAACTACCTTAAATTTAGCTATTAGAGAAAATAATATATATTGTTATTCTTTGTTAGAATGACGTGACAATTTATTATTGAATTACCTTTTACCCCTTGCTCTAGAATGTTCAACATACATCTATAGGCCTATTATAATCTTTTTCAAACTTTTTCCTTCTACCATTTTCCAACAAAATTCTTAATTTGAAAAAGCAACAAAGAAAAGGCAACAAAGCAAAGGCAACAAATCTCAACCCAAAAAAAATACGCATTTCGAATCTGTCACTTTCGAATCCACAAAGCTCTATGTCAACGGCACCGCTTCACTTAGGCCTTTCGATCGAGCTTTTCTTTCGCTACAGCATAGGAACCTACCTGATTCGCACTACTCTCTTCTCCGGTGATGGCATCGGCCCCAATATATGTATGTATGTATATGTACACAGAACTTACTCATGCTTTTGTTGGAGATCATAATATGAGTATTGTTTGTTCATCTTATTAGTCATTAGTCTGATACTATTCGAATAGTTACGCCTTACAGTATCTTCAAATGCATTGCCTTTTATTGACTGTATATGATTTGTAGCTCAACAAATTTTTATTCTGCCATTTATATGTATGTGTGCGTATTAGTGTATTTGGTGTTGTCTATGAAATACAGACATAAATATATATATATATATATATATATATATATATATATATATATATATATATATATGATATTATGTCATGATCTCAAGTTAGTATAGTACGAATTTGATTTTTAGTTTTTTTAACATTTAAATTAATTTTTTTGAGCGGTTTGATATTATGTTATGATCTCAAGTTAATACAGTATGAATTTTATTTTTAGATTTTTTAACATTTAAATTAATTTTTTGAGTGGTTTTTTATTTAAATTATTTTTTAAAATTATTGATTTTAGTTATCCGTGGTTTCTTTTATACTTGTCGGTTTCAATTTTAGATAATGGTTTCTAAAACCATCAGTTTTTGATTTCGGTTTTGGATTTTGGTTATCCTAAATGGTTTGGGTTTTGGTTTTTTCAAAAACTACGATTGACCGAACGACTTCCATCCTTACACATACCTACACTCACACACTATTATACACACACTTGCCTACTTCAACCAAACCCTAAATCCATCAAACCCATTTACTTCTACTGTCAAATCCGAAGTTGGTGAACAAATTGGAGCAAGTAATCTTGGAGTTTGCAAGCAATTGAAGAGCCCAATCTCATAGGGGAGCTTTTTTTTATTTCTTACCACGTTTTTAGCTTTATTTTAATATAAAATAGATTATTTAAGGGTTATAGAAAGTTCTATAGTATTATTATTTATTTATGTTTGATTTTTGATTTGGATATTTTATTAGTTTATTCACTTTGGATTATTTGAATCTTATTGGGTTTTGTTAGTAATGCTTATGAATCATGTGTTTATATTTTAAATATGCTTGTAGCAAGTATTTACATGTGGCTCTATTTTGTTAGCTTATAAATCCAACTGAGTCTTGTTGATTATTATTTTTTGCTTCAATTTTAGATCTTAAAAATACTTGTAGCGGGTTTAAAATTGGTCTATATTAAATTATCCATGTGAATCGAGCTTAACTTCAAATAAATCATAGGTTGTACCATGATTTACCCACAAGCTTAGTCAATTGAACCTAGGATCATTTTGACAAACCTGTACCTCAGCCTTGAGGGTGACTAAACGGACAAAGTTGTACCTAGATCTAGAATTGTTAAGGGTTAATACCACTTTTGGTCCCTTATCTTTCACCTTATTGACACTTTGGTCCCTTATATTCAAAAGTCAGACATTTCAGTCCCTTATTTTTTAAAAATAGGACACTATTAGTCCTTGTCGTTGATTTCGTTAAAAAAAATAGAAAAAGCTTGTGGTTGACCAAAATACCCCTACAATTTGGTAGTGGTAGCAGTGGTGGTGGTGGTGGTAGGTGTATTTTAGTCAATTACGTGTTTTTTCGTCTTTTTTAAACGAAATTAACGACAAGGACTAACGGTGTCTCAATTTTAAAAGATAAGGGACTGAAATGTCTTACTTTTAAAGATAAGGGGTCAAAGTATCAATGAGGTCAAAGATAAATGACCAAAAGTGGTATTAACCCAGTTGTTAACTTAGGCTAACTAGGTGCAATCAACAAAATGGGATTGTAGCCTGGTCAACCTAGTTTGACTATACTAATCTAAGGTTCAAACGTAATTTCATAGGCATAACACGAGGATCTGGACTTAACTCATCTATAATTTGATCCAATCTTAGGATTTAACACCTTCCACTTAGTTAGATTTAACTAGTTTAATTTTAATTCTATGTTTAAGGTAGTGTTTTCTTCAATCCAACATCGATTAATAAATTTTCATTCTCTTTCACATTTTTAAGACACTTCTCACACTAGCACACATTAGATAGCACTTAGGACCTTCCATGTGTAGATTTGACCCCATACTTTAGCATACTATATTGGATAGATCCGTGTACTTGTGTGTTTAATTTGGTAGTTTTGCACTTTATTTTTCCATACACCAAGAAAATGATCAAAACACCTTTTATGCACTATATGTAATACTTACGAGTTCAACAACAAATTTAACACAAGATATAAAACCAACTTGAAATTAAAAAGAGTAAAGATAGAAAAATCAAACACAAGGATTTTTAGGTGGTTCGGCACTAATCCTGCTTTCACTGTCTAAGGTCTTCTCCACTTAGAACTTTCTCAAACTCCACTATTAATTCTTTTTCAAATGTCGCTGAAGCACAAACTAACAACAACAATCTCTTGAGTTCACAAGAGATCAACCAAAGCTTCTTCAATTGTAGGTGAGACTTCAAAACCTACTAACTCTACCCTTTGAATCCACAAAGGACTTTCCCACACTTTTTTCTTTTACAAAGATTCACTCAATCCTATTCTAGAGCCCCAAGAGTGTATACAGTAAAAATATTTAAGTGTTTGAATGATAGTACAATGAAGAACAACTAAAACCTCTCAACGAGTAAGATAATTCAATTGAAATCTCTTGAATGCTCAATAGATTTACAAATATAAACTCAATCTTAGTTTCATTTGATAAAGATATGAAATTTGAAGCTTAAAGATGTTAGGAATATGTTGAGAAAGTTTAGAAGAGTTGTTTTGATATAATGGGTTGGTTTAGTTTATATAGAACATGTAAAACCAGTTCTTTACGACTATTTTTGAACTTTTCTAACAAATCGGGTTAAAGAAGCCGGTTGAGCTACTCACCTGGAATTTCTAGATCAAGTTTTTGGTTGAGGAAGTCGTTGAGCTACTTGCCCGACTTTACTCACCCAATATTTCAATAATATCCCTATTTGCAAAATTTCACCCAAAATCAAATGTTTTTGAAGATAAAACATTGAGATACCTCAAGACCACTTCTTCAAAAGAGTTTTCAAATTTTTAAAATTTTAAAATATTTTGTAAACTCTTGAGGATAGATTAAAACTGATTTTTGTATCAAGAGCTTTAAGCAAAGTTTCTACCAAAAATTCAATCTTTTCAAGGTAAATCATTTAAAACTTTTAAGAGCATTTCTTCGAAAGATGTTTCAACCCATTTAACTTCTCAAAACCTTTTCAAAACGTTTGAGGAAATATTTAAAATCATTTTGAAAGATTTCATTGCTCCACAACTATTAGAAGCAGACGAATGATAGGAAGCAAGCTCATCCTAAAGGGAGTTCAACTTATGAAAATGTGCAACCGTAGAGGTCTGATTTTGCTAAAGAAAATAGATGGTGTGACGTATCTGGAAGATGCACAGGGCATTACTCTAAGAAAATCACTCCTAAAGATCTTTCCAAATAGTAGCAATCGTATCCATATAAATTATGTTGTTGGAAAATTCAGGGTCGACGAAGTTGAGAAGCCAAGAGAGTATCATAGCGTTACCTCACTACCAAAGAGAATTATCAGATGGAGAAGTCGTGACAATAGGACAAGCGATAGTGCCATCTATGAAACAAATTTTGTTCTTGGCGTTAAGAGTTATGCGCATAGCACAACTCCATGTAGGATAGTTAAAATCTGAGAGATGAGATTGGTACCCAAATTATCAGAGTTGTGAAGATAATATGGGCTAGATGAATCGAGAGAAGAAGAGCTAATGGTGGTCTCACCGTTAGTTGTGATAGATAAAGTTATTGTGGCAGCCATGAGAGAAGTCAAAAAAAATTGTAAAGAAATGAGTATTTGCCTAGATGGAGAAGGCAAAAGAAAAGGAATTTAGTGATACTAGGAACGTTTCTGATACCATATAAAGGAAAATATCCCATAAAAAGTGTATTACATTCATTGACATGCTAAATATATATAGTTATTTTACAACAAGGAATTAGGGATTTACAAAGAAGATAATTCCATAATTTTACCAAGTTGTCTAATTAAGCTAAACACAATTATTGACCAAGATCCTTGCCATACAAATGTTCTTGCTTGCTAACTACGAGTTCAGGAGGTAGCTCCTATCTCCTTCACCTATTGTAGCATTTTGTCTAGCAAAGTATTTAGCTCCCAAACTTTGGTTGGCAACCACTTTGATAGCAAGTCAATGGCGACGAATTGACTTCCGTAGACATTCCGTAGCTAATTCGTCGCCTAACTTTTCATAGCTGTTTCATCACTTAGTATGTCCTTAATTAGTCCATTGCCAATAGATTATTTGATAAAAATAAATATTTCCAAAAAATAAAATTAAATATAAAAATTAATATTTACATAAATTTTAATATAAAAATATTTTAAAAAAACCTAAATTATGCTCAAAACTAATATTTTTAAATATACAAAACTAGTCTAAAATGATCTACTGATTGCTTTCCTCATCATTTTGGTCATGTGGTGGGCAGTCTGATTTTATCTTATTGATCTTCTCTTGCAATTTCATCATGAGCTTGTAGTGCTCCTGCATTTGACGGTTTGTATTCGCAAGCTCTTGCCTCAACGATTTTCGTCCATTGACTGAAAGCAACATCGATGTCCCGTTGCGTGATTGTGTAAACATTAAAGGTGGGGACATGGTATGCTACCCCTCTAATACGGATCTGTATGAGCCAAATCCATAAATGCGCCCCTTCTTAGACCCACCAACTGCCTCGTAGAATACCTCATCGAGGTAAAGAGGCAACACCTGGGATCAACTTAGCTCACAACTTCAATCTGCCAAAGTATCTCCTCATATCACTTCTGTAAAGACAAAAATAAAAATAAAAAATATTCTTATTATATTAAAAATACGTGTAATTTAATACATTCTATAAATACTTATCATCATCTCAACAGCCTTTTTATCAAAGTATTGGATACCATCACATTCTCCTTTAGTATGGGCCACTTTAAAAATCTCAACGTCAGCACTTTGCGTCATTCTCTCTTCTCTTGTATTATTTAGAACTTCATAATTAGTATTATATATACTAGAAATAAAATAAATTAATTCGCTTTATTAAATAAAATTGGTTAATTGTTTCACATACCATCATCCTCTTTAGCTTATGATAGCCGTTGGCACCCGTGTAGTGTTTTGAAATATTTTTTCTCTTGCTGACCTTTTTTGTTTTAGAATTTGTAACCCATTTTGAATCTCTCCATTTAACAACCATTTGCTCCCAAGTTTCAATTGTGGCCTAAAAAGAAGGCTTGTTAAATTTGTGCGCCTTTGCTAATTGATATTTCAACCTCCCTTTCACCTTATGATGGAAATGGAGCCTTATCTAATCTGTGAGGTTTTACAAGGGTACCACTTGTAATCTCTCTACAACCACAAACAAGAAAAACAAGTAAATAAGTTAAATACCATACGCATATATTAAATATAATATAACAAATATTTAACTTTTAGATATACCTCAAATAAGCAAAACCATCGCTCCTTGACATCTAGTACAACCTGTCCATAGGTGATCCACACTCCCGTGTACCTGCTTGCAAAAATACTCCTAAACTCTCAGATGCTCGCGACAGGTACAAATATGTTAACCATTATAACATTAACAACTTATAATAAATTGTACAATAATGAATAACTAAAGTAACTAGTTCATATCTATATTGAATTTAATTTTTACCCATTTTTATATAGTCAAATATACGTACGCCTATCTTCCATCCATGTTGTATAATCTTCTAGTGGTTTAAAACTATCGCCTACTAGTTTGCAGTACTATTAGCACGTCTTGATGAATATGCTAGTATGTCATGGTGCTTGTGGCTAGTAATAGGTGTGACACCAACAAGGTCTATGCATTGTTCCTCATGTCGTACGCGAGTATCAAAGAGGGGTGTAAATAATCTAATAGAATGTACTGATGTCCCGAGGGTGCTAGGAGACTCCCAATCAGCGTCACCACATGCTGCGGATGATAAAGATGATGGCATATCGGGCCATGACAGATGTTGGCCTCTGTCTTTACCTTTAGGCGGTATGATTAATTTGAGGCATAATACACACGCAACATAACTAAAATCATATTCCAAATATCACAAAAACTATTATATTTTTTTCTTAATCCATATTCCAAACATCACAACCAAATATCTAATGTAACATATTTCTTACTCTATATTTATTTTGCATATTCAAGATAGAGCCAAAATTACTTCTATCGATTTTACATATAATGTATTCCCAAAATAACTTCTATCATAACCAAAATAGTATATTGCACAACAAACTAGTATTATTTCCAAATATTAACATCATATGCCAAAATATTCAACTTGTGACCCAAGTCTTGAATTGTGTGCTTTCACTTGCTTTATATGATATTTGAATTAATATATGTGCATATATGTGATTTACTAAATGATATTACGTGAAATGTGCATTTAAGGATCATTTAGTTACATTTAGATGACCTTTCACCTAGTTTGACCATACTAGTCTTTAGACACTTAGATAATTAGTCTACCACAATTAAATTAACTCTTGACTTAGTATAATTGAAATTAGAAGCAAACTAGTAGGTTGACTTAGTCATTTGGCACTTTAAAAATAATAACCTAATCTAAATAGTAAAATCCCACTAACATATATCTTCCTTTGACCTTAGTTGACTTCACTTAACCCCATTTAAACACAAAAATATCCAAAAATGCACAAAGAAAGCTCAAGTTTAGCCGTGAGCTTTAGGGCTTAGGGAATAGTAAAAATCTTGCATTTTAAGCAAATTGAAGGTTAATGAGGAGGAGCTAGGGCCTAAGCTTGCATATTTGAACTCATATTACCTTGTTTTACGTTTCTACCAATCGTTTTTAGCTTTTTAAAGCGAAAAAGGTGAGGGCTATTTTCTAAAATTGAGTTTTAAAGTTAACATAATTGGTTATATAATTGCTTATATATTTTGTATATGCTTATATATGTTTATGATTCATGCTAGATAAGTTATTTAGTACACTTTAATTGAATTTTAGTTAGAATTATGACTTGTTGTAGATTAATTTTTAAGTGTTGTACAAAGTGTTGAATAGCTAGAATTTAGTGAAAACTAGTTGTATAACTTTTCATTGAGTTCTTTATACGTTGTGTAGTTGTCTAACATTGCTTAATGGCTTGAATTGTAGGAGTTTGAGTAGTGATGGTCTGCTGGTTGCTCACGGGTTTAGGGGCTTTTAGGTTGTTTCCACGGTGTTTTAAGTGTGTTAATTAGTTGCTAAGTGGTAGTATGAGTGTTGTTTAGTTGTTTAATTATGTACAATGTTGAGAAATATTGATGTAAATATTGCTAAGTCGAGTATAATGTTGAATTGTATTGGTTGAGTTTGTAGCTTTGCATAAATGTGGTGTCTAATTTGGTTGGAAATTAGGAAGTGTATGCTATGTTAATTAATTGATAAATGGTAGTTTAATTGTTGTATGGTTGATTAATTGTGGGAGAGGTTGGAATAAGTGCTATTGAGGTTGAATTAGTATTGTTTCAATTGTTATGTGTGAAAGGTGTTACTAAAGTTTGTAATGTTGTTAAGTATGGTCGGAGTCGGTTAATGTTTGGAAGTGCATGCCTGAGGTTGGATGGCTTTCTTTGTCATCTAACCAATGTGTTCTAAGTGATATTTAAGTGTTGAATTACTAAGTGTTACAATGTTAAAATGTTGAATTGTTCAAATGCATGTTAAGTGTTAAAGTGCTAAGTGTTGAAATGTTATATAATTGTTGTGAGGCATGGTAGTGTCACGTTAATCTGGGCGGCATCGGACTTGCCAGATAATACCACGACTACCATGTCCTATCTCTTATTCCTTATGGACGGAGTATAGAGAATGTTCATAGGATGTGGGTATTGTGAGGCATGTAGCGTCACCATGTTCTATCCCTTATCCTCATGGACGGAACGTCTCATGGGGTGTGGGTCTAGGGTTCGGTACTTTCGGAATGTATCAGTGTTGTGATGATGAATTAGTTGATTTTAATGATGATGGTAAAGTGAACAGCATCAATAAGTGGCAAGCATATCCTTTCTTGAATATTTATATATTGTCTCAACTGCATGCTAATTGCTCCTTGAATGTATTTAGTTAAGTGTACGTTTTCAAAAAGGTTTTCAAAGATAACAATGTTTTCAAAACCTCCCTTTATTCGCCTTCACTGAGTTAGTTGAAACTCACCCCATTTCATGACCACAATACAGGTGTAGCCGAAATCGTGCCTCGAAATGACTAAAGTGATGGCTTTAGTTGTCTTGCCTGTTGGCTATTGCTTGGAGCCTTGCAGATTGAGTTGTTTTAGAGACTTTATTTCAAATATGTAAAGTGTATTAAGTTTTTAGTTGTTGTTTTAAAGATGAAAGGTTTGAAGGACTTTGTTGTAAATTCATAAGTTTACCTTTGGGCACGTATATGTATTGTTAGCCTAGATGATCTACTTTGAACTCCTGTACCTTTATGTCCTTGTTTAAGGTAGCCTGGCCAACTAAAATTGTAAAGTTTGATGTATGTGTAATGGCTAATGGATGTATTGTTTGATTATATTGTTGTATGTTATTGAGCTTGACTGATCAGGTTTGGTCTAGCCTAAGTACAGGGGAAACATCATCCCTTTTCTCTCGTATATTGCCTTGAGGATTGGATCGAGTTGTTATATCGAGACTTGATTCCGCGAGGGATCGGCTCGTCACACAACTAGTATATTTCACTATTAAATAATATTTCATATTCACTACTAAATATCACTGCAACGCAATATTTTTAATTCACACAATATTTATTCAAAATATACTACCAAATATTATGTCAAATATCACTAAATAAAATTAGAAATAAACATAAAATTAAATACAAAAACTATAGACTAAACAAATAAAAATTCTAAAACTTACACGCATATAGATATATATATACACACACACATATATATACATGTCTATGTATACTATAGAAAAAGAAAGTGAAAATGTAACCCTAAACTATTTACCTATAGAAAAGAGAGAGGGAAATGATGGTGGTGTTAGTGCATTTGGTGGTATTGGTGGCACCCTTGGTGGTGTTGGGGGCACCCTTGGTGGTATTGGTGGTAATTGTGGTGCCCTTGGTGGTTGTTGGTAGTGGTGGTGGTGCCCTAGTTGGTCATGGCAGTGTCCTTGGTGGTGATGATACCCTTGGTGGTGGTAATGGTAGCCTTAGTAGTCGTGGTGGTGGTTGGTGGTAGTGGTGGTATCCTTGATGGTGATGGTGCCCTTGGTGGTAGTAGTGGTAGTAATAGTGGCCTTGGTGGTGGTAATGGTGTCCTTGGTAGTGTTGGTGCACTAGAAAGAGAAGGGGTAGATAAGATATTTTTGAAGAGAGAGAAAATGAGTGAAGATAATGGAGGGAAAATTAAAAATTTTTGTACATGGCCAGATTTAAGTGAGAAAACAGACGCAAACGATGGAATGACTATGACCATTCCATACCGTAGCCCTTGCTCGCGCTGAACGAGAGCATCGACTAACCAGCGCCCTTCCTCCAGTAGCAGGGCCGTCCTCCTATACGGCAGAGGCAAGGGCTGCGACCCAGACCTTGCCTCGCCAGTGGGAAGCTAGCAGGTCGCAGTTGGCCTCCCATAAAGGCCCCTAAACCCTCTTTTTTTCCAAATCCCAAATTCTTCAAATCTTAGCCTAAAATCACAAATTTTCTCTCATGATCAAGCTATTTGTTCTCAAATATTCTTCCATAATTATATTACCTGCTTCCTAAAACTTCAAAATCTCTCATTTTTACCATGGCTAACACAAGAAACAAAGGAAAATTAAAGCCTTCTACTTCAAAAAGGGTAACCTTCTCTAGAAGGTTTCCAACTCCCGTTAGAGATCCTCATTATACACCTAAAAGCACCGAGGATTTCAAGAAGATATTGCATGAAAAATTCCTGGTTGACGACGACATACAAGGTACTCGAATTCCTGATTTCGTGCAACAACAAGGTTGGTATCAATTCCTATATAAAGATTGCAATGTTTATTCGTCTTTAATTCATGAATTTTATGACAATTTGGATACTTTTGAACTTGTTGTTGTGGAAAGTAATGTTAGAGGTGTTAATATTTAGTTAACCCCTGATAGAATAGCCACAATCTTTAATATACAAAATGAAGGGATAAAAGTATATGACACAACTAGTTGGCCAACTACTAGAATGGAACCCGATGATATAAACAATTGTCATGGATTTTTCTGGGCGGAAGAATTTGATGGAGTTGTTCATGTTGGAAATGTACCTTATAAGAAAACATTGTCCATAATAAAGAAAATTTGAGTAAACTATATAGTAGGGATAGTAACGGGTTTCCACTCTATCCAAAAGTAATGGGTATCCGCTTGATAAAAACTCAATAACAATAACTAATGAGAAATTCGTTAGGTTTTTTGATTTTATAAGTCATAACGATGGATAATTTAATAGGTTTTAGTTATAGGCTTGAAAAAGAACTGAAACCCGAAAACCGATTAACAGTAATGAATAAATAAATTTATTATCTAAAAATTGAAACGAAACAAAAGACACTAACATGCTGCGGCCAAGAACTGAACACTTAACCTCTTAAAACTACATGCAAGACTTTACCAGCTGGGCCACAGTGGTTGTTAATACTTTAATCTACACAAAATTAATTTTATCCTTGCACTTACGGCCAACTTATACCTCACCTTAATGTACAACTTAGTAAAACTACATAACCCTAAACATAACAAGCCAGCGCCTCCATCTTTTTCTCGCTCTCTTTTTCTCTCCTTTTTCTCTCTACCACTCACCATTGAACATTATTCAACATACCTTCAACCTCTATCTTCTTCTTTTATCTCTCTCTCCATTACTGGCCATTAAAGATTATCTACTAAGTTTCTCACACAAATCTCTAGCTACTCACTCACTCTCAAAAAATAAATTTTTTGTCCGAGATTTTGTTTTTTTTTCTTCATTTATTCTCCTTCGACTTAGGGATTATATTATACATTTAAAGATTTCATGATTTACACAATATTTGTGATATTTCATTAATTTTTTTAGATGATGTTCATATTTGCTATTTTAAATAAATTAATTATTTTTTAAAATTCTTTTGAGATAATCTACTGTGTAAATTAAGGAAAAATCCCACATTTAATCCCTATTATTTGCAAAAAAATTCAATTTAGTCCATATTATTTAAAATGTCTCAACTTAGTCGTTATTATTTTCTTAAAAGTTTCAATTTCGTCCCTATTGTTTTAAAAAAGTTTCAAATTCATCCCTATTGTTTCTTAAAAAATTTCAATCTAGTTCTTAAATAATATGGATGAATTTGAAACTTTAAGAAATAATAGGGACAAAATTAAAACTTTTGAAAAATAATAGAGACGAAATAAAAACTTTTTGGGAAACAATAAAGACTAAATTGAGACATTTTAAACAATAAGGACGAAATTAAAAATTTTGGTGAAACAATAAGGACTAAATTGAGATATTTTAAACAATAAGAACTAAATTGAGACATGTTGCAAACAATAGGGACTAAATGTAAAATTTTCGCATTTATTAATTTGTTGGATTTTTCTTCTATATTATTTTTCTGAATTTGAGTAATTCACTAGTTATAGTTTAAAATGTATATCTGTAATCAAGTTTTTTTAAGATTTTTTTTAAAGTTATAGGTTTCGGTTCGGATAACCGCAGGTTTTTTAATATTATCGATTTCGATTTTGGTTAGCATTTTTCAAAACCATTCAGTTTCGGTTGTTGGCTTTGTTTATCGGTTTCAGTTTCGATTTTTTATTTTGGGCAGTTATCTGGCCCGTTCCCAACCCTACTATGTAGGCTCATCTCTTGTTCATAGAAATATTAATGATGAAAAAACACCTCAATGAGATGTCTATATTGTCTATTTGTTGGTTAGTGGTAAGCAAGTGAACCTCCCATATGTGATTATTCATCACATGATTCATGTTACTAAGAGAAAGACATCCTTGCCATATAGAATAGGCCTTACCCTAATTTTTGAATACTTTCAGGTGTCCTTTGAAGGGCTTAAAGCTACTAAGTTAAACAACAATTGGTATCGTGATATGATATCTCTGAATAGGCAATAAGCTTATTGGTATCAAATTTGTTACATAAACCAACAAGATTTGATGGGCTACCTAGAGAAATTAAAGATCTCATTAACTTTGGAACAAAGAGAAATATTACCTTTGTTGAGGATTTGGTTCATGTAGGTGATGTTGAGATGAAAAACTTATATCGAGAAATGATGGGAGATACCAATGTTATGAAGGATACCGATGTTATGGAGGAGGCTTGTCATGCTTCTAGAATGTCGTATATGGAGGACCATGAAAGAAAGAGAGGTACTAGTTCTAGTGGTGTTTCATGTTCACCTCTTGATCTCATTTTAGAAAAACTTGATGGTATAGGTTCTTGGATGAAGAATATGGATAAACATATGGAGGAAGTAGTAACTTGGATGGGCAGCACTAATAAAACCCTTGCAGAATTGAAAACTTCAATTGAGAATTTGAACGAATGTAGGGCGGAAGATTGACAATATTTTGAAACTCAATTGGATACTATAACTTAGGTTGATTCCATTGATGATAATCATAGGCACATTCGTGCTATGCTCTACAGACAAGACCAATGCTCTCGTGTGACCTACTATCTGGGCTATAAAGGTCAAAGTTGAGGTCGTGGTCGTAGACAGAGACAATAGTTTTCAGTGACTTGCTCTTAGTTTTTAATCATTTGCATTTCGAACGCTCTTACTTAACATTTATATATCATGAATCTTTTCATACTTGCTATTCATTAGTTTTTGGTACCCTTTTTTCATCTTGACATTGTCAAAGAGAGAGAATGTGTACATGCCCTATGTGTTAAGTGAACTAAATGTAGTCAATGTGCTTTATGTGAACAACGTGCTTATGTGCTCAATGTGCTTTATGTGACCAATGTGTGTTATATGATCAATTTGCTTTATGTGAAGTTTGTTGCTTATATGACTTTAATTGCTTGTTACTTGCTTACGTGATATAATTGTTTATATGATATAACTTATGAGTGACCTCTTTTGGTTTTAAACATACTGAACACCAAAGGTAGGCCCTGCAGGGATGGTGGTGAATAGGGGGAACAACTGCCTGTGCGTGATCCAGTTTTGGGAGAGATTACAACAACTATAGCCCGAATGGCCCATGTTTTATAGAGGCAGAGTCAATAGCTTCAGCAGAATCAAAACAATCAAGGCAATCATTAGAACAACCCATGTAACAATCAGAACCACCCAGGTAATTAGGGAGGTAATGGAGGTAACGGGGACAATAGAGATAGCGAAGACAGTGCATTGCAGGGGTTCTTCAAGTATCATCCTCTTAGATTCTTGGGCAAGCCGGATAATGAGAAGGCAAAAAAGTGGTTAGATAGGGTATAATGCACTTGCCTACTCAAATGATCAGAAAATTACAATTGTAGTCTTCTTATTAGACGGGGACGCCAATCAGTGGTGGAGGATCGTTAGCCTTCAGTGGGAGCAGCAGCAGACCCCGTATTTGCAGTAGAACTTTGTGCAAGCCTTCAAGGGCAATTACATACCACAAATTGTGCGAGAGAGACGGGAAGAGGAGTTCATGTCTCTCAGTCAGGGTTCTATGTCTATGGCACAATATGAGGCTCGGTTCAACAAGTTATCGCATTATGCACCTGCAATAGTGTAAGAGGTTAACCAAAGGATCCATAGGTTTATCAGAAGACTGAGGCCAGACATTTAGGATTTATGACACCCTTAGAGTTCTCCACTTACTGTCATGCCCTCAATGCAGCTTTCAGAATTGAGAAAAGAAAAAAGGAGGCAGGAGCCAGTTCGAGCTAGCCCAATAAGAGGCCGAATCTGTTGCAAGACCAGCCGAGGTTTGTTCAGGTCCAAACTCAACAGAGCCAGAGTCAGCAATAGCCTTTTCCGTCCCAAGGCTAGTAGTGGTGTTATTAGCCTCATGAATAAAGTAAGAATTACGAGGGCGCAATTATTTTAAGGATGAGAGAATGTGATGCCCCGAATTTGACCTTTATGTACAATTATTTTTTTATTTGACCTTTATGTGCAAATAACGTGTCTATTTAACTTTTATGTGCAAAAATTATGTATTTATTTAATTTAGTACTTAATATGTTCAAATATATTATTTACATAGGTTTACTAGTTCAAATATGCATTTAAAATTCATTTGATTTGCTAATTGTTGTCTTTTCATCTTCTTTGACCACGTAGGATTAAAATTGCATATGCTAGTTAAAAATAATTTCTAAGATAATCTTTTATCACCTTAGCCATTATCACGCCCCAAGCCCAAGACTTGCAAAGGTTAAAGCCGGGACACGACGTGTCGAGTAGCTAATACCTGTACAATAGTCAATTGATAACTTAAAACATTCATTAATGTTCCACAAGTAGCTTCAAAAGATTGCCCAAGTCGTTGGCACCTCAAGATTTCATTCACCTGGTACAAATATACAAAGCCTATAGTTCCTTGCCCATACATAGTACATATCCAACAAGTTATCTAGGCCTCAAAAGAATAGTTATCTAGCTTAGTTACACAACCAAGAATCCAAAGGAATATTACAAACCAAAAAGTTGTTCAAAATATCCAACACTGATTTTCACTACAAAGCTACATCTGCGATACAAGCACGAAGATCACATAAGATAGAAGTTGGTCTCATCACACAAATGAACATCTCCTTCAACCTGTGGAGCTGGCTCAGGCTTAGGCTCAGCCTTACCAGTAATTATCAAGAAAATGGATGAGTTACACCTAGCTCAGTGAGGGATAACGGGAAGGGAATTTTCTCAATCGTTTTATCATTTCAAAAACATTTATAACAATCATGCTTTGTATAGATGAACATACCAATGAACATTCAATACGAGACCGAAATAAACACAATATCAATCATATTACATAAGCACAATATCAATCATGTAACCTAACCCTCCCGAGGTATCATTGGATCCCGGCAAGAAGGTTTTCCTGGGATATCACTGGATTTCGGCGAGAGATGAATGCATTACCATGGTAGTCGAGAGATACCAGCAAGCCTGCCGCTACCTGCGGATCTGGACACTACACTACTAATAGGTTGCATGTGACGCCCCGAACTTAGCAGATAGTGCATAACACCTGTTTGTATATGATTATGTACTATTAAAGTATTTTTGTTAAGATTATAGCATTTTTAGGTAGATTACTATTCACTTGCATTTTTGACCATTTTATTTTTCAGTTTTTACATTTTTCCCATAACGCTTAACATTTAGGAGGCATAAGAAAAATATAATTTCGTACATAGCATATTGGGTGTGTGAGTTATAAAAATAAATTGTACTCCCACAAATAGTAACCTTTTAAGCAAAATAATCAACTTTTACCCATTTTTCTTAACCAAACCCTTAACCCACACGCATGACCGAACCCATATAATATTACATACTCATATATACATACATAAAACAAAGCAAGAAACCACCCAAAAAGGCCTAGGCCAATTAAGAAAAGAAGAAAAAAAAAAAAGAAAACTCCAAATCCTTCAAACTTTGATCTTGAACTTGCTTGAGGGAGTTCTTGAGGCATCATTGAGCCATCTTCAACCTTCTTTTGCCTTGTGTTGTGAGAAATTCATCCTTGTTTTAGTATTTGAATGTTTTGTTTCTAAACTTGATTTTTATGATTTGTTGATATAATGCTTGTATATGCATGTTTATGATTAAATTGCTCTTACTTGTGATCATAGACCACTCTTTTATGTGTAGCATTTTGAATTGTTAGTAATGATGAATGCTTGTTTAAAGAAGAAGATGAGTAGTGGTTTCTTGTATTTTAGGGTTTTTGGTTGATTTTGTATTATGAGCTTGAATTGATGATATCTAATAGTTCTATGGGTGCTAGTGAATCTAGGATGGTGATTAAATTTGTTTGGTTTGAATGAAATTAGAGTTGAGGTGCTAAATTGGCTTAATTTCAAAAGGGGCTTTGCGGAGTTTGATCAACCGAGTGTACTTGAGTGATGTCGTTAGTGTTTATTAGGTGTGGAAGTGCTTAAAATGCAATTATGGCGTTGAATTGGTAACCAGTTGAAGTAGCTATAGTTCAAACGGGCTAAGAGGCAAATCAGGGTTTATAGTAAACGTAGGCTAGAATGTGATTTCGTGTAGCTAAGGCATACCATAAAATGTCTAGAAAAGAATGGTGAAGTAGGTTTGCCAGTCTTGTATATTGATTGGAGTGGGTAGCTTAAGAAAGTTGGCATAATGAATAGTATTTTATTGAATTGATCATTAAATGTTCATTCGATACTTGTAATAGGTGTCATAGGTGTTGGAAAGGCTAGTTTAAGGTTTGGAATTGCTAGAATATAGCTAGAACTTGGAAAGCGTTGACTTGAGTGTAAAGGGCTTCTGAGGTGAAAATGGTTAAAAGTGGATTTCCTTGGTTAAAAAAGGGTTCCTATAATATTCTTAGGATGATGGAATGGTTGGATTGTGGTTTGCATGGTTTTGGTTTAGTATGAGCCTGAATTGGACTAAGGGGGGATTACTTGTAGTTTAATGTTAGACTTGGGTTAAAGTGTAGTTTCACTTAGTTGAGATTTGTCATAAAGTGATTGGAAGTGATTGGTGAGGTTGAATTAAGGATTGGGGTAGCTTAGGAGTTGGTATGCTGCTTGAATGTGACCCTTGCAGTAATCTCAAATGTTATGTTGTTAATTATTATAAAGTGTTTAGTTGTGTTGCATTGAACACTAAATTTGTGAATCCTATTAGTATTGCTAGTTTTGGCGCAATGGGAGAAGGTTGGAAGAGTTCGTGGCCTTTTGAGGTGAGAGATCATTCTTATGTGCATATTAAGTGTTTTACTTTGCTTTTATATATGTTTTCAAGCTTTGAAAGGTAAAGAGTATTTTAGAAATGTTTTCGGGGTTTGAAAAGGAAATGATGTTTTAGTGGTTCAACTTATATTCAAGTTTTGAAAAGTAAAGAAAGTTTTAGAAGTTAAACCTTTTATAAATGTTAGCCTTTCAAGTATGTGTAATGCATGATTTCAAAAGCACATCATTTAGTTCAAGTATTGTAGCGCATGATTTATAAAGACAGAGCATGTTGAAGTATTTTTCATGAGAGTGGCCTCTTTTGTCACCTCTCACTTACATGCATTTCTTATATTTAAGTGTCTAAGTGCTTCAGTGTGTTAGGTGCTATAAACTGTTCTCAAGCGAACTAACAATGTTAACAAGCGTCCAGCGTAGCGAAGGTTGCAACCTTAAGCAACGGCTCGGATATAGTTATCATTCACTAGGCGGCAGCGGGCTTACCAGTGGATATTATCTCGCTGAGGACTAATCCCTAGTCATATGGACGGAGCATTCCATGGATGGGATCATAAGATCGGGGTACATTCAGAGTACACCCAACGGAGTGATAAGTGATGCCAGCTAGCGAAGAGTCAGTGAAAGAGAACTGTAGTGGGAGAGAAGTGAGCCTGCATGGGTGGAGCATCCCATAGGGTTAGTGATATCCTTTTTAAAGTGTTTATTAGAGTTTAATGTTTATCATGCTGAGTATTATCTTTTAGCGTAGTTTATAATGCTAGTTAATGAGAATACATGTATTATATGCATTGCACGAAAAGGTTTTCAAAAGCTCCCCGTTTACTCTCTCCCTTACTGAGTATACATGTGTTGTATGCTCACCCCACCTTTCTAACACATTATAAGTAAGGTAGGCTCCGTTCTCCAAAGTTTGAGAGAAAGAAGACTCGAGAGTTCCTTGCATGGTAGTGTTAGCTTGAGTTGGGTTTTTTTATGCAGTTATGTGATGGCCATGTAATCTTTTAAGGCCTTGGAACCTCGTATGCTTCTTTCGATGTAGTTGATGTATTTTAAGTTAAGTAGAGAGGTTGTATGAAGTTAAATGAAATGGTTGTTTGCTTGTAATAGTTGGTATGAAGTAGCTTATGTGAATGGCTTGATTGGAACTTAATTCATAAGTTTAGTTAAATGGACATATTAGAGTAGTATGATAAGTGAAATAATGACGCATGTATACTTTAATTTGGCTAAGTAGAAAGGCTCAGATGGCCTTAAGAACCCGATTATATTATCAAATGAATGTTATATTATGTTTTGTGGATTAATTTTTCTGAGTGCAGGCATGTGGTTAGTGCTATAAACAGGGAAGACTCTATCCATTTTCCCTCATTTTTCGTGCCCATGCTGAGCGTCGGGTCAATGTTAGTGAAGTTAATAGAAAACCTGGGTCCGTGAGGGGTCGGGTCGTGACACGTAGTATCAGAGTTCATATAGCTCACGGCCAGGGCAGGGTCCTCGGTCTGTTGGGTAGTGACCCTGAATGCGTGCATATGAAATGTGTTTTGAGTGGGTATATGCTTGCATGCGAGACTTGTGCTTTCGTAACTGAAAATGTACTTCTATGTGCTATACTTGTGTGCACATGAAGAATGTGTGATATGTGTAATTCTGTGATCCAATGTGCACTTATGTGACTTTCCTGCTTGTTAAGTCTATATATTCTATACATTGTCCATTGTATCCATGCATTCCCCTCTCACATGGTAAGTACATTCTCCCCTACAAAGAGATAATCAATAACGGCTCACCTGAAGACGTGAACCAGCAAGAAGAGTAAATGTTGATCAATTGGGGTACTCGAAGGTTACAATCGACAGTCAGTCTTTGGGGTTCATTCTCGATATTCATCTTCGGTTTTTTCCTATGGGATTCTCTCACGGTATTCTCTCTGTGATTCTCATTATTGTTTGCATACAGTATCATGTGGCAGTATTTTATTAGGATTCTTATTGGCATTCTTCATAGTGCTTTATGTGGTATTCACCTGGATTTTATCTTGGTACTTCCATGGCACTCCTAACTGACATTCATATGTCAACTGTTTTCATTGGAGTTCTACCTGGAAGTTCTTTTATTGGTGTTTTCACTGTACTTTTGCTTAGGATTCTTATATGGTGTTCATAATCATGGGGAATTCTTATTCGAGTTTCTACATGGTATTTTCATTGGGGCCTTTATTTGGTCTTGTACTATGGGTTTCTTAGAGGGCATTTCATGGTATTTCAATGGACTTTCACATTAACTTTCATATCTAATACTCTTCCTTGGCAACCAACGGCTAGTGATCCAAGTTGTTCTTCAGATAATGCGGAATTCTCTTGTGCAGAAAAAATTGCAAAAGCCCAATTTGTTTAAGCAGGGGAGAACGTGATGCCCCAGACTTAGCAGATAGTGCATAACACTTGTTTGTATATGATTATGTGCTATTAAAGTGTTTTTGTTAAGATTATAGCATTCTTAGACATGTTACTATTCACTTCATTTTTTACCATTTTACTTTCTTTTTAGGAAAGAAAGAAGAAGACCATAGATCTTATAATACATCACCGGTGTACTTACTTCAACACAAGAAGCGTGGGCCTACTACTCACCTCCGACTAATTCCTCAAATCAAGCAGAGCAGCCAAAGGGACAAGAGAGATTTTATCTCAATCCAATCAATCTATTCCCAAGCCGATGCTTTGGGTTACTTACCCTGCTTCCGGGTTAGCTTTCTAACTACTTGCTAGCTTGTTTGCTTACTATCCTCTTGCTTATTCTTGAACTAGGGACTTGAACTGAAACTTTCAACTTCTAAGAAATCCTGTCTTTGTCTTTCCATGCTGTCTTTTGCGTGCTATTCCTTATGCAACCTCCACTTGGATTCACATCGACCTAGAGCTAAGGCTTATCTTTAAATTTCGTGCATAGCATATTGGGTGTGTGAGTTATAAAAATAAATTCTACTTGCATGAATAGTAGCCTTTTAACCAAAATAATCAACTTTTACTCACTTTTCTTAACCAAACCCTTAACCCAACCCATATAATATTACATACACATGTATACATACATAAAACAAAGCAAAAAACCACGAAAAGAGGCCTAGGCCAATTCGGCCAAAGAAGAAGAAAATAAAAAAAATAAAAAACTCAAAATCCTTCAACCTTTGATCTTGAGCTTGCTTGAGGGAGTTTTTAAGCCATCATTGAGCCATCTCCAACCTTCTTTTTCCTTGTAAAGTGAGAAATTCATCTTTGTTTTAGTATTTGAATGTTTTGTTTCTAAACTTTATTTTTATGATTTGTTGATATGATGCTTGTACATGCATGTTCATGATTAAATTGGCCTTATTTGTGATCATAGAACATTCTTTTATGGTTGTATAGCATTTTGAATGGTTAGAAATGGTGAATGCATGATTAAAGAAGAAGATGAATAGTATTTTTCTTGAATTTTTGGATTTTTGGTTGATTTTGTATTATGAGCTTGAATTGATGATATCTAATAGTACTATGGATGCTAGGAATCTAGGTTGGTGATTAAATGTGTTTGGTTTGAATGGAATTGGAGTTGAAGTGTTAAATTGGCTTAATTTCAAAAGGGACTTTGCGGAGTTTGATCAACCTAGTGTGTTTGAGTGATGTGGTTAGTGTTTATTAGGTGTAGAAGTGCTTAAGATGCAATTATGGCATTGAATTGGTGACCGGTTGAGGTAGTTGTAGTCCAAACAAGCTAAGAGGCAAATCAGGGTTTTATAGTAAACGTAGGCTAAAATGTTATTTCATGTAGTTAAGGCATGTCATAAAGTGTCTAGAAATGAGTGGTGAAGTTGGTTTGTCAGTCTTGTATCTTGATTGGAGTGGGTAGCTTAAGAAAGTTAGCCTAATAAATAGTATTTTATTGAATTAATGGTCAAATGTTCACTCGATACTTGTAGTATGTGCCATAGGTGTCGGAAAGGCTAGGTTAAGGATTGGAATGGCTAGAATGTGGCTAGAACTTGGAAAATGTTGATTTGAGTGTAAAGGGCTTTTAAGGTAGAAATGGTTAAAAGTGGATTTCCTTGCATTAATATCAAATGTTATGTTGTTAATTGTTATAAAGTGTTTAGTTGTGTTGCATTGAACTCTAAATTTGTGAATCCTATGTGTATTGCTAGTTTTGGCGCAAGGGGAGAAGGTTGGAAGAGTTCGTTGCCTTTTAAGGTGAAGGATCATTCTTATGTGCATATTAAGTGTTTTACTTTGCTTTTATATATGTTTTCAAGCTTTGAAAGGTAAAGAGTATTTTAGAAATGTTTTCAAGGTTTGAAAAGGAAAGGATGTGTTAGTGGTTAAACTTATATTCGAGTTTTGGAAAGTAAAGAAAGTTTTAGAAGTTAAACCTTTTATAAATGTTAGCCTTTCAAGTATGTGTAATGCATGATTTCAAAAGCACAACATTTAGTTCAAGTATTGTAGCACATGATTCATAAAGACATAGCATGTTGAAGTATCTTTTCATGAGAGTGGCCTCTTTTGTCACCTCTCACTTACATGCATTTTTTATATTTAAATGTCTAAATGCTTCAGCGTGTTACGTGCTATAAACTGTTCTCAAGCGAACTAACAATGTTAACAAGCGTCCAGCGTAGCGAAAGTTGCAACCTTAAGCGTTGGCCCGGATGTAGTGATTATTCACTGGGCGGCAGTGGACTTGCTAGTGGATGCTAACCCGCCGAGGACTAATCCCTTGTCGCATGGATAGAGCGTTCCATGGACGGGGTCATAGGATTGGGGTACATCCGGAGTACACCCAGAGCGATAAGTGATGCCGCCTGGCGAAGAGTCAATGAAAGAGAACTGTAGCGGGAGAGAAGTGAACCTGCATGGGCGGAGCATCCCATGGGGTTAACGATATCCTTTTTAAAGTAATTATTAGCGTTGAATGCTTATCATGCTCAGTATTATCTTTCAGCGTAGTTTATAATGCTAGTTAATGCTAATACATGTATTATATGCATTGCACGAAGAGGTTTTCAAAAGCTCCCTCACCTTTCTAACACATTACAGGTAAGGCAGGTTCCGTTTCTCCGAAGTTTGAGAGAAAGAAGACTCAAGAGTTCTTTGCGTGGTAGTGTTAGCGTGAGTTGGGTTTTTTTATGCAGTTATGTGATGGCCATGTAATCTTTTAAGGCCTTGGAGCCTTGTATGCTTCTTTGGATGTAGTTTATATATTTTAAGTTAAGTAAATGGGTTGTATAAAGTTAAATGAAATGGTTGTTTGCTTGTAATAGTTGGTATGAAGTTGTTTATGTGAATGGCTTGATTGGAACTTAATTCATAAGTTTAGTTAATAGGACATATTAGAGTGGTATGATAAGTGAAATAATGACGCATGTATACTTTAATTTGGCTAAGTGGAAAGGCTCAGATGGCCTTAAGAACCCAATTATATTGTCAAATGAATGTTATATTATGTTTTGTGGATCAATTTTTCAGAGTGCAAGCATGTGGTTAGTCCATAAATATGAGAGACTTCATCCGGTTTTCCTCTTTTTCTTGCCCAAAGTTCAGGTCGGGTCAATGTTAGTGAAGTTAATAGGAGTCCTAGCTCTATGAGGGGTCAGGGTGTGACATTGTAACCTTGTCATATATATCAATTCAATCACATTAGCAAATAGAATTCATATAACACAATGTGGAGAACAATAAGGAAAGTTGCCCCATCACACAAGCGTTTAATCATGTAGCGATATCATACAAGCATGTAATAGTACATGCACCGTATGGACAATCTTGAAACCAATACACCCTATACTTGAACATATTGACAACATTTAGAAGAGCACAACTTAGCAATATATCATAGGAGGGTGCAAAGTCACCTTAAAACAACTCAAAATAACAAGAAAAAACGAGAACGGGCAAAACTATAAACCATCCAGATGAGGCCCTCATCCAAATCAAGGGCAGACCTGCTGCCTTTTATCCGGACTCAACCATCCAGACGAGGCACCAGCACATGCCTCGACTGAATCATGCTCAAAACATACATTTTACTTGTTTTTCTTACTCCAAACTCATTCTCTCAAGCTTATTCCAAGTATGCAACTTAACTTAATGATAAACAACAATATTCCACAAGTTTTCTAGCTCCTAAAAGCTCACAACACAAGTACAGCTCAATCTTTCCACAACCATCAACTTAGCATAACCACTCAAAGCTCAATCTTTTTTTTTTCTTCTCTTTGCAACCAATTTGGACATACTTCACACGTATTTTACTTCATATAACTCATGTCATAACTTATCATAATCACCAAAAGCAAAAGAGACAAGTTCAAGCCAAAAATAACACTAACATAACATCTTAAAACCCTAGATGAACATACTAAGCTCAAATTTACAAAGCAAGCTTATATTTACCTTCATCATGCTCAATGTACATATATAACCCACAACCATGAACCATATGACTTTTATAAAACATTTTGAAAACATCTCTCACCTCAAATGCTACAACAGATGCTAAGCAAGACTTGTAGAGGCTAGAAAATGCTTGGAAATGCTTGCAAGTGGCTTAAAAATAGCTTTGTTTCTCTTCCTTCTTCCTTCTTCTTTCTTTTTTCTCTCTTCTTTCTCTCCTCTTCCTCATCTCCTGATGGCCGACCCTTCTCTATGTGTGTGTGTGTGTAGAATTTGTTTTGTTTTTAGCTTAGTTTAAGTTAGGTAGGATATTTTCCTAAGCTTAATGACCATAATGCCCTTTTAACCATATTATTTTCTAGCTTGCCATTTAGTTAACTTGTAATTAATTAGTTGATAGTTGTTAATTCGGTAACATGTAATTAATACCTATGACACCTAAAACACCTAAATGCACGTAAGAGAACATAAATGCATGAAAAACGATACATATGCATGTAAAACAATGCAAACACCTATTAAATGATATGATATGCATATGGGGTTTCATGCAAGGCCTTACAGACATTGCTAGAATGTTATGATTGAAATTAAAAACAAAATAGGAGGTTAACTTAGTCTTTTGGACTTTTAAATTGCATTTGACCAAGCTTTGTCCTCATTTGACTTTATACTTAAGCATTTTTTATCAAACAGAAGCTCATAATCAGCCTTCTTTCATCCTCATCAGCCGACCCACCAAGGGCTTGGGTGAATAGTATTTTTTAGCTAATTTTTGCCAAAAAAGAGTGTTAAGATTTGAACCAAGGGCCAAACCTGAAACACCCCGATCTCTCACAGGACCGGAGCCCCGATCCAAATCCTAAAGTCACGAAAAAAATGAGAAAAAACGGACGAAGTCTCCCTTATTTCTAGGCCAAACCACATACATGCACTCAGAAGAAATGACCAAAATAACAATATATAAACATTTATAACAACCATAACCTTTATTGACATAACTTTCTAAATCCCTAAAGGCAATCCAAACCTTCCTATTTAACAATATATGACATTCTTGCATGCATTACCAATAGCTATTGAAATACTATGATTATAATTTCACTTATCATACCACTCTAATATTCTTTATTCAACTTTCTTATATGTTAAGTCATTCAACCAACCTTACTTAGTCTCAAACGAGCATGCAAGCTAAACTAAGCAATAGAGAAAAGCATTAACTAAACTATTACATACCGATATACTAGGTTATCCTTCACTTGTTACATTCCTTACAACAACCAAACATATACAAGGCGCGCAAGCCTCAAAAGACAACATAACTTCCACAAATTTACATAGAAACAATCAACTAAAGCTAAAATATCCAATCAAGAAGACTCTCAAGCTTTCTACTCCTCAGACTCCGGAGGAAAGGAACTTGTCCTACCTGAAAAATGTTAGAAATGAGGGGTGAGCATACAATACCGAGGAGTTTTGAATAAAATATTTTTGTGCATTGCAAACAGTCAATTAGGCACAAAACATTATAAGGTAATAGTTAAACAACAAATACAAGATGAAAATTAAAGGCAATAAAGCTAGATAGCAAATTACATATAAGCCATATGAGATGAGTAATGCAATCACAGAGTGCCACATCAACTCGAGAGAATTTAACTCAAATCAAATTAATATTACGAATCAAGTAACACATATAAAAGAATACGATCAATGGTAACTCTCCAAGGACAAAGAGCCCAAGCGAGAGTTACGCAAAAGGATACGGTCTCAATCATGATCATGAACCACGAACCACGACCACGAACCACGAGCCACGAACTCAAATAGATAATAATAATGATGTCGATAACAAGAAGTCTATAAGCCGGCATCTCTTTATATCAAACGGGGTGGTCCGGATATAATACCTCGTTAAACCTACGATCCAACTCTCCTAGGGTGGCATCCGTAGCGAGAGAAGGAATAGCTATGGAGCTAGAACAACCAATCCTGTCAAGCCCGATACCGCCTAGAGAGACCCATCATACCCGTGCTGACGATAAGGTTACGTAACCATCGATACGAGAATCACGGATATAATACACACAGAAGAAATAATTGACAATCCAATAGCACATAAAGAGGATCAACAAAGTAGGTTGTCCTTACACTCAATATAGCAAGTAATAAGCACACATAAACCAAAGTAATTATACTAAATTATACAATGTATGAGCAATAAAATAAGCTAAGATGTACAAAAGGATGAAGACTCCCTCACTTCTCAATAGCCAAAGGATGTAAAAACTAGCATCAACCTATTCTCAAACACCTTGGATTATCTCAATTGGATCAAATCCTAGCATGCAATAGAACACAAAGTTCTCACAAGTAATCTCATAGATGTCATTCATAGCCTATACAATAAAGTTCACATTAATGGCTCAACTAACAATTTCACATGATTAAATGTCACTTAGCAACAATAGACATTAGCAAGAATTATCAATATAAGCAAGTCATAAGCATATTCACTCAATCGCCAACAAAGCAAACATGTAACTCTACTCACGAACTTCTCCAAAAGGATAACCATTCTATACAATTACATTTAAACTCTTAACTTATCAATTAGAAGCCAATTACTAGCAACTATTTCAACTTTCTATAAATAACCCCTTTAGTCCGATTATGAACACATGTCAAACGACAACTACGAAATCTACCATCCAACAACTCTATCTTCCTAAGGACACTTTATGACACCAGTTAAAGCTAGAATAACTTGTTTTTAACTACGTCTATCATAAACGTCCTAAAAGCCCCATGGTCACTTTGAAATAAAACTACCCAAACCACCCATTAATTCAATACCATAAAAGAATTTTAGGCACTACCTAACATAATAAACACTAACTATGACATTTAAACACACCCGAACAACTACCCTATACAAGAGCCCTTTTGAATTCAATCCAATTCAACAAGTTTACACTTGATAACACCTATAGCATCAATAGACATCATCTAATTAAGCCTACAATCAAGAATTCACAAAAAACCCTAGAATTTTACTATTCAATGTCTTCACCTTAGACCCTTTGCATAATTGAAGCAATCAAACAAGTACACACCATAAAACAATTCTTCATAGCTAGGAAACATTAAATTAAACGACTATCTAGCATTATATTCACATATAACAACAATATAAAAATTTAAAACTAACTAACTAAAGCATAAAATGTCAAATAAATACAATCCCTCACCAATATACAAGTAGGAAAAGGTTGGAAGAAACACTTGAATTCAAGCTTGGAATGGATGAAAATGGTGAAAGCTAGCAAAATTTTCCTTCTTTCTTGCTCTTGATGGCCAATGGCTTTGAGAGGCTTTGTGCTTATTTTTTTTTCTTTTGTTTTGTGTATTCTTGGTTATTATATGTATATATGGGTAATAGATACATATATGGGTCATTGGGTTATAGGTTGGGTCAAACTAATGCAATAAACAAGCTAAAATAAAGTCCAAAATAGCTAAACATTAAAAGCTCAAGTAAATAGTTTAGTATTTACTATTCATGCGAGACACAAATTAATTTTTCTACCCACCTTCCCAACATGCTATGCAAATAAAAATTATGAACGTATACCTAGAAATAAGTGTACACTGAGAAAAAAATACAAAATTTATAAAATAAAATACTTTAGTTTTTACCCTTGGCTCAGAGCTCATTTTTAAAAAGATAAAATTTAGTCTATTAGGTATTAGAAACAACCCCGTAATATAAAAATGATAAAATAATAGTTAAAATATTTTTATTTGAATTAATTATATATTAGAGCAACTTTGAAAGTAAAAAGAAAATACTAAGCTACAAAATAAATTCAAGAACTAAAATAAACATATTTACACATATAAACACTCAAATTAGCACATAGTTATATGCAAATATGTATGATGTGCTATATGCTAGGTTTGGGGCATCACAAAACCAAACGTTTTTGAACTCGTCTTGACGTGCTCTACCTTTCTACATATTCTTTTTCCTTTATTTTGCAAAAAATGTGAGGGGATTTTTCTAATTAAGCTTTTAAAATTGCATTATTTCAATTATTTATGCTATTAGTGTTCATGAATATCGCTATTTAGGCCGTTGAGAACATTTTGCTAGTTTATTAGCTTGTGTAGAATATATTTTGATATAATTGGATTGTTAGAGCTATTTGTTGATTTATATGGATTTATTTGAATGTAAACTTCATTCCTAGCAAATATTTGATGTTCATACACATTTATAAATCATCCTAGCATAGCCAGATTGCTTGATAATGCAAAATGGAGCGAAATTTGGGGAGTTGGGCTGGCTGATTTTTTAGAGTTGGATAGCCCACAGTCCAACGCTGGTCAACCTATTTGGTGGCCTCTTGGGGCTACTCTCATGGTGTATTTAATGCTTGTTAAGTTGGTTTTATGTTAGGTTAAGGTTGGGGTAGTTTAGGGTTACGTTATTGCATTTTATGTTGCTAGGAATTGAGTAATGTGTTAAATTAACTTCTTTGCTTGTTGAATGTTTGTCAAGTATTGAATTGATGTTAATGTGGTTAGATTAGATGAAGAGGATGTATACATGTTAAATGCAGTTTATGTGCTTGGTTATATGGATGATAGCTTGTTAAATGAGCATGAAATGCGAGTGTGGATGGAAGACAGCCTACTTTGTTATTTTCCCCTATTTGTCATGAATGCATGAATGTAAATGCGATGCATATGGTTGCAACCATTATTCTAGGCGTGATAGTTTGTGTTGCACTGGGCGGCATAGGGCTTTCTAGGCAATGACACGGCTACCAACATTCTATTCCCTATCCCGAATGAACAGAGTGTTTCTTAAAGGTCTGGGTCATAGGTTGGTATACATCCAGAGTATATCTGGTGCTTAGGTAGGGTTTGTGTTGGTGTCCGGGGAAACGACAACAATAGAACGAGCATGTCCTTACTATATGGTTATTTACTTTACTTTTCTCGCTTCATTTATGCTTGTTGCACATTTATGTTCACGGCATGTTTTCAAAGTTAAAAAGGCTTTTCAAAACCTTCCCTTTTTCTCCCGTCACTGAGTTCGTGGAAACTCACCCTTTTGTTATCATTTAAGTAGAGTCCGATGTGGGTTATGTGGAGTATGTGCCTGATGAACCTGTCGTGGCCAAGCCTGAGGCTTGATTTGTTTGCTTTATTGGTGTTTATGACCTTGGAACATTGTGATGTATTGTAAATTATTATGGAGTCTTGTTGAATGTATGTAATATATGTTAAAGTTATGATGTTTACTTTTAATTTAATAGGCTTGTAATGAATTACATAAATCTCTTTTGTACTGTATAGGTGATTAGGCTTATATATTTCATTATAAGGCTTGTATTTTTATGATTATGTTGATGTGATTATGATGGACGACATATCCTTTGGTTGTATGTTAGAGGCCTATGGTTGTGAAGTTGGATTATTTGTGGTTGTATGTTGATTATTTGTGGTTTATATGAGTTATTATGCAGGTTAAATTTGTGTTTTGGGTCATATTACAAACGCTATAATGCCGAAATTCCGTCGTGTCCTGACTTGGTTTAGGGAGAGGTCGAGTTGGGGCGTGACAGAAAAAACATATAAACACATGTTAATATCTTCATATTTTGCTTGTTTATGAAGTTCAAATCAAATGTGAGAGTTTTTAAACTAATAGATTGAATGTTAATTAACATTAACGAAATGTTTAATGAAAACAAGTTAAGTTTGATTGAAACGATTATTAAATGCTTATGAGATTTTTCTATAAAAATACACACAGTAATGAAATACGAACCAAGTTTATTTTTATTTAAAAACCTTGCATGTCACATTAAATTTTTCTCTATAATAGGTCGAATCACACTTCTATAATTCAAATTAAAAGCGTATACTTTGTGTTTATTTAAAAAATCATAGTCATGCCATGACCATTGGTTACGGATTGGCTATGGACTACGATATGTTAAATAGGTATTATCTTTTTGTCAATATTTTATATTGGTATATTCTTATTGGAATTAAAAATTTTAGTTTTTTATTACTATTCAAAAATAACCACAGAAAGAATACATATATTTTATTAAATAAATAAAATAATAATACGTAACAGTTCGTAGCCACGCCTTCAGCAATTGGCGATGACAAGGCGACAAAAATTTATTATTATATATTTTTTAATATTAATATTTTATTACGTATCAATAAAAAGTATAAATATAAATAAAAGATATATTTCGTTGCTAAATTGCGGTAACATGACTACAGACTTTGATATTTTATTTTTTCTGATTTAATTAAAAAATTCATCGCCCTTCCGTAGCAAATTAGCCACAAAAAGGCTACATAAATTTATATTTTAATTTTATTTGAATAATAAATACTGTTTGTCGCTAATCAGTGGCTATTTGGTCATCGAATGACTACGGAATATTAATTTTTATTTATTTTTTACAATTAAAATAATTTTTTGTCACCAAGTTTTGGTGTCAATTCACCTCGCCTAATTTGGCCACGAAAAGGCTATGGACTACATTTTTCTATTGTCATTCCGTCACCAATTGGCAACGAAAAATATTAAGAGCTGTTTTCTTACAGTGTAAACGGAACTAATGTTATAAGTTTAGGCATTGTTTTACCTAGTTGTAAAATTTCAGTTTTTGAGTTGTAAACTTTTTAGAGTAGAACTTTTGCAATAAATGTTATTGAACAAAAGTCGTTGATTGGGTAGTCTGTGTCAGACAACGTAGAGATTTTAAAAATTTTGAGAATAATATCGGACTTTAAAAAAATTGAGAGGGTATATTTGAAAAAAAAAAAAACAGCTTCTCACATTATGTAAAACAGCTTCACAAAAGCCTTTTTGAAAAGCTCCAATTTGGATATTCTCATTTTTTAGCTTTTTTTAGCTTGATTTTTTTATATCTAAAAGCACTTTAAAAAATATGCCAAACAAATTATTTAAACTTCTTAACTCACAAAAAACCCTTTTAAGTGTCTAAAAACTATACCAAACAGAATCTAAAAATAACTATGTTTGGCCTGAAATCTCCTAACTCAAAATTGTTACTCTTAGTTATAAGTTGACTTACAACACTAACTAATAAACTATTACATTATTATATTTGTAAAACTTCGCATACATCAAATGAATAAACTTAGTGAGCATACTCTAAATAATTACAACTGGCCCTAATGCAAAGACAATTTGATATTAGTTTCTTAAGATTCTGAGCAAAGTATTGATAATTCATCTCTGACTTTGAATTTTATATAAAACACAACCATATATCTTAAACCTCCTAGGTCCTGGGCCCTACGATGGTTTACTTGACGAGATGTTATGCTGTATATTGTCGAAGTCCTACTATATATTACGGTCTAGCGACCAAATCATGAAAATTCAAAGCCTCCAAAATGAAGAAGAAATCTATCCGCGTCGCTTTCTTTCACTTCATCTTCCTCTTTCTCTCCTTAAGGAGCTTGTCCAAGCAAATGGCAATGGCACAGAACAAAACTATACCCGTAAACGTTGGTGTAGTGCTAGATATGGACACACGGTTTGGGAAGATCGGATTAAGCGCTATACAAATGGCCCTCTCGGACTTTTATAGCTCGCACGGTCACTATAAGACCAGAATAGTTCTACACAGTCGCGACTCGAAGAGAGATGTTATAACTGCAGCTGCTTCAGGTAAACATCTTTTCCAATACATGAATGAATGATCATAGGGTTGTGGGGTTTTTACTTCAATAGTTATTATAAAATAATTTCTTATTTTTTATATTAGACAAACCTCAAAATATTGGATACAATATATATATTCAGTATTCTCTCATTGTATAATTTACGGCGACAAAATTTCAAAATATAGGGATTTTCTCTTATTCTCTTCTAGAGTCATTGTCTGTGGTGGCCCCTCAGCATCTTTTAACATATATATAGTGATACTTTCTCCTTTTCTTTTTTCTTTTTTTTTATTTTTTTATTTTTCACTCAAAAAAACTTAAATCATTTTATATTATTTAAAATGTTACACACGAAAATGGATCTCCATACTTGTATCTAAAGTGAAAATCATACCACATAGAATGTTCTTTTAACATTAAGCATGTAAGGTGGGTTAGGATCATTAGATCTCGTATAATTTTTTTTTTGCATCACTAATTGTTCTAGGCGAAAGTATAATGGTCAAGATCGGAGAATTTTTATTTTGCATCACTAATTGTTCTAGGCGAAAAGTATAATGGTCAAGATCGGAGACGCATTTTGGTTCTATATATTGTAAGCGTTTAACGCCATTGTTTCATCCTTCAGAATTCACGAATAACAACCATCTTTTTTGTAATACTAATTTATATGGTATATTACATTTTACCCTCTGGAGTTAACCTAAAATACACAGTACACATGCATATGATTGCGAAACAACCACATTACTTATTTATCAAAATTTTTGAATTTTTGTATACAATATATATATATATATATATATATATATATATATATATAGCTATCAAGAAGGCGAATAACTAACACGAAATAAAGATGACTGCATGAAACGTTTATATAACAAAAGTTTCCTTTTCTCGCCGCAAGTCTTATTTAATTTGCCCCACGGAAAGATTTAATTTTTACTTTGTAATCTCATGAACAAGTGAAATGAATAAAACAAATAAAAAAGAAAAGAAAAACTGAAACAAGTGAAACAAATATAAAACTTTAGTGGTATCCACGTTAATAAATAGAAAAATGTTAGGTTACTAAAAGATAAATTACATTTTTCCCATGACCCAACATTTAATTGTTTGTTCCCATCCTTGGGGTAAGAATTTTGGGTTTGTAATTTAAAGAAATAGATTTTTTTTTTTCTCTTTCTCTCTAAGATTGGAAGTGAAACTGTGCATGATTGGAACTCAAAATCTTTCATTGTAACACATATGCAACCCTTGTTAGCACGTTGATTACATTCATTAAAGTAAAAGAAAGACTGATCTCCCTTTTATGGAAGATGGAAAGCAAACCACGTAGCTTTGACAATATTCATTCTCTTAGCAACAATGCTACTAACAATTAATCGATCGTCTAATTATTCATCTCGATATATTTCTAAATCATGCGTAAAAAGGCGTGTGCTTAATGGTCAATGTTGCGGTTGTTTTAGGTTGAATTCTTCTTACTAGCTAGCAATGTGAGTATTTCTTTAATTTATCTTGGTATTATCTCCATAGAATTATGATGTTGTCTAATTATTAGTAGTTGTAATTTAAAATTGAGAAATGTTAGATATAATTTCATTTGTATCACCTATTTATTACCATCGAATAGATGTTTAGGTGACATATATACTAAAATACTAAAGATTTTTAATTATATTTCTTCTTTAATTAACATACTAATTAAGTATGCTTAGGTGACATACTGAAATGCCAAAAAATTTTAATTCTCTTTCTTCTTTAATTAACATACTAAGTAAGTATTTATATAAGAGATCATTAGTAGGAGATGAAAATAAGATGGTAAATAGAAAAGGTCTATAAAATTTAAGATCATTCCCAACATGTTTGTTGTATGTAAGTTTTTCTGGAAAGAAAAGAAATAAAGGAAAAGGAAAAAGATACATTTTTCTAACCGGACAAAGATGCAATTCATCTCTCTGATTGAATCCTATAATTGTTCCCAGACTCTTCTAGGCGAAAATGTGGACATGTCAATGGCCAAATTATCTTAAGCCTTCTCCAAAAGGGTCCCCAAATGTGTTCATTTTCCCAGAACGTAGAAAAGTTTTTGGTCCTAAATTATTCCAACAGCGTCTTTATGTCATTGACCAAAATATAGGGAATCTTTAAACTAAGTGTTAATAATTATGAGTTTCTATCTTAAAATTAATTGGTGTCAAGTGGAGTAATTTAAGATCTTATTAAGTGGTCTAAGAGTTTATAATTTTTCTATATGAGACAAGTGTATATTCTAACACTCAACCTGATTGAGATGGGTCGCACGCAGAAGATGAATGAGACTAGAATATGAGCCTAGTTCTGATACTATGTTAATATAACTAAGGTTTTATCTTAAAACCAATTGGTGCCAAGTGGAGTAACCCAAGATATTATTAAGTGGTCTAAGAGTTTATGATTTTTCCTATGTGAGATAAGTGTAAATTCTAACACTAACGTTTAACCCATCACCTACAAGTTTCCAATGGATATGATCATTGATATAATAAATAAAAATAAAAATAAAAAGTTGTAAGGATGAAATTGAGATAGGAATTTTTAAAAATATAAATTTATTAAAAATAAAGAAGTTGTTACAGTTAAATTAAAATAGTGATGCTTAAAAATAGATAATCAACTCCAAACTCCCTTTTTTAGGAAAAAGATAAGAAAGGTATGAGCAGTGACCTGAAAATAAAGAATCAACTCTTAACTTCCTATTTTTATACCAATTTCTATACGCATAGATTTTGTTCAAAGGGAAAATGTTACATATAGTTCCTAGTTTAAAAAATGTTTCAACATCCCTATTGTTAAGAATTAATCAATTTCATCCCTATTGTTTTTAAAAAAAGTTTTATTATCATCCCTGTTGTTTTCAAAAAAATTCAATTACGTCCCTATTGTTTCTAAAGTTTGAAATTCGTCTCTATTGTTAAAAATTAATCAATTTATTCTATATTATTTGCTAAAAAAACTTTAAATTCGTCTCTATTATTTCTCAAAAAAATTAATTTAGTCCTTGAACAATAGGGACGAATTTGAATTTTTAAGAAAATAATAGGGAGAAAATTGAAACTTTAGAAAAATAATAGGGACGAAGTTAAAACTTTTTAGAAATAATAGGGATGGAATTAAAATATTTTGAGAAACAATAGAGACAAAATTGAAAAATTTTAAATAATAGGGATGAAGTTAAAACTTTTGGAGAAATAATAAAGATGAAATTGAAAAATTTTATACAATAAGAACAAAATTGAAACTACTTTGAACAATAGGGACTAAATGTGTTATTTTCCCTTGTTCAAATGGTGTTCATCGCGTATTCATGTTAACAAAGGCAGCTTGCTTGTCAGGTTGCTCAATTTCGAAAAAGTGCTGGCGCATGATTTTAAAGAGAGGGGCAATGTTGGAGTTGCTCTCTATTTTGGTTTTTTTAAACTAGAATAGAGAGTTAAACTAAAAAATAATGCTCTAACAGACTCTTCATAAAATTCGCCAGACTCTTTAGTAAAGCACATCCGGCTTTTGTTTATGTTTATTTTGAACTTTTGTTTTAGTGAGCTAATCCAAAAAGAGATGGTTATTGTGAACTTTTGTTCTAGTTTTGTTTTAGTGAACTATTTCAAAATAATAATAATTATATTGAAATTATAATTTTTGTTAGGACATAGTTGTTAATAATTAAAAATAAGAGATAAAAAAAGATAATTAAGTAATGAGTTTTGATCAAATATGGAGAGTTATTGGAGTGAAATTAAATAGAAAGTCTTTAAAATAGAGATTACTGTTGGTGTAAAATTGAAATAGAGAATCTAAAATAAAGAATGTTATTAGAATACCAATTTGACACTCTATTATGAAAAAAAAAATTAGAAAAACTATTAGAGTTGCTCTTGTCATACAATTTAACTCAGCTATTATACGCTGAAAACACTTCACTCTACCAATTCACATCTATCATACAACCCATCAGCAGAAAGATTCTCTGTATGTATCTCCAAATCGATTTCCTAATGTCAAATTTATTCGACAGAATAATTGTTAATTCTCCGAATGCAATAGAGATTTATGGAAGAAAAAGAAAGAAATTAATAATGTAAGAATATACAAAAATTACATGATTCGGCTATGACGGAGCAACAGAAATTCACTAATGTAATAGAGAAAGAAGTTATAATTTTGCAATGAAAAAAAAAAAAAAAAAAAAACCTCCCAAAAAACCTATTCTAATTCTCTCTCAAGCTATAGTGCAATGCTTCTGTCTCTCAAAACTACAAAAGGTAAGATTACTTATAGAGGAATTAAAACCAGTGTTATTCTTATTAAGATTCAGTTAGGAGATTAGTTATCACTAATTTTAATAAGATTGAAATTTTCATCTTCTACTCTCATTGAACTCGTTCTTCTAAATTAGTTTAGAAAAACACAAGTTCTGTTTCAACAGAATTCAATTCCAGAACGTATAATGACCTTCCTAATGCTACATTTCTCTCCCCTCCATAACTTACGAGGGTATTAACAATTGCTTTCTCTCTTCATCTTCTTATCCACCTTTTTTGTGATATTGCTGCTCCTTTCACTGTGAAAATCATGTCTTTATCGTTGAAAGAAATCCATCTAGAGGTTGACAATTTTTTCATTGCCGGCTTCAATACAGAATATGTTTTATTTACTGCCATCATCGTCGTAAAACATATTAGAATAAGTGACTTAACACCCCCTGTGTTTTGTCAAAAGTGTACGATATCTCCTTGTATTTTAAAACTTAATTAATTACCTCATGTGTTTTATAAAAATAGTATTGATGTGATGCATTCTAGGGAGTAACATATTAACATTACCATCTCATTAGTTGTATAATTTGAGCAGTAACCAATACGTTGTTGACAATGCAGCCGTAGACCTATTGAAGCATGTTGAAGTGCAAGCCATCATAGGCCCTCAGTCATCGATGCAGGCTGACTTCATAATTTCTCTGGGAGACAAAGCTCAAGTGCCTATTATCTCATTTTCTGCTACAGTTCCTTCCCTTTCTTCAATTAGAAGTCCATATTTCATCCGTACTACTCTAAATGACTCATCACAAGTAAAAGCCATAAGTGCAATTGTTGAAGCCTTCGGATGGAGACAAGCTGTACCTATCTACATTGATAATGATTTTGGAGAGGGTATAATACCCTTTCTAGCGGATGCTCTAGATGAAATCAATTGTCGTGTTCCTTACCGAAGTGTTATTCCTCCATTCGCAACAGATGATCAAATTGTTGCAGAGCTTTACAAATTGATGACGATGCAAACTCGAGTTTTCATTGTCCACATGTCGAGTTCTCTAGGTTCTAGGTTGTTTACCAAAGCAAAACAGATTGGAATGCTTAATGAAGGATATGTCTGGATTATCACTGATGGCTTGACAAATGGATTAGCTTTAATGGATCCTTTGGTAGTCGAATCCATGTCGGGAGTCATTGGTATCAAGCCTTATATTCCCAGTTCAAAAGAGCTACAGAATTTCACCTCTAGATGGAAAATACAGTTTCAGAAAAACAATCCAACCGTTTTCAATCCCCAGTTGAATGCTTATGCATTGTGGGCTTATGATTCTGCCATGGCGATAGCCATGGCAGTAGAGAAAGCAAAGGCAATGAATTCTGGATTTCATAAATCAAACATTTCTGGAAATTTAACAGATCTTGAAACCATTGGAGTTTCAAGGAATGGTCAGAAGCTTCTCCAAGCTTTATCAACTACTTCTTTCAGAGGCCTTAGTGGAGACTTTCGCATAGTCAATGGCCAACTCCAGTCATCTGCATATGAGATAGTTAATGTGATTGGTAACGGTGCAAGAGTGATCGGGTTTTGGACAAGAGAAAATGGAATTGTTAAAGAACTGGATTTTACTGAACAGAATGCATATTCAACTTCAAGGGCCAATTTTAAATCTATCGTATGGCCAGGAGATACTATGTCTGTGCCGAAAGGTTGGATGATTCCAACAAATGGTAAGAAACTGAGAATAGGTGTTCCAGTGAAGCATGGTTTCACTGAATTTGTGGGGGTTACCTGGAATTTTGCCACCAACACGACAGAAGTGAAAGGGTATTGCATTGATGTCTTTGATGCTGTCATGGCAAACCTTCCATATAATGTTCCTTATGAATACATTCCTTACGAAATTTCTGATGGTAAGAGTACTGGCAGTTACAATGATTTAGTTTATCAAGTCTATGAAGCGGTAAATCTCTTTCTCACTCTCTTTGTCAATGTTTCTGTCTCTCGATTTCATTTATAACAATAGTTTACTGGCTTAGATGAGCATGCTCATGAAAGTAGTACCATCTGTTCGTGCGTGTAGAACAATGGAAGCTAATTGCGAATTACTAAACAGAGACTTTGATTCCAATAAATTGTTATATATCTGATTTTGTGAATGACCAATGAACAGAAGTATGATGCCGTTGCTGGGGATGTTACTATTGTAGCAAACAGATCAAAGTACGTGGATTTTACTCTGCCCTTTAAAGAGTCTGGAGTTGTAATGATAGTACCAATTCGAAGTCACAAAAGCAAAAATGCCTGGGTATTCTTGAAGCCTTTGACTTGGGATCTTTGGGTAACAAGCTTTTGTTCTTTTGTTTTTATTGGATTCTGCATTTGGGTTCTAGAGCATCGAATAAATGAAGAATTCAGAGGACCTCCTTTGCATCAAGTTGGCATGATCTTCTGGTTCGGGTTTTCAACCATGGTTTTTGCGCACAGTAATTTCTCTTCTTTCCCTTTCACATTATATATGTAATGATTGTTAAGTAGCCTTAGATAAGACAGTAGATAGATGTAACTTTAGTATTGATGACATTCATGTGTTAACTTGCATTTTTGCAGAGGAGAAAATAGTAAGCAACTTGGCTAGGTTCGTGCTGATAATCTGGTTTCTAGTGGTCCTTATCCTTACACAAAGCTATACTGCTAGTCTTACTTCGATGTTAACCATTCAGAAACTTCAACCTACAGTTACAGATATACATGAGCTTGTAAGGAATAGGGAATATGTGGGCTATAAGGAGGGTTCTTTTGTATTTGAACTTCTCAAGGGAATAAACTTTGATGAATCTAGACTTACAGCGTATAAATCTCTAGAGGAATGTGATGCACTCTTATCTAAAGGAAGTGGAAATGGCGGCATTGCAGCTGCTTTTGATGAAATTCCATATATGAAGCTTTTGCTTGCTAGATACTGCTCAAAATATACTGTGGTTGGACGGAGATACAAGACCGATGGCTTTGGCTTTGTATGTATAACGCTCGACTAGATCTCCCTTTTGCCCGTTTCACTAATCATATATATTGTCACACTAGCTAGTGGAATACTTTGTTAATTAATCTTGTAAATTTCAGGTCTTCCCAATTGGATCTCCACTCGTACCTGATGTATCAAGATCCGTTTTAAATGTGACCCAAGGTGAAACAATGGTGAAAATTGACAAGGCATGGTTAGGGGATGAAACGAATTGTGAGGACTCTTCTAACACCTCCCTTTCTCCTAATAACTTGGGTCTTGAGAGCTTCTGGGGGCTGTTCTTGATTGCTGGAATTGCATCGATATCAGCCTTACTCATTTTCGGGGCTATGTTCTTGCATCATAACTGGCATTTTGTAAGACGATCGGATCCATATTCTTCTGCATGGAGCAAAATAATAGAGTTGGCTAGACGTTTTGACAATAAAGATGTCAACTCTCATACTTTTAGGAAGAGTACTGATCAACTAAAAGGCTCCAATAGTTTCGAGGGTACAGGTGTAATGGAAACTTCACCGCGTTCTAACAGCTTACAAAGCTCACCCTTTTCACTGCACCTCTCTCCGCGCACCAACGGACCTCCAAGTCCCAGCTTCTCAAGCCATGCAGAGGACTATTTAGCTTCTCCAAGAGAAGGAGGGACTTAAGATGAAAATGCCAATTCATATCAACTAGGATTCAAAGGCTGGTACCATTTAACATATTGGTGATCATGGCACGGGAGTTACGTATATTGTAATAATACTTGTTTCTCTTGAACCAACCCAGATAATTATGGAGTCAGCTTCCCTAAAGTTTACCCTACTGGTATAGGTAGGTTTTAGTAAATTTCTACTCGTGTTAATTAAAATAATGTAGAAATGTTTATTGAATTCTTGGTAAAGGTGCATTGAAGTAGATGTACATAACATTCAGAGGCAAGGTGTCACACTCCAAAATTTAACGTGATAAATTTAAAACGAGATCGTCGCACGCTTAAAATAACAAATTCTCTTAAGCCCGCAGTTCAAGTCTCTCGATAACACAAACTATAATCCATTAATCAATAAATAATTCAGAGCTTCTACAGTCCCAAAACTAAATATTAAAACTTTAATTACATTAGAATTCTCCAAAAATAATAATAATCAAAATTCTCAATAAATCCACTCGAATCTTTAGCTCTGGTCAAGTGATTTATAGCCCGATAAACCCCGATCTAACTTTGTTGTCTGCAAAGAGAAAATGAAAGAAGTTAGCAGAATAATGCTCAATAAGTAGATTTATCCCGAAAAAAGTGATAGTTCAAAGATCAATAAAATAGCCAAATAATCACGAAATAATATCAGACACTACGGGACACTATAACAAGCCGTGGTTGCTTAATAGCAATGCGGTCACAAGTTCATAATAGTCGATAACAGTAGTCGACAACAAGAGACGGCTAATTAACTCCCAGCTGCATAGGATTCGATACACAATTTGTATAGTTTGTAGGACCTGAATCAAAGACTCAGATTTGATTTATCAGAAGGATCGATACCGATAATTGAACAAGAATTATGAATAAATAACAGAATAACGAATTAAACGATATTTACAGTATAACAAATAGGGTAAATCAAAAGGAAAGACAAACTACTTACATTAAATACGATCAAAACAATTATAATCCTCAAGATTGGTGTTATAACCCCAGTAAAAGGTAGTTATCCTTAGTGACTTAAATCACAATACCCAAAACAGTTTCACTAAAGGATCGTAAGAATTAGTTGCATAAATATAACTCATTTTTTAGCCAAATAAAATCCTAAGTTTGGAAATATCTTAAGCTTATATAGCCGTAACCACTATGCATCATGATTGCTTACTTAATATTATAATGCTTAAAGTTAACATTTGGATCTCAATGAATATTTATATGTATTATTTTATAGATCACTCTTGCAAAAGAATCAACCAATACTAAAGTATATTATTTAGCTAATAAAAGATGCCTCACAATTTATGGTGCCATACGCATGGTGCACTTTCAATATAAAACAAGCAAAGCATTTACAATATAATAATATTATTAAAAGAGAATCAATATATTAAAATCTTACTTTTGTATAATGGCTTATCAGACCATGTTTTCTTGTTTCTGTATCATGTGATCACGTTGGCCACATGATACCTTTTTTTTTTTTTTATCACTCAAAAATATTGGGGTATTACATACTTCCCCTCCTTAAAAAAGTTTCGTCCCCAAAACTTAAACACTTAGCTAAGAACCTCGAAATTAAAAATCAAACTCTAAAAATATTAGTTTCAAATTTAAGCACTCCTATACTCCAATATTAAACTTAAGCCTAAACACTCTTCTGATACGCAACAAAAACTTAGTTACCTAAACCACAAGTCCTCAAATGATGACAACCTATTGCTCTGATACCATTCTGTCATGCCCAAAATTTAACGCGGTAAATCCGGAACGAGACCGCTGCGCGCCTAGAAAGATAAATCCTCCTAAGCCTGCAGCTCAAGTCTCTCGATAACACAAGTTATAATCCATTAATCAATAAATAATCCAGAGCTTCTACAGTCCCAAAAATAAATATTAAAACTTTAATTACATTAGAATTCTCTAAAAATAATAATAATCAAAATTCTCAATAAATCTACTCGAATCTTTAGCTCTGGTCAAGTGATTTCTATCTGGATAAATCCCGATCTACCTTTGTTGTCTGCAAAGAGAAAATAAAAGGAGTGAGCGGAACAATGCTTAATAAGTAGATTTATCCCGAAGAAAGTGATGGTTCAAAAATCAATAAAATAGCCAAATAATCACGAAATAATATCAGGCACTATGGGATAGTATAATAAGCCGTAGCTGCTCAATAGCAGTGCGGTCACAAGTTCATAACAGTCGATAACAGTAGTCAACAACAAAGGATGACTAATTAATTCCCAAACACAAAGGATTCGATACACAGCTTGTAAAGTTCGTAGGACCTGAATCAAAGGCTCAGATTTGATTTATCAGAAGGATCGATACAGATAACTGAACAAGAATTACGAACGAATAACAGAATAACGAATTGAACGATATTTGTAGTACAACAAATAGGGTAAATCAAATGGAAAGGTAAACTACTTATATTAAATAATTTATATTTACCAAACCAAGACTTCAAACTCTTGATCTTGAAAGTTGACTAATAAATTTACAAATAATCTCAAGCTACATGGCTCACTTCTTAATGTTATACTCACACAAATCTTCTTGTCCATGTACTCCCTTATGTTCTATTCCTTATATAGGAGTTTGAATGTCTTCTATATTTCTCTTTATATTAAAAAGTAATGCCATGTGACCAACAAAGCTGTTGGTTGCATTTAAACAATCAAATTTTCTTTCCCTAGCACAACTGAAAGCAGCAAGTATTATCCTTTTTTTTGTTGTTGTTATTTTATTATATTTTATAAAGATGCAATACAGCTGATCTTACTCATCTATCATTCACTTTAAATATAAAATGTCATCTTTTAGCCACTAAATAAATCTATGCCATAACTTTAGCCATCATTATATCAAGTGGAAACTCAATTTACCTAGTTGTACAATATTTCATCGGTCCAACTTTGATACAAAATGTTAGAAAATAGTATTTAATATTTTGGCCACTTCATTGTAAAATGGTTTGGACGAGAAAATAAATAAGTAACGTAAAATTTCTTAGTAAAAATTTAGGGTCATTACACAGGGGGGGGCCTTCAGAAACTAAATAAATAAATAGATTTGTTCCCCCAATTAAACATTGAAGAAGTTATAAAAGTCTTCAAAAGTATAGAGTTATCTGTGGTGGTTAGTTACAAATACTATCATGTGCATGGCACGGGATTAAGTCATCACAATTGCATGTTGTTTTTTGCCAATTGTTTTACTAGTATGTGTATGTCTATTAGTGTCACGCCCCAAAACCGTCCTATGGAACAGAGTCAGAGCGTGATATACCGCGAACTCAATAAGTGTAATCTTTTAAGCACGCTAAGTTATACTAACATACCATAAGAACAAACCAAAGCACTACATTCCACAATACTTCAAAACTCCCTTACAATCATTTGATGAATCAGAAATTTAAGCTTAATCCAAAAATTATTACATCAATCAAGCCAAGACAAACTTAAATGGAAAATACCAAATATCCGAAATTCAAATATCATAGTTTTATTTATTTCACCCGGTTGACTACCTTGTTCACAATTGAGTCATCATACTTACTCTTTCGGATTTGAAAAGAAATCAGGCAGAAGCAAAATTAGTGAGCGAACAAAAGCTTAGTAAGGGGAAAACTTTCCCCAAACAATTCGGTAATTATGATGAATACAGATTAACAAAATACTTATAATGAATGAACGAACAGACAAATGGATAACAATACAAATAAAACTAACATGAATAATGATATCAAACTAATATATCATGGTTCTCAAACTGTATCAAGAAGATGGGCACTATGCCCTCATCGGTCCAGACAGGATGATGAGTATTACGCCCTCATCAGGCAAGAGATCTCTTCAGACAGACAAATTCATATCAAGGTATACAATTGAGAACAAGTCAAATACATATCTCATAGTTTGAATCATCAAAATAAAAGTAGTAGTAATAATAGTATCAGTACTAGTAAAATAATAATAATAATTGATTTATTGTCCAAGAAAAATAAAAAGGACAATACTAACATATTGACTGAAAATTGAAATGAGTGAGACATAAATACTTGTCAAGGTATACAAATGGATCACTTCGGGTAATTTAAAAGGAATAAATTATTCTGGAGTACAATAGTTGCGTTGATCGAACGGATGAATGGAACATATAAACATGCGACATAGGAGCGAAATACTCTACGACATTAGATAGTATGAAAAGGACAAACAAAATAAAAATACCATATATGAACCAATAAAAACATTATATGAGCTACTATAAATATTACGAAAAATATCATTTTAGTTTAAGTTTCCATGGAAGCAAATAGAAAGAAAATAGGAAACTCAAGCAACGAGACATTGTTAGTCATGACATGAATATAATCTTTTTTTTTGTGAAATGAACATGTCATACATTTAATTTAACGAATTGGAGTTGAATTTAAATTATTTTTCAACAAACGAAATTTTCTACGAGTAATATTATGTATGAAATAATTGAATATAACATAACGAGCTTATAAGGAGAATAGATATATAGTTACTACGATTATATTAATACGAATGCATGAATATAATTTATTCCAAACATATTTAAATTAAAGGAAGACTAGTAATTAGAGAAATTTTCTAAAAAACAACGTACGTACATAATAACTAGAAATAACGAAACAAGCTTATGAAAGGAATAATCAAACGGATACAATGACGAAACTGATACAAATACATGAACAAAATATATTATGAATAAATCCGAAGGAAGGCTAGTAGTTAAAATGAAAGAATCCAACTTACCTCGATTATACGGTTGTACATACTTTGTTCAATCGCAAGCCTACATATTTTCACTAATACATTTTTCTGTTAAAACTCTTAAACTAAATAACCAACATTCACTAACATATCCCCAATAAAATTGTAAATTTCAAATTGCGGATTGTAGGCCTAGAATCTTACCAAGATCAAATGAGTCAAAATACTACACAATTATGTTTCCTTTCTTCTATTAATTGAACTGCCGAGTAAGGGGAAGAATAAACAGAGAGGAAGAAGAAGTTTGCACGGGTAATGGTTGAAATGTTTGGTTATAAAATATTTTGTGGGAGGCAAAATCATTCCAAATAGGGAAATATGGAATGTATTGTAATGATAGGTAATTATAATGGTGGGGACCCAGGGTATTGTTGTAATACCCCGACCCTTCATGAGACCAGGAATTCTATTAAACAATCTATTCACAACCCAATTCCAACCCGGTCACAAAATTTAGGAAAACAGACGAAGTTTTTCCTGTTTATAGGACAAACTACTTACCTGCACACAACATATAAATGGACCAGTACCGTGTCCAAACATACAACAACTCCATACATGTATTGAACTCAAACCTCATTAAGCTATTACATAAACTAGGTTATCAAAGCACTCTATGACCTGGTTAAGCTTAAATACATTTATCTCCTACATTGAGTATATACAATTCATGAAAGTAAAACTTTACAATGTTTACAGCTCAAGCCACATAACACATAAGACTACTCTTCAAGCACGAACTATCACGTGATCTCGAACTACACTTCCTTTGGCTATAACCTGAAAGATTCATGATAAGGAGTGAGTATACAAATAATGTATACTCAGTGAGGGAGTGGGAAACAGGAACAGTATACTGGGGTTTGTGCAATGCAGCAATTTAACACAATTAACACAATAAATAAACAATGAATAACAATTCTAATACCATACTTTAAAAAGATACGATCGATAACTCTTATCACTCCAAATCTTCGATTCACGAGCCTCGATCCATGAATCACGAACCCAGTCTCGATATGCCGGCATCCCTTACACCAATGGGTACTCCGGATGTACCCAATACCTACGACCCAACACTCCCTGGAAATCTCCGGACCAGGCGAGTGAGGGAATAGGGTACGGAGCTAGAGCAACCAACCCTGGCAAGCCCGCTGCCACCCAGAGAGGCCCATCACATCCGCCCCGACAATAAGTTGGGCAACCATTATTTCGATGACACGAAAAATATTAATAAAAGCAATATAACAAGGTAAGCCAATAAACACATAATCGAGGTACAACAAAAAAAGGTTGTCATCACACAATAAACAGTTGACAACAATATAATCGAAATAACGAGCATTAACCATTAGACTCATTCTACTAACTATAAAATTGACAAATCTTGTTAGAATACGCTAAATCACATTAATAGCATGAAAACTATTTAACATATTCAATATACAATAGAGAAATGCAAATAAGATGCAACTCCCTCACCTTTACCGAGCTCCAATATACGAGAAACAGCTCAATGGATCAACTCTATCATGCAATAGAATATATATTTATCACGAGGATTCACATAGTTAACATTTATAACCGATATAACCAAGTTCACATCATATAAGCATTTAACAATGTTCGGTCTATATATCATTCAACTAAGCAATATAGCCATGAAATGCAATGACAATCAATAGAGGAAGCATATGGTGTGACATTTCAAGCTAACACAAGTCTAATTCTCAATTTCAACTATTATGCTTAAAGTCAATAGAAATTATGTGCCTATGAACTCATATGATAACCAAACTCGAAACCTACTTCACACCCCATTCAAGGATATTTTATAACCCACTTAAAAGCTACGAAGCCCCGATTCCGCCCACGTTTACCCAAAAACCCCGATTTCCCTCTTATGGTTTTACAAAGGAGCTATATCACCTAAAACCCCAACTGACGCCATAAATGCACAGAAAGTGCCTCCATAACCTACTAAGACAAAGCCCTAAATAAAAACGAACAAACAGATAACTCCGTTTTTCGGCCCCGACTTAAATTAGGTCCGTTTTCATGATTTTCTCAAAGAGCACCTCAATTTTACTCCACATTATGTCAATCTAACATGCCAAGGACCTACACGAGCTAGGAATTCGGAATCTGAGACAAAAATATTTTCTAGGTCATTTTCATGACAAAAGTACTATTCAATCATCTTCCCCAAGTGTCATTTTCATTTTCAAGCATTCAATAAGCATTTTAAACCATCAAAAATATTCTATGAAGTCATTAGAGCATATAAGAAGCAACAAAACAAGCATTAAACCACTACAATATTAGATCACAAAAATAATAGCACAAACTTTAATTGAATTTAATACAAGAATGAAATGTACCCTCACCTCTTTTGAAGATCAAATAATGGTCTTAAGGTCCTAAGCATGAAGCACAACCAATTTGGGAAGCAATGGAAGCAAGAATGAAGCAAGGAGCAATTTTTTTTTTTGAAGAAGTTACTATTCCCGTACTCTTTTTTGGCCATTTTTTTTACCCTTTTTTTTTTTGTTTCTTGGCTTATAATGTTCTTATGAGATGGTCAAATGGTGGGTCAAGCAATTAGGACATTTTAGTAAGGGTAAATGGGTCACTTGGGTGATTAAATTTCAGCAAAACAAAATGCCAAAAATCTGAAAAATCTGGAAAAATCCCGTTGGTACTATTTATCAGACATTTCGCGAATTTTTTCCTATTGATCCCGATATGCAATGCACTCATGGTCAGGGGCTATAGTCCCCTAACAATATGTAGTATTTTATAAAAATATAAAATGCATGAAAAGAAACAGTTGAATTTATGGAAATATGAAAAAATGAAATAATTAGCTAAGTTACATCTAAGTTAACCATTTAATGAATGCAATTAATGAAGTGCTGGGTTCGGGGTGTCATAATTGTGATGATGGGTTAAGTGGCATTATCAAGAGAGAAAATAAGCGAATTGGGGGAATGCACGGGTGATGAGTTTTGAGATTGCAAATAATTTGGTTTTAATAAAAATTAGTTTTGCAAAAGTGGGGGACAACTCTTTTTAAGTAGGGGAAAGGATAGCCTATAGGCCATTATGGAAAAATGGAATGGGATCCCATGCTTGTGATCCAAAGCTTGGCAAAAATGTTGAAATGTCAGGCTATTACATCATCTCCCCTAAAAAGAAGTTTCGTCCTCGAAACTTATCTCATCAGATATTATATATTGTGTAAAAGATACACCATCTTTAAAGTGCTAAAATTTCAATAACTACTAACTATGATATTCGATAAGCTACCCATCATCAAAATGTTTAGAAAAAAAATAGGAAAATAAAATTCTTCAAGGCTATCAATACAAGTCTCCAAATAATGACTATCTCTAACAATTTTTCGAATCATGAAATGAAATCCAATACCCACAATAAACTTTAGGCGACATTCATAGCTAAGCAATCCAAATAGCCTTATTCAATCATTTGTCAGAAGTTCATTAGCCTAAAGCTATACGTCTAAGCCTCACATTCTCTTATTCGAATTACCATTGCAAAGACTACAACCAACTCGTAATAATATGATATTTTATGTAAAGTTTATGACCAAAATAATATCAAGCCCAACAATCTTAGATGTAAATTATTGAGGCTAAGTCTTGAATCTTTGTTAGGCTCATAGGAAATTACATGCGTTTGGCTATCGAATTAGGAGATCAACATCTTCACATTAGCACTGGTATAACATTATAAGTGCAAATTTTAGGCTCACGTTATACTTAGACAAATAAACTCAAGAAAAGGTATTAACAAGTATTTTTACTCATTTTTCTAGATCACATGCTAAGGTTCATATCTCACCAGAATGAAAGATATAAAATGTAGGATTCACAAAAGCAAAAGAACTTATTCAGGGGCTATATCTTTGTGATACAACCAATTCTCTCCAAAGATCAATACAGTCGTAGTTTGATAGCATGCAGAGTAGAATCAAACAGATTTGAGAAGTAATCATGGGAATGAAACATTTGAAATATTTTTTTAATTTCGGATATGGGATAATACAGATATGAAGAATAAGCTTACTTATCTCCAGTGTATAGACAATGATCAAATAAAATTAACATCCTAATGATGGGTGGATCTTGCCATATTACTCACGGCATGGTTCCTTGATGTGCCAACTTATACATGTTATCAAAATTAATCTTCACAAGTGATGTCTTAGCCAACATCCTAAATATTAATTTCAAGCCCATGATACACTAAGACCTCATCGTATAAAACAAAACACAAGAATAAACTCGAAACAACTTACCATACAAATACAATATATAATAGCTTAGTTACCATGTTTGACTATTTGACTTTGCATAAATTAGCTTATTTGACTTGTTGACCTATACATACATTATATACTACACATACACAAGATATTAGCATAACAAAACAAATCAAAAGCCTTCAAGAGGCTTCAAGTGGCGGCCAAAGAGGGAAAAAAGAGAAACAAATAGATAAAAATAAGAAAAATACTTTTTGATCATTTTTGAAGTGATTTATTGCATTTCAAAGCCAAATCAAAGTGGATTTAGCTCAAAGATTGTTCTCCAAACCTTGTTCTTGTAATATCTAGTCTTTTCCAATAATTTTAAGGTGTGGGTTTCAAGTTCTTGCATGTGCTTGCCTATTTTGATCCATGAAAATGTTATATAATTGAGTTATAATGTTTGTAGAGATGAATATATGTTGTAGTAGTGATTTAAGAGCTATATATATGTATATGAACTTGTTTAAGCCAAAATAATTAAAAATAAACCAATTTTGTTAGTTGAATGTTGAGAAATTGAGTTAGCTTTGGTGTTTATGATTATATATATGTCAATGGTATATGATTTCAAGGCTTTGGAGTGAATTTGGTGAATTTAGGGGTTTATTTTGATGATTTTTCCAAAATTCCAGCCTTGGTGCAATTTTTGTGTTTGGCATGTTTGGCTTGTTTAATGCTTGGTTTTAGTATTGCAAAGAGTTCATAATGCATTATAGATAGTTTCTATATTGATTGTGTTGAGATTATGTGTGGTAGAGATTCCTAGGTTTGTGAAATGTTGTTTAAAAGTTGGAGTTGTTTTGTAGGGATCATGTTCTTTTAAGGTTTAATTGGTGTTAATGTGTAAAGGCCATGTTTTTATGAGCTTAGGTGATGTTATTATGTTGAAGAGATCATGTTCTTTGGTAATTAAATGTTGGTACTAATGTGTTGGATATATGTTTAATGAAGTTTGGTTGAATTGTTGAATGTGTTCTTAAGTTGATAGATGTGTTGTTGAATGTGTTGTTGAGTTTTTGAATATATTGTTGAGTTAATGGATGTGTTGTTGAGTAGTGAATGTGTTGTTGATTAATGTATGTGTATGAGATGTGATCTGAAGTGTCGGGTTGCAAACTTAGTTCGTCATGGTAGCGTCGAGTCGTGTTGGGTGGCATAGGGCATGCCGGTAATTGCATAACTACCATATACTAGTCCTATCTCTCGTGTGATCGGTGAAGGCCATGGTGAGATTGGTTGTAAGATGGTGTACATCATGAGTACACACGCGGGCGAGAGAAGTGTTGAGTTCGTGGCGGAGTTATAAGGTGTCGGCTTCAATGAATGTCTAAAGCGATAACTTCTTGATGTGTTGTTTAGCGTGAATGTTTCAAGGTTGTTAAGCGTATGTAAGTGTGAAGCTCCTTATGTCTTGTGTTGTTTCATATGTGTTTCAAAGGATTTCGAGTTAAAGCTTTCAAACTTCTTTTTTATCCCTCCCTCACTGAGCTTGTTTAGCTCACACCTCTTTAATGCATGATACAGAAGTTCAGGATGTGGATTACGTGCGTGAGGAAGGTAATAATAAGCTTGATCATGTGCATCATGAGTAGTTGTTGTATTTAACTTTGGAAACAATGTTTTAGTTGGTTGTTGTAATGAAGCTATGTTTTAGGTTATGTTGGAGTATTTGATAACTTATCTATTTTGAAGTCTAGCTCGTTTTGATTGTATATAAGGTTGGTCATGGTTGGATTCATGATCACGTTTGGGCTTTATGTATGCTTGTTGAGAATATATATGTTGAGTATCTTGTCTACTTTGATGTAGACTTTGTTTAAATGTGATTGGAGTTTTCTATTTCTTATTGGATGTCCATATTACAGCCGTTATAATGTTCATGTGTCGTTGCGATCGGGCTTGATTTTCGAATGACCGGGTTTGGGTGTGACATTTGTGGTATCAGAGCTTAGCTTGTCTGAGCATATGCTGGGATAGGACCTTCGGTCTGTGTGTTATGTGATCCAACATGAAGTGTTGTGGCATGGCTATATGTTCATGTGTATTTCGGGTGTTTATGTGCGTAAGAATGTGTTCAAGTTGAATGTGATGCGAGGTGTGCATGAGAAATGTCAAATGTGTGTTTTTGTCTTGGCATGTCGGAAGAGAAGCCGATTGAGTAACTCAACCGATTCCTCTCGCCCGACTTGTCTAGTCGGCTTGACTGCCCAAGTCGATTAAGCATATCGGACGAGTTGCTCGTCCGACATGGGTCGCCTAACTTGGACAGTTTGCTTTTGTCATGCATCAGTGTGTTATATATGAGGTGAAGTGAGTGCTATATGATGTGATGATTATATACTAATTGCTACTAACTTTCTTATGATATAAATTGATGATATGTGCTATAACTGTTCATAACCCTTTATGTCCCAAGATGGCACCGAGAGGTAGACCTCGTCGTGAGCCCGCAAGAGAGGCCGAGCCAATTCTACCATTTTCTACAATTCCGCCAGTACCAGTAGGGGATCAAGGATTGGGGCAGTTAGCTCAGATTTTGAACAAAGTTGTAGCCACTTTAGAGAGGCAAAAAACTGACCGGGGAAATCAATGTAATGACCGTCAACACCACAACAACAATCGTGGCGGTGTTGAGAGTAGTAGAGGCCACGGTGGTAATGGGGACCATAGTGGCTATGCTAAGGATAGTGCTAGAAGTAGTGGAGGTCACGCTAGTAATAGAGATCTTGGTGGGTATACTAAGGGATGTGTTGGAGGACACGGTGGTAACAGAGAGCAAAGTGGCTACGCTAGAGGTAGTGTGGGTACTTTAGAGGGGTTTCTTCATTTTGGAACATCGAGATTTGCTGGAGAATTGGATGATGAGGCGGCAGAGTACTGGCTAGACCAAGTTCAAAGTATATTCGATGCTTCAGATTATACTGATAAGAAAAAGATAGCGTTTGTTGTGTTTCTATTTGACAACGATGCCAAACAGTGGTGGAGGATGACAAAGGCTCTATGGGAGCACCAACACACTCCTTCTTTGTGGGAGAACTTTGTGATAACCTTTAAGGCCAATTACATTTCTACACTTGCACGACAGAGGAACGAGGATGAGTTTTTGAGTCTGAGGCAATGTGATTGGTCAGTAGCTCAATATGAGGCAATGTTCAATAAGTTGTCTCAATATGCACCATAAATGGTATACTCTATAGAGAGGCGGATTAGGAGATTTATTCAGGGGTTGAGACCCGAGATTCAAGACTTCTTGGCTCCGCTTGAGTTTTCTGAGTTTAGATGTGTTTCTATTGCAACCATAACAGGCACATTGAGAGTGCTTGCTAGAGGAAGTCTGGTAAATACACAGGCTGCAGACGTGATCAACATAGGGCTAAAGATTGCCCAAAGTTCAGAAATGTGCAGAGTCAGTCCGCGAGTCGAGGCCAGAATAAAAATCAGCCTGACCAAGCTCGGGTATACACGTTGGACGAGGAGGAGGTATTTGATGCAGCCACCATAATAGAAGGTACCTTCCTAATCATTGATCAGTTGGTTAAAGTGTTGATTGATCCCGGTGCTACTCGTTCCTTTATTGTTATTCCTTGTGTGCAACGTGTTAAACTGCTAGTTGAGAAACTTCCATATCAATTAGAAGTTTTCACACCTTTGGGTAGTAAGTTCATTACCGAGTCAGTTTATAAAGATTGTAAGATTCGAATTAGGGATCAGGAGTTTCCAGCTGATCTAGTCTTGTTACCTATTCAAGGCTATGAGGTTATTTTGGGAATGGATTGGTTAGCTAAGTATAAAGCTCGAGTGAATTGTCAGACCAAAGTTATTAAGTTCCAAAAACCGGGTTGTTAAGTTCTAGAAACCGGGTTGTCCAGTGGTAAAGTAGCGGGAAACCGTGACTCTTCGAGGAATCTTCTTATTTCTTCAATAAAAGCTATCAAACTTGTGAGGAAAGGTTGTGATGGGTTTCTTTCTTATCTGATTAACGAACATTTTGATAAGTTGAAATTAGAGGAGGTTCCAAGTATTCGAGAGTATCCTCGTGTCTTTCTTGAAAAATTACTGGGAGTACTACTGGAGAGAGATATGGAGTTTGTGATCGATGTACTACCAAGGACTCAACCAGTATCGAAAGTACCGTATCGAATGGCTCCTGCAAAGCTTCTGGAGTTGAAGGTTCATTTACAAGAGTTGTTGAACAAGGGTTTCATTCAACCGAGTACATCACCATGGGGAGCACCTATGTTGTTTGTGAAAAAAAAATGGCTTTTTACGACTTTGTATTGATTACTGGGGTTTGAATCAAGTGACTATCAAGAATAAGTATCCATTGCCACTTATTGATGAACTATTTGATCAGTTGCAAGGGGCAAAGATCTATTCCAAGTTTGATTTGAGACAAGGTTACTATCAACTTCGAATCAATAAGGATGATGTGCCGAAGTCTGCTTGCCAAACACTGTATGGCCATTATGAGTTTGTGGTTATGCCTTTTGGTTTGACTAACATACCTGCAGCTTTCATGGATCTTATGTATTAGGTGTTTCAACTGTACTTAGATCAGTTTATGGTGATCTTCATTGATGACATCTTGGTGTATTCAAAGTCTGAGGCCAAGCATGAACAAGTTATCTTCATCTAGTTGTGCAAAGCTTCAAGAACATCAATTGTATGCCAAATTCAGTAAGTGTGAGTTTTGGCTTCAATAGGTGTCTTTTCTGGGTCATATCATTTCTCAGCAGGGTATCATGGTAGATCCTGCTAAGGTTGAGGTTGTTTTATCCTGGAAGAGGCTGAAGAACGTGACTAAAGTTCGTAGTTTTCTCGGTTTGGCGGGTTACTACCGCAGGTTCGAGAAAGACTTTTCAAAGGTTGCAGGACCTCTCACGAAGCTAACCTAGAAGAGTACTAGTTTCGATTAGAATGGAAATTGTGAGGAAAGTTTCCAGGGATTGAAGAAGAATTTGACTTCAGCCCCAATTCTTGCATTTCCAGAAAGGAGCCAGAACTTTGTTATCTATGGTGACGCTTCTAGAGAAGGTTTGGGTTGTGTTTTGATGCAGAATGGTCGGGTGATTGCTTATGACTCTCGGAAGTTAAAGCAATACAAGGATAATTATCTAACTCATGATCTAGAGTTGGCAGCTATTGTGTTTGCTTTGAAAAAGTGGCGCCATTATCTTTAGGGAAGCAGGTTCGAAACCTTTACGAACCATAGAGTTTAAAATACTTGTTTTTTCAAAAGGAATTGAACATGAGGCAGAGACAGTGGATAGAGCTACTTGATGATTATAATTGCTCAATCAACTATGTGCCAGGAAAGGTGAATGTAGTAGCAGACACCCTTAGTCGAAAGGCTAGTATTGCTTGTATGGCGGTCAAGGAATGCGAGTTACTAGAGAAGGCTAGGATGTAGAAGCCGGAGTTGACTCAAGTGAGTATTTTGTTTGCAAACTTGTAGATTCAGCCATTGTTGTTGTCACGGATTCGAGAAGCTCAGTAGTTAGATCAGCGGCTTCAAAAGATCTCTGAGGGTAAGCCCGGTTTCAAGTTATACGAGGATGGTGTGTTGCGGTTTCATGGCCGAGCTTGTGTTACGGATGATTCGAATTTGAGAAGGGAGGTTTTAGAGAAAGCTCATAACTCTAAGTACACAAGATGTACCGAGACTTGAAACAACATTATTGGTGGAAACAAGATGTACCGGGATATGAAACAACATTATTGGTGGAAACAAGATGTACCGAGACTTGAAACAACATTATTGGTGGAACAACATAAGAAGGGATGTAGCAGAGTTTGTATCTCGGTGTTTGACTTGCCAAAAGGTCAAAACAGAGCATCAACGACCGACAGGTTTGTTGCAACCATTGATGATTCCCCAGTGGAAGTGGGAACATATGACTATAGACTCTGTCACAAATTTGCCAAGATCACCAAGGGGTTGTAATGCAGTGTGGGTGGTAGTTGATCGGTTAACCAATACTACTCACTTTATTATAATGAATAAGCAGGATAGTCTTGAGAAGTTGGCAGATTTATATGTTGCTTACATTGTGAGACTTCACGGGGTTCCAGTCAGTATTGTATCAGATAGGGATCCACGGTTTACTTCCAAATTTTGGCAACGTCTTCAGGAAGCATTGGGTACTAATTTGAGCTTCAGCACAACTTATTATCCTTAGTTATATCGGCAGTCAGAGAGGACGATTCAAATTCTCGAAGATATGTTGAAGGCTTGTGCTATGGACTTTGGGAAGAGTTGGGAAAAATACTTGCCACTGGCGGAGTTTGCTTATAACAATAGTTAATAATCGACTATTGGGATGGCTCCGTATGAGGCATTGTATGGTCGTAAGTGTAGGTCTCCGTTGTATTAGGATGAGGTTAGGGAGATAAAGGTTATTGATCTAGCCTTGATGCAATAGCTTGTGAATACCATTGAAAATATCTGTCTTATTCGTCAGAGGATGCTTACAGCTTAGAGTAGGCAGAAGAGTTATGCTGATAAGAGGATGTAGGATTTGGAATTTGAGGTCGGTCATCGGGTTTTCTTGAAAATCTCTCCTCGCAAGGGTATTGCTCAGTATAGTAAAGGTGGGAAGCTGAGTCCGAGGTACATGGGGTCGTTTGAGATCATTGGCAGAGTTGGCAAGTTGGCTTATCGGTTGGCATTACCGCCGAGTTTATCCAAGGTTCCCGATGTCTTTCATGTGTCTATGCTACGGAAGTGTAATCCAGATCCTTCACATGTTCTTGAGGCAGAGCCGTTGCAGCTTAGTGGGGATATAACTTATAAGGAGCGACCCATTCGTATTATGGATCAGTCAGTTTGGGAGCTACGTTCGAAAGTGATTCCAATGGTTAAAAGCTTGTGGCTTTATCATGGGATTGAGAAGGCTACGTGGGAAAGGCGGGATCAGATTGAGTAGCAGTATCCAGACTTGTTCTGCAGAGAATGTAAAAATTTTGAAGTAGGGGGAAGGATGTGAGACCCGAGCATTTCATTATAAGTGCATTTATTTATTTTAAACATTATTTGGTAGTATTATGTGTTTAACTATTTTTACTACATTAAATTTGCATTTAAATTGTATTTTTACAGATAAATTTAATCTTATTTTCTTTAGTCTACTAAAGTTGATTTAGTCTTACTTATATATATATATATATATATATATATACAAATACAATATATAATAGCTTGGTTACCATGTTTGACTATTTGACTTTGCATAAATTAGCTTATTTGACTTGTTGACCTATACATACATTACCAGCCTTGGTGCAATTTTTGTGTTTGGCATGTTTGGCTTGCTTAATGCTTGGTTTTAGTGTTGCAAAGGGTTCATAATGCATTGTAGATAGTTGCTATATTGATTGTGTTAAGATTATGTGTTGTAGAGATTCTTAGGTTGGTGAAATGTTGTTTAAAAGTTGGAGTTGTTTTGTAGGGATCGTGTTCTTTTAAGGTTTAATTGGTGTTAATGTGTAAAGGTCATATTTTTATGAGCTTAGGTGATGTTAATGTGTTGAAGAGGTCATGTTCTTTGGTAATTAAATGTTGGAACTAATGTGTTCGATATATGTTTAATGAAGTTTGGTTGAGTTGTTGAATGTGTTATTAAGTTGATAGATGTGTTGTTGAGTTGTTGAATGTGTTGTTGAGTTAATGGATGTGTTGTTGAGTAGTGGATGTGTTGTTGATTAATGTATGTGTATGAGATGTGATGTGAAGTGTTGGGTTGCAACCTTAGTTCATCATGGTAGCGTTGTGTCGTGTTGTACAACATAGGGCTTGCCGGTAATTGCATGACTACCATGAACTAGTCCTATCTCTCATGTGGTCGGTAAAGGCCATGGTGAGATGGTTGTAGGATAGTGTACATCATGAGTACATACGCGGGGAAGAGAAATGTTGAGTTCGTGGCGGAGTTATAAGGTGCCGGCTTCAATGAATGTCTAAAGCGGTAACTTCTTGATGTGTTGTTTAGCGTGAATGTTTCAAGGTTGTTAAGCGTATGTGAGTGTGAAGTTGTTTATGTGTTGTGTTGTTTCCTATGTGTTTCAAAGGATTTTGAGTTAAAGCTTTCAAACTTCCTTTTATCCCTCCTTCACTGAGCCTGTTTAGCTCACACCTCTTTAATGTATGATACAGGAGTTCATGATATGGATTACTGCATGAGGAAGGCAATAATGAGCTTGATCATATGCATCATGAATAGTTGTTGTATTTAACTTTGGAAACAATATTTTAGTAGGTTGTCGTAATGAAGCTATGTTTCAGGTTATGTTGGAGTACTTGATAACTTATATATTTTGAAGTCCAGCTCGTTTTGATTGTATATAGGGCTGGTCATAGTTAGATTCATGATCACGTTTGGGCTTTATGTATACTTGTTGAAAATATATATGTTGCGTATCTTGTCTACTTTGATGTAGACTTTGTTTAAATGTGATTGGGATTTTCTGTTTCTTATTGGATGTACATATTACAGCCGTTATAATGTCCGTGTACCGTCGCGACCGGCCTTGGTTTCTGAAGGACCGGGTTTGGGCGTGACAAAAATATGATAACTTATGCTCTCAAACTTAATCAGAAAAAATTAGAATTTAACGTAATCACAATTAAATCCGTATCACAAAAATCAATAATAAAGCTTAGTTATCAATTTATGCCTAGTTTCAGAGATTTTCAAACTTCACACTCTGATACCATCTTTGTCACGCCCCAAAATTGTCCTATGGAATAGAATCAAGGCGTGACACGCCGCAAACTCAAGAAGTGTAATCACTTAAGCATGCTATGCTATACTAACAAACCAGAGCATTACATTCCACAATACTTCAAAACTCCCTTACAATCATTTGACGAATCAGAAATTCAAGCTTAATCCACAAATTATTACATCAATCAAGTCAAGACAAACTTAAATAGAAAATACCAAATTTCCAAAATTCAAATCTCATAGTTTTATTTATTTCACCCGGTTGACTACCTCGCTCGCAACTTGAGTCATTTACTCTTTCGGATTTGAAAAGAAATCAGGCGAAAACAAAAGTTGTGAGCAAACAAAAGCTCAGTAATGGGAAAACTTTCTCCAAACAATCCGGTAATTATGATGAATACAGATTAACAAAATACTCATAGCGAATGAACGAACAGACGAATGAATAACAATACAAATAGCGAACAAACGAACGGACGAACAAATATGGATAAAAATATATATAAAACTAACATTAATAATGATATCAAACTAACATATCATGGTTCTCAAACTGTATCAAGAAGATGGGCACTATGCCCCCATCGGGCCAGACAGGATGATGAGTATTATGCTTTCACTAGGTAAGAGATCTCTTCAGACAAACAAATTAATATCAAGGTATATAGTTGAGAACAAGTCAAATAGATATTTCATAGTTTGAATCATCAAAATAAAAGTAGTAGAAATAATAGTATCAGTACTATTAAAATAATAATAATAATTGATTTATTGTCCAAGAAAAATAAAGAGGACAATACTAACATATTGACCGAAAATCGAAATGAGTGAGACATAAATATTTGTCAAGGTATACGAATGGATCACTTCGGGTAATTTAAAAGGAATAAATTACTCTGGAATACAATAGTCGTGTTGATTGAACAGATGAATGAAAGATATAAACACGCGACATAGGAACGAAATACTCTAGATATTAGATAGGATGAAAAGGACAAAAAAAATAAAAATACCATATTAACCAATAAAAACATTATATGAGCTACTATAAATATTACGAAAAATATAATTTTAGTTTGAGTTTCTATGGAAACAAATAGAAAGAAAATAGAAAACTCAAGCAACGAGGCATTTTTAGTCATGGCATGAATATAATCAAATTTTTGTGATTAGTTATTAGAACCATAAGACCTTGCGGTTGATTAGCGGGCGACTCGCCCTTCTTATCCTTCTTGGTCGATACCTCTCAGGAATGTTAGGCTCGGCCCTTTGAGGGATCTTCAATGGCATTGGGGGGGCCTCTTCCTTGAGGAGTGAGATCCTGTAGGCCCCGTGCTCTAGCCTTTGGATAGTAGAGGGTTTGAACTTGGCCCGAGCCAGCCAACTTACTCATTGTGAAAGCTTTGGCTGCTTTACTCATCCTTGAAAACAAAAAGAAGGGCTAGAACCTCATAATAATAACCATAAAATGGAGAATTTAGAGAGGCTCGAATATGCGGAGAAGTCGGGTGCAACACTCAAAGACTGACCCTTTTTCCTTGGAAGCTCTTCCTCGAGCAGGCCAAGATGTGGTTTGTCCTTATTAGGTGGTCCCGACCCAAACAATTTCAAATCCCAAATTCTTTCTCAATCCAAGTGCCAGTCTGTATTCATTAGGTGCTCGAGCTCAAGGAGTACTTTGAGGTTGGCCATCTCCGGGGCGGACAACTTGGGAGCGATATTGATGTTCTTGGGTAGGCTGTGTATCCAAGCTCGGGCAACCCCCAGTTTGTGCTCGACTTGACAAAGTAGTATCTGTTGTGCCAACCTTTGTTGGAGGACGCCCACGCTGTGAAGATGTGGTACTTGTCCCGAGCGCAAAAATGGAACCATCCTTACCCACCCAGGTTCGATTTGTAGACAAAGCACCTCCTGATCATCGCCAAGGTCGGAGTTATTCCTTTTAGGTATGTATATACATAGAAGGCCACCATCATAGCCCATCCGTTAGGTGCTACCTAGCTCGGGCTAAGCTGATAATAGTTGAGAATCTCTACAATGTAGCCGGGCAAAGGCAGCTTGATGACGTCAAAGGCTAAGTTGTAGATGGTATATTCATCTATCACCGGATGGCAAGCAAGATCTTTTCAACTTGGGACCCTCAACCTATAGTCCTTAGGGATAGCCCATTCACTTATCCTTTTATTTGCCTCGGCCATAGTTGATTTACAGTCTCTTCGGTAGCAGGCAAACAGTTATTTCCCTTAACTTGAGGAAGCAGAAGCCTCCCCACTTGTTCCGGTTCTCGAGCTCAGTGAAGGTTCCGTGGCCAACGGCTCAGCGTCTATGATGTTCTAGCTTGGGGTTGTCTATAGAGCTCAGAATAGGTCTCCTATGGTTCCAGCTGGGACTTCTAGCCCTTCCAATCTATTCAAGGGAGATCCCCTGCCGCCTTCAATCTCATCCACATTGGAGAAACCTCTCAGTTGATTCATCTTGGCCTTATCAGGATTCTGTCTGACCTCGACGATCTCACAGTCACTATCACTCCTTTCTAAACTACCCTCTTGAGCAAGTGCGGTACCTAACCATTCCTCTTGAGGAGGCAATATACCTGAGGTCGAGGGGCTCTATTCGTCACTATTGTATGACTGAGCTGAGCGTGCTTGTGAATCCTTGGACTTTGACCTCTCCATTTGTGGGGGTAAAGAAAAAAATAAAACTTTAAAGAATTCTAAGGGGAAGGGATCGGGGACGTACCTACTTGACTGAGCTAAAAGTCCGAGCTAGGGAGTTTTGATTGATTGTCGATCTAGAAGTCCCGACCTGAACAGTGAAGCAAGAGAGAATTTTGTGAATTCGATTTGCAAAGGCACCTCAAGCCTATTTATAGAAGTATGCTTGCCATCGGGAAGACCAACCATCGCATCCTGTCATAACATGGGTGACGTGTCAGTATCTTACCTCTGGGCTAGATGACGTGGCAGTTCCCAATGGTTTGAAGGCTTGGCGGCTCAAGCATACTCACAACATTTCTAGAACCCTTGTAGAGTTCTAGACTCAGGGATGGGGGAAATGATATGGGCATAAACCCGAGCCAGAGCAAACTTTTCCGACCTGGGGCAGTGTGACCTGTCTTATGTTCAATCTGCGCAACTCCTCTAGCCTGGCAGTTACCTTCGATGTGACATAAAGGCGATACTCGACTTTAACCACTAGATAATAGTTTTATCCATTGGACAATAACTTTATCCACTGGGAAATAAGCTCGGGCAGGCGTGAACAATGCTGGGCAGGATTAAGCATTAATTGCTATCCATAATCAATGTTAGTATAAATAGTCCATTCACCAGCCATTATTAGGTAACTCGTGCATATTTATTGCTCTAACTACCCACCATTCAGCTCGGACATAGTAATTATTTTTAAACGCAAGGGAAAACACGGGCCACCACCCCCGCAGTTCTTTCTCTTCTTTTGCAGGCCAGGTAGCTGAGCTCGAATTGTCAGGTAGCTGATGTCAGATTATTGAGCTCAGACAGATCTCAATTTTCCCACCCTCATCAGTGACCCTTGTCAAGTTAGGCTTTTATTCAATCCTTTGGCGCTTGATCCGAGATCACGCATTGGTCCACCGGTCTGACCTATGCTCCATGGTCTCAGTTTCTTAGGTCAAGCCAACCCCATATCAAGATAAATTTAGCTTGCTCTTTACGGTAGGAGTCGTTCTTCAAAACGACCCAATTTTTTTGACGGTTAGTCCACAAAGTTCTTAAAATGTTAAATTTGACCTTATACTTTAGTGATATTAACTCATCAATTCATACCTTATTTAAGTCAAAAAATGAATAGACCAAAATGCCCTTTATTATGTTTCCCAAAACGCTGCAACATATCTGACTTGTGCGCAACCTACCTTTCCTCTATCAGTCACGTCTTTTCGTCTCTCTCTCTTCCCCCCACCCCTCGCTCTCCCTCTATTCTTTTCTTCATGTCTTTTGAAGCCTACCATGTATATTCACTTCTTCACTCTCTTTTCTCTATCTCCCACTGCTATTCTCTGTTATCTCATCGGAGAAGAAATCAAAGGTCTCACTTTGTTATTTTTTTTATTTATCTCATCTTGACAAATGTTGAACGTCCGGAATTGGCGCCATAATTGCCATCAACAAGTGAATATACGAGGTCCAGAAAGCATGATGAATTGACCGGTTTTTAATTTCCTTTTTAAAGTTTTAACTTTTTGGGTTTCTGAAAGCATGATGAATTAACCGTTTTTTTTTTTTTTGGAATTCTTAAAGCCCAAAATAGTTTTTTGGGAATTGTTTATTCACAATCTTTTTTTTTAGGAAATTTCTTCTCTTATGTTTGGAATCAATTCATATATGGAATTTATTTTATACAAATAAATTCTCTTGTTTAGAATTGAAAATTAATATTAAGTCAATTATGTTATTTGTAAATTCAAATTGTGTTTGGAGCACATGTGAAATTAGAATTAATAATTACATTTTACTTAAATACCCTTTTTTTATTCAATTGAAATTAAATTATCATATAAATGCTATCTTCTCAATTAACTATTAATTTCTGGTAATATCACAAAAATTGAAAAGAAAAACTAAAATTGTTATACATGATAGTTTGAACACAATAGCACACAAGCAATGTCACATGAGCACATTGGAAATTATACAGCAGCATCAGAGTTTGAAGCATTTATTAAGTATATTTCAAACATATATACGCAACTCATTAATGATAACATATCAATAATGTCGTAACTTCTTGTTTACACTTTACCACAGTATGTTATGACCTTGCTTATAATCATGTATTATAATCCAAAGCCTATAATATAATAGTATTATAATAATAATAAAAAAAGTATATAATAGAAAAGTTATCGCGAATAAATTTGTAAAATACCTGGAAGAGAAGTGAATGGAAGAAACTGATTTTTTTCTCTTTTTGTCGTCAATTTAGAAGAAGAGAGAAGAGTGAAAAAAGACGGTTATTTTTTTCTTTAACCTGAGGGTAGTTTTGTCTTTAAAAGATTATCAACAAAATTAGAAAACATAAATTTACAAATTCCACCTATTGGGTTCGGATTTGAGTAAGATTTGTATAAATTTAAAAATTGCAAATGTTGGATTTGTAATTTTTTAAAAAAGTACAACCAAACAAAAAAATTTAAATTTATAAATGAATTTTACAAAATTTTGTGAAATTTATTTATTCCAAATAGCCTCTTTAATCTATGCTTATCATAATATTTATCAACGATACTGGCTTTCTGGAAGTATGGTGGCTCTATTCTTGATCTTTTGAGTCCTCACTTTTTTTTTTTTTTTTACTTTTCATTAGATGGTCAACAACTTCTCTCAGATTTCTACTATTGTATTTCTTTTGCAAACAACTATGGTAGAACAGAGTTACAATAGAGGAGCATCTTTTCCATTCCTTTTCTGGTGATTTCTTTTGGTTTTTACCTTTTCGCGATTTACGTGCTACTTTCGATTTGTAAATAATATTTGGTTACAAACCTTATCTTTGTTTTGTAAATATTATCACTCATTGACTGAATACGGACTCAGTTTTATCAACACAGAGCCTAGGCCCTCCGAAGATTAAATTTTCAAGTTCAGTGAATCAGATCTCTTTAGTATCATAGTTGGATTTGGTGATGTCTCCTAGCATGTTGGTGGACTAATTAAGTAATCTTATTTCTTCATTTATAGTTTTAATAGTATGGCTAATTGTCGCATAATGTCATTATAGTACTCCTTGTGTAAAATTAAACGTGAATCCTATCTTTTTTGGATGGGGTTATGGGTCTTGAAATTTGACACTCTTGACTTAGAGTTAGAAGGACATCTCAAATGTAGTGGGTATAATATGGGCTATGCAAAAAATCCAATGCAAGCAGCAGGCTGAGTCGATTCGATTACTCAATATTTTTCACATGCTTTTGGGTCTAGCTGTAAATGTAGAGAAGTGAAGTACAATAGGAGTTTACAAAAGGCTGCTATATCTGATTCAGTGTGTATACTCAAATATAAATACATATGTTTTGGAGTCAGTTGACTAGACTTAGACTCTTAGCATACAAAGGATTACATAGAGTTTGAAAGATAAGATAAGATAAGATAACAACATATAACAATTTGAAATTAGATTCAGTTTGATAGCTGTGAATTATCTTCTAACAGTAAAAACGTTTGGGTATTCAATTACTCAATATTTTTACTTTACTGATTTCGTTTTCGATTTCTACTGTTGTATCAAATCGATAGGCTGGTATCTCTCATCTGCATTATCTCAAAACAAGAAATTAAGTATATTCTCGGTGCATGTGGTTCCTTAAGTTTAAATTCATTTTAAATTCGATTGATTGCCTTGAATCCATAGTTGGTGAGAATTAATCATTTTAGCTTAGTTGTGATTTCTGGTTCTATCATACAACTATGTGATTATGTATGCCCTTGATGCTTCAACTATTACATGATTTTGCTACATGAGCAGGGATCTTGAATAAAAGAAATAGATTAAGAAACTAAGCTGCATGGGTATGGGTTTAGTGCTTGAGAAGGGAGAGTGACTGAATTTGAGAGCTTAGGTGCTTTTTACCTACTAATGGTAAGTCTATTAATAAGTGATACATATACGAGTGTGTGTGTTTTATATAGAGTAGGTGTTGAAAGCTAAATGAGCTCTACTCAACTAGTTTATTAGTTAATGCCCTATCTTTTTTTCTTTTCTTTTTTTTATTATGTCCTACAATGAACAAGAGCAGCAAACCGTGGGAACTAAAGCATATGAAAGTATAGCCAAGCTAGAGAAAAATATGATATGTTAATGCTGAACTTTTTCTTTTTTCTGATTCTTATATTAGACTATTATCATAATTTTGTTACATTTGTTATTTTAGTCCAAGTACAGTACCTGGACAGACTGTTTAGAGAAAGCTTATTGGGATGTATATCGCAATATGTAGTAAGTTTGTAGATTTGAAATTACTTATGCATTGTGGGTGCCTAACTAAGGTGGTTTCCTTGATTGTGGAATCTTCGTATGCATGATGATGTCAACCCGAGGGGAAATGCAATTGGGAAATCACTACAATTCTATTATTATTATTATTATTTTGGTCAAAAAAATAAATTAACTCAAAAAACGAAACACATTAACCGATCCCTGTGAGATAGATATCTTGGGAAAGGAGATACAACAAACGAGATGGAATACAAAAAAACCAATTCACAGGTAACTCTTCTTTACGCCTACACTTTGCTACCCAGTCACAGGATTGGTTGGCCGATCTTCTGATACACTGGAACTTCAGTCTCGAGTTTCCTGCCACAATCTTTATGATATCCTCCACAATGGTGAATGCTCTCCAACAAAGGGCAGACTCCGTAGAAACGATTGCTTTAAGAACGACCTCTGCATCACTCTCAATGATGATACTAGAATGCTGCACCTAACCAACAAAGAGACACGCACAGCGAATCGCAAAAACTTCTGCTTCAAAAGCTAAGAAACAACCAAGAGATACAGTGTGCCCAAACACCAGTCCTCCATTCCAATCTCGACCAATAAAAGCAATAGCAGCTTTCCCATTCTTCTCAAAGGAAGCGTCCACATTCACCTTAATCGTCCTAGGCGCTGGAGGGGTCCATTGAATAGGTACCAGTTGGCTAGCATTATCCCTCAGGCCATTACTATTCCATCTCGCATTGTACGCACTATACCATTCGGATAAAACACATTGAGCTCTCACAATGGCCTTATGAACTTCGATCCTCTTCCCATTGATAGTAGCCTCATTCCTTTCCTTCCAAATCTGCCAACAACAAAGTGCAATCTTGGTCATTGCTTCCTCTTTGCAGTATCCCGCGTCACAACAACGATTGGTGAAGCTCATGAACCACTCACAAAACCTCACCGCTCCCACCGGATTAATAGCACACTGCAGGGGGGGAGCACACCAGAATCTCTGTACCCAAGGGCAGAAAAAGAACAAATGCTCCACTGTTTCAACACATTGATTGCATAAAACACAAAGAGGAGAGCTAGCTGACTTTCTACGGAAACGATTATCTTGAGTTGCGAGACAATTTCTGCATGCTTTCCACACAAAAAATCTCACTTTCGGAGGGACTTTGAGCGATCACACAAGCTTCCAAACTTCTCTAGGAATTTGAAATGAAGAGCTAGCTCTATCACATCCATCCGATCCAATATTGCAGTAGACTTCTCTAGCAGCACAATACCTAGATTTAACACTATACACTCCATTTTTAGTTGGACTCCACACAATGCAATCCTCTTTCTCAAACCACGGCAGATATGTAGCAAGGATATCATTAACAATCTTTCTCTCAAAGATTTGTTGAATCATTTCATCATTCCACCTTTTATGATCCTGATTAATTAGCTCGTTGACCCACGTTGGACCATCACGATTCCTTGGACTTATAGAATTCGTACCTGGGAGCCATCTATCATTCCAAATGTTAACACTCTTTCCATTACCAATCTTCCACATAACCTTGCTCTTGAGAAAAAAATTTCCTTGCACAATACTCCTCCAAGACTATGAAGACTGCCTTTTAACCTTTGCATCCCAAAACCTCTCATTCGGAAAGTAGATCCCTTTAAGAATACAAGTAGACAGGCTATTGGGTTGAGAGGAAATTATCCACGCTTGCTTCGCAATAAGAGAGAGGTTGAAACAAAAAAGATCCCTAAATCCGAGACCTCCTTCACACTTGGGTTTCTTTAGCTCTTCCCAATTCAACCAATGTGTTCTTGACTCTTCATTTTTCCCCCACCAGAATTTTGCAGCCATTGAGGAGAGGGAGTTACAAACCTTCTTTGGGAACATGAAAGTGGACATTGCAAAAGAAGGTAAAGCAAGCAAAACTGCTCTTATAAGAACATCTTTACCACCATCTGATAAAAGGATGCTCTTCCATCCTTGGAGCTTAGAGGCACATCTTTCTTGAATCCATCCCAAGGCTTCAGAATTAGATTTATCCCATTCTGTTGGGAATCCAAGGTACTTACCAATCTTGCCCGACTGTTTGATACGGAAGATATCCGCAATTCCTCTTCGAATACCATCAGGAGTGTTACGACTAAAGATAATGGATGATTTGTTTAGGTTCAAACTTTGACCAGAGGCAAAGCAGTACCTATACAATGTGTCCCGCAAGATAAAAGCTTCTCTATAGGTAGCTTCAAAGGAGAAGATGGAATCATCTGCAAACAGCATGTGAGTCAGGGGGGGGGGGGGCAGTGCTTAGTGATCTGGAAGCCTTTCAACAATGATCTACTAAGCTGCCATTTTATTAGGGATGAGAGAGCCTCAATCAGGATGGAGAAAAGATAAGGAGATATGGGGTCCCCTTGTCTAATCCTTCGAGAGGGGGTGATAGTCTCTGAAAGACTACCATTAATAAGGATATTGAAGGACACAGATGATATACACTTCATGATCCAACTGAGCCACACCTCATGGAAGCCCATTCGCTTTAGGACCCCTTCAATGAAATCTCATTCAACCCGGTCATAGGCTTTACTTATGTCAGCCTTGATGATCGCATGACACTTTTTTGTATTTTTCTTCTTCCTCTTAATCCAAAAAGCTACTTCCTGAGCCACAATGATATTGTCTTGAATCACTCTACCTGGAATAAACACTAATTGTTCAGGGGAAACAATTTTATCCATCAAATGCTTCAGCCTATTCACCAGTACTTTGGACACAACCTTATACAGGAAATTTGAGCAACTAATTGGTCGGAAATCTCCAATTGTCTGGGGGTTATTCACTTTAGGGACCAGCATAATATTTGTTTGGTTGATACTACTCAGACTTGTCCCATTCAAAAGAGCATTCTTAACCACATTCAAAACATCAATATCAATCAAATGCCAAAACTTATGGAAGAAAGCTCCTGAGAAACCATTAGGTCCTGGCGCTTTGTTAGCTCCCAAACTCCAAACTGCCTTATTAACTTCATCGTAAGACACCGGTTTAATAAGCTCCAGATTGTCCTCCGCAGTGATGATAGGATCAATGCAAGAGAGGACTGGCTCAATGTTTCGACTCCCCACAGTTCGAAAAAGGTCACAGTAGAACTTCTGAATGACTTCCTTGATTTCTTTTGGCTCATCTGTCCAACAACCATCTTCCATTTGAAGTATTGAGATTCTATTACTGGTACGCCTTTGTCTAACTGATGCATGAAAGAAATTAGTGTTACGATCACTAGCATTCAGCCATTTGACTTTTGCTCTGATGGCCCAGTACTGTTCTTCGCAAGCCCAACTTATCAATTTCTTGAAAGACTAACTTATACTCCTTCATTCTAAAACTCTCAAGTGGACAGTTCATCAGACCTTCTAGCTTATTCATAAGCTCCTCAATCTTTTTGCGGCTATTTCCAACCTTTTGTCTACTCCATTTAGACAACCTAGCTCTACAAATCTCCAGATTTCTATTAAAAGCTGGAATAGCTCCATCAAAACCATTATGCCTCCAACAATTTTCAACAATATCAAGGCATTCTTGTTCTTCAAGCCAATATGGTTCTACCTGGAATCTTTTCTTCCCCACAAGAAATCCATTCTTCTCCGTATCAAGGACCACCGGTGAGTGATCAGAGCCAACTGGTGGTAAATTGACCACTTCTGCCTCAGGAAAAGCACAATGTCATGCTAAATTTACAAGTGCTCTGTCAAGCTTCTGCCGTATTAGACCTTTCCCTTCCCTGTTGTTGACCCAAGCAAAGAAACAACCTTTCGCTGCAACTTCAAGAAGTCCTGCATCGCTAACAAGTTGATTGAATTCTAAGATGTCACAATCAGCTTTCCTTTTTCCTCCATCCTTTTCCTCCCGGCTAAGAATACAGTTAAAGTCCCCTAAAAAGACATGAGGATTAATCTGATTTTTTTGAGAATCAATGATCTTACGCCACATCTTCCTCCACTCCTGCACATAAGGATACACATACACAAAAGATACATCCCACTCCTGACTAGTGTTAGAATTAAGCTTTACATGAACATAGTTAATATCAAAATCAATAAGATCAACATCAATACCATTCAAACAAAAAATGGCAATACCGCTAGAAAGACCCACAGGGTCAACATATTAAACAAGATTATAATTTATTCTTCTTGCTATCTAATAACTTTATTTTTCTCTTCTTAGTCTCAGCCAGACCTATGATGATTGGCCTATCCCGGGAAATAATATCCCTGAGATAACGAACTGTCAAGGCCGGGCCAAGGCCTTGGCAGTTCCAAAATAAAATCTTCATTTGTTTTTCGGGGGTTGTTTCGTACCAGCACCCCTACTCATTTCAAGTTCAACGTACCTGACCAAATTTTCATCTCCTTTTTTTTCCGCCTCTGTTCTCTGTTTCTTTCTCCTCTGCATACCATGAGAGTTCACTCTCTCTAGTTCAGCTACAATCTCATTTCTGACTGGGATCTCCACAAGACTTCTCTCGATCAAGTCCTCATCCTCTATTGCAAATTCTTCATCGCACACATTTTCCAGAATTCCATAGTCTTCATCGCTGGGTGGCTCTAACTCATCATGTTGCACCAACTTTCTTTTAGTTAGAACAGTGGTAGAGCTGCTCCCAATATTTTTGGAGTCCAGTGGACCTTTGTCTTTACCTTCACAGCCCAAATCTTTATGAATATAACCTCCAGGCCTTGGGCCCAATACCTTTTCAGACTTGTCTTGTTGGGCCTCTTTATTATTTATGTTGTTCCACTGGTTTTCCTTGACTGAAAAAATGTCTTGGGCTTTTCGTTCCAAAGGTGGGCCTACATGTTTTTGGAGAGATAAATATGATAGGCCATTTACCTCTGAGCTGGACTGAACATCTTTTTCCAACCTATTAATAGATAAGACCGTTGCTTCCCAATTTTCTGAAAAATTTTCTCCAGATTTCCTTTCCTTGTAAAACTTGAAATCATGACCTAATCTTCCACATTTTAAACAGAATTCGCTCAATTTCTCATACTTGAAATAGATCCAATCATCAGCTTGGTCTTTCCTTAGCAAAGGAAGAATCGGTAAAAGGGGTTTCCTAACATCCCATTGAACCCTTAATCTTAGCTTTTTCATCACTCCACCTCTGTTGTTGATGTCAATATACTCTAACTGCCCCAGTCTATCACCAATCTTGATAGCATTCTCCTCAGAGACAAAGGATGATGGGAGACCATGTACCTGAACCCAGAAGACTGTTTGGTTCAATTCCATCTTCTCCACTGCAATATCCTCCTTCCACGGTTGTAGCAATAGGTGGAACCCTTGAATAGACCATGGCCTATAGCTCCAAGCTTTCTTTTTATCTGCCTCATTGTGGAATGAAATGAGGAAGACATTGAACTTGAGGGGTTGGACCTCCGCCAATTCTTGGAGGCCCCAGCTTTTGTTGATTGTGTGTTTTACAACACCGAGGGGTATGAATTCGTTGGTAATGATCTTGCCAACCAACGACAAGTTCTCAGTGTTATTCTAAGATGGGTCTTCAGTTGGATTAAGGAAAATAGGTGAGGGAGTATCCCCTGCCGCTTTGGGTTTTCCCATCAAAGTGACTTAAAAGCTGAAAACAGAGAAAAGAAAGAAGCTGATGGTTAGCCTCAACGAACAGAGAAGTAATGGTTACTGGAACAGAATGTTTATCTGACAGGGGTAACAACACAATGGATGAAAAAGAAGGAAATATGCTGGTTCACAAAGAGTGAAATTAGTATCTAATTTGACTAAAATCAGGTAAGGGTTTTTCGGTGGAATGGGGAGGTGGTGACGGTGGGCTCTTCATATTTGGCTTAGTTGAACGAGATGAGTCCAACGGGAATGAAGACTGGAGCCGTGGGACACATCTCACGAGCTTTTATCTAACCTGTTGGTAAGCTTCATAGGATCTAAACTACAATTCTATTATGACCCGGAGAGAGTTTGCTTATCAACTGCGGCATCATTGGGCGAATTTGAGCAATCTTAGTCCTGACAAGTTTGGTTTTGTTTAGTTCTTTAGGACTTGAATTTTTTTCTTTTGGTTTTGGATTTTGGGTTGTGGTTTACATTCCTGTTTTAAGTCCTAACAAGTTCGTGTGAATCTGCATTTTGGTACTATTTGAAGGGTTATCTTTTGTGGTGAATTCTTGTCTTAGACAAGTATTTAGTTGTTTTGGTACAACTGATTGGGTTTAGCTTGAATGTTATGGGATCAGTTTAATGTTGGTATGAATCATATTCGAGCCATGTCCATTTTATAAGTTACTATCTTTCAATACCTGTTTCTCAAATTTTCTCTGTTTTGGGATGCAAAAAACTGAATGCATTGTACAAAAGATGGCATTGTTCTCAACATGTAACTTTTCCAAAAGGAGTGCCAAGTATCTGTAAAAACTTTTGAAATTGTGATGTAAACAAATGCTTAAGTATCAAAAAAAACTTGTACTTATGATGTAAAAAAATGCTAAGTATGCAAAAAAACCTGTGAATACTAGGAATATTGCTAAGCTAAATAAGACAAAGCTATATAAGACTTGGACGAAATTATTCACAAAAGCTATATAAGACCTGAACGAAATTATTCACAAGAATATTGCCAGAGATGGCTGAGGAAATCCACTTTTGGTCCAACCATGGCAGTTTACTTAGCCCCGGCCGATGCTAGTATTTGGGCCAAGGCTCAAATATTGCACCTCGAGTCGCGGCCTACTCCCGAAGAAGCCCACTCGGAGGCCCCGAGCTCCACGCTAGGCCCAAATATCAAACTATCTCATATAGGCAACTGGCGGCGTACATGGGCATAACCCGAGGCCTTGCCGGGTGCTAACGGATAAGTGACCAAGAAAGAGACCTTAAGTGACTGGCCTACTGTAGCGGATGACGATTGACAAGTTCGGATGGAGGCCTATCCTACGGGATAAGTGGTACTTCCTCGAAGTAGTCTACTTGATTTACAAGTCTCAGGAGGTAAAGCGACTCTCGACCTATCACAATCACCTAGCCTACAAGAAGGGGACTACCATTGAAGGACTTGGGCGAGGAATTACCTTTACCTTACGCGATAAGTGATCAGGTAGTCTACTAGGAGTACAAGTTCTAAGGGTCCGTGACTCTTGGCCGATCCACACCTATAAGTAGGCCACGCCTACACAAGGATAGGGTATCGAATATTAGCCACATACAGCAATACCCTACCTCTCCCTTTTACGAAATCACAACCTACTCTCCCTATATCAACGCTGCAACTATGGTAGTCTCCGATTATCCCTCCTTATAATCCTCGTTTGATCTTCCTTTCTGATAGACTACTGACTTGAGCGTCGAAGTGTCTTCGACCGGCACCATACCGGTGTCCCAAGACTCACGTCGTTCAATTGCTTTCTGTTTTTGTAGGTTGATGGTGGCCCGCAATCCGTGATTTTGGATTTTGACATCTACAATTTGGTCCCATCGTGGGGCCCTGGCAACTCAATTACCCGAACAGAAGGCAACGAACTCTTGATCACTCTTATTTTCGACAAAATCCATGGCTGAAAGCAGCATTCAAATGATATACAGGCACAGATGGAGGCCTTGATGACCGAGATGGAAGCGTGCAAGGACAAACTTAAAGAGCTCGAGGCGGAAAACACTGTCTTTCGCCAGGAGAATATCGAGTTAGAGGAAAGAGTCAAGACCCTCACAACGACCACCGCCCCTTTGAACTGCGGGAAGAAAATTGCCCATGGTGAGATGGCGGCGCCTATGCAATCCCTTAGGTCCACACCCCAGCAGATGCCCGGTAGTGGAGTCTACCTCCAAACCATTGTCACAACTGAACGACCTCTAACACAGCCAGCAGACGAGGGAGGACCAAGCCGTGATATCCTTCGACAGTTCCAGGAGATAGAGGATTCCTAGGGTGCCTGCCCCCATTAAGAGAAATGCAGTAAACAGCTTTGCCGACTCCCCGTTTGTTGACGCCATTGCAATGGTGGAGATGCCGGCTAAATTCAGCTTTCCGAACATGAGGCCTTATGATGGGACTACTGACCCTGATGATCACATAATGCAATACAAGCAGAGGATGTTCATCGTGGCCGTCCCGCGAGATTCTAGGGAAGCATGTATGTGTAAGGGATTCGACTCTAGTTTGGTAAGACCTGCCTTACAGTGGTATACTAACCTACCAAACAACTGTATTGCCTCCTTTTCCTAACTGACAGACATATTCGTGGAGCAATTCGCGAGTAACAGAAAGTTAGAGAAACAGTCTGATGACCTCTACTTGATTGTACAAAGGAGAGGCGAGCTCCTGCGCGACTTTGTGGGGAGGTTCAACAAAGAGAAGGTAGCCATCCCCCAATATAACATGGCCACGGCCATCTCAGCCTTTCGCAAGGGCCTGATCCCCGAGTCTGACTTATATAAGGAATTAACCAAGGACCCATGCAAGACCATGGAAGATGTTCTGACAAAAGCTTGGGCTCAGATTAAGTGGGAAAAAGATGAGTCAAACTATCGCCCTTCACCACCGCGCCGTGATAGGGGTGATCGCAAGTGCTCTTTAACGTCTGATTCGCGTAGTAAAAGACTTGAGCCTTACACTGCAGAGGAACGAAGAAGTAAACGATCACGCGATGACAGAAGACCACTTGACCAAAGGCTAGACCCCAGCCCAGACATACGGAGAATGCCAGACTATAACTTCAGTATAGCTCCGACTGAGCTTGTTCATACTTTGAAGAGGATGGGCAACGCCGTCAAGTTGCCGGAGAAGATGAGGTCCCCTACTGACCGGAGAGATAAAACTAAGTAGTACGACTTCCACGACGACCATAGGCACACAACTGAGGAGTGCATTGGCCTAAAAAAAAAAGTCGCGGAGTTGCTGAAGAGGGGCCACCTCACCCAGTTCTTGACCGACAGAGGGAAACAAACCATAGCCCAGTGAGAGGGAAAACAAAAGGCTCGAGATGTCACCCTACCTGAGCCGCCACGCCTTGAACGAACAGTGAATTACATCACTGGTGGATAAGAGGTCAGTGGTATCAATCACTCGACGGCGAGAAGACACGTTCGACAGGCAGTCGATTTTGGCTTAAGGCCTCGGCCACCTAGGGAATTTAATACTGAACAGATCATCACGTTCTCTAACAACGAAGCAGCTTACTTAGATGATCTGCACCATGACGCCCTGGTGATAACATTAAGGGTTGCCAACTGTGACGCCTGAGATTCTACCGTACACATTTTTAAATGTTGCATCCATTAATTGTGCATGAAATTATGTGCTTTACCTGTTGTCTTTCTTGGTCACTATTCATTCAAATTTTAAACTGCATTATATTAGTGAATTAGCATTTTTATTAAATCATATTAATTGTTAAAGGAATGTGAAAATTGTGCAATTGAGCTAGGAGCGATAGGAGCACTCGTTTAGAAAATGATTTTAGTAGTTCAATGAACAGTGTTACGTAACTAACTTAGAGTTTTAATTAACTAGCACACATGCTTCACTTTAGGCTCGTGTTAAGCTTACTACGCGCATTATAAGTGACCTGTTAAATCCACAACCTTGACCCCACCCAACTATGCACCCTATATTACCCACCTTAGCTCATAACTAGCAAAGAACAAAACAAAAAAATGCTGAAAAATTACTGTAGCAAATCCGAGAATAGTGTAGGAGGAGAATGAGAGGATTTTGCTCATCAAATCTTCAAGCCAAGCCAAGCCAAGCTAGGAGCAAGTAGTTTAGGGTGTTTGCTAGCCTCCCGAGAGTTCCTACGCACAATTGGTGAGGGTTTTCATGACTTTTTATGCATATCTAAAATGTTACATTTTTCTTGATTTGTTGAAAATGTTATCAAATGCTATTGCAAAGCTTATCTATGCTATTATACCTTGTATATAAGTGCTAGAGAACACATTTGAGCTATTAGTTCGCATTTTAAACGGTTGGAATCGTCATTTGAATTTATGAGGTGAATAGTGACATTTTTCTAGGGTTTTATGTAATTGCACGTATTAGCTTGATTCAACAGTCCTAATAGATGCCTTAGGTGCTAATGAAGGTAGTCTAATAGCCCCGTGCACTTGAATTGCTCTAGAATCGCATAAAACGTGAAATAGCCGACTTTAACAAAGGAGTTTCGGGGTTCATGCGAATCCGGGTGGATTCGGGCTTTACTTCTAGTATTCTTAGGCTACCTAGGTGCTATAGAAGCTTTGATAACCCTTGTTTGAAGCCCGGATAAGGTATGTGTAGTTTAAAACCATAAGAGGGAATTTGGGGCTTTCGGGGTAATCGCGAGCGTTTGAATGAGTTAGAGGGTTGAGAGGGTACCTTGAGGGTTAGTTAGAAGGTTGGGAGAGTTTCCCTTGAAAATGGAATCATTAACCTTGGTTTGGAAGAGAAATAGTTTGAAAAATAAAGGGGTTTAGGTGCAATTTCGGTTGACTCACACTTCTAAACCCATGGCATGACTTCTTGAGTGTTTATATGTGGTTTCAAGTTGATTTGGAGCTTTTGGTATGATTCTATGCTTATTTTGTAAATGCCCCTTTGTAAAACTGCTTATTAGCTTATATAATTGCTTCTATCCTAATTGCATCGAGGTCAACCTACTTTGTTGATCCTCCTATGTGTTAATGCTTATATTATTGCTATTAACTTGCCATCGTTAAGTGCATTGCATAGTGGTTGCGCAACCATAGTGTCAGGGGCGGATGTGTTGAATATCGGCTGGGCGGCAGAGGGCTTGCCGGTGGATATTCAAACTCCGTGCCCTAGTCCCTCATTCGCCTGGTCCGGAGATTGCCAGGGAATGTTGGGTCGTAGGATTTTCAGGGTACATCCGGAGTACACCCACTGGAGTGTTTGGGGTTATGCCAGCTTATCGTGATCGTGATCGTTGTTCGTGGATCGTGAATGAAGACCCAGTGAAGATTGGTGTATAGGGGTTATGTGAAATGTATCCTTTCAAATGTGTGGTTATTTAAGCTATCATTGTTTCTTGAATTGTTCAATTGTTATTGTTATTAACTGTATTATCTGTTGCATTGCACGCCCCAGGACTTTATCCCTCACTGGGCAACAGTGGTTGCTCATACCTCGCTAACATGTTTCAGGTGGCGCAGTTGGAGGAGTTGCATTAGTTGCTGTGTCTAGTTGCTTGAGGTGGACTATGTTCTTGTTGATGAGAGTAGGACTTGTTTTCTTTACTTTATGTTCTATTTTGTAACCTAAGTGATATATGTATATTATATAGTTTGCAAATTGAGGGATAGATGTTGTAGTGGTAGATTTAGAACCATGGCATGTAATAACTTATATTTCTGCTATTAGCTTCTTCGCATGCTTGGAAGTGAATGACTGGTTGTTTTTAATTTCTAAGAATACTTAAAAGCTATCATGGAGTGGCATGATAAGTGGTTTTGTAAAGAAGTTAAGTTATGAATGCATGCTTGTCTGTATCTAAACTGTTTGTATGTCTTAAGGCTCGGATGGCCTTAAACCTAAGATCTTTAGTTATAAATGAATGTCTTGTTATGTTGTGGCTTTATTGAGTGTTCACAGGTTTTCAGAATGTCCACGGTACAGGGGAGACTCGGTCCGTGTGTCGGGTCCAGACTTAACCATTCGGAAAAAATTTGTGACCGGGCTTGGTATTGGGTTGAGAATAGTATGGTCATTAGAGCCTCCGGTCTCGTGAGGGATCGGGGCGTTACACCAACTGCCTGGTCAAACGGATACTAGTCGACAACGGCAGCTCAGGAAACGTCCTCATGCTGGATGCCCTTAGGGGCATAGGGATCGATGAAATATGTGTCACTCGTCGTTCAACCACCCTAATCGGGTTCAGCGGTGAACACAAAAGCACCATTGGAGGGATTGTGCTCCCAACCTACGCCAAGGGCGTTAACCACAATACTCGATTCCTAGTGATACACTGTCCATCACCCTACAATATCATACTAAGGCGTCCGTGGATCCATGAGATGAAAGCCATTCCGTCAACCTACCACCAGGTAGTCAAGTTCCCGATTAGTTGGGGAACAGGAGAAATAAGAAGACAGCAAAGGGACTCTCGCGAATGCTACCGCTCTGCCTTGAGAAGGGCTGGCCATGATGTTCTGTATCAAGTGGACAAACTACAACACAAGGTTACCCTGACCAGCCTACCATGGAAAAAAAAATGAAGTACGGATCCACCTCGACCATCCAGATCATGTCATTTAGATTGGCTTAAAGTTAAAGCCGGGACTGCGCGACCAGTTGGTGGATTTCCTCAGCCATCACTACGACTGCTTCGCTTGGTCTTACACGGACATGACCGGAATTGACCTGGCGGTCATGGTTCACAAACTACAAGTTGACCCAGTGCATCCTCCTGTGAAACAGAAATGGAGAAAATTCACAGCAGATAGGAATCGTATCATCAATGAAGAGGTGCAGAAGCTGATCGACATTGGATCTATTCGCGAGGTCCTCTACCTTGATTGGTTGGTGAATATGGTGGTTGTAAGGAAGAAAAATGGTAAGTGGAGAGTTTGTATCGACTTTACAGACCTGAACAGGGCGTGCCCGAAAGACTCATTTCTTCTCCCGCACATAGACACAATGGTGGATGCAACGGCAGGGCATGAGCTTCTTACTTTCATGGATGCTTTTTCTGGCTACAACCAAATACTCATGTATCCAGAGGATCAAGAGAAGACAACGTTCATCATAGAATGAGGGATAAACTGCTACAAAGTCATGCCCTTGGCTTGAAGAACGCTGGTGCAACCTACCAACGTTTGGTCAATAAGATGTTTGCTGATTTGCTGGGATAAACCATGGAGGTTTACATCAACGACATACTGGTGAAATCTCTTATTGCGGGACCCCACCTCAGTCACTTGCGCCAGACGTTTGAAATTTTGAAGAAATACAACATGAAGCTGAACCCCACAAAATGTTCCTTCGGGGTCACCTCTGGAAAGTTCTTGGGATACTTAGTCACCCAGCGTGGGATCGAGGCCCACCCGGATCAGATATGGTCCATCCTTAACATTCCGTCTCCGACTAATGTCAAGGAAGTGCAAAAGCTCACTGGGAGGCTCGCAGCTCTAACCAGGTTTATTTCAAGGCCCTTTGAGAAGTGCCACGCCTTCTTCGATACCCTCCGGAAGAATAAAGACTTTGCTTGGACACCTGCCTGTGAAGAGGCACTACAACAACTTATGGCATACCTTACCAGCCCGCCACTACTCTCCAAGCCGAAAGATGGTGAAACCCTTCTAATCTACTTGGTTGTCTTAGAGACTATCGTAAGCGCTGTCTTGGTGCGTGAAGAAATAAGGAAACAATACCTAGTCTACTATACAAACAGAGCTCTGCTCGATGCCGAGACCAGGTACAGTCAACTAGAGAAGCTAGTATTGGGCCTCGTCAATGTAGCACGCAAGCTAAGGCCATACTTCCAATGCCATCCAATAACAGTATTGACAACCTTCCCCCTCAAGTCCGTACTACACAAACCGAAATTTTCTGGACGACTGTCGAAGTGAGCAATCGAGCTCAGCGAGTATAAAATCTCCTATCAACCACGGACTACAATCAAATCACAAGCCTTGGCGGACTTTGTGGTAGACTTCATGCCCGGCATCCACTTATTAGCCGAGAAAGAGTTGTTGTGCCTTAGAGTCTCATCGAAACAAAGGAAGTGGACGTTGAGCGTGGATAGGGCAAGTAACGCCAAGGGTATCGGCCTTGGGTTAGTGTTACAGTCTCCCGAGATGGATGTTATTGAACAATCGGTCAAGTGTGGTTTCAAAGCTACCAACAATGAAGCAGAGTACGAAGCCCTGATTGCGGGACTCACTGTGGCCAATGAGATGAACGTCAAGAGGATAACTATCAATAGTGATTCGCATTTAGTAGTCAACCAAATCCTAGGAACCTACCAAGCAAGAGGAAACAAGATGGCAACCAACTTGTCACTTGCCAAAAAGCTACTGATAGCTTTCAAGGAGTTCAAGATAAAGCAGTTGAGTAGAGAAAATACTGGCCACACCGATGCTCTAGCGGCCCTAGGGGCATCCACCTAAGTGGTAGCTCCTAAGGTGGTTCTTGTCGACTACCTTTAGTGGCCCGCCGTTTGGAAGGAAAAGTCAGAAGTGGTAACATGTATTAGCGATATGCCATCTTGGATGACTCTTATCATTCAGTATATCCGAGATGACATCCTACTTGAGGATCGCAGTGAGGTGTGAAGGCTCAAAGCCAAAGCGGCCAGGTTCTGTCTCATCGAGGAAAAGCTCTACAGGAGGTCTTATTATGGGCCCTACCTTCGTTGCATCAATAAGGAAGAGTCTGATTACGTCCTGGCCGAACTCTATGAAGGACAGTGCGGCAACCATTCCGGAGCACGCAGCCTCACCAATAAGGCACTCACAGCAGGGTACTACTGGCCTACTATGCGTGCCGACACCATAGAGTATGTGAAAAGATGCGACAATTGCCAGAGATTTGCGCATGTTTCTCATCAATCGCCTGAACCACTTGCCACGATTTCTGCCCCGTGGCCATTCATGAAGTAGGGTATGGACATTGTGGGTAAACTACCAACCGCGCTGGGACAGTGCATCTACATGCTCGCCGTTACTGACTATTTCACCAAATGGATCAAGGCTGAGGCTTATTACCAAGTCTGAGACAGAGAGGTGAAGAATTTTGTGTGGAAGAATTTTATATGTAGGTTTGGGGTACCGAAGGAAATCGTCACAAACAATGGCTCCCAATTTATTAGTCGCGACTTCTTAGACTTTTGTAAAGAATGGAAGATCCAGTTAACCTTCTCCACTCCGCGCTATCCACAAGCTAATGGTCAAGCTGAATCATCCAACAAGACAATCATCTCGACTCTCAAGAAGAGATTGGAGAGTTCAAAACGAAGATGGGCTGACGAGCTCCCGGGAGTGTTACGGTCCTATCGGACTACGGCAAGGTCTTCGACGGGAGAGATACCATTCTCCTTGGTTTACAGTGCAGAGCAGTCATTCCAACGGAAGTTGGGCTTCTAACCCTCCGGGTTGTACAAGCGTCCGAGGAGCAGAATAGTCAAGAACTTAGTCATTTGCTCGACACTGTTGATGAAAAGAGAGAACGAGCTCTTGTTCAAATTGCAACCTACCACCAGAAGGTAGCACGGCACTTCAATAAGAACATCCGAGTCAGGACCTTCAAAGAAGGAGATTGGGTCTTGAGTAGGGTATTCCAAAACACCAAGGAGATTAACGCCGGGAAGCTAGGACCTACTTGGGAGGGACCCTACCTCATCGCAGAGGTGGTCGGTTATGGAGGCTGTAAGCTTCAATCCGCAAAGGGCAAAGACATTGGGAACAGTTAGAATGCTGTCCACCTCAAGAAGTACTACTTTTAAGCATATTGTTAGCTCATATTGTTAGCTCGCCCACTAGGGGTTGATAGAGTTGATTAGTTTCCCCCTCTATGGAGTTAGTAGTTTCTAGTTAGCTACCCCTTCGTGGGGGTCTTTCGTTAATGCCAATATAGTTTATGGCACGCCCAGGCGCGAGTCAACATAGTGAGTTTCAATGAATGAAGCACTTTTCTTAGTTTAATTCATTCATCTTATCATCAACTCAAACATGGGGAGCCTACCCAGGGGCAAACTAACCAGGCATACCCGCGCGCAATTGATACGATAACAACGCATGCTCCAAAGTAGTAGCCTCTCATGACTAACCTACGGTCCTACATGACGTGTTGGGTCCTATGAAGACCAACCTATGGTCCTACACGGCCACGCTAAGACGCCTAAAGGGTGCAACCTACTATGGTAGGGTCCAAGTGACCTAACTACCAAACTAAGACGCCTAAAGGGCGCAGCCTACTATGGTAGGGTCCAAGTGACCCACCTATCAAACTAAGATGCCTAAAGGGTGCAGCCTACTATTGTAGGGTCCAAGTGATATTCCTACAAAACTAAGACGCCTAAAGGGCGCAGCCTACTATGGTAGGGTTCAACTGATATTCCTACCAAACTAAGACGCCTAAAGGGCGTAGCCTACTATGGTAGGGTCCAAGTGACCTACCTACCAAACTAAGATACCTAAAGGGCGCAGCCTACTATGGTAGGGTCCAAGTGACCCACCTACAAACTAAGACGCCTAAAGGGCGCAGCCTACTATGGTAGGGTCCAAGTGATATTCCTACCAAACTAAGACGCCTAAAGGGCTCAACCTACTATGGTAGGGTCCAATTGATATTCCTACCAAACTAAGACACCTAAAAGGTGCAGCCTACTATGGTAGGGTCCAAGTGACCCACCTATCAGCTAAAACGCCTAAGTGGCGCAGCCTACTATGGTAGGGTCCAAGTGATATACCTACCAAACTAAGACGCCCAGATGGCGCAACCTACTCTGGTAGGCTCTAGGTGACCCACCTACTAGCTAAGACACTTAACGGGTACAACCTACTCTGGTAGGCTCCGAAGTGGTTAACCGATCAATTGAGAATCCTAAGCGGAGTAACCTACTAAGGTAAAGTTTGAAATTTACAATGCATCAACTTGACCCCTTGTATGCCATGACCTACTACGGTAGGCTCTGCAATGATAATATGGTCTCCCACATGGTAGGTTGTTAAGGGGTAATAGGTACACACCTAAGGAGCTCTAAATAGGATAGCGGACAATTTGAGTCATGGCAATTAAAGCTTAACCAATATTAGGCCGCTCCGCAACTACGGATAAATGGCTAGGCTATCCACGCAATAATCTGTTATACACAGAAGGTTGAGTAATTTGCGGAACGGTGAAAGCATACATGAAAGCGTTTGCGGGAAGAAACATAGATTACTTGTGAAACTATTAAAGCAAAGTTATGTTGCGCCAACCAGATAGGAAAAGAAAACGAGGGCACCATGTACGCAGAGCGTGTGGTCCCTAGTCGTTGGCGCCTAGCGCGCCAAAAATACATAACTAGATTGCCATATACGCATTACATATACAAAACAGTGTCAGCGGCGCGATACCTATACATACCAAGCTAGAATTTAGACAAAAGAGGGATGCATAGTGCGCTGCAAGCCACTCAGACGACGGTCCAGTAAACTAATTAGGCAAGTCCCCTATGGGTACATCTCTAATAACAGCCTCCACCTCAACTGAGCCACCAGGCTCACCCGGGGGACCGGCCTCCAAAGCATAACAAAACTCTCATAACGCTTGATGATGCCATTGTAATCCCAGTCGCTGGCCTTCCCATCCCTGAACACTTTCATCAATCTAGCCTCTGTTGCCAAGGATGTGTCATCAGCGATGTCTTCCAGCTGAGACTCTAATCCTTTCTTCTTAGCACTCCATGCTCCCTCCTTGAACTTCAACTCCAAAGTAGCCTCTACTAGTTTGCGGTCTTTCTCGATCACCTCCTGCTCAAGGGCACCCACGCGGTCTTCTGCTTTCTTAACTGCCTCTTTTGTTGCAGTCAGTGATTTCGTAAGCACTGCATTTGAGGCCCCGACACTCTCAAGCTTCTTTTGAAGACCTGCAACTTCCCCAATTTTGTAAAGGATGGCCACGAGCGCCTGCAACAAAAAAAAAACCATTCAAAAATTAGAGCCGATAAAGGTGGAAATGATTACAGAATATGCAATCCACGATACCTAAAAAGCGTGGGTCACATCCCACTCAGTGGAAGCAGACATCGTCATCCTCCTCATAAGGGTCGCATCATCGGCGAGGAGCAGCTTCAACACAGGAGCTAGCATTGAACTCGCATTAGAGATAGATGATGCCTCAAGAGGGAACTCAACTGTGAGATGGTTTGTTTGAGGGGTCAGCTCAGTAGCACGCCACTTATGTGACACCTAGCTAAACTCGACTTGGCTAGATTGAACCATGGGAATAGCCAAAACAGTGTGGGGCACAACTGGCTAGGAGTCCCCCGTAAGCGCCTTTCTGCGCTTTTGAAGGCACCGTTGCATCGCTTGCTCATTGTTGGCAGCTTGGTACTTATCCGTCATGATATTGTCTACGTATTCTCGAACAAGCGAATCACGTAAGCTTAGAAGGTCAGACGAGTTGTAATCTAAACCTTCAAGTGCTCTCCGATTAGCTAGTATCGTGGGAAGCTTAGCCAAAGAAAGGAAAGGCCTACCTTCGAGGGAGTAAAGGACTTGTTTCCAAATCCCAGACGATCGCAGCTTGGATTCAGAAAAAATAACAGAGTGCAGGTGGTTTTTCTCAGGCAGCACCAAGATTGCCTTAATTCGATCGCTTGTGTACGAACCCTCTGTGGAGTAATTGATGCCAATCCTACCTACGCAAGCGGAAGAGAAAGTATTAGTCCTCAATACAAAGAGTGTTAGTCATAGAAAACAAGAAGTTAAAAACTCACGAGCACGGTCCCAGATGTGAGGGATATATGGTTTCTCCTCGAGCACCACTTTGCTGGAAAGGAAAAAATATTTATCTTTCTAGTAGCAGTTATTAGGAGGAAGGATCACCAAGGGGACCTTTCCTGGCTTGGGCATGAAGTGGTATTGACCGGGTTCATCCTCTTTTAAATAATACCAGTATAACAACTCAGCTAACCCAAACGGTATGCCTACGCATTCTCCTAGGACCTCACACCCGAGAAACACACGCCAAGCGCTCGGCATTATCTGACCTGGGGCAATCTCATAATACCACAATAGTTGACGAGCTAGTAAGGGTAAGGGAAGACGAAGGCCGATCTCGAAGGCACGTTCATACATACACACGCAACTGGGAAAGTCCCAATCTGCCCTCTCTTAGTGTTCTGGTAATCGAACGTTACATCCCTCGGGAATGCTATAGGAGACCCTGATTCGAGCGATATCAATTGGCTTAAGGCGCGAACGGGGGCTCACTGACAATATGTTCCTCAGGAAACCAACTAATTCTCCAAGGTCAACTGACGATGTGTTAGGAGGGATAGATTCTACCACATGCACTGTACTCGCTAACTTTTCTAAGTTAATTTGTCCCTCATATGACCACCTATCCGTAACGGTTATTTCATCGGTGCTACAAGATGACTCTTCTCCCTGAAGCTCGGCCAACTCTCCCTCATTCCTAAACCGAGAATCTTCCACGGCAGACCTCGCATCCTCTTGCGACAACATGCCTCCCTACGATAACAAGTGACGCTTTAGAACAGCAATAATGGTATACGACAGGAGACGATGTTACGCTTATGACCAACGACTAACCTACAGTCACAGAACCACAGGAAGGTTGACCCTACCTCGGCGGCAGAAAGTGGCCCCTAATAAGCAGCCTACTTTGTCTGGTTGAGGGTGTCACCTATCATTAAAGCCTAAGGCCGCAGCCTACCTTGAGCCTCTAAGGTGCCGCCTTCCCTTAAGGACAAAGGTCGCAGCCTACCGTGAGTCACTATGTTGATACCTACCATCAACGTTCCAAGTCGTAACCTACCCAAAGGGAGTCGCACTCGACAAAGCAAAACACATGCATGTATAGACAGACATGCATAGTTACGCATAGGCATACGTACATTAGAACAACTACTAAGCAAGGTGAGAATAGGGGATTGCGCTTCTACAATCTACATTTTGCAAGGAGGTAGAAGTGACGAGGAGAGCAAATTTTTGTTGAAGCTCATAGGAGGCAACATTCAACGGAAATTATACCGTAAAGAGATAAGGACGTCAATAAATTAAACCCAGCAACGGTACACCAAACATGCATTCTAACTCACTGAATGTGTGTGTATAGATGCGGACATGTGTATGGAGATATCTTAACAATAGAGCAAAAAAAAAAAAGAACAACCATCCCCAATATGACTATATAATTCAGATTCGGGTTTTTATGTGCATACACCTACGTATATGCAATGCAGATGGTGACTAACATCTGTTAATGGATGAGCAGTTACCTTACGCATGTTCAGTTTCATGTATCATTAAGTGGAGAATGAAGAGCAAAGTACGGGAGCGAAGAAGCGACATTTAATGCAAGAAATTGAAATGCGAATCAAGCTTGGCTTTACCTAATCAGTCGTTCACGGAAGGTGAAATGCGAATCAAGCAAAATTCAAGGTGAAATGCGAATCCCTACGATGAAGAAGATGAAAAGTGGAAGTATGCTGCAGCTTTAAAACAAAAGAGAAGACAAAATAGCAAAAAAGGTCAAATGGGGGCAAAGGGTTGTCAGCCTGCTTTGCCATGTGGCAGAGCAAGGCCCCTTGCGGCCCCACATGGATGGGTAGGCATTAAATGCCTGCCCAGCCAACATGCTACCAAGACAAGATAGCTCCCAGCTATCCTGTCTGATGGCTGCGACGTGCCAGCATGACAGCACGCTACAGCCTCAATAGTTGTAGTGCTGGCCCGTGGACAGAGACAACAGAGTTGTCTTTTCCGCTGTGTCCTAGCGGGTTAGCCCTTGACGCGCAGGGCCACATGGCCACTTTCCATTGATCAGCGGCCACCACACTATAAAAAAAAAATAGAATACAAGTTTCAGTCATTAGAGTTAACAAGGCCACGTTGCAGGCTACTAATTGGGAACTCAATCCGTGTAGTCTATGAATGACCAAGAAAAACTTCAGTAGGCTGCGATGTGAAATTATCAATTGCATCATTCAGTAGGCTGCGACGTGGAATTATCAATTGCACCCTTCAGTAGGCTGCGATGTGGAGTTTTCAACAACATTATTATGTAGGCTGATGTAATCTGTCACATTGCAAAAAGCAATGGTAGGTTGCGAATTGTGGAGGCAATTTGTAAGCTGTAAGTTGGCGAGCAAGTAATAACACACAATCGGCTGCGAAACTACAATACAAAGGATGGTGGTATGCGGATCGCCCATCAAAATATGGTAGGCTGTTAACTACCTACATGGTAAGTTGCGGATCTCTCCTGGATAATACAAGTCGGAGTCACTTTATGAGCAATGTAATCCCTAACTTGAAGATCCTTCGACTTAGGGAGTGGGGGACAAACTGTTGATGCAAAAATTGGGCTTAGACCCTTGGTCCAACCATGGCGGTTTACTTAGCCCCTGACGACGCTAGTATTTGGGCCAAGGCTCAAATATTGCACCTCGAGTAACGGCCTACTCCCGAAGAAGCCCACTCAGAGGCCCCGAGCTCCACGCTAGGCCCAAATATCAAACTATCTCATATAGGCGATTGGCGGCGTACATGGGCATAACCCGAGGCCTTGCCGGGTGCTAACGGATAAGTGACCAAGAAAGAGACCTTAAGTGATGGCCTACTGTAGCGGATGACGATTGACAAGTTCGGATGGAGGCCTATCCTACGGGATAAGTGGTTACTTCCTCGAAGTAGTCTACTTGATTTACAAGTCTCAAGAGGTAAAGCGACTCTCGACCTATCACAATCGCCTAGCCTACGAGAAGGGGACTACCATTGAAGGACTTGGGCGATGAATTACCTCTACCTTACGCGATAAGTGATCAGGTAGTTTACTAGGAGTACAAGTTCTAAGGGTCCGTGACTCTTGGCCGATCCACACCTATAAGTAAGCCACGCCTACACAAGGAGAGGGTATCGAATATTAGCCATATACAGCAATACCCTACCTCTCCCCTTTACGAAATCACAACCTATTATCCCTATATCAACGCCGCAACTACGGTAGTCTCCAATTATCCCTCCTTATAATCCTCGTTTGATCTTCCCTTCCAATAGACTACTGACTTGAGCGTCGGAGTGTCTTAAGCCGGCACCACACCGGTGTCCCAAGACTCACGTCGTTCAGTTACTTTCTGTCTCTGTAGGTTGCTGATGGCCCGCAATCCATGATTGTGGATTTTGACATCTACATAAGCTATATAAGACAAAGCTATATAAGACTAAGACACAGCTATACAAGACTGAGACTAAGCTTATATTAGACAAAGTATACCACAAAATGCTTTGAAAAATGAAGTATATCCCAAAACTAAGTATTGAGATTCTAAGTAGGGTGCTGAGTAGACTAACTAAGAAATGATGGGAAAACTTCTTTCATATAGGTAATTGGGTATGAATTAGGCATTAACGTTTAGATTTGGCCTTAAACAATCACCATTGGCTTGTCCCAGAACTACTTGCATTTCATCTTAGATGTACAGCAACAACAGCTCAAATCAAATTTGATATTATTAATTCCATTATTAATAGCATGCCACATATTAAAACTCTACGGTCACCTAAAAGCTTACACTAACACAGTCGTCCTCACTCTTGCATTGACTTTCATTAGAGATGCATGAGGTAAAGATTCGTCCACTCAATTATTTCATTAATTAATCAAGCTGAATTTTTCTTCTTCTTTATGATGAGGAATATACTTGAGAAGTACTTTGGATTTATGTTAAAGTTCGAATTTTAAAATACTATAACACCTCAAATACGTCAAAAATTTTAAACCCATGAAGGTGTAAACATAACATACCTCAAATAGAAAAAAAAAATTAAAAATTAGAAAGTTCTCATTCATGAAGGTATAAACTCATGTAGGAATATACTGGAAAAAAACAAGAAACGATATCTACCCCATAAAAATTAGAAAAAATATTGTAAACCATAGTTGAAATGTAATGAAATATACATGAACAATAAAAATAACACCTCAAATACATCAAATATAGTAAACCATAAAGGTGTAAACATAATATACCTCAAATACATCAAAATAGTACAAAAAGTTATGAATCGGAAAGTTCTCATGCATGAAGATGTAAACCCATGAAGAAATATAATGGCAAAAGCAAAAAATGAAATATACAACAAAAAATTTCACCGAAATACTGGAAAACATAGCTGAAATATAGTGAAATATGCACAAACAAAAAAAAAAAACACCTCAAATACTATAAACCCATGAAGGTGTAAACATAACATACTACAAATATATAAAATTAGTACAAATATTTAAGAATCGAAAAGTTTTTATGCATGAAGATATAAACCTATGAAGAAATATAAGGGCAAAAGAAAAAATAAAAAATCATTGCTTAAAATATATAATATGTATTTAGTTAAATAGCAACATTTACCTTGCTTAGATTGTCTCTTTAATTGTGAAAATAAAAATGCAATGTCTAAAAAGGTTGTAGTTTATAAGTATTTATAGATGGGTTTTGAGTTAAATGAGGGAAATTGAAAAATTTGGAGGGAACTTGAAAATTTTGAAATAAGAAAGTCTTGAAATTTTGGGGGAAAATTGAAATTTCGGGACACATAAAATTTGTACAATTTATTGCAAAGTAATCTGCATAGATTTGTAAATTACATATCATACCACATTAGTTAGTACACCTAAAAATGAAAATGGTTATTGGTAACATGATAGGATGAACTCGAAGACCCATTGTCATTTTGGGAGCCGAAAATTTGACCGATTTGGCTAGTTTCAATGAATTTGTATCCCATACCACCAATAGTATTACCATAGCCCACACCACTGCCACTAATATTTCCATACGTAGTGCCTCCAAATGAAATATTTTGGTTCATATGGCTATAATTATTTGAGCCATTAAAAGAGTTAGGCGTATCATACGTTTGAGTATTGCGTTATTTTTTACATGTGTTAGCTTGGTGTCCAATTCCCCTGCAATGTTTTAACAATAATTAGTAAAACTCATAAATATAATTTTTTTTTGGTACAATGTGCCTTAAAATAATTTAATTGATGAATTATGTACCGGCATTTCGAACAATGCCTTGGTACTCGTTTGATCTAGGACTTCATCCTTCCTTTAAGCTGTGCAATTTGGGGATCTTCCACATCAAATTGGGAAGATTGTGACAAATCGTGTTCGGTATTATTTTCGTTCAACTCCATCATCCACAATTCCTTGGCATGAGCAGTTAGTTTTAAAACACCTTCATTCACCTCTTTATATCATTACTTCATCTTTTTCCCATAAAAATTCATTTGAGTCGACTTCGATGTAACGTCACCGTGCCGTGCAATCTCAACTTCGTTGGTGGAAGAAGTTTTCAAACCTTTTTCGCGAAGGTCTTTACTTACCTCCGCGGACCAACGTTTATTGATGGGATCCCACTTAGACCTTCACATTTGATCACGTATATCAAGTGCTTGCACGGTATCCTAGTAGACTCAAACATCAAACAATCACATGCGATGTCCAAAGTCACCGGGTTAAATGTCACAAAATGTAACAAACATTCTCTCGCACTATCAGCAACTAGATAAGTCTGACCACTTAAACCATTGTCACTTGTTTCAACGTTCCAGAATAAAGCTTGCATCTTAATTTGTGCCACAACATTGAAGAATACTACTCGGGTGAAAATCGATTATGCATGTCTTTCGAGTTCTTGCAACTCAGTTGTCAGCACGACCGACATGTGGTTTATCTTCACCTTCTCATTCACAACCTCGACTCTAATACGTTCTAACCCTTTGTGGTAGTCTCTAACAAAGTCTATCAACCTTCTGTTGCTTCCCAAGTATCTATTGAGGAATACATTCATCGCCTCACAACGTTGGGTACTTTTTACCCACCTGAAAAAATGGTCCCGAAGGTATGGCTCGGCCCACATATGCCTTGTATGATACGTTTAGGATATCCAGTTATGATTTTGAAGACCATGGTAAGCAACCGTATTCCTCCAAGCGTTCTCAAATTCAGTTACCAAACAATCTGCTTTAAGAAAATAATCAAAAACACCCCTAAATCCATATATCTTCACATTCTTTTTACAATTTTGTTCAAGGTGCCACATGCACAACCTATGGCGAGCGTTCGGCAACACTTCCTCAATTGCGGCATGCATCGACTTGTCTCCATCAATTACCACAAACACCAGTCTCTTGTTGTTCATTTTATTGAGGAGTGTGTTTAACACCCATACATATGATTCGGTCGTCTCATTCTGAACTAACGCAACACCAAATATACATGTATTTCAATAATTGTTTATCCCAACCAAAATAATTAGTGGAAACTTGTATGAATTGGTCTTGTAAGTGGCATCGAATATCAAAACATCACCAAATACTTCAAACTTCTCCCTCGACCGCACGTCGGTCCAGAACAACTTGTCCAATCGATTATTCTCAGCAACTGTGTACTGAAAATAGAACAACGGATCAGAATTTGCTTTGCCATACAAATACCGTAATGCAACATTGGCATCCCCTATGATAATTTCTGCTCGCTTGTCACAATCCATCATATTATAAAGATCTTTCCTAGCGAATCCAACGCTAACATACCCACCCGCCTCTTGTGTGAATAGATCATACGTTCGACTGGAGCTTATTCTCGCACGATTCAAAGAATGAGTTTGATCCCTATAACTATCATCTACACGCTGATGATAACGAAGCATTGGCACGCCGTAGCTAGGAACTAATTCATGATTGTGTTCCTTCACAAATTTGGTCACCTCATAACAACTACGGATACTATTCAACTTGATCCAAAATTGTGCTTTACAATCACATTTTGTCAAGCCCCTATGTTCCCGTTGCCTATTTTTCATCTCTATGAACTCCTTCATTCGCAAACTGGCACAAGAGCATGTAACAATCTGACCACTATTTGATCACTATCGTCCTTTTTTATTGTACACCTTCTAATGCTAAAACCGTGCACGCGGGCATATCGATTGTAGAATAAATATGCTTCATTTTTGGACTGAAACATACGAGTGAGGAAGTCTTTTTCACTTAAATCCTTCAAATTCTCTACCTCATCATTATCAAGTGTTGGAATATTGTCATCACTGTCTAATTCTGTATTTTCGTGTATAGGCTCGTTAGTGTTCATTTTTCCAAATGCTGAAAATATATAAAATATGTATTATTTTAGTAAAAAATATGTGTTTTACAGCTCAACATTTCCCATTTACGAAATTTTAGCTTTCCAATTACTAGAGAAAGACAATTTGAGAACTTGTAAAATCACTATAAATTACGGTGACATTTTTATATTTTGTGATACTAAACTTCAATAAATCAGTACTATTAATAAACATATGAAATATATTCGTATTTGTATGCAAAATATGTAAAATACTTTACGATGAAGGTTTTATGTTTTATGATACTAAACCTCAATAAATCAATACTACTAATAAACATATGAAATATATAAGCATTTGTATGCAAAATACGTAAAATGCTTTATGATGAAGTTTTTATGTTTTATGATACTAAACTTCAATAAATCAATACTACTAATAAACATACAAAATATATCAGCATTTGTATGCAAAATACGTAAAATGCTTTACGATGAAGTTTTTATGTTTTATGATACTAAACTTCAATAAATTAATACTACTAATAAACATACGAAATATATCAGAATTTATATGCAAAATACGTAAAATGCTTTACAGTGAAGTTAAACTTTAATAAATCAATACTATTAGTAAACACATGAAATATATCAGTGTTTGTATGCAAAATATGTAAAATACTTTACGGTGAAGCTTTTATGTTTTGTGATACTAAACTTCAATAAATCAATACTATTAATAAACATACAAAATATATTAGTGTTTGTATGCAAAATACGTACAATACTTCTCTACGTACGATGAATAATATCAATAATAGAAAAATAATATATATAAGAAGTGATTAATTTAACATACCAATTTTTATCTCAAGTAATAAGCTTTTGCACCCGGAAAATAAAAGATAAGCTTTGGATACTTTTTTTTCTTGGCTATTTGCAAGCTTTTTTCTACTTCTTCTACCTTTCAATATTTAACTATGCATTTTGATTTATATCATTATATTTCATATTGCATAGTATTGTCACATTTATTTTTAGTGGTTATATTTCATTTCAAATTAATTGTGTATTTCATATCGAATTAAATGCAACTTTTTATCCTAGTATAGCTATTATCAATTGCTTCTTCAAATTGAATTGAATGCAACTTTTATCCTAATATAGGTATTTGTAATTACTTTTTCTGATTTAATCAAATAAAATCACAAAAATTATATGAAAACATAGTTGATATACGTAATAGTAGAAAATGTTGTTTATTAGCATCCACTTCAACATGTGAAATGTTATATTTACATCACATGACTCTCATTTTATAACAAACAACCAAAAATACATCATGTATGGTACTGATTATATTACTGTTTTATACACAACTTAATAAACTAATAAAAAATAAAAGTCAAATCAGCCAACTGTGCCTTAGGCATCCGCACAAATTCAAATCTTATAGTACTTTTGTAGTCATCATTATATTTATATAAAATTATATAATAGAAAACCAAAAATATATCATGTATGGTATATTTTATATTGCTTTGTACACATCTTAAATATAAAATAAAAAAATAATAAAAGTCAAATAAGTGCATAGGGAATTCATGTGTAAAATCAAATCAGCCAGCACCTTGGTAATTGTTGCAACAGAAGGATAAATTCATCTTTATCCTTATGTAAAATCAAAATACAATTAACAAAAAATATTTGCATTAATAGTCTTAAAAGTATCACATCACCACATGTCATTATTAAAATAAGACGTTTTCCAACATTCAAAGTATAAGAACGTTTGCAAAAATTTTCCTCACGGTAATCTTTGTCAGTGGATCAATACTTTCCCTCGTACTTAGCCTACGCGTACATGACTTTCCGGAAGCTTCGCGTGTTATCCAAGGAATTGACTGTGAAAAGTTGGTTAACGTGAACTTGAGTTGCTCTGGACCCGTAGCAAGTTTCTTGTACTTTGACCACTTTGGATTTGTTAAGACTTCCTTGTCTGATGTTTATGCTCTAAATAGAGCTATAAGAAATTATTATATGAATAGAAAAATAAAGAGACCATCAGAATATGCACTTGCATTTTTGCCATGTACGGGTAGTGTATAGGATGGATGTGTTGATAATAATAAATAATATAATAAATTTTTTTTTAATATTTTAAATTTTTAAATGAGGTGATAATTTAATATGGTATAAGAGGTTAAGTATCAAAAAGTCTTAGATTCAAAATTCACTGACACCCATTTAAAAATATTAAAATTATCTAAGTGTAAAACTCAAAAAATTAACTTTACCTGCACTTGCGGAGGCGTGTTAACAATAATAAATAATATTATAAACCTCTCTCTAACAACTTGAACTTTTAGATGAGTTGATAACTTAACAGGGTAGTCCACAACAACAAGTCAAGGTGATTCAAACCAATGGTGGACTCAAACACTCACATTTAAAGTGTGCATTCGTAAAATGAGAGAGTTTAGAATGTGCACAAAGTGTCCAATATAATAATTTTTTAAAAAAAAAATACCAAAAAATAAATTTTTTTTTTCCAAAATAAGGATGTGTACACATCCTCACTAAGATATAGATCCGCCACTAATTCAGACGCATCAAGGCGTAGCATAGGTATTATATGCTCTCAAACGCGCTAGAACACGCCCGAGTAGGGAGCTAATCGTGCAGCTGTTCCGTCTGCTTCGTGTGATTCCGTGCCAAGGTTTTGTAAGCGATGTCCAGCCTTCGAATTCTTGGCATTTTAAAGGGTTGAACTATTGCGCCGGTTTAATTTTTCTTTCAGATTATTTCCGATAGTACCTTTATGGGAAGGCTAAGTGAAGTTGTTAGGTCCCCACAGTGAACGTCTAAATTGTAGATATTAAAACTATAATTAAGGTTTCGAATTTGGTACTCTGAGATCCTTTCTTATATCGGTGGTCACTAGCAGTTAAGGGTTATATAAAAGACACTCGAGTTGTAATGGAGAAGGTCTAGAGTGACTTTGGTAGAGTAATTGTATCTATTTTGTAATCTCTCTTTACGTGTAATTTATAATTAATTAATTTTAAAAGTTTTGATTTATTTATATAGAATAATTAAATTTTTTATCATCCTTGTCATGTATGACTTATAATTAATTGATTAACATAATAAAAAAAAACAGCGAATTGGAAATAGTTACGCAGCTTACCAAAATCAATTACTAAAAGTGCAGTTATCGTATTTTCGTCTCCAGAGAGGCATCAATGAAAATATCTCTTTAACTTTGACAATTGTATTAAGCACAAGCATAGATCTTAAACCTCCTCGGCCCCACACTGGTTTACTTGATGTGTTATGTTCTGAAACGTTGAAGTCCTACTATATATATATTACGGTGCAGTGACCAAAACATGAAAGTTCAAAGCCTCCAAAATGAAGAAGAAAACTATCCGTGTCAGTGTCTCTCTCTTCATCTTCCTCCTTCTCTCCTTAAGGAGCTTTTCTAAGCAAATGGAAATGGCACAGAACACAACTATACCCGTAAAGGTTGGTGTAGTTGTAGATATGGACACATGGGTTGGGAAGATGGGATTAAGCGCTATACAAATGGCCCTTTCGGACTTTTATGACTCACACAGTCACTATAAGACCAGAATAGTTCTACACAGTCGCGACTCCAAGAGAGATGTTGTAACTGCAGCTGCTTCAGGTAAACATCTTTTCCAATACACCAATGATGATATGTCTTGATGGTTTCTCGTTCTTTCGATTTCTTAGGCTAATATCCTAATGACTTCTCTATATATGGGGTAAAAACGGAGATAGTAAATGGGTTGGAGATGACCGTAAGAGGAAATATAATTCCTTTTAAGTTAGGTAATATAATTCCTTTAAAGTGTACTTGTAATTTCTATACTTACCATTAACTAGTTTTTCATTCTTGATATTAGACTAGCCTTTATTTATTTGTGATAAGTTCTGAAATCTATGAATATATAGTCTCTCCCATTATACTTCTTGATACTTTTGTCCTCTTTTTTCTTTTCTTGCTTTTCTATCATTAAGCCTGCATTATGCTTCATTAGATATGGTATAAATCTTATTTGCATCGCTAATGCTTCTAGAAAAAAAAAAAAGTTTCATGGTCCAGATTGGAGATGCATTTTTATTCTTGGTTAGCCAACGGTAAGCTTTTCCTTTGTCAACTGAAAGAAATATAAAACATTACTGGTCTCTTGTGTATCCACGTAAATAAACAGAAAAATGTTAGCCTCTGTTTGAACTATTTTTTAGAAGGGAGAAATGGAGTAATGGTCCCCATTGTTTACTCAAAAGTTAAAAAAGTCATCATTGTTTCAAAATGTTCAAAGAGGTCCCCAATGTTTGCAAATATATTCATTATGATCTCCACCGTTAAAAGTTTAGTTAGTTTTAACATATATAAACAATGTTTCAAGGGTAGAATTGAAAATTCACTAAAAAACACACAATCTCACACAAACACACCAAAAAACACACAATAATACACCCGAAAACACACACACATGAACACACACCAAAACACACACGAACACACACAAAAACACACCCACTAATATTATACACACACGAACACACACAAAGCCAAAAACACATACACAAACTGGAGGCGGTGGGGGTGGGGTTTGCAGTGGGTTCATGTGGGTGTGGGTTTGGGTTTGGGTGGGGGTAGGGTTTTCAAGGGGTTCGCGGGTGGTGGCTGGTGGTGGTGCTCGCGTGGGTGGGGGGTGGTGTTCGCGGTGGGCTTACGTGGGTAAGGGGTAGTGTTCGCGGTGGGCTCGCGTGGGTGGGGGTGGTGTTCAGGGGACTCACAGGGGTTGGGGTGTTGGCTGGCCGTGGTAGTGACTGGCGGTGTGGGTGGGGGTGGTGTTCAGGGGGCTCACAAGGGTTGCGTGGGTGATAGGTGGTGGTAGTGTTGACCGGCGGCGTGGAGTTGGGTGGGGGTAGTGGTGGAGTTGGGTAAGGTGGAAGATGAAGAAGAAATGAATGATAAGTTTGTAATTTTCTGATTTAACTAGGGGTAGTTTAGTCATTTTATACATTTTCTGTTAGATTTTTAACGGTGGGACCATAATGAGCATGTTTACAAACATTGGAAACCTTTTTGAGCATTTTAAAATAATGGGGACTATATTGACTTTTGAGTAAATAATGGAGACCATTGCTGCATTTCTCCCTTTTTAGAAACTTAAAAGTGTTTCCTCTAAGTTTAGAAGTTGAAAGTAATCTATTTGATCCATTTCTAGAAGAGCTTTTAAAGTAAAAGCTGAAGATAAGAAAAACTAAAATTATAAAGCTCCAAATTAGAGCTTTTAAAAAAAATACTTTTGCGAAACTGTTTTTACATAATGTGTAAAGCTATTTTTCTTTCTCTTTCTCAAATATACCCCTTCAAATTTTTAAAATTCCAATATTACCCCAAAAATTTCTAAAAGCCCAATATAAACCAAACAGTGAATGACTTTTGTTCAATAGTACTTCTAACCAAAGCTCAACTGCTAAAAGTTGTAGAATAAAAATCTAAAATTTCATAATTAGGCCAAACGAAGCCTTAGGTTACTAAAAGATATATAAATTACACTTTATAGTGAAAATATTTTATAAGCACGTACAAGCCGGATGACTCTCCTTATTTATTTGGGATTGAAAAATACTAACAAATAAATAGAATAAGCTATATAAAAGAAAGGGTTAATACATAAAAAATAAAATATTAAGGACCATGACATGGCATAAATAACCCGACTCAACCTCAAGAAAAAATTATCTCCAGAAAGACTCCCTAAATGCAGCTGAATTTTTTTTTGGCCTGTTTGAGTAGTTTAAGAGGTCCAAAACTTCAAGTTGATTGAGTGACTGAGCTTGCGCTCATGAGGGACATAATCCCACATGTTAATAGGGATTCTCGAGCTCTCCCATGAGTGGGGTCCACCCCAGGATAAGCTCCAGAGAGAAGGAAACAAACTCTTGGCCCATAAGTCATGAAATTAGTCCTTATCCTAGTCCGTAAAGGTTGGAGACTGATAAGTATAAATATGTCATTCTTATTCAATCGCATGTAACTCATTTTAGCCTAAACACACTCTATCTTTCTTTCGTTACTCTTAAGGAATTTAGCCCTTCTCTGGACAACACATTTGACTTGAGCACCGGAATTGTCTGACGAGGATAGCTCGCCGTTTGTTCGTTTTGCAAGATTACCCTTTGACGATTCCAAGAAGTCAGTTCGCTAGATTTTACCTTAACAGACCAAATAAAGAATGTGGACATACTTTATAGACTATTCTAGAGCTAACCCAAATAAGAATGTTGGTTTTGCAATTTAAAGAAGTATTTTGACTATCCTCATTGAAGTAAAAGAAAGACTAATAATCTCCTTGTTAGAATATACACTTGTTTCACATAGAAAAATCATAAACTTTTAGACCACCTTATAAGATCATGGGCTACTCTACTTGGCACCAATTGATTTTAGGATGGAACCCTAGGATTCTTTACATGGTATCAAAGTTGGACCCTTGGTCCAGTCTTATTTATCTTCCGCGTGTGTCCCACGCATCTTCTTTCACGTGTGACCCTTCTCAAATTATGTCACACGCGCATTCAACATTCTTCTGTGTACACATGTGTGTTCAATCTTTAATGTGTGACTCATCTCAAAATCAGGTCCACATGTATTCAATCTTTCACGTGTGACCCCTCTCAAACCATTTCAAAATTAGGTTCACATGTATTCAATTTTTCACGTGTGACCCCTTCTCAAATCAGGTTATACGTGAGGGAAAGTGTTAGAATATACACTTGTCCCATATATATAGAAAAATCATAAACTCTTAGACCACCTTATAAGATTTCATGTTACTCCACTTGGCACTAATTAGCTTTAAGATACAATCCCATGATTCTTAATACTCCTTACAAGGAAAATAGAAATTGAGTATTCAGTTTTATTTTATATGACAAAAAAAATGTATTGAATTTTATGATTCATTCTCTTAGCAGTAATGCTAGTGATAAGTGAAAGATAGTTTGCTAACTTTATATCCATGAGTTTAGTAAGTCATACCTAAGAAGGTCGCCTAGTTGGTCAAGGTTGAGATCGTCACAAGGTTTGATTTTTTCCACTAACAATGTGGATATTTGAAATTTGTATGAGATTATTCTTTTTTTTTTTTTTTTTTTTGTCAACTTGTATGAGATTATTCCCAACATAAGGCTTGTATTTAAGTCTCTCTTTTTCTTAGAAAAAATAAAATAAATAAATAATTATATAAAAATATAAAAAAATAATAATAATTAAAAAAAAAAAAAACACTATGATCTTGTTATCCAAAGAAGTAGGTGATCTCTGTGAATGAGCGTTATAATTGTTCCCAGACTTTCCCAGAGGAAAATGTGTGATTGTCATTGGAGCAAATATCTTGAATCTTTAAGGGTAAATTATGCATATAGTTTATATTATTTATCTATTTTTTTCAAGTTGATTTATAATATTTTAAAAATTATCATATTAGCTCCTAAAATATTTGAAAAGGTAATTCAAAATAGTTCTTATTGTTCAAAATTAATCAATTTAATAAGAGTGCTAGCTGACATAGTAGTTATAGAGAGACCAAGGGCAAAATTCTTTTCCCCTAAAAACACTTCACTATTATACAATTGACAGCCATGAATCAACAGAACCTCTGTCTATATTTGTAATGATTCGGACCCAACAAAATGCTTAAGCAATTAATGTGAGATGGGGTGTCATAGATTCTCCCTCTGAAATACATACACTACGTTCACGCCTACACCTCGTAGCCTACTTTGATATCACTTTTAACGATCCAGGTCTAATTATTAGTCTACCAATGCATTTTGGTCAACTAGTCCAAAATATTTAAACCGGTATTGACAATAATAGCGAACCTAAGTATAGTGAATTCAAGTCGTTATAAACTAAATACAAATTTCTTAAAGAATTGATATGGGAGAAGGTGTAATAGTATCTCCAAATTAATTTACAAATGTTAAATGCAATCCCAGAACATATAATAACTTCAAGAAAACCAACCAGAACACGCCATTTTTTAGACATGATTATTATAGAAAGACTGTCCAAGTTGAGCTCTTAATTTGCTGTGTTAGACAACCTGGTTATCTGTCGAGACTTTATCTAACTAACTCATATAAATGTTCTTAACAATGCAGCTCTAGAGCTATTGCAGCACGTTCAAGTGCAAGCTATCTTAGGGCCTCAGTCATCGATGCAAGCTGACTTCATAATTTCTCTTGGAGACAAAGCTAAAGTGCCTATTATCTCGTTTTCAGCAACAGATCCTTCCCTTTCTTCCGTTACAAGTCCATATTTCATTCGTACTACTCCAAACGACTCAACCCAAGTAAAAGCCATAAGTGCAATTGTTCAAGCCTTCGGATGGAAACAAGTTGTCCCTATCTATATCGATGATGATTTTGGAGAGGGGATACTACCCTTTATGGTAGATGCTCTGGCTGAAATCAATTGTCGCGTTCCCTACCGAAGTGTCATGCCTCCATTAGCAACAGATGATCACATTGTTGCAGAGCTTTACAAATTGATGACTATGCAAACTAGAGTTTTCATTGTCCATATGTCGACTTCTCTAGGTTCTCGGCTGTTTACAAAAGCAAAACAAGTTGGAATGCTTAGTGAAGGATATGTGTGGATTACTACTGATGGCTTGATCAATGGATTAAGTTTGATGGATCCTTTGGTAATTGAATCCATGTCAGGAGTCATCGGTATCAAGCCTTATATTCCCAATTCCGAAGAGCTAAAGAATTTCACTGCAAGATGGAAAATACAGTTTCATCAAAGGAATCCAACTCTTTTGGATCCCCAGTTGAATGCTTATGCATTATGGGCTTATGATTCTGCCACAGCAATAGCCATTGCAGCAGAGAAGCCAAGGACTATGAATTTTGGATTTCATAAATCAAACATTTCTAACTATTCAACAGATCTTGAAACCTTTGGAGTCTCGAGAAATGGTCCAAAACTTCTTCAAGCTTTATTGGCTACTACCTTCAGAGGCCTTAGTGGAGACTTTCACATAGTCGATGGCCAACTTCAGTCATCTGCATATCAGATAGTTAATGTGATTGGTGATGGTACAAGAGTGATTGGGTTTTGGACAAGAGAAAATGGAATTGTTAAAGAACTGGATTTCTCTCAACAGAATGCCTATTCCACTTCAAGATCCAACTTGAAATCTATCATATGGCCAGGTGATAGTACATCAGTGCCCATAGGTTGGGTGATTCCAACAAATGGTAAGAAATTGAGAAGAGGTGGTCCAGTGTAGCATCATATCACTGAATTCGTGAGGGTTACCGGAAATAGTCCTACTAACACAACAGAAGTGAAAGGATACAGCATTGATGTGTTCAATATTGTCATGGCGAACCTTCCATACAGTGTTCCTTATGAATACATTCCTTATGCTAAACCTGATGGCAAGCGTGCTGGCAGCTACAATGAACTAATTTATCAAGTCTATGAAGGGGTAACTCTCTCTCTCTCTCTCTGTTGCTCTCATTATTACTGCACATTTTCTGGCATAAATGAGCACGCTAGTTTTGCTGTTTTTGATCCACTGTTACTGCAAGCAAGGGATAACCAGAGTAGGAGTAGGAGCTAATTCAGAAGAATCGAATGATTATGAGATACATAATGAGATCAAGCCTACTAGAGAGAGTCAATGTACTTCCTCTTGCATCTGTACGATTTTGTTGAAAGCTAGAAAAAGAGATGACCGTTAGAATCATCACAAAAATGCAAAAGAGAAAATGCAATATAGGCCATTTATAATCATGCCAGAAGGAAAATGACAATAGAAGAACTTCATTTGATCCATAGACAACATGAACCAAGTTCACAGCAATCTCTTCAATCGGCTAATGAAAACCATCCAACTACTACAAGTACAACATCAATATTCTTTAAGAGTAATCCCATCTGTTCAGATTCATTATGACAATTAATAGGGCAGATCCAGTAATGGTAAACTGTCCAAATTATTCATCTGAATTGCATGGACAATTCACCACTGCAAATATACTGTGAGATGGCCTGACCTTTACAGTCACATTTTCTCATTATGTCTCTTATCTTCAAAATAACATGTTAGTCCTTCATGGTTTAACTTGTATTGTCCTTAGTCCTAATGCATTCCATCTGAAAGGTGACATCTACTGCACGCGCAATGCACATACATGCCAAATAAACAATTTTTGAGAGCAAAACCTCAAATCATTATCATCTTTGAGTAGACAACAGTAGTTGGGAACTTGAATAGCCATTAAGAGATTTATGCTAAATTTACAAAAAAAAAAAACTCATTCAGTTCCTTCTTAAATAGTTCCCTCTCCAGATATCTTGTTATATTTCTAATCTTGTGAATGACCAATGAACAGAACTATGATGCTGTTGTTGGGGATATTACAATTGTAGCAAACAGATCACTATACGTGGATTTTACTCTGCCCTACACAGAGTCTGGAGTAGTAATGGTTGTACCAATTCAATATAACAAAAGCAAAAATGCCTGGGCGTTCTTGAAGCCTTTGACATGGGATCTATGGCTAGCAAGCTTTTGCTCATTCTTTTTTATTGGACTTGTCGTTTGGGTTTTAGAGCATCGAGTAAATGAAGAATTTCGAGGACCTCCTTTGCATCAAGTTGGCATGATTTTCTGGTTCGCTTTCTCAACCATAATTTTTGCACAGAGTAATTTCTCATCCTTCCCTTTCACATTATATAATGAGTGTTGAGTAGTTATTAATAGCAATAACCAAATTATATATAGGCATTAGGGACTACACACTAGAAGCTTGGTTTTACTTAGTTCAGATTAGTGAAGATCAAACCTAATTTTCCTTTTACTAACCTACAATAGTTCATAGTTTCATTTTCCTTCTCGAACATAAAGCAGAAGAATTGATAGATAATTTATCTTTTCTCTAGTATCACATTGTGCAAAACTACAATAGTTCAGATTATTGCTTCTCGGAAAATTATGACTCACTATGACTGTAATCTGGTTAACAATAACTTTTGCAGGGGAGAAAATAGTAAACAACTTGACAAGGTTTGTGCTCATAATCTGGTTTCTTGTGGTCCTTATCCTTACCCAAAGCTATACTGCTAGTCTTACATCGATGTTGACCGTTCAGAAGCTCCAGCCAACAGTTACTGATGTACATGAGCTTCTACAGAATAGGGAATGTGTGGGCTACAAGGAGGGCTCTTTTATATTTGGACTTCTAAAGCGAATGAATTTTGACGAATCTAGACTTATAGCATATAAATCTCCAGAGGAATTTGATGAGCTTTTCTCTAAAGGAAGTGGAAACGGCGGTATTGCAGCTGCTTTTGATGAAATTCCCTATATGAAGCTTTTCCTTTCTAAACATTGCTCAAAATATACCATGGTTGGACCGACATACAAGACTGATGGCTTTGGCTTTGTATGTAAAACCCCATCCTGTTCTCCTCCTTGCCCATTTCACAAATTACATTCTTATTCTGACCGATGACTTTCTAAATCTTGTCATTTCCAGGTTTTCCCTATTGGATCTCCACTCGTAGCTGATGTATCAAGATCCATTTTAAATGTGACCCAAGGTGAAACAATGGTGAATATTGAGAAGGCATGGTTAGGGGATAAAACAAATTGCCATGACTCTAACCCCTCCTTTTCTTCCAATAGCTTGGGTCTTGAGAGCTTCTGGGGGCTGTTCTTAATTTCTGGAATAGCATCAATATCAGCCTTCCTGATTTTCGTGGCTATGTTTTTGCATGAAAACCAGCATTTCATAAGACGAGCGGATTCATATTCTTCTACATGGTGCAAAATAAGACAGTTGGCTAGACATTTTGATAATAAAGATCTCCGGTCTCATACTTTCAAGAAGAGTGAACTAAAAGGCTCCTGTAATGTGGAGGGTACAAGTGCTATGGAAGCTTCACCACATTCTAACTGCCTACAAAGCCCAGCCATTGCAGTGCACCTCTCTCCACGCAACAACAGACCGCCAAGTCCCGGCTTCTCAAGCCACACAGATAGCTACTTCGCTTCGCCAAGAGAAGAAGGGGCTTACGACAAAAATGCCACTTCATATCAACCAGGCTATAAAGGTCAGCAACTATTGCTGATAGTTGAGAAAGCCAATTCAAGTGAACACACTGTTAATTAGATTAAGTATCCTTCAATATATTGATCATGGCATGGGACTTTCTTATTTTATGATATTTGAACTGTTAATAATACTTGTTTCTCTTTGTAAATATCAACAGATAATCAAAATCTTCAATCTTGAAGCAACCTTGATGATTATGGAGTCAGCTTACCTAAAATTTCTCTACTGGTAGAGGTAGGTTTTAGTAAAATTTTACACATCTTAATTCAAATAATGTAGAAATGTTTGTTGAATTCTTGATAAAGGTGAATTAATTGAAGTAGATGTACATAAAATTAAATTACCAAATTTGTTATGTAACTGTATTATATGAAACAGATTATCGAAGAGTTACTAGATAAATCATGGTGCTTAAAGTAAATGTTGACATAACGTCACATTTGCAAATTCACAAAGGCAAATGCAATCATAATGTGCTTAAGAAGATTAAGTCCTCTAAGCCCGCAAAACTCTAAACCATGAAAAAATAAGTTGTAAATATCAAGGTAATCACATCAGCAAGGCTCGAATAAGACCTTGAAAGCAAATTTCGTAACCTACAAGGTAGGTGTAATACACGCTATTAGTTACGCATAACATGCTTTTGTTTGTCTATCAGTATTTGACTTGGGCTTACAATCGGGTTTTTTCCTAATTTCTTTTAATTTGGTTTTTATGTTTATTATTTTTTAGCTAATCTTCATTTGTTTTGGTTTATGCTGAGTTCTCAAAGACTCTACACATGCATACGTGTGTGTGTATATTTCGAGTCATCAATTGATCTGTATTGACTCTTTAATAAGTCTGACGAGTTAAAAAATGAATTGAGCGTTGCAAAGCTAGAAATCGAGCTGTAGGTTCCTGAAACAAAGCAAAAATAAAGCGGGTTCAATCCTAAGGGATAGGTTCTAACGCTCAAATTAGTATCAAATTTTAAAGTCAAGAATATGATAGATGTTACGTAATTATCAATATTAATAGATTGTGGATCATAATTATCCGAACTTTAATAGATTGGATTTACAATCGGTTTTTCTTAATTTCTTTTAATTATGCTGAGTTCTCAACAATTCTACACATGCATACGAGATATATATATATATATATATATATATATATTCGAGTCATCAATTAATTTGTCTTTAATAAGTCTGACGACTTAAAAAATGAAGTAAGCATTGCTGAGCTAGAAATCGAGAACTTATCTCTCTCCATGTATCTTTGGCTATAAATTAGACTCTATGCATTGTAAAGTTAGACCATCAAGGAAGCAAAAAATAACTTATCTCTCTCCATATATCTCTTGTCTTTATTTTTTTATTTAATTTATAATACGTTATTAACAAAAAACTCTAGACCAATCAGTAGTTTCAAGTTCGAAGAGACAAACATAAACCATCGTTCAATAATGTTGAATCACGCAAAGCTTGAGTTTGTTGCCATGGACTCTTGATGCTGAGATCCATTTGGATGTCATGGACTTTGGAAAAACAATTAAAAAAGAAAATCAAGTATCCTCACAGGATCGCACTAAAGTAATGATATTCCTTCGTTATCATCTCCATGAAGGGCTAAAACCCAAATATCTTATAGTAAAGGATCCACATGTCCTTTGCAAATTTAAAACAAAGACTTTACAATCAGAAATTAGCAATTTTTCCAAAAGCTCACTCTGAATAGATTCACTTGCGACTGCAGGATTTTAAAATTGTAAGCGAGTATAATTCTGCATTATTTAAAATTACTTCAAAATTGAAATTATGCGGAGAAAAAATCATTGAGGAACACATGTTAGAAAAAACGTATTTACGTTCCACACCTCAAATATGCTCCTACAACAACAATATTGAGAGCGTAATTTTAAAAAATATTCTGAGCTTATATCATGTCTTCTTGTTGAGCAAAATAATGAACTTTTGATGAAAAATCATCAATCATGACCAACTGGCTCATAACCATTCCCTGAAGCGAATGAAATTGTGTTACCTTACGCAAATGCTACATTTAATTATCGTGGTCATAGTCGTGGCTGTGGACGTGGTTGTGAACGAGACTGCAGACGAAGTCGTGACCATGGTCATGCCGTAATAACTCTTGGCATTATATTAGTCATAGCAAAACAAATTTTGAAAAGCAAGAAAACCACGACAAGGAGAAGGATACAAAAGAAATTCTCTCACCATATAGAAAACAATTGCAATAGATGTGGCATGAAAATACATTCGCAACGTACATGCTATTGGACATTGTATGCCTTAAAGACCACTAGCACTAAGATATCTCAGTATAATGAATATTAATAAGGTAACAAATTAGTGCATTCATTATGAACATATCATATTCTTTCATTATTTGATATATCTGTATGCAGAAAAGCTCCTTGATACAAGTGAATAGCATTGGTACGTGGTGATCCGCATAGAAAGTCTATGCAATGAGGCTTGGATCAAAACTATAGGTTCAAAACCCAATAGTGAAGTTGGGCACTTCACTATGGTAAGGTTATAATGAGAGAGTCTCATATTTGGTTAGGTGATACCTTGGTCATTAGAGGGGCTTTCCAAACTTCTCTCATTAGTGCATTTGAATGCATTGAACGGGACCACAGTAGATGTTATCTCAATGACATTACTATCATTGCTAGAGAGCTAAAATCATCTTAAACTACTAATTGACCAATGCTCTATATCATGAGCATATGTGGATGAATCAATGGATTCTAGGTCATATGTTTTGATTCACTATGGGTGAGATCTTATGATGGGTCAACAATTCTGTGTTTTGGACATATGTACTAAGTTAATTAGATGACATACATATGAGTCATGATTTTATACTATCTTAAGTGATAGTGAGCTACTCACTTGGAGTTATTTATATAGTCATCCAAATCTAAACGCTTAGTAATATAGCTTGGGCTATATTAGATACTAAACTTGTGGGTCGCTCCTAGGAATAAGGGAATAATATCTGGATGATGGTTATGTGAAAGATAAATGTTAGCGGCAAATAATCTTAAGAGGGGGGTGAATTAAGATTATAGCAAAGTATTGTTATTTTAAAAAATTACTACAACCCACAAAAACCTCTTTGAGACAATTTATCAAATACCTTGTGTGAATAACTAGATAAAAGTTAATATGATGAATAATAATCACACATAAGAGCAAGATAACTACTCTAAACAATATATATGACAATGAATGTAAATAGAGTAAGGAGAGAGAAATCAAACTCGGTATTTTCAAGTGGTTCGCACTCCCGAAGGCTTAGTCCACCACCTAAGGTCTTCCTCCTTAGGATTTTTTAAACTCCACTGTATCAATGCTTCTTCAAATGTTGGTGAAGCACAAACCAACTTACAAGTCCACTCTTGAATCCACAAGAGCATATACAAAAATCTCTTGAACCCACAGGAGATCAACTAAGCTTCTTCAAATGTAGGTGAAGCTCTAACCTACTATCCTTCTTCCTTTGAGTCCACAAAGGATTTTCTCACACTTTTCTCTTTACAAGGATTCTCTCAATCCTAATCTAGAGCCCAAGAGTGTATATAATACAAAGATTTAAGTATTTGAATGATAGTACAATGAAGAACAAACAAAATTCCTCAATGAGTAGATAATACAATTGAAATCTTTGAATGCTCAATGGATTTGCAAGTTATAGCTCAAGCTTGGTGTATATAGATTGAAATATATGAAAGTTGAAGCTTATAATCAATATATGATGTTTTGAAGTTATTGGAAGAGTTGTTTGATGAAATGGATTAGTTTGGTATTTAAAGAACATGTTGCAACGGCTCTTTAACGACTATTTTTCAAAACAGCGTTTTCGCCCGACCGGTCAACCCCAGCCCCACCGGTCGACAGGTCGAGAGGACCTCATCCGGTAGAGAAGCCTCGGGCGGAAGACCCCTGCTCCACCGGTCAACCGGTTCCCCTAGGGTCGTTCAGATGAATAGTACCAAATAGTGCCATTTTTTAGCTTTGTGAAAATAAGCCCGAAAATTAATTTTTTGAAGGGGAAACATTTAGGCACTTCAAAAACACTTCTTCTAAAGTGTTTCCAATGATTTTAACACTTCAAAACATTTTCCAAACTCTTGATGAAATTTTAAAACCGATTTTTGTAATCAAGAGTTTAAAATACATTTTCATATGAAAATTTAATCTTTTAAAGATAAATCATTTGGACCTTTTAAGAGCACTTCTTCAAAAGATGTTCCAACCCAATTAACCTTTTAAAATATTTTCAAAACTCTCAAGGAAAGATTTAAAAAACATTTTTGGAAGATTACCAAGAGCTTGAACCATAAAAATGCATACCTAAGGCAAACGACATTTTTAAGCCGCTACCCCTTATGTCGCCACGTCTCCATCCTTATAACACTACTTCGTCTTCATGTATTCAAGTCTTGATTCTTGAAATATGATCTTCATTTCTTCAAGACTTCATTTCTTCATACTTGTGGTGATCTTGCTTATGTATACAATAATGGCCAACATAATTTGCATTTTTTCAATCTTGCAAGTCTTCTTTGATATCAATATTATTTACCTCTTCATGCAAGATACTCTTCCTCATATAACACCAAGCATCCGCAATATATTTTGGCTTCCAATATCATTAGTATAATATAATGCACACAAACCAAAACATTAACAATAATTTGGCTTATAATGATATATACATTTAATGCACATAAGCCAATAAGTGTATGTTTTAAACATGTAAACATATTAGCACAAAAACACTTACAAATCCATTCTACCTTGATTTGTTATCATCAAAATCATATATTTAGGCATAAGGCTAACAATCTCCCCATTTTTGGTGATGACGAATCATCTATGCTATAACAACAATAGTGTACAAGTTAAGCATATATAACATGAATATAGAGTCTTCAAGGCATGACTCCCCCTCACATATGCATTCAATATATTATATGCCAAGTGAGTAAAGCTTTTAAACAATGTAACACATAGAATCTTTAGCTCCCCTTCAAATTATGCATATAACACATAATGTACCTTCATATGTTTGTTGTCATCAAAACTTTGTAAATACCCTTGGTATGAAACCTTAGCATTAACAATATGTAATACCCGGTATAAAAAAAAAAAAAGAAAAGCAAAAGACAAAGGGGAAACAAAGTAGCATGAAATGGGGAAAAGTAAAGTGAAGTGGGGAATAAAGTAGAGTGGGGGTAATGATGAAAAGCATGACAATGATGATTTGGACCACACAAAAAAAAATGCATAAGAGTGATCAGACGCCTCATTTTGTTTTGCTTCTACCATTTTCTTCTTTCTTCACTCTAACCATTGTAGAGATCTTAGACAGAAGGTTCATCAGGTGAGGTAAGTGATTTAGTTCATAAGCTAGAAAATTTATCATAAGGTTTGAGATAATTTCTAGAATTAATTATTGATGACTTATTTGGTAATAGAAAGTTTGATTTATGTGTTTAGGAGATTGAAGTGGTGACTAAATTTTACGATTTTGTGAATTGAGAATTTTGCTTTGGGATCAAAGTGTAAGTGGAATTCATCTATCTTCCTCCAAATATTTTCTATGCTCATCTTAATTGTTATATTCGAGATTTGTTCCTTTTTGTGTTATATCATTTAGTTAGTATAAGTTTAATCCGAAAATGAATTTGATATTTCATTTGTTAAGATCTCTTGTTGTTAGTTTTCCCTTTAGGGATTATTTCGGACTTTGAGTTATTTAATGATTAAGTTCATATGGAATTGTTAAATAAAATTATTATTATTTTGGGTTTTGTTCTATTAAAATGACCAAATAGATATTATTTAATTGTTAGATTTTGTATTTTTGATTGTCATTTTCATCTTTCTTTATATATCTGAAGATGAATTTGGTTGAAATTATTGAAAATAAGAGTTAGAATTAAAAAAAATTGTTAAGTCACTGTAGTGACTTTTCGAAAGTCACTTTACAGTGACTTTCACAGTGACTTTTGAAAAGTCACCAATGACTTTTGAGTTAGTCACTTCGTGACTAACAGAGACGTTAATATTTTAATAGTATTGATTTTTTTTAATTATATATATATATATATATATTGGATATTGTATACATTATTTATTTTATAAGAAAATTAAAATGAGTATTTAAAGAGTCTGTTTTGATATTTTATATATTTTAATTGTCGAATTAAATTTCATTCAAACGTAAATAAAACTCCTGTTATTTACTCGTATCATAATTTTGTCTCCAAGTCCGGATAAATCCTTAGAAATTCTATTGTATTGTTTGATCGTCGTCCAAAAGCTTCTCAATCCTCGTTAACTTCACACGTGTTCTTTTATTTATGATTATCTATAACAGGAAAATTTTCTTATTGTTGTGTTATTCTAATAGTATCGATACTGTTACGGTGCTACGGTACAGATACTGTTACTGTACCGCTTTAGCGGGTACTGTTACCGCTACTAGTGAGTTGGGCCTAAATTTATTACTGAACCAACACTGCACGGGTTAAATGCAGTCACAACTATTTCATATATTTTGTTTATGAGTCATGTTAATGACTATTCTCTTTTGTTCCACTAAATGTATTGGTCAATTATTAACCAACTGTTATATGTATAGCATCTATTGTGAAATTTGTGAATTCCAGTCAGAAATTTTCTGACTCAATCCTCAAGTTGTATTTTTATTGTGGATTGAATTCTCTTACTGAGCTTTCGTTCGCTCACCACTTTTGTTTCCGCCTGCTTTCTTTGCAGTTAGAACAAAATAAACACTGCAACGTGAAGAGGACCAAATAATTCAGTGATGAAATCTTTGTCTTTTTGGAATATGGTTTGATTTGGAGTGAAATCTTTATCTTGTGACACTTGGTTTGGATTGTAATAATTAAGGGATTTATACTTTCCTTTATAGATATTTTTAGAGATTTAGATTGTATTGGAATATTTACGGCTTGATTAGAGATTCTTAAATATTTGGATTTTCTAGTTGTTCTGAGTTAATTGTTCACTGGTTGTGCGCCTAGCGGGCTTTTGGGGTTTTACCCCTTTAGCACGCGGCGTGTTACGTGCCGAGATGGTATCAGAGATCTACTGTGCATATGAAATTTCGGGGCGTGACAGAGATGGTATCAGAGCAATAGGTTATGATCATTTGAGGACTTGTGGATTAGGTAGCTAAACTTTTGTTGCGTATTAAAAGAGTGATTAGGATTAAATTTATTATTTTGATTATAAGAGTACTTAGATTTTTATTTATGATTTTGGAGGTTTGAATTGTCCCTTGCAGGATTCGTATCTAAGAGATTAAGTTTCGAGGATGAAACTTTTCTAAGGTTTTAGTAGTAAAAATAAAAATTGACAAAGGAAGATGAGTTTGTTCGCATAATGTTAATTGTTAAAGGATTGTTCACAGTGGCTCTCTTTTTTGTTTATTTTTTTACTTTAAACTATTACTTGGACTAAAAAAATGTGAAATCAGTTAGAAGTGTTGCAAATCAAGTTCTGCGCCACAGATCTGAGTCTTATTGTTAGGTATGTGTGCATTTTAGATAATTGAATCTTGGTAGTGTTAAAATTTTGATTATTAGTTTTCTTCTTGAGAAAACAAAATTTGTATTTTAGTCCTCCTTAGTATGTATCTCATTGATTGTTCTAAGTTGTAAATTTACCATACGTATTGATTGTTTAACCCTTAATAATGTGGTCTATGATTATGATCAGGACTTTGAGGTTCTGATGATCTAGTAGATAATTGATTTCTGGATTCAAGTTCTACAATCAGGATAATCATTAGAAATGAAACAAAGGAATTAGAACGTTCAAGATAGTACAGCTTGATGACTGCTTGGTGGATGATATATATATTTTTTTAAGTATAGTCATTTGAACATTTTAAGTTAATCTAAATCTGTCTGTAGCATCAAGTAAGTTCTATATGGAGTGCATAGGTATGAATGTGTTATTTCCCAGAGCAATATTTATAGTTTTTGTTGTATAGAAGATGAATATATGACTGGAGTCTTATTTTGCCTTGTTATGATCAAATAAAAGGTTTAGATGCAAGTGGAGTACTATTGGCAAAAAGAATACATGTTTGAGATGATAAACTACACTAAGATATTTTGATAATAAGTTGAGGACCATAGCGAGTGGTAAAATTAATTGTGATTTTTTTTCCAAGTTACCTTATATATCATTTTGGATTTAGTTGTCAAATATATAGGTTCGAGTATTATGTGGTAATTGGCAGAAAAAAAAATTATGTATATGATATTTTGTTATCTAGTTTAGGATTGGATTATATTTCTGGAGAGAATGGATACAATTTTGCCTATAATTGGTTCTAATTCTTAGGCATAATAATAATGTGATTGGGGAATTAGCTTTCAAATTTTGTAGCAAATTACATGTAATGAGAATAAGGAATGAATTCAACATCCTTACTTTCGAGTTAAATATTTGACTCTTGGGTTCGATTGTTATGCTTCAGATGACAATTAGAAATGAAATAAGGAAGTCAAAACCCTCAAGTTGATGTAGCTTGGTATAGCTAAGTGGATAAATCTATATGGATATTTGAATTTCAATACTTTAAGTTAAAACAAATCTATTTGTGTGATCAAGTTCTATATAGTGAACTTAAGTGTGAACGTTCCTACTTACGATATGATCTTCATAGTCTGTTTGATTGGAAGATGAACAAATGATAAAAAGGTCTTAGTTTTGCCTCATTATGATCAAATGGAAAGTTTAGATGCATTTAAGTAGTATTCCCATAAAGGATACAAGTAAAAGAAATGATAAACTGGATTCGGATATTGAAGGATCATAGCAAGTAATAAGATGATTTGCAAAACTGTTCAAATTTACCTTTGGTATTATTTTGGAGTTAGTTGTCATGTGTGGGTTTATAGATCATGTGGTAATTTATGGATATTGGAGCTAATACACATATTATAGTGGAATTAAGGATGCACTTTGGGCATCTAAGGAAATTCTCAAACGAGAGTTATTATAAATATTATAGTGAATGTTAGAAATACTTCATAGACTACTATTGTGTAATGAATAAGAAAATAGTAGTGAAGTCATTATGGTACTTGTTTTTCCTATATGGTTTGAGACTGAAAGATTTGTCATTGCTTAAAATTTGACTTGATATATATATAAATTGTTAATGTGTTGTCTTTTAATTGTAAGTTAGTCTTGCTTGTCTTCTATTATAATTCCATTTTGGAATGTTTTGAATGCTATTTCTGTTACTGTTCTGAAAGTTTGTGGTCTATCAGCTATGATTCTGGGATACTGTTTCAACCTAGCTATCAATTATGATTCTGAATTGTAACGTTATTTTAGATTCGCTGAAAATTTAATTGTTTGTTCCCTCTTAATACAACTTTTGAATTTGTATTATAAGAGATTGAATTGGCGACCTTTAGTAGCACTTAATTAATTGATATTGCTAATCTCTTTATTGCTCATTTGATTATTGACAAGTTACTTCAGGGAATGAATGTAGTGTTGCATCAAATAACTATGTGTGTATTATGATTTTTGATGAGTGTGAATGATCATTGATTTAGTGAAGGATCATTTGATTGGATAAAAACCATAACGATTATGCCCAAGATCAATAATTCCTTTTTTGTTTGAAGTGACGACAAATCTTAATTGTTGATTAGGTGAAACTCTATGTTGCGAGCTCATATAAGAATTGTGTTGATTTGATAGAATGATCTCTATAGTCTATGTTAGTCCAAGGAAGAACACATTATAGGAGCTTTGTTCTACTTTCATATGATAAAATAAAAAGTTTTGATGAGTTTATCTACAGTGAAACAGATGACTAACCTTATAGGTTCACATATTTTGTAAAAGCTTTACCTATAGGAAATTGACAAAGTATTTCTGAAAGGATTACAACATATCAAGGATTCTATATCATTATTTGCTAAGCTATCTAGTTGTATTAGTATACTGAAAAGTATATGCGTATCTTTGTGAATATTTTCTCAAATTATGAAGTTTGAGGGTTGAGCAGTGGACTAGTCCAAGTTAAGTGTATTGATTATTTGAGGAAAATTTTCAACACTATTATCATGACTAGCCTTGGTAGTTAAGAATTTGGCATCTCATTCTGTGACACAAATTGGTAAACTTATCAGGTTCTACTAATCTATGAGTTGTAAGATATTGAGATGGAACTTTTACCAATAATGTTTACGAGGATGATTATCGTATTTGTGGTGTGTTAATATAATTTAGAGCTTCAGTTTGAGGGTTTCTCAATTTGAAACATTTTAGTAAAGGAACAAAAAGGAAATGGGATTTTGGATCTTATGAAGCCTGCTCGTGAGCAACATGATTATGAGGACAAAATCTCTTTTAAGGAATGAGAGGTCTAACGACACTTCTTGGACAAATAGCCAAACCTTTTCGCTCTATCGTATGTGATGCTAAATTGGTGGAACAAATCTTGATAAACAAAGTAAGTGAAAAATCTTAGAGACGACATCATTTATCTTAGTACTATAACACGTATAGCCCTTATCAGTCAAAGATAGCCCAGCCTTCTAACCAAGTATAGAATCAAGACTCTTTCTCATGCTCCCTAATGCAAACCACTAAATGATTGGAGTTTTGATAGGAGACGAAAAATGGATAAAGTGTCAAGGTATCATATTGTGTAGATCAATGGCATAACCCACATAGGAACTCAGGTATGAAGCAAGAACGAAGTGTTCCTTCTTTACTGATTAAGGTAAGTTTCGAGGACGAAACTTTTTATAAGGGGGGGAGAATGTAATACCCGGTAAAAAAAAAAAAAAGAGAAAAGCAAAAGACAAAGGGGAAACAAAGTAGCATGAAATGGGTAAAAGTAAAGTGAAGTGGGGAATAAAGTAGAGTGGGGGCAATGATGAAAAGCATGACAATGATGATTTGGACCACACAAAAAAAAAAATGCATAAGAGTGATCAGACGCCTCATTTTGTGTTGCTTCTACCATTTTCTCCTTTTTTCGCTCCAACCATTGCAGAGATCTTAGACAGAAGGTTCATCAGGTGAGGTAAGTGATTTAATTCATAAGCTAGAAAATTTATCATAAGGTTTGAGATAATTTCTAGAATTAATTATTGATGACTTATTTGGTAATATAAAGTTTTATTTATATGTTTAGGAGATTGAAGTGGTCACTAAATTTTGTGATTTTGTGAATTGAGAATTTTTCTTTGGGATCAAAGTGTAAGTGGAATTCATCTATCTTCCTCCAAATATTTCCTATGCTCATCTTAATTGTTATATTCGAGATTTGTTCCTTTTTGTGTTATATCGTTTAGTTAGTATAAGTTTAATCCGAAAATGAATTTGATATTTCATTTGTTAAGATCTCTTGTTGTTAGTTTTCCCTTTAAGGATCATTTCGGACTTTGAGTTATTTAATGATTAAGTTCATATGGAATTGTTAAATAAAATTATTATTATTTTGGGTTTTGTTCTATTAAAATGACCAAATAGATATTATTTAATTGTTAGATTTTGTATTTTTGATTGTCATTTTCATCTTTCTTTATATATCTAAAGATGAATTTGGTTGAAATTATTAAAAATAAGAGTTAGAATTAAAAAAAAAAAATTTGTTAAGTCACTGTAGTGACTTTTCGAAAGTCACTTTACATTGACTTTCACAGTGACTTTTGAAAAGTCACCAATGACTTTTGAGTTAGTCACTTAGTGACTAACAGAGACGTTAATATTTTAATAGTATTATTTTTTTTATTATATATATATATTGGATATTGTATACATTATTTAATTTATAAGAAAATTAAAATGAGTATTTAAAGAGTCTGTTTTGATATTTTATACATTTTAATTGTCGAATTAAATTTCATTCAAACATAAATAAAACTCCTGTTATTTACTCGTATCATAATTTTGTCTCCAAGTCCGGATAAATCCTTAGAAATTCTATTGTATTGTTTGATCATAGTCCAAAAGTTTCTCAATCCTCGTTAACTTCACATGTGTTCTTTTATTTATGATTATCTATAACAGGAAAATTTTCTTATAGTTGCGTTATTCTAATAGTACCGATACTCTTACGGTGCTACGGTACAGATACTGTTACTGTACCGCTTTAGCGGGTACTGTTACCGCTACTAGTGAGTTGGGCCCAAATTTATTACTGAACCGACACTGTACGGATTAAATGCAGTCACAACTATTTCTATATATTTTGTTTATGAGTCATGTTAATGACTATTCCCTTTTGTTCCACTAAATGTATTGGCCAATTATTAACCAACTGTTATATGTATAACATCTATTGTGAAATTTGTGAATTCCAGTCAGAAATTTTCTGACTCAATCCTCAAGTTGTATTTTTATTGTGGATTGAATTCTCTTATTGAGCTTTCGTTCGCTCACCACTTTTGTTTCCGCCTACTTTCTTTGCAGTTAGAACAAAATAAACACTGCAACGTGAAGAGGACCAAATAATTCAGTGATGAAATCTTTGTCTTTTTGGAATATGGTTTGATTTGGAGTGAAATCTTTATGTTGTGACATTTGGTTTGGATTGTATTAATTATGTGATTTATACTTTTCTTTATAGATATTTTTAGAGATTTAGATTGTATTGGAATATTTACGGCTTGATTAGAGATTCTTAAATATTTGGATTTATAGTTGCTCTGAGTTAATTGTTCACTGGTTGTGCGCCTGGCGGGCTTTTGGAGTTTTACTCCTTTAGCACGCGGCGTGTTACGTGCCGAGATCTACTGTGCATGTGAAATTTCGGGGCGTGGCACAATAAATGTCCAAGGTATAGATGTAATCAAGATAGAATGATAGTTTGAATGCAATACATATTCTTGATAGCTGTTAAAACATAGAGGGACATTTCGGTCATTTTACTTAGTAGGTCAAGGACAAAGAACCTCATTCGGAAGTTTATTAATTGCCATAGAGTGTAGCCCTAACTCTTTAGTGGAATGAGTTAAGGTATATTGGTCAAAATACAGCTAGTGACTAGCAGGGGTATTTTGGTCATTTTATGGCCAGAGAAATTATGTCTTTCGATCCCTCTTCTAGCCACTTTTCATATTGAGTATACTTTCTATTTTGGCTCTAGCTTTTATGGAAATAGGTGGATAATATGTTTTTGGCAATTGGTTAGGACAAAGGAACATTCCTTAAGACAAGAATGTTTGTCCTAAACATGCAATGTCCTGATACTGCATTCTAGACACACTTTGGTGTGTGAAATGCGTGTATGGTATGTGTTTTGCTTGTGGATGGCACAAGGGGATGTGTGGGCTAATTAGATAAGCAGAGGATAATATCTTTTTATTTAAATGAAGAAGATAATGGCACATTATCTCATTTAATTCAAAAATTAAAAAGATTGTTGATTCTCTCTTGATCTTCTTAGATCATGTCTTCTTCTCTCTCCACTAAATGATATATTCAGATTTTTCCAAAGAAAAATATGCACTACTCAACATCCACTCCATGAGGGCACGACTAGAACAATAGAAAATAGATAGAGTCATTTTCTCCCACCTGAAATAATACTCAATTGCTCGGAAGGTGGAATAAGAGAAAAAATTGCTTGGTTTTTAGCCTTCAAAGAGTCTGTATATTGTTGTGTTGTGTATTTAAGCCAACACGAAAGGTAAAAATTACATACTATTAATTCTAGCACTAGATGATTGATTTTAGTGTTGTTCTTTGCACGATTACATGTATATTCTGCATATGGATTAATGGCTGCCTATTTATGTTTATAAAATGATTTTTAACCAGTAAGATGGGACTAGAAGCCTTAGGAATCCATATCCATCATGTGGTAGCAGAGCAGGTCATGTTAATCTTGTAATAGAACATGAAATCGGTCGAAATCGCGTGCTAGATAAGGTCCATGGTTGGCGGATTGTCTAGGGCTGTTTATGGACTATTTTTATGTGGCTTAAATGTGTATTGCATGAGGGTACTAACCTCTATTTTGCAGCAATTAAATATCCACTTTTGATGGCTTGAATGTATGTATTCATGTGGGGATGTTTAGTTTTCAACAAGGTTGTATTTTTGTGTTATTCATGTTGGTGGTTTATCAGATGGTTGTAATAGCTAGAAAATTACTTAGTTGCTAAATGTAGCTCTTACTTGGAGTATAGAAATTGATGTAATAGCATAAGCTTGCTAGAAATTACAATCAATTCATGAAATTGACAAAATCATCAAAGAGGAAAAAAGATTGGAAGTGGCAGCTGGTTTTGATCTTTTTTTCTTTTAAAAAAATTTGTGATGTTTGGGGCTGTCTAGGTCATGGTGGATTAACCTTGGAGTCGTGGGGGTGATGGTAAGCCATGGTGGTCGAATTCCAAGCCAATTTGGCACTTGGTGAATCAATGGGGCCAAAATAGCAATCAAGACAAAAATTTTGGATGCCTTGTGCAATTTCGTGGCATTTGTGGGGTGCTAGTGTAAATTCTTGGACCCATGTGGAGGCAATTGACATTTTCATACACAATTGGGGCAAATGTGTGATTATAGAAATTCCTAAATAGGAAGCCATTAAAAATGGAAAGTGGTTGTATATGGATGTCACTATTTCTGCCATATATGTTTATATTCTTTTATTAAGAATATTGTAACGCCCCATCCCTCACGAGATTAAACGCCTCAATTCCATTCCTGAGGTCAAGAAAAACGAGAAAAAACGGATAGAGTCTCTCCTGTTTATAGGACTATCTGATATCTGTACACAAGCTTTATAACCACAAAACAACTCTTTCACAACTCCCGTCCTCCGATATCAACACATACAACAAACTCCTCAAGGTCATCCGAGCTTAGAACTCAACAACTCAACAAAAGTACACAACCAAACAAGCTACTTACACAGTAAGGTAAATCTTTAAAGTTATTACATGCTAGTTGGGAGATTTAAATACAATCTTCCACAGTGCAACATAATACACACAGGGCTTAATCGGACACAAATACATCACAAGACAAATCCTTCATTTGCTTTACATAGATCACATATAACACAACTAGCTAAAATGACTTCATTCATGGAATCTTCCGACCTTCTCTTTCTAAATCTCCGAACTTAAAATGGTTAGAAGAGGGATGAGCATACTACAACACGTATGCCCAGTGAGGGAGGAAACATATAAACGGGACGTTTTCGAAAATATTTTCATGCAATGAATATAAAGCATAAAATCAATTAACAAGATAAAGTACTCATTCGAGGGAATAAAACCAATTAGCATATTTGGGAAACTATAACTAATAACAAGCAATAAAGAAAAAGCAATGAAATACAATAGCCACATAAACACAATTAACAAGGCGAGACAAATGTACAATTAACAATTAAGCGTCACATATGAAAGGAAGAGAATAACCACATCAAGATAAGTACACAATATAACTACAAGATCACAACCCAAGGTAACTCTCCAAGGAACAAGGGCCCAAGCGAAAGTTACGCAATAGATATACACGTAACAAGATAGCAATTAAATCGATTAGCATGAATATCACGTAGTCAAGCTTGACTCAATCAGGAGTTAAACTTTGGCACATTTTAGAGATAACCTCTAGCAAATTCTGGAATTATATTCTGACACGTCATACATTTAGGAGTTATACTCTGGCACATTCAGGTGTCTAGCACCGTACATTCAGGAGGTTTACTCCGTCACATTCAGGTGATCAAGTATTCAAGTCATAAACATATTCTCACACAAGTCATAGCCATGTACCAATCTAAACAGATAGACTTTATCAACCCAATCAAAGCTAATACAACTAGTATAAATCAAGAAACCTAGTATACAAGCCTCAATCAACATCATACAACAACCACTTAACGAACATTAGGACTATACAATTGAAATACATGTATTAACCATGAAATAACCACAAGTGCACAAGGGGTCATTATCATGCTTTTCACGAAAAAATATCAAAATCTCACATAATTCACAAGTAATCACATAGGCGTCATTCATAGCCAACATAATAAAGTTCACATTAATGGCTCAACTAGCAATTCCACATGATTAGATATCACTTAGCAACAATAGACATTAACAATTTCACCACTTAGTGACCCCAAGTAATAATATCAAATAATAATCCAACTAAGACATTTTCTAATTTCTCTAACAGAAGCTTAAATTAATCAATTCAGTTACCTATGCTATTGTCCTCCAAATTGTCTTATTTTTATGTACAAACGTAGCTCTTCGAGTGTAGATAGAATAGGCTTAAACTTCCCTTTATTGACATGCTAAATATGCAAGGATCTAGCTAGAATAGGCTTAATTTCCCCTTCTTTTCTTCTTCTTCTTCGTCTTCATATTTTTTGTCGTGTGTGTGTGTGTGTAGGTATAGCAACCGTGTTTTAGTATGTGTGTGTGTATAGAGATATGATTGTGTATGTGTATGTTTTATGTGTTATGGTTTTGTTTTTATTTTGGTCAATTGTTAGGTAGGATAATTATAAAAGCCAATGGACCAAATTGACCTCCTAACTAAATATTAACTACCAGTTTGTCATTCTAGTTTAATTACAACTAGTTTAGTTCCATTACAAACCAATTATACACAATTAATACCCACGATACTTAGAATATGAAAATGCACGTAAATACACGTTAAATGAGACGAATGCACATTTTCCAAGAAATATAGAAAGTATTGCTAATAATTATGTGCAAACAATTAAGGCAACATGTAAATGTACGTAAATGATTAAAATAAACATATTAATGTATGCAAATAAATAAAATAACTATATGCTTAGGGTTGGGGTGTTACAAATATATTATATGATCATGTGTACATATAGTAACATGACCAATCACTAGGATTTAAAAAGTGCTAAATCCAATAAATTAAACTTACGAAGGCTAATTAAAATTATTATCTAGGACTAGTTCAATTAGAACTAGAGATTATAAAATAACTTAGGATTAAATGCCTAGTATGAACCTAAGTGCTTTAGTTAGCCTAGATTATCCTAAGTGGTCTCACCTAAACCCTAATAGGTATATAACTACTTCAATTTAAACAACCTGGACTGAGCTTGATTGGATTAAAACTAAAGATCAATTGGAAAGACATAGTTATAATTAAAAACCCTTTTAATCAAAATATCAAGTAGGAAAAGGATTTTGGAAAGAGTCCTAAGGCTTTCCGTCTTCGTCTCTGCTAATAGTGGGAGCTATCTAAGCTCACCCTCATGTGGGCATTCCCTTCGAAGGATAGTTTCTTTACTTAGATTTAGCAAGATAGATTAAAATGGATTTTCAATTGAAGTGTTTATGGGAGCAGCCACCCTTTCGGTGGGTTTTTTTTTTTTTTCAAAGATTGCTTCATAGAATATTGATTTAAGCTAACTGCCCTTTGGTGAGGCTCAAATTAAGAATATTGTAAGTAAAATGTCTTCATGGAAAAACGGTTAATTACTTGACATTAAATGATAGTATCATCCCTTCGAAGTTCTTGCCATTTCTCTAATAAAGCCAAACTCAAATCAACGATTGAAATGTCATTTGATAGTTTGCTATCCAGTTAGTGTTATTTCAAATAAGTACAGCTTAACTTAATCAAAACTGCAACGTGGCCACCCCTTAGATAGAATGTTGTGAGTAGGATTAAGACACTGAGACATCCAGGTAGTTCAAGGGTTTAACTACTGTATTTAGAAATAGATGTCAAAAGTATGAATGTTTACTTTCCTTTGTAATCATTCATTTGCATACATATCAAATAGCTCATTAGGCTGATTAAACTATTGATATAATATCCAGAGATATCAGTAGGTTCCTTTATTCCATTTGCTAGTATTCTTCATGAGAATAAGTTAACTGACTCAAATTATAAAGACTGGAAAAGAAACCTGGACATGGTACTCACTGCCAGAGGATATAACCATGTCCTGACTCAACCCTACCCTATTATCATCCCTAAGTCAGCCAATGAGGAGCGTGCTTTTGAAAGACAATAGAAGAAAGCTGATAACATGGCTAGGTGCTACATGTTGGCTTCTATGTCAAAAGTGCTCTAGACCTAGCTTGTAAGGATGAAAACTGCTAGTAAAATCATGATCTACTTGGAAGAAATGTTTGCTGACAATAGCAGGCTAGCTAGACAAGCTGCCATTAAAGCAATCATAAGTACCAAGATGGCTGAAAGGCCTTCGATCAAAAAACATGTGCTTAGGATGATAGACTACCTGGATACAGCCAAAGTACTTGGTGCAGAAATTGATGTCTAGAGCCAAGTGGACATGATACTAGAGACTCTGCCTGAATCCTTTGCTCATTTCAAGCTCTATTATAATGAGAGGAAGATGGACATGGGCCTATCATATTTAATGGAGGAACTTCAGGTAGTAAAGGCTACTCTAAAGCCCAATGACCATGTGGATCTTACCCAGTCTTCGTCTTTTGGTCTTGTCCCTAAAGGCAAAAAGATCAAAAAGAAAGGTAAGCAATATAAGTGTGGAATGGGCATAAAAGGTAAGAAAAGAAGAATGCTGGTGATAAGCCCTGAGGAAAGTACTTCAAGTGCAACCCTTTTTAGGCACTAAAAGAATAACTGACCTCTCAGTACCTAGCCGAGGGCAAGACAGGTACCTCTATTTTCTTTCTAGTGGAAACTGCTTTAGTAGTAGATTCTAATGATTAATGGATCATAGACTCAGGCGCTACTAATTATAACTGCAATTCAAGCAGAAGTTTTAGGTTAGCAGGAAGATGAGTGGGGAGATTCTGAATTATGAGTTGGCATAGGACTACAATATGTGTGTATGTAGTAGGTGATGTTATTTTGAAGGTTTAGGTTTCTTTCCAAAAAGCTAGATTAAAGCCTATAATCATTTTGTCTAAAACCTTCAAGTATAATATTTAAATCACATAAACCTAATCCCGGTTATTATTCTAACCTTAGGTAAGACTTTCTATAAGTCTCTAGTCAAGTCTAGGTTTCTAAGGTAAAATAGTTATCTTAATATTTTTCTTAATCAATTTCAATCTCTAATTTAATTAATCTTTAGACTTTAATATTTATAGTCTAATATATAGATTACTTATTTGACTTGACTATCAAGAACTTAATTTTTTATACTTATAGGATCGCCTATAATTTAATCATATAAGGTAATCTCAATGCTAGATAATTTTGCATAACAAAGCAAAAATAAATCAATTATGTAAAAGCTCATAATTAAGAAAAATTGAATTTCTAACATTTGATAAACAATTAATTATTAATTATTCCCATAAATAATATTTTACACTTTGTCAAAATAAAGTATCTATAAAATTATTTCATATTAATCTATACGAGCAAACAACAAAAAAATTTAATAAGATAAAGTTGATAAAATAATATAAAAAAAGGGGAAGGAGCTGCTCGTGAGTGCGCGTGTCGGCATGCCTTTCACGCTCGCGCACGTGCCTCTCTATATATTTATTTATTTATTATTATTATTTGTGTTGTCACATTCTTTGGCTAATTTGGATTAACTCTTACAAGTTATCTAATCCAATTCTATAAACAATATTTGCATTAATATGAACTTCTAATATCACAGGAATTTTTATCGCAAAATTTCAGGAAAACCTTATTTCCATAAATTCCTATATTAATACTAGGGAGTTTAAAGTGGTTTTAAAACTATTAGTTGTAACTTTTTAAATTACTATTAAACAAGTAATTTATTCAAAGTTCAATTCCTAATCCAAAATCACATATGAATTAATTACTAATAATTAATTCTAATAAACATAGAAACTAATAAAAACACATAATTTCATGCATCAAAAGTATTAAACAAATTTGATTTTTTTCAGAGTTCTTAAATTATTTCTTAGTTTCTACTACTAAACAATTAAACTAGTTTAACTATTTCATGATTTAATTCGTAGTGGCTCTAATACCACTGAAGAGAAACGTTATACCGCATGAATCAAATTATATAATTACAAGAATAAGGAGAAAATATTCATGCATGGATCTTTAAAATGAATAAAGCATGAAATAGCTACTTGAACATCTAAACAGTTCATAGTTTAATCCTAAAAGCTAATAAAGTTTTCATGAATACCTTTATCGCAAAGAACGATGAAAATAAATTTCACCTCTTGCTACAGAGTTCCATATGCCTAGAAGGCTTCTGCTCCTCAACTTTGATCTTCCCATCTATCCCAAATACTTGCTTAAGTGTTGATCAAGTTGTGGGACTTGATTTTGCTAAACTAAACTAAAAGAAAAACTATTCGAATTTTTTCAAAGAGTTGAAGCTTACTCGTAAGAGAGAGAGAGATCTCAAAAAAGATGGTGTAATTGTAGAGCTTGGGGTAGAGGCCTTTATATAGGTAAAAATATGCAAGGTAGTTCTGTCTTAATCAAAATCCAAAGAGGTAAATGATTAGGACTTGGAATTATCCTTTAATTCCATAATATAATATAAATCCTTTTACACCTTGCATTCACACCTAGCCGCCCCACCTTAGGAATAGGTGCCTAGGAACCTGTGTCTAGCCTAGGGACGCATGCCACGAGTCTTAGCTCAACCATACAGCTCTATTTAATTATTTAATAATTATTTAATCCAAAATTTAGCCAATAATCAAAATAGAAAACTTTTTCCACAAATAGGAAAGTCTATTTATGATTTTTTAATAGTAAATGGATTAAATCCTCTCTCAATTTAGTAATTTTTCATTTTAGTAAATACGCTTATAAGGAAAATGGCTAGAGGGGGGGACCAAAGACATAATTATCCTTCCACTGAAAATAATCAAAATATTGACGCTAGTTTCCTAGGAATATTTTACATTTTAACCTTAGTTTATTCCACTAAAAGACTATGATTGTCACGCCTCGACCCAACCCCGCACTAAAGGTTAAGTCCGGACTTGACAAACGGACAAAGTCTCCTCTGTACCATGGACATTCTGAAAACCTGTAAACATTCAATAAAACCACAAAACAAACGAGAACTCCATTTCTAATTAAATCCCAACTTTAAAGCCATCCGAGCCTTAAACAATACAAACAGTTTAGATACATACAAGCATGCATTCCACAATACTATCTTCCTTACATAAGACCGCTTATCATACCACTCTATGATAGCATTTAAACATACTTAAGAATTAAAGTCATCCATTCAATCCCTGCAATCACCCCCAAGCATGCAACAAACTAAAAACATGAATATTAGTCATTACATACCACAGATACATATCTCACACTACATTCAACTTATAACTAAACAAATATATACATATGCCCATAGGCTCTAAAATATGTCATAAATAACACAAGCAAAGTCTTCACACAAATAGCAAGAACACAATCACCTCAAGCATAAAGCACACAGCAACTAAGGCAACTGTTCCACCTGCTCCTCACTCTCAACTAAATCAAGCTGGGGTTCAACCTCAACACCTCCTAAAACATGTTAACGAGGTATGAGCAACCACAATTGCCCAGTAAGGGATAAGTCCACCAGGGCGCGCAATGCAATACTAGAGCAAATAAGCATTAAAAGCAAGTAAAGGACAATTGAAATAGCAAGTAACAACACATTTAAAAGGATACGATACACTTAACCCCAACACTCCATAACTCACTTTATCTTCAATCATGAACAACGAACCTCGATCCACGAACCTCGATCAATGTGCTGGCATAACTCCAATTAGTCCAGTGGGTGTACTTTGGATGTACCTCGATAATCCTACGACCTAACATCCCCTTCGAACTAGGCGAGTAAGGGACTAGAGCACGGAGATCGAATATCCACTAGCAAGCCCGCTGCTGCCCAGTTGATACACAATACATCCGTTCCTGACACTATAGTTGTGCAACTACTATGCAATGCACTTTAACATATGACAATATAACAAAAAGGGAAGCAATAACATGTGGGAGGAACAACAAAGTAGGTTGTCCTCAAAACAGTTTGAATAAAAGCATTAGCACGTAAACAACTAAAAGATTACAAAGGGCATTAACATATTTCACCTAGAACTTTACCAAAAGCTCAAGAATGTCTTGAAAACATATTTAAACACTTGAGAAACATTTACGAGGCCACAGAAGTGTGAGACAACCGATTTCTTACTTTATCCCCTTTGTAACTCAAACCATTTTCCTTCCAAACACAAGCCATTGATCTAGTTTAGCGAGTGGGCTATTCCATGCTTCAAATTAACCAATAAGGCACCCCTAGGACCCTCGAAACTACCCAATTGCCTGCGATTACCACAAAAGCACCGATTTTACCCTTGTGAGTTTGTACTACAAGTACCTTAATCGGAATTCAACCGAGGTTTAGCAAAGTATATCTAGCACCTATATAGCCTAAGAACACTAAATGTAATGGCCAAATTAACCCGGATTTGCATTAACCCCGAATCTTCTTTTAAAAATTCGCCTATTTCATGATTTATCCAAGTTTCGAGCAATTTAACCTCACGAGGCTATTAATCTATCTTTATTAACATCTAAGGCACCTATTAGAAGCAATGAATCAAGCTATAACGTACAATTCCACAAAACCCTAGAATTTTGTCACTATTCACACCCTAAAATAAAACCATCGAATTTAACCATTTAAAAAGTGAATCAATGACATAAATGTGGTCTCTACTACTCTTATACAACATATAATACCATATTTGAACATATCATAAGCATTTACTAGAAATTCTATGAAATCAAGAAAGTTGCAACATTTTAGAAATGCAAAATAAATATGCAAATCCCTCACCAATGCGTGTAGAAGCTCGTAGGATGCTTGCAAACACTCTAAACCACTTGTTCCTAGCTTGTCAAGGCTTGAAATCAAGATTTGAAGTGCAAAATTCTCGCATCCTTCTCTCTATGGTTGTCGGGTTCCAGGCACTATTCACCCCCTTTTATTTTATTTTTTTCTAAGTCAACTTATGAGCTAATGTGTGTGTGTTGAGTATATAATATAAGTTGTGTTAGGTCATGTGTGTGTGTTGACCATAGAGGTGAGTCAAGCTAGCTTAAAACAAGTCCAAATGTACAATTAAATGTTAGCTAGCTAAAATATAAAGTTAGACTACGTAACACTATTCACTAGATTCAATAAAACATTTTCTAAACGGATACTCTCAACCCTAATTGCTCAAATGCACATTTTTCTCATTCCTAAAACAATTAATATCATTTAAGAAAAATGTTAATTCGAAGTAAATAAGTGGTTGAAAACTTAATGAATAGTAATCATATAAAGTAACAAGTAATGCACAGTGATAATGTGCAAATAGTGGTTGCAACAATTAATAGGTGTACGGTAGAATCTCGGGCGTCACACCCTTTCCCCCTTAAATTAATTGCGCCCACGCAATTCTTACATGATTCGGTGAATAACTTTGGATGGCGATCTCGCATCTGATCATCTCTCTCCTATGTGGCATCCTCTAACCTGTGATGATCCAACAGAATCTTAACCATTGGAAGTCTTTTAGTTCTCAGCTCCTGAATCTTCTAGTCTACAACCCGAAGGGGTTTCTCTGTATAAGTTAAAGTCTCACTGATCTCCAACGGCTCTGGCTCAAGAACCTGAGAAGGATCTGGTTGATATTTTTGGAGCATAGAAACATGGAACACATCATGAATTCTATCCAAACTAGGAGGTAAAGCTAATCGGTAAGCCAATGCACCAACTTTCTCCGTGATTTCAAACGGTCCTACATATCTTGGACTGAGTTTACCTTCTTTACCATGCCGAATCAAACCTTTCTGAGGAGATATTTTCTAAAATACCCGATCACCTAAAGTAAACTCCAAATCTCGACGACGTCTGTCTGCATAACTCTTCTGCAGACTTTGTGCTATAAACATTCTCCTTTTTATAAGTTGCACATTATCAATCATTCTGTTCATCTCAGACAATAAAGTAGGGTCAATAGTCTTCATCTTACCAACCTCATCCCAATATAAAGGAGATCTACATTTACGCCCATAAAGTGCCTCATACGGTGCCATACCAATAGTAGCTTGATAACTATTGTTATAAGCGAACCCTGCGAGTGGCAAATATTTCTCCCAACTCTTACCGAAATCCAGAATATAAGCTCGCAACATATTCTCGAGTATTAGGATCGTTCTCTTATATTGATCGTCCGTCTGAGGGTGATAAGAAGTACTGAAGCTCAAAGTTGTGTCCAAAGCTTTCTGAATCTTCTGCCATAACTAAGATGTGAATCTGGGATCTCTGTCTGACACAATACTCTTTGAAATCCCACGAAGTCTGACAATACTCTCAACATATAACTCAGCTAACTTATCAAGAGAATCAGTCTTCTTTGTAGCAATAAAGTGAGAAGTCTTGGTCAACTTATCAACAACAACCCAAACTGAGTCATTACCATTCAAAGATGTCGGCAAGTCTGACACGAAATCCATAGTAATATGGTTCCACTTCCAATCAGGTATAGCCAAAGGCTGTAACAACCCTGTAGGTCTCTGATGCTCCACTTTAACTTTCTGACATGTAAAGCATCTAGTAACATAGTCGGCAATCTCTCTCTTCGTGTTGTTCCACCAGAAGTTTTGTTTCAGATCTCTGCATATCTTTGTACTGCATGGATAGATAGTATATCTAGAACTGTGTGCCTCGGCAAGTATTTCTTTCTTTAAAGCTGGCTCATTTGGAATACAAATTCTACCTTTGAGTTTGAGAATGTCATCCTCATGAAGTTTGAAATTTGACTCTCCCCCTTTTGATTTCTCTAAAACTTTCAACAACTGAGGATCAGTCTGTTGAACTTCTTTAATCCTGGATAATAATAGAGATTGAATCTACAAACTTGCAAATTGAATACCAGAATTTGACGTTTTTGGCTTCCACAAACATAGTTCTTCCATGAATTCCCAATTTTTGATAATCAAGCTAGCAACGGTAGCCTTTCGGCTCAAAGCATTAGCAACAATATTGGCCTTACCTGGTAGATAATTAATAGTGTAGTTAAAGTCCTCAAGTAATTCCAGCCAACGCCTTTGCCTCATGTTCAACTCTTTCTGTGAAAACAGATATTTCAGACTCTTATGATTTGTAAAGACTTCAAATTTGTTGCCCCAGAGATAATGACGCAATTTCTTTAATGCAAGGATAATAGCTGTGAGCTCAAGATCGTGCGTCGAATAGTTGAGTTCGTAGGGTTTCAATTTCCTAGAGGCATATGCAATAACTCTTCCATTCTATATCAATACACAACCCAAACCCTCCTTAGAGGCATCACTATAGATTACCAGGCAAAGCAAGAATAGGAGTTGTAGCTAACCTTTTCTTCAATTCCTGGAAGCTAGCCTCATATTTCTCATTCCAGTCAAACACAGTTTTCTTTTGAGTAAGCTGAGTGAAAGGTCTAGCAATTTTAGAGAAGTCTTTGACAAATCTTCGATAATATCCTGCTAAACCCAGAAAACTACGGATCTCTGTAACAGTTTCAGGCCGTTTCCAAGCTAATACAACCTCAATCTTTGCCGGATCAATAGAAAAACCATCATGCGAGATAATATGACCAAGAAAAGCAACTTGCTTTAACCATAATTCACATTTGCTGAATTTTACAAATAACTTATGCTCTTGAAGAGTCTGTAATACAATCCTGAGGTGTTGTTTGTGCTCAGCCTCAGATTTATAATACATAAGAATATCATCAATAAAAATAACCACAAATTGGTCTAGATATAGACATAATACCCTCTGCATTAAATCCATGAATGCAGCGGGAGCATTTGTCAAACCAAACGGCAGAACAACAAACTCATAATGACCATAACGAGTTCTGAAAGCAGTTTTAGACACATCATCTTTCTTAATCCTCAACTGATAATAACCATGCCTCAGATCAAATTTAGAAAATACCTTGGCACCTTGCAACTGATCAAACAGCTCTTCAATTAGAGGCAACAGATATTTGTGTTTGATAGTCACTTGATTGAGGCCTCAATAATCAATACATAAACGAAGAGATCCGTCTTTCTTCTTGACAAACAAGACTGGTGCACCCAAGGTGAAAACTCGGCTGAATGAATCCCTTCTCAAGCAAGCCCTGCAATTGAACTTTCAATTCCTGCAATTCGGTTAGAGACATTCTATACGAAGTCCTAGAGATAGGTGTAGTCCCCGGTAATAAGTCAGTCATAAACTCTATCTCTTTATCAGGTGGTAAACCAGGTAATTCCTCAGGAAAAACCCCCGTAAACTCTTTCACAATAGGCACATCATTCATTTTAATTTGTCCCCAGGTTGGTTAATTAGATAAGCGAGATAAGCCTCACAATCTTTGCCTAACAGTTTTGATGCTTTAATAGAAGAAATTATAGGAGTTCTAGTTGATTTTCTAATTCAAACAATTTCAATTATAGGCTGGTCGGGCATTTCTAGTTTCACAATCTTCTTTCTACAATCAAGCTGTGCATATTATCTTCCCAACCAATCCATCCCCAATATAATTTCAAAGTCGTGGAAGGGTAGAATAATCAAATCAGCAGGAAATACACGACCCTTAATATAAATATTATATGCCTTACAAATAGATTTGGTAACAAACTTCGGACCCATAGGTGTATAAACCACAATCTCATGCAACAATTTATCATGTTTTAATTTAGCATTTTGTGCGCAAATAGGGGTAATAAATGAATGAGTAGCCCCGGAGTCAATTAAAACTTTAACCGACTAATCATTAAGAAGAAAAGTACTTTCTACCACCGCAGTCGTATCCGGAAGCTCATCTGCATCCAAACCAAATACTCGGGCCTGCCCCTGTGGCGTTGGT